>CM062259.1:25998877-27295165 GCA_031216405.1 Syzygium malaccense | reverse complement strand
TTCTTCCCCATAGTGTTGGGATTTGATATTTAGCTCTCTAAATGGGGTTATTCATGGCTCCCAGTTGACGACTTGATGATAACTTATTTAGAAGATGTTTTTGTTTGTTTGTTTGTTTAACCTTCATGGTATTTCTGCCTGGATCAAAAGTCTCATGAACATAGATAGCTTGCCAAGACCTTTTCTTGACACAGAAATGGCTGGCATAACTCCAAACAATATTGGTCAGCTCTGGTTGCAACTAGGAAAATTCTGGTTCAGCCACTTGTCTTGGGACCCAAGGGTCATTGAGCTAGGTTGCAATGAAGGGTCAAGGTAGTGAGTTTGTGGGAGTGAATGATGAGCTCTCCAGTATCTACATTCTGCAAGGAATTTCTTGAAAAATGGACCAGTAAAATGGATGTTGAAGGGAGACTTAGACAAAAACAACTTTGTAAATTAAGAGAGAGATTGTGGAAGAGGGCTCTTTAGAAAAGATATGGTTGAAATTTTCATTTTAGGATGCACATGGATTTAGTTTGGAAATCAAGAACTTGTTCTGCTGACGCACCAATTACTAAGTGGCCTCCATCTCCTACCCCCCTCAAATCCCAGATATGGAAAAAATAAACCTCACGCATGAGTAGCTATGGTGGTTGCGAGCTCAAGGTTTGGTGAGCTCCAGATCTGGTAGCCATGGCAGCTGCGAGCTCGAGCGGCCATGGCAAGCTCCAGATCTGGCAGCCATGGCCGCGAGCTCAAGGTTTGGCGAGCTCCAAATCTAGTGGTCATGGAGGCCACGAGCTCAAGCGGCCCTGGCTGCATGCTCCAGATCAAGTGGCCATGGCCATGAGTCCAAGCACCTGTCTCAATCTGTTTTTTTTTTGTTTTCCAATTTTTATGTTGTTTGATGCGGTTCCTTTATGGCGCCACATAAAAAATTCCATGAATCATAAGATAGCGTGCATGCTCTAACGTCCAACTTAGTAATCCGACTGTCCATGCAGACAAGAGAAAACATATAATTGAGGGAGTAACATGGAACATTTTAAATAAAGGGACGCGTTTGAATTGGGAGAAAAAAGTAGAGGGATAATTTTGATTTTGGGGCAAAAGTACAGGGACCACTGGTGGTACACCTGTTACAGATCACGGTAAGGGCTACCATGTATTTAGGTTGCATGCTATTTGATTGATAGGGAAAAATGTATTATAAGTTATAAAATTGTGTATACAATGAAGCAAGTTCTGCACATTTAAATATGTGCAATCAAATTTTGGACCTTTTGAAAAATTATTTAATTACATTCTTCCTGAAATGCAGATGGGGTAGCTTGAGACAGGCTGCCACACAAGAGAAATAAAAAATGTTTTGGTTAGGAAGACTTGATTGCAACAATTGAAAGGTTATGACTTCAAGATTTATGGCAGTCAATGCCATCTTCTGCGGCTGATAGTTTCCCAACTGAATCTCAGCATTTGAGAACTTACTAAGGCACAGTTAAAATCACAACAAGACATGATAGAATTTTGTAGACATTCTTAAAGGATAAAGCTTGGAGGTCGATGATCATAATTTTTCATGAGGTTGTTATTTCTTGATTTTAGGAATCATGCATCTTGTTAAATTAAATAATTCCAATCTTCGTAGGCTACATGTTAATGTTAGATGAAGACTCTTGTCTGATTCGCGTTTTGTTAATTGCTCTTAACGAACTTCTGGATCATGGCAAGGTTGGTTAAGTAGGAGGCTAAGCAGGGTACACAAGTTCCCTTCAGTGATAGTGATAATATTTCATATGTGCTGATCATATTCTGGCATCTGGCTAATTTGGAACTTTTGAATGTTTTAGAGCATTAGAGGTTTATAACTTTACACTTTTGGCGTAGTGGCAAATGTTCCATGGAGGTAAATATATTGATGGACATCATGGATTTTCCTTTATAAGAGTCAGCTTTGGGGGCTTTGGCTTCAGCCCCAAACTTTCACTTTCACTTTCACTTTCACCTTCACTGACATTAAAGAAACCAGTCCTTCATCTATTTTCTTATGCTTGCACATCTCGCTTGCACATACATGCTTTTCTTCATGGTATGCTGCTTATGATAGAGGAGGACCTAATATATTTCTGTAAATTTTGTTCTTGTGGATGTTAGCTGTACGGGGCTCCTTTTATTCGTAAAAAAGTTGTTCAGCATTCAGAGAATATTTTGGAGAGTTGTCTCTACAACTTTTTTGCAGATGGCTCTGATGACCAGTGGGTGAGAGCAACTGATTTTACTCCATCAGCTTGCATTGGCCAGTCTTCTGCTGTATGTTTAGAAATTCCTTGTGAATATCCGCTTCCAAATTTTCATGAGAACTTCGTCATTTATAAGGAAACCGATGGAACAATTTCTATGGAAAGCGGTTCTCCTTTCTCCTGCAGTGTGGATCTAGTTCCAATTGTAGGCCCTCCCAGAGGAGTTGACTTGCCTTATGACGTTGTCTTTAAGATAAATTTGTTAGTTCAGAATGGCTGTCTAGCCGGACCTTGTCTTGATTCTTCCTTTTATCGAATGGTTGATCCACGGAGGATGGACATGGACATAATCCTAGATGCCTTAGACAAATTGTTCCATTTGAAAGAATGTTGTTATGATCCTTCAAAGTGGCTGATTGAGCAGCACAAGAAATATCTCACTTCACAGCATTCTGCAAGACTATCTTCAATTACATTAGATGCTGGCTTGGTTTATGTACATAGGGTGCAAATAACACCATGCAGGGTGTATTTTTTCGGTCCAGAAATGAATGTCTCAAATCATGTATTGCGGAGTTATTCTGAGTACATTGACAATTTTATCCGCATTTCTTTTGTGGATGAGGACTTGGATAAAATGCATTCAACTGATTTATCTCCTCGCACTGCTTCGAGACATGGAAGGACAGATATATATGAAAGGATCCTTTCTATACTGAAGAATGGCATAAGAATAGGTAATAAGAAGTTTGAATTTCTTGCCTTCTCATCCAGTCAGTTACGCGAAAATTCTGCTTGGATGTTTGCTCCGACAAATGGGCGTACTGCTGCAACTATTAGGGAAAAGATGGGTGATTTCAGTAAAATAAGAAATGTGGCGAAATATGCCGCAAGACTTGGCCAATCGTTGAGTTCGTCTACTGAAACTCTCAATGTAGGTAGACATGAAGTTGAAGTCATTCCGGATGTTGAAGTCAAATCATATGTTGAGAATAAAGATTATATCTTTTCTGATGGAATTGGGAAAATATCTGGAGAGTTCGCACGGAAAGTTGCAAGAAAATGTGGCTTCAAGGGCTATACTCCTTCTGCATTTCAAATTCGCTATGGTGGATATAAAGGTGTTGTAGCTGTTGATCCAAAATCGTGTGTTAAACTATCACTCAGAAAGAGCATGTCCAAGTATGAATCAAATGAGATTAAGCTAAATGTCTTGGCATGGAGCAAATATCAGCCTTGCTTTCTTAATCGCCAGCTGATCACTCTTCTCTCAACACTTGGCGTTCCAGATCATGTGTTCGAGAAAAAACAAAAAAATGCTGTAGATCAGCTAAATGCTATTTTAGTTGATCCCTTACGAGCACAAGAGGCTCTAGATTTAATGTCCCCCGGCGAGAATGGTAACATTCTCAAAGAAATGCTAAAGTGCGGTTATAAGCCTGATGCTGAGCCATTTCTATCGATGATGCTGCGAACATTCAGAGCAACAAAATTGTTTGAATTGCGGACAAAAACAAGGATATTTCTTCCTGAAGGAAGATCAATGATGGGATGCCTTGACGAAACCCGAACTTTGGAATATGGTCAGGTGTTTGTGCAGTATTCCGGTAGAACAAAAGGACAGATGTGGGATGAGTCAATCATGTTCATTGGTACTGACTCAGATCGAAGCTTTGTTGTACAGGGAAAAGTAGTTGTTGCCAAGAATCCTTGCTTACATCCAGGTGACGTGCGTGTTCTAACTGCTATAGATGTGCCAGCTTTACATCATATGGTGGATTGTGTTGTTTTTCCACAAAAGGGAAAAAGGTATGACTCTAACATGCCTTGCTATTGGCTTGCAATGACTCAGTTGCACTGGCACTTGTCATGGATCCATTTTGGACTTGTTTTTGCTTTTGGTTGTGGATCTTTGACCATTGTTTTGATTTGGTTTGGTCATACTAATAAGGTGTAAAATTTCTAATATTATGTTTGTATTAGGTCTAAAATAATTGATCTGATGTGTAACCCAATTTAATTTTTTCCTCATTTTACATAGCCAAGGATAATTTTGACATTTTTTCTTTAGAAATAGTTTTGGGCCTGCTTTTCTATCACCTTTAAGCTTTGAGAATAAATGCTTGAATGTTTACCAGTGGGATTTGCTGGCCAGATTTGAACTTTTGTTAATCTTGCTCCTGGTTTGTCTCTTTCTTATATGCGGTTTGAGTTCACCGATCCGAGGCTCATGTGTTGATCTTGTGTACATGTGATGCAACTTTGCTAAGAAACATCCTCTACTATGCTGTTGTTCTGTGCTTCTGATAGTTCTGGTTCTGGATAAACACCTAATCTTTCCCTTTAATTCTACTAGTTAAAAGAAGAGGCAAAAATTTCCTTCCCCATAATTCGGGTAATTTGGGTTAACTGTCTTCTACTTCTAATCGTCCCAAACACATTGTTAATAGATAAAAGTAGAAAGCAATATATGATATCGATCTGTACTTATAATGATGATCATCTCAGACAATTTCTCTTTCTTAATGCATATTGCACTTCTTGAACGAAATAGGCCTCATCCCAATGAGTGTTCAGGGAGTGATTTGGATGGAGATGTCTACTTTGTCTCCTGGGACTCAGAATTAGTTCCGCATCTCCAGATACAACCTATGGATTACACACCTGCCCCAAGTGAGAAGTTGGATCACGATGTCACTATTGAGGTAATGCTTTTTCTCAGGATTTTCAGGGACTTCTATATCTTGTATTGACTTTTTTCTGATACTGTGAAATGTTTTTAACAGCTTACAGTCATAATAGGCAATACATCTAGCATCCGTCATCTTGGCATTCTCTTTCTTTTCATTCGACTTGGCATGTCTGACATGATGCTTGGATAGTATTTTGTCCTCATTGAGGAATTGGGCATGTGAGCAATACGTCATGCCAACCCTGCTATTTTGTTTTGGTTTCTTATTGGTTCTTTACTTCTAAATTTGTGCGCTTCTCTTTCTTCCTTCCCTGGGTTGGAAGAACCCTCGAGAAGCTAAAATTTGCACCCCCTGCAAGCAGACGATAGCTTAAAAATTAGTCACTAAGCAAACAGTTGAGCATGAGTGGGATTAATTCAACCATTAGGTCAATGGGATTCTTAAAGTCGAAGATCTGGTTATGCCTTACATAACATGGAATTAGTTGTTTGACCAGGACTATTCTATGAGAAGTCCCTGGAAAGGACTTGCACTCAGAATTCTCCACATGTAACTCATTAATGTTTGCTTCTTTGGAGGCTTTCCTAGTTTATGAATGCCTCTATTCATCTTCTGCCCTAAAAGCTAACCGCCAAATATTGCTCACTCAACTTCGGCTGTCACTGCACACAAAGTGATATGAACCTTTGTAGGGAAACTAAAACCGATTATGATAAATAATTGATTAATGAAGCATTTGAGGCTCTAGTGTTGTCTTGTCTGGGATTTGGGTTTACCTATGATTAGGGGCTATGTTACTGGGACTTGGCTCCAAGTAACATAGATTAGGGAAAGAGCCACTTATTAAGTGCCTATAAACTACCGGAGCCACTTCATAGGTGCTGAAACCCTATTTCAACATTTCAAATATTTTGCCAAATTCAGAGGTGTATATGATCAGGCACTGTTGTTAAGTGCGGTACCAGGAAAATTCTAGTATGCATGATTGTGCTTGGATGCAGTTCAAGCGACTGTTCTGGAGGGACATCGCTAATTTCTTAAGTAAAGATGAGGGAATGAAAAGGTAGTCTTGCTGAAAATGATGCACGGGTTTTGTTTATATTCTGATGGTTGTGAATCTAAAAATATGTGAATCTGCTATGTTAAATTTGATTTTAATCTAGGAAATACCAATGTAATAGGAAGTCATGGATTAAAGTGTGTGATCATGGAAAGCATTATGCTCATACACCAAGTGAAACTACCTTACCACTGGTATTTTCTCCTGATCTAGAAGGCTGGGCATCATAGGAAATATTGATGATCCGAAATCAGATGTACCGTAGGTCGGTCCATTTAATTTCCTCCTTGCGAAGAAACTCTTCTAGAGAGTAGAGATCCATACCATGATAACTCATCCTTGCTTTTGGGGGGAATAGGATTGGGCTCATGCTTTGGGGTTAGCTGTTTGCTTGTTTGAACTGTGGCTTTTCTTAAATTGGGGTTTAGAAGTTATCATTTACGATAATGATGCATGGGTTTTATGGAAAGAATCTTTAGATCTTTATAATAAGTTGTGTTCCAACGTGACTCTATAAGTCAAACTTTGCCTACCTTCTCGACCTTCGAATTGGTACCCACTCTTCACTGCTGATGAGAATTCCTTGTTCTTTGAGGTGGTAGTTGTTATGAGGCTTCCATTCTTTGACTGGTATTATTGTTTTATTAAGATTGTTGCTACTGGAAATGCTGGTACCGTGGCAATAAGCATCTACCTGCACGCCCATACTTGCCCGTGCATATATGTTTACTAAGATGGGTTCGTGCATTGTTCTTTTGCGTTGCGGAACATTTCCTTTCCTTAACGATGAAATGAACGGGTTTTTTTGAAACATTGGGAATTGTTAGAATATTTAAATAACAAACCACGCCTTCATCTAACAACTTAAACTTTTAGAATAATTGGCGGTGATCCCACAAGATCTTACATGGTATTAGAGTTGGAGGTCCTGAGTTCAAATCTTTCTAGACCCATTTGCCTTCCCAATTAAAGATGCCTACGCTCAGTACTAAGCAAAAAGACTAAACTAAGCGTGAGGGGGAGTGTTAAAATATTTAAATAATAAACCATGTTTTTATTTAATAGATTAAGCTTTTAGAACAATTGGCGGTGGTGCTACAAAATCTTAAGAGAAGATGTATATCTGAGTATACTTATTTTTGTAAGGTTATTGATGATCAATGTACCGGAAATCAATGACTTGCATTTTGAAATTCGCCTCTTGATTTCTCTTGTAATGCTCTATGGATATGGGGGTTAATTAAAATCCTTTTGTGGTTGTGTTGCTTAAACAGGAAGTGGAGGAGTACTTTGTAAACTACATACTTAATGACAGCCTAGGAATTATTGCCAATGCCCACACCGTCTATGCAGATAGTAAGCCTGAAAAGGCCATGAGCCCTGAATGTGTAGAGCTTGCAAAACTTTTCTCTATTGCCGTTGACTTCCCGAAGACTGGTGTACCTGCTGTGATACCTCCTAATCTGTATGCCAAAGAATACCCAGACTTCATGGAGAAGCTTGACAAGTCCAGCTACCCATCCAATAATGTGATCGGAAAGCTTTTCCGGGAAGTCAAAGATCTAGCATCTGCATCAAGCTCTATTCGGAAGTTCACGCTGGAAATGGCGAGGCAATCTTATGACGCAGATATGGAAGTGGACGGATTTGAGGAATATGTCGATGACGCTTTCTATCACAAGGGCAATTATGATTACAAGCTGGGGAATCTGATGGAGTACTATGGGATTAGCACAGAGGCTGAAATACTTAGTGGCTGCATAATGAAAATGTCCAAATCTTTCACCCGGAGGAGGGACGCTGAATCCATAACTGCGGCTGTAAAATCCCTGAGAAAGGAAGCTCGGACCTGGTTTAATGATAAGGGAAGTGGTCCGTATTCTGAGCCTGTTGATGAATATGCAAAAGCGTCTGCGTGGTATCATGTCACGTATCACTCGGATTATTGGGGTTGCTATAATGAGGGTTTAAAGCGAGATCATTATCTTAGCTTTCCTTGGTGTGTATATGATAAACTAATCCAAATTAAGAAGGAAAAACGAGGTAGGATAACTGCTCGCAGGTCCACTTTTGAAGACTACTTTACCCGTGGATTGCGTCTGAATTGAGAACTCCAACTCGGATATTTTCTCAGTTGAAGAAACGAGAGTAGTTGTATTTGGGTCTTGTGCAAATGTGTAGGCAACAGTACTCCTAAATTCCTGCTTTTGTGTAGCAAAGCTTAAATAACATTCTGGCTGCTATTTGCGCGTGCATTACATCTTTCTGTACATAATGGTAATGTATAACAGTTGTTCACTCTTTATAGTCTCTCTGAATTGATATTTTCCATAGTATCACGATAAACTTTGCATACCCCATAAATTTCTGTGTACGACTGTTATTCTTCCATGCCATAGGTTCCTTGGATTCCTAATGCTGGTGGATTTGAACATAATAACATTTATGTAATCTCAGACAACAGCTCCAGATGATGCCGCATCAGATTCGGTTTGTCATGGAATTTGAGAATAGATCATGCTCTAGCCGTGGCTGATGTGGCAAAAGTTTGCCGCAGCTATTATCATGGGAATGGAGCACTCCGTAGCACAGAGGAGATTAACAAGATTTTCTTATGAGGAATTTGAAGATCATATTGATGAGAAAAGTACAGGGTTATCTTTAAAATAGGAGCAGAATGATTTGCTATTCATTTTCTCACTGCACCAAAGTCTACAGTCTGGAAATCAGCTTCCGGTGAAGTAATCACTTACGCTCGCAAGTTTAGGTCCCACAATACAATCTACCTAGTTTCTCTCTTTCTTCTTTTCTTGTGGGATAAATCGAAAGAAGTAACGCAGTCAAGCTCAATCGTATACAAAGCCAACACGTCATAATTCAAATAACAAGTTTACTTCTAGAATCACAGAATCAGGATTATGTACCGAAGCTACCCCATGTACGAGGACAAGCAACATAATGCTGCTTGACTTTATTTCTTGATGAAGCACCATCTTGATACATGTCATTGTGAAGGTAATGACTTCTTGCTTAACGAACCCTCAGAATACCCAAAAGTTCAATACATTGATACTTCATCAGAAAAATGCAATACAAGTACTGTAAAGATCAGACTAGGAAAGTGCTAATCTCCTCACTGTATTCAGATTTTGAGTACCTTTTATGGGACACGTGAATTCGAACAGAAAAGTACATATCCGGAACTTTATTTAATTAGAAAAAGAAATGCGGAACTCGCTCTCAGGCACGCATTATATGCGCTTCAGTATTGCTACCAGTTGGCTTCCTTGAAGAAATGCAGAGTTTAACTGGTCGGAAAATTCCTCAGTTTTCCCGAGAAAACGATCAAACAGGTCGTCGATAATCTCGCTTCCAAAATGTTTGCTGATGATGCCCTCCATTCCGGCTCTTAAGTGCAGCATGCACGCATGCCCTCCGACCGAGTCATCGATCTTCGATTTAGGAGCTGCTAAATCCATCCTCTCTATGCTAAAACACCCATTGCTCTCTACCAGTGCCGTCATCTCGTCAGGAGAGGTAGCATATACCGGCAAATTGAATGTATCCACCTGAGCCTCACTTATTATACCCTGTACAGAGTTACTTTAATCAGGTCGTCCGAGCAACTCAACGGGATTGCTTAGAATATAAGTGAACTATTGACAGAATCAAAACCTTAAGAAATCCGTCAAAGGGTCCACACGCATATGATAAACACCTCAAGACATGCACATCTGAGACATGAACTAAGGATCGTCTATGTTTTCGCTCAATTCAAATTGGTGAGACCTGGAACTGAACTATGCTGACACACACACGCACACATATAATTAATTCTGGTAAGAAAGAAAGTAGTGCTGACATTAATTTCCAGTTTTACCTCCTTTGCCATATCCATCAAGCTGAACCCCAAAAGATCGAACATAACGCCCGACGGCACACGTGAATGAGGAATGCCATTAGCGATCCCGGGCATGACCAGAACCATGATGCCTCCACTCGCAATTTCCTCGCCTCTAGCGCTCAGAAATGTCACCATGTCCTTTGCAAACTGAGAAGCATAAGCATCTCTCACTTCGCGTGGAGCACTTGTGTAGTGAACTCTCCCCTTGTTAAATGCTGGGGAATTTGGATCAACCAATTCTTTAGGCATCTTGGAAAGCCAATGAAGCGCATAAGACGAATGAGCAATATGGAGGGACGCCTTGGGGAACAGTCGCCCGTGGAAGGATCCTGGCACGCCGGCCGCGTAGTACGGCCGGTCGGATGGCAGGGAAGCGAAGAGGGTGTTGAAATCATTGGCTGCGTGGTCGTTGAACAGGACTTGGAAATCAGGCAGTTGGGAGGAGAGGCCTTGTGATTCGTACTTGTGTCGGACCGCTTCTAGGATGTTTTGGACTGCAATGAAGGTGTTCGGCCCAACCGAACAGCCTAAATCCGCGATTCGGAATGTGGTCAGAGCGGGAGAAAATCGCTTTACGTCGAGCCTCTCCGCGATCACCTCGTCAATTGTCGCCCGGGCGACGTTCGTTGCCACTCTCTGCGATGCACGTCAGAATTGCAAGTCTGATATTTGGTAATTTGATACTTATTCTCATTGAAGCCATGAAGGGTCACAAGAGAATTAACAACCGGAGAGTAATTTCAAAAGCTGAATTCAGGCAAAGCTTAGCGAAAGACAGAACAATTTACTCTATCATTGAGCTCTTACTCCATGACATGAATAAATGGTTTCTTGGAAATGCATCTACATAATGTCAAATGAAGAACCTGAAAGTGAGAGTTCTTGTTGTAGCTATATGCACCGTCTCCACCGTTCATCGGGTATGATTCCGCCACCGCCACCGCCACCGCCTCTGAGCCGCTGCCGCTCATCTCTCTCTCTCTCTCTCTCTCTCTCTCTCTCTCTCTCTCTCTCTCTCTGTGTGCTAGGTTCAGTTTTATGAACTAGTGCTCTGGTTAATTCCTCTTCTTTGTGTGCGCGTTTCATCAGAAGCCTGTGCTATTATATTCTCCCGACTGTTGGCACAGCAGTCGTAGCCAAACGTTGTTTCTTCCTTCTGTCCACCCCCATCGCCGTTCAAAGGTTCTCCTAGTTTGTCTTCCGTTGGAGGAGGTGAGCCTGCCTTTGTTGACTTCCACCATTTCTTTGTCTCACATACAGCCATCCAAGGTTGACCCTCTGTTTATCTCTTTGATTCTTTCCTTGGTAGAGACGTAATCGAAAACTTACTTCATCTCATTTTATACCAACCTTCCTACTTTGGACAAAAGAATGGTGAAATTCTTAGTTCGTCTTATATATTGGTGCAAAATATAGGGACGCGACACCAATTGAAAATTCCTAATCGTTGTCGTTATATGGCGAGGAGATTTTATATGTAATCAACCACATTACTTTACTATTGTGAGAACATAATGAAAATTATTATCGGAGGAAATACTCGATAGGAAGATTTACATTGCTAATTTGCAGCATCAAGACGCATTTAAACCAATGACGTCGAATGAGGCGAGCACCTAGGGTTCCTTACGAGGAAAATGATCTATATTTTGCAAAATTAGTAGTCTAAATGGCACTTATTAAGGATACCGATGGAGATTTTTTTTTTTTGGGCCGTTATATTCGAGTGTAAAAACATTGTTGAAAAATTTAACCGTAGCAGTAAAAAAAAAGAGACTGCTAAGTGTGTTTCTATTATTACCAAGAAGGGAAATTTTGAGAAGGAGAAATCTTAGAAATATAATATGTTCTTCTTGCTTTCAATAGTAGCATAATACAATATATAGATATAAAATATCATAATATGATTTGGAGTGATATAATCAATTGACATAAACTAAAAACAAGCATGCTCTTAATTGCTCAAAAATTAGTGTTGAACCAAGGACATTGCACTCGTGTTGGAATTTGTACAACACGTTGCTAATGGTCAATTGATGAGGAAATGTTGGGAAATTAAAATTATTGATAGAATTAATTCTGATTGACGAGTGATGACTAACTAAATGATTACTTGAATCGATCGAATGAGAAGTTATCTAAGAATACCCCATATTTCTCAATATTCAATTTAATTCAAACATAAATTATTCACAATTATTATGGACAATTAACTAGTATAAATATCTATCTGCTTTATTGCCTTTGTTCTGAAAATCAAGCGAATATCTTTATTAATCCTCTGTTTATTCGCTTAATTAAAGTAAGTTATAAAATACATGTAGGCTTAAAGATTATGAATGGACGACAATGCAATAAAACTATTGTAAGGATCAGATTTCGAGTTCCTAAAATTCAAAATCACCCCTCCCCACAATTTAAAGATGAAGAAGAGATTCAAAGATAGAACTTGTAGGGGAATTTCTCTTATTGAACGCACATGCCAAATGCTCAAGTACATAGGCTGTAAGTAGATGCCATAGATAATTCTAGGGTTCTAACTTACTACCTCACTAATTCACAAAATTAAAGACACACTTAACTCTTGGAATAACTCTCTAGTTGCAACATGTCACTCTTAAAGAAATTAAACATATCGTAAAGACTAGAGACATAAAAAGTTCAAGACCAAATTGAAGATTATTGATCAACATGAGCACCCCCCATGTACCCTTGAGATCGCTCTCAGAGGCGCCGCGTTATTTACGCTTTAGCACGACGACTAGTTGGCATCCGTGAATAAAGGCCAAACTTATACGGTCGGATGATTCCTTGGCCTTCTCGAGGAACCGATCGAACAGTTCGTTGACAATCTCGCTTCCGAAATGTTTGCCGACGAGGCCTTCCACTCCGGCTCGCAAGTGCAGCATGCACGCGTGGGCAGCGGCCGAGCCGTCGACCTTCGAATTGAAAGGCGTTAAATCCATCCTCTCTATGCCGAAACACCCGTTTCGCTCGATTATCGCCGTCATCTCCTCGGGAGAGGGAGTGTACACTGGAACATTGAACGAATCCACCAGAGCCTCGCTCGTTTTACCCTGTTAAAGAGGTGAACGAGACAAATGCGTTAAAAGGGTATACATTGCATGCGTACTTTCATCATGCTGATATGCAGATGTATAAAGCACGCAAAAGTAGCGAAACTATGACATATAGTTCTTCTGGTTTTACCTCCTTTGCCATGTCCATCAAGCAGAGCCCCAAAAGATCAAACATCACGTCCGAAAGTACACATGAATGAGCAATCCCGTTAGCTCTTCCGGGCATGAGCAGAACCATGATGCCTCCGCTCACGGCTTCCTTTCCTCGGGCGCTCAGAAACATCGCCGTGTCCTTCGCGAACTGAGCCGCATAAGCATCAATCACTTGACCAGGAGCGCCTATGTAGTAGACTCTCCCCTTGTTGTATGCAGGCGAGTTCGCATCAAGCAATTCCTCAGGCAACTTGCCAAGCCAGGGAAGCGCGTGAGCCGAATGCACCACATGGAGCGACGCCTCGGGGAACAATCGCCCGTGGAAGGACCCCGGCACGCCGGCCGCATAGTACGGCCGATCGGGTGGCAGGGAAGCGAAGAGGGTGTTGAAGTCGTTCGACGCATGGTCGTTGAACAGGACTAGGAAGTCGGGCACTTGAGAGGAGAGACCTTGCGCGATGTACTTGCGTCGGACGGCCTCTAGGATGTTCCCAACCGCGATGAAGGTGTTTGGTCCGACCGAGCAGCCCAAATCTGCAATTTGGAATGTGGTTGGTGCGGGAGAGAATCGCTTTACGTCGAGCTTCTCCATGATCGCCTCCTCGATGGTCGCCTTGGCGACGTCTGTCGCCGCTCTCTACGAACCATGTATTAGAAATATACTGCAAACTGACATCGATACTTTCTAGCAGAATATCCAAAGAGCAGTTAATGAGACACGGCAATGCCCAGAGACGCCCGATGAACGGCAAATAGAAATGCTGCAGCATCTACTTTAAATGTCAAGCGGATGAAGTTAGAGGTAATCGGTTCCAGAGTGGGTTGGGTCCGGACCTAGAACTTAAAACCAACCCTATTATAATCAGTTTCTAATTTTTGGAACCTAAAACCAATCCTGTTTTTCCTAGACCCTGTTTTGAAACCAACCCTGTTTTTCCGGTCTGGTTTCAGGGTCTACCCGAGAACCTTTTTTTTTGTTCCTTTTTCCGGTTTCATTTTTTTCTAGCAAAATAATATAGGTAGCAATGAAACAATTTAAAATAAAAGATGAATAACAAAAATCACTATCTGCCAAAAGTAACAATCCCCAAAATGAGCAATTGAAATTACAATCCATCAAAATAAATAATTTAAAAGCACTATGTGGCAAGACATAGTCCAATCACATAAATCTTTAAGAGTCACATTTTTAGGGAATTTATTCAACAGGTTTAGCTCTTTATTTTGCGTCATGATGAGATAACTCCTCACTTCTGTTTCTGAATAAAATATCTTGAAAGAAAAATCAAGAGACTTAGCGGTAAGGCATCTGCTCTCACTAGAAAAATGTCTATATATCTCATCTGAATCACACAATATTTAGATGATTTTAAGGGCCATGCCGTTTCGCTCATAGTTGTGAAACATATTCCAATATTAAACCGGAAATCGATTCTAAAATCGATAAGTAGGGTAACGTGATATAGGTTTTTTACTTTATTGTACATTATCTCAAAACCGGTTCTAAAATAGGTTTGGAGTGGTTTTTACTTAGAACCGAAAACCGGACCGGTTCTAACCGGTTCCCAAAAAATGGAACCGGTACCCGGACCGGTTCTTGTTAGAACCGGTTCCCGGACCTGTTTTTCGGGTGGGTTGGTCCGGTTTCCTGGTAAACCCAGTCCGGTTGCACACCCCTAGATGAAGTACCTGAAAGTGAGAGTTCTTGTGGTAGCTGTAAGTGCCATCTCCGCCGTTCATCGTGTATTCCGCCGCCTCCGACAACTCCGCGCCGTTGTTCATTTTCAGCTCTCTCCCTCTCTCTCTCTCTCTTCAAGTTTTAGGTTGGAGTACCCTGGTTCTTATATACTACTTTTCTCGACTGTTTCGTCGCAGCTCTTTTTTTTAATGTGATATTCTGTGCATATCGGCACTAATATTATAGCCCAAAAAAATGTTTAATCGGCTAGCAAATATCATGGACTGATGTACAAGTGATTACGGTGGTTAGAATCGATCACACCCGAGCCTCACGTATTTTCAAAGTGCGATTAGTAGGCTTAATTAATCTTTAAAGAGAGGAAACGCATCACAAGCAGTTTATTGCCGCTCACGGGAAGGAAATCCTCGAAGTATCTTCGGGCAAAAAACAGAAGGCAAAGCGCTCGTTGACATCCAGCGCTTCGAAATCACTTAACTCACGGGCGTGATCATATTACCGATTTCGTCAATAGAAGAACTTCGGCAAAGTTCGAAGCGAATTTCAGGGCCACAAGTTCGATTCTCGAAGGCAAATGACGTCGGAAGTACTTGAATTCCTATTCGTCCGTTCCACGCCCCCGGTCACCGACCCGTCACCGCCCCCACCCGCAATCGCCGTCGCCACCCAGAGCCAAATGTTGCATTAATAACGTGCACGTTATCGGGCATGGCTGAACGTGACCGGTGCTTTCTCTCTCAAACTCACTGGTACTGAATCAAGCCTTGTTACCGAATTTTCCACCAAGGGATGCGACGCCGACGACTTTGTCTCGTCGGTGGAACTGCTGCTGCCGCGGCATTCGCCGCACCGCACGATGAGATCGACGGAATCAAGCGAAGTGAGCAGACGGTGCTGAAACTCGTATCGCGGATCGGAACTACCTGCGGGGTCCCACAAAATCTTGAAATGTGATCGACACGGCAATAATGATAGGCTTTACTCAATGCGATTCTCAATCCGAAAGTACTGGGTTTTCTAAGCAGAAAAAAGGAAACAAAAAGAAGAAGGAAACAAAAAAATCGCCATCCTTTTCTCCTCTCCGTCAATAACGTGCAGCTGAAGAATTCTGTGTTGCTTTCAATGAAGTGGTCAATTTGCACGCAAGTTTGGGTCTTTCTGTACCATCTTGCCTGCTCTCTCGCTCTCTCTCTCTCTCTCTCTCTCTCTCTCTCTCTCTCTCTCTCCTTCTATGGAGATAAGCTAAATTGAAATTTCATAAGTGAGCAAAACAAGCAAGCGCATAAAGTCTGACACGTCAATTTCAGAAAATTGGTCATGTAGAATCGCGAAGTTAGGATCATGCACTCAAGCAACTCTTGAGTATGAGATATGCAACTCAAAGCCATTTTGACCTTTTTTTCCGGTTTGGGAAAATGGCACGAGCAGTTCTTGGATTTTAGCTCAATGTGTAATATGGTCTTTGAACTTTAACCCAATATATAATATGGTCTATGAACTTTTAATTTGTTCAATGTGATTTCTGAACTTTTGGTACATGTTCAATTTAGTCTATGAACTATATGAAAATATTCAATATAGTCTTTACATTAATTCAAGTTCAGGGACTACATTAAACATATATCAAAAGTCCAGGAATCATACTCAACAAATTAAAAGTTTGGGGACCACATTGAACATTAAGATAAAGTTCAATGACTATATTGAATAAATTAAAAGCTTATGGACGACATTATACATTGAGTCAAAGTTTAAAGACTGTTTTTATCATTATTCCTTTTCGTTTTCCCTTGACAACGTACCAATTGGGTGATGACTTTCTGGCTTCGGATCCTCGCAGTAAGCACTGATCTGAAGGCAACACCTAACCACCTCTATTGAGTATGCTATTGATAGCTACGTATGTTCTGTTTACCATGAGGCAAACTTGCGTAATATCGCCTGAGTTTGCGTATGAGAGCGAGACGCGTCCTTGTGGATATCGGAGGTCCGATCGGTAGAGGGAACTGGAATAAAGCAAATTTAAGCACGAAGAAGATGTTCCCACGCAAAATGATAATCAATCACGGTAAGTTTTTATCCGTTCACGAAAGACATCATTATGGACAACTCGAAAACCATGAAAAAGAGGGCCTTTAACACAGCGGAGAGTACTTAGTACGGAGACAAAGTGAGCCGTTGCTCATACTACTTTCTCCTGGCTTTGACAGGACAGTTTACTGAGAAAGCTGAAGTCTTAGCAGTCAAGACATGGTTAGCGACGAGCGGTTCTCGGTCCGGTCCGATCCCATCCAAGAATCGAGAACCGGACCAAGAGGACCAGTTCTCATTTTCTAGGACTGAGGACCGGACCGGCTAGTCCTAGGACCATGGACCGGACTGGACTGATCACGTACTTTCAAATTAGGCTTTCTATTTTAAATAAATAAATGTATTTATTTTTCTATTTTCAAATGGAACTAATCAAGTTCCAATGGAACCAATTCCATTTTCCAATGGAATCAATGGAACCAATCCTTAAAAAAATTGATAAAGTCAAGAGGGAATAGATTAGGCTTTTCTTTTTTTTTTTCAAAAAATTTAAAAAGTAAATATATATATTTATCGGTTTGATCCGATCCGGTCCGGTTCCCACCCTAGAACTAGGAACCGGACCGCTCGGAAATCGGTTCCACTTTTAGGAACCGGGAACTTGACCGATACTCTCGAAAACCGGACCCAATCGGCCGGTTTGGTCCGGTCCGATCCCGGTTCGGGCGGTCCATCATGCTCACCCCTAGACATGGTGGCAGATAGGCTAAGTTCAGCGGTTGGAAGATGATTTGCTTAGAAACTGACGCCTTGTTTCCAAAGATCTTACTAATGAGATGGCCATTGCACAAATTCAGAAGGATGGTGACGATTTGATCTTTGCTCGCTTACATTTAGTAATGAAAACCATGCTTTGGCCCAAAAATGGGGAAAAAAAAATACGAGCTAGTTCTGTTCATATATATATATATACAAACTAATATCTTCATCATCAACTAAGGCAGAAACAAATGAAAGAAATATGAATCGCGTATTTCACATTTACATTATCGGTCTCGTATCGTCTCGCCCTATTCTGAAGCATTCCCTTCATGACGAACATGGCATGATTGATGACTGCATTGACCATCCTTCATTCCACTTTGAACATGGTCATTGCGGCATCAAAGAAGCTTCAACAACTCCATGGAGAGATCCCCTTTTCTCCTCTCCTTTTGTATATTTTTTTTAAATAAGCTCATAAAACTTCAGGTCTTTATCCTTTTGCTGTTCTTCAAACTCGAAGTTATTGGGTGCAACAAAGAGAACTTGACATGCACGCAAATCTTCCCCTTCTCCAAATCCAACTTAGCTCCGGTCACTAGCCAATGCCCCGGGCAATCTTGAGGCCCCCTGCAATGTTGTGATGTATCCACGAATTTCAAGAGCTTCTGCGATTGCACTGGCACAGGCGGCCCCGTCGGGTACACGCTGGAGTCCATATGTATTGCCAGCTTTTTCTCTTTGGCGGCGTTACTTCCTCCAAGAGACGTGCTAATCGCTGAAAGCAACCCTGACTTTTGGGAGTGCTCGGACCCTCTGTCCCAGGTATATTGCGCTAAATACGAGTCGGAGACCTTGGAGAAGAGGAGCCGGAGATGGAGAACGTTTTTCGAGTCATGCTTCTTCACGTGAAGTTGGGCGCCCGTCACGATGTAGGCGACGTCCTTCCCAGCGGTCGGTAAGTATTCAATCGGGGCAACACATATGTGAGAGAACTTCTTCCCTTGGATGCCTTCGAAGTAGGCGTCGCCGGCGCCAGCGGCGGCGTCCTCCGATCCTCGCCATATCGGCGTGTCCCCTACCAAACTCTCCAGCATGGATGGAGTGCTGGAGAGGTGTTGGAGGTGTATGGCTAGCTTGTTGCATTTCATCCCCTCCAAGAAGAACCGCATCCCTGTGACCGGTCTCTTCCCTACAACAACCTGAAATCGAACAAGGCCGATAAATCTTAGGGACTCAATCTTGCGGTTTAGTTCGAGTGTGCATCAAATCTCCATGATCGATATATATTGTGATCTCTACTTTGGAAACATCCAAGACCTGATATCAAAGGAGACGCCATTGCAACATATTGGGTGCTAGCTAGCTCGATTTGTGCATCCAACTTGCAAAGACAACTAATGGTGGAAGATGAACACCGATGCACGATTATAAGTAGCTAGGAGATGCGCGATGTATACCTGGGAAGTGTTGACATACAGCTTTGGTCCCATCAAGCTGAAGCTGAGGGAAGGTGATGAGGTGGCTCTATTGGTGGTTGGACCAAGAGGCTGGTCGTTGTGAATGGGAGCCCAAAGCTTGTGGGTTTGGAACTCAAGGAAGGACTGCAGGTCACGTAGCGGAGGCTTGTCTGCAAAGCCCCCCAAAAAAGAGAATGTCTTCGAGTTAGATGATTATGGAAAAATGATGGGATTTCGATGGAAAACAGACGAGTAAATATGAATTCGACCAAACAAAATTTGAGCGTGAAACGTACAGCGGAGGTAGAGGTTGATGGCATGGGACAGGAAGCCGCAGCCGGGAACGCCTTTGAGGAGAGAAGTGATGGGGATGAAGTTGAAGTGGATGGCGTCCGGCATCGACGGCACGGTCAAGAGCCATTCGCAGTGACTCTCGGCCATCGCATCCCCTCCTCTCTTCGAGCTTGTCACTGTGATTCCCTGCAATACATTTGTCGACCAAATTTCAGTTGTCAGCGTCGCGCTTTACAAGTTGTTGCAGCGATAAGCAGAACTGATCACGGTATTGAATCATGCAGCAGCAACGAAGGTACTCTTGTGCACATCTTATGTGATATTGTATGTGACAGTATGAAATGGGTCTATTGTTTGGCCTTTGTGAAGTTTTTCATGATGGCAACGGCAATTGGCTCTGATGGAGCATAAGTGATGGAAGGATCAATGCGGTGAGGGTGCCGGTAGCTCTCGAAAGAGGTGATCCAGAAGCGATGGGCGACGGCGGTGGCCTTCACGCAGTGGTCGAGCCCCCCATGAGAGTGGCGGCTGTAGCTACGAAAGAGGGGTTGTAGTGGCCGGTGGAGAGATTGAGCGATGGAACCATGTAGAGACGGAGGAGGTATGGATATGATCTGTTGCTGATCGATGCTATCTTAATGCTATCATCTAATTAATTAAATGGTCGTATAATTTCAAGACCACAGGACATCCATTCCTTTAGTACAATAATCATACGGTATTCCTATGAAAATGAAAAGGATTTCGAATGCTAGAAAATCGAACGGAAGAGATCCGATATCAGGTCGGCACTCCGATCATCACGAACAAAGTCAATTAAGGCTAGTCTTACAAGGACGAGTACTACAATCTTGAATGCGTGAAAGGGAACCCAGTTCTGATTTCTTCATTTTCTCAAGATTCAAATCTTGTAACATATATTCATTTTTTTTTTTTGAATAGTTAGTCAAAATTGGCTTCTTTGTCAAACCGATCTCTCCGCATTCCAAGTGCCTTGAACAATTCTATATAAGTGATACACTTCTACCTTTGAACGTGGACATTCATGCCCGAACCCAGCGACCCATCATTGTATCCTTAACCAAGTGGTCCATATAAGCGCCAAATTCAAGATGTACCCTAAATTCAACACTCGCTTGATTAATTCCAATGCTCTCGCTTACCAAAATGTCTCTCTATTCAACGGCGATTAACTCTCTCTTCGTCGAAAAACGTGTACCGGACTTTCAATCAGTGCGAAATCGAGATAACAGCCTATCATCATGTATATCGCGACGGTTAAAAAGAGCGGAGGACCAAACCTACATCTTTGGAGCTGATGGTCGGCAGGCCGTCGAAGGCGATCATCTGCGGATCGAACAGATTGAATGCCCGCGGCGCCTGGAGGTCGAGAACCGGAACGAAACGAAAGGCGAGAATTAGAATCATGATAATAATCAAGCGATGCCCCGTACAGACATTACTCGGGCTCCGTTTCTTCCGCAGAAAATGATTGATTCGTAAAACACTTTTTTTCCGAAAAGATGATCGCTCGCATCGCTCGAAACAATCGGTCGATTCACGTCCACGCATTTTCCGCGGACGACGAAAGTGTTTTCCCGATACGGGCGATCATTTTTTCGCTAGAAAAGACCGTTTTCCAAATCGTTTCTTCTTTCCGCGACACCCCCGAAAACTATATATCGAGAAGGCTTTTGATGAGAGAGAGTTTGTTTACCTTGTGGTGTTTGGACTCCTTGGTCCTGTGGTGGAGAGGAGAGAAGGTGCAAGCCCCCGTGAAGAGCTGATCGCCCAGGTCGTCCAGGTGCTTCTTCAGTTCGGACGGTCCCAGGTTGGACGACCTGTCTTGCCTCACCACCACCACGTCCTGCCCTCCCACCCCTAGCCCCACGATCACGTGCGTCCCGTATCTCTCTATGAACCTGCAAAGCCCGCGACCAAAAAAAAAAAACACACACACACACAAAGAGAAGCTATTGTTAATTTCACGGGAAAAATCGGATAATCCATCGGTCGCTCGCGTAAGATCCTATTTTCAAATTGACATTCGGAACGAGAAATCTATGTATATGGCGACGGATGGATTCGATTGATCTCGACAGTTTTCCAAGTTTTTCGTTCCTTCAATTGTTTATAAACTTCTCGAGAATATATATATATATATATATATTGAAAAAATCAAATTTAAATTGAAGTACGAAGAAGTCTCGAGTGTCAAACATCCGTCGAGCTTTCGCACCAAATTTCCCGGCCCAATCACGATTCCCGGCACGAAAGCTTCCGAAGACTCGCAAAGATGGAATATCGCAAAACGCTGCACCTCCGCACGCTAATGCCGACCGTCCGATCGGAGCGCGCGCCGCGACGCCGGCACCATCCCCGCCCTCCTGGCCGTTGATTCCGCTGACTTTTTTCGGGGAAGCGTTGCAGGGAGGACCGGGTCCAAGTCCTCCCGGCAAGGGCCCTTGATTCGATTGGTGCCGGGCCGGCCCCTCTTTCCCCAACGGTGTGGGGCCCACGGCAGGTGCGGATTTGTATTTATGGCGAGGCGAATTGAAAATCGGGTTCTGGGGTACCTACCTTTGACTTCGTCTTTCCTTGTACGATGATCTGGCTTTGATTTTCTCTTTCTTTCTCATGCCCCGCTCCGCAAGTTAGATAGCGCCCCGACGAAATCCGGAAACTTGTCATTTTCCTGGCCAGGGGAGAATGCGTGGGCTGGGCTGGGTTGGGTTTGGGGCAGGGGGGAAGACGACATGCCCGGGGGCGGTGCGGCTCGATCCTCTCGAAAGCAACAGCCGCGAAAATGCCAGCACGAACGCCGAGTTGCCACGTCGTCGGTACAGATGGCGGGGTTCGGGACCTGACCGAAACCGTGTGCCGTCGAAATTTCGCCTTCCTTCCCGAACGCCCTCGTGGAACTCGAGCCAGGAATGATCTCTCTCCCCGTGCCGCGACGGCGATGCCTCGAACCAGAAAAAACCCCTAAGTTGCGTCCCCACGTCCCCGGGGAAACATCAATTTCGATTTGAACAGATGAAAGGAACATTCGGGTCCAATCTTGGCATTAATTGTACGCATTGCCGAGCCCCGGCCGGCCAGCTAATTTCTTGATTCTAAGGGATTTGCCAGAAATTACGGGGTCAAGATTTTATGTTCTCCTCCTACTCCTCAACATGCTTCTCTCTCTCTCTCTCTCTCTCTCTGCTAGTACCGTATGGACTGCATATTGACTTTAATGCGTTCAATAATTCCACGCTCGATAATTCAAGGGTTGGTCATATTTTAGTTTGTTGAGGGAGGGAAATGGCCAGAGTCAACTTGAGGACGATGGTGATGACGAAGCATAACGAGGAAATGTGAATGCCAATCCGACCCTACTCGTTCTAGCAGCTGTAATATTCTAAACGAGCCAGCCTGACGTTCGGGAAACGGCAGCGGACGTGGGAAGCACACGTACCTTGCAAGAGCCGAGGGATCCCAAGCGGAAGGAACCGCCTTGCAGACCTCGTCGGCGAGGACGAGCGGGTACCGGTCGATGTGGAGGTTGAACAGCACGATGAAGTAGCCGTCGAGGCCCAAGTACTTGATCTGCGCCGCGTCGTTCGCCCAGCAGTTGCTCTGGAACCCGAACATCGAGTTGAACATCCCCGACGGGATCTTCCCCGGCACCGCCGATTTCTGGTTGAAGAATTCCGACATCTGGAACGACATGGAAATGTAAATACTGACTTAGTCCAAAAATCGGCACTAGATCTATCCAAAGCCGCCCCGTCTCAACCGGCGGGCGTGTCTGACAAAAGTTCTCGGGTTCGAGAGAAATCAGAAGGCGTGTATAGATGGGTTTTTTTCTCCCATTTACCTTGCTGAATTCGAGGATGTCGGATTGGTACCGGCTCCGTTCGCCCTTGTCGCATCTTATGTCGGCGGGGACGTTGTTCACGGGTCCAAAGCCGGGGATCACCAACGTCCTCTTCTCCGTTTCATTGAGCTGGACTAGCCTCTCCTCGCCTTTGCAGAACCTGAGCCTGAAATCAGAGGTCAAGTCGAACCCTCTGCCGAGGCTGGCCAGAGCCTCCTCCACTATTCTCTTACTCATGCTCTCTCTCTCTCTCTCTCTCTCTCTCTCTCTCTCTCTCTCTCTCTCTCTGAATGAATGAATGAATTATAAGTGGTTGGTCGATGATGATTGGTGGTGGTGAGAGAAAAACTGATGTATATATGAGGAGGAAGGAAGAGAGAGGCGGCTTTGGGGAGAATTTTTCAGGGTTTGGCACATTTTGACTTGTGGCTTGGTATATATATATATATGGAGAGTTTAGAGAGAGAGAGAGAGAGAGAGAGGGAGGGAGGGGTGACAGATTAGAATGACAGAGAGATTTTCAGGAAATTTCCATCTGTTGATGCATGTTTGATTCTTCTCTGTGTCTCCATGATGATGATGATGATAGGTGTGAAAGGAGAGAACGAAATATAAAGGGGAATAAGTCTCAAGTGGTGGTTCCCATGCTCCCATGCTCAAAACATTCGCACGGACGTACGAGTTGGAGGGCTGCTTTGTCCCATTTCAAATGCTAACCAATTGAGAATGGAGACCAAAATACTATGGCAATTGGCTTTATAAGGAAAGTGAATCCGAGAGAAGATGAGATGTAAGATCCCGGGGGGGCGGGGCATGAAAGTTGCTAGGCTCAGATTGAGCTCGAGATCACGGGTCCGAAGCTGGGGATCAGCCGGGCAGGGCATGAAAGTTGCTAGGCTCGGATTGAGCTCGAGATCACGGGTCCGAAGCTAGGGATCAGCCGGGCAGGGCATGAAAGTTGCTAGGCTCAGATTGAGCTCGAGATCTCGCTCGCACGCTGAGATATTACCGACCTCGTGGGAAATTCTCTATCGCGACGCCCCCCGAAAATTCTATTTGATTTGATTATCGGATATTTTATTGGTAAATGTCGATGTACAATTATTAATATCGATTCCGCAATGTTGGAAAAATTGGGTTCGGACAAAGGACAGGCATGTCAGCATCGAAACGATTATTACTAACGATTCCTTTTCCTTGCAATCAACCTCAAGCACACGGATTTGAGATCTAAGGGAAAACAAAGAAGACATTTCTCCCAGTTGATAATTTAGTATAATCTTTTCGGATACGTTCAGCACTGTCGGCTTTCTTTAGTTTCTTTACATTCACGCGCGTATGTCTTCAAGTACTCTGATTTTGAAACGCTTATGAATAGGGTTGAAGTATGTAAACAAAATTAAACCAAGTTCGGTAGAATAGCAGTCCTCTTGACTCGAGTACTTAAGATATTAAATTCGACTCGACCTGAGGACCCCCGAAGTGGTTGATCTTCGACTCGAAACTCAGTTCCTACCTGGTCCTGCCCGACCAGTTCGTGGAAAAACGCAAGATGCACAGAGATTCCTCGTCGAAGCATGTTTTTGCCGAATGACGTGTCAAACTTTGATTGGGCGACCACCCGCCTGGGTGGCGCTGCTGGAGAGGGCACTCTTCCTCTCGCAAAAGGTTGAGTGTTCGAATCCCGGGCGCCGCAGGGTGACTTAACCGGTGCACGTGTGTGGTGGCTAGCACGTGTCGCCTCCAGGGTTTACCTCCCGGCTGTCGACCGTGCAAGAGTTCCCTGGGTTATCAAAAAAAAAAAAAACTTTGATTGGACGTCTGAATAAGTGGGGCCTTATATTTAATGACGGGAAAAACGACACAAATGATTCCCGAATTTTGACCCAACGTCTGCTGACGAGACTTTGCCTGATTCGCTTGCTTTTGGATGTATTGACAATAATTGAGTGGGCCTGTCTCGATGCGTTTACGAAGTGGGATGAGAGGCTTTTTAGTAAGATGTAGTGTGAAATCAAGAGCTTGACTCTTTGGTCGCATAACACGCCTTCATCCACGTCGGGCCGAGACCGGACTAAACAGTCCGTCTAGTAGCTCGTCGTCTCAGAATACTTTTTTCGGAGGCTTGGTTCGAGGAAGATGTGTCGGATGGCAACGAATCGGAGCGGCCCGACAGCCGAGAGCGTCGAGCAGAACAAGGTGCTCCGGCATGGGATTCTCCTCTCGAAGCGAGAGCCGTGTCCTGAGATTGTGGAGTCACCTCTAGAATGTTATAGGTCAAATGTGATCTTGGCTAAAGACTGAGACTGACGAGGGCATTAGTTGTTATGAGCAGAAATTCGCTTAACAGTCCAGTCCCCACGTAGGTAGAGGACATATGACACGATTCAAAGTCGAGACTCAGTTATCAAATGATCACCACCTATCGAGCCTTCGAGCCATTGCCCTATTCATCCACGATTAACAAAAATTATGACATTTTGCTGATAAAAATAGCTGAATGTGTGAATAAACCTTACTATCTGGATTTGGCTCTAGCTTGTTTAGGAGTCAAGCCGGCTCATTTGACCTATGCTATTAGTTGGCGTGACATCAGTTATGGACATTACCCACATGCAAATTTATTGAAATTTCAGTATTATTCCGTTACTTTCTTTGTAACCCGTCAATCAAAAAACTTGTTGGAACGAGTGATGGAGAAAAACACGCTCTAATACGCTGCCATCTTTCCGATTATTTAGGTTTGGGATCCTCCCTCATATCAAATCATCCCAAGCTAGGGTACAATCTGAGATATCATAATGTGCCAGGAACACAATCTCACATGAAGTGTGAGATTGTGTGAACACTGGCGCACAGCTAGATAATACTTTGATCACAAAGTGACGCGGAAAGGGACACAATTTGGGGGATTTTGCCATGACTTATGCAAGACCCTTTTCACACTAGCTCCTCTTTTTACAGCACACTTTCTTCAGTGTGAAACCTGAAAGGAGAAAAAAAAGCATAGAGCAGAATCAATCATCCAGCCCAGACGTTAAACCCCAACACAGCGCCAAGAATTCCTCTCCCCTTGTCTTTCACACACGGGTTTTATTGCGTGGACTTCAGTCGAGATGGAGCAGGGTCCTTTGGCTGCTTCTCTTCCACCATCAGCAACGCCACTGTCCTGTGGAACTTTGTGGGTCAATCTTTCTTGGTAAAAGACTGAGTCGTTGTACTTAACTTCAACGCAGCGACTTTGATGTCATCCGCAACTTTTTTTTCCCACCCGGAAGTAAGTCAGATGATCCATCATAAGGAATCCCCAAGTGTGTGTTCACAAGCATAAGATAGGAGAAATCTCTGAAGTCGGTCCAAATGCAGAACACGCTCTTGACAGATGGGATTCAAGTATGGGCGACCAAAGTTTATTGCTGTGATAAAAGCATGTTCCGGGCCACTTGGATTCTTGCATGTTCTAGTGTTCATACGGTTGCGTAGTTGAATGGCTAAAGCGTGAGACCAATGTGATGATTTTCATTATAAAAACTTGTTGATTCCATTCTGTTTTTACGTGTCTTGACCACCTTTCTTTTTTGTTTTCTTCTTTTCGGACGGCCCTTCTTCTCTTGTTTTCCGATCAAGTGGAGATGAATACTTGACTGCTAAAAGGCGTTGGGTCAAGTCGAAGCAGCAAATTGACCTTGACCACCACAGCTTCAGCCAGAAAGTTTAGGCGGAGGAATTGAACATCATCCTCTAGTTTGTCTTCTGAGATCAGAACTAGGAAAAACATAACGTTTGGGTCCAACTTGTTTTTGGGAACGGGCGACTAGTTTCTAACTGTATCTTGTACTCAAATTATATAACAGTTGATTATCAGCTTGCTAAGCATGTGTCGATAAGCGCCAACTCAGTAGAAGCAAGCCTAGATTGCTGCCGATGAGCTTCTTTTCGGCTGCAAACCGAGTCCGCTCCCGGTACGGTCAGTTCTGGTCTAAAGTTCGACATACATTTAGCGAAAGGATTAGTTTGAAATTAAGTCCGCAAGACACTTTCTGAGAATTGAGATTTGTAACTCCACATCAGGGGATGTGGGAAGGAATCCTCACATTTGTCACCAATCCAGTCTTGTCTAATTCGGCATTACCACGCAGGCGTCTTAGACGGTCCGTGACTACTCCGTAGTATCGGTCAAGTCTTTTCAGGACCATTTGCCTCGAGCAGAACGCGTCATTGGCAACCGTTCAAAGCTGTCGCGATTCGTGTATAAAACGGGAAAGCAAGTTGCAGATGAAACGAAGAAATGTCCCAGCTGAGGATTCTATTTCAAAGTTCCGTGTTCATATTCATCCACGACTGTATTTCTTGTCAACTCGAAACTTAGAACCTCACATTTCGATTGATACATCATGTGACTAGTCCGAAAGAACAAAAGAAAATCTTCAATTTCATGTCAACTTGCTTCAATTTGTCCATCTTCTGTCGGTTCACATACATCATCAATGTGCACGACACACCCGAAGAAAATGGTAACCTGAACCACTGCTGACTGTTCTCAATAAGACACGGGTTGCAGCAAAGAAATTGATTAAAAACAGAAAGAAAGCTTGACAACAAAATGCTCGGAAGTCTGGTAACCAGCTATTTCTTTCAGAATGTAAGGATGGTGCTTTGAACTATTCCAGACAACAATGTCAATCTCGAATGTCACATTGCTAACCTAAGTGAAAACCTCAACTTCTGCAATAAGATCATTCAAGTAACTGCCCAAAATGAAGCTAAAAAATCTCCAATGCCCTTATTGCTCAGCGGCATTATCCTGCAAAGCCTTAAATAACGACCAAGACATAGGTTAAAATTCCTGACAGGCCCAGACGACAACCTGGAGCAAAATTCGGTTGCAGAGGCCTACAAATCCGAGAATCCCAGATTGTAACATTTGCACAAATATGAGTGGCTTCAGATGTGCTAAATAAAGCGTTCTGCTCTGCCTATCGTGATTAGCCATGTCGATTAGTTAAAAAGGTTCAAAGAAATGAAGCTATCAGAAGTCATCTAATCAAATCTTTATCAACTATATGAAAATTCAGGGAATTGTGGTACGCCAAAGAAAAAAATGGACAACCGATCATCGTACTCTGTCCATTTATAAGTCACCGCTTGAAATCGACAGTTCTCAATAGAAAGTACAACTACCATTATCAAAGGGTAATATAGCCCAATCGCCTATCAGTCACTTAAATATGCTACAGGGATTGCGGTGCAGTTCGATCAGCCAACCATCGTACGCTTTCGACCTCTTTGCCGCACTGCATAAGTTTTTAGACAGCGAGAAGAAAAGAAAATGTCAAACAAACTAAATCAGCATTTTTCCTCCTAATGTGGAAAGTGAAAAGTGAAAAGAAGGAACAGGCTTCACCTTGAGCTAGTTTGTTTAATGTAGATGACCACTGTTTCGAGGACTTCCGATATGCAGAGAGTATGCGATCCATCTAAAACGAAACTCAACATTATGCATAGATCAGATTCTGGTTTCAAATTTATTCGTGCCTTAACACATTCCCAACAGCCCCTCAAATTGAAATCACTTTTAAATTTCAAGAAAGGAGAGAAACCGGTCTTATGAAAGTCATTTCAACATAAAATAATTCTTCAAAATATTTGCAATTTAGGTATGCATTTCATGCAAGATCCTGATGCATGCATTCGCATTTTCAGAAGCACTTCAGATCAGTGGTAAATACAGAGACCTTTTTCAACTCGAAAAAATCAGGTAGTTTTAGTTTCCATTTCTCATGATAAGGCAAATTCATAAAGAACTGCAGCTTTCCCCATGCCCAGCAACAGAACGAATAAACACCATCACAAAAATAGAAAGAAACAAGAAGACAACTCAGCATACCACATTTCCACAGGACGAATGCATTGAAACCAGCGCTCTCTCAAGTACATACAGATCAACAGCTTTATCTTCTGGAAGGGTCGATGTAAAGCTCAGACCAAAATCAATAAGAACCTGAAAAAATGCGAAAGATAATGTGCAGACTCATGAGAACAACTTCCTAATAAAACGTCTATAGAAACTCTTTGCCAGCACCAACGAAAGAAAATTTTTTTGAAAAGAACCTCAAATGCCACACGAAACTGGAGACCACTATCTAAAGAGCAAAAACCGCAGATATTGCAAAGAATAAAGATGCAAGGGCTACTTCCTCGAGGAACCACTCAGAACATAATAGCTTAACAAAACTAGCCTCAAATAGGTGATTGAGCAAAAGATATCGAGATCAGGCGCATTTTGTTTATTCTCTTTGTGTTTAAGCGTACTCTGGTTTCAAGCTCGCCTATCCATCACTGCACGAAGGTGAAGATTTTACCAGCTGATTAGTGCTACTCTGGATCAACATGTTGGACGTGGTCAGGTCTCCATGAACCAGACCTCCATCATGAAGCTTCCCAATTGCGTCGCCAATCTGTGCAGCGATATCATCCAAACGCTCTTCCACAATACCCTGCGACCCAAACTCGAGAAATACATCCTTCACCGAAGGGCCACTCACGAATTCAAACGTCAGGGTATGCAGCACCGGGTCCACACCGTACAGAACCGGAGTGGAGACCCCCAAGCGTCTCGCTTTCGTCATGCACCTAGCCTCCTGCTCCACAGTTAAGGGACGAGTAAGGCGGACCGATACGGCACCCACAGCAACACTTAACTCCACACACACACAAATTCAGTGTATATATACGAACCCACAACGTCCGTCAAAACTAACCGCATTCAGGCGCTTCAGAGTGAGCTTCGAGTCCAAGGACGGATGCCGGTACTTCTTCGAGAAGCGCTCCTTGATGATACACCTCCTTCCCACAAAACTGGACTCGAAAACTCTCTGAAAAATCAGATTTTTTTTTCCAACCAGAACACGTTACGACGACGGGTATCACTCGCGGCGGAATTCGGAAGCTAATCAGGCGTCGGCTTATCAGCCCATCTTTAAGACAAGCACAGTTCTCAACAATCAGGCATAGAGGGTAATCTGGAAAATCCCGCAGATGGGTCGCGAAAAGATGGAAGCTTTTGGGACTCACAGCTTCTGCGCCTTGCTTCAGCAGGACGAGAGAGGCGCCACCGGCACCGGCATCGGCACGCACCTCCATGTCACGGCCCCGCGTGCTCTCGAGCTGGGCAAGAAGGCCGAGTTAAGCGATGCCGCTTCGAAATTTAAGGCCGAGAAACAGGTGATTCTGGAGGAGAGAACGGAATTGCAATTGCAACGAGCAGACGAAAAGGGCCCAGAGATTCCGGAGAATCAAACCTCACCTGATTTAGGGTTCTGTCTCCGAGCTCCACGGGGAATTGAGACTTCGATTAGGGTTTTCCGGGGGGGGGGGGTGGGGGGGCTGCATACGACCTGCCGTTTTGGGGTTCTCGGCTCCCGCACGCACCTTGAAAAGTCGGAATTACAGAAACGCCCTTCTCCAAGCTGTGGGTCCCACGTAGCCAGGTCGTGGCTCTTGAAGCCGGGAGCGAGTTGATTGAAAACGGCGAGAGCGGAGCCGGCGAGTTTTTCTTATTTTTTTTTTCTCTAGAACCTTTCTCCGATATCAACATTTCTGAATATGCTATAATGACCAAAACCTTACTCTGTATTTCATAAATGTTTACTTCTATACGCATTGATGATCGCGAAGAATAGTAATTGATTTGTCGCGATGTAAGTCGATCATTTCTACTGAATGTGAGATTGTATAACCCATCCCTTTTTTTTCGGCACATTTTGATCGTCAGGATACACACATTACATTGCCAGTGAGCCAAGCTTAGCTAAGCAATTGATTTCATACTCAAACCATGTCATTGAGCAATATTTAAGAATGTTAAACAACATAATTAGGACATTTATGGCAAAAAAAATGGACCTCGTCCCAGAAAACATCGGGAATTTCAAAAACTCTCTTAGGTGGAAGAAACCTCCCTCAAGATGCAGACACATAATGGTAAGATTAGGGGTGTAAATGGTTTAGTTCGGTTCGGTTTTCTTGAAAAATCGAACCGAACCGAACCGTTAGGGATGCACTTTTGAACCGAACCAAATCTCGCTCAAACCGAATATGAACCGAACCGAAAAATCGGTTTGGTTCGATTTGGTTCGGTTCGGTTTTCGATTTTTTCTTCTTTTTTCCTTTTTTTTAGCTTTTTTTCACAGCTTGGAATTCGGTTTTGAGATATCTCATCTTCCTCCTCCTCATCTCCTTCGTCCTCTTCTCCTTCTTCTTCATCCATGGCCAATCTCTCTCGCTCCTCCACCTTCTTCCTCATCCTCCTGCTCTTCATCTCTTCATCTCTCTCAACCCCACGAGAGCAATCACCCCATAGCCCCAGCAGACCTTCATCATCCATGCCTCATCCTCCCACAAGCCCTCCCTCTTCTCCACCCACCACCACTGGTACTCCTCCCTCCACCATTCCCGCCCACCCTCAGACCTTCCTTCCCAGATCCTCTACACTTACCGAGCCGCCGTTGGCAGCTTCTCCGCCCGCCTCATAGCCCCCAGGCCAAGGCCCTCCGCCGTGCCCCCGGGGTCCTCTCTGTCGTCCCAGACCGCATTCGCCACCTCCACACCACACGGACCCCTCACTTCCTCGGCCAGCGAAACTTCTCCGATTCGGGCCTCCGTCCGGTCCCCGGTGCGTGGAGAGGCACGTGTGAGGTCAGGAAGAGAGAGAATAAAGCAGAAAGGAAGAGAGAGAGGGATAGAGGAGAGAGAAAAGTGAGTGAGAGAAGAGTTGCGAAGATAGAGGAAGAGAGAGAAAAGGGAGAGCGAGAGAGAGGACTACTCCTGATAGTGAGACAGGAGAGAGTGAGGAGAGAGAGTGTACACGAAAAGAAAAGAAAATACAAAGAAATCGAGATCCGATCCAATTCGAATCAAGCCGAACCGAACTATCACCTAATTAAATTTTTTTACTTATTATCCGAACCGAAACCGAAATCGAATCGAAAATACACGAATTTTCGGTTCGATTCGGTTCGATTCGTATCTCGGTTCGATTTTTCGGTTCGGTTCTGACATCCCTAGGTAAGATTGTCAAGCCAAAAAACAGAGTAACGATAAACTATCATCGAATTTTATTTTGCTTTTCTAAAATTAACAGGAGATGGATGCGAAAAGGCAAATAAGATCACTTCAAACTTCAAAATCTTAGAAAGGAAGAGCAAAAGCCAATTTGTCCTCTGTATATCGTTTGGAAGTAATGTAAGGATCTAACACAATACACAGAAAGCTACAGTTCCATCTTCTTCATAGTCTGGGAGGGTTTGATCTTGGCCCCTGCAGGACCAGTTCTTTCTTCGGATATTAGCAGTATGGCCTGTAGTGTTGCCTAGCCACGAGAGGCTCGGCAAGCAAGTGAAAAAGACTTGAACTCGAGATATCTCTCGTATGTTCAAGCCTCTCACTCAACGCTAGATTGAACCTTTCAATTACAGAGACATCTCTATTGAGGGCACTGAGCAAACCACCCAGAGCTCAACAGAATGGAAACAGCAAGAATCTGCGCACGAGAACTTCAAAGGGAAACATTCAACAGTCATCCTCCTAACTTAACACAGTACTAAGTAGACAAGCCTCTCCACCTACGGCTAGTTTTATTGCAGCAACACCGACCTAGAATTGAACGGCTTTAGCCATGCCAAAAGCAGCCGCCGAAGCGATGGCGCCAATCAAAGCCGTTTGCAATGCACTTTTGAAAGGTTTATTGCCGGTGAAGTAGCCCTTGGCATACCCGAAGATCAGCAAGGCCATCAGTGTCAAGATGACGGATGCTACCACTGCTTTTCTTGCTACTGGAATGAACATGTAGGGAATGAGAGGAACGAGCCCACCTAAGACGTAGGCAATGGCAATCGTGAACGCACTTTGAAGCGCTCTCTTAGGATCTGGCTTCTCGAGTCCGAGTTCAAACCTGAAATCGCAGTATTCAGTTGCATTTTCAGTTGCTACATTTTGCTTCAGGCATTAATCAAGATTACCATTGGTCATTCAATTGCCAATGAACTGATGTATTCACACCACATTCAGTTTACGGATAATACATGTGCAACCTTGTCACTCAGCAAAAGACCAACAATATGCTTTCTACAAACATCACGCATCCACTCCTTTGAAGCCCGTTTACTTAATCCTTAATGTATGTGATCTCATGGCAGAAACAGGCCCAATTACAGATGGAACTCACAGATCGATCGATCACCCATATTAAACTCTACCTCAATAGTCTTGAGAGCATTATAGTTCATTAGATCCCCCTGTTCTACATTGTTTGGATATATCGCTCTCAAACAACAACAACAGGCATATTCTCCAGTTTTGTTTCTCTCTCTGCAAATTGTTACCCATACATACCATATAGTATGATTTTCATGCTTCAGTAGATAGCATAGGCAATTTAACTCAAATGGCTGATTTTATCAAAAATCTTTACATCGGGCAAAAAGAAAAGAGCGAAGATTCTTTCACAGTTGATCCCACTCTAAATATGGCAAACGACCTGCACGTCATAGGTAATTTAAGAAGGAAGCACCTTTCAAATTTCTAAAGACTTTATCATCATGACCCTCCAAAGTAAGAACAAGAGCCAACAAAATGCAGTAGATACGGGTTCATGAAGTCCAAAATAACATGTGTTGAAGCATACAAAGAACCATGACACATAGCAGAACCAATATAGGATAAGGGTTACGAAGGAACCAGTAAAGGCAGGATCAAATGGTTTTTTATAAGGAAAAAAAAAACAACTAAGTATTTCTCATTGATGCAATTTCACATGGCAATTAGCAGTTGCAGAGCATATGATTGAAAAGCTTACATGAAACATTATAAAATTGAAATTCTGGTTTACATCATGTAAGAATGTTGGAGATTTCAGTGAAAGTAGAAGCATGACTCCTGTCATCTCGTCTCTGTCTTTCATATAGGAGATTGAGGACACAGCACGCCATTTCTGTTACTAATATGTCAGCAAACTCTCCTCAGAGTTTTTCATCTTCTACTGATAACAGCGTCACCCACATAGTTTGGATTAAATCCAATAAAGTGAATATCTTCATACTATTTTCACATTTCAGACGCAAAATTCATAAAGTATAGTAGTTCACCTGGGAATAATAGCTTTGTTGATTTTACATGCTCGCATAAGTCCCTCATAGCATTCAGATGTTTTCTTGACTTTTCAGACGTGAGGGGCTGATTAACCATGCCATATGAGGTATATAAGAATTCAACTTACTTCATCATGAAATCGAGCCATGCCTGGGGCCTCTTCCTGAGAGCATTGACCACTGGACCATATTCATGGGGCTCTATACCATACTGTGCAAGTATCTCAGCTACCTCCGCAGCCTCTGCATTTAAGGAACATTCTCCAAATCAGACGAACATCTAGTGTCTCGAACAAGACGACTCTCGAATAGGGTAAAACAATATTGTACTGCAGAACTAGGATTTTACTCATCACATGTATAAGTGGGGAAACCTGTATCTGGAACTCTGATGATCTCTTCTTCTTCTCTCTTCAACTCCCTCGCGTAGTTATCCGCCTCGCTCTTAGCTGCAAGATACCTGCACTGCCCCTCAAGGTCATTAATCAAAAGGACAACTTCCACACACTCTTTACACCTACAAAGAATGTTATGTTTACATTCTTCCATATTTCTTGGATCATAAGTGCTTCCGCTCAGCTTCCGCCTAGCAGTCATATAATTTCATCAATATTTATTAGTTTGTTTAACACTACTCGCATCTTGGCTACATTTAAGACCAACCCTCATCGAAATTCAATAGGAAATTCGTATTCTTGCCATGATCCAGCTCAGGCGCATTAGACTAAACCCGTCTCTGCACGAGAAACTGTGATCTCCTGCAATATATGGTTATTGGCTTCTTGTTTACTGTCAAGAAATGGAAAATGGGATCTCACCCTTCTCTAGACGAGCAAGGATATCCGAGTCCTGTGGACGCTGGTCACCGGATTCAGATTCACTTAAAATGATACACGGCAGAAAAGTAGCCCCTTTTTTTAACTTTTGTATCAGCAGTTGAAAGGGTGATGCGAAAAGGTGAGCATAGGATCGAATGTAAACAAACCAGGAGATACGGTGGAAACGGGAGAGACCTTCAACGATCTCGGACCAAAGGCAAGCGCCAAGACTGAAGAGCGAAGAAGACAGAAAAGAAAAAAAAAAAAAAGATGGAGGGAGGGAGTACCCGCCGAGACCCATGGAGATGGCGCCGGCGGCGACTTCGGCAATGCCGGCGGTGAGGACGATGGACGAGGGGGCGTTGGCGCCGGAGAGGCCGGCGGCGAGGGCGAAGGGGACGGTGAGGCCGTCGGAGACGCCGATGATGATGTCGCGGACGATCTCGCCGGCCGTGAAGTGGGCCTCCCTGTGGTCGTTCAGGAGCAGCTGCCGCTCCTCCTCCGCCCCGCAGCTCCCCACGTTGCTCTCGCTCCCGGCCATGGATCACGGCGATCCCTTCTCTGGGTCGCGGCCGCGGGGACGGAAACCGGCGACACACAGCCGAGCAGCGAGCGACGGCGCCGGTTGACGCGAGGAGGGCGACCGTTCTTGTCCGTTTGTATATGAATGAACGGACGAATTCTGTAGGGACAGTGGCCGCTACTGCTCGTGCAGGTGCCGCGTGAAGAACAGCGATGGGCAATCTCATAAATATCGATTTCTGTAGGGATCCGAATGCAAACAAGGTTACGTTGCTCTCTTGCCCCACCAAGCGAGGATGTTTTGACCAATTGCAAGATTTAGAGGGGCTAAAAAGAAAATAGATAAAATTCCCGAATAATGACCCGAGATCATGGCCCAATTTTTACCATTCTCTTCTAGTGGACGTTTTCCATCTACACATCCTTGTCATCAAATGATACATAGCACATGAAAAACTTGTGCCAATTCTCATATGTAATAAATGTTAAATCTCGACACACACACCTGCTTAAAAGATTAAATTTATTTCGGGATGTTAGGAAAATCCAATCCAAAATATTAAGTTGTTAGATGGAGAGAGACCACATTAATATAATTAGCATTTAGGATCCATTGTTAAGCGATGTGAGACAATATTTCAGTACTCCATTTGACGTGGAAGCCGGATTACAAGCAGCATGTGGAATTTGATCAATGAGGGAGGAGACAAAGTCGCGAAAAGGGACATTGCCTTGTACATTTTGACACAAAACATGCAATTCATACATTTTCGAAGTCAACCGCTACAAATAAATCTCAATGTTGCCTCATGTCGAACGGGATCCACCGTCGATTGTACCATAAGAACATATGTGGTATCCACATCTTAGCTTATGCTACATAAGCATTTGCGAGAAAGACTATTCTATATCTCCATTCATATTTTCACACATTTCATCTTGAACACAATGCCAAAGAAAAAGGTTTTCTCCGTCAATGCTCGACACAACTCGATATTTATAGATGCCTGTTTCAAACTATGAACTTCACCAACATCAAGTTCTAACCGAGAGAAGCTTCAAGGGTGCCAATTTGCAGAAAGATCAACAATTTATTAGCAACTCTTGCAATGTGGTTGTTATGTTATATGATACTAATGGATGACGAATTGAGTTTTTCCCATGGCTATAGGATTAGGTATGCGTTGAGAAGATGAATGGGATTGGGAGGGGCATCATGATGCATTTAACTCTTTTTTGGGGGGTCAAAAGCAATCTTTCAATTAATAGGTGTAAAGTTAACGTACATCGTTCTAGATTACACCTTTTTCACCCTGGACTTCACACCTATTAATGGAAAGAGGGTGAAAAAGGTGTAATCTAGAACGATGTATGTTAGCTTTACACCTATTAAGCTTACCCAGAAACATGCACATGACAACCTTAATATAATAAGCTGTGATGACCCACTGGTTCTCACTTATCTTCAACATAAACAGAAGCCATGGACCATTTTGACATTGCTATTAAGCTCCTCGATAGAGCCATAACATACTCAGATGTCATTAACTCATCAAAAACAAAGTTGAAACAACGAGTGAAGAGTAACTAAGTCCTATGGGGACAACACGAGCCACGATATCCCCCATTTCACAAAAGCAAAGAAACAGAAAAAAGAAAGGGCCAGCGGTTTTGAACATGAGATCAAGATCTGAAGAGCTTGGCGATGGAATAAGCGGCCGCGGACGCGACCGCGCCGATGAGGGCGGTCTGGAGGGCGCTCCGGAAAGGCCGGTCGCCTGTGAAGTGACCCTTGACGAAGCCGAAGATGAACAGCGCGACAAGTGTGATCCCGACAGAGGCGAGTACGGCCTTGTCGGCGATTGGAATCACCACGTACGGCATTAGCGGCACCATCCCCCCGATTACATATGACAAGGCGATGGTCGCTGCACTCTGCAGGGCTCTCATGGGGTTTGGCTCCTCGAGTCCCAGTTCAAACCTGAGGAAAGTTTTTGGGCCATTGCCCTTATAAGTTTCAGGTGTCAGCGCAACTTGAGAGGGAGAGGGAAAGATTGACCGATGCATGGCTTACTTCATCATGAAATCGAGCCATGCTTGGGGGTTCCTCCTCAGGGCATTCACGACCGGCTCGTACTCGTGGGGCTCGACCCCGTATTGCGCCAATATTTCCGCGATCTCGGCGGCCTCTGCAACATAAATCCTGGAAATATTAGGCCCCTTCTCCGAAAATCGACATCACCCCATGACACTAGCATTATCACATAAAAATGCAAACTAACTCCCATTAGATACGACCTTCAAGTGATTATATGATGATAAACCTAACTGGGAAATGAGGGTAAAGAGACCTATATCCGGCACACTGATGATCTCTTCTTGTTCTCTCTTTAGTTCTCTATAGTAGTGATCAGCCTCACTTTTCGCTGCCAGATACCTGCACCCACGTATTACCATCGCATTATGATAAGCATCATTGAGTTATGCACACTATTCAACACATCAAAGGGAACGCTAATATTAGTGGGGCATGCATGTCATTAATCAGGTCCCAAAGTACTCGGAAAAGTACCCTCCAAGTCCCATGGAAATCGCGCCGGCCGCTACCTCAGCGACGCCGGCAATCAGAACGATGGAGGAGGTGATGTCAGCCCCGGAGAGGCCGGCGGCGAGGGCGAAAGGGACGGTGAGGCCATCGGAGATGCCGATGATGATGTCGCGGACGACCTCGCTCGACGTGAAGTGCTTCTCCTCGTGGTCGTGCAGGAGCAGCCTCTGCTTCTCCAGGTCCGGATGCCCATTCGCGGCCATGATGTTATCACACCAGCTTCGATTTTTTAGCACGAAGAAACTATCGACAGAAGGAGCAATCGAATAAGCTTTGAGAGATGAAGTGATGAAGATCGATTAAGTGAGCGGGGCATTATATAGAGGCTGAGGGAGTGTGGAGTTTTGTTAATTAGTGCGTTTGTCCGGATGCAAATTAAGAAAAAGGTGGTTCGGGGCATTTCTTTTTAGGAACACCACTTCCATTAAGTACACTAAGTTCATTTTATAATGTCCGTTTGTCATGTCATAAATAATGAGTGGGTCTTAAAATAAACCGTTTGTATTCAATAGTCAATAAGAGTCTTTTTTTTTCATTTTTTCGATCGAAGATAAAGTCAAGCTACTAGCTTGACCGATCTATATGGAAATCATTATAAAATTTCGTGTCGCTTATGAAATTTTTGTATTCAAGATTACAGAAAGATTGTCACTCGGGCATATATCGATTCGGAGACCCATCGATGTCCGAATAGGTTAAGTCTCGCCGTAATATAGCTCATTCGCTAATATAAAACAAACCCATTCATTATCACATGCCATCTAATAGATTAAGCCCATATATGAATTGTAGAGGCTCTAGGGTTTTCACTTTCGTTTTTTCCCTGACAGATTCCCTGGTAAAAAAGCAAAGGGGACGGCAATCGATTGATAGGGGGCCCGCATGTTTTACGGGCGTGGGTACGGGGAGGATTTTGCAGAAGATGTGTTCACTTTTGGGAGTCGTTTGTCGTGTTCTCTGTATCGAGTTTATCCACCACTTAAAAGACAATAGCGGAACTCAAAGTCTGGATATTCATTCCATTCACGAGTCATCGTCACCGGTCGCTAGTGGCGTGTGCCTAACACAAGGCCAAACTCTCTTCCGAAGGTCGAAAGAAAAAAGCTTTGTCGGTATGAACGGAGAGAAAAGACATTATCTCCCCCTTTGGTCCACCCTAAAAACAAAAACAAAAGAAGAAGAAAAAGGTGGCGTGCTCTTGCAATTACTCAATACGGATGTGGGACTACTTAACAACAAAAGAATGCCAAATGGGAGCCGCCATTCCTTTTTATCGAAATCAAAGACTCTGCTTAGCACGTTACGCAGACGCCTCTGAATAAATGGAGGGGTCGTTCATAGCCGGCCAAGCTCTCGCCCTGCCATTCCAAGACTAGGGTTTCGTGCTTTGGAACAAGACCTTGATTGTGCTAAAAGGGCCCTCCTCGTACATTGGGAGGTGATCGATTCTCGGGCGATCCGGTTCCTACCCAGGAGTCGGAAACCCGACCGTCTAGTCCTGGAATCGGATCGGACCGGTCAGGTCCAGTTCCCGGATAAGCCAATGAAACAAGTGACATGTTTTGTTTTCTTTTTTTGAACATGTAGTCTATAATCAATTGCAAGGTCTATATAAAAAGGATGTTAAACCCAATATGGGAATTCGTATGGGTTAACGGAAAATGCGTACAAATCTATTATGAGGGTAATCAAAATGACCATGTTCCATGCAAAATTGATGTCGATGCTTCGCAATGAGCTTACAAACTTAGGAAAGTGACACGATAGGAGACGAGTAGAGGATAAAAGTCGTACGTGCTTAGGGCTTTTTACAAATTCGTAAAAAATTTAAAAAAAAAACCGATCCAATCCGAGTGGTCCGAATGGGCAATTCCACACATGGAATTGGAAACTACACCGAAAATCACCAGTTCCAAAAAATTGGAACCGGGAATATGACCGGTGCCTTCGGGAATCACCTAGAACCGATCGATTCGATCCGGTCCGATCTGTGCCTATTGTATATAATGTGACAGAGTCCATGATGATCGTGAAAACAAAACGAGACCTTTTTTTTTAGTTTATCTCGGAACAAAAACCCTCCATTGGTAGAGAGTTGTAATTGATCATTTCGACAACATATTTCCATATAGTTCCCCGAAATTCTCTTAGTAAAATCAAAGTCTAAATGAAGAATTTGAGGAAGATGGAGATATAACGAATCTTGCCCTCAAAGATCTCCATTCTTTTTTATTGACCAAATGGAGATCTTCAACATCTCACATGAAAATGATCACTTGGTCATTTTTTTCCTAATCTACAAAGCTTCAAATAATTTTCAAAGGTCACGGGGACTAAACTTGTTTACTCTTTTTTATTTTCTGACCCAAAAAAAAAAGACAAAGCATGGCAAAACAATTATTTCTTTTATTATATGCCATCAATAATTATTCTCCAAAAGCTTTCGTTCACGCGCCTATGGGAAATCATTGCTATCATGCTTTTTAGACATGTGGGTTTCTTCCATTTGTACAAAATATCTCCATCTTTGTCATCATAGTTCATTATGCCTCCCGTTCAGACAATTTATCCACAAAACCATGTGCGTTTCTCTCGAATAAGAATTAAAAAACAAGGGTTTATACAGCCAATTTCAAATCGGTATATTACACAATTTTTATCCTGAACTAATTTTAGCGTAACGAAAAATTTCAAACTAAGTACACCCATGAAAGATGTACCAAGATTTTAGGATAAAATTAGGGATTTTTAGCGAATTTTCAAAATGTGAAGGAACTCTTAGGGCATAATCAGCATATTTTAGCAGATTTCCCAATTTCAGTTCAAAAAAAAGAGGTCGTTTAGCAGACCTAATTGTGTTTAATTTCCACCTCGGATCCACATTAAAGGCCAATCATCCGAATTGTCTGTCATGTGTATTTCCATGTCGTAAATTTAACGGAGATGTTATACAGAAGTCAATGGCCGTTAGATTCGTTATAGGTATAATACGGATTTTTTTTGAAATTTTTTGTGACGGAGTAAATGTGATACATGTTCGCCGGTTTGAAATTTTTTTGGCAGAGACCCCTAAAAATAAAGTGTCATCTTTCTTGGATAATGTAGTCTTAATTTAGGAGTTGATCATGACTAGGGGTAAGCATAGTTTAGATGGGCAATTCCCATCCTAAAATCAGGAACCACCCACGAAAGATTGATTCCAAAAAATTGGAATCAATAATCGCCCGTCGATTCCATAGACCCACCCAGGAACCGGACTACAAGTCCGGTCCGGTTCCCGGGGTCCATGGAACCTGGTCCCACCAAGCTTCACGCGATTAGCGGCTTGTTTCCAGTACGTGAAAGTAAAGCAAGAAATTTTCAAGCAATAAACTTAACACGCACAATCAACGAGGAGAGTCAATTACCTTTCGTAACTGGCCTCAACAAAAACCTCGGAGTAATGCTTCCTCGTATTCAACCTAGGGAGGTTTTCGATTCTCTTTGTGAACTTCATTGAAGGAAGATCCTATGGTTGCTGATTCTTGACCAGGCCAGTAGGATCCACCATTTCTTAACTAGAACAGCAGCATCACACGCAAATTCCCTCTCTAATCCAATCTCGCAGTCTAAAAAAAAATGACAAAAAAGGAAATGGATTCAAGAGAGCTAAGAGATGTGAAGCGGCAAAATGCTACCTTCCATGGGCTAAGGGCCCTCGACAACCAAATCACAATGCAGGACCAGCATTTCTTCGTCCTCTCGTTGCAACAGCGCAGAATAATCAGGGTTCAAAGCAACCAGCATTTTTTCTTAAAAATTATATATATTACCGATCTGATCTGAGTGGGCGGGTGGGCGGAAGGTTTCATACCTAGAATCGGAAACCGGACCGATACCTACCGATTTTATTAAATTAGAATCGAAAATCAGATCGATTTTCTTAAAAATCACCGAATGTGGGCCGTTTCGATTCAATTCCGGACGATTAGGACGATTTCTGATTCTTTTGCGTATCCTTAATCATGACCACGTGAATTCACGTTCCACGAATAGATAGGAGGGACATGAAAGGGCCAAAAGAGAAGAAGGAAAGGAAAAAGTCATTAGCTCACCTGGCTTAATAATGAGGGGGAAGCAATTATTGAAAGAGACTAAAGTGTCATGCATCGAGCACCAAGTTTCAGACCCACGATAATTACCCTAGAGCAAATTTTTTTTTACTTGAAATGAATTAGAATATGTGATAAATTTTGTTTTTTTGAATTAGGATTTGGCATAAAGTTTCACTTTCATCAATGTGGACAGTCTGATAAAGTGATAAGGGACAGCTCCCGAAGTTTATTTTAATTTATTTTATTTTGCTTTTTCAGTAAAGTTGCCTTTTTTTTTTTGGGTCAAAAGTAGAGTTGCTTTCGTGGGTCTGAAAAGCTGAAGAACATAGCAGCCAAGTACATTGCATTTTTCTCCTCCCGTGCCGATTAATTTGACCAATTTTTGATTTTATCTGATACGGTTGACTTGAATTGAACAAAAATTCCATGAAAATTTTTCATTTTTTTTTCGACCAAAATAAAAAAAAAAGGAATTCTGTACCTTGTACCTATATGTTACCATGCAGACCAGCAACCCCACCCAGAGCTATGCATGGCTCAAATTTGTCATCATTTTGAGAGAATGTCCTCCCAATAAATTCAAGATGCAAGTGTTGGGTAGAACATAGGAAATTAGGAACAGATTACAGGAGAAAGAATTCGATATGCACGAGTTGAAATTTCTATTTACTTGAAAGATTAACCAATAAATACACACCGGTTACATCGATAGGCGATACAAAGCCAAACTTTTCGATGATCTGTCAAAGAACGCTCGAGTTGTTATTACCGACACGCGATTTCTAAGCCAAAACCTTTGAAATAAAGCATCAGGCCCTTCCCTTATCCTGTCAATATTCATGTAGCGTAGGAACAAGTCCCACTGTGCAAGGATTTCAACAGCGACGTATCACACGAGAAAAGATGCTTTAAGAAAGCCTCCGCAAAATAAAAAATAATTGCACTCTTTCTCTGCAGACACACACCCACCACACGCCTTTTCCCCCACGATCCAGCTCCCGAATTGGAATGTGAACTCGGGCATATGAGGCACGAGTCCAAAGCAGGAGCAAACTTTTTTTGCCCCGAATGGGAATGGTGATCATCACCCTTCCTCCTTCCCTTCCCTTCCCTTCCCTTCCCTTCCCTTTCTTTATCCTGGTGCGTGTCTATTATTGCGTCCACTTTTGTGAATTGCTTTTTGCCTGTTTTTCGCCCTATGCCATGCGGTATCCACACGCACCAAGACGGAAAAGCTCAAAAGAGGAGGGAGGGAATGAAATGAAAAGGATAAGTGGTGATTCGCTGGCTTCTTTGTTTTTTTTTTAGGACTGGTCGGGTCCGCGCGTTGATTCCGGTGCAGTGCCACACGCCCCACTGAATTGACCACCGAAGATGATGAAGGAGGAGTGGAAGAAGGAGAGGGAGAGGTGGTGGTCACTTGGTCCAGGACAGGGTCGACTCAGTGGCCTCCCTACGATATTGCTTTTCAACTTTTTTTTTCCAGGGAAGGAAAGTTAGTGGGAAAAAGATGCGAGGTTGTTTTTGGGCCCCTGGATATCCCAATCTTCATCAATCTGTCCTTGGGAAAGTTTATTTCGTTTCGCTTTGCCTCCCCCAACTTTCATAACACTGACACGATATGCCCCTGATCCATACGTTGATGATTCGTCTTGGCCCTGATTCAGCTGTATGCTCGAAGCACGTGATACAGACGATGGAGAATGACGACCGGCGATGTTTGCTTGGTTACGGTTGTCGTCACGAGTCAGGAATGCCGAATTTACTTCTTCTTCATTTAAATTATCACGAGTTGTGTAGGAGCGAGTGCAGTCGCTTAGAAAGTATACTCACAATAGGGACATAAAACATGTGTATAAATGAAGGGATCCAAAGCAAGATAAGTAAGTGATGAGGAGACAATTTTAGCACTCTCAAGCGTTAATTCACAAAAAAAAAGTCCATGCATGTTAATTGTTAATCTTGTGCCCATCATACCATCTTTACTCTCTCTCTCTCTCTCTCTCTCTCTCTCTCTCTCTCTCTCTCTCTCTCTCTCTCTCTCTCTCTTTTCAGCTCCTGGCTATTACACATCTGACTTTGCTTAGATTGAATTGAGAGTATACACAATGATATCTGCTTTTGAGAAAGTTAATGAATCACCTTTGTTTATGATGATGATCATAAGGGTCTTTGAGATCTAAAGAGATCTCATCCTTGTTAGCAGTGGAGGTATCTATCCCGCTTTTTAAAATCCACACTGATCTTCACTGACCATAATTTTATTGTCCTCATGTCCAAAAATACATATTCTTCTTTTCTGTAATAGTAATTATCATAAGGTGCTGGCGAACACAAAAACACTGCTGGTAAAAATGATTTATGGGTAACCTTATTTTAAGGTAACTTATTTGTGACTTATCATCATTTTTACGAGATTATCCACTTTTTTGATAGTTTGCAAATCAGTAATTTTTGTAATAACTTAACCAATTTTATTTGCATAACTTACTGGATGCCTCGAACATGCTATCATTTATATGAAATCTCAAACTAAATTAGATTGAATTACTAAATTTTGTCATAGTATATATTATCAACTAATTTTGAATTACCAACACTCATTTAAATTACTTATAGAAGTTGAAAGAATTTTTTTCTTTAAAAAAAATTACTGACTCTCCTATCGAGTTACAAACTTTTAACGGTATTGGTTAGCTACCCCTTACATTAGGGGTGAGCAATTGAGCTGGTTCAGCTGGCTTTTCTCAACTAGGACAAGCCAGTTCACAAGGAGACCTATCCGATTCTCTTGAGAACTAGCCTCAATCGGTTCACTACCTAATTCTACCAAGGAACCTAAAATCAAATTGATTTTGAATCGATTTAGCCGTAACCCTAAGTAAAGCTCTTTCACATTCTTTTCGTTGATTAGTTCCTGATTCAATAAATTAGGAACATAGACTTGAACGCCTACCTTACATTAATTGACTCTATTACCAAACTAAACTAGCACGACCCATCAATTATTCTCCCATTAAATTACCACTTAAGTATTGAGTTACTAACTCTTATTTAAGTTATCGACCAAGGTTTGATATCGAGTCAAATTCGGTCAACACTGAAAAATCTTAGGTCAAAGTCAAGATGTCTACAGGCACAATCACCACACTAATTCAGTCCTTTTGTGTGACACCACACTAATTCAGTCCTTTTGTGTGAGACCAAGGGTAGAAAACTCCACAAAGTGCATGTCACATAAGTTACCAAGCAGCACAACCGACACTGGGCTAGACCCAGTCCCGCAGCTTTATAATAGTTGACAACAGTGCTTGCTTAGGAAGAGCCAAATCTTGAATCAAATGTCTGCACCACGTAATAGTGAACTAAATGGATGTCTTGAACCAAATATAGCTAGAATTGCTGATAACTCTATTTTATATAGAGTTTAATTATTATTTTAGACTTAATATTTGTCTAGTTTTAATTGAATTTGATGTCTACTTTATTTATTTTAATTAATTTTTATAGGCAATTGAAGTTGAAGGGAGCTTAGGGACTAATTCTGTAATTTGCCAGCTTTCCACGTGTTTTGTCCTCCTAAGTCGCGCAAAAGTATTCAAAACAATCTAATTGTTCATAAACGGTGTAGAAGCTTCCCAAATTGGAGATCAAAGCCATGCAAATTTGAAATCAAGAAGAATTAAGCCTATTTTGGGAAGAAAATCAAAGTCCAAGCTAAAAAAGGAGTTTTATTATTGAGAGGAGTCCTAATTTGGAAGAACCTTTAACTGCAATCCTATTGTGATTAAGGTTTCTTGGACAGCAAGAGGAGGTCTATATAAAAGCCATCAAACATGATTTCAGAAAAGGGGGAGAGAAAAAAAAGGAGGAGGAGGCGAATTAAAAATCAAGTCTTGATTATTCTTGGTGAATTTGTTCTAGTTTTTCATCATGTTTAGTTTAGTTATTGTTTTTAGTTTAATGTTCATTATGTTCTAGACTACTTGTTGTTAGAGCTACGATGTAGCTTAACTATGATTGATTAATTTTCAAGATTTGTTTATGCAATTCAAGATCTCATATGCGTGAGTTGGATATCATGTTCTTAATGCTTTTAAGTGCTTGATCACCACTTGAATGATTTTTATTGCATGATGAAATCGAAAGGAGATTCTATGCAAGTGCTTTATGATATATATCCATGAATTTAACTTAGATAGAGATATACTAGGTTTTTTATGCGGTTTCGGTAGTAAGTAAATCGAGGGTGGTTTATTGAATCCGGGAACATTCATAGATTTTAATGCACTTAGGTTTACTTAAATTCACATGGATCAAGTGTCGGTTGCTAAATCTAAGTAGAGTTGTTATACCAGACCAAGGATAGTAATTTAAATTAGGAAGTTCTGCCATCACACTATGATTTTAATTTGATAGCATGACGAACTTGGTTAATTAATCTTGATTGGTGAAGTGAAATCGGATGCTCTAACATTTTCCATTCTTGATCAAAGTCCTTTACTTCTTGCTTCTTTATCTTCAAAATTTCTAGATTTAGTTTGTGGATTTCTATTTTCAATTTTGGTTGCTGCCTTGGTTAATTTAGCTTTCGAAAATTTCAATCTTAATAGGTTAATTTAGTTTTCTTTAGAATTTAGATTGTTTTATTAAATCTTTAATTGGTTATATAAAATTGAGAATTGTTCACCTTTAGTAAGTAATTTGATTGATTTGTCTATAATCTTTGTGAGAACGATTACACTTGCGTTGCTAATTTAGAGAACAATTGCCGACTCCGATAGCTAAATGGGGATCTATGCTTTAGTAGCTTTCTCAAAGAGCAAGTAGTCTTCTGGAGCACGTTTCAATCCGGAAACCGGACCACACCGGCCGATTGCAAGCGGTTCCAATCTAATTCCCGATTCTAATTTTTTGAAACCGAAATTGTTCACTAGTCAATATGAGATCTCGCACTTTGGACTCTATTTTGTATTCAAAAGTAAAAGAGCAAGCATGTCTCCTTCATTTCAGATCAATGTGGGATGGTTCTAGAAAACCGGACCGGACCGATTGATTCTGGAATCGGGAACCATATGGTAGGTTACCGGTAGGGCCGGCAAAATGGGTCACGTACCCATTTTATAACTCATTTTTAGGAAGCTCATATCTATTTGAGTAACTCACTTTTATAAAAAATGGGCTCAAATGGGTTAGAGAATATATAATGTCCAAAAAATGGGTTCAAATATGGGTCACCAGCTGACCCTTTTCTACACCCACAACCCGCATTACCTGCTCAGTGCTCAGGCGCCCATCCACGAATGACGCTTCGCTCCCAACCTATGCTTCTTGTTGGCCACTCGCCGCGCTTCCTTCGCCGCTCGTCGCTCGCCGCCTTGGCCGCTTGCCGCGCTTCACCGCCACTCGCCGCACTTTGCCGCTCGTCGTTCGTCGCCTTGGCTGCTCGTCGTTCGCCGTGCTTCGTCGCTCGTCGCTCGCCACGCTTCGCCGCTCGTCACGCTTCGCTTCGTCTTTGTTTCCCTCCTCTTCACCACAGGGAGGAAGAACTTACTTCAAGCGCTAGGGTTTTGGCATGCTCATGAAGGTAATATATTCATTCGGATTTTCATGATTTTTCTTGGGGGTTTTTGTGTTTGTGTCTGCTCGTCGCCCTGCCACCATAAGTTCTATGGTAGTGTCCTAAAATAGCCAAGAGGGTTGATTGTGATAGAATAGAGGGTGGTTCATGGCTGCATCTTGTGGGTTTTTCGTTGACATGGTATGAGCTATACACATGTTGCGCGACTTAAGACAGATTTAGGGGAAGCTCAATTGATTGACCCATCTGCCTATGACTTCATGTGTGATTAGATGCTATGCTTATTTGGTGTATCTTCTTGTCTACATACTATGTTTCATCCTATCCAGTGCATTACGACACAAGGGATACTCAAAATTGTTGTACTGGCTTGGATTTCCAATTTGAAGCAATTTTTCTTATGTACTTACTGGCTGTGCGAGGCTGCTCGATTGTGTATGTATAGTTGCAAATTGATCGTGGAAGTAGTGCGCATTTTGTCACAAAAGGAAGCTGAACGAATTCTTCAATGCATGCTCTTCTTCCAAATCTCTTCATTCTTTATGCTTGTATATCACATAGCAATAAAGAGGTCCTTCCTTTCTGACCCATTCTCCTACACATAAAGTGTGGATTTCAAACTACAATTGCAAATTTTTAAATTGCTCAGAAACTACAGAGGTCACACTTTTGGAAGAAAAGCAGCGATCAGGACTATGATTAGAGTAGAATTGGCAGTGCAAACCTTTTAATAGATGTCGGTAAAACGAAGAGAACAACTTAGCCAATGATGGTGAATACCTTTTGGCATGTTGTCTTGCTTTTGTTATTTATTGACATGTTTTCATTTACAAAGATAAAGGTTTTATGCAACGGATGCCCTTTAGGCTCAACTCTACGTCTCTTTGGAAATACTTTCGTATGGATGTTGTTTTGGTGTCCATTTTCCACTTCATTCTTTTTCTCGTCTTTTGTTTTTAGTTTGTTGAGGGTGATGACCTGATGAGAATAATGTTCTTTTTCTTGTATTCCGGTTTTGTCCAATTAGTTGACATGTCGAGATCTACCGAGGAACAAGAAGAATATTCAACTACAGAATAATCCAAGAGACGTAGAGTTGCATCCTTAGTTCATGAGGATGAGGAAAATATCTCTATTTGCTCTAAACGATCGAAAAGATGCACGTCTGTGGTATGGTCTGAATTCGAAAAGTTCATAGATGAGGATGGCAAGGAAAAGGCCAAGTGTAAGTGGTGCGAACTAACTTACATGACTAGCCATGGGACAAAAAATTTGTTGCGTCATTTAAGTACTTGTCCCAATCGAGAGGCCAATGTTGATGATTCCACGGAACGATTTGATCAAGCTGTGTTTAGAGGTAAGCTCGCGAGAGCGATAATCAAACACAATTACACCTACTCTTTTGTAGAGCATGAGGCTACTAGAGAGTAGCTTAGTTACCTCAACCCCAATGTGAAGCACATATCAAGAAATACAATAAGATGTGATGTGGTAAAAGTTTATGAGAAAGAGAAGAGAAATTTGAAATCAAATTTAGTGTCACTTTCGAGCAGAATATGCTTGACTTCTGATCTGTGGACTTCTATCACAACGGATCATTATATGACTGTCACTGCCCATTACATTGATGAGAATTGGGAATTACATGCAAAGGTTTTGTGCTTCTCCTATGTGCCACCTCCATATAGTGGCGCCATTCTACTGGAAAAATTTCTGACTTTGTTGAGAGATTGGGGCATTGAAAGGAAGATTTTCAGTATTACGTTAGATAATGCATCATATAATGACAGTATGGTTGATATTTGGAAAAATACGCCTTCTATGAGATCCTCTTTGTTATGTGATGGGCAGTTTTTTCATGTGCGTTGTGGTGCGCATATTTTGAATCTCATTGTACAAGAAGGTCTAAAGATGATTGATGGAGCATTACAAAATATTAGAGATTCTGTCAAATATATGAGATCTACACAAGGGAGAAGAGTAAAATTTGCTGAATGTATATCACAATCATGCTTGGAGACGGGTAAAAAGGTACGTCAAGATGTGGCTACTAGATGGAACTCTACATATCTAATGCTTGAAGGTGCTTTGGTCTTCGAACATGCATTTTCCCATTTGAAGTTAATTGATTGTAACTTTCTCACATGTCCATCACCTGAGGATTGGGTTAGAGCCAAGAAAATTGCATTCTTACTACAACCTTTTTATGATATTTCCACTCTCTTCTCTGGAGTTAGATATCCCATGGCAAATTTGTATTTCTATGGAGTATGACAGATCCAGTTTCGTTTGATAAAGGCGAAGAGTAGTAAGGATGTAGCTATTAGATCTATGGCTATAGCAATGCTAAAGAAGTTTGAAAAATATTGGAAGTGTTATAGTGTTGTCTTATCTTTTGCTGCAATATTAGATCCTCGCTATAAGTTACACTTGTTAGAATTTTGTTATTCGAAGTTGGACATGGATGATCACGTGGAATATGTACAGAGCATTCGAGAAAGGCTCCATATGCTTTTTGATGAATATGCGACCTCTACGTCGAGAGATGATCGTTTTACATCTTCAACTAGTGGAGGTAACATTTTAGTTGAGGACATTGTTGATAACATTGGGGACAATCTTGATTGAGTATGATGCATTCGAGAGTAAACACTTTGGTTCGCAATCTACTAAGTCACAATTGGATTTGTATTTGGAGGAGAATAGGCTTGATAGAAAAAAATACCCGAATCTCAATGTCCTTGATTATTGGAAAGCTCATTCACATCGATATCCCGAGTTATCTCTCATGGCCCGTGATATATTGAGCATTCCTATCACTACTGTTGCCTCAGAGTCCGCCTTTAGCATTGGAGAACGCATTCTAAATAAATATCGTAGTTTCCTTTCGCCTGAAAATGTAGAGGCCGAGCTATGTACCAGAGATTGGTTATTTGGAATTTCACTTGAAGAAGATTTCGATGACGAGACTCTCATTGTTGACTTTCAAGACTATTTACATTAGGTACTTTCTTTTATTCATTCTCTTGGTTTACTCACGTGATTTAATGCAATTGATTGGCTAGAAGATGTGTGTATATACTTTCTTTTATCTCATTCTCTTGGTTTCCTCCTTCTTGTTTCTCATCTCAGGTTCAAAAGTTTCACTCACCATGATAATTTGTTTGTCGCACCGAGGCCTTTGAATCGAGCTTTCGTGGACGTGTTTTTGGCTAAGTTTTTGGTTGGAGCGTTCGTAGGGGATTGTGTTCAAAACCTGGGTGGATGTGAATGTAGTATGTGTTGATGATCAGGTCAAAAAGCAGGGGAAACAAGCTGATACCATGTAGCTCCGAGCTCAACCGGATGCTAAATTTGTAGATGCTTCCCCAAGATCACCGATTTGATCATCTTCTGTGCCTATATGTTTGTGCCGCACAACAAACTCATGAGAGTCTTCTATTTCTCTAGTTCCCCCATGTGTAGGAAGCTAGTTGTCGGTCATGTTCACATGATGAGAGGCACAAGTTTCATTCAAGAAACCTTGGTTCTAGCAGGAGTGCTTCTATAATGGATGTTAAAGTGCTTCCATTCTCTTTTGATAGATTTTTCTTTGGACTTACCATATTGACATCAACTACTTCATTTCCTAGTTCACAATCCGTTGTCCATCTTAAGGATGGAGTTTTTATTATTTAATTTGTTTTTTTAATTTGATGTGGAGTTTTTATTCTAATAACATATACATGTGAAGAGGTTAAAGTGAATTAAATGGATGGGTATGAGTTTTCCTAAATTATTAATGTGTTCTAGTAATATGGGTAGGGTACGGATCGGATATAGGTTGGGTCGGGTATGGGTCACTATATTTGCATTGCATGAAAAATGGGTCAAAACGGATTAAATGGGTCGAATATAGGTCGACCCATATTCGACCCGACCCAAACCTGACCAAACCCACCCGTTTGACGAGTGTAGTTACCGGTTCCTGGCCGAGGACCAGCCCATCCGAAAACCGATCACCCTACTTTGGAATAACTAAGGCCAAATGGATGTAACTCTAGCAAATGCCATGTTCAGAAAAGAAAATAGAACCTTAGAGCATCTACACAGGCCCACGTCATTAACAGGATAAGAACCGAAAAGAGTGGCAAGAAACATCGGCAACCGTGACTCTATTTTGTCTTGGTTGATAATCAGTATCCCCATCATCCATGTATATCTCAGATATTCAAGAATCGCTTCAAATTCAAACTGCTACTTATGTAATTCTGAAGCCAAAATAGATGGCTTATCAGAGATGGGAAGCAAAAAAGAAAACAGTGGGAATAAGTGACTCAATTATATAACCTCATCTAGATTGAATTTGGGAGAGAGTTGCAAGTGACCAAGCTGAACTAGAAGCTAATTACATAACCAAAACAAACAATTCACAGGTGACCAGAGAATACTCGTGGAATTTGTGCTGCTGCACAAATTTTGACTACAATTCAACAAAATAGAATCAAGTGAACGGATTAATATTAGAAACAATAGTTTTCAATGCTAAAAACTAACCCAAAAAATAAATTAACCTTTAAAGATCACAGGTGTTGCTCTGTCTAAAGAAGAAAAAAAGTCAAAGGCAACATCTATAAGTACTTCTTGAAAGTATTAAACGAACCCATTTAGCAAGAGCACTGAGTAGGACATTAAGTAGGAGCTTCAAACTTTCTCCACAGTCAGCAATCTAAATTAGACTTCGAAATGCGACCACAAAGACCAAACATGAGATGAACGCAACTGTTCATGGCTCGATGCAAATAGGCAATTGCGAAAAAGGTGAAAGAAATATTGCAATTGTAACTATAAAGTGAAGGCCATCAATCATTAATCACTAAGTGAAATCATGCCTCTTCAGTTCAGGTCTCCAGATATTTTCCGCACGAAGCATCTCAGAAGAACGAAAGTTCTGTCATAATCATCATCAGAGGCGTAAAACAGGGAAGCCTTATATCGCTTTCCTCTAGTGTTACTAGTTGTTCCTTTTCAAGCAATCAAGCCCATACAAACTTAGGTAAAATGGAGCCCTTAATACAGACTTGGAAAAAGAAACGAAAAGAAGTGTTGTCAATGAGAGAAACAGCGCAAAGGAGGAAGAAGAAAACAAAAGAAGATTTCAACATGCCTCTTCAGTTCAGGTCTCCAACATATTTCCGCATGAAACATCTCGGAAGAACGAAAGTATTTTTAGAATCATCCCAAGAGGCATTGTTACCTTCCTTAATTCCTAGGGAATAAAACACTCATCTGAGCAAATTAGGCCACTTGAAACTTGAAAGTCGAGGAACAATATTTTGAAACGACAGCTTAAACAATGTAGTCACGAGAACACATCCAGAAATAAGGCATCAAACCAAGACCAAAGACAAAAGGTATGGAACTTCCATTTTGGGAACTAAACCTCTCACGAAAAATTTCGCATTGGGAAAAAGAACCCCACAAAAGGAGAAATTCGCAATGACAAAGAAGAAAAACTAGAAAGAAAACAAAAGTGAAGCAATCGAGTTAGCCCTATCAAGAGCATAGACAGATGGTTAACGCCTCTTCAGTTCAGGTCTCCATAATTCTTCCACATGACATATTTCAGTAGAACGAAAGTATATAATGGTCATCCTCAGAGGCGTTACTACTACTGTCTCAAGTTCAAATGAGCAAATCACGCCCCTTCAAACCCACAAAACAGATCAAGGTAAATCATGATCAAAGCAAAACGAAGATGGGCAGTAATCAAGCAAAAAGCACCTGTTGCAAACAAAGACTACAGCTTTCTTCCGCCCTGTACTTACAGAAAACAAAACAAAGCATAAACAGATGCAATAGAAATCACTCATCGATGCCTCTTCAGTTCAGGTCTCCAAAACTTTTTCCTCACGAAACATGTCGGAAGAACGAAAGTATCGCAAATTCATCACAGAGGCAAACCATACAGTGGCCGTTCTCAAATCTGTATCCAGATAAACACCAAATGCGGGAACCCACACTCGAGTCCCCGAAATCAATGGCAATTTCTCATCAAGAAATGAAAAAGAAAAGGGGGGGGGAAAACAAACAAATGAAGAGACCCACAATCAATTCCAGCCTGGAATTTCCAGGAGCAAAAGGGGAGAACGAGAAAAAGGGTCCAAACCCAAGTCACGAACAGAAGTGAAGAAATCAATGGCACACTTGTATAGACACTGCATCATCCACAGCATCAAGAGTTGACAACGTTTCGAAAGCATGCAACGGAACCCGAGTGACTTCTCGAGCGACGAGACAGCGGAGCTAACAAATGCAAGGTAAACTCGACGAGGAACAGAGCCACTAGGCTTTAGGACCGAGCTCACAGCGGCCGAGCAGACGAAGCAGGAGCTGAAGATGAAGCCGACAACTTTCTCGTTCGGTCGAAAGGTTGTCCCGGCTTTTATAATAGGCGAACGTTGCGTAACCCTAGCATTTGCGAGACACGCTTCTAGATTCGGTTAATTACAGTTTCGGTCCTCCAATCATTTAAGTTTGCGTCATTGTCCTCCTATCTTTTTTTCCATTTAATCCTTGCTCTTCTGTGATTTGTGCAATACAGTCCTTCATCCACCGTTAATTATTACTTAACTCCGTCAAATTGCACGTGAAGTGGCCAAAATTTGGGACGTGTCGCGTTCATATCGGGCCGTATTGGCAATCGAAAGAAAGAAAGGGAGTATGCACTATGAAAAGTGAAAGAGAGAACGTGAACGGGCTCGCTCGATGCTCGACGGCCTAACCCCGCTCGGAAGGCGACAAGGATGCGGCGGCCTTCGACGTGTTCAAATGGGGGTTGCTGGGCCCAGATTCGAAGAGATAAAGAGAGAGACAAAAAAAAAAAGTTTGAGAGTCATTAAGGGCAGCAAACACGTGGGGCATGTTGCTTCTTTCTGCCATCACCGAGGTGGTTTGACCCTCGCTGGCGACAGGCAAGGGCCCTTTGACTCTCGCCAGGGGAGGGCGATGCTTTTGTTGAGGGCCGTGAGGACTGAGACCCTATCACTACCAATGACCACTGAAGGTGGCGAGGGTCTCTTAGCCCTTGCCAGTGCATCGCTCTCATCGATTAGGGCTAGGCAACATGCTTTTTGTGAATCGGTGAGACGTTCATCGTGTTAGTATTTGGCAGGAACATTGGGTTGGTATTTGTCGATATACATGAATTGCAAAAAGATCGAAGTTTGACTCCTTAGATGCCAATGCAAGTTCAATGGTTGGATTGCAAACATCCCTAAAGCTTAGTGACCATCTACAAAATTACTCAAATATCAAAGTAATTGATCACATTTCACAACTTTTAAAGATGTCACGTACAAGAACAAAGATATGGTTGCTCACAACACTCCAAATAAATTGACAAAATGAGCGGAGTAACCACGAGGACGTGGACTCCTATCGCCGTTTATACCAAAACTATCATGTCCCGTTTCACAGTTAAGATAAGAATTGGGACTAGGATAAGATATTATGAGAAATGTGGAGGATATTTTAATTGGTAAGTGACTAGATATAACCTGGACTAGGATTATAGAAATGATAAGAAAAGCCTAGCTGTTCAATTATTCACCCAACACGATCACCGCTTGCGGCGGTCGCCATTTCGGACGGCCACCTCGATGGCTAAGGGTCGTCTGACCGTGTCGACCGCAGTAGCGAGGGTCGCTCTCGCGGAAGAGGTATGGCCATCCCCCAAATCTTATCCAGGCTGCCGAACGCGCCCTCGGGATGTAATTTCTTCTGCTGAAACTGGAGTTACTCCTAGCTCCTGTGCATCCTCATCGGTCACTCTCGAAGTGCATGTAAAGGGCTACCCCCGTCTTTGAGAATCTTCTTCTGTTCCTAACGATCCCCACGCCATTGCATAGCTCCATTCAAAACATCCGAAGGTACCAATCAGACTAGTCCCTGCCGGACGCACGCAGGTAAAAGTTGCGAGTAGAGTCATTCGTTCAATTTGCTAATGCCAATCCAAAAACCCACCAGACAGCTAGTAAACGAACGTGCTGAGAAGACTGCACGGGGCACAAAGGCATACACGATTCTAGGTTTAGCCAAACAACAGCGACATCGATCAGCAGCGGCCAGAAAAAAACTAGATCCGAGAGAGGCGAGATGAGTTTCGGGGTAGAAAAGTTTCACGAGATAATCAATCGATACGGGTTAAGCAGCTAGGAGACGGCAAGCCCCCCATCGGTCGTCGAGATCGCCGTCGTCAGCGCGCGTCGCTAGATTCTCGTGTTTTTTAGCAGCTAAATAGTACACGACCCGAACGTACAAAGAATACCCAAGTACCCAGAAAACCTGTGTCAAACGGCACTATGGTCTATACAACAAGCGATGAAATTCCCGGGAGCGCATTGTGAAAAGACGAAATAGCCCTCCCGTCATATAATCCCAAGTTTAGCGTCCTTGGAATCAAGCGGCACAATGGGAGCTCCCCCTGAAGACCCTTCCACATGAACTTGTGTAGCAGCAGCATCATTTCCCTTACCAACCTCTCCCTGGCCCGAAATTACCGTTTTATCCTCCTCGGCCTTCTCGACCTTTTCCTTGGTCATGTTGGTCACGTCCTCGGCTACCTTAATGACTGTCCCGAGAGCACTCGACACCCAGGAAGCCCCGGTGGACACGTACCGGTTGCTCATGATGCCGGAGCTCGCGGTCGAACCGCCCGCCTTGATCTGCTCGGCGATCGCGAGCGCCGACCTCGTCATCTCCGACACGTGGAACCGCTCGTCCATCTCTTTCACCTTGCCAGCGACCATCGTGGTCCCCGCGCCGAGCCTCTCGCCCAGGTTGATCTTGCCGCCGATCGAGGCGACCGTGGCGGACGCGCTCGACGTCCAGTGGTGCCGCTCGTCGAGGGACTTGGCCCTGGCGATCGCGTCCTTCCCGAGGACAAAGCCCGCCGCGAGCATCGAGCTCACCACGTCCTCGGCCTTTCTGATGGCATCACCACCAATGGTTGGTTTCTTCTCCTTCGTATCAGAATTCAAATCACATGAATTTCACATCGACAAATCAAATGCAATTTTAAAAATGAGTAATTTGAAAAATATCAACTCATTTATGATGATGATGGTTTGTATCATTTGAAACACGAATAAACGAATCTCCATCAACTTACTTTCTTAAGCCATACAAATGCTCAAAAGTTGATAAAATCTCTTTCAAATTATCAGTTTTTCGCAAAATAAGCGGGCCGTGACGTAGGAAATATACCAAGCGCATCACCATCTATGGAAACATCACTAAAACACAAAACGTTTAGCCTCCAAGAATTTGGAACAGAACATGATCTTACTGGCGTGGAGGGCAGAGCCTCTGGGGGGAGCTGGTAATCATCAACAGGTGTTATGCTGACACAAAGATCAGCTATCGTAGCGCCCTGAAATCAATCTAATCAGTATTCACCCTCAATCAACAGACAGTAATGCAATCAATGTCTTATCGTAACGTCTAATCGATCGGCGCGATCTTTCTTTCGACTTCCGAATTCTATCCGGCGCCAAACACAGGAGAATATGCATCAGAGTATTCCATCAAGCGAAGTGTCGATTGATACGAGCTAAAGTTGTTCATCCATGGCTTATACATTGCAACTTTGGTTTAGAATACTCACCGAGAGAAGCATTGCTGTGTCCGCACCCTGCGCTTCTTCGAAAGTGACGTACGCTAGTTGAGACGATTCTGATTCTCTGCAAATAAAATCACCATTCTAGTGCATTCTCAAGAAAATTCTTGGGCATAAGGACTCTTTCTTGTCCAACGAGGTGAACTTAAATTCTTGCCTTCGCATTTCGACGTACTGGACATTGCCGGAGAAAGAAAAGAACTCTCTAATGTCTCGGCCCGAAACATTTGGAGAAATGTTGCTGACCTTGATCGTCTTTATCTACAAAATGTGGAAGAGCACGATAAACAGATCAAGAACTTTAAATACATTGATCGTCCCATAATGAGATCGTCGTAAAAAAATGGCAACAAGCCTTCGTCTTGAAAACTTTGACAATGCGGTAATAATACGGGTTGATGTTAGTACATTCCGACAACTACCCTTGTTATGCGACTGCAAAATCTCGCGCGAACGAACGGCGAAACTAAACGCACCTCGGATACATTTATTGTCCAGTTTGGTGTCATGATGGATTCTGGGACTGACCCATTTTTCCTTTCTGCATTATCATCGGAGACCTGCATATTCAAGGGAAACACAGAACATTAACGCATTCAATCTGTGAGATGACGAAAGCGATGTCGGGACGGAACTTATGTTATGAGTGACATGGTGGATTAGATCGCGAGTGTAATCGAGATCAATATTGAGGAGGGTTTGATCCTTTTAGAAAGTGTATGATGAGGAAGACATTGAATTCGATAAGGAAACAAAAGGATTGAACATAGGCTTGCAAATGGGAATGCTCGGAAAAGCAAATGCATCAGGTGAAACCAGAAGAAGCAACAAAGACAGAGCACACGAAATCGAACGCTCACCGACATTGCAAATCGGTGTTAAGACAATCTATCAGGAACCAATTGAAACCTTCAGACGAGAGAGAGAGAGAAAGAGAGAGAGAGAGAGAGAAGGATGGCTATATGGAGTTCAAAAAGACAGTTTTGCGCTCTTTCGGAAACTCTGTGGTTTATGTTGGTTTGGTACCGCTCTTGCCCTGTTTTTCAGGGCTCGTATTGCATGTATTTTGTCACGTCGACAAATCCACTCATGACAATGTTCTTAAAACCTGTCAAGCCACGCGAGCCCATACAAGTCATTTTGCAGAGATTCGTGGAGCTCGGACGAGCTCGGACAGGCTTCCAGAGGAACGAATGAGATCATGCCTAGCCAAACTTCAGCAACGATTGTCTGTGCTCCTTTTTCGAGATTGGAATCATGCCTAATGCAAATTCATGGGGTGAATTGACCCCCATCACGTTAATGACACATCGGCGACCCGATTAAGACGAGCCCCGGCCGCCACCGTGCGTGCCCAGCCACCCGTCTCTTCTCGTGCTTTGCCCTGCAAACCCGGCCCGAGAGACACGACCTCAGATGCTCGCTCAACAGAGGTCGCTCCCTACTGCCGGCCACATACATTTCGCCGAGCTAGACAAGAGACATTCAATCTAAGGTCACTACCTCAAGATTGGACACCGTGATCTCGCTCCCAAGACAAGAGAAAATAGGGAAACGGGACTAATCTCGATCTTTGGATATCAAACACGCTGACGTAACTTCGGATCGGGTCATCCTATCAGTTGGATCTATCCTTCGGAAAAAAAAAAAAAGAAGCAAAAATCTCGTCTCAAATCTTATATTCACGGTCTCGGGAGCCACAAGACCATTCTATAAGTACAAACATTATAAGATTGCATTCGGATGGGACGATTTATCTATATTCATATCCACCATTCAGATCCATCTGAATACTCTGCTTAATATAAAGAAAGAGGAAAAAAAAAATTCTTTTACGAGCTCGTTTTTGTCCGGATACATCGCCATGTCTTTTAAACACCGGCCCGAATTCCGACCACCGTCCTTGTCCTAGCGCCGCCGGCCACCCCGACCGCCATATGACCGGCAAGAGAAAAACGACGCCCCTCCTCCGCGCCGAAACCGCCTCATAAAAATCTCACGAAAGATGCCAGAAAAGACGACACAACAACAACAGCTACTACAACCGACTCTCGGCCACTCTCTCTCTTTCTTCTGTCCTCCCCCGAAATTTACCGAATTGCCACTCCCCCCCCCCCCCCCTTAAGTCTCCCGCCAATTTAGGGCTTTTCAATCCAACACGACATCCACAAAAACCCCAAAATTCCCCCAAAAAAAAATCCCCAAAAGAAAATAACAACAATAATATCAAGATGAATTGAAATGCCCAAAAGGAAAAAAAAAAAGAGCAGGAAATTTTCAAAAATTCCGCAAAATCTCCAAAAAAAAATTTGAAAAAATTTCGGAAAAAGATCGCACACTTTCTTAGTTCTCTTGTTCTGTGTGTGTGTGTTTGTTTTTTTTTCATCGTCCCCCATAAAAGAAGGAAACAACAGACACACTCACTCCCACCACCGCCAACGAACGATGGCAAGAATGCCAAGAACCGTGCTCGATCCCGACCCCGACCCCGACCCCTGCAAGAAGCGCCGGCGGAGGCCGACCCCCTCCCCCCCGCCCCCCGCCGCGTTCTCCGTGGACTTCTCCGGCCCCTTCCGCGACAACGTCCGCCGCTTCCTCCGGGAGTGCGCCCAGCCCCAGGACCGCGCCGCCGTCGCCGGCAGCCCCACCTGGCGCACCGACTTCGTCGGCGGCGGCGGCGGCGGCGTCGTCTTCCCGCTCTACACCGTCGAGGAGGACGTCCGGGGCTCCCCGCGGCCCTTCTGCGACGGTTGCAGATGCGTCGGTGAGTCGGTTTTCTTGATCAGTTTTCCGGGAATTCTGTATGTCGTGGCCGTTTGAGTACTGATCGGCGGTTTCTGCGTTTTGCGATTCATTCTGTTCGCGGGTTGGGTTTTGTCTTTTTTTTTTTTTTCTAAATGGGTTTTCTAGATTCTTGTTCTTTGGATAGGGTTTTTGAGTTTTCTTGCGGCATCGAGATCGTTTTGGAATTCCGTTCTTGGTCCTGGTTCGGGGGTGCATTTCGTCGAACATGGTTAAGGAAGGATTTTGAGTTTTCGTTTCTTGATTTCCGATTATGTAATTTACTGGTTTGTGATCGGCGTCTTGTCGGGCTTTGAAGGTTGGAGTCACCATTTCGTGTCCAAGAGGAGATACCACTTCATCATTCCCCGACAGGGTGAATGGACTAGACCCATGAATGGAGACATACTCGAGCTTGACAGTCATCTTTTGCATGGCATGATTCACTGCAACGGTTTCGGGCATCTTCTCTGTATTAATGGCAATGAGGAGGGCTCTCATTCTATTCGCGCCGAAGAATTGATGGACCTGTGGGATCGAATCTGTGCGATTCTTCGAGCCAGGTGAATTTGAATATTAGTCTTGCGAGCATCAAATCGAATGTTACGTGGTGTAGATAGGATGATGTTGTAATGTTGCTTTTCCTAATTAGTTTTGGGCTTCTACTGTTAGGAAAATCACAGTCCATGATATGTCGAGGAAGGGTTCGATGGACCTTCGGTTGCTGTATGGACTTGCGTATGGATGCTCTTGGTTTGCGAAATGGGGTTACAAATTTAATCTTGGAAGTTTCGGAGTCACGAAAGACAAATACAACAGAGCACTTGAAGTTCTTGGTTCATTAGATCTCAATACCATTGTCCAAGACTTTATTGACACAAGCCATGGCAGAGCAATTCGGCAAATCATACGTAAATATAAAGATGCCAACGAGTCTCAATTGGTCACCATCGGTGACCTGCTACAGTTTGTGCTTGCTTTCAAGCACAAACATCCGATCCAGAAAAAGACTACCGTGGAAGGATACCCTGCCGTCTGTTCTGAATCGCAAATAGTTACAGACAATCGAAAACCTCTTCAGCTCAATACAATTGATGATATTGCACCACCACTGTCTGCTAATATCTCGAGATCCTATGAAGAGAAGAGCCCAGTTGATGATAATTCTGCAGAAGATACATCCTTAATTTCCGCACTTCCTGTCGCAGAATTATATTCTAGATGGCCAACGAAACGGTTGGAGCATGCAGCTAAAATTATAGTCAACACTTTGAAAGAACACCAAGCAGATGTTAAAGGACACAAAAGCATGTCCAGGCAAGAATTGCGAGATGCTGTCCGTCTCTATATTGGAGATACTGGACTAATTGATTTCGTCATAAAAAACATAGACAGTACAATTGTGGGCAGTCAACTTGTTCGTCGCAAGATGAACCCACGAACCAAAACTCTGGAATTTACTGTTCAAGAAGCTTGCAAGGCAGAAAAGCTCGAAGATAGAGATGGTTTGCGTTCGCGTTCTCCAGTTGTTGAGCAAGAGTTTGATATTTATGAGGACTTGTTGTGTTTGTATGAGAACATTTTGTTTGGCTACCCGGATTCCCACCCTGTGAGTTTGGCTACCCAGGTGATCCTGGACAGCAAGCACTTCGTCAAGGAGTGGAAATCTGCAAATGCAAAGGACGAGAAGTTTACGAGAATCACGTGCAGAGTCATGCCAACTTACGCTGAGTTGGTGTCGCATTTGACACGGCCACTGCCGCCAGGCGAGTTGGTTGTTGTCCCTCAGTGCGCGACGACCGGTGAGCTCAAGCTGGCGGTGCAGAGAGCATTGAGGGACACATACATCATAATGGACCAGTTCATTGTGAGGGAAGTGAAAGCTTGGGAAATGCAGGTGAGTGATGATCAGCAAGCGCAGCACCGTGTTCTGGAGTCGCAAATGGAGGTGTTGGTCAGAGGGCAAGGGCTAGACTTGGAGAGTGAACTGAGGTTTGAAGGTGGGACAGATAATTGGATGGTGGATTGTGTATGCGGAGCGAGAGACGACGATGGCGAGAGGATGGTGGCTTGTGATGTTTGTCAGGTGTGGCAGCATACCTTGTGCGCCGGTATTGAGGACGATGAGGATGTTCCTTCGATGTTCATATGTGGTAGGTGCAATGCAGTGAAGCACGACAAGAACTGACTGGTATATATGTTTCTTTTTATTCCGTTCCTTTCCCGGGTCAGAGAACTTGTAAATATCGTTTCGGTCAATTTTGTTCATGGCTCTCTAACATATAGTCGAGAAATGTTTTTTGCTTGATCAGGATCACCATGTAGTTGTGGTGCTGCAGATGAACTGAACAGGCATAGATCCGATTCTTTTATTCAACTTTGGAATTAGTGGAAGAGTTCTCGGATTTTATTGTTTATAATACTGGAGGGTTTCAGAAAATTTGAATGGTGGGTGCCGCTTTTTCTTTGGCCCAAAACATTCTTCATTGGAATATCTTGGGGGCTGGACGGAGATTACTTCCATGCAAGTCAGGTGGACAGTATCGAAAGTGTACTTTGAATTCAAACTGATAAAAAAAGCTAATTGATATGTTTGGAGAAAAGGAAAGAAGAAGATGGGCCCAGATCCCTATAACTCATTCATTCCCGCTAGACCAGAGCTACTCATACTGAGAATAATAATGCTAGGCATAGCAAGGTCAAGAATACGCTATTGTGTTAAATTGTGAGCAGACATATAAACAAATGGGTTATCTTTAATATCGTAGAGAAGTTTGTCACATCATTTTCGTAAAGCAGTCTTGATGTATCTTTTATTTACTTACGGAAAAAATAGTGACACCCACGTAAAATTTCGCCGAGAGAAAGAGAGAGAGAGAGAAGCTATGGCACATTCCTTGCAATTTGATGGGTTAGTTCCTGCAAAGCAGATCTAGGAAGTAAAATTTTCAGATTATCGACTCATCTTTAGTTGACATCCATCCAACCATTGACTTTCATGGTTCATGGTGATGTGAGGAAGCGGCTTTGGAAGAAATTCTCCAATTTGGCCCATCAATCCAGGATAATAATGGTAGGGATTACTCTGCATAAAGAATATCATCGTGCATTTCGAAAAACCTTTCGCTTTCTGTTACTATCGGTAGAACTGTAGGAGCACGTGGTAAGTACGTGTCAAAGAAAAGACATACGATTTGGTCCATATCATAACCATTGGAGGTTATTGGTCATTTTAGTCGTCCGGCACATGAAACTCTTTAGCAGAAGCTTAAAATTCAGATGCCCATAATTTCGTTTTGTATATATTAGAGAGATGAAAAGGCTTTGTAAGGCTGTTAATTTAGATTGAATAAATTTGCTTAGACGTACTTCTATCAAACTCTTGGGTGGAACTGTGGTGACGGGTTCACCAACCTCGGACCTTCAAATCACAGATGGTGCGGAGTATTTATAGTTCGAACCGAACAGAGATCCTTATGATAACACCGAGAGGGGGTTGTTACTGCTGATCAACCGTCCCCACTCTTTCGCTTATCGAAAAATAATCTTTCATGGGTTTAATGGCCATCCCGAGATGGTGTTGTTGTCCGTCCCCATCTTTGGCCATTCTCCAGATCATAGTATTCTCCAAATTCTCCAACGCAATGATGGCGGAGCCCCAAGATCACGAGTCCAAAAATAAGTAGGTCTTACATTCCAATCAATGGCATGTGTTCTATGATGTGGTCCACCCGATTCCTTCATGAATGCATATAAAGATAAAAAGAACGGATGATTAGTTCTTTTTCTAGGTTGTATGAGGGGAGGATGAAACTCCCCTTACAGGACCGACTGATCATTCCCAAAGGACGAGAGTTCTGACCTTTTTGCCAAAATTGCATGTGACGAGCCGTTCTTTCACGTTGGTGGATATCAACTTATGGAATCCAAAGATTAGTCCCTCTTTTGCGGCTGGCATTGTCCCCTTTCAGCACCCTCTACTCTTCTCCTCCTATCTTCTGTTATCATTATTAGGTGAAATTACACTTGGAGCGGCCGCAGGAGATGAGCTGATTTTCTCCATCGTGGTCACAAGCACATTACGCCGCGAACTACGATTTGTCATCGAGATTGTCTTATGCTTCGAGCGTATGGGTGGTGACCATGTAGAGAAGAGGAAGATAAGGATCGAAAGAAAAAGGAGGTAGATGATTTTAGCCTAGGCTATGCCGAACACAGAAGACATTAGGCCAACTTAGCCAATGGCCTCGTACCATCTAGAAGTTCAATTAGCAAGAAACTTTGTTGGTTTCTCAGTAGCCCTACGCAAAAGAAGTCTTATCTTTAGACCCATATAATCAGAGAATACGCGGTTGAAACTTTCAAATGATGCTTGGATATGTAAAAGCATTTACAGGTCAAGTGGGAAAATTTGGATGACCAATGCAGCTTGACGAAACCAGTAAGGACAAGCTTTTCGGCTTCATCAAGCTTGACCTTAAGAAGATGTATCGGGGAGTAAGGACCGAGCCGACCTTTACGAACACGAAAGTGCTATCGAACCCTAAGTATGGCTCCGAAGCTCTTTAGCCGCGTCCATCGTTGATCGGCTGACTGCAAAAGAATTTCCAATTTCATCATGCTTTAGGGGTCTCTTTCCAAGTCGTAGTCCCCGACACAAACACCATCCTCTCAACTTCAACGATAGTGGCTGAAGCCAAACGTTTGGTATTTCTTCGGCACACGGGCCTGAGAAGTGGGAAAAGACAAGACTTCGGGCATCGCAGATTGCACTGCTCCTATCCGATTGCATACATAGTCAAAGGTGGAACAGTAGAGAGAATCGACTGCCCAACGACAGCACAATCACGCTCTTTCGTTCGAGCCTAACGTTGACTGTTGTCACCAACAAACAATCCTCTGGTGGCTGTCTATTTCTTGCCGAAGCTAACGTTACCATGACACATGCCTAAACGATAGATCTGACGGAACCCAGCAGAAAAAGTCAAGACACGCGACTAGAGACTAAAGCCGGCGACGAAGGGTTCGCGTGGAATGCCTTCGGGAATAAAAATTCTGTTCCGGAATGCATTCCAGAACATAATGACGTTTGTTAAAAAATTTTCGGAATGCATTCTGGAGCGATTTTTGCATTCTGGAATAAAAATGCGTTTGTTAAAAATACTGATTTCAGAATGTATTTTTTATTCCAGAATGAGTTTTTGGCAAGAAAAAGAGAAGCTACTTTTTGTAGCTTCTTGATTCCGGAATGCATTCTCCCTATTTTCTCATAATTTTTTTTTCAAAAAATGCATAAAAATTGAAAATTTCTAGAAAAATTCATAAAAATTTCCAGAAAATAAAAAAAGTCAGATTTCGGGAAAATATGAAATTTGGTGAATTTTTTTTAAAAAATAAAAAAAATCAAAAATTTCAAAATTTCACAGAATAGCTTAAAACACATGTGGCCACCCACTTTAAGTGAAATTTAAATTTTTTGAGGTACCCAAAAAAAATCAAAAATTTCAAAACTTCACAAAATGACTTAAAATACTTGTGGTCACCTATTTTGAGTGAAATTTAAATTTTTTGAGGTGCCAAAAAAAAGAAAAATAATAAAAAAATAAAAGTTTTTAAAACTTCACAAAATGGCTTAAAATACCTGTGGCCATCCACTTTGAGTGAAATTTAAATTTTTTGAGGTGCCCAAAAAAATAAAAAACTTCACAAAATAGCTTAGAATACTTGTGGCCACCTACTTTAAGTGAAATTTAAATTTTTTTAGGTGTCCAAAAAAAATTTCAAAATCAAAAATTTCAAAAATTTACAGAATGACTTATAATACCTATGGCTACCCACTTTGAGTAAAATTTAAATTTTTTTAGGTGCAAAAAAAATCAAAAAATCAAAATAGATTTCTGTTTCAGAAATCAATTTCTGGAGCAGAATTAGTCATGTTTTACCAAACAGATTTCTCCTCCAGAAATCAATTTCTGGCAAGAATTTGATTTCTGGAGCAGAATGATTACCATTCACACCCGAAGCGCCTAGAATTCCACGGGGTGAGATCTCGTTTCGTTCTTTCTTCGACACCCATCGCCCGAGCTATTGCTAGATCTCCCGATCCCGATGTGCATTCAACTTTCGATTGGGTCAAAAATGATGGAATAAATTTGATCAACAGAAGCTGACCTTAATGTCTATCGGTCTATCGTTTCGTCGCGACATAGTCGATTACCGAAAAAGTTAAACAGAGAAGAAGGGAAAAAGTCAAGCCATGCATGTGCCTCATGCACTTCCAATTTGTGGCCTGACCCCCACAATCTCCTCATTCGGTTCCCTCAGCAACCCTTTTGGGAGGCCCCATCTCTTGTCTGCCACATTGGCTCTCGGGGGGCATAAAACTAAATTATACTCCTGGCCATGATCTAAGGGAGAGAGGGCCCAACATCACTCAACCAAACAAAGACCAGGACAACCCCAAGGGGGCCTTGTTCCACCGAAAGCGATCGAGACAAGGCTCTACTAAAGAAAAAGGGAGGAGGAAGAAAGTGAGAAACAAAGCAAAAAAAGTTCAAATGCCGACACAACCAGAAACATTCCATCAAGCATAAAAAAGAACGACCCGCCCGCGAGCGATGATATCTGCAACGGCATAAACTTAAGCCTTATGGTAAGCACATTTTTATTGTGATTCTTGGGTACAGCCATGGGCAATTGAAATCAACCCCCCTCTTGAAATGAAAAACCGATTATTTTTAAACAATACCCAAAAATAGAGCCGCTGCCGCGACGAACATCGCCGTGTCAATTTCTCTGCACAACCCCCACAAGGAAAACTTTTTTGACCCTCTCTAAAATCTTCTGTAGCCCTGGGCCCACTCACTTTTGCAACTAATCCAACTCAGCGAGGTCGCAAAAGGTGGATACTTTGAAAGTGACATTCTCTGTTCATTTGCATGATGTCGAAGCTTTTACTGTACTCCGTATTGTTTTCTTTTTATTCCTGTGTTACCCCTGTGCACCTATAATGATGTATTGGAAAAAGAAGGAATTCTCAGAGGGAAGTAGCCGCTACACTCTTGAGGAGGGGGATTTACTGCAGGGGCGCCCTGCGAGGGAACCCTTTTCGCTTGTGCGAACGCCTTCTCGGTTTCAAGACAGAACTAACCCCGAAATGTGCGTCCTCGGACGATTCGGCCAGAGAGGCGGAAGATTCTTTCTCGTCGCCATTGCTCGATGAGCAGTAATTGTCTTTCAGCGAGAGATCGGTCAGTTCCTCGATGGGAATGGTGATGACGTCGGGACTTTGCTCGTTGTTCGGCTTCATCGACACCACTGAGACCTGGTAAAATTGATTGTTTTAAGAACTAAACTCGACGATAAATTTGAAGACGCTTAAAAGGGGGGGAAAATACAATTGTGTTTTTACCTTGCAAGCAATTGAGCAGAAGCGATTAGGCAGGTCTTGGATGTATCTTCCGCAAGCTTCACAGGTTCCTCCATTCTTCGATTTTGTCGACGGCTTGGTGTCCTTGGATTGGGGCCGAGGATTTAGGTGCACTGCTTTTTCGCCATTGATCTTGTATGTCTGCCAATGTCAAAGTCGTCAATAATTGTGGGAAACGCATGATCAAGCCCTTAGCGCCGTCAGCCTAACTTTTAGCGAAAGGGATGCATACTAAAGATTTGACTTTTGCCCTTCACGCATCACAAGGCCAAACAAATTCACAGATCGAAACAATTGCTTAAGCGGAGTTCATCAAACTCGGCTTATCGGAATTTACAGAACACATAGTGCTAAACTGGAAGAAACAAGAAAGAAAAGGAGCAATGGCAGCTCACTGATCTTTTATAGCAGTTGCCCATTATGAAATTGACATTCAAGCTCATGCCAAAAAAGAAACAGCTAGAGTTGAACTCGACATTGTATTCGCCGAATCTATAACCCGAGTCTAGAAGAAGGACCGCATGCTATAATTGTCCAGTAATTCTCCAGAAACGGAAGTTCGTTTTGATGATTCCTCAAAAAAGGCTAACAAATAAATGCAGGGTCATCATAGTTTTCCATTTCTAGCTATCTAATGATTGAATTGCAATTCATGGGCATAGCACCATAGGTTAAACTAAATAGATCATCGAAATTCGGATGATCATCGACACGAACACCAGTCAAATTTACGAACTGACAAACATAGCAGGCTCATCGCGCGAGCCATCCACACTGGACCCGCGAGCCGTATCGATGCGAACCTGAATTTTGGAGCAGTCGAGATGCTTCTGAACTTCCTGGAGGCGGACGACGTCCTGGTACACGTACTTGCAGATCTGCAGGCGGCGGTGGAGGCCGTGCGCCGCCATGCAATGCTTGCAGAACCCGACCCTGCAGTCGATGCAGAAGATGTTCTTCTCATTCTTCCGCAGGTAGTGATGCGCGACGCACGAGCCGAAGAAGTCGCCCCGCAGCAGCGTGCTCAGCCAGCAATCCGACGGCGGCCTCTTCTTGGCATAGAACCCGCAACCTCTCTGCAAACGCACATTCACACGCACGAGATCAGCCGGAGAACGAACTCAACTCCACTCAACTCCACTCCAATCACAGTACTCGAAACCAACAGCCGAATCCGATTCCCCACGGATTTCACGGGACTCGTGCCGTCGGAACGACTTCAAAGCTCACGAGAAATTCGACGAAACCGATGCGATTCCATCCAATTCGACACGAGTTGACGCCGTTGCAGGAATCCAAACAAGCCGAACCGAAAGCGACTCATCGAAGCAAAGCTCGAGCACGAAATTTCACCCCCAAAAGAAAAAAGAAAGAGTAACGAGATTTTCGCCGGCGACTCGAGAAAGTTCAATCCGTCTCGGCTCCAGAACAAATCAACAAACTCGAAGTCGCAGACAAATTCCGCGGACCAGAAACCTTGACGTCCGCGAGAATCTCGACGAAGAGCGACGACACACTCTCGCCGCAAATTTCCCTCGGAGAAAAAAACCTCGACAAAAACGCCCGACCGATCCGGACGAGCGCCCGCGCGCGCGAACGGAACCGAGGAAGTTCGGAACTCGAAAAAAAAACGAAGCCCCGGAACTCATCGACGCAACAGAGCATGAACAAGCTCGAACGAACAGCGAAACGGACAACCGAGCGGGGGGGTCGGTCCGGGGGCGCCGTACCATTTGCTCGGCTCCGGTGCGAGCACGGCGAGGTGGCCGGAGCGGCGATCGGGGGCGGCGGTTCGCGGGCACAGGACGATCATGAAGCAGACGAAGACGATGATGATGAAGACGGCGGCGATGAAGAGAGGGAGGATATAAGCATTCGGATTTTATTTTTTTCCCCTTCTTTTCTTTCTGGAGAATGAAAAGGAGAGGGCCAAAAATCAAATCTTTCGGTGAGGGTCGCGCTTGAGCGCTCTTTACTTAAACCGGAGCAAAGCGCTACAGGCGGGAAGGGCGAACCGCTCCTGCTGCGGGCCGTCCCATCACGTGAGGGACGAGGGGGGGGGGGCCCCACCGACTGTCGTCGATTGATGCGGGCCGTCCGATTCCACCGTAAAAACGTGGCCTCCGATCGCCGGAGAGGGCGACGCGTGGCCCCGCGGATGGGACGGCGCCCGCGAATGCGAGCGGGATTTTCGGTCGCGCTTTCCTCTTTGCTGCTGCTGCTGCTGCTTCCTTTTTTCTTTCTCTTTTTTTTTTTTCTGGTGTTCGGTGTTGATTTTTTTGGTGGCGCCGTTGCGGCCATCCTTTCGCGGGATTTTCCCTAATGAAGGTGGGGGACGTTCGTTGCTGTTTTGCGGCCGATTTTGTTTAACCTTAAAAAAAATTTTGTGTTCAGTGTTAATGTTTAATGTTTGGGCCCTTTGGTTGGTCCATTGTTTGCAAATTTGTCCTCATTTGACATGTTGTGGGTGCCAAAACTTACAGGAAGGCAAGAAGATGGGGTACTATTAATCTTGTCAAAAAAAAGGAGGAGAGAGGATGAGAGAGAGAGAGGGATTATAGTCAACATTGCGGATTACAAAGTCAACGAAATGGATTTGGTTTTGGGCACATTGTCGCCGGTCGACATGTGAAAAGGTATGACAAACGGGGTTTTTGGGTGGTTGCTGTTCTCGTGTTGTTTTGTGGCCGAAGGAGGACGGGAGGATCCAAAAGTTGCATGGGGAGATTCCTCTCGCGAAAATCTTCTTTCCACACTGTCGCATTTTTTTTAATTCGAAAATATCGCGTAACCGCTTCACGTGATTTGCGCACGACGAACAAGCATCGTGAATTCTCGTGGTATTTTGTAAGGAAATTGCTAGGGAGATTACTTGATAATCGGAAGGTGGTAATCGGGTGGGACATCACGGTCGTCTCGTGGTATCTGATAATTTCCTGGTTTTCCTTAATTTTTGGGAGTAGGTTGATGTACTTCTTCTCAGTCATTCCACCAAAAGACGTGAAGACTTTGGCGACGAAGTCTCCCTAGGAACTTCTCGACATTCTAGTGCATGTCGAATCCTGCATTTGGTGTATTGCCTCATCTGGTTCCTACGTCAGCACAATCCAATTACATTGTGAATTTTCCAGTCGCACTTCCCCATTCATTTCTATGCAACCCGCTACGGCCAAATAGAAATAATAGTTGACTATCTGAATTTATCCAAGAGAATTGTTCAAATTGGGCCAAAGCCTCAAGTTTTCGCATCATAAAATTTAATTGATCGACATATCACAATGAGTCATAGCATCCTCGTCGGGATGGTTATATTAACATCGGAAACAAAATTCGTGATCGGCAAGAAAATTGGCCAGACTGACTTTAGTATAATCGACGCACTCGGTGAGAGGTTGGCTCGAACGATTCCGCAGTTAAACTTGAAGATGGGGCACCATCGTCTTTGGTTCATTTTCTATCTTGTATTTGGTAGCAACAGCCTATTAACAACAGCATGAGCTATCAAATTACACCAAAACTTTGTGAACTTTGTCTACACGGTCACGGCAAAGAGGGACGATTTCCGGATATCATATCCATATTTGTTGGAAGAATGATATCTGACCTTATGTCTCGTCCGCCAGTGCTCTGGATTCTCGTAAGTCGAACCCGAAAGAGGTGGTTCGTGAATTAGGAGTAGCTCCCCACATAGGGATTTCTCTTGGTAGATAATTAGCTGAAAATTCTCCATCGCGGTTCTGAAATCAATCCAAGTGTAGGTGGTGTCTTCTCTTCTGGCATCTATCGAGGTACCAAGAAGCGTGCTTCTGCAGGCCCAAGCGGACCATCACTTTGAGACTTGCGAGCATGATGTATGTCGCCGCTAACAAGAGGAGGATCCACAGGACTCTCCATGGGAGTGGATGGCAGGGAATAAGTGCGGCATATACCGGAGTCAGAACCCGTATTACCTGAACCCAAAACGTTGCACAAAATTTACAGTTTTCACCATTTATTGATATTCTCAGCTTTGTCTAGACAGATTTTTTAGGGCCTACGCCTTCTACCTTCTAGGCAAGTATTTCTTTTACTCCAAACAACGACCTATAGATTGCTGTTATGGTGCTTTCTATGCTATTAAGCACAATGATATATGCATGAGAAGGATTCAACTTTTCAGTAGCAGGCGCTTACCACACAAGCTGGCGCCAAAGGAACGAAGGTGAGACTGTTCTTCAGATCGGTTTGCATATTCAAAGTCTAATGAAAAAATAGAAGGAGAAAAGTAAGTACGTGTCGAAGCAACAAAATGATATGAATGTTAGAAAGCCACTTGCGTGTTTCAGAATGGGGAAAAGAAAAGACAATTGAATAAGCAGTTGTTAGACGAAGTGAGGTACCTGCTTGCAAAGGTCTTCAAGAAACTCGGAGTATACAATGGGTTTGATATCGTTGAATTTGGCAATGAACGAATGCTTAATGATATCAATAGTTATCTCGCAGAAGTAAACCATGAGAGCATTCTGCAGAGTCCAAGTGCGACAGAATAACAGATTGAAAACAATGCCCCAAGAAAATTAATCTTCCGTTGGGGGGGAGCTCAACTTCAAAAGAAATTATGCTGAAAGGTTCCCAAAAAAACTTACAATAAAAAAACTTTCAAACCATGGACCTTCAGCCTCCAGAATATTCTGAGCAAGAACAAACAACACAAATGCTGTAATGTGGAATCTCTCAACCGAATCTGTTTGGAAGCAAAGGCATACCCGTAACTCATCTAGCAACTTAACAGTAATCCTGAGAAAAGTAAAATCCCCCAAGGAATGAATCATAAAACAAAATCATGCAGATTATTTCCCCGACAGACTTGATGCGTTTGAGTAGTATAACAAAAACGCAAGTCACGAGCATGCAACAGATCCACCACTTGAAGAGACCCACTTATTCCACTGGTGTTTTAAAGATACATTAGCTGGCTTATGGTGAGTCAAATTTTTTAGCCCATTTCAAGTGTAGAGGTAACCAAGCAAATCCCGCAGATGTGTGATCAATTCTAGTTAAGCAAACTTTGCAGTTGTTAGATGAATTCTAGCCCTGCAAAAGCAAAAAAGAAAAAAAAAAGATATTCTCTCACTATTTCCAACAATTCCATGGTTTGGTTATAACAAATAAAGAATACCTGTTCAATGGAATGTAAGACTAAAATTAACAATCACTTCAGCCCACCTCCAAAATATAACTACTATATAGGCCTTTTCTATTGGGATTTTTTTTTATATACGCTATTTTAAGGGTAACGTAGGTAATATTTCTCTTTATTCGAAGATATAGATCTATAATTTTCAGAAAGTACTTTGAATTCTTAGAAATATATGATTTTGTAGGACAAAAGCGCAATATTGATGTAATTACACAAGAAACAGTATTATATAGAAACCAAGAGAAGGTTTTATTACGGTTCAGCAGGAAAATGAAACCACCGAAGTGAATTACAAACATATTCTACAGCAAACCGAACCAACAAACCAAAAACCAAGTGGAATTAAACTACGAATTTCATATAGCTAATTGCAAACATAGGTAGTTAACAAATAAATTTCCATATTAGGTTTTCGCTTTGACTAAATATAGATTACTAGGTCTTTGTCTGGTAAAAGAATCTGCATACCCACAAAAAGGAAGCACGGAAAAAACCTCATAGTAAAAGCAGCGCATTGGCTAATTAAAGATACAGTATAAGGAAGTCCAAATGCCGAATGCCCAGTGGTGAACATGGAAACACTGATAGTAATAATGTCACAGAGTCTAAAGATAACAGTAGTTGCACATCAAAAATGAAATTCCCAATCCCACAAACACTTGGCAGTAATTCTGAAAGAAAAGTGAAAAGTGGCCAACTTACCATAGTAGACAAGACTATGAATATTGTCTTTGCTGAAACGCTTGAAAACATTACTCTTTATCTCAGCAAAGTTGTTTGATACAAGCAACGCCAGCAGTGCATTATTGTGAGCAACAATACACGTTGACAAAGTAATTGCCTGAGCTAATAAGATAAAAGAATGAACAAGTATAATTTGTAAAGGAACTTCAAAGCCAAAAATGGAGGAATACAAAGAAGCAAACAGAAGAGTTATAATGAACTAAATATAATTACAACAAAAAGGATATTTGAGGCACCCACGGATAGTGCCAAATCTGAAAGGAATCTCATTTTGTAAAGCGTCATGTTTTCTGGCAAACAACCTGCCAGTTCTTCAGCAGAATTAAACAGAGTTTTCACGACATCTCCACCAAAATTCTGGCATAGTTTATCGAATATCTGCACAAATGTCCGAGAAGAACAAATTCATCAAAGTTTCTCCCAGGCATTATTATTACCACGGTATATAGTGACACTGGTCCATAAAAATGCCAATGGCAACATAAGTAGTAGATGTTGCCTCCACAAGCATAAATGCAACTAAAATATATTTCTCAGGATAAGACTGACTTGACTAATGAGCTGATATGCCTGAACTCATACAGAGAACAACAAGGTTCCAAGCCCCTGGCTTTACTTCCACATAGGAAGTCCTACCGGAAGACATATACTTAAGAATCTCAGTTTTATAAGAGCATTCAGATTTATTCAACTTCCCACTAAAGTAAAAAAGAATAACAATACTTGCCAAAGGATAACAGATTCTCCTGCAACTACGACCTTAAGGTATTGATTATATGTAACATGAAGCATATAGTTGAAGCAGCCCAAGAAAAAAACCAGCAGAAAGCAAGAGAGGTTCTCGATAAGGGAGAAAACACAGAGTGGCTCTCCAAGGTCAAGGCCAATCGCATTGCTGACAATAAATCTAGGTAAGCCGCAGAGATAAAAGTCTTAAAATGTAATCCACAGACAGCATCCACTGACTTTACATACATCACAAATAACTTCGACAAATAAATTTCAACAATTACAAAGGAAAATATAACCAGGTTCTGCATTTACAACAAAACCACTAACTGAGATTTTAATCTAAGATTCTAACTTTACTCAAAATAAGTGATTTCTCCTTTGCTCGACTTTACTTAAGGTGAAAGTCTTCAGCAAAGGAAATCAACTAACAAATTCATCCGTGAGGACAGAAAGACATTAATAACTAAGAGGTAAAAATGGCTGTAGGGAAATCTAGCTCATTATGATCTGACCTCTAGCACGTTGTACACAACATAGAGCTTGATTGTTCCTTGACCGCGAATCATATGATATATTAAGCTTATATCTGAGGAGGCAACATTGAAAATAAGAAATGGAGAAAGTTAGTACAATTCGCATCCACATGTTTAAATAACAACAGCCCACAGACAAATGCAAGAAGTACATAGCCACACCTGTTCTCTCCAAGAGAGTAACCCCGCCAGTAAGCACAACAAAACACCCAAAATCAGACAGCTCCTCTGCAGAAGGCCTCTTTAACTGTCTGCAGCAAGAACAATCAGGTGATCTAGTATAAATCATATATTTGGATTCAGGTTGAAAATATAGGAGGAAGAGAAAGAGAGCCAAATTGTTCAAATATCTTTTGTTAAAAGAAGATCATGCTTCATTAGTGTTTACAACAGCCAGTAGCCTCCCCTCCATCGTTACATAATTTTCACCAAAAATTACCCAACCCCCTCCACCCCCCCCCCCCACACCCCAACCCCCCCCCCCCCCCAAAAAAAAGAAGAAACAAAACAGAAAAGGAATTTCATTTTCTAATATGGCACAAACTTTAAAAAAGAAACAAATGCTTGCATCAAACTGCTTCGTCAATGTTCCATAAAGTTTGGAAGGAAGTTGGAACAGTCAAGGGGCATTTTGCAACCATTTCCATCCATATAACAAGATAAGCAAACTGATATTCTTTCAATTTTTGGAAACTTAGGGTACAAAATAGTCTCTTTATCATGTATGAGGTGCTAGGTGCCATGCTCAATGATTCTTGCCTGGTTGAGCTAAAGTTTAAATAACAAGTGAGTACTCATGGTGTCAAAGTCAAAAAACCTGTTTTAAACTCCCAAATGTCCCCAATAGTATAAACAAAAAGATTCACCAAAAAACCAATTGTGAAATAATAGTGTAAGACAGATAAATTGTTGCAACGTGACTGCTTGAACTGCTTTAAATTGTTAAAGAAATGAACAAATTACCTTGTACTCATAAGCCTCCATAATACTATGGCAATCCTTGTTGGCATGATTGTCAACAATGAGAGAAATGAATCGAAGCACACAAGAACACCAACATCTATAAGCTGCAAATAAAACATAGGTAAAGGAATGTAAAAACGCATGCAAGGCATTAATCAGAGAAAGAAGTATCAACCAATTATTCTGATACATCCCATACATATGCTAAATGAAGCAAAGGTGAACAACATCAAAAGTTGCAGGACCAATTGCACAGTATTTTTCATGTAACTGCATGAGAAAGAAATACATATCCATCATCCAACTAACATCAAGTACATCGCTAATTTTATCTGACCAATTTCCTTAGAATTAGCTGAATGAAATTCTAAGCAATTGAGCACAAGAACTTATCATTCTTCTCAATGAGTAATATACCATACTTTTACATAATGTCATGCTGCGAACAAACAATTTTCCCATTTACATACAGAAATTGTAACATCCTGGTCCGTTCTACTTGGGCCAAACTCCCAAACCGAGTACAAGTACTCTAAGTAACCACGCAAGGTGGTGACATTCAAGGAGCAGGTGTCTACTTATGAATGCTGAGTACGAGTATTCTAAGTAACCACGCAAGGTGGTGACCATCAGAGAGCAGGTGTCTACTTATGAATGCTGAGTACGAGTACTCTAAGTAACCACGCAAGGTGGTGACCATCAGAGAGCAGGTGTCTACTTATGAATCACTTAGTGACCATCAGAGAGCAGGTGTCTACTTATGAATCACTTATCAGGGCTTCCATCAGAGAGCAGGTGTCTACTTATGAATCACTTATCAGGGCTTCTCCCATTTGACGTGAGACTTTGAGATATTACAAACTCCCCCCACTTAAAGAACCGACGTCCTTGTCAGAAGTAACCCATATCCCCAGCAATGCTCCCCTATACAATGAGTAATCCAGTCCAGTCCTACCCCTTCCGTCATCCTAAAAATCTATCAGGAACCGCATCTTATCGGAGTGCCCTTGCTTGGGTGATCACTCCCCGATTCGTCGAATTACAAACGGGCCTAATTCATCCACAGATCACACATCCACTAGAGATGGTCCCGCTTTGATACTACTTGTAACAGCCCACAGATCACACATCCACTAGAGATGGTCCTGCTTTGATACTACTTGTAACAGCCCACCCTGTTCAATGTGGGCACGGCCCTAAAAGGAATATTCTGAATAACTGCGCAAAGTGGTGACTATATAGGAGTGGGTGTCTACTTATGAATCACTCCACAGAGTCTCTCCCATCCGATGTGGGACTTTGGGATGTTACAAAATTACACGATGAGAAAGCCTATTTTGTGTGGTTATTACCATTCCCAAGAAAGTCATCAATAGGGCAGCAGGCTGTAGAAATAACTTTATCCACTCGTCAAAGTATCTAGAATTTTTTTTTTTGCATGTTATACCACAGTGAAGCTAAAACAGATAACAGGTATTCTAGAAACATCTAGTAGATACTGATACTTACAGCTGATATCAGAAAATCAAATAGAAAAAGTGTCATTGGAAATTAAACTGTCAGGAAAAATTTTATTCGATTAAACAAAGAGAGGTTCCAAATGTGCCATCCAGATTAAAAAAAAGTGAGAATAAGAACAGAAAAGGAAGGAGCCAAATTTATTCTAGTTTCAAGTCTTTCATTTCTAAGTTAATTTTCAAGAATGCCGTGATGCAGCCAAGATATGATGCATAAAAAGATTTCATTGGTGATAATTAGAATAAAGAAACAACTGAAACCCAGTGAGATGCGGTCGAAGAAGATACGAAACCACATCCAATCTTAATTTGAACTCGAACCAATTCCTTCCAGCAAGTGCAAGGAATCTCAAAACCAACATACCACATACAGAGCATGATTTTATTTAGATTGAGGAACTGGAAGAGAACATCACCAGCTCACATCTCCAAGGCAATCGGAAGATAGTATCATATACTCTCTCACGTTCTTTGTCATTTCCGAGAGTAGTTGTATTCCTTAATGAATTTCCATTGCTCATTTCATCCAAAAAGTATCTCATTGGTGACTTCTGTACTGAACACAGCAGCATAGACATGTGTGAGAAAAAAAGAAGGGAACAACCTGATATTCAGACGAAACCATGAAAAAAAGGAGAATAGACCGATTCTACAGGACAAACTAAAAGCTCCTCCTACTACTGCTGAGAAAAATTAGGAATGCGGAGCAGTTCAACCATTTCAATTCACTGAATCTAGATACACTAGAAACATATTAACCAGCTCAAAAGCAAAAAAAATTCCACCATACTCGTGGTCTCCACACCACAAAGGCCCATGGCTCCCGTAGTACAAACTATATCACTAAAAGGCTATAAACCAAGTGCCTTACAGCCCTCACCCCATAATTAGGTGTTGCGAAGCGAGCATTGTTCTTAATTGGAAGTACCGCATACTTATCAGTTAGCATGAATGCAGGAAACGTCAATAAATAACTCACACGAATAGGAGAGACCAACGCCACAATATGTTATCCCTTGACTCAAGACGAACAGTCTTTTTTCCGATTACCTATCCGGTACCCTACCAATGAAGATTACGTTATAACAAATTTCAGCATTCATCAATAGGATTTAACAAGTTCAGGCAGGTCCGACTCCTAAAATTCTAACCCACGATGAATTAGACTCGTGCTGAACGAATTCGAAGCCGTATCAAAGCAAGTTTCTTCAGACTGCTATTTGACAAGATTGTTTCGCATCGAAAATGACAGCACAAACTCAATGCAGAAGACAATCAACGACTCACCGAACGAATCATCCTTCACGACCTTCTTCCAGTCCAAGGACTCGGCAGTCTCCAACTTCCGCGGCACGCTACCATTCGGCTCACTGCGCCCCTTCAAGATCGAGCTCACCTCAATGCCGCTCTCCTCCCTCAAACTCTGTTCCCCTCCCGCTGTTCTATCCTCTCCGCCATTCACGGCTCTCTGCCTCAACTCCCCGCGTCTACACTCGTCGCCGAACACGCTATTCTGACTCTCCGCACTCACCACCTGAGTAACAGAGCCCAAACTCGCCGCACTGTAGCTCTTGCGATCGAACTCCACGCCGTTCGCACGCCCACCCAAACCGACACCGCCGTCCCCAGTAACCGAGCTCCTGTCCTCGAGAAGCACGCCGTCCGGGAGGGAATCGGAATCGACCGGTCCGCAGGAACCGCCGTTCTCGGGGATGATCGAGCACGCCGCCCGCTTCTTCCTCCGTTGCTTCCGCCTCCGGCGGGCGGACCTGTCGCGAGGAGGCGAGACCGCGGAGCCTCGGGGAGAATCGAGAGGCATGGGATCGGAGCTCGATCGGAGGACGGCGGAGGAGGATTCGCCCTCCTCCCGGAGGAGGTCGCTCCGCCTCAGGATCTCGAAGGACAGCTTCCGGCCCCGCGATCGCAAATCCATGGACGCGCCGCCGCAACTTCCAGGGGACAACCGCCGGAGCGTACGCGCGGTGGAGCTCTCGGTGGGGGAGAAGATCGGAAGGCCGAGGAGGATGACGACGATGCGAGGAGCCTCCGAGCGTTGCCGTTTCTTGAGAGAAATCCCTGCGCCTGGGACGACACCGGCTGGCATCAGTGGCTTTCCGGAACGCGCTTGCCTCGTTTCTCTTTTTCTTTTTCGCCATTTTATGGCTCTTTTATTGAGGATATAAATCAGAATTAAATTGCAAATTGATGGCAACATAGTATATGATCGAGCAATTGCTATTTATATCATTATTATTATTATTTTACAAGAGTGATGGTTTGTCGCATGCATGTTCTCAATTATAATTTGTTGCATCACTTATCGTGTCGTTCCAATTTAAAATTGTGATGGAATGAAGTCGAATCGTGGTTATCCCGAGTCAATCTTCATGAAAATTTGTGCTAATGAAATAGGGGGGGTGAGGATATAAGATACAGACTTCTATACAATGAAATGGAATTGAACCTCGTTCGATTTACGGGACGTCGTAACCTAAATGAAATTATATGTGTTCACATTTTTGAAATCTCAATAAAATATACTCATCGTCGTGATGAGTAGCAATTTCTTTCAATGCTACAGAAATCTTAATGAATGTTTAAAGAAGTTAACCATTAAGCTCATGAGCGCTACCTTTCGATGCTTATTCCCAACTTGCCATATCGCTTAGAAAGTTTTAATGGAATATCTTAGCACTTGTAGCAATTTCAATTCCTTTTGGTTAGGAAAGTAATTTGGTTCTTTTATTATTTTTTCCCACTAAATTTTACAATTTTTTTAAAATTTACTATGAGAAAAGCTGTCACGGCTAGAGAAATAAATCGATCTCAAGGGTCCTAAACAAAAGACAATGACTAATCCATGAAGAATGGGCAAACCTCGAAGAAGAGCCCACATCTAATGTAATTCTCGTATATTCTAGAATATTTCTGAAGTAGATAATATCGTAAATGCGGGTTTTTGATAATGGAAAGATACAATCTCCATCGTTAAATTGAGCAGAGATCTACTAATACAATTTGTCGAGTACATGTATACAAAGGGTCTCCCTCCCCTCACTTTTCTCTTTAGAGCTTCTCTCTATTGCGATGATCGTAAGTTTGAGCTTAACAAGTTTTTTTTTTTTTTGCCCCACCCCACCACGTCAAATAAAAATTTCACAAATAAATAAATAATTATATTCTATTATCAATCTACTTTATATCTGCCAGCCTGTCATCCTTCTCGGTCCTTCTCCCGAGCTGGGGGCACGTGGCTTGCGACATCCTTTCTCATCTCATCTCCATTATTACACGAATACCGACATAAATCGTATTTATTAAATCTAAGTTAAACTAGTAATGAAAGTACGCATTTTTATTTTGCCATAGCGTAACTATAGCCCCATGCTATGTAAATATATCTTCTTTTCATCGAGTAAAATCGAAAAAAAAAAAGAATAACGATCACATAAAAGATAAACAGTGCGGGTTTCATATCGTAGTATCATTTGAAGCATGACACATTTTGCAATTTTCTACGTCACGTAAGGACCCAGTTTTGCCATACGTAATTCATTTCTTCTTGCTACTACATAATAACCCTAATCATCTCCCAAGTAGAAAATGGTGGGCTTCCGCGGCTCCATGATCTCCACCGTGCCTTCCAACATCTTGGCCACCTTCCCCATCGACGGCCTCAGCTCCGGCCGGTCCTGGAGGCACCACATCGCCGTCTTGACCATCCGGTCCACGAGCTTGAAGTGGACCCTGTCGTCGTAGGCGTGCTTGATCTGGCGGTCCAGTATGTCCTCCACCTTCATCTCCTTGAACGCCTTGTCGAACGCCCACCCGGGGAAGTACCAGTCCTCGCTGTCCAGCAGCGACCCTTGCATCTCGAAGTTGCGGACGCCGCTCACGATCTCCAGCAGCACCATCCCGAAGCTGTACACGTCGGCCTTCGGGGTGATCTGGTCCGTCTTGGCCCACTCGGGGGCCATGTACCCGCGGGTCCCCCGGATCCGGGACATGCTCACCATGTCCTCCTTCTTCCGGAGCTTGGCCAGCCCGAAGTCCGATATCTTGGGGCAGAAGTCATCCCCCAGGAGGATGTTCTCCGGCTTGATGTCGCAGTGGAGCACCCACTCGAGGCACTCCTCGTGCAGGTACGCGATGGCCCGGGCCACGCCGAGCGCGATCCGGTACCGCACCCCCCAGTCGAGGGTCGGCTTCTGACCGTCCGCGACCTCGCCCGTCTCGCCCTGCTCCGCGGGGCCGCGGCCCGACCGGAACAGGAACTTGTCGAGCGACCCGTTGGGTACGTACTCGTACACTAGGATCCTCTGCCCCTTCTCGGCGCAGAACCCCCACAGCCTCACCAGGTTGAGATGGTGCATCCGGGCAATGATCGTGACCTCCGCCCAGAACTCGGCGTCCCCGCCGGCCACGTTCTTGAGGCACTTGACGGCGACGACCCGCTTGTCGTTCAGCTCGCCCTTGTACACGTCGCCGAACCCGCCCCTCCCTATCGGGTCCGAGAACCCTTTGGTGGCGGCCTTGATCTCGGCCAGCGTGAACCTCTTGGGCCCGCCGGCGGGGAGCAGCTCCAGCCCCAGGGTCTGAGCCATGTTCCTGTACTTGATGTACTTCTTCAAGAAGGCCGAGAAGAAGGCCACCCCGGCGATCAGCTCCGCCGCGAACAGCGTGCAGATGATCACGATGTTCCTCGTCGTCGCGTTCGACTCGTCCGGCGGGAACGGGAGCGTCACGTTGATCGGGCACGTCGTCTCGAGCACCGTGGTCAGCCCCGTGAAGTTGCTCACGTCGGTCTCCGACGGGTCCACCATCAGAAACATCGCGTTCGCCGTGTTCGTCCCCGGCGACCAGTAACCGTACAGGAGCTGCCCCAGCTGTAGGACGCAGCGGCCGGTCCCGTCGTAATTGAACATGAAGCCTTCGCAATTCGAGCTCGCCGACAAGCACTTGGACAGGCAATCGTCGTAGTTCGTCGCCTGCTGGTTCGTCTGGTTCAGCCCGCCGGTGAAGTTGACAAAATCGAGGCGGAGGAACTTGGCGCTCCGCGGTCTCGCCACCGGGATCTTCCGCTCGCACTCGTAGTTCCCAGGGGCGGACGAGCGGAACCCCGGCGGGCAAACGCAGTAGGTGCCGGTCGCGCCGTCGCTCATGCAGATCGAGTTTCGGCCGCAGAGGCCGTGGATCTTGCAGAGCTCCGGCATCGCCTGCCACACCATCGTCCACTGTCCCTGGGAGTAGCTGAACAGCCGCAGATTGCCGTCATCGGCGAGCGTGAGCCGCCGCGGGACGGCGTCGCCGAAGTCGGCGGAGAGGATGGACTGGCCGTTCTCTTGTCTAATCATCCCCTTATCATCCAGATTCAGGAACTTATTACCACCCCCAGCTGTCCAGTAAGCCTCGGTGCCGTTGAAGAACAAACTCGCCGAATCGAACGAGAACCGACCGTTCTTGGAGAACAGCTTGGTCTCGTTCATGGTCTGCTTCGGCAAGAAAGTGTCTCCGGGGAAGCGGAAGCTCTCCCAAGAAGCGCCGAACACCAGGTCGCCGTCGTCGCGCAGCGAGAGCACCGACGAGTTCCCGGCGGCGGCCGTCGCGTTCGTCCCCCAACGGTTGACGCCGGAGGAGTTGAGGAAGAGCTGGCCCCCGCGGGTGACGACGAGGGAGGCGGAGGCGTCGACGGGAGATCCGGGGTTGGCGGACCAGACGACGGTCAGGGGAGAGAGCCCGTGGTACCAGACGGAGAAGGTGAACTGGGCCGACGCGTTCGGGAGGACGGGCTGGAAGCCGGCGGCGAAGACGGCGCTGGGGGAGAGGAGGATCCGGTCCTGGCCGGGCCCCCACGGGGAGTCGGAGGACGAGAAGGAGGAGATGTTGTTGGCGGCAGCGGCGGCGGCCTGAGCTAGGGCCGGCGGCGGCGCGGGGATGGCGAGGAGGAGAGGGAGGAGGAGGAGGGAGAGAGACATGGTGGAGCCAGAGAGAGAGAGAGATGGCGGGCGTGTGGACTGTGAGGGGTGGGGAGAGTGTGAGGGCGGGGCGAAGGTATAACAATGGCGGCTTTCGGAGTGGGGAGGAGAGAGAGAGAGAGGGAGAGAGAGACAAGTGGGGACGACTTTTCAACGGCGACGACGCAGACATGTGAATTGAGTTTGACCGACTGTGGATTTTGGATTGGACCTATTGGGTCGATCTTTACCGTGCGGACAAGTTTGACAAAGTCAGCGTTGGAAAACATGTGCCGACCAACGACCGATTGCCGATATAATATCTCGAAAAATTTTAAATTGATGCATTTATTTGGAATTAATTTTTTAATTATTAAAAATTTTAAATTAATATACATTGTGATAAATTTACCTTTCGTTAATTTCTATCAAATTTGATTAATATCACGAAAAATCACAAATCGATACATCTGTGACAAACAGAGGGTAAAACCTCAAACTGGCGTCAACATGCCGTGTTTCATTCAACTTAGCAATTTGATGGTAAAATTTAGCGGATACTCACGGAAGGAATATTTATCACAAGTGTACCGGTTTGAGGTTTTTGCTGATCAAAAAATTATCCTTCGTTAATTTCTATCAAATTTAATTAATATCACAAAAAATCACAAATCGAAACATCTGTTATAAACGGAGGGTAAAATCTCAAACTGGCGTCAACATGCCGTGTGTCATTCAGCTTAGCAATTTAATGGTAAAATTTAGCGGATACTCACGGAAGGAATATTTGTCACAAGTGTACCGGTTTGAGATTTTTGCTGATCAAAAAATTAATTTCGAGTAATTTATCACAGGTATACCATTGAGAGGTTTTCAGCGATATTAACACCCATCAAATTAGAGGATTAAACATCCAATAAAATTCTCGACCCGGATGCAGGAATGCGGTTCGTAGCGGCGCCACTCGTCGCAACGGGCTCGACCCCAACACGCGGCGCGGCGACACGGCTCGCCCGGTTCCAAGGCGCCTCTCCTGTCAGACCCGGTCCGAGCGATACCGTTATGGCAATAATAATATCTCCGACGAAGACGCGAACTAACATAAATAAAAAACGAGGAGAGAGTACGAATCCCGGCCAACCCCGACCAAGTACGAGGGGAACGATATCTTAATGAAAGCTATTTTAACCCTAAGGAGCATCTCTCTTTAGAACAAGATTTTTGATAAAAACGTGAAGTGGATTTTGTCCCGTTCTTGACGCAATTAAAAAAAAAAGGGGGACCGTATGCTAGGCATACGTGACCGGCCCCTATCGAGTTTCGATGTCGATTTTAGTCCGTTTCGTCCGTCGAGTGCCCGCTAACAAATGGCAAGACCGTTCCATAAGTTGGGTATGCTAGCGATACAACAGAGGGATTAAAGTAGATCATGAAACCCGTTTCTTTTGCTCGTGTTGTTTGGATCGGGTTGTGTATGGATTGTTTAAATAGTCATTCCAGTCGATTTTGGCTGGAATTCGCTGATGAAGATCGTCGTCCTATACGGCACAGACGGCGCTGCCGTTAATAATGATTCTGGCATTTTTTTCGAATTTTTTTTATGAACTTTTTGGTTCTTTTCTTGTCTTTTCTCTTTTTTCACTGTTCATATTCCCGGAATGGTCACCGGGGCGTCGACGATGGCTGGCGAGCGGCGACTTTACCGATCATAGGCGACCGCCTGCACACTCTCACTGACCACCCTCAGTGGAAACGAATAAAAGAAAAATCAAAAAATTTATAAAAAAAAATTCAGAAATTTTTTTAATAAAAATTGAAAAAAGTGTCCACGTACGCACCGGCCGTGCCACGTGAGACGGCCGGAGTCCGTGTCATCGATTTCATATCAAAATTAGTCGGAAGGGCTATATTAAAAAATCGTCAAAACATTTAAAATTAAATTGATCAAAATTAAAATATTTAGTACTGAATTGATCGCCGCACGACAAGTGTACGGCTTTTTCGATTGCGGGGGTGGATTTTGCCGTGTCGATAGCGCAAAAGGGACTTCTTTTAGGCATGGGGACCAAAACATCTTCTTGGCGTATGAAAGAGGTTAGAGAACATGGTCACAAATATGGGACAGGCCTATCAAATTCATTGCCTCATGGCCCACAAGAAAATTAATAGAAAATTTAGGGACTTGGTTGCAAATTGTTAAGTTATAATGGGCAATTCCTTAAATTTATAGAAATCAGAGTGGATTTATCCCCTTCGAAAAGGGGCAAAGAGTCCACAGAAATGGTCCCGCACGGGGTGCTGTAATCTCACCCCGTTCAAAACTCTACCCGTTTCTGCAACAGCGAATTCGGCCCTCCCGCGCGGCACGAAAAAACACAGCCTCCTCGAAATCGAGGCGATCCCATCTCGACCCGCTTTGACACGATGGTCGTGACACACCGCCATGCCGGCGAGTTCCTGTGAAAATCGGCCTTAGGATTAAATTGGCGAAATCGAAAAGTTTGGAAAACTAAATTGATATCCGTACCGTTGCGTAAGCAAGAGATCGAATGGTAAAACAGACAGAGCAAGAAAATATATAAAACACTAGATTCACGTGATAATCCAAGCGGTACAATGGAGATTACAACAACACTCGAATCACCCAAACACGCTCAGTATTTCTCAGCTCCTAATTACACCCAATAATTCTCGCACGGTATTTACTAGCCCTATTATTCCTCACGAAATAATCTCTCGATCTCATAAAAAAATTAACAAATTTTACCGCAGGATTTGCCGGGCCAAGTCGCTCGAAGGCTTCTCCGATTTCATGCACGAAGAAGACGCGGGGTGCAATTCGGATCGAATTGCCCACAGCCCACGCTCGTCAACAACCGCAATCCGAATATTTATATGCATATATATATATATATGGGAGTCCCCCTTTTATCTTTTGCCGACTTCCAGAAGGATTTGATTGCAATTGGCCACAAGTGTTAAATTCCAACACACGAAATCCAAATTTCGGACTGTCCTTTTAAATGGCCGGGCTTTTCTCGCAATTCATCTCGGGCCAAATTTCGTTCTAGGGTTCAAACTCAAAGCATTTCTTAACATGCGCAAAGGGTTCAGGACTGATCGGATAATTTTCTCCTCTTATTACATTAAAATATTTCGACAAAGACGTGTAATAATAGGTTTATCGATTTTTTAGTTTTCACAAACAAGCTAATATCTTCACATGTACCTGGGTGTCCAATCAACTTTAGTTTTTTTCTTTTTATTTATAAAAATTGATTGCTGGCGACTCCTCAAAGTCATATTTATTTTGGAGCATGAGTGTTTCCAAGATTTCATTGCGGCACTCCAACCTAGCGGGAGCCCTGAACCTGGGCCGAAAAGGGGAGATTGAAACTGTGAATATATATACAATGATCTCTCCCTGCCCTCATCGAGCAAGGGTGGGAAGTGATCGCTGGCGATACAGATCTCGACAAAAGTGTGGCTCTTGGCAAATTTCTAGAATGATAGAAATGAGGGAATGAGTCATTACACATTGAACCAGGGAAAAGTGTATATCTATTATAATTGAAACTAACTCACAACAGATACCTTTTAGTATAATGATCGGTTTTAGCATAGAAATTCGAATACTAAGCTTTCTTGAGTAAGTACCGGGATAGGTGATTTCCTAGAAAAGTGTATGGCAATCTATCACCATACAAAACCACGAGACTCCAAATGGGATGAGCCAAAGCAAACGATACCTTAAACAAGTTCCGGTAATCCGTCACAATATGAAATTGGAGCATGATCCTTTCCGGCAGGAGTGTGTTGGAATACTGCACGAAGCTAGTAGGCACGTAACGACCTAATCTAACGAGGGTGAGCCGAGAAACCGACTTTTGTTTGAATATTGTCAAATTCGTGCGGTCTTTCACCATACATATCTGGTATTCTCATTGTGTGTTCCTTATTAGGTGTGTAGCCCATGTTTGGCTCTCTGTCTTGAAGGCTTGTGGCCAGCACTGCAACTACTCACCATCACCACTCCACTGCAAATAGATTGTGCAATGGGGACTCACACTTCACATGTGGAACCGAATGAAACAAACCGAGGGACGGTCGAATCCAATTTTTCTTACTAATCAATAGGCTTTGGCCATGGTTGGTCATGCTATGGAACATTGTGCGAAATGAATGAATCCAAGCACATATTAGCCAAACGAAGTGGGAACTCTTCATCTCTCTCTAAAACATTTTGTGTGCAAGGACCTTATTTTTCTCCATACACTACAGGAAGCCTAAGGATAAAAGCATAGAGCGAGAGGGTCCGATCAAAGTGCGACTGCTAACAGACATCTAGAATGATGAGTGACGCAGAGATGAACCGAATCACACACCGAACAAGGAGAGGGTATTGCCGGGTTAAACATATGAAACCGAAACCAGATACCTAGTATGACGTCATGCTTAAGCATCGGAACTCCTTCGGGTGAAGATTGCTATTAGAATATGCAAACTCTTAACACACCGATACCCTAAAGGACAAAAATCTTGAGGCTCGTGTAAGATGGGTTGAAACGGACAATATCTTGAGAGAGTTAGGCTGGAATACCACGCTAAAAATTTAAGTTTTCGTCCAGGTTACAGTTTCCAGCATGATATCAAGCTCTCCTCTTGTATGACATCCAAGTTTTTTTGGGCCTTTCTTGTTGTCTCTTTGCTTTTATTGATCCGAACAAAGAGATTGTAAGCTTGCAAACGAACAGCCATCCATCGTAATCCACTAAGGTTAGTGTCCACCGCCAACTCATTCCGTTGTTTCCTAGGTCTCTCCTAGGCAACAAAATATGATCTGCTCGCCACCACCAACACCTTACTTCATTCACCCAAGTTACAATCTCTCCCTCTCTCCTTAACACACACAGACGCGCAAGATGCACATGCGATTCCAACGTTTCTTCACATCCCTAAAGGAGCATGGCAGCGTCAGCTATGCCAAGATCGCCACGATCGGCGGGTTCTGCAACATCGATCTCATACTCGTCAAGGCGACCGCCCCTGATGACCTCCCGCTCCCCGAGCGGTATGTGCACGAGCTCCTGAAGATCTTCTCCATCTCCCCTTGCTCGTTCCACGCGTTCTCCCTCGGCTTCACCCGCCGGTTCAGGAATACGCGCTGCTGGCGCGTTGCCCTCAAGTGCTTGCTCCTCGTCCACCGTCTTCTCCGGTCGCTCCCCGAAGACAGCCCTTTACGGTCCGAATTGCTGTGGACCCGCTCCGCCGGATTGCTCTCTCTGAACCTGTGCCGCTTTCGGGATGCCTCCTCCTCGGCCTCCGAGGACTACACCAATTTCATCAGGTCCTATGCCAGGCTCCTTGACGAAGCTCTCAATATCTTCTCTATCGAAACTATACTCGTCGAAGATGACGAATTGCCCGAAAATCTGCCCGATAGGATGAGGGAAGTGGGGAAGTTGCTGGAGATTCTGCCGCAGCTACAGAGTCTGATCGACCGCGTCATGGACTGCAGGCCGATTGGATCAGCAGCGAGGAGCTTCATCGTAAAATCGGCGATGAAACACATAATTCGCGACAGCTTCATTTGCTACACCACATTTAGGAGAGACATTGTGGTGTTGCTGGAGAACCTCTTTCACATGCCACACAGGAATTGCATCTCTGCCTTTGGCATCTACAAGAAAGCGGCTCTCCAAGGCCAACGGCTTAGTGAATTCTATGATTGGTGCAAGGGGCGGGACCTATGCGGGCCGTACGAATATCCGCTCATCGACCGAATCCCGCAAATTCAGATCCAAGCGCTCGAGAGTTTCCTCAACGGGATGTGGCAATTGACGGATCAGTCGTCGTCCCCGTCCTCTTCCTCCTTGACCGCGTCGCCCTCTTCATCCATAGCAAGGTCGAGGTCGACACTGACCGAAGATGACGGCGAGTTCATGCCGAGGGGGGACATAATCATCAGCACGCAGTGGGAGAAATTCGAGGACAATGCCATGGTGGTGAAATCTGAGGAAGACGAAAGGGAGCCATTGATCAAGATTGAAGATGGCGAGAAGGGCATCGGTTGGGACTGGGAGGCCCTTTTGGAGGCCTCCATCAATCTATCTCCTATGAATCAACAGACCAAGGTATGTGCTCGTGATGAATTTGTTCAATCCGGGTACGTCTCTGGATACATTGATGAAGCAAACAAGGATCAAATTGGGAAAGAGAACGAGTGGCAGTTGCAGATATACGACCCAAGAAGCCTCAATCCTTTCTATTGACATGATTGCAGAGGAATTGAATCTGCTGCTGAAGTGTCATTTTCATTATAGGATGTACGTAGTGTTAGAAGCTGGGGTTTTAAAGACACAATGCACTTCATGACTTTGATTTTTCCTAAACGATTTATTGTCTTGTTTTAGAAACCACATACCATGATTCATTTGTTGTTTTGAGCTATGGAGGTTAGTGTCAGCGCTGCGCTTTTCTCTACCCAAGCACGCTAGAAGGTATTTTCGTTCATTATGAATAATAAGATGTTTTAGTATTAAATGAACGAGAATCTCTCCCTGACCATACCTCATGAGAAAGCCAGTATTTGTTATTTTTTTTTTCTATTTAGCCTATGTTTCGTTTTGAAGTCACAACTAGTCCTTAATGGGAAAATTACCAAAAAAGTCCTAAACCTTTTGGAATTTTTCCAATTCAGTCCTAAACCTTTTTTTTTTGCCAATTTAGTCTTAAACTTTTTGCAAATCAGCCAATTCAGTCCTTTTAGCCGACCGGCGCTGACGTGGGCGCCGACCATGTATTATTTTTTTTATTATTTTCGCCATGGCAAGGCGATCTCCGCCTCACTAGATCTGGGCTCGCCCATCTCCGGCGAGGTGGAGCTCGCCATGGCTGGGCGAGCTCCGCCCTCGCCCAGATCTGGCGAGGCGAAGCTCGCCCAACCAAGGCGAGCTTGCCCAGCGGTGGCAAGGGCCCAGCTCACCGGAGCTGGGCCCTCGTCGGCGAGCCTCCCCCCTGGCCGGACAGGCCAGGGGGGAGAAGGAAAAGAAGAAAAAAATAAAAAAGAAAAAAAAATAAAAAATATTAAAAAAATATTAAAATATTACCACGTGGCCGGCGGCCACGTCAATGCCTGCCGGCCAAAAGGACTGAATTGGCTGGTTTGCAAAAGGTTTAGGACTGAATTGGCAAAAAAAAAAGGTTTAGGACTTAATTGGTAAAATTGCAAAAGGTTTATGACTTTTTTGGTAATTTTCCCAATCCTTAATGGTTGACTAGAAACCTAATCAAGATAGGAGAAAACTATCCTGATCTTTGTGAACCAGAGATTTCATGGTTAAGGGGACTTGATTACCCTAACGATCCCGATTCGAAATCCCTAATACCCTTTCGATACCTAAAACGATTCGATGTATCTAATGTGCCATGCGATTTCTTGAAAATAAGGAAATGCGCAACCAATTCAAATCACAAACAGCATTCCTAATATCGTTTATAAAATGAAAATCAATCAAAACAATCAGCCCCTAATGAAACCCTAAAGGCTTGTTCATTTTTAAGGATTGTGTTGGCTTTTGGGGTTTTAGGGTTTTTAGGGGTTAGGACACCTTTTGGGGTTAAACCCATTTTAGGGTTTTTTTATGGGTTAAGCCCCTTTTCATTCCTAAACTAAAATGTCTTCAAAGAACCACTTGTGCAACTTTAAAAATTCCAATTTCACTCAAAATAGGTGGCCACAAGGGTTTTTAGTCATTCTGTGAATTTTTGAAATTTTTGATTTTTTTTTTCTAGAAAAGTTTTATTTGACTTTCTCACTTTGCAAAAATCCAAATTTTTATTTTTAAAATTTTCTGAATTTTTCTTACTTTTTATGAAATTTCTCAACGTTTTAAATTTTTTTGGAAAATTTTCTAATTTTTATGGATTTTCTGGAATTTCCCTGATTTTTTCGGAATTTTCTGCAATTTCTCTAATTTTCTTATTTTTTTTTGAAATTTCATAATTTTTTTCATTTTCTGGAATTTGCATGAATTTTCTGGGATCTTTATGATTTTTATGGATTTTCCTGAATTTCTGTAATTTTTCTCAATTTTCTGGATTTTTCCAATTTTTTTTATTTTTATTGGATTTTCCCGAAATTTCTAAAATTTTTAGGATTTTCTATTTTTTAATTTTTTCTTATTTTTTTTTTTATATTTTTATGATTTTTTATTAATTTTTTTATTCCAGGACCGAACCGAACCAGTTCAGTCCCGGCCTGACTAGCGCCAATCAGATCTCCAGCGGGAACAGTGCCGAAACGGCGCTGTTTTGTTTTAAGCATTGTTCATTAGGGCATTTTGTCAAACACTTGGTATGCATTAATATTTAAATTACGTTTTCAACACCGTGACTTCAATCCAATCTCTGACAACCCTATGACTATATTCTGGCCACTATTATTGATCCTATGCCATCTACCCATTGCCCTCTAACCACCTAAACCCACCGGACCATCGCCCGACCACTACCGGTCGACTAATACTAAGCCTAAAAAACCTATCCTGAAACTGTTCATACCTAAAACAAACTAGTAATCTGAACAATTCTAATCCAACTAGCTATTTTAACATCCAAACAATCATCAAAACAACAGATAGATTGAAGAAAACTAACTTGGACGGCCATTGGCTGTGGAAAGGGGCTCCGGCGAGGATTGGTTGCTCCGGCGAGGTGGTTTTAGGGAACCAACTCATGGTTTATGCACAACCATGATCCAAAACGCATTAAACAAGAATGTAATCGATCAAAAATGTGTTTAAGGGATCAATGATCACAAAATCAAGCTCAAAGTATCTCGGACACTCATCCTGAAATTTCATCAAACATATGGCAATTGATTGTGAAGGACTTTTACCTTCTTTACCGGAGCTCGAATATGAAATTCCAAACCGGTTGAGGATGCTATACTGATGCTCCTTCACCTCCTCTTCAAGATGGTGACCTCCGCTTCGCTGGGAAGGTCCTAGATTGGCTGGTCGGAGCTAGGTTTCAGAGCTTCTTGATTAGCCTTTCTCTGGTTACCTACGAAAGGAGGTCCACCTAAAGAGCTAATTCGCCGGTGCCCTTCTGTCGGGACGGTGCCAGTCACTCAATCTAAGGGTCCTCTACTTCCTCTCTCTCTCTCTCTCTCTCTCTCTCTCTCTCTCTCTCTCTCTCTCTCTCTCGGGAATTCTGTCGAGCATGTCTTCTCTATGGGAACTGGTTTTTCCCCTTGTTTTGTCCTCCTCCTCAGGGCCGTTCTGGGCACTAATCGATTCCCCAGTCAATTAGATCAGTTGAGGGTGGACAGATGGAGAATCTCCAGCTGTCCATTTCATTTTCCACGTGCTAGAAATGGAAATCCAAGTCGGCAAAGGGGCGGGGCTAATCAACTTTTTCAATCCTTTTTCCCACGCGTGCCTAGACCAAGTGAAGAAGAAGACCAACCTATGTCGGGTCGGGTCGGGTCAGGTCGGATTTGACCGACCCGACAGACCCTGATTGGTCTAATTTTACAAATTTGACCCTATTTTGTCCCAATTTCATGATTTTAACCCTACATTTAGACTTCTTGACACATTGTGCTCTAAAATAAGGGGTCGCTTTGAATTTTTATCACAATTAAGCCTAAAAACCCTAAATTTCAATTCGGGTAAAATGGGTTTTCATTCAATTGAGAGTCTAAATGACATAATTTTGCATAATTGAGGCCAAAATTGAATTACCCATGCTCGATTACCCTTAGGGAAGGTATAAGTTTTGATCGGAAATGTCCAATTGAATGAAATCCCCAATTTGGGTCCAAAATCCCCAATTTCCAATTAATTTTGGGGCTTTTGGATATTTTCATCAAATTGTGAAATTGGACCGACTAATGTATAATTAAAGGTCCCAGGATTAATTTTTGTGAAGACACTATAGCACAAAAATTCCTAGAAATGATTTAATTTAATTTTTGTTCAATTAGTATATGAAATTGCCCAAATTTGGGAAAACATATTCCCAATTGAAATTTTGTAAAATTTTCTTTCAGGGATAAAATTGGAATTAAACTAAGACTAATTTTTTTTTTGAAATTTTTTAATTCCATTTGGTATTTTTCTTGATTTTATTCCTATTTTTAACAATGAAAATTAAATAAAAATCAAAGAAAAATCTAGAAAAATTATTTCTTGTTTAGAAATAGGTTTCTAAGCATGGCCAAGGCTCCTAATCCTAATGTGATTTTATGTGAAATTGAAAATTTGAATAGAAAATCAGGTGTCAACCGTTACAGCAAAGTTTTTTCTAATTAATGTAATGTTGGAGTCTAATGATGACCCGTCATTTAAGCTAAGTGCGTGATTGTTTAGAGGACAGTATCCGGTCGATACTATATCTTAAGACTTCCCATATTACGAGACATATAAATAGGGAAAACCTATCGATGAATGAAAGGGACTATAAAAATTTAACTCGAGACCTTAGACAGTTCCGTGATGATATTCTCTAAAAGATTTTCTCGAATCGAGGAATGGTCCAGGATTCAAACATACAATCACGGAGGGCTTCAACCGGCGTCAAAGAAATGCTTAACTAACTCGGCCTATCACTTTAATGGCGACTCCAGACGTTCATATCTACATTGAATGGACAGATCAATCCAAATCCCCCCACGCCCAATCTCTAATTGCCAACGCAAGAACAAACCCAAAAAGAAAATGGAAACCCCTGCCAAAAGTGTAAGGTGAACTTTTATGAATAACCAATTAAATAGCGACATGTCATATATCATTCTACTATATCTTGGAAACCACCAAATATATTTTAGCAATATCTTTGGGCACGGTAAAAGCCAAAAAGAGAGGGAAAAAAGGGGGGTTGCTTTGTTGATGCCAATCAGGGCATTGGGGAAACACTTGCGGTCCGATCCTAGGAAAGTCCGGTATCTTTCGCAACTCCCAAACGTTTGTTTCGTTTGCTTCCACATTGGTAAGATACCGACTGTAACGCCAACACCGTCCGGCTACGTTAGGAATTTAAGATCTGCTGGGTTGGACACCCAACACCAGCTCAGATGAAACCCACCTAAATGCTCTTTGCGACTTTGAGCAGGAGTTTACAACACCCGCCAACCAATAATATTGAATGCGTAACTGCAATGGCGTCGACAAGCCAATTCGGTTCGAGTGTCCACTGATAACATACCCTATCCAACTATTAAAGGCATCTATTAATGTGCAACGTGGTCCCTGAAATTTTAATTTGTTCAATGTGGTCTCTAAACTTTAGCCCATTACGTAATATCATCCCTGAACTTTTACTTTGTTCAATGTGTGTATATGAATATGTTTAATGTTATCCCTAAATTTAAATTAATGGAAGAATTAACATTGGATAATTCTATATGGCCTAGAGACTAATTTGAGCATTTACCAAAAGTTTAGGTATCACAATTAACAAATTAAAAGTTTAGAAACGACATTGTACATCAAACTAAAGTTCAAGGACTACATCGAACAAATTAAAAGTTCAGGATTCACATTGCATATTAAGCCAAGATTCAAGGACTATTTGTGTTATTATCTCTATATTTTTTTGTGACCCGACCAAGTCCTGACCAACATAGAACTCGAACCGAAAGAATGGTTCGAATCAGATCGGGTCGAGTCAAGTTGGGTTCTCGTTGATTTTGTTACTTTTTGATTACTTCATCAAGTTTATGCATCTGCGGTCTGCTTTTTGAGAAGGTGTAAGAATGGAAGAAAACATTTGGCCATTCGTCACGGTTTGGTCAGCCAAATGATCCACGAAAAGCTAGTTGATATGCATCAGCGAAGAGTGAAGCAACTACGAGGAAGTTTCCGACTGTACTTTGCATTATCGATGGAACAAGGACAGGACAGTAGGAAGCTTCAAAGGACGACAGATCTTTCCACACCATGCACGGGTTCACATTACCATCCCGTTTTTGCCATTACCACATCATTTTGGTGGAAATCCAAGTCCAAAGGATGATACAGAATTTGCGTCTGTGTTTCATTCGGCACGTGGGAATGTTATCGGACAGTGTTTCATGTTTAAATCAGGTCGAGACAATCAAGATGGCTAAGGGAAAAAAAAAATATTGAATTCAGTAATATGTATCGGTTCAATTCGGGTTCAATTCGGATTTGTAACTCGAAATTGAACCAAACCGTCATAAGCACGGTACTTTATTTACCATCATAATTGGAAGGAAACCTAATCCGAAAAAACTCCAAATTTTTTGTTCTAGTTTATTCGAGTTTTGAATTGGATGGTTCTTTATGACATTTCTAATGTAATCATTACTTACAAGTAGTCCCCACCAATAATTTGATGATTTTAATCACTCGTTCTACCATCAATTATCAATTATCCTTTTTCACAACCTTGAAGTATGATTATAACACAAGGGATCAATCAAAACCTAACATTCTGAGAGATTGTCTCTATCACTAGGCGCACCCGTTAAACAGTATTCACCTGCGATTAATCCAGTGATAAAAGTGCCCTCATATTCTCAGCTCGGGAACCAACGGTTATGGATTCGATTTCTACCCCCAGGGAACCCAGATTTAAGCGAATAGCCGCGACGAGCCGTTATTGTGCTAATTGCCCTCCAGATAGTCAATTAGTTACAACTGTGCCCCTCAATGATAAACAAAAGGAACTAAACAAGAAAATGTTTCCGATGCACCGAGTAAATTTCATGATGTACCTAGACATTTTCTTATTAAATTTACCTAACGAGTATTTCGGGCCCTCCGTCCACAAGATCACTTTAAAGAAGGAAGCTATAATATGGTTATGGTGGTTGCTGAGTCGATGGCCATCTTGTCGGAAGCGACTGAAAGTGGCATATGATGCCTACTCCTGAACAGTCATTTCCGTCTTTGATACAGCATGCGAGATTTTTCAAGAAGATCAACTTTTCCTGATTCGGCCAATTGTAACATCACTCGAAAATCATAAGGGTATTAGTACAGTAAAACACAGCTAATCATATCGGCCAGTGCTATGGACAACATACATTAATCCCTTTTCCACACTATAATAATCCTGAAAAGATTCAAAAGAAATATAATTGCCCTAGAGCATTCTGAACTTAGACACTATTACTATTAGCATTACATTGAAAAGGGACATCAAGGCACGATCCGGCTAAGGCCGTCGCTATTAACCGCGGGGAAGGAGGACGGAGAGGCCGACAGAGACGGCGTACAGAAAGATCAGGAGGCCGGTGAAGTTCATGATGAGCGCCTGTTGACCATGCTGGAGCTTCAGGAAGATGAATCTCTCGGCCAGACCGGCCTCGGCCGTGCAAATCGCAAGGAAGAAGACGGCCGACCCGACGAAGATGTGCCACGGGTAGTAGGAGTCTCTTGCGTAGTTGTTCACTTTCGGGAATACAAACGAGAAGAAAGCAGCCAGCCACTGAAAAGGGAAAGAACAGTCCCAACAGTCGGTCAGTGTTCTAGTCAGTACATCTCCTACTCGACGGCGAAATCAAGAGTAATCAAGACTTCATATCCTTTCGTGTGCTGATTACCTGCAGACCGAACAAGGAGATGGTGGTGATGCCAAGCCAGGAGTGCAAGGTGTACAAGTTGGGAATATGGAGCTCATTATGGAACTTGAAGACCGCATAGACCCCCAGAATCCCAAGCAGGAGAGCAATCAAGTGGAGGATCAGGTGAATCGTTTTCTGAACTTCCCGCTTCGCCGGAATCGTCTTGTACACCATAATAGCTGCATCAACGATCAGTGTTTGTAATCTATTCCATTAGAATCCCGGATTTCGGAGAGACTAAGGTATCGACATAGGTCCCAAATTTATCGGAGTAATTATGTGAATGATTTGTAAGGAAATATGGAAGGCGACGTGGCAAAGCTCATGTCCACTCAATTGATATACCCTCCTAAAAATTGCAGATTTTCACGCAAGAAAACATTTATGACCGTGAAAAGAACCCCCGAGATATCAAGGGCAGGTGGTCCTCACCTTCTCCTCCGACGAGAATGAGTCCGATTACCATCAGGAGAGGATGCAGCTGCAACAAAGAACAGAGCATGCAAATGAATCATGGAGCGGAATGAATTGAACGGCGCCAACCGCATCTCCTTCAACAAAAGAAGAAGCGGGAAGCGTGTGCTTACGTTGAAAATCTTCTGCTTGTTGTGGGACGACAGAGCCACGCCGTCCTGGAACTTGAGGAGCCAGACGAGGACGAGGGTCGCCACCGCTATCACCAGCAGATGGGCCAGCACCGTCGCCGGAGCCGCGGATAGTTGGAGCCTCCTGGTCTTCGCCATGGTTTAACCCTCGAGAGAAAGAGAGAGAGATTCTAGAACGTTCAGGAGGGGGAGAGAGGGGGAGATGTGATGACTTCGAGTAGAGGGAGGCTTGAAATAGGCAAGAGTGTTGTTGTGTTGCGCAACACGAGTGTGCGATTGAGAGGGAGCCGGAGCCTTAGCCTTGTGCACAGCACTACACGCGAGGGCTTAATTCTCTAGTTCTTGGGGGCCCTTCGGATTTTTACACCCGCGACAACTTCTCCCTTTCTGATTCGAGGACCAGACAGCTTGACCTTTTCTTCGCCGAACGTTGCGTCTTGTTGACGTCGAGATTAGCTAAGAATTCTCTCCGGAGATTCAGATGAAGGTGGCCCCGGGTTCAGATTTCTGCAGTGTGCAGGTGAACTGTGGAACGCTTTCGTTTTCTGCATATAATGTCCATGCAGCACATCAAAGTTGAAAAGTCATGGATCCTCCTTCCACTTGTTTCTCCTACTTACCATCTAAACGATATGCTAATCATCCCCCTTTTAATCTGATCTCGCCACCATTTCCGTGCGCTCTTATAATCTTCCCGATGGCTTTGTTCTGCTTTCGTCGCAAATGTATTAATCATCAATGTAACTACCAACATCTCAAAGCTTAAAGCACCGCACCTTCGGACCTGTCTTGGGTTAAAAGCCCTTTACAAGCATTTGGAAATGCAATTGTATCTCTCCAAAACTCTTCAAAAAATTTATCAAACGGCACGTGCATTTGTCCAAGGGGCTTCGGAGCCTAAAACCCCTTGGTAAAGTGGTTCCTAAATGCACCCTAACTCTTACATGGAATTACCAACCTAAATTAGATTGATTTACTAACTCTTGTCAGAATAAACTACCGACTAGTTTTGGATTACCAATTTTCATTTGAAATGCTTATAAAAGTTTATTTTTTTCTTTAATTTATCAACTTCCCAACTGAGTTGCCAATTTTATTTGCCATGCTTTGCAACTCCTTCCATTTACTTCCTCTTTTGAGAGATCAATGTGACCCACCAACTTTTCTCCCATTATTTATCACCTGACATTATGTTACCAACTTTTATTTGAGTTACTCACTGATAATTATTTAATTCGTTTAATTTGCCAACCTTTCTTATCCTTGACAAAATGTTATTTAAATTCTAAGCAATGTTCAAATTTATCGTTTTTTCAGAAATTACCAACCTTAATTAGAGAATCTAAAAACTTTTCGATGACTAAGTTACCAACTATTTACCAACTTTCATTTTCTTTCAATACCAACTTTTCTCATCTTTTACCAAATTTTATTTATCTTTCTTAATTACGCCTTAAATTGACCAGCTCTTATATGAAGTTACTAACTTTAATATAAGTGGTTTATCAATTTTTCTCTGATTAAGTTATCAACTAGTTTAGGTGACCAACCATCATTTAAAATAGTTACAGACATTATTTGGTTTTTTTTTTCAATTTACCACATTTTTATTGGGTTTCTTAACCGGGAATAAAGTTGGTAAGTCATCAAATAATAATTGGTAATTTTAAAATGCTAAATTTAAGGTGCTTATAAAAAAAGTAAAATAGAAGTTGGTTGACAATAAGACACTTTTGTTCTTCTTGCTAGATATAAGAAAGTTGGTTATATTAAGAAAATAAACGCTGATAACTTATTCAAATAAGAGTTAGTAATGCAAAATTAGTTGGGAATTTAATCATATAAAAGGGTTGGTAAGTAAGGCAAATAAATGCCGTAACTCGTGGAAAAATTGATAAGTTAAGAAAAACCAAATAAACGTTGATGAGCAATTCAAGAAATGAGATTTGATAATTTCATCCGAGAAAGTTGGCGATTCACACGAAAAGGGTTAACAAGCTCATATAATATCTAGTTAGTTTTAGGCGTTTTTATGAAAAGTAAATAATTTTAGTTAAAGATTAGAGAATTTCTTTCCGTCATAAATTAGAGAAGTTATTAAGTTAAATCTATCTAATTTAGGTTGATTTGTCGAATGTGGCGCAACCTTCGTTGTATCGTTTCATCTGTAGTTGAATCATATATTGTTCTCTCATGGAGAAGGTCCTACCGACCGGACCACATAAATTTGATATCTGATTTATTTTATTGTTCAATTACTTGTTGTTGAAAGCAAGTCCGAGTACTACCAAGCATTAGCCCGAGAGAAGCGATATTGCATACTTCTAGCATTTCAAGGCGAGGGCAACAAAAAGGCCAGTTTCGCTTTCGAAAGTCAAACATCGGGCAATCGGGCTTTCAGCGCTGAGTTTTCGAACCAAGTGAGTTACAATACTCTGGGACTAAGAAGATCAGATTTTCTTCATCACGGGGCGCATTCGTTTATTGATCTTAATCTTAGATAAATTTGTGGTAGCCACTACGTCAAGAGCGAAGATAAGCGATAGATAAAGAAAAGATTGTCTTTTCCTTGATGACTTGAAGGTTTGCGACTCTTTCGCTCCGTCCGAACCGCACCTTCTTCCTTGAGTAGCAAGTAGAACTTAAGAGATACGGGGCAACGCCACAGGCATTAGCCATCACTATTGAGTTGACTTGGACATGCAATGCAAATGCCAAATTTAGAAGACTCCAATGAGTTCTACGTGTGAGTTGGGCCAAGCCCAGTGTGTGTCGGAAGGTTTTGAACGACACGGACTGTTAATGACAATTGACATCACAAGTCCTTGCTCGGTTTAAATAGTCGGTCAACAAAGTCTTTGGAGGACCTGTTCAATGAAAGTTTAGCAATGAAAGACCATTCAAAAGAGTAAGCACGTAAGATAAACGAATTAAAAGTTCATGCACGAAATTTAGCCCAATATCTCCGAACACATTAAAAATTTAGGGATGACATTATAAATTTGGTTCGAGTTCAAGGACCACAATAAATAATTTAAAAGTTGAGGGACGATATTGTATATTGATCCAAAATTTATGGACCATTGTGTCATGCATGATCACTTAGCAGTTTTGATGCCTTAGGATTACAATTTATAAAAACATGCTTGACCACTTAGCTAACGACCCTCCAAGTGAGTGATATCGCAAAAGCACTAACAGACATAAGCATAATCGAGTCCCCAAGTTTAGAATTTATGGTTGCGTAGGAAACGAGACAAACCTTTCACGTCTCATTTGGCTTCTAACCGATCCTAAATGGCTTGTGGCGACTCCTGTCGCACGAAACTTCCTTAGAAATTAACTGAAACTTAAAACGAAATCCAACGTCGCGCGAGGTATGGACTTAAGAGAGTCCGCGCCTGATCGAGGGCTATTGACCTACCTTGTAGGCGATACCCCTAAACTCGTGTCTTTTTCCTTGACGGAAAAAAGAGGGTCGCAACAAACATCAATAAGCAATTCAAATGAAAATTTGGTTGATCTGAAAAAAAAAATTTGGTAATTCACACAAATTGGGTTATTAATCTCATATAATATTCTAAAAAAAGTAAATGAAAGCTATTACAAGATAAGAGATTTTTTTCTGTGTGCTAGATAAGGGAAGCTGGTGAGGTAAAAACAAAGAACCAAAGAAACATCGATAACTAACTCAAATAAGAGTTGAAAACGCAAGATAAGTTGATTATTGATTGGGATAAAAATTGGTAAACGCCCTAATTGAGATTGGTATTTTCTATCAAAGTTGGTGTTATCCAAAAAACAAAGAGGAGAGAGAAAGCCTCTCTAATGATAGCATCTCCACTAACTGCATGCCGGCCCCTTCTTTCAATTTTTCAGTGAATAGAAGCAAATTTCAGGGCCCAATAAAGCCCAATTTCCCCCATGTTCCAGCCATGTGAACGAGCCCCTTTTCTGGTATCAGAGAAAGCCCAGAGTATGCTGATATGGAGTACCTTATATCCAAAGGAGAAATGGGACTGGAAAGTGTGGGATGAAATGATGTGAATGGGGCCAAACGGGACTGAGTTCCCTCTATTCACATACATGCATGCATGTATGTATGTATCCATGCGTATCCACGGCCGAGACGGTAATCGTAAAATAATTAAACACAGGTCTTTTCGATCGGGACGTAGACAAACCGCGGAATTCGAGTCGGACCCTCAAGGAGTCGCTTACGTTCGCTACGTGATGATGATTTTGCCGGCGCTGCTGCCTTTAAGTGTATCCCTGGCGATTACGAATGACCGTGGACTAAAAGTAATACTGCAGACTGACTCGCCAAACGCATGATTTCGGGTCCATAATCAAAGCTCAGAGCGCGCAATCTAGAGAACGACAAGGACACAAGCAAGGCCTAAAACCACAGACGCCGCCGGTGTCGCCGTTTCGTCGAGCACCTGAGAAGCGCGGAGAACTGTAGAGACGACAGGGCAAAACCAAAAGCGTACAGAAGAGCAAAAAGGCACGAAAAGTCTCGTTGTCTGTGTTTTGTTTCTAGGGTTGGTCACACTAAGTCTAGTGAATCTCATTTGGTAAGTTCACGGGGCATTTTAGAGTCGGGATTTTCTTCCGCGAATCAAGGCAAGTCGAAACTCCAAAGTCCAACGCTGAACTGTGGACGCACGGGAAGTAAGGGCTCGTGGATCTGTAGCCTAGATCCTGTCGAGCCCCCCTGAAAATCTACGGGGAAGTGGACATTTTTTTTGCGGCTCCATGTAGAAACTTTGACTCGCAACTTTGTAATTTTTTTTTTGGATAATTTCATGAATTTCCTGTGTGGAAGTCCCGACTTCGACCGCGTACGAAGATGTATGTTTTGTCTGGTCTTGTCATGAAAGTTGGAGATGTCATGGGGACGCTGCAATAGAGCGAGACTCCTCGATATGGCTTTGGGTGATGGGACGCTTCGACCATTGCGGCTCCCTCAAGGGTTTTGGTGAAACACTGCCGCGATGGCGTTCCTTGCTAGACACTCGAGACACTTTCTTTGATGACTTTGGTTTTGGCTCGATCTATCAATTCAGCAAATGCTAATTGCATTTGGCTCGGGTGATCACCTCTTCACAAAAGAATTCGCAAAAATATGTCTAGGGGAGCATTTAGGTAAATTTAGACTTATTTATATATTCACGTTACATATAGATTCCTTCTCTTAGAATTGCATTGCACTTTAAGTTGTGTTGTGTTAAATTCTACATCCATGTTTAGGAAAGTACTTCACTTTTGCCTAGCACATCACATTTGCACATTCATTTTCCTTTTAGGTGTTAGTCTCTTTTAGAAAATCGGTATGAACCTTCCATTCGCTTCTCACCTCTGAAACACTAGCAAAGCAATTCCACTAAACAATCATTTCAACTGTTTTTGGGTCGATCAAAACACGCGGTCTCACCTTGCACCAAACCTTTTGTGTTAATTCCCATCCATTTCGTCTTTCACGGTCACTAGCAGCGAGTGACCGTTCTATTGCGAAAACCAAACTCCAACCGGGTGTTCGGGCAACTTCAGATGTATGTTAACTCGATGAGGATATTTCAAGACAAACTATTTAGTTTGTAGGACTAACCCATCAAAATTTACTCAAGACATATCTAAACGAGACTATCATGATATTGTGTTATTTTCTTTTTTCTTGGTAAGTAATAGGAGTAGGAGTCGACGGTCAAGGGAGAGACTCTTTTGAGCAGTGCCATAGGATTTACTCCCCCGGGTGGAAATTAATGTTTGATTTGAACTTTGACTACTATTCATTTTGAACAAGCCCGTCAAGTATTATGTCATTAGATGCGAGTTGAGGAGACAGGAGTGATGTTTAAGCTTGATACTCAAGTTATTGCGCCACGGATGAATCATGATTTCCTTAGTTTATGAGCGACCGGGAGATTCATGACATATATATAAGTCCGATACTCGAGCTACTTATGCCATTGATGAATCCGGATTTCCTAAGTTTAGGAGTGATTGGAGGATTCATGCGAGCTCTAAACCGCATGGAATTAATTCGTAACCAACTCAACCAACGATATCTCGATGGTTAATGCATATCGTTATTTAGCATACCGGCCATATATTTTTTTTTTGTAAATTTGATGTATACTCAAACATTTAGATTGAGTGGATCTCATGTCAAGCACCAACCACCTCAGATCTTTGTATTTGAATTTCTCTATGATTTAACCAGATGACGTGGCAATGGATATCCAATTGACATGTCAGCAAGCAGAAGCTGACAAGGCGAATGGGGTTCAACGCCAGGTTGGAGCAATGATGGTCTCTCCCTTCAAGCCAAGGGTCGGGAACAGGTTGGACAGCTACTGACCGAAAGCGAAACACGCCATCTTTTGAAGGAAAAAAACAAGTTCTCGGCACATTTTTGAGGTCCATCGAAGGCTAACACTGAAAAATACGTGCAAGCGTTTATAGAGGTAGCTGAGAAAAGACCAGCATCTGAATCTCTTATCCAGACAAAAGAGTTAGGTGAATTTTTGAGAAATTTTTACAAGGGTGCGATGCGAAAACCCCATGCATGGAAAGAGAATGCGCATTTGGCTATGGATAAGCATTTTTAGGCTGGCGCCACTCGATGCCCCCCAAGCCCGCCCGCCATAAGGCTGTATTCGAAATCACCTTTAGGGCGCGTTTGATGAAACTGCAAGTTGAGCATTGAAATGTGTAGAATTTTGCATGAGCCGTCAACATTAGGCGTGACCCGTCTCCACGACACGGGGTAAAGCGCGAATTACGGAGAGAAAATCAAAATACGACACGGCGCACTTAACTTTCTGCGTCAACATGAAGTAACATGCTTTCATCTTAATTAAATTATTCGGCATGTATAATAGAAACCAAGATGTTCTAGACTAACAAAGAAATGACACGAATCCAACACATCATTATAACACGCCAACATGAATCGTCAGCCCTAATAAACTTTGAGTACTACAAGCACCTAATTATAATCGTGAAATCAATTTGATATGTTTCACATTTTTGTAATTATCGAATTTGAGTTGACTCAGTTTGATAATCATCGAAAATCAAAACATCGATCCGCATGTAATGATTTCTCTGGGTTTTTCGATTTATAAAAATTTAAAACGAGAACCACTAAAAAGGACATTGATTATATTCCTTTTGAGTTATTTATCACGAAAAATTCTAAACTGGTAGGTATATTTTACCCCAAAATTATTTTTTTAGAAATGCAATTTTCGAAATGGGACTGCCACGTCAGCGCGGCTCATCCGGTACCCCGGAATTCGAGGGCGCCCCCCATTCGCGGTGGACCCGAAATTCAATTTCCTTTTTTCTTTTCTCTTTGCCTTTTCTGGGCCGCGCCATTCAATGCTCGCCGTTGCGCCACGTGTCTCTTCCGCGTCATTTGATTGAGGCAAGAAATAAGGAAGACCCCTTTTGCGCCGAAATGTGCCGTCCGCGTCGCGCCCCACACGCGTAGAATTCTGACTTTGCCCTCCTTTGCCCTCCTTTGACCCCCTTTATTTACGAGAGTTGCCACCGAACTTTTGAGCGGTCGCAATCTAGTTGATTTCCAATTTCCAATTACAAGTCCGGGAAAATGACATAAACAGTTCGTAAATTTTGATTGAAAGTGCAATATGATTTATAAATTTTTAATTTATTTAATATGATTTCTGGACTTTAATGTAATGTGTAACGTAATTCATGAATTTTTGGTACACGTTCAATATAACTACTGAACTATATAAAAATATCTAATGTAATCCTTCCAAATGTTTAATGTGGTTCATATTGGTTGTGGGACTGCATTGAATATTATGTTGAAGTTAAGGAATCATATTAAATAAATTAAAAATTTATGAACTATATTACTTATTAGACCAATGTTTAGAGACCGTATGTGTAATTATCCTTTCGAGTCGCGTACGTGATGATCGAGATTTTACTCGAGCTCGAATGGAAAATCGAGATATTTTAATTAGAATAAAGCTATGTCGTTTATAAGGGAATTCTAGCTCGAGCCGTGCTTTATGCGCAGATTCTGTCATCGATTTTTTTTTCTTTTTCGATATTCGTTAAACATTCAATGAAAAAGAAAAAAGGGTTCGTAATTTCGAAATGCATTGTCCCTTTGCGTTGTGCGTAGGCAATGCGTTAGAAAATGATAAAATCTCCTCACAGGTACAGGGCGCTTCTTTACAAGACTCTTTATGCATGTGTGCCCCGTATGCAATTTTAAATCATCCCCTTTTTCTATCTTAAGAAAATAATAAAAACTCGATCAGAGCCGGCCGGGTTATCGAATTGTGTACCGACGACTTAGGTTCTAATATGGCAAGATGCTCAAATAGCTCGAGCAGAAGGACAAGTGAATTTCGAGCGACCAGCGGGTCAAAAACGGACAAACCCAAAGTCCGTTTTTTAGTCGGGGCTCGACTTCGGTAGACCCATTCAAATCTCTTATCGAAAATTTAAGCGGCTCGCGTCCTACCCATCTCATCGAATACGGGTCGAAAACGCGGGTTCTCGACCCATTTCGCCACCTCGAGCACGAGTGATCAACGGCCCGAATCCGAGCCGCGCCGTTCGACCCGGCGTTCAAATTACGGCGGTAGCCCGCGGGCCTGGAGAGCTTGCGAGGGCAGCTTCGGTAAAACCGACGCCAGGACAGAAACGGCCAGAGGTGGGGGGAATCGGGTCGGCGCCCGGGTCGGTTGTCCGATTCATTTCGAAAAAGTATTATTTTCTAAAAAAGAAAGGTGGGATCAAAAAGCGAAGCCTCTTTTGTTTTTTTTAAACTTTTTGTCTGGGGCGGCGGGGCCCGCCCCGAGTCCCCACCTTAATAATTGTCGGCCTCGGGTAATGATCCCGCGCCTCCCTTGCGTGATTAAATGGTGCTTCTTGTAACGACAACAACAGTTGGCCTCCACTTCCTCCCTCCCATCCCATGATTCTTTCCTCTTGCCTTTTCGTTCCGGTTTTGATTTTATCGGGAAAAATCACATCGACAGCCTCTAAATTTTAAATCGACGTGCAACGTGATTATTGAATTTTTATTTTTTTTAATATAATCCTCAAAATTTAACTAAACGTGTAGTGTAATCCTTGAACTTTTAATTTGTTTAATGTCGTCCCCGTATTTTTGCTACATGTTCAATATGAAAATATTCAGTTTAGTTCCTGAGAATGGACTACATTGTATTTTCACATGGTTCGAGAATTATATTGAACATGTATTAAAAATTTTATGATCACATTGAATAAATTAAAACTTTAGAAATTAGATTGAATATTAGGCTGAAGTTCATGGGATGTATTGAACGAATTAAAAGTCTATATTGCACATTTGGCCAAAGTCCAGAGACTGTTCGTGTCATTATTCCGTTTTTTTTTAATTTTTTCCTTTTGCCAATTTTGTCCCTCGCCTCCGATGCGTGTTAGAAAGTGTGATCAATTTTATGTTCACATTGATTTTTGAAAGTGTCGAGGGAGGGATAAAAAGTGCCCCCGCCATGAATCGAGGGTAATCAAGAAAGGAAGATTTGAGTCATTTGTCAAATCTCGGTGTCCCAATCCATTCTAATTGGCGAAAATCTTTGGATTGAAGTGGCTCTGAGTTTTGGAAAAGGCGAAAATATCGAGTGGCGAGCAAGCACAGATAAATTACGACGTGATATGCCTTGACTCGAAACAGATAGAGGGCCGGAGAAAACGTATGTTTGTCGTGAGTTTTTGTCGCATTTTGCCAATTCGGTAAAAGTTGCTGGGTGCTCGAAAGCGCACCTTTTAACGTTTTTCCAAATTTTCAAACCAAATTGGTTATATCAAAAAAGTATTAACGGAATTTTCGAATGATTGCATATCGGTATTGTTTATCATCGATAAAAGTCAAATTATTTATATTTTTAATAATAAAAAAAGCTGCAAACTAAAAGCGATATCGAAAGCTTATTATAGATTAATAGCTAAATGATGACCTGGCATTTTGAGAGGATTTTTCAATAGTTCTGTCATGCTTTATTGTTTTTTCACCTAACCTCTCATTTGCAACAAATGTGCTATATTGAGCAGAGCAAAATGTGTGTATAAATAATTTCAACAAAATAAAATTGAGTGCTTAAAAGAAACTGAGGAAAATTTAAGGATTCTTACATGCTTTAAAATTAATATTTTCGATCTCGATAATTTATTATCATATTACAATGAAATGCGAGGTGAACACAAAATAGACACCCAAATTAAACCTTGCGAACGGTGGACGGACAAATAAATGATCTATCACAATAAAATTAAATAAAAATTGAAAAAATCTCATAGTCGGTTTTTGCGATTTCTTATCTATTTTTTTCAGCTTTTGAAATAATTTTCGCGATTTATAATTTTGTAATTTACAAGACTGATCCTTCAATTTCCGAAATGCAATTAAACACATGCCGAATGAAGATTCCATGCTCAAGGATCGTGCGTTCCTTTGGCTTGGACGGAAAGAATAAATTTCGACACCCTGTTCCTCACTAAACATTTATAAATTAAATAATGTATTTTTAGCATTATTCTCCCCCAAAAAAAAGAAAATATATCCACCATAAATAAAATGGGTAAATTTACAAAAAAACCCTCAACTTTTGGTCAAGTCCCAAATCTACTCTGAGCTTTTTTTCTTTATCTTAGAAAAAACTCTAAACTTTAAGTTTAGTCCAAATCTGTCCCGAATTTTGTTTTGTGTAAAAAAAAATCAGCAAATTTCAATTTATTTTCAAAAATATACCTCATGATCCAGTCTCAACTTAACGCGACACTTCCACAATTATAACAAATCCACATCGGCAAAGTAATGGACCGATAAGTACGGACCGACGTCGCATTTTCACTTTGATAACAAATCCAACCCAATAAAAATTGTTGAAATTCTCCAAAATAAAATCATTTTAAGATATAAAAGTTAGGAACGACAATAGATCCACCCCAAATTTTTTTTATTTAAAAAAAAACTAATTTTTAGGTTAAGTCCAAATTTGCTTTAAAATTTTCTTTATGTAAAAAAAAGTTCCATTACTTTGTTGATATGGATTTATTATTGACGTGAAAGTACCACGTCAAGTTGAGACTGAATTACGAGGTATATTTTTGAAAACAAATTGAATTTTGATGATTTTTTTTATATAAAACAAAATTCGAGACTGATTTGGGACTGGATTTAAAGTTTGGGATTTTTTTTTAAGACAAAAAAAGTTCATGGCAGATTTTATATTAGTCCCAAAGTTTGAAATTTTTTATGAAATAAAAAAAGATTCGGGATAAATTTGGAATTTAATTTAAAATTAAGGGTTTTTTAAGGAATTAGGACTAAATAAAATAGCAGTCAGCTTGCCTGCCTTGCCTTCTTCACCACTTCTCTCTCTCTCTCTCTCTCTCTGTTTCCCTCCCCTGTAGCCTGTGGCGATTCCACACGTCTCTCTATCTCTTCCTCCTTCTCTGGCACGCCTTCGCCTGTCATTCATACAAGCACACGGCGCATTGCAGACCCACCGAGTAAATAGGAAGAAAACCCGCCATTGATTGAGCCAGAAACAAGAAAAATGTCAGCTTCATGGAGTGTGATGAGCTGCATGTTCTTCGCTTGCTGCTCGCTTCTCGCCGCTCTTGCCGTCGGGTCGCCCGGGAGTTCGAATTTGGAGTTGCCCGTCATGTCTTTCGATGAAGGGTACACCCACCTCTTCGGAGATGACAATCTGGTCCTTCACGGAGATGGGAAGTCCGTTCATCTCTCTCTCGATGAACGCACAGGTTCTTGTCTTTTTTTTGTCTTCTTTTTTTCTTGAATCGGGTTGGCTTTGATTGGGTTCGTGGGGTTGCAAAAAATTCGCTTTTTTTAAACGACTCTGTTTGTGTTTTTTGAATGTGAATGCAGGGTCTGGATTCGTGTCTCAGGATCTTTATCTTCACGGGTTCTTCAGTGCTTCGATTAAGCTGCCTGCGGATTACACTGCAGGGGTCGTGGTTGCCTTTTATGTGAGTAAGCTGTTTCAAGAACTTTAGTATCAAGCCATCAAAACCTCATATGTTTTTGTTCATTTCTTTTGATATTCTTTTTGACATTTGGCTCTGTACTTTATGCATTGAAATGTTTCCTAGCTTAATCGCAAACTATACCCTGGTGACTGCTTGTTGCTGTCAATTCTTCCACGTTGGGCTTTGGAAACAGGTTCAAGTTGCTGTTTCTAGCTCTCCTGGTTGGTTTCACATATCCAGATGAAATGAACATAACATGCAGTGATTTGTCCTTGGAAATTGTACTTAGTTGATATTCTAAACTATTTATGAGTCACTTTGGTTTTTCGCGTGTGAGAAATGAAAACATGGAGATGTGTAGTATTCTCTGTTTTTCTGTTTGTGTTTCCAAGACCGAGGTCAGTAGGTCACCTTCAGTTGATATTGTTCATCCCAAGGAGGAAATTTTTCATCTAAGTTTTTGCTTTTATGGTTAATATTTGAATTCTGTTTTCGAGAAGTTGATTGGGGCAATCAATACGTATAAAGATTTCCTTGTTCGATTTCTTTAGGTTCTTCCCCATGTAAAAAATGGTGGTGGTGTTGTTGTTACAGCTTCACTAATTATCTTGTTATGAAGTGCAGATCTTTTAACTGATTTTCCCGAATTACAAATATTTTATTTCAGATGTCAAATGGGGATATATTCGAGAAAAGTCATGACGAAATCGATTTCGAATTCTTGGGAAACATCAGAGGCAAAGATTGGAGGGTGCAGACCAATGTTTACGGGAATGGAAGCGTCGGCATCGGCAGAGAAGAGAGATATAATCTCTGGTTCGATCCCTCCGACGATTTCCACCAGTACAGTATTCTCTGGACCGATTCTCTGATAGTGTGAGTACCGATCAGAATATGGTCACCCTCAATTTTCGGTCTCCCTTCATTCTAGTTGCACATATGCTCACATTAGATCTTCCAAAATCTTGAAGAGTTGGAGCAATCGCTGTCACTAAACTACCGTTACTATATTCTCATTAGCGATTCCCATGTGGGGTTCCATGAATTTATTCGGAGGTACTTTGATGGCGATGCATCTTCTGTAGTGTAGGGCATGGTTCCTAGGCTGATCTGTCTTTTGGCCCGATATTTGCACCCCCTGTTTTCACAAACTGCTGGCATATCAAAGATGATGTCTAGGAGCTATTTTGGTCACTTTGATATGGCAGCAGACTTTAGGAAAAAACTTCTTTGAGTGGGCCATATACGTGCAGCTACTTTGTTGGTTGATGTTAAACAGATTGCATTTTGAAGAAATTGTTGTTTGATACCCTGCTGATCATCTTGCTATATAAGAGCTTTGATTTACTGTTCATGGTAATTTCATATGGGTTGGTGCGATGTCATGGATGGGGTGCTGGTATGTGGATTTGTAATAGGAAAGGGAACATAGTTGGAAACTTTTGTGGAGATGTTTATATAGGTAAGATTCTACAAAGGTCATAACATCGAGAGCACACGGTGTTACAAGATAATCCATATATCTAGTTCCACTATGCTGATACCAGACATCAGAGAGGCTTATTTATCATATATTTAACGACAGTTTCTAGAGTGATTTTCCAGTTTGGCATTTTCAGTTGCCCTTGGTTTTTGTTTCTTGTCATCGCAATTAATTCTATGTATTTGCTTGTTTTCATTGTTTCTTTTCTACAGATTTTATGTAGACAATGTGCCTATTAGAGAGGTGAAGCGAACAAAAGCCATGGGCGGAGACTTCCCCTCTAAACCGATGACCTTGTATGCTACAATATGGGATGGGTCCAACTGGGCTACCAATGGAGGCAAATACCGGGTGAACTACAAATATGCCCCCTACATCGTCCAATTCTCTGATTTAGTCCTTCATGGGTGTGCAGTCGATCCTATCGAACATTCATCAGCATGCGACGCAGTCCTTCCTTCGGGATTGATCCCTACAGCCATTACACACGAACAGAAAGTCCAAATGGAGAACTTCAGGAAGAGGCACATGACTTATTCATATTGCTATGACCGAGCTCGGTACAAGATTCCTCCTCCAGAGTGCATCCTAAATGCGAAAGAAGCCAAGCACCTCCGGTCGTTCGATCCCGTCACGTTTGGCCAAGGCAAGCGGCGTTTCACAAAGCGTCGCCACCACCGTGCATCATCTACTTCCATGTGAGTCATGCCCACCAATTGTTCATTCGATTCGACGAGGCTGTCTGCAAAATTTTACTGTGAATAGGCGGAGAGAGACAAAGGCGATATTGGATATTGATGTCAGGTCGATTTCTTGTATAGTTTCGTGATTCCATTATGTTTGTGGGCCAAAAATCTGTCATTGGTGTTGTTTTTCTCTGGCTTTTGCTGAATTCAATTTGGTGGATATGACTCATGTACTTTGGGCATACCTCATTGCTTTTTAGCTTCAATAAACATGTTGTTGGCATGGTGGGGGCATCAGTCTGCTTGCACTCATGCAATCAATTGTGTTTTTGTCCCCTCGTAAGCATCAGCATGACTTGGGTTGTCCTCTTATATATGGGTATGAATGGGGTGTCATTTGTCAATAAATCTTCTGGGTCAGAGGGGAGGGAGATTTTGTCGGAGGCCAAATGGAATCCCAGGTTCAGTTAAGCATATGTTATTGCTCAGAGGAGGCCTGGTCTGAAGGGACTAATGGTTTTCAAAGGCTATTGCTTTGAGTTTGAGCGGTGGTTGAGAGAGTAATAGAGAGAGAGAGAGCATCTCATGGTTGCCATTTAAGCTATCACTTTTTTTGAGCATAGAGACAAGGTCCGAGTGGGAACCAAGCCACACCAACTCACCAAGGACATTCCCATGCGTCCATTATTTGCCAGTTCCGGGCAGGGGTCGGGAAATTTTCTAACGGGCATTGCTTATATCCCGGTTTCATCGGGCGCGCATTGCTCGAAATATCTGAAAATCGATGCGAACGCTCGCTTACCAAACCTTAAACTGCCTTCTTAAACTTAAATTAAACAGAAGAAGGGAAGAGAGGACAAGTAAGTAATGAATTAGACACCTCCTCCCATGGGTTGCTAAGGAAAAGAGTGGGTTAGAACCGTCCGAAATCCTTGAATAGGTGCAACTAGAAAGATTTTCCAAAGGAAAAACAGAACAGAATGGGCAATCGATTTTCTCTTTTCCAGCTCATTGGTGGTCCTCCTTTTTGGAGGTTATGTAATTAAAGAAAGGCTACAGGGCTGGTTTTACCAGCTCCATGGATTTTGCGTACGATCTCTTTTTGCCCATTTTAGGCATTGGTTTGCTGGCATTGGAAAGGAAAATTGAATTCGAAAAGGGCGCTACTACTTGCAGGACGTGATGAGATCGGCCGAGTGTGGATATTTTTGGCGGGTGTTTTCCTGCTGCTCTTCGATTTTCATATAATTCATAGGAAAATGTTCGATTTTCACAATAGTTCTTTCATGAGTTCTTGAGAAGGAATGATAATGAGTAGAGTGCCATGATTATTTGACGAGAAGAAGGTAGTCATTTCAATGGAAAAATGTGGCGGCAAAGTTTTCGATGTGATGAATACCCTTAAAATCGCGCATGTGAGATGTACTTGCAACGCACCGGTTACTTTGAGATGTCACGATCCATGCGGAGGCTGAATGGAATTTTGTCAAAGTAGCGTCCCTATTTTAGACTTCCAAATTACGCTTCTTCCAATTAACACACTATGATATCGATCAACGTGTTCAGGACTTGAAATTCACTATCATGATGTCGTCTTTATTGTGTAATTTCTAAAGGATGATAATTGAAGATAACAAAAAAAAAAGCAAATTGCATTGTGTTGAGAAATATCGATCCGCAGGCGTGCATAAAGAGATGTCAATGAAAACAAAGGTATGCCTGGGCAATCCAAATTTCATAAGGTGGAGAGTGATTGAAACCGTTCCGCAGTTCCACACTCATCCACTTTTAGGATTAAATTGGTAAATCATCGAAAGGTTTAAGGCTAAATTGACACAAATAAAAGATCTATGACCAAATTGGCAAATCGTTTAAATGTTTACGACTAAATTGATATAATTGAAAGGTGTAGGACCGAATTAGCTTCCGTACAATAGATTTGTGACTTTTTGGATAATTTTCCCGAGTGTAATTATCTAAACAGACAAATGCCGCTACAAAGTTTCAATTTGATTTTGATCTTTTGCTTTTGGCATTTTGCTTTGGACTCTTAGGCTCCGTTAATTTCGCGGAAAATAGATGATTTAGATAACATTTTCTTAGAAATGATCGCTCGTACTGCTTGAAATCATTAGTCAATAAAAATCGTTTCCATTACCGGCAACAGTTAATATCTAAACATTTTCCTAGACGATAAAAATATTTTTCGTTCGTTCGTTTTTGTAAATGATACGAGGGATCGTTTTTAGGGAAATACTTTCCAAACCATTTATTTTCCGCGAAATAAAAATGGCCTCAAAATTTGAAACAAGGATTACCTGAAATCTCAACAAACATGTATTTTATTATTTAAAGTCACTTACGGTGTCTTCCCGATTTTTGCAAGTAAACCTTTTTTTGTCTTTATTTTTTGGAAACAGGCCCAAGAGCATTGAGCTTAAATCTTGAGTAGGCCGACGAGAAAGGCCCAGATTCAAACAGTTTCAGCTTGGCACTTCTACCTCGTACGCCGAACCCAATAAACTCTCTCTCTCTCTCTCTCTGTGTCTGATTTTAATCATATTTTCAACCTTTTAAATTCCATATAAGCAATTTTGAAAAAGACGAAAACAACCCCCAAATCGCGTACGCGAGATGCGCTTGCGCCGCGCCGGCCACTCTTTCCGCGGTCCGATCGACGTACGAAGCTGGTCGAGATTGAACGGAAGGTTTTCCTAATCCCGGCGTCTAAATCATGCTCCCGCCGATTAACACGGCACGGCATCAATCGATGTGGTCGGGAATCCGAAATCCCCGCCACGCCACGACTGGTGTTACCGTTTTACTTGCATCGCGTTTGATTCGAAGGTGGTGCTGATGATGTGACGAAGAAAGCCGCACTCGTCACGCGAGCGTGCGCGAGAGAAAGCACCTCAGCGTTATCTGAGAATGACTCAGCCGAGGAAGGCTGGAAGAAGCTTCGTCCATTGTGTTTTTTTTTTCAGCTTTCTACATCCTGGGGGGGAATATCCGGAATCTAAGGCCGCATTGTACCCTTTGCAGTTTGCACTCGAGCCGTTCAACACGTGGAAAAGATAGCCGGTGTAGACTCAATGGCCAAATTCTAAAAAAAAAAAAAAAAAAAAAAGAGAAGCACAAACTTTACTTTGAAAGAGAATTTTGAAAGATGGAACGGACATAGTTTTATTGTTGGTCCGACAACCAACACTCTGGAATAGCAAAGCAATCAGAGTAAAGTGTCGGAAAATGAATTGTAGCTCTCTGTGATATAAGGATTATGCCTGTAGACTAGCGATACATTAATTATGTTACACTATAATCTCATAAAGTGATCATTAATTACCGAGGTTTGTATAACAATAAAGTCGTAATCTGTGCTAGAAAATCAGTAATCTTTAATAATCATAATGGTCCATTTTTGAAATAATAAGTAATACCATGCCACCCTGATAGAGAGAGGAACAAAGGGACTAGAGAGTGAAATTTAGCAGACCTCTATAATGCACACATGTAAGTTGCAAGAGATAGGTAATAGCTACTCGCGTGGGTTGTGTATTTGTCATTGCGACTTTAATTATGCTTACACCAATAATATATACTATGGTTTTTCGTAATTAATACAAGACGGATAGCTTAGGACATAGTCAACATGTGATAAGATGGATTATAATGCAAGCAAACTCACATTGAAACTTTTGCACTACGTGACGTCACGTGGCGATAATCGATTGTATTTTCAGACAATTAAACAAGGCGATACTATAGTTTTTCGTAATTAATGTGAGATGGATAACCTAGGACATAGTAAACATGTTATTAGATGGATTATGCTGCAAGCAAACTCGCATTGAAACTTTCGCACTAAGTGACGTGACGGTAATCAATTGTATTTTTAGACAATTAAACAGGGCAACAATCAGATCAATCAGCCCCACTTTGCATAGAATCGTGGTTGAATTTGGGTCTTGCTACCAACCCACGGAGTCGATACCGCGTCGCTCTCATTCTTGAGAAAGGACAGATTGAAGTACACATAATGCCTCTAAAAAATTACAAAAATCATCCACGTCAATATCGGCCGTGCCACGTAAAATAATCGACGTCTACGTCGGCGATTTCCCGCCAAAATTAGCCGAAATGACTCAATTGACAAGTTGTCAAAAAGCTTAACACTAAATTGATCAAATTGAAAGATTTATGACTGAATTGACACAAATGCAATAAGTTTAGGACTTTTACGGTAATTTCTCCTGGATTTAGTCTTGGTCTTGATTAACATTAACATTCATTAAAAGTTTCATACAATGCCACCAAATGACAACAAAATATATATTTTGTAACTCCAAACATAGTAGTCTCATTGATGAAATTCTTGCATTAGGCTAGGCAAAACTACATAGCTACTTATACCACATGACAAACTTTTACATTAGCCACTTAATTGAAAATTTGACATTACATAATCAAAACTCTTCAAGTGGCAGTTGCTCATATGATGGAAAAGAGAGGCTTGGCAGTGCTCCATTGGTGAACAACCTGGCCTTCAATGTCGTAGAAAACGACGTCGATCTGGGCTTCCGTGACCTGCACGGTCATGAACCCTTGGCCATCATAGTACAACTTGAGCTCCTCCGGATTTGGCCAGCTCACGTCGTCCCTCCACGCCTTGGATCCACCTCCACTAGTCAAGAACTGAATAGGACTGCACTTGAAAGGAAAGATAATATTGAAAAAGGTGCATCAAAATGACATTAGTCTTGTCGAGAGATCACCGGTGATCTGGTTAAAAACAACTACCTGTCGGGAGTGCTGATGTGTTCCAAGCAGTGGTCGTGGCCGTTTATGTAGAGATCAACGTTGTTTGCCTGGATAATTGCACAAGATACAGATGAGAAAGGCGATTAACTTGGCTGATCAAGCGACATATATGACATTATCTTAGTTGAAGGGACCTGAATGATGGGAAGAAGCTGAGCGACGAGCTCGTCGGTGTTTTTATGGTGTCCGGCGCTTTTGATGGTGTGGTGACCTACTACGATCTTCCATTTCGCTCTCGACTCTCTCAGAGCCAAATCCACGTCCTGTCACAGCAGTCTAAGAGATCAGTTCTTCGTTCCACAAGAATAGTAATCAAGAATAGCTGAATAATAGATCTTAGTGAGTTCGTAGTCCTCTGTATTCAGACGAGGTCGAAGGCCACGAGGGAGAGCTCCAAACAAGGACATGGACTAGGGTTTTGCCGAAATGTTCCACGCGTTCCGGTCCATGGCATGTCCAAAAGAGAACTTACGTACTTGCAATGTTCAAATGCATGTTTATCAACAATGTTTGATGAGCACACGAGATGAGACTGAGATTATTACCTTGAGGAGATTGGAGAGGTAACGCTTTCTGGGCAATACACCGCTCCAGTCATAGACGTCTCCTTTGGGCTTCGTGAAGTACTTGTCCACAAAAGGAGTCGTGTCCACGAAGAACAGCTCAACAATCTCTGTCAGAACCCGAAACACAATGAACAAGAAAACATATTAAATTATCTTAAGCCCATCTATTGCGATCACGAAGATCTTTCATTTGACTTTGTCCTAAAAGCTTAGGGGGCATAAAAGGGGGTTGGTCCTAGCTATCATGTTTGCTGTACCGGCATTGACGATGAAGGATCGCAAGCAAAGCCATCTGCTGTCCACTTTCCTAAGGATTGGGCTCAGCTGTGCCTCCACGTCGCCCCTGTAGTCATGATTCCCCAAGACTGGAAAAGCAACCGCAGAAGAAATTATTATAAAAGAAACGACCCCTTTTCATATTCCTTTTGAATATTTCATAGCTTCGCTATGATTTCCCCCACTTATTTTGTAGGGTTTCGGGGGGAATATTTACCGTTGTACCACTGCTTTTGCAAGCCGGGATGCGTATAGATGTTGACGAAGGACTCTTGGAAAGCCGGATCGTCGACGCCCGTGAGCCCGTCTTCGTAGAAGTTGTCGCCGGTGGAGACCACGAAGTCGATGTCCAGCTTCTCCCCAATTATTCCCATCTATAGATATAATATGAACAAAAAAAAAATATGAACAAAGATTAAGATATTTATAAGCTCACATCATTCAAAGAATATACGGCCAGAAAAAGAATGACGACTCTTTAATGTCCATGCGGAGCAGGTTAGAAATTATTTAAACAAAAAGATAAGGTGGCCAGATCATACGAGAAGCTAAATATATTCTGAAGTGTTTAGGGTTGGACCCATGTAAAACATACATCCCTATGATATTTAAATAAGTTAAGGTTTGGTTTTATTATAGTTAATTATATCTTGGGCTTTTTTGGTTTTTGACCAAAGGCGAACTTGAGTGGAAAATATTACTTTGTAATATATAAACTCAAAGAGGGAGTGCTATTTGCATAGATAGGCTTATCTGGACCGGATACACATAAATAGATTTGTCCTATAGTAATTGGTGGGGGAGGCCGCCACACACCAACATGAAAAGGAAAGAGCACATGGAACCTACAAGAGAATAATACCCTCTCGAGAATGTGATTCTACTATTTAAACATGCCACGTGTTCGTCCCTCATTGGACGAGAACTGTTCAAATGGACATTACAGCATCTCTCTCTGCTCAATGGAATATTGGCCATATTGGCCAATGCCTGCTAAGGTCTTCTTGATCCGTCGTGGCCAACAGAGCAGACAAAGATAAGTTGAGAACCAAAGCTTTTGATCAAGTTGATGATGACTGAAACATTTACACTAACAGATCTATGATGTCTGCTTTCCTAATATACGATTTTGTTCATGTAAGTCGTCGAACACTTGGTAATAATTAAGAAAAATCACGTCAGAACAGAACCACACGAATCTATAGTTTCCAAACAAGTTTTAGCGACGCCGAGGGTCCGAACTCAAGACGTTCCACTTCTTGTGATTAACGATGGTATTTGGTTTGGAGAGAAAAAGAGACTAATCAGGTGTTTCATGTGGACGCTGGTTATAATAACCTTGTTCAAAAGGTGGGGGAAAAAGAAGGCAAGATGACACGGCAAGTCATGTAAAAAGTCAGACAAGGGAGGAAGCGAGAAAGACCTGGTGAGCAACTTCGGTTTGGTTGTAGTCGCCTCGTCTTCCCCAATCTCCGACGACCAAGAACGTGAGAGACCCATCCGCTTTCGGCGACTCTTCAAACCGTTCGAGTTCACCCAAAGAAGAGACCAGACAGAACCCTAGGACAAAACCAAGGACCAAGAGCTTGTTCCACAGGACAGCCATGGCGTCTGTTCTCTTTAGAGCGAAATGCGGAAGAAGAAGAGAGAGAGAGAGAGAGAGAGAGAGTGGAGGTAAAGAAGAAACACTACGGATGGGATGAGTTTCTTCTTTACACGTCAAGCTTGAAGGCAAGCAACTCCTTTTATATGCCTTTGGGAAAGCGAAATGCAACAGTGTCGAAAGAGATCGAGGATATTATTAAAGTAAGGGGAGATGGTTTCCGATATTAGCCCGTGGGATCGGTATTCGCGTGAATCCGTGGGCATTGAAGACTAATCACCCACAAATTGACAAGGGCGAGCCCATGAGAAACGCGGGGTCATTTTTGGGAATGGGGGGTGATTAATGATTAAGAGCGTGTGGGACCCACTTAGGTTATCGCCCTCACTAGTTTACATGAAGAAAAAATAAATTTTGTTGATCCATGGACCCACTAAGGTTATTGCCCGCACCAGTTACAAGGAGAAAAATGAATATGTTGATCACTAAACTTTGGTTTTCACTCCGTAAGCCGGTAAAGAATATCTTTTAACGTGCACGACTTTTCGTATATGCATGTGGGGATGTCGGGTACTGAAAATTCGACATTTGTACGTTAACAAAGAAAAGACACCTATTAATAAGGCACTTTATCATCTTGAAAAATAATACTAAGTTGTTGATCGATGTTTAAATCTCTTAACACTTGTTTCCCTCATTATAGCACAAGCTATTCATTTGAGTCTCTACTTACTGTTCGATGTAGCCATGCCTCTATCCTTCATTCGCAAACTTCCCTAGCCACGAGCTAAATGACAGCGATTTACCATTGCTTTCTTCGCTTGCAGTGTGCATTTCGTGCATGGAAACAAACTTCCGCATTAAGTTGTCGCAAAAAGAAAGTCTCGTACATGAAGGGAGATTATCAAGTAACGCAGATGTGGAAGAAAAGAGGAGAGAAAAAAGGATGTCTTTCCCTATCCTAACTCGCTTTCTGCTCCTTGTTTTCTTCTGCTAATCCAAGCTTATGCTGAAATGAGGGATTATAAGAAAGCAAGATCGAAGATAGGAAGAAAAGGGTTTGCGAGAAATTTAATGTGTATTTTTCTATATTGTTTGATACTCAATTTACATACTTATAATACAATGTCAAAAAGAATAATGGAAACAGTATATTTTACAAATCAAATCCAATCCCATTGATCCTTATGTATCAATCGCAATGTAAATAATATCGAAGATATCGCATATCTTCCAACACTCTCCCTCAAGCTGTTGGCTTGTAGATGTCCAAGACACCTAACTTGCTTGGTAGATATGCGTGCTGTTTCTAACAAAGGGGTTTAGTGAAAACATCCGCGGGTTATTCTGCAATCCCAATCCCTCTTGTTGCAATTATCCATTCTTGACTTTTCTCCCGTGTGAAGTGACAATCTATTTCTATGTGTTTCGTCCTCTTGTGCACCATAGGATTAGCCACAAGTTTGAGAGCGGCATCATTATCACAAAACAGTTTGGTTAGACCCTTAATTTGTACTCCAAGATCTCGCAGTAAGCCTCGTAGTCATACTATCTCGCAAGTGGTTTTCGCCATTGCTTGATATTCTGCTTCTGTTGAAGACAGTAAAACAGTCAGCTGTTTTTTTGTCTTTCAGGAGAGTAAGGAGTCTCCTAGCTTAATGCAAAAACCTGTGACAAATCTTCTGTTCATTAGACAAGTTGCATAATCTGCATCGCAATAAGCCGTCATTTCCATGTTGCACTTTCTAGAAAGAAATATCCCAAGTCCTGGGCATTTTTTCAAATATTTCACAATCTTTAGTGCAGCATTCATGTGAGACTATTTTGGTTTGTGCATAAACTGGCTGAGCGTATACATCGCATAACATATGTCCGGCCTGATCATAGTCAAGTATATGAGTTTCCCAACAAGTTTCTGATACCCTGCTGGATCTTTGAGCATGGGGTCATCTTCTTAGGAAGATCCCTCATCATATTCTGATGTGGTCAGCTTGGCATTTTGTTCGATTGGAACAAAAGCTGGTTTGTATCCTGACAAACCTGCTTCTGATATAATTTCCAACACAAATTTCCGTTGACTGAGGGAAATTCCTTGGTCGGATCGGGCAATTTCAATTCCCAGAAAATACTTGGGTGATCCAAGGTCTTTTATATGAAATGTGGAATGCAGATACTCTTTGAGGCTCTTTATGGCATGGTCGTCATTTCCCATAATGAGTATATCGTCAACATATATCATTAAATAGATGGATGACATACCTCTTGTCCATGTAAAAAGAGCATAGTCAAAACGAGATTGTTTGAATCCTGTAGCTGTTAGTGCATTCGCAAATTTTGCATACCATTGCCGGGAAGCTTATTTAAGACCATATAGGGATTTACGGAGACGACATACTTTATTCTCCCCCTGTCTCCGAAAACCATGTGGAATTTTCATATAAATCTCTTCATCCAAATCACCATGAAGGAAAGCATTATGAACGTCCATTTGGTGTAATGCCCAATTTTGGAAAGCTGCAACCGATAGGAAAGATCGGATGGTGACATCTTTGGCTACTGGGGAGAATGTCTCGTGATTATCAAAACCTTCCCGCTGTGTAAAATCCTTAGCCACCAATCGAGCTATGTAAGGTTCGATGGATTCGTCTGCCCTATACTTTATTTTGTGCACCCATTTACACCCAATCGGCTTTCGATGAGGATGCAGTGGCACAAGCTCCCACGTGTTATTTTCAATTAAGGCTTGCAATTCTGCTGCCATGGCCTTTTGCCATCGTGGATCAGTGGAAGCCTCATCATAGCTAGATGGTTCTCGATTTTCAAATATTCGGCTAATACAATGTTTATGTTCCGACGAGAGTTTATTGAACGAAACATAAAATGAGATGGGATATCGAATACCTGGCAAATTTTGTGCAACACAGACATAGTCTTTAGTCCATGTGGGTGGACGTGTGATGCGCCCGAAACGTCGTGGAGGATCTCTTGGTGGTGATGGCGAAGTTTCCTCCATAACAATTGATGATTCTCTGTCAAATGGTTCTGGTACAGGTGTTGGAATATCTTCAGTTGACGCATCATCTTCCACTGGTTCCAATGCTGTTGACGAAGAAATATCTTCGATAGAAATTGGCTTAGGTGTTTCGAAGCCTTTGATAGTCGGAACATATATGGGATTCTTCAATCCTTCCTGTTCAGTGCGAAGAATATGAGAATGGGTGTTTGCCCCTACATCTTCCTTAGGGAAGTCACTTTCAAAAGGAAAAATGTTTTCGTGAAATATGACATCCCTGCTTACGAAAAATTTTTCCATTGATGGGTCAAAGAGACGATAACCCTTTTGTAGATTCGGGTATCCCATGAATGTACATTGCCGAGCACGGGGACTCATCTTGTCCCGAGGGCCCATAAAAGTAGCGTAACATAAAATCCAAAAATCCGCAAATGATCTAACTCTGGCTTTTTTTCAAAGAGGAGCTCGTATGGTGGCCGTCCATTGAGTACTTTCGATGGCATTCGATTAATTAAGTAGGCCGCAGTGATCACACAATCTCCCCAGAAAGCATCTGGGATAAAAGCTTGAAATTTCAACGTGCGTGCATCCTCTAAGAGATGGCGGTGTTTTCTTTCAGCTACCCCATTTTGTTGTGGAGTGTAAGTACATGAGCTTTCATGTAGAATACCATGGGATGAGAAAAGATAGTCGCACTTATGGTTGAAGAATTCCCTTCCATTATCTGTCCGGATACGTCGAATATGTTTCCTGAATTGTGCCCTTAATAAGGAAATGAATGTCTTCAAGTGATGTAATACTTGAGCCTTAGATTGCATAAGGAAAACCCATGAAGCTCTGGAATAATCATCCACAATGATGAGAAAGAATCGAGATCCAACATGGTGCGGCGTGTGATATGGCCCCCATACATTAATGTGAATTAATGAAAAAATATCAGTGGCACGACTCTTGCTAAGGGGAAAAGGCGTGCGAGATTATTTTGCAAGTGGGCAAATACAACACTTAGAATAAGGAAATAAAGCACTATGTCCCATTCTGGAATGCATGAGGAAATTTTTATCATTGGTAGTCAAATTACACAATGATCTTTTATTGAAAGAAATGTGGGATAAATCGAAATTTCTGGGAAAGCTTGCCCAAAAATATAATTCTTCAGAGTGACTACCCAAGCCCATTAGTCTGCTAGTCGAAAGAGCTTGAAAGGGACAAGTATCAGCATCGAAAATGACTCGACAAGAATTTTCGTCGTAAGCTCTAGACACAGATATGAGGTTGAATTGGAAGTCTGGAACATAAAGGGCATTTTTGAGTGTGATCTAGGGACTAAGATTTACTGTTCCTGTTGTAGTGACCAGTGTAATATTCCCATTCGGCAATTTCACAGAGATAGGGATATTTAATTCTTTATGAATAATGGAAAATAATCCCTTATTGCAAATAGTATGGTCGCTGGCCCCTGAGTCAATAATCCATGCGTTTCTGGAAATAGAATTTATCAGGCAATGAGTAATACTTGAAAAAACGCTTCCCTTGTTGGAAGTATCCAATTTCTATAATGCTTGCATAATTTGTTGATATTGCCCATATGTGATGGGCTGATCATTGTTCGGACCAGTAACTTGATAAGCTGCAGCTGAAGATTCTTTTCCTTTATTTCCTTTTTCCCCAGATTTATCGTGCAATTTCCAGCAGTTATCGATTGTGTGATGGGGCCGCCTGCAATATTCCCAAAATAATTTTTTGGCCTTTAAATTCTGCCTATAATTCTTTTGTGCACCCGAAAAAAATTGGCCATTGGATGCTTTTGGTTGGGCTTGCTGCCCACCGTCTGATTCCATTAAGGAATCAGAACTCTTCCGGCCTTCAGAACGTGACTCGCGATCTGCACCGTCCATCCCACTCCGTTTTAGTTGTCGTGGATCATCACTTGTAAACCCTAGCTTCCCATTTCGCCGTTCTTTCTCTAGATCTAGGGTTCTGGAACCCGATTCACATTACTCACTGTGGGTCGCGAGGGCTATGCTTTTCGTTCCCCTTGCATGCTCCGGCGAGGCGAGTCGTTGGCTCTCTTCCTGTACCGCCAGTTGAAAGATGCGTCCGAGCAGTGGCACCGGGTCCATGGCGAGGATTTGCGATCTAAAGGTGAGATAGGATTCATTCAAAATCAAGAGAAATCATGCTGTTGTAGTGTGGTTTCGGGCCCCTTGAGCTTTTCTTCAACTGATTCTAGCTCATTCCAAAGGGCCGACAGCTTGTTGAAGCAAGTAGTTATGCTCATATTCTCGTGCTTTAGCTTTGAAAGCTCTTGGGTGAGAGAAAAAATCCTCGCACGGTCCAATTTCCCGTACATTTCTTGTATATTATCCCACATCTTCTTTGCATCTTATGTGGGGGGAAGTCCGACGGCTATTTTTGGGCTAATACAGTTCCCGATCCATGTTCTAACGAGCTGATTGCATTTTCTCCATTTCCTTGCCATTCTCTTGTTAGTCGGGATCGGAACATATCCATCTATGAAAACGTCTTTGTCCTTCGTCACCAGAGCTCGTCGGAATTGTTGTGCCCAGATCGAGTAGTTTCCAGATCCCGTGAGATGGTGGCTAATGAGCCGCAACTCCGATCCATTGGCGGTGGAGACGTAGAGAACATCGCCAGGCTCTGGTCGGCTAGTGACGGCCGCTGTTGGATACGACAAGTAATCGGGTGGCAGAACCGGGTAGGGATTTGGACCCAAACCCGGATTCCCTGACCCGCTTGATACCCCCGCATTGATCGTTCCAGATCCTTCGGTTGGGCTCGCTCTGCTTGCGACTGGTGGGCCGCTGTTAGGCTGGGCATTTTCTTGGCTCGCCCCAAGCAATGATGCATTTGGGTTCGGCCCAAGGTACCATGGATTCGGTATCCATTAGAAAGGCTAGCCCCCGATTGGCTGGCCCACGATGGGCGAGCCCGGTATGGGCCGCCCCATATTTGTTTGAGCCTGAAAGAGTTGCCAAAAGATGGGTTGGATCTATGCTGTGGAAAACAAAGTCTGTGGATCCAGTGTTGAGTCCTGAGTACGTGAGGTTTGTGGGTTGATCTCCTCTGTGGAAGTCTGGTCGGAAGCTGGGGTGGTCTCCTCCGTAGAAGTCTGGTCGGAGGTTGGTGGCTGCTGATCCATGGTGAGGTAAGTGTATAATCTTTCTGCGTTCTTGCTTTAAAAAATTTGATTCCTTCGCCGGAAGGGTACCTTGTTTTTCAGGTCCAAAATAAAAACTCGGCAGGCAATCGTTTAGTGTTCGCGGAAGTTAAATCAGGAGCGAACCTGACTCTGATACCATGAAAGAAAGCAAGATCGAAGATAGAAAGAAAAGGGTTTGGGAGAAATTCAATGTGTATTTTTCTATATTGTTCGATACTCAATGTACGTACTTATAATACAATGTGAAAAGGAATAATGGAAACAATATATTTTACAAATCAAATCCAATCCCATTGATCTTTGCGTATCAATCACAATCTAAATAATATCGAAGATATCGCATATCTTTCAACATGGATCATAAATAACACGAAATCCATCCTATTGGTGTGGTGCGTGCCACTGGGGTCCTCTGTGACGTGAAAGCAGCTTTGAGAAGAGCAGAAAATCAAGATCCAACACGTAAAGTCGATATCCATTTTTTCAAAAGCTTCAAGCGGGTAAGGTTACTGTTCTTCCATTATTGGAAAAGTGACTATTTAGGTATTAAAATATTTGAAGGGTCGCAATTGAATTGCCCTGTCTGTGGGCATTTCACCTGTAGCCTCTTGAATTTTATAATCGAAAAATTACAAGTTGGTCAATAGGTATAATTGGAACCCTAAAGAAATATCTTTGGCAGGTTGCGAATTTGTCCCCCAACAACTTAAATCTCTAGTCTTTAGGATAACTCACCTTTACTATTGCATATACATCATGGCCTCGATGTTCGAATTTGGGTACTTTCTCTTTTTCATTCGGTATCTTATTCTCATTCTCGTGTTATTTAGTCATGCGATTGCGATCTGTTTCATGCGATTACAATATTCTATTCAACACGGAAGGTCAAATGCACACGCTATATAATCTGTCGGGACTATTCCAAAACGACTTTTGACTTGTAGAACCTCAGGAACCTATATGCTTTAGTCAAATGGATTCTTTTAGTTTTTGTCTGCAATGAACGAATTATCCGGAAACAACCTCGGCCTCATCTTCGGCTAATTCAAGCTACAACGGTCACGAATTGAGAGTGCTTAGTGCTTACACATAATCTCTTTTTTCCCACGCCTCCAATTGAAATTAGAAAGGAATCTCTCTCAGTTTTGTCCCCCCATTTTTTGTTACGATTTTCCTTTTGTTGTTGTTATTCTGGAACGATAGAACAGTGCTTTCTGTTCATGTGGTTTCAGCGACCGGTGAGAGGTGGTCTGCAAATGTGGTGGGAGATCTTGGGATCATAGAGATAGGCCTATCCGCTGGAATACTCCGTCGACTGTCCATTTCTTATCGGAATCAACGAGTTTCGACATGACATGAAAATTATTTCAGTTACGTTTGTTTTCTCCCTGAGAAATAAATCAAGAATTGGAATAAACAACTCGGAGTATAAAGGCAGTAAAGGAACAAGACAGTACTTGTCCATCTCTACAAGCAAATACAAAGCATATTGTATATATGCGTGTGCGCGTCTTTGCGAAGTGTCTGAATGGGCATAAATAAAAATAAAAGAACTCGAAGAACAGCTAAGGCTATAACCACATTACTAATATTGTTCAACTGATAAAATCCACAAAAAAGAAAGAGAAAAGAAATCAGACCATCCATGTGTTCCACTCAGAATCAATTGGAAACCTTGGCCCAACACTCCATATCCCTCACGTGAATGGACGATTTAAAAAAAGAAAAGATAAGAAGAGGATGATGATTAATTCAATTTCATGGATGAGTTGCTGTACATTATTAATTGCATATTGCCCGCTAAGTTTTTGGTTTATTGCAAATTGCTCCTCGACTTTTCAATTTTTCCCATGAATTTTAGAAATTGGTTTGCAATGTGTCCCTTAGTGTTGACTCTGACCGAATTGTGCTTAGAGCTCCGACTACGTGACAGCACGTGACTAATTACTGAGGGCAACTCGTCATATAAGTGTATCCATATAAAAATGTAGAATAATAATTTAGAAATATATTGCATGTGAGAGCGTGTGACTAAAGTTCCGGCAATAATTTGACCAGAGTCAATGCCAAATGCATGTTAGCAGAAACTTTTGAAATGTATTGCTATTATAATTTTTTCTCATATCTAGAGATGATATATGACTAATTTGCCTTCTAAAGTTAATCACGTATAGTCACATGGTCAAATATGTTTCAAAAATTTAACAAGAGCCAATGCTAGGGGCATTGCCAAAAAGTCAAAAGGTAAGGACATAAATTGCAAATATTGAAACGCCCGAGGGGCAATTTGCCACAATCCTAAAAACTTGGGGATCAAAATGTAATCCTCCCAAAGATTTAGGTTATTAGAGTGATGTAGTGGAAATCTCGTTTATTAAACACAATGATGGACTAGCCCTTTCAAAGGCGAATCTCCGATGTGTTTCCTCTAGTCCCTCCAAGACAAGCAAGAAATTTTTAATTACATCAAGGCCGAGATCCTATGGTTTCGTTGATGGGTCATAATAGAAAGTTGTTGAAATTTGTGAGTCTTTTGTAATATTGATTGATGGGGGGTTTTCTCATTTTAGGTTTCTTGAATTTCTATATGTTGCTAATTCGATCATATTGTTATGCCTTGTTATTCTTTAGGAAAAATTATTTAAATAGCCTTAAACATATTGTACAACGGCCAATTCAGTCGTATACATTTTAATTTGATCAATTTAGTCCCAAACCTTTAGACGATTTGTCAATGTAATCATTTTGGTCAATTTTAACTGGAAATCGCTTATGTGATAGTCCAGTCAACACTGGCTGTTCCACATGGCACGGTCAGCGTTAACATAGATGATTTTTGCAATTTTTTGATTTTATGAATTTTTTCTTATTTTCCTTTCTTTTTGTTCCTTTTTCTTTTTTTCCATATTTCCCCCTGCTGGTTGTCGGGCCATGCTTGGGCGAGGTTCACCCTCGCCTAAATTGGCGAGGGAACCATCGAAGTGAATTAAGAAAAAACAAGAAAAAATTTCATAATTTTTTTAAAAAAAATTGCAAAAGTCGTTCACATTGGTGTACGGCTATGCCACATAGAATGACCGATGCCCAAGTCATCAATTGTCAGCCAAAATTGGTTGGAAGGACTGCATTGGTAGATGGCCAAAAAATTTTGGATTAAATTGACTGCTATATTAACTTATGACTTTTTGGACAATTATCCCTTGACCATGTATCGACTACTAGGATTATCAAAAAATTTCTTTCAAAATGACAACATTTTCTTTCCTTTCGAATACAAGTAAAAGAGGACACGTGTATAAGTGTGAGGAAAAATTAAATATGTATGAAGAGAGATAAATGTCTAAAAAGTACAAATTAATTCAGGAAAGAAGTTTAAATGATTTTAAGATAACTCAAGATTTACTTTCAATTTTGAAAAATAAGATACTTATAAAATAACTTGACAATTATCTTGACTATTTAAATTAAAATTTTCTCTATTTTATTATATCAAATGTTTGGATATACAATACATCTTAAGAAAAAAGAGGCATTTCACGGAAATTTCTGGCAAAAGTTTAATGTTGAAATGCTTGTTGGGTTTGCTTTTGATACATCAAATACAGATAGATTTTAACTGTGTTTGGCTATCTGGGTTTTTTCATCAAATAGGATAAGGTCGAATTAGAATATATGGTAAATGTTCGCATATAACATATATATACCATCCGCCACACCAGGGACATCCTATTGACCCCGGTGACGATAGCCATGACCACCACACCGACATAGCATGGTTACATCCCCCAAATCTAGAACAACAACCACCATCGAGGTGGTCGCAGTTATAAAGATACAATGCGATTTTTAATTTCTTATACAATATATGGTAAATGTCAGCATATAACATGGATATCGATACATGCTATCCGCCGATCTAGGAACATCCTATTGACCACAGTGACAATAGCCACAACCACCACGTCGACATAGCATGGTTACATCCTCCTAAATCTAGAGCGGCAACCACCCTTGAGGTGGTCGCATTTCTCGCATGGTGACTATGTGGTTGCTGATGCACGGTGACCAAATCAGGTGCGAGAACATATCTACAACAAGAGCACAAATCTACACCGACCAACGTAGGCAATAGCAAGGAGCAAACTCCTATGGACCATGGCAATGATAGGCATGATCACCACGAACAGCCGCGAGCGCCTCTCTCTCCCCCATCAGCGCTCGACTTCAGCTTCGTTCATGGCTCTCCGATCTCTCCCTCCCTTGTCACCATCGTTGTTGAGTGGAAGGAGACGCACTGATAAACGAGCCTGAGCCAAGATCGAGCTTGGGCTTTGTAGCGCTCATCCCGAGTCCTCGATCATGAATTTAGGGTTTGGTCGACCTCATATTCGAGATCTAAGGCTCGATTATGTCGGCCGAGCTTGAGCTCGACGATGACTACAAACTACCAAGTGGAAATCAGAGGTGACGGCCTGCCAGCCAAGAGCTATGGTGTCAATGGCGATGGGTGGTGGAATGTAGAGTTCTCAGCGGTGGTTGAGAGTGGAGGCGACGACAATCAACTGTCGTGGTGGTGGTCCTCGCGCATTGGCTAGCAATGCTATTGTTGGAGGGCTGCCGAGGCGGCGCTAGTCTTGGTTGTGCAATATTTGGATTATATTCCACTCCCTATGTGTGATTTTTTTATCTAGATTATATCCGGACAACATCCTGATTTTGCGTTGTCCCCAATGCTAGAAATGATAAAACTTATCCCATCAGGAGTTATATCCGAGCTACCAATCGCAGCATTTGTGCTTTGGACTTTGAGGAGATAAGCGAGAGCGAGGAGGGTGGTGCTAACGCCAATTTTTATGGGTACAAGCTTTGATTTCTTGAATCCTAAGATTTTGTGCTTAAATACACAGCTCACATGCCCATTTTGGAATGTGAGAGAGCTTCTTATCTTTGAACTTTCAGCCCAAACACCTGTTGTTAGTAACTAGGTACGGGCCTACGGGTTTCAAAATTGGGTCCTGAACGGATCCGACCCGTTTTTGCACATTTGCAGTTTCCTCATTTAGGTTGGTGTCCCTAGATTGTGCCCATGTTTGCAACCGAGCTACGCTAAGTTTATCAAAATTTATCTTCGACCAATGGAAATAAAGTTTATTGAAACCGATCTATAAAAATTGTTATACTAATCATGTGGCAAATTATAGGTAGATAATGAAACAAGTCAGTCATGCTCGATATTTGATAGAAGCCCGCCACATTAATTATTATGAAAATTTTGTTGTAAACAATCCTTATTGCACTTTTTTAAAAAAAATGAGCGTTTCTTTTTGTGATTTTAGAATGTATTTTTCCGATTAATTGGGGACTTAACTTGGGCAATTCACTATACAGAACGTCAGCGCATGAAATTAATCAACACTGAAAAATTTAAAAGCTCGACGCACCGCTGAATACAAAATCTCATCTGCCGACACATTCTTGATTTGCTCGAAGCTTTGGGAGGTGAAGAAGCTTCAAAGACCTTCAAGCTTTGGCAAAACACGGACTTGTGCGGTGAAGATCGCCTTCACCGGCCGATGGTCGGACAACTTCGACTCGCCTCTCGTGTACAAATGTTGCTTCAGTCCTTCCCCACGCCATATTATCCTATCACACCTATATACATTATCGACAACAACTTGATTTAGATTAATAAAAAGGCATGGAAGAATATAGCGATCGCGTTACAAATGACCCAATGAAGAAGGATGTCTAAGCAAAAACATTCACAAGTAAAATGAGTCGATATGAATGTATGGGGTACCATGCAGGAGCTCGTCTTCTTCCTCCTTTACTATTCTCATGGCCAGTTCCGTAATAGACGTCCGAATTAGGGCAATATTTGTAGGTAGGAACGAAATCAATTCTCCCCTCCTGCCAACCTTGTAGTACTCGACCATTCCCCAGCTCTGCCTTTAACTTCAATTCCCATCATATATAAGTTTTGAATCATGTTTTGGGTTATTATAGGGTAGAAGAGTGTTCATAAAAACTGGAATTTAAATTAGTGATGAAGAAGCTACCTGATCGTGTTCTAGCAGCTTATTCCATTCGCTTCGCTGGACGAGAGACCGCGTTGTTGCTTCCGGGAGGGAAATCTGGTAATTCAAATCTCCGAGCAGAATTACCCTACTGCGATGAACCTGGTTAGGTTAGAGGATGCATCGCGTAAACTCTAACGCATGGGTCGAAGATAAGGGTTAGTGTCGCATGGGCATTTGATCTTTTGCTCCTATAGATTTTACAACTCACCAGCTTACTTAAACAACCACAGGTTGCGAAATTAATATTAGATTATGGTTAACTGTTTTGTTTACGAATTGTATGCGTGGTTCCTAGCGAAAAAGACAGATAGATTTGTGCAGCTGATGCAAAACCATGGAGTATTATATATTAATGAGAATAACTAGGATTAATTCTAATGAATAATGAGGTACTTACTCGTGATCAAGAATCTTTCTAGACGAATGCAGTGAAGGGCCTCCCGGGAAGCTTGTCCTTGACAATATTTCGGCCGCGTTGGAGTTTCTTAATATATGATCTGCTTGTCGATTGCCAGAAGCAAGATGAGTGCACACGAAGCAGAAGCTCGTTCCGTGTAATTCGAATCGAATCGTCACCGAACCCTGCAAAACCATGTTTTTCAAAACAGAGAGCTCGGAGAGATCAATCATAAAAGATTGCCATTTATTTCATGTTACTGCTAGATTCGATCGGCTTTCTCATTATTAAATAACTTTGTATGTGGGTGATGTTCATGACTTATAACTCACTAATCATGTTCATCGATGGAGGAATACATGGCCCTTGAAAATATTCTTGAAATAATTGCGCATATGGGGGCCAGATAATAGTTCATTCTTTCTTTTCTATAAGCTTGAGGAACATGCTTAATATTTATTTATGGCCTTAGTTTCCTTGAAGGCCACAATTTGGGAGTGCTGAATCACCATATATATTTTTATAAAAACGGATAACAAGATGATATAAAATAATATTTCTTGAAAGGGAAAAAGTCCATGATGAATAACATGTGGAGGCAAATTGGAGAGGCCACCTTATTGCCAAGGTAGCCCATAACGCCACAGCCTACGCATGAAGCACTTGGATGGCTTATGCACGCGAGCAACTCACTGGGAACCCAAATCGTGACCAATATTCCGACCATCTGCTTGCTCATGATGCAATGAAACTTGTCTTGCTTGTGTCCCGTTCGGTTCAAGGATTTCCCGATCACCGCGTTCCATTTTGCTTGGATCGTCGGGTTCTCCGAACCCAGAACAGTGGAAAATTTCAGAGGGACTGCTTCTTGAAACCTGGATAGATCAAACGAAGACATCACATCCATCTATATTCCAATATGTTTTGAGCTCTCAGTGTGGTTTGTCTCAATGAAGAACGGCCATATATGGCGAGAACAAGATCATTTGCGAGGTTGACTCAGTCTACCGGTGATGAGGAGCCGAAATCTAATGCAAAGTCATTCCGTTTTCTAGAACACAGCGTTCGTTTCGTTTCTTTTGGGGAGTCCAGCTTAGTTTGGATAATATTTGTAACTATGATTGATGCGGTATATGAGCTTACGCCGGAGACTGGAAACTTACCCTAGAACATAAATATTGCATGGATTGTCGCGTATGTCGAGCCAATCTTCGATCGACAAGTCATCTCCTGGTGCAACACCACCAACATTCCAAGTGCTAACGAAGATCCTGGAAAAGATCAAGATGATGCAGAAATAAGCATTAAGCAGAGCTTTATCAATACGTGTAGTTACGATATCGAATAGAAGTGAAGTGGCTCTTACTTGTAATTATGCGTTTCCTTCCGATGATCTAAGAGGCTCTTGGTGTCATAATAAGACGATAACTGCTCTAAACCTGGAAATTCCGGCGCCAATGCTGTCTCCATGTCGTCGCGCGACAAGTCGGCGACAAAGTTGTTGCCGCCGAATCTCTTTCCAAGGATCTTGCTGACTACCGATTTAGGCCACATGGTAGTTAAAAGAAATTAAACCCAGCGAAAGGTGGTCCTTGGGGTGGTCCACTAATAAGCCATGCGTTTCGAAGACCAACCAGCAAAAGCTTTGGTTGCCACAACGACACAGTGCATGGTGTTGGTCAGTGCTGGAGAAGATTTTATGAAGAGGAGGTCTCAGCAAGTTGGCAAAAGAGGACTCGAAGGGTGACGTAGATGATGATGCACTGGCTAATTTGCTTGTGGCCATTCTCATTGTGTGTGTGTGTGTGTGTGTGTGTGTGTGTGTGTGTGAGAGAGAGAGAGAGAGAGAGTCTCAGTGCATGCTGGAAGAGTGGACTAGCTGCTGGTGCTGGATCTGCTCTTGTTAGTTGGAGTTTGGTTTTTGAGGGATATCTTTTGTTTGTGAGATGAAACTAGTGGGAATTGTTTAAGGTTTAAAAGAGCAGGTGGATAAGATTGGGACGAGATGCACAAACATATTCTAAAGGACAAGGTGCTACATAGCCACAAGATACCCCCCACTCCTTTTCTTTTAGCTTTGCAGGCATGGCCATATGAAACAAGTTGCTGTAGTTGACAATGGCATAGGACGAATTTGTATTTCTAATATTGAAGATTTAAAGAGGAGCTTTGACATGAATCTGGCTTGAATAGAATAACTGGAAAAATAAAAATTTGCAATTGTATGGTTTCTATCTCTCTCCTTCATTTTTTAGGGCGGCTGCTCATTATCTGATGTGAGTGCTGATCTGGTGAGTTCCATGAGTCCCCATGACAAAGACGCAGTGGTGAGGACATATTGCTCCTTGTCTAAAGGTGCTAGTTTAACTGGCATTAATGTCTAAACGTGCTAGCGGTATGATGCAACACAGCTGAAGGATGAAGATCCGCCATCACTTCTTATGTTCCCAAATGCTGTCTTGCTCTTTTGATTGCAACTTGGGTCGACTTTATTTATCCTCTCAACACATCCAATCGAATTCCCCATCATCAACCCCCTCTCTCTCCTGCCAATTCGCTGCGTATCCAGATTGGCACCACCACATGTTATCAACTACATCCCTTCATTCTCTCGACCTCCATCGTGAGCTCCATCGCCGACGGCAAGCTCAACAGAGGCACTAGCTTCTCCACTGCAAGAGCTCAGGGATCAACATAGTGATGGCTGAATTGGAGGTCGTTGTTGTCAATATACGGCGGCCTGAGGTGCGAACCCGATGGCGGTGGGGCCCGGTGTGGTGGTGCATAAGGGAGAGAGGGGGGCAGAGGCTGAGAGGCAGATAGAGGGGTTGGGTCTCGTGGGGTATTTCTAGCATGGAAGCACATGATAAAATGGCTAAGATCATGTGCCTGGAACGGGAGTCCAGGCCAGGACGGGATACGGAACATTAATCTCGCCCCACCCCGCTTCATTGCCATCCTAACTTGTTCTACCTCATCGTCCATTCGCTCCACCGCATCTTAGATTTCCCTCTCTGTGTAAAGAAATCAAGACAATGTTCGCTAATATTCATGGGAAGGAGAATTTCCAACGGGACACTCTCGATCCGATGACACCTAAAAGAAGAAGTTGATTGCATCAATTGACTGTTCATCATACCTGGTAAATTCATCAATGGTGTCCGTGGTTGCACAGGCCACAGATTGTATCTGTGAATCTAATGGGAGCACGGATGATGATATGTGTGTCTTCCTGATCCAAATGAAGAGCCATTGAGAATGTGCCTTATTTTCATCGAGGGCCATGTCCCCTGTCGAGATCGGGCCATGTACATGCGTTGCACGGTTACTGTGCAGACTCAAAGAGACCTTGGGTTGATCTGTTATTGGGCTTTCTTCTCTGTTCTTCGTAGGCCATATCCAATCGTTTGACAAAGCGTGAACAAGCTGGTTCATGGAGCAGCAATATTGGCAATATGAGGGTGACATTCTTTAACGGGACAGAAATTCTACGAAGAGATTGCCAAATTTGACGCGACACGAAGATGATGGACTCTAAATTGACCCGATCTAACTATTTCACGATCTTAAATTTAATTGAAACATGTTTAACACGGTTGAATTCGAATTATTGTGATAAGGACAAGAAAGTACATGAAAAATCAGGGGCGATAAGACGACATCACAGGCCTATTTGGCAACACCTTGGGTTTCACAGCCATTAATGTTGACCAGAAAGGTCATGGTCTGCCATACAAACAAATCACCGCGACAAGGGTGAACAAGGGCCGCTTTTTAACATTTTCCTCGTTCATTAGCATCACTGAAAATATAGAACTTTATGTTTTTCAAGACAAGTGAAAATCAATAAATTGCAGAACTTCCACATTTGTTAGGACTTCATATTTGGGAAAAAGTACTTGCTTTTTACGTCTTTAAAGAACATTTACTATTTACGCGACGTTCTCGATATCACTTATAGTCTTGGACCACCTGTTCGTAGATGCTACACCAGTCATATATGATTTGCCACGCAATCAAGACGTGACGACTCTAATTGTCGGTATCGATGGGACTTGAAACTCTTTTTCAGCATCCGACGAATCCTCACTTACCGTAACAATCCCCTCATCTCACACACACACAGACACACCAGTTAACTATCAAAGATACGCAGTTGAAAAAATGCATATGCTCGATGATTCGAACTCAAGTCTTGAGCGAGGATGAGGACGAATACACTTACTATTCGGGTAACCCCATGGCCGTGGGGCTAACTCTACTTGTTATGTTGGTGGGTGTAAGAGCATCTAGCTGTTGGCTCACCTGGCCTTGGTCGTCCATGTACATAGAGAGTAGGGTTTGTTCTTTAGCTGCATTGAACGTGCAGTCAGCAAATGCGTCGCACTGACTTAAGGCAACTCTACGATCACCATGAGGAAGGGAGAGAGAGAGAGAGAGAGAGAGAGAGAGAGAGGGAGAGAGAGAGAGGGAGATAGAGAGTTGCTTCTGTACAATTTTACATGGGGACTACTGGCAATAAATGGTGGATGTTATCCTGCACTTTCATGAATGAAGTTCATTTGACCTTTAATTAGACCTCATCGGGATCATGGATGACTCTGCGAGCATATAAAGAATCGTGCATATTGGGTCAGACCTTGATGCTGGTGAGCCCTTTTTGTCTTGGTATTCAGCTCACCTCGGTAATTTTTCGTTTCATCGATCGGAAGGGGACGGTTTCGAACTTGGATTTATTTTGAGTTCGATTTAGGACGATTTTTATGATTTCGCATGTGCAGACCTCATCTATCAGAGTTGTAATCTATTCTATGTTGGCCGATTTTTTTCCTATGATTTTCGAGTTCTATGTCGAGTTAATTAGAGGTGAACTGCAATAACATATCATTTTTATCAGAAAACATAATTTAAAAGAATGCGCAAAACACGCTCTTAACATGGAAATTCTATCGCAATAGTTAACTACGAGATAGGTAAAAATGAAATGCGCAAAGCACGCTCTTGATATGGAAATTCTAACACGATGGCTAAGTACGAGAGAGAGAAAGAAGGGGGGGGGGGGGAAGGGCTCACCGTCGAGAAATGATCAGTTTTAAGATGGGTACTGGGTAAGTTCTAGTTTTAGAATTTGAAAGTTATCCTGTTACACATGTATATATTTATAATTAGGCCTTGTTTTTGTTTAATTTTATAATCTATACAATATACATGTGTCAAACATGTATATGTTTACAATTCTCTCTGTTTGCCCATAATATGCCGAACATATTTTATTACAACAAATATTTTTTGTTTATAAGAAAGAGTGAAAAAACTTACTAAGGATTATGGGTAAATTGGTTCATAGTCAATTTGGTTCCAGGTTCTACCCATTGCCGGTTTCGGGTTCCTAGGTAGATATGACCGATTCAAAGTATAAAACTAAGAACTAAACCTATCAATTCTCGATTTTTGGAATCGAGAACCGGACTAATCTCCTTATAAACTAGCTCGGTTGCTCATCCCTATCATCGGCCCTTGACCCACGCCAAGGAGTCGCCCATCCGCAACGAGGGTCAAGTGACCCTCATTGACGGTCGTAGAAAACGGGGATGCCCCTTGTAGCACACCCTCTCTTTGCTGCCCCTCTCTTTATGTGCAGGTCTGGCGACCTCACTTGAGCATAAAGGAAGTTGCCGGACTCCACCTATACCTGGCAAGGGTCGAAGGACCCTCATTTTGGTGATCGGGCAGCCATTGCTGCCACCCAAGCACCTAATCTTTCTCTCTCTCTTCCCTCTAGTGTTTTCTCCTTTTTATTTCATATTTTGTCCTTGATGTTTGCTTATGTGATACTTAACAAGAGCAACATCAAAATCACGAGAAAATATCAGGTAGATTAGTCTAGTTACGTAGACGGTAGGACACTCCACTCATTGATCGCCACATGCCTTAGTGGGATCCACGTTTCGGATTTTATCTTCATCTCTCTCCTCCTCCTCCTCCTCTCTCCCTCTCGCCGGCTCTGCCTCCTATCCGCTTCTTCTCTTTCTTTGCGCAGGCAACTCCTTCCACGTCAATTGTGACTTCGCCACCAACTCCACCGACGCCTTCAACACCACATGGCTATCCGATTGCTTCTCTATCGGCGGCTCATCTTCCATCGTCACTTCACTCATTGATTTTTCTTTTGCGGTTCTAGATCCAGCAAGGGCGACCCTCACCTATGGCCAGCGAGGGTCGCAACGCCCCGCCGACCCTCGCTTGTGGCTGGTCGCCGACCATGCTGAGTATCTGCCGCAGGTTAAGGGAAAGAAAAGAAAAAAGAGATATGTGGCAAGCGTTGAATGGAGTGTCATGCTGCTTACGTGACAAGACATGCTTACCGAATAGTTTCTCACAGCATCACTGTCCATGATGTGCCACGTCACAAAAATCCACATCATCAATTTAGTGTTGTTTTGACCAAAAAAAAATTTTAGTGTTGTTTATAACAGTAATTAACGGAAGGACTTGATTGAATTATGCGAAAAAAACGACACTCAGGTAGACAAACAGCCATACTTAACCCTTATCACAACTTGATGTGGCATTTCATATGTTTTCCAAGAAATAGTAAACGAGTCAAAGGGTCAGCCGGTCGCTGAAACACAATCTACTATAAAACAGAAGATATTCCTGCCTATAAAGTCTGAAGTTCCTTCCATAGAACCAAAATTAAAATGCAGTGGCCACTGTGAAAGTTCACTAATTCTTTCCCCGCTGACGTGGGAATGCTGTTCGTCCTAGGGCTGGAAATGAGGACTCGGAGGATGATGACAAATTCTTCCTTCCTTCCTCCCGGGACCGTCTCTGTTTTTCCTTATGCTTTTACCCTTTTGCCAGCTGGATTCATATTTGCCTTCGATCCTTGCTGTCAATGCGCAGCTCATCAAGTACAGTCGGTCCACCTACAAAAGCGACAAATATTTTTTCTCGATAAGTCGAAAACTTCCAAATGAATTTAACTTTCGGGAGCGCGCGTGTGATTGGTTCGACGAGGGGACAGGGGAGACAGGTGAGTTATGGCCTCCTTTTTGGCCGCATGTGCTCGCCGCCAGCTCCGGATGCGGCGACGGCGGCGCTGATCCTCGCGGCGGCGGCGGAATGGCGGACGTGCCCGGCGTCTCTCCACCCCCCGAGTAAAGCTCTCTGCGCTATCAAAACGAGCCATTCATAAGTGATCGTCTGTGGGCGCACAAATCAAGAAGTCGATGTGTATCCAATAAAATTTATCAAATTATTCGTAGAGTGATTGTATAAAACGATTTTATTTTGCTAATCGGCAACTTACATAAGTCAACTTTACGTCAGTACTTTTGAAATGATTTACGTTTCTACCGTAAGTTCATTAAAATCTAATACTATGGCACTTACCTTTTTAGGTTAATACGACGAAAAATTCAAAACTGATACACTTATGATAAATTTATCTCAAATTAATTTTTTTTATCACGAAAAATTCAAACTGATACACTCGTGATAAATTTATCTCAAACTAATTTTTTAATCATAAAAAACCATAAACTGGTACATCCGTAACAAAATTACCCTAAATTAATGTTTTGACCACAAAAAACCCCAAACTGGTACACCTGTGATAAATTCATCCTCCGTTAATTTCCTTCAAATTTTACCGTTAAATTTGCTGACGTGAATGACACAAGGTGACGTGATATGGCGATGTGGCAAGTCCGCATGAAATCCATAGGGTAAATACAATGAAAAACCCCAAATAAGTATGTTAATGGAGGGTAAATTTGTCACATGTGTCCTAGTTTATGATTTTTTGTGATCAAAAAATTAATTTGAGGTAAATTTATCGCAGATGTACCAGTTTTGGGTTTTTCATGGTCAAAAAATTAGTTTGGGATAAATTTGTCATGGGTGTACTAGTTCGAGGTCTTTTGTTGTCAAAAAATTAATTTGGAATAAATTTGTCACGGGTATACTAGTTTAAGGTTTTTTAGGATTAAAAAATTAGTTTAAGGTAAATTTAGCATAAGTATACTAGTTTGGGGTTTTTCGTGGCATTAACGCCACCTTTTTAATGTTCAGTTATAGTGAGTTCTAATATCTGCATGACCGTGACGTATTTATTTAATTGAAAAACGTAAGTAGCTAAGGGGAAAATGTATGGAATCACGTAATCATCCAAAGAACAAGATTGCTAGCTTGGACATAAGTAAATTCGAACTATCAAGAAGAAAATCGAACCACTATCCATGCCATTGCCGTTGAAACTAATTGAATCTCGAGTGGTTTATTAGTTTGGGGTTTTTCGTGACATTAACCCCACCTTTTTAATGTTCAGTCATAGTGAGTTCTAATATCTACATGATCGTGACGTATTTATTTAATTGAAAAACGTAAGTAGCTAAGGGGAAAATGTATGGAATCACGTAATCATCCAAAGAACAAGATTGCTAGCTTGGACATAAGTAAATTCGAACTATCAAGAAGAAAATCGAACCACTATCCATGCCATTGCCGTTGAAACTAATTGAATCTCGAGTGGTTTATGTCGGCCGATGAAGTTGATGAAGTCATTGATACGTCTGAGGTCGGAAAATTACCCAATCAGTCATAAACATATTGTATGGATGCCGATTTAATCATAAACTTTCTAATTTTATCAATTTAGTCGTAAACTTTCGTTTGAAATTCTAATTAGTTAATTTTTGCTGATTGATGTAATGCTCCGGTCAGAACAAAAGAGTTTTCCTAATTGCTAGGCCCGAAATAAGCCTAATTGTGTCAAACCGTGTTGTGCCTGGGCTAGCATAGCTAGTCAACCATGATGCTAATCATGGCAGCACATGATAGTCCGATGTTAATGGAAGCGCTTGCCAATCCAGGGACCAATAACTCTTGATATTCCGCCAATGCGAATTTCACAAAATAATGACGCTAATAAATGCTAAAAATCAATGTAATCAATACTTAATAGGAAAAATGAAATAAATGCGGTCCCTCGACTTTGACTCAAAGTATAATGTGATTTTTTAACTTTTGGTACATGTTCTATTTAGTCCCTTAACTATACGAAAATATTTAATACTGTTCCTGAACTTGAATTATTGGAGGAGCAACGTTGAATATTTTCATACAGTTCATGGACTAAATTGAACATGTATCAAAAATTTAAAGATAATATTAAACAAATTAAAAATTCATGGATCACATTGTATATTGAGGTAAAGTCAAGGACCATATTACACATTAAATCAAAATTTATGAATCATTTATGCCATTATCCTTACTTAATAAAATTAGTGAAAGAAAATAAGGCAAAAAAGCAAGCGAGGAATACAGTCGTGACATCTTGATATTCTGCCCCCGGTTTCTTGCACATGCGTTGGGACCTTTGATTTGAGGTCTTTCAAGGTGGTTAGCCTCAGACCAACCTTGGGATGAAGGATGTTTCGAGGACATCATCAAATCGACCTCGACCTTGGCCTTAATTCGAGGTCACGAGGGCTCAACGCCAGCCTTCATTACTATGCACAAAGATAAAAAAGAGAGACAAAGAACCGAATGGCAAGAATGATGTAGCTATTAGTGTGGGGGAGTTATGGCTTTGGCAAAGGCATAGGGTCGAGAGATGTGGCCTACGCCAAAACGCACGCATGCACGTACGCACGCACACAAAGTGGCTAGTTTTTTTTACCTTGAGGTTCATTTGCCACGTGGCGCTAAATTAAAGATTCCCTAGGTAGCGACAATAGATGGGGATAGGATCGTTTTTTTTTCAAATTTAATCATATATCATCAAAGTTAAGATCAATTGTAACATCCGGCGGTACTTCAAATTTCTCATCCTAAATTCGATTTTCGTTTAATTAACTCATAAATGGTGCATTAATTGGTTAATTTAGAAAAAAAAAGGAATTTAAAGTATACATCTATGCTTAAAAGATAGGTTGAAAATAAAGAAAATATTCATTAATTAGATTTTAAAACTAATAAAATAAAGAGGGAAAAAGAAGGGAAAAGCTAAGCTATATAAAATCACACCTTTGTTTTGAAATGAAAAAGGGAAAGAGATAAACTTTTGAAAAATGACAGTCGACTTAAAAATTAAATAACAGAGGCATCAGAATTGGAGTAGAACCCTCGACCTAGCACTTGGAAGTTTGTGCCACAATCATTAGGATACTAATGCCTCTTCTACCATTGTAATCAATGTTTATATAACATACGAGTTCATAAACTGGATAGTTAATCGATGCTTGACACGTGAATTTTGTCATAAACGTTCGGGAGCTTCTTTCTTGAAACATCCATAGTGTTTTTCCAGATATATATATTTTTTAACTTACCAATTTATTCTTAAATGCTACATTGGATTGCTATCTGGGGAACTTCCACTGCGTCAATCACAACTTGCACTTCTGAATTGACTGAACAAAGATATGTGTGGACCTCATCATTAAAATATGGTACTTTTTTCCCCTTGGTATATCACGGAGGACCTTCCAATTTTTTGCCCTCTTTTTCCCCCCAGCTTTCAATCGTACGTGGGAAGGAACGGATCGTGCTTCAATCATTTGTCAGTTACCATAGCACCAAATCCTACTGCTGCCAGATTCCTACTGTCGAGAGAAAAGGAAGGACGAGGCCAATTATGATAAGAGCGTGTCGCGTGAGGAACAACTTCATGAGGAATGAAAGGATTTTTTCCAGGTACATGACGGAGGCAGTTGAGCTTTTTAATCGGAAGTTGGATGAATGTGTGCAATCAATTGACAATGAAAATGTCAGTTTGTTTGGTAAGATGTCCTGCTTTTATCGTTAAGGTAAATGAGTTCGCTGATGTTGCCTTGAAATGGAATCCACGTACCTACTATAAACAAGCGATGCCATGCTTATTATGTCCGTGTCTCACACAAGTGCAATAAAGAAAATGATTACGGGTGCTTTCAAAGTGCATATGTATACAGATGTATGACAAGAGGAACCTTTTGTAAGGATGTACGGCAATAACCCGATACCTTATCAAGGAACAGATCCGAGAAAGAGTTTAAGTCCGAATCCATTAGAATACCGAGATTAACTTAATTTGATTTTACTCAAAAACTTTAGTCCTAAAAGTTATGATCGACCATTCAATTAGCGGACTCCACGTGGGTTCATGTAATTTACACGCCCAAATTCAGTGGACTCGCATAAATTATGTTTATTCTAATATCGATTTTAATAATTATATGTGTTGTTACCTCGTTTTGTGTCCATCAAAGATGTTTGAGCACTTTGATGGTTTGTCCACGGCTTTTTTTTCCAGACTATCTTTTCAATGAAAAGGAGAGATTGTGTGTGAGAAGTATAGGAGAGAAATGTTGAGATTCGGGTTAAGTTGTGGCAAAATAGTCCTACGTCGGGGAATTGTTTTGATGTGGAATAGTAAGTATTTTCAGTTGGCTCATAACTCATTGAATTAATATTTTGAGTGAGGATGGTCCAATCGGATATGTTGACAAGTTCGAATTTGACCTCTTCCTTGTGTTCTTTCAAAGTGAAAAAATCGGGTATTTGCTGCAAGTCTTAATAGGAAAGGGAAACCTTTTTTTTAATATGAAAGTAAACAAAGTGAAAAGTGTTGAGTTTTGCTAGAAAGTAAACATGTGAGTTGTGCTAGAAGGTCTTACATCGAAAAATTGGTGTTGTATGAAATAGTTAATATATTTTAGTTGACTTATAACTCATTGACTTAAAATTTTAAGTGAATGTGAGTCCAACTGGATTTGTTAACGGGTTCGAATATGGGCTCTTTTTTGACAATCTCCCCATGTGAAGGTGGAGGTTTTTGCTGCGCCCTTCCAACAATAAGAACATAAAATGGCTAGATAGATTCGGAGTGCTGATCACATAGCTATCGCAATGTTTGCTAAATACACAAATTTACATACTAAAACTATACTCTAACTCTACATTATCATCGAAAAATAAACTTAATAGCTTGGTAAAATAAACTTAATAGACAAGCCTACACGCTGTGAGAGAGGTTGGATCTCTGGCCTTGGAGAAAATATTCATTAGTTTACGAGCACCACGTCAATAGTTAACGTGGCGTGTTCTTATTTGCTCTTAACCAATTACAAATTGATACATATACATTGACGTGGAAATAAAGAATTATATTAAAAATTTCCCAATCCAACTAGGTTTCTCCCTTCCTCCTCTTCCATCTCCAGCCATGACTACGACTTCCTCGTTTCCTTCCGCCATAGCCACCGGCGGAGTCACCGACGCCGCAACTATTCAGCTTGGCCGTCTCCTCCGCCCGGTGCCTCACTTCCAGATTTGGTGGCAAGGGCCTTAATTGTGTCGGAAGAGAATCCACGGCTGAAAATGTGCAGATTCGTTCTGTCATGAGATGCGACCAAAATAGAAAATAATTGTTCACGAGCGACAACGGCTTCTTCACACACGAGGAGTCGGCACTCAACGTAACCAATTCCATCTGTGCCAGATGAAGGCTTGGCCACGAGCGATGACAGCCCGCTCACACAAAACGACGGAGGGGGAGATGCAGTGGTCGGTGAACTTCCAAATCTGGAACCATTATCGCTCACAGCCTGCAGGGCTCCTTATCTAGAGTCTTGGCCACAAGCGATGATGGGATGTTCGCGACAATTGACGGGGTTGGACGCGGAGGTTGGCCTCTTAGATATGTGGACTAGAAGCTGTCCATGGCCAACCACTGCTCTACTTCTCCTTATCTGTGATGAGTGCTCGCTGCCAACGCTTAGCCGCTAGGACAACGAAGAGGGTGGATGCGACAATCGACCGTCGCTTGACCACCAGATCTGGATTGCTGCTCAACAGCTTTGACCGTGAGTCTTGGCTCGTCCATGGCTGTCGGCGACGAGCTCAACAACTTTGTCACTGATCATGGTGGCCACAGTGGGGTGGTTGCTCAAGGATGGTGGTAGTAGTGGCTTGGGCGATGGAGATAGCCAAGTCCAGGCAGAGCAGGGGTGTAGACGGAGGAGGAAGAGAGAAATATTAGTTTTTTTTTTAATTTTCTAGCCAATATCCATTTGTCAAGATATAATTAGATATTAGTAAATAAGCACACGCTACGTCAGCCGTTGACATGGCGCTTGCAAGCCACTGAATTTTCTCCTAGCCTTGGACATGCCTCCATACCTCGCTTTATATATTAAAGCAGCTTATGATATCCTTCCCATCGACATTAATCTAAGTCCCATGTAATGTATCTTAATTTGGAAATTTTAAAAAAGAGGGATCAATCTGGTAAAGGGTAATGATGTGAATTAACGTTTAAATCTATAGACAATTTTCAAATGATGAGAGCTTATTCGACAGTCAAGAATCGCATCAGTGTAATTAAGGTTGTCATCCGGGAAAATTATTGTTGTCCCAGCATCAATAGGAAAGCTACCCCTCCATCACAAAAAAGGGAATGAATCAATGGACAGGTTTTTTACAAGTCAGAACCCAAGATAATGCCTTTTGAATTTCACGGTGGCGGGTTAGGTAAATCACTATATTCCATAGTCAATTAATTGGAGGAGGGACCATTATCTATCTCCATCGAACGGAGATTTCTAGCACGAACTCGATACATGCCCATCGAATGCGTCGGATACACATCACCGAGTTCATGCCACGGATGTCTCGTTATCAATCCTACTTTTTCGCCAGCTTATCAATGCTTAGTGTTGAAAAGTTCTAGTAATCACTGTCATTTCCCAAAATGATTGTGCATCTCCACCTACTGTTAGAGAAAGAGACTGTTGACATTTTGGGGTTTGGATTTGATGGGCCAATTAATTTGATGGACCACTGTTTGATTTTCTATTGGAACAACCGCAATGCAGTGCTGTATGGGGACCATTCCAAGGATTTTCTCTGGTGAAAAATCATTGGTGTGGTTCAATTTCATATCCATGCGGGTCCATGGCATAGCTTATACTACAGGTCCAGCTACAGTTCCCTTGTCTTTGTCTTGCTCTGCGTTTGTTGCTATATGTTTTTCAATATACAATCATGGGTTGTAACCCAACAACATCAATCTCTCTCTCTCTCTCTCTCTCTCTCTCTCTCTCTCTCTCTACAATGATATTGCAATTATACCGATTGCGTGATTATTTGGTAGGAATATTTATATGATTAGGATGCTGATAATGTAACGTTCACCTAATCTACCAAACCAACACTATATAGAATAAATTTATGGAAATGGAGGATCGAGATAAGATGGTCTTAATGTGGGATGCATCCAAAAAAAATGTCAACAAAAGGATATACGTAGAACCAAAATGTGGTTGCATGGCTTTCTAGGGTTGCCTTAGTCTAAGAATATATCCTGTGGTGGACCACAAAATTAGGGTCTTTGCTACGTACCCAACACGTATTCCTCACGTTAGTAAGCATATTGTTGAATTAAAATCGCAAAACATCTAGGTGCGGTTGAGTCATTGACTCTTGGCTCTTGATGAGTCGTTTGTCCGTGAGCAGGAGTTCGACCATTTAGTGTCTTTCTCACGAATGTTTATGCAATGCAGACAGCGATATACTATATGAGGAAACGAATCATGAGATGAAAGGTTACTAGATAAAGAAGGGTATCATCGGCCTACCTTTGGAGTTGTAATGATATCTTTACCAATGATGGATACCCGACTCGTTAAAAGATTATCTATTCTAGATGGTGAGCCGAACAGAAGCCTTGTTGCAAACAGAGGTGGGGGCATGGTTGAATTCGCACGAGAAATAAATGCAAGAAAAGCGATCGGTTTGCACAAATTTTAAGAGAGCATTGTTGACCCAGTTTATAACCTTTGAAAAGCTCATTTCTGTCGGGCGAAACCCTTGAGAGAGTATGCACAAGTGTAGCGATTGAGGTGAGATAACGAAGTCTCACATCGAGCATTGAGCATTTATGTATGAGTTAAGTTCTCTATAACCTCCATTAAGGTGCATGTGTGAAGGAATTAGACGAAAGAGGTCTCACATCAAGGATGTGTTGTAACGTAACACACTAGTTGATATGTAACTTATTAGCTTAAGTTTTTAAGTGAATGTGAGTCCAATTGAATTTATTGGCTAGGTAGGACTTAACTTCTGTCTTGGTGATTCCCTAGGTAAAAGTATCGAGTTTTTGACGTGTTTTCAACTAGCGATATTTAAGCCAATGGTGTAATAATGCTGGGCACAATATGCGTGGAGGTTGGAGTTGAAATAATGTTGGAGCAAAAGGATACTAAGATCAATGGGGAGTGGGTCTAACATAGGAGACTGACACGTGAGGGAAAGATTTGTAAAGTGCACGGTGTGAGACGAAAGAAGTCTCACTTTAGGAATGTGGCATTTAATGTAGAGTAGTTAATATATCCCGCTTGGCATATAACCCATTGAACATATTTACAAGCTTGGACTTGAAATCCCTCTGAGTGATCTCTCCAAGCGAATATAACGTACTTATGCGACATATTCCCAACAACCATAATTTCGTGGTTTAAGATTGGTTCTTGTGAAACTAGCGTATTGGGCTTTGTAAGCACTTGACATATTTTATAACGCCTTGGTGGCTTCTGTCAATAAAAGCCACCAACACCTTTGTCTTTCTCTCTTCTCCTCGGTAATAATAATAATAATTAATAGCAACAACAATAATAATAATAGAAAGCATTGGGAGACTATTGCTGAATAGCATGTCACGCAGATCAAGAGTACAAACTTCACCATAATTTAATTTCTGTCAATTAAATAGATGGAAGTGGAGTGAGATGAAAAGACATTGAAATATGGCCAATGGGACTTTATAAAGGCGGTCTCTATCTTTTGAAAAAAATCAATATTACGTGCAGGCTAGGGATCTTGATTAATAACACTAGCTATAGCTAGCAAGGACATATCGACATTACTATGAAGTTTCCTGTTGGCTGTTAGATGCTACGGAATGAAAATAATAATACCTTTGGCCCCTTAATTAAAAAAACCTAAGCAAGCCACAAGCCTACTTCGAACCGACTGACTCGCCCATGTCCTTTGTCCTTTTATTTTCCATTTATTATGCCTAGGAAGATAAAATCGAGTCAATAAAAGATCCATAAGAGAATAATGTATCTATCTTTAAGTGCTAGAGAGAGAAAGAGAGGATACTCTATAGATTAAGGCATTGGAAAATGCTAACTATAATAGAGGTGATCCATAGATTGATGTACCAAGTAATGTCAAGACGATGATGCAGAGTACCTAGGGGATGCTCACCATGGAGTCTTATGTTACCGTTAACTCCATGGATCATTGCCTTGAGAGTTGGAGAGCAAAATCCTTTTGGGCTCTCTCCTGCACGCCTTGTTTTACGTATCGACGGTCGGACCCCTCAAGCCCCCATGTTCCCCTATATGTTTGTTTTCCCTAGGAGGAGGAAATACCCCTCTATGTTTTACATTCCGAGGATTCAAATGAAGTCTTTTAAAGACATATTTAGATCCTATCTATCTTATGTGCTAGAGAAAGAAAGAGAGGGTATTGCATAGATTAAGGAATTGAGAAATGTTAACTATAGCATAGGTGATCCATAGATTAATGTACCAAGTGATGTCAAGACCATAACGGAGTTTTTAACGAATGTGTTATATTCAATATCCAACAAAATTCTACCATATCTCTTAGAATATGGTAGTTAATGCACTATCAAATTCTCTCGTTTTCTTTATCAGAAAAAGTTTTCACTTAGTTAATATCCCTACACTCTAGTCATGCAATCTATTGGGGAAGAAGCTATATCGAAAATTCAGTAAACATATCCCTTATTATGAAATTCCAACATGAGACCCCAACGTTGCAAAGACAATATCCCAAATCTTATTAGGAGCTTGTGTCTTGTCAATTTAAAAGGTACTGATGTGTGTAACTTATCATCGTAAAAAACCGTCATATCAAATCTATAACGATCCACCGGATCACAAAATTAAAGGAGTCTTACTTTCATACGGTACTATTGCCTTCAGGTTACATATTTCTTCACAAAAGTTGTTTTTGATGGTGCTTTGCCGACGGTTATAACATTTTACAGATTCCAGCAATTCCTTGATCTAATTTTCAAAATAAAGTATCACTATGGTTTCTTAGATTTTTTATTGTGACACTGATGTGATTAATACATTAGGGATAGGATCTTATATAATTATTTTTGGTCTTTAGAATCAAATTAGATACAAATGATGTTTTGCATACATATCAATAATCGCCACAAAACCAGCAAATGATAATGATGGATGTACATTAGATCATTACAAAAAGAATAATAGTACCTTGAGCTGCCACATAATTGAAAAGCTCATCGTTTCCATGTGACAAGACAAACGAACTCGGTGATTATCTAAATGCAACAAACAAAAGCTCAAGAGAAAACCAAATTAATGCTAGGAAATTAAATCGACTCCCTCATCCATGAAATGGTCGGCCTTTGCGGACTTCGACTGGTCCATTGAAAATAAAAAAATAAAAGCAAAATCATGTAAAATATAGTCACGCATGTAGTTTCTGAACGAGAAACACACATAATCGAACATCATTTTCTTGTCTCACCTGCATGCAAGAATCACATTTGAAAATAGAAACTTAGACAGCTTCCAAACTGACAGATAAGAAAGCGTCTCTCTCTCTCTCTCTCTCGTTATTATTTTTTTATTATTTTGCTGCTTTGATCTTTCTTTGTTTTTTTCTTTTGCAGATGAGTGCTGCAAAATCTTTCCTTAGTACCAGCAGTCCACCCAACTCGATCCCTTTAATGATGTGCCTGCCCTGTGGGGCCTTGCATTTGGCGCATTAGATTACATAAATCTTATCTTGTCCGGCTTTATTAAATATATGCTGTCCTAGATGATGCTGAGAATAATCTTTAGCTCGTGTACCTTCGAGGTTCAAGAATGAGAATTTCCTTATATACATAAATATAAATATAGTGTCTTTTCGTACACGTACATGTTTGTGTGTGTATAGTTGACTTGTCGTGTCTTCTTCGTACCAGCCAGTTTGATCGACTTTCAGCTGTTAATTATTACCATTTCGAAAGAAGAGCGTAACTTTTCTTTCTTGCTCCACTTCCCCCCCACACCCCCCCCCCCCTCTTGCCGGGACTTTACCCATCATCGGGTTATCTTCCTATTTTGTCCATCGTGCACGTGTCACTAGCATGCTTTGAGAGATAAACTATGAGAGGTGTCTACTAAAATGATGCTAAATTACATCACCAAAGGGTAGTATCGAACATGTATATCGCGTCTTGGTGCACAATAACTTATTAAGGAAATGAGTGATTTATTTAAATACAAGAATGGCATAGTTTCATAGAAAAACATTCTACATTATGACATCATCATTATACGTAGGACAGCTGACGGTGGCTAAACTGTCATGTCAGATGAATCGGGCAGGACTTGGGCGAGAGGATTGTTGCATTTTTTATTAGAGGTTTAGGACTATATTGATTTAATTAAAAAGATGGGACTTCATTGGTTTCCATATAATAGATTTTAGGATTAATTGTGCATTTATTTCTTTTGGGAAGCTAGAGAAAATAGAAGGAATGAATTTTGAAGTAATATTTTAAAATTCCTCTTTTCCCATCTTACGGAAGTTTTTTAGTAAATGTGAGTGCGACGAGATGTATTAAGAGCTCAAAATTAAGCTCTATCTTGACGATTTCCTCATATTGAGATATTGGACTTGTGTGGCGCACTCTAATAAATGTTACAGATGTTGGGAGTACGCAACAGAAGTTCGATATCTTCAATAGGGGAGATCGCCAAGAGGAAGCGCAAATCCGAACTTGTCAATATATCTAGTTGGACCTACTTTTACTTAAAAGGTATAGGGCAATGAGTTATGGGCCAAATGAAATTATTAATTACTCCACACTAAACCAATTATTTGATGTGAGACTTTTTCTATACAACTCGTAAATGCATCTCAATAATCTCTCTCCTCACATATGTGCTCAGTGTTAGGTCTACTCCATTTTAATTCAGGAATATTCTACATCAATATTTCTCAACTTGAATCTCCAATGCTCACCTTTATCCTTGATCTCTTTTTCCAAACTAAATTACAAAGGTTGCCATTGGGACCGCATTGCTACTTCACAACGCCCACTTCACTCTAAGTCTCTTCTGCTAGACCAAACCATGAATGTTGCCTGGAAATCGTGTTGGTTTAATTTATTCCTTGAGATATTCACTAAGCATCATAAGCATTGGAAGTTGCCACCAATCAACAATCAGATCTGATCATTTGTTGAGAATGCATAGTAGAAACCTAATACCTTCGATGGGAGAGATTGCCAAGAGGGAGCTCAAATTTGAATTTGTTAAAATATATAATTGGACCCATTTTTATTCACAAGTTTAAACTAATGAATTATAAGCTAACTTAGATATGTTAACGACTCTACACTATAACAATTTTCAATGTGAGACTTTTTCTAACATAATTCACACATGTACCTCAACAGTCAAAACCAATGACCAATTGTGTTCTCAATGTCTGTTGATGTCTTTATGAATATCTTGATAAAGAAATCTTCTCGAATCGACACAATTTCCCGATGAGAATTTGCCATCATGACTGATTTTCCGATGAGAATTTGCCATCATGACTGATTTTGGCAAGGGGACCCCGAGTGAAAGACATGACATCTTGGTGTATTAATGCATCACAACTTAAGGATAATTATTGAGATTCTACTATGCAACATGTTCAAGATCCAGTTGAGGTATTGGATTAAAGGAGCGAAAGCCTAGCACAGTAGACTCATATGTTGGGATGGGGGAGGGGTCGCTAAGGTCAACGTGTAAGTGGTGGTCGGTGAAATTCCGCATTAAAGAATTGGTGCAACACAGCCAATACGAATCAATGTTTAATAATTAATTGATTTAAACTTTTGAGTAAAAATTAAGGGCCCGTTTAATAATGTATCAAACAGTAAAAATTTCTATTTTTTTATTTCCAGAAATAGTTTGCAAACAGAAATACGTTTGGTAAACTTTTTATTCTCAGGCACATTTTTGCAAAACTTTATGCCTAGAAACAGTTTTGGAAAAGAAACAAGAAGTAAAAAAAAGTTACTTCTTATTTCTCGGCATAATTTTGAGAATGAGTTCTTTTTCTTTTTTTCTTTGTGTTGTTCTTCCCTGGGCCGTGACCGGTCGCTGGCGGCCGGCCGAGCGCCAGCGATCGGCCATAGCCTAGGGCCAACGAGGGCGTCACAGCCCTCGCTGGTCGCCGGCGGAGGCGAGGGTGAGGGCTGGACCCTCGCTGCCTGGGCGAGGCGGCTCGCCGTCGATCATGGCAAGGTCGAGCCTCGCCGTCGCAACTGACAGCGAGGTCGGCTTCGCCATGGGTCGTGACGGCGAGGCTCGGCCTCGCCTAGATTGGGCGAGGCTGAGCCTCACCGTCGGGACCCATGGTGAGGTCGACCTCGCCCAAATTGGGCGAGGCCGAGCCTTGTTGTCGCGACCGACGGTGAGGCTCGACTTCGCCCAATTTGGGCGAGGTCGGCGGTGAGGCAGGTGGCCAAGGCAGCAGTGAGGGCCGTGACGCCCTGGCCTGTGGCCGGTTGCCGACACCGGCGACCGGCCATGGCCAAAGAAGGGAAGGGTAGAAAGAAAAAAAAAAGAAAAAAAATATTAAATAATTTAAAATATTATTAATAAAAAGAAATTTTGGGTAGTTACCAAATGTATTTATGTTCTTTTCTATCCCAGGAATAGAAATTTTGGACAGTTACCAAGCGCTTTCAAATGCTCGGAAATTGTTTCCGGGTGCAAAATAAAAAAGAATCATTTCTGAGTAAAAATAGTTCCCGTGTACAAAATGAGTGTCATGCGCATCCTAATTCAACTAGATATGTTAACAAAATGTGTTAAGACTTTTGCTATCTTTCAAATGACCTTCCTAAACTGAGGTATCCAGTTTGTATCACGCTTCCTAATAAGTCTCCTTTAGAAAAACGATCAAGGCAATAATCTATGAGTTGAAACTCTACCTTAGTCGTACGAAATACTTTACTAATTCATAGATTATTTAATATATGCATAGATGCCAAGGTGGATAGCTGAAACATGAGATTGCTTGTACTCGGTATTACGAGAAATCGAGAATGCATCGTGTGCTTAAGTATGACCAAATCTTCTATAATTACCAAGTCAATCCCTCTCATGTTAAGTTTAAATAAATCAAGATTAAAGCTTCATGTGAAGATCTTTAAGTAGCAATTAGGGTCGGTTGCAACCCAATCATCGATAGCGATGCTGGATATGATCCGACAAGTCCAAACCAAAGGTCATGAGTTTGAACTCTCTCACTGTAGTAGTGTGTGTATCATGTCTCGATGCACGAGTTTCAAAACGCTAGTTGTCATCTCGATGCGGTTATGGCAACAAGACTCGTTCAATCTCGAATAATGGCAACCTCTCCATAGCCCTAAACTTGAATATTCCAAAACAATTACAAAGTCACCCCGTGATAATTTCAGAGGACTTAACGCGCTGACTGTTCCTCCAGCCTTTTCTTTGTTGAAAAAACACAAGAAAAGCCGGTGACCTTTTCTTTAAACTCTCCAAGTCAAACCACTGAATTTAGTCAAATTATTTTTGGTCTATATCGATCTATTCACATGTGAAATTCATGAACAGAGTATAACTTTTTCCTCTCATTATGCATCGGACATTTAATTCGAAAAATAATTAGGTAGGGGACGTATAATTCCGAGTCACATGTTCGAACTCACCGAACTCACCTTTCCACGATAGAGACAATGCATTTCGATGATTCCACTTTTTTTTTTTTATAAATTAAGGAATTATCGATCAAAAAACAAATTAAGTAATTATAAAGAATAAATTTTTTTTCTTGGTCGAGAATTATAAATAAATAAATGAAAAGGTAAATAAAAAACATTTTTTTTGCGGGATTGTAAATAAAAAACATTAGCAAGAGAGAAAAAAGAAAGGGAGGGAAAATAATAAAAAAAGGAAAAATTTCACCGTCCTATGCATGCCTTCGTACGTCAACATCAACAGCTACTCGAGTCAATGCACGAGCCTCACGCGCCGCGGAGATAGCGGGGTCGTACGCGCGCCTGCGGTTGGTCCGTGGGTCGACGCGCTTAAGCTGCGGGTGGGGGGAAATTTTTTTTCCCAACCCCATTTTCAGACCCACATTTTCCGAGAAAAATTTTTAGATAATAATGGAGCTCGAGCAATTCCCCACTGTCTGCTCAAAGTTCAGACCAGATCATCGTCGTCTCCGAGCAAGCAAGAGAGAGAGAGAGAGAGGAAGAAGGAGGAGGAGGAAGAACCCTACCAATGGCTAATCTGCGCAGCTCCTTTACCGGCGCATTCTAGCCTAACCTCCAAACCCTGAAAAGGGTCTGACTCGCTCTCCCCCCTTTCTCTCTCCTGTCGGTTGGGGTTGGATGCTTCTTAGCTTCTTGCATTCCCTCTCTCTCTCTCTCTCTCTCTCTCTAGATTAGCCTTGCCTGAAGCTTTTACTCCGCACGGATCAAAGCTCCGTTCTTTAGCTTCTGCCGTGGGTTCCTCGTTCTGGGTTCGGACCGTTTCGAGGGGTTCTGTTGTGAAGATTCTTGCTTGGCGGTGAGGGAAGCGGGGGAGCAAGGAACGGTACTCTGTGTGTGTGTGTGCGTGTGGGCGTGTGGGCGTGGGTGTTTCGGCTCCAGATCTGGGCAAGAAGAGGTCGTTTCGAGCAATGGAGATGGAGACTGGAGTGTCTTGGCTTCTTGCGGCGTGACTCGCGCTTGAAGTGGAAAGGAGTGAGCTCGTTTTTGGTTTCTTGGAAGCTGCAAGTTTTGGAGTTTTTCGACGCCCCCTGTGTTCTCTGTTGGTTTCTTGTGGGCGGGGGGGAGTGAAAACCTTGGTGGGTTTCTCATTTTCGCGACTCTGTAGAGAGAGAGAGAGAGAGAGAGAGAGAGAGAGAGAGAGGAGTTGGTGTGAGAAATGCTGGCGATCGGTAGTCCTTCAAGCAGCTTGTTTTCAAGCTCCAGCTGCAATACTCTGCTCAGGGAACTTCAGGTCTTTCCTTTCACTCCTCTCTATCTTTCCTTCCCAGCGTTTTCTTCTTCTTCTTCTTCGTTGTTTTTACTGTTTTTTTAGTTCTTTCAAGATCTTTTTGTGAAGGCCGCTCGCTCTCTGATAGGAAAGGGAAATGTGTTCTCTTTTTGGTGGAAAATCACTTTTTAATGATGGGTAGTTTTCTCCGTGACTTTATGCTGTTTTTACTCTGCTAAAACAAGAAAGCACTGATTTTGCTTTTTGATGAAATCATGGTTTGTTGGTCTATCGGAGCTTGTGTTGTTAGGATCCTTTTACCTTTAATCCTTAGGCTAAACAGTCGTCTAACTATTTCCTGTTAGTCAAGTAATTCTTCCTGTAGTTCTCTCTGTTCATAAGGATTTCTAACTTCTTTTTAATTTATATACTCCATACATTTGCTTTAAAGGATTGCTTTGTGGACGTTAGTGACGTGAAATATTTTTCAGTGTAATGAATTTTAGAAGTTTGGCACTATATCATTTCTTTGTATGGGGTTAGCTTTTCTTCATTGTATGTTCTGTGACAGTGACTGCAAGTTGATATAGCTGTTTGGATTTCCGAATTGTGAATTAGCTTCTTGTCGAATTACATTTTCTTTTCCTTCGGTGAGCTTGCTTTCCAGTTTCTTCATGTTTTCTGTTTCGGAATCTATTGGACTCTTGGGAAATTCCCCTCCTTATTGGGATAAATGTCGAAAACGAATTTTTGGTGTGTCAGAGTACGGGTTGACCTCAAGTTTCAGAGGAAGTGCTTTCGGCTAATATTTTTCTTAATAAGTCCGGCAACACTATCATTCTTCTTTATTGCATCAATGTAAAGAAAAAGAAACTAAAATCAACATATTATTGCAATAGTTCCTGGACTGTTTTTTAATTATCGTTTAATCCAAGGGGAAAGCTGTTAAATTTCTGTTAAACTGAACGGGACCTTCTGTTTAAGTCGATAGTCAAGCAATTCCAGTCAAATCTCAAGCTCATTAGTTTCTGTAGAAAGAGTGGGTGAGTGGACGATACATCATCTTTGATGATACTGAACCTGTTCTTTGTTGGAGCAGCAATTATGGATTGACATTGGAGAAAGTGAAGCCGATAAAGACCGCATGCTTATAGAATTGGAGGCTGAATGCTTACAAGTTTATAGAAGAAAGGTTGAGGAGGCTGCCAATGCCAAGGCTCGTCTACATCAGTCTGTTGCAGCCAAGGAAGCTGAGCTTGCAACACTTACGGCCGCTCTTGGAGATCTTAATATTCATTCGCCTGTAAGAGGAAATTACACGTAACATGTGATTTTGTTCCACAACGCAATTTCAGTCAAAACCTTTTTCCTGCCATCAGTTGCTGTGTCTCCCCTTTCATGTGTTCTGTGGCATGCTGTGTTGTCACTGTATCATTAACATTGAGAAGATAATCAACACCATAAAAGAATGTCCAAAGCCCAAATTTTAAAGTATGTAAGTGAGATAAAATATTGTGCACCCTGTCAAGGGCATCCTGTTTAGGAATTTAGGTTGCCTTGTTGAAATTTGGATGCCAGTTGATCTTTAGTTGTTTGGGTTCATGAGGATGGATCAGATTGTCAAAAATAAATCTTATGCTGGATTTCACTGGGTGATTTAAATGAGCTGAACTTACACTTTTCTATTGTGCAAGAGGATGCTGCTACTGCAGAAATCTTAATAGAAGAAATGGCTGATTGATGGGTTAGTGATAGCACTTTCCTGTACAAAGCGATATGAAGAATTAATGTAACCAAATGCTTTCTTGAACTAACTGAAGTGTATGTAGCATGGTGTGACTGGTGGGTATTATGCTACTTGATGCATGGTCCATCAACACTTAATTTCGTTGACAAGTATGCTGCAGCATGTAAGATGGAGATAGATATAATTCTCATAAGTATATGAATCTGCACAGACTGTGACTTATAGCCAATTAAACCAATCCAAAGAGAATTTTCTTGTGTTGATCGACAAAATAATAATAGATATACCACAGTTTTTTGCTTAGTCTGAACAAAACTGGCAGATATCTTTAGATTTCTCTAGGCAATTTTCAGTTGCTCATGGAGCTGTTAATGCAAAATGTTACAGATTCAAGCTGAGAAGAGGTCAGCGTCATTGAAACAGAAACTTGCTTCTGTGACTCCTGTGGTGGAAGATCTGAGGAAAAAGAAAGAGGAAAGGATAAAACAGTTGGCTGACATACGGGCTCAGATTGAGAGGATCAGTGGAGAGATATCGGAGTACGGTTATGCAAATAATGGCACAAGCAGTAGCCTGAGTCTGGATGAACAAGACTTGTCCCTTAGAAGGCTTTCTGAATATCAAACACACCTTCGCACTCTTCAGAAGGAGAAGGTATTTTTTGCTTGACAAATTAGCTGATGGTCAAAACTCCTCTATTCTTTTAAATTTTCCCTGGCTTGTTTGAGGCATAAGATGAAATACTTCAGCTTGAATACGCGATTACTTTTGTGATCCTCTAGAGAGTGAGGAAAGATGGGCCTCTTCTGAATACATGTCAGTCCTATATCTTTGAGCACGAAGAATAGTTTTGTCAACCCTATGCTAAGAAGAAGAGTTTTAAAGAATAGGTTGGCTGGTGACATGAAACAGGGGGAGTAGATTTGAAAAGAGAATATTCAGTAGAAGACACGATGCCTCGAAATTTCAGTTTCACTTTTGGCTTCTGTTAAGAGCATGTGAAGAAGCACCTTAATATAGGTTCTTTAAAGAACTCTATATAATTAACAGAATTAAATCCACTAGTACAGACTAAAACTTCAATTGTCCATATTCTTCCTGGACTACATGTAGTATGAACATGGATGCATGTATGCACAAGGTGTCAGTCTTGTGTAGTGTGTTGCGTATCACTTGATTTCTCTACTGTTCTCGACTAATAGTATGATTATCCTTGTTTCTTTGCAGTCTGAACGCCTTCAGAAAGTTCTAGTGCACATAAACGAGGTACATTCTCTCTGTGGCGTGCTTGGATTGGATTTTGGAAAAACCGTCAGCGAGGTGCATCCAAGTCTGCAAGGTACAGGTATTGAACAATCAACTAACATCAGCAATGGTACCCTGGAAGGTCTAGAACATGCCATTCGGAAGTTGAAAGCGGAACGCAAGTCTCGAATCCAGAAAGTAAGCTGAATCCTCAGTGTTATTGTTTCAGATCGGTCACTAATCTTAGTTCTCACATGTTTCAATCTGTATTGTTAATTCACAGGTTAAAGATATTGTTGCATTGTTATTTGAATTATGGAATTTAATGGACTCCTCAAATGAGGAGAGGAGTAATTTTTCAAGGATCACATCCGTCCTCAGGTCTTCAGAAAGTGATATTACAGAACCAGGTGTTCTGTCAATGGAGTTAATTGAACAGGTTCGGAATGTGCCCTGTTTGTTGATGTGCTGTCCTTTTCTGTCATGTGATGTTTTTAATAATAAAAAAGGAAAACTTGCCGCCAGGCATCAGCAGAAGTGGATAGGCTCACTACTTTGAAAGCAAGTAGAATGAAGGAACTTGTCATGAAAAGGAGGTCAGAATTGGAAGATTTTTGCCGACTTGCCCATATTGTACCTGACACTAGCACCTCTGCTGAGAAATCCAATGCACTGATAGATTCTGGTATACTCTCTCAATCCTTGCCTTAGCGAGTCCCTTTCTTCCACATAGTGTGTTTAACAAGAGAACCTTAAGTCAAATTCTGCGCATTTCAGGTTTAGTAGATCCCTCGGAGCTTTTGGCAAATATTGAAGCACAAATAGTTAAAGTAAAAGATGAAGCTGAGAGTAGAAAAGAAATAATGGATAGAATTGACCGATGGCTCACTGCCTGCGAGGAGGAAAACTGGCTTGAAGAGTATAACCAAGTAAGCCAATGGTCTTCGAAAATGTGATCCCAAGCCAAGTACTTATAGTGTCTTATTATCATTACCGGATGAGATATAGCGGAAGTTGGTATTTCATTTAAACGTATCATATTACCAACCTCTGCCTACTAATTATGTGCTTGGTTTTAGGACGAGAACCGATACAATGCCGGAAGAGGAGCTCATGTTAATCTGAAACGAGCTGAACGAGCTCGAGTGGCTGTTAGCAAAATTCCAGGTGGTTGTCCCATCATATAATTTTTTTTACCCCAGTTTGGTGAACGACTTGTTCCTGTGGCTAAATAGCTGTTCCATGCAGTGATGGTTGACAATCTAATAACCCGAACACTGGCATGGGAAGATGAGAAAAGGGCTTTATTCCTTTACGACGGAGTGAGTACTTATGCAGTAAATCTTTTAATGTACACATTCTTGTTCTTTCTGGTACTTAATTTTCTTGTGATAATATCTTTAAAGGTACGACTGGTATCCATACTGGATGATTACAAATTGACCAGAAAACAGAAAGAAGAGGAGAAGAGGAGATTCAGGGTAATGTTTCGCGTGTTATATCTGAGCAAAGCTCATGTTGATGATAAAAGTTCCGCTCTAATTTGACACTTTTAAAATTTTCTTGAAAAATTTTAATATCCCTGTCTGAGCTGAATCAAGAAAGAAGTTTGAGTGAACACTTTCTGAACATATTGCTTTTACAGGACCAAAAGAAGCTTCAAGATTTGCTTCTAACGGAGAAGGAAGCCATGTACGGGTCTAAGCCCAGTCCGAGAAAAAGCAACAGCTTCAGGAAGCTAAATGGGTATTCTGCTAACGGGAATGGATCCATGACTCCAACACCACGCCGTAATTCAATGGGAGGTGCAACTCCAGAGCTCCTCACACCAAGATCATATTCTGGGCGTCAAAATGGTCATTTCAAAGCAATGAGAAGGTTATCCACTGCTCCATTGAACTTTGTGGCCATATCTAAAGAGGACTCGATGTCAACGTATACATCCGTTTGCGGTTCCGAACTGGGGTCTCCACCACATCTCTGAAAACCTGCAATGGTACATCTGTCCTATAATATGCAATTCAAAATTCTGTGCATGTGTTCCTTCCCTAGTGAATAGTTTATTCTGCAAGTAAGTTAAAAAATATCTGCACCTCTTTTATATTTTGTCTTTGCATTCTCTTTGTTGAAGACACCCTTACTTTATGTTTTGCAGTGTTCTTCACTTATTATTATCCTTTAGTGCAAATTCATTTAAACTAGGTAGCAGATCGTTCTGGCATTTAACTCGCCTGCCACCTTATCTATGTTTTAGAAAACCTAAAAAATAAGGAAATAGAGGCAATGTGTGTGTGTGCTGTGTTTTTTAATTAAAAGATTGGCATTAATTTCATTGGAGTACAGGATGGACTATGATTGTCCTTTCAAGTCGAGCTCATCTATCTTTCCATTCACTTGTATATTCATCAGCTTCGGAATCTGATGACAACTTCGTGACCATTGATACTAATTTTGTTTCGGAGAGAGTTGATTTGTCACGTATTAATTGTTTCTTTGAGGGTTTAGACTCACGGTCCAGAAACATCTTTTCTATATCCAGGGACAGGTTACTTGTGCTGGAGATTCAGCGGCGACCTTGTGAATAGCGAAGGAAGTGTACACAGTAGCTTACCATTGTACTTTCTCAAAGTGACTTCTTCAGTGCTGTTAACTGACAGTTGAGGATGTGAATCAGGTGTTTTTCCTAGAGATTCTAGAAGCGAGTTAGCAATTCTGTTTATACGATGTGGCTTTCTTTTGGCAACTGCAAGTTATTGTTTCATAGATCGTAGGAATATATGGCGCATGAAGTAGTGAAAGTTTATATTTCATTTTGCGGGATTTTTTGTTATTCGGGAGTGTTGAATGTACATATATTCATCGTAAGTGTGGTTGATCTTGCTTTCAATTGTTGTCTGTTGCATTCTGCTTATTTTGTTAAGCAACTTGGATGGTTCTCTCCTCTTCTTTTCCCTCATTGATGGAAACAGAAGTTTTTTAGGAACGTCATGAGCAAATCCTTGATCAAATTTTGGCAGTACAAGGAAAAAGTTGTAGGATTGGATAGTTTGTTGCAGTAGCTTTAATGATATCCTTTGTTTTACTAATATCTTGGTCACTGTAATCAATTCCTATGTCTGCTGGACTACATGATCACAAATAAACTGAAAATGTGGTTCAAGGTTTATACGTACATCCTGTCTTGAAGATTTGAGTCGTGTTGAAGAAAACTCGGATCTCAAACGCCAAAAGCAAGATTATAAGTTAAAACAAGAATGTAAGTTGGTAAGTGAGATAAATTTGATTTAATTGACAACTTTATCAGAACAAAGGCTGGTAATTTACTAACACGATATTCATAAGCTGTAACATTAGCTGGTAACTTATCGACAGTTAATTTGTTAAAAACTCTGCTGGTTACAAAACAAATTACTAGCGATGCTTTAAAGTTAACAGCACTTGCCAGTCACAAACAATCTGTTTATGTTATACCGCATGAAACGATGAAATCGTCCTCAACAGATGATGAGCTGATGCAATGATATCTCGATTGTAATTTTTACAGTACTTAGAACTTAAATATACCTTGGCAACTATGCAGTGATGACATGTCTTCTGCTTCAGTGAAGATTGTATCGCTACCTTCCTGAAATTATCAGCACTTCACCAATAACATCTACAATCATCAGGTAAATATTAAACCAAGTATAGTTTTGGAATTATCAAAATCCCATAGGGAGTTTTCCCAATAGTTAGTAATTTATCCAGTCAAAAATTGGTATATCACTTAAAAAAAGGTTGGTAATTTGATGTGATCTTTCATAAATTTAAAACATTTGCAAGAAAAGTAAATATAAGTTTGTGAAGAGATTAAGATAATTTTTGTTGTTAGAGATAAGAAAAGTTGGTAATTTGAATAAACCAAATACATGACGATACTTGTTAAGGGAGCCAAGTATGAGCTTGTGAACAAGTCCAGTAAGATCTACCTTCACTCAAAAGCTTAAGCTTATGAGTTATGGGCCAACTACAATATATCAACTATTCCTGATTACACCAATTCTTCGATGTGTGACTTTCTAACAACAACTCAACATGAATCTTAACACTACAAACTAGCTCAAATTAAAGTTGGTAAGGCAAAACTATTTAGTAATTTAATTGGAGAAAAGTTGGTAATCACGCTAATTAAGGTGGATAATTTCTAAAAGGAGTTAGGAAATTAACAAGTTGGTAGATAATGCAAATAAAAGTTGGTAAATATTTTTAAAAAATAAATAACATTAGCAATTAACTCAAATGAGTGTTGGTAAACTTAAATTGGGTAGTAACTTAATCAGCGAAAAGTATTGACCAGAAAAAAATCAGCAAAAAGTTGGTAAGTTCCCTAAGTAAAGGTTGGTAGTTTCATATTATTTATGGTAAATTTAAGGCGTTGATAAGAAAGATAAATAAAAGTTGGTAAAAACTTAAAAGTAAAAGAAGTTTTTTTTTTGGTCAGAGATAGGAAAAGTTAATAATTTTAATAAAGTTCAATAAATGTCAATAGCCAACTCAAGTACAAGTGGGCAACGCAAAGTTAGTTAACTTAATCGGAGAAAAATTGGTAATCACTCTAATTAAGTTTGATAACTTCTAAGAAGAGCTGGATTTGACGAGTTGGTAGGAAAGCCAAATTAAATTTGGTAAATTTAACTAAACATTCAAATAAATGTTGATTGGCAACTCAAATGAGAGTTGTTAAACCACAACTAGTAAGTAACCTAATGGAAGAAAACTTGGTAAATTAAACAAGTATAAATCAATAAATTGATATAACAGTTGACAAGTTGAAGGCATTTGCAAGAAAGGCAAATAAAAGATGGTATATTGATCATTAACAAAAGTTGATAAATTAAAAAAAAATAAATGTTGATAAGTATGTGAAATTAGAGTTGGTTAACCCAAAAGTAATTGGTAATTTAATTTTTAAAAAAAATAATCACTCAAAAATAGATTAATAAATTAACATAAGAGCTGTTAAATTTAAGGAATTGGTGAGAAAGTCAGATGAAAGTAGGTCATTTGCAAACAGTCTGAAAAGTTGGTAATTTCAAAAACTTGTTGGTATGTTACCAACAATTGCACAAAAATCAGGTGATTAGTTCATCAACCTTTTTTTTTTTTGTGAGATGAGTTTTTACTTAGTAACTTAGCTCCTATTTCTATCACCGAAATAAAAAATAAACCAAAGCATGGTAATAGAAATTTTCTAGTGTAAGAAAATTCTTATCATTTTGGGGAACCAATTACCAATTTCTTAGTTAAGTACATAACTAATTTTATCATCCTCGGAGTTTTCATGAAATAATATCTATAGTATTTTAATATTCTCTAATATGAAATGATATATAGCTAGATTGTTGTAATGTGTCCAACTTACAAAGACTTTTAAAAGAAACGGAAAATGTGAAGAACACCTTTTAAGTAAATGCAAAAAGAAAAAAAAGAAATCTTTTCAAAATCCTTAAGGAAGAATTTGGTCTTCATTCACAAAAACAAAGACAAAAAAATTGAGAGGCCACGAACATCTTTTCAAAGTCCTCCTCTCTTATGGCTGGCCACCTGAAGCGACTAAAAAATTCCAAAGTCATGCCTTGCAAGACTCGTCAAATGGTCAACACATCAATTGCAACCATTAATGATTGTGTCCATCATGTCGGGAGCGCAAAAGGCAGTGCCGCAGTGGTAATGCAAATGTACTTCCTTATATTTACAGTAAGATGGATCTTACTGTGGTAGCATTGATATCAGCAAATTGTGTAGATATCCACCATGACAAACTATAAAGGAAGACAAACGATATTGGCTAATGTGCAGAAATATTGCATGCGCTATAGATCCTGTGGATCAAGTTTTTGTCTGAATAATTAATTACCATAATGATGTCTAAGGGTCCGGATGGATGGGTTGGACACCTGATTTGCAAAGTGATTAGATGTAATGAAGTGAAGTTCTCTCTTGGATGCCTCAAAGATTTCCTTTAAGGGTGTTTGCTCATGTTACTACCGGGAATTTACTGAAGACTGCTAAAAGCTTTTCGAATTTTCACCTCCTAGCTTGTTCATGGATTATCCAGGAAGCTAAGGTGCTGCATGAAAACCATTCTGGTTCTGTTCAGAACTGGTTTTTTATTCCCAGAATCAGTTTTGGACTGGAAACCCGTTTGGTAACGCAATTTCATTTTTCTATTTCCGAGACAAGTTTACTTCCAAAACTGATTCTGAAATCAGAAATGAGAACAAAAAAAAAGTTAATTTTTCATTTCTGGGACAAAAGTGAGAACCATTTTTGAGGAATTCATTTTCTTCAACACACATATCCATATGGAAGTCACGATCTTCGAGGTGAGAAAAAAAAGTAAAAAATCAAAAATTTCAAAACTTAACAGAATGGTTTAGAATCTGTGGCTACCCACTTTCAGTGAAATTTAAATTTTTTTAGGTACCGAAAAAAATAAAAAAATAAAAAAATAAAAAATTTCAAAATTTCACAAAATGGCTTAGAAAACCTATGGCCACTCACTTTGAGCAAAATTTAATTTTTTTAGTTGCAAAAAAAAAATAAAAAATAAAAAATAAAAAAATTCTAAAATTTAAAAACTTCACAGAATATCTTAGAATACCTGTGGCCACCCAATTTGAGCGAAATTTTATTTTTTAGGTGCTGAAAAAAATAAAAAAAGCAAAAAATCAAAAATTTCAAAACTTCACAGAATGGCTTAGAATACTTGTGGTCATCCACTTTGAGTGAAATTTAAATTTTTTTAGGTGCCGAAAAAAATAAAAATAATAAAAAAATTTAAAACTTCACAGAATAGCTTAAAATACCTGTGGCCACCCACTTTGAGTGAAATTTTAATTTTTTTATATGCCAAAAAAATAAAAATAAGCAAAAAAGTAAAAATTTCAAAACTTTACAGAATGGCTTAAAATACCTGTGGCTACCCACTTTGAGCGAAATTTTATTTTTTTAGGTGCCGAAAAAATTAAAAAAAAATAAAAAAAGAAAAAATTTCAAAACTTCACAAAATGGTTTAGAATACCTGTGGCCATCCACTTTAAGCGAAATTTTAATTTTTTTAGGTGCCGAAAAAAATAAAAAATAATAAAAAAAAAATTCACATAATTGCTTAGAATACCTGTGGCCACCCACTTTGAGTGAAATTTAATTTTTTTAGGTGTCAAAAAAAATAAAAATAAGCAAAAAAGAAAAATTTTCAAAACTTCACAGAGTGGCTTAGAATACATGTGGCCATCCAACTTTGAGTGAAATTTAATTTTCTTTAGGAACCAAAAAAAATAAAAAAATAAAAAATACCATTTGGGCATCTAAAAAAAATTAAATTTTACTCAAAGTGGGTGGCTAGAGGTATTGTAAGTCATTCTGTGAAGTTTTGAAATTTTTGATTTTTTATGTTTTTTTCACCTAAAAAAATTTAAATTTCACTCAAAGTGGATGGCCACATGTATTCTAAGTCATTCTGTGAAGTTTTGAAATTTTTGATTTTTTGCTTTTTTTTCACCTCCAAAAATTAAAATTTCACTCAAAGTGGGTGGCCACAGGTATTCTAAGCCATTTTGTAAAGTTTTGAAATTTTGAGTTTTTGAATTTTTTTGGGCACCTTAAAAAATTTAAATTTCACTCAAAGTGGGTGGCCACATGTACTCTAAACTATTTTGTGAAGTTTTGAAATTTTTGATTTCTTAATTTTTTTGAAAAAATTCAACAAATTTCCTATTTTCCCGAAATCTAAATTTTTTTTATTTTCTCGACATTTTGATGATTTTTTCTGGAATTTTTCAATTTTTTGGGATTTTCTGAATTTTTTAAAGATTTTTATGAATTTTTCGGATTTTTTATTATTTTTATTCCATTTCTAAAAAAATGGATTTTTGTTCATGGAAATAGAATTTTCTATTGTTTATCAAACGGGTTTTTATTTCAGAAAATAGAAATTTTGTGCTGTTATCAAACGGGTTTCTGTTCTAGAAATAGAAATTTTTTGTCATTATCAAACGGGTTTTTTTTCTCAGAAACTCATCCAGGAACCAAAAATAGAAAAATCTATTTCTGGTTCAGGAACTCATTCCGGAACAGAATGGTTATCATTCGCTACCTAAGCTGCTGGTTGCTTCCCATGATCTCGGCGATGTCAAGGAATGCAAGACTAAGAGAAGTGAAATTGAAATGCAGAGAGTGAGAAATTTGTTGCAGTAGTTGCCAAGATTGCAAAGAAGGAAGCATGTTGATGGAAGTTGACCAATCCTTGGCTTCGAAAGGTCAACACCATATGGGTACAATTAATTCAAGAGATAATCACACAAACAGTCCCTAAATTTTGATCAAATGTGCAATTTAGTCTCTGAACTTTTAATTTATTTAATGTAGTCCTTGAATATTAGCCTAATGTTCAATTTAATCCATGAACTTTTAATCTGTTCAATGTGATCTTTGAACTTTTAGTACATGTTCAATTTAGTCCCTAAACCATATGAAAATATTCAATGTAGTCCCCGAACTTGAATTAATGGAAGGACTACATTTAATATTGTCAAATAGTTCAGGGACTGAATTGAATATGTACTAAAAGTTCGGGAACCATATTGAACAAATTAAAATTTTAGGGATTATATCGAACAAATTAAAAGTTCAATGACTAAATTGCACATTGGATTAAAGTTCAGGGATTGTTTGTGTCATTTTTCCTTAATTCAATGAGGTATTCTGATATACATTGGAAGTTGTCAGCTCTTGGATAACTCCAGATAAAAATATATTAGTGAGATCCAAGCAGTGTGAGTTGGAATGGTTGCCGAGCTGAGAAATTGTTTCCATGAAAACCTGCAAAGGTGAGATTGTACTCCAGTCCCTGCAGAAAACAGAGGAATTGGGGGAGCGTTGCCTCCCAAGCTGCACTTATATGGAGGATGTTGTACTTGTGTGGTATTTGATAGGAGAAAGTTAGAATCATTGGTTTAAAATTGTGACTGATTATCATGAGTGGAAGTGAACAAGCATAAAAAATGACTACTGTAAAAAGTGATCACAAGCATTTCTGAATAGTTTTGTTTTCTACTTAGATAATAACAAATGTACAAATAGAATACACTCTAAAGTTCAAATTCAGTACTACAATTGCTTTTAAAATTTAAAGTGGGCACAGTTAGTAGTTATTAATTGACCAACACATAATGATTTTACTACTATCAAATTCAATTGTAAATTAAACACTGCTTTTATTGTTCAATGTTTGCCCGATTAGTTGTTAGTAGAACTGGTCATTGGGTAAGCACAACCAGGTCCTTAAAGATTGGGCCAGAATTTTTACCCATCATTGTACATCAATACATAAATCTTTTGGTTGAGTCGGGCCAGCTTTCTCACAAAATGCCCTTGTCCAAGCCTATCCAAAAGCCTTCAGGCCCTTGCCGATCGAGCCAGGTTGGACTTTGGCGGGCCATGTACAGCCGGCCAGTGATCGGGTCTAGTTGTTAGTAAGTTATCGACGAAATACTGATTTTACCACTATGAACTTCACGGTACAATATTATATACTCATGAATTTTACAAATATGCATACTTTACCATAGAATTCAGCGATTTATATTTGAAATTAGAAATGTGGATCAAATTGCCAACATGCATGGCAACTCACCAAAGATTGACATGTTTGCAGTGATGGGACTGACCATATATGGAGTTTACCGATGTGAAAGGTAGCTAACCAAACGATAATGTAGTGTGATGTGGATAAATTTTTTATTACATGCTTTTCGGCCAAAACAAAGAACAGGGTGTTGAGGTCCATTTCATAAGAACAAATGTGACTTGACAACTATCCAACCGTGATGACAGGCTTCTGAGTCAGTGGGGCTGAAATTTCGTTTCATGAAGATGGACCACGCATCGTTGTCCATTGAGCATATACTTGATCTTGTAATAGCAAGAGAAGAAAATAGCTGAAGAACAATTGATACATCTCCTTTGTTAATTACTCGAAGCTTCTAACGGGTAAGTTCATCTTACCATCGGGAGCGAAATGCAAGAACTTATTGTAATTTCACAACAAGGCCAAGGGATGCTTCGAAAAGGGAAGAGAAAATGTGGATCTTTTAGAGAGAGAGAAATTTAATTACTAAATAAGCTCCAATTTGCATGGTGGAAATCGAAAAGCTCTCGCGAGCCAAAGCATGGTAATCATTTGCATTCTATCCGTCGCCTGAAAGCATGAGGTCCTCTCAGACAGTTTGAAATGTAGTATGCTGCAAAATCCCAAGAATACTACCCTGAAACCCTGTCCCAGTGCCGAGCAGAACTAACAACATTGAAGTCGCCTTCATCTCTACTTGAGTTGTCATCTGGTCTGCCGTTAGCATATTGCTCATCTTTAGAACAAATTTTCAAATGAGGAGCTCCACAACAGCCATTGTTGCCGCAATAAACAGACTCATCGAGAGAGAATTCGCATGGACGGCAATACTTCACTCCATTTGAAAACCTCAACCGATTCCCTTATACATGAAGAGTATTCAGCAAATGCAGGGGCAAACACCAACTTCAAGTGTTTGCTCTATAGAGTTGCCACACCACACTCGGTCTAAGCTCAAAGGCTCAGGATCGATGGAAATAAAAGCTAGATTCATCAATTAAAAAACTACAGGATTCAGTAAATGCAGAGGGTAAAAATTAATTCCTAGTGTTTGCTTTATAGTTACCACGCCACACTTGGTCTAAAGCTCAAAGGCACAGGATAGTAGAAATAAAAGCTAGATTCATCAGTAAAAAAAACTTCCAGTTAAATTTAGTCTTGCAATGCTCGAGAACTATAACGATTCTACATCAACGGATACATTAGAGACTCAAGAACACGAAACTCCCGTTCAAACCAAGTTGATTGAGTAGCAATGGATAATAGTTCTATAGGTTGGATTGCATTTGGACAATTCGTATAAATAACATGTGTTACTCAGGTCTACCATATTCAACCCACCCGTCCATCACCTCTACTAATACGATAGAAAATGGCATCAGAGGAGTGCTTATTGTGCTTGATATCAAGACAATAACTGCACCAAGTAAAGCATCACACATCAAATAGCCACATAATTATGATCCCTCCTCAGACTAGACAAAGAGCCGAGTGGTCTGAGCACCTCACACCAACAGCAATCCATTATCCCCACGTCCAGACATCAAATTACATCCCCTCGTACATTCATGGCTTAACATCCAGAATCCGAATTTTTTGAAAAAAGCTACCTCGAAACCATCTAGGCAGAAAATGGTATCCTAATGGCCATTCTCTGAGCAAGCCAAGGATTCTCGGGGTCAGGGTCGATGAAGTTATGCATTAGGAATTGTTCTGCTTCTTCATCAACCAGTTCTCTGGCCCATGTCACACGTTTTGAGGGACAACTGCCTGGCCCGAAGCACCTACATTCGACCAGGAACGTACTGAGTCATGGCTATAGTAACATGCGCAGAGAAGACATACAAGAAACTAAAATATAATCATCCAAGCTAGCATTTACTTACACTTTCAACTAGAATAATTAGCCAAAAAAGTAATTTGTTGACGTACACCATCAAGAAGCACCTACTAAGTTTATATTTTGTTTATACTAGACAAAAATTCAATGGATCCAGAATACATGTTACTTGATTTGGTTGTACATCTGTTCTTTTGCATCAAATGTAAAAAAGAGCCACAAACATCAATTCTTTTTGTATGCATCCCACCACATTTCATTGTTCTTTGTCTCAATTAAAAACAGAAGTATCGCAACCCCTCCACTTACCCAGAAAAAACGCTAATAACCAAATCCTAGAAACCTACCTTTACCCAGAAAAATAACGCTATAACTCAAATCAAAGAAACCTACGTCTTTTTTTCATTCTTTAAGTTCATCAATATTTTAGTGGTTCCAGCATATAAGTTCACGAAGTTAGTAGAGTAGGCAAACCAAGATGCTTAGGAAGCTCAGAACATGCAGGTCTTCCACAAAAATCTCAAGCCACAGCCAGATTATATCACAAAAACAAATTCGAATTTTCCATTTAGCAGTATCCACGCCTCTCCTAGATATGGAATGTGCTCAATGCGAAAATCCCCAGAGTCCAAAGAAAACATACCTGTATTCATAAAAGCAAGCAGTTCTTTCATTCTCAGTTTTTCCCCAATTATTCCAGCCCACTTGCTTGATACAAGCATCCATGTATGTGTACGCATATACCACCCTTCCGAAAGGTCCCCATGGTCGTCCTAGATATGTATATGAAGTTCCTCCAGTGCCAGTGATGACACATCTGCATCAGCATTGCAGAATTTCATTGGTAAAAAATGCAGCCATCTAGTGCTCATATCCATTAACACACTTTGAATTTGATGTTATTTCCTCCCACTTGGACGTTATTGTTCTCCTTTACAATTACTATGGGATAAGTGCAGTAGAAGTTTTAAAACTTGTGATAGTGTAATCAAATCCTAAAACTCTCAAAGAGAGTAATCATCCTAAAACTTGTCAAATCAATGCAATCAAGAACTTTGTAGCTTTGTGTGATTCGAGTGACGATGCATTTGTCACATTTTTTCAAGAAATATATAAAAGAAGGCCAACTATATTTAAAATGAACAAGGAGAGAGAGAGAGAGAGAGAGAGAGAGAGAGAGAGAGAGAGAGAGAGAGAGAGAGAGAGAGAGAGAGACATTTGTAGGGGCAGCGGCACCTTGACTGACAAGGTCCGTCCACCCCAGCAACCCTTGGCCTGCCACAGGCAATTTGTAAGTGAACACATGTTCTGTACTGGGATTTTAATGGAGAAACCCTCCTCATCACTAACCACAATAAGAGCAGTCTTCTTTCCAGTACATTGATCCAAAAACTCACTGTTCTTCTCAGAACTATTAAATTGAGCAATTAATTCAATATCTTTATCAGCTTTCTTCTTTGAATTGGAACCTCGCCAGCAATATTCAATGTCCTCGCAGCTTTCCTAATGCCGTATTGTAGAGGCATGCTTGAATCACCATGACAATGATGACATGCTTGAATTTTATCAAAAATGGATTTACTTGAATTCGCCAACACCATTACTGGAGAACCGAACAATTCAATCTCCTCTCTGTGAAAATACCCAAAAATACCATGGAAATCCACGGACAAATTCACAAAAAGAAAAGAAAAACAAAACTAGTTTCTCACAAAATTCGCAGACTTAAATATACAAAAACTTAATCTTTCAACAATTGAAGCCTCAATTCACTAGATTGCAAGCGTCAACAATCAATTCAATGGTATGTAATTAAACTGTCAACCAAAACAGAAATGCTACTTGTAGAGTGTGGAATCAAACAGGGTCGACAGACCTCAGTGAAGGCACCGCCAGCCTTCAAACTTCCCCTGGTCATGTGATCTCTCTCTCTCTCTCTCTCTCTCCAAGTTTTTTTTTACCTTTTAAAACTTTTTTCCCTTTTCTTGATGTGGCACTCATTTGACCACACATCAGAGCCTTATATTCTCAAAAAATATTAAAAAATACCACATCTACATTTTCTGCTATTTAAATTGGACGGAGCTAACGAAAGTCCTTGATTGCACTACTTGGACAAGATTTGGAATTGATTGCATTTATTTGAGAGTTATAGGACTTGATGGAACTTGGACTTGATGGCATTTATGCAACAAGTTTCAAGACTTCTAGTGCACTTATCCCATCAATATATATACAGTTTGTGGAATAAAGGGTGTGAATTTTTTCCCCAATAAAGGATGATAATTTATCTTGTCATACAAGTGCTCTGGTTGCATACGCACCGGCTCCACTCACTGCTAGAAAGGTCTAGACATCAGCATGAAATGCAATTAGGTAGCAGAAAACACTAATTCATCTTTGATAGCAGCAATCAAGTGCACCAAGTATAGTCTATGTTGAACGCAGAAAAAGAATCAACAGATAAATTTGATTCTCCTTTCAAAAAATAAGCAAGATGGGGCTTAAGGACCTTAAGAATATATAACCAGTCAATTCCTGAGAAGACTTTCTGCTTTGCGCTGTTATGAAACCTGCTGACTTGCAATGGATATGACAGTGCTCCAAAAGAGCAGTACTATTGCCAAAGATGAAGTCTACACTTCCCTCAATGTAGCAATCCCTTAAATACTGTTTCCCGTAATGCAAGTACAATGTATCCTGCATCATTAACAGAAAAACCAGTGATCCGGTTAGTAAGTTCCCGTTCCACAGTGACTAGTCCACCAGTCACTTTTACTCCATCTACAGCAAACAATAGACCAGAGAGTCGCAAGTTTGAATATCAAATCAATGGAAGAGATCGGACAATTAACTGTGTAATTTCTATGCTTATTCCTACTTGGACATAGGATATTCGCAGCAGTCACAAGAATGACTCCTAGGCCAATGATTCTTTTGTGTTCTTTTTTGGCCAGTAAGGCCACTAAATCGATTATAGTGATAATTGATCCTCAGAGAAGACCTGATTCTCTCACTTAATACAGATTATCATGCAGAATGGTACAACATAATAGGCAGTGGCTAAGTAGCATCTGCTTTAGGAGCACATTCTCGTATACTGTGCACTTATCGAAGAATGAAGCAAATTTTCTATTGGACAGGGATAAATAATTACGTTCACACTTCTGCCTCGCAGCAACACGTCCATCAAAGAATCAAAGAGAAGTTTACTTTAACCTTTGTAAACTCCTACACATGGTAGGGGTCATGTCTCCATGGACATCATGCAAGTATTACAACGATCATGAAGGAAGGATAAATTTGGTGGTCATTAGATTGATTAACCATGCTGCCCTTTTTCTCACTCTAACACATCCTCAGATGACTATAGGTGTTTTGAATTTTCATGATCACAATAACATGTGCTTCCTCCTCACTAGTGATCAAGACAAAGTGTTTAGTACCATTGCTGACAGAATTGATCTTGTGGCCTAACTGTGACTACATTCACGTAGTCTAGATCAGCTCGTGTTTCATGTGTTACAGTTGAAAAGAGAAGCTGGAAGCAAGGAAGAGGTTTGTGCCTCCTTGCACAAGCTATCCAATTTGTAGCAGGACCAAAGCTATCGTGGATAGGAGAACTGTTAAAGAAACAAAGTAGCAATCCCTCAAATTTTGAGTTTAGTGATCTGATTCGTCCCCTGAGGAAGTTATTTGGGAGGATTATTGTTTCATTTAAGCTCACTTTCCTTCATTCTTCCTTGAGGAAAAAGAAGTGACCAACAAGACAGTCTAATAACCTGGACGTTAACAATGATGTAACTTGAAAAACCAAGATGCTGAGGAAGTAGAATTAGTTCTACTGTACAGGCTCTACCAGGGGACACAGGATAATCCCACAAGCTAGTTATGATGAATGAATATGTAATTTCACCCAAACACTGCTAGTTATGATGCACGAATGTGCAAAGATATCTCCATCAATTCCTCCTCTATCTTCACTCCTTTCTTCCTCCTTTTAGAAGTTTCCCTACTACATCAGCTTCCATTTTTTATTGCTTTTTATTTTTTTCAGGAAGCTTGTCTCAACAGATTCCAATAACTTGACAATAAAAAAACTCCAAGATGAAATGAAGACTTCACCTGCCAACCAAGAAACCTGCAGTTGTAGAAGGCACACCTGTCTGCTGTCACCCTAATTGCCACAGCTTGGCCTGAACCCTGCTTTAAAGAAATCTGGTTACACACAGCATAATTCAAAAGGAATACATAACAATGTTCACACCTCAAAGCCACAAATTAGGTAAAAATTTCTTGAAATTGCCAAAGATAGAATGCCGCCCATGCCATGTCCCACACCGCCTCAATGCTGCAACCACTCTTGCAATTCCACCATCTTGCATTTCATTTGTCCCTTTTTACATGCTTTAAGCTCAAGAGAGCCTTTTAACAATATGTCATCACACTACACGGAAGCAAAGGCAAATTGATCAAGAATTTGTTCTGTTAGTATTAGACCCAGCCAGGCACTATAGGTTGACTGACCTATTCCCTTCGGTTTCAATGGATTAAAGAAGATAAATAGTTCACACTTGAATCTGTGGAAAGTGAAGAATGGTGACACTAAAGAAGTCACTCCATGTGCTGAACAAGGGGATAACGACTAGGGTGCTGACAAGGCAATGCACCAATTGGCAGTCGATAAATGACGTGGTAGGACAACACTAGCATTAGCTGTACTGTTGAAATGGGATTGATATGATGGGCCACTGCATGCTGACGTGGCAGTGATTTGTCAGATCTGGCCTGTCGTGGTGATGGCATGTTGATGACGTCCAGAATGCACACTGATGTGGCAGACAACTTGTTGCATAACTCAATACGAAAAGGTATGCTTCATATCATTCTAGTTTGCACACATATTTTGTAATGGTTACATCCTTAGTTGTCTATTTAGATGATACAGTACTAATGACAATGAAAAAAATAGCATTTGTCCGTAAAGTGCCAACTCAGCAATCACTTTCAAACGAAGGAACTTGGATTGTTAAGGTACTTCATCAGTATTAAAATAGCGAGATCTAAACAAGGGATCAATCTTTCTTAAAGGAAAGTGCGTCACTAAACTTTTGGAGGAAATGAGATTTTTGGAAGCAAACCATGTAGATCTTCCTATGGATCCTAGTGTCAAACTTCAATATATAATGGTGTCCTGGCATAGGAGAGGAGTGGCTAAACTTCACAGTGGCACGACCTGTTATTACGTGTGCAATTGGAGTTCTCAGTCAATTTATGGAGAGCCCTACATATTGCCGAGAAGGTGTCTGTTGAGTTTTGTGTTATCTAAAAGTGCTCTAGAAAAGGTCGACGTGAACCTCCTAATTCTCCAAGAAAAAGTATACTGAGGTAATGATGCTCCAAGAAAGTCCTGGCTCGCCTGAAACCAACTTCATTTCCACCTTCATTTATGGGCCAAGGAGGAGTCTGAGTCACACGGTGAGGTTTAGTTCCCTTATGTATTGGCACAAACCAAATTCCAAGTTTACTTTCGCGATCCATGCTTAGAAGCAGGAACTTCCATCAACCTTTCCACTACCCAAATTCCAGGTTTACTTTCACAATCCATGCTTAGGAGCGGGAGCTTCCATCAACCTTTCCACTTAATCCTAACCAATGACCAACATTCCAGGTTTGCCCAGGTCGGGGATGTTGCTGTCCACCATCTTAAGGAGACGCTGAGCTCACCTGAATATGCTTAGTAGCTAAGTTGCCAAGCGAGAGACTCATTCGTTAGTTATGAGGTGTCCTGTCAGTAACTTACAGTTATCCGACAGAGAACTCTGTGACCGGGCGAATTGTTTCACAAACTCTACTTGACAAGTTTAAGAATCCAAGAAACAAATGAAATTACTATCTCTTTTACTATTCTACTTATCTTCTCTGCCCTCCTCCTTCTCTCTCTACCCTCGGACATTCTATCAAACATCTGTCGGTCCACCACATCAGCAGCGGCAAAAGAACGAGAAAAATACCTCCAAGTCCACCTCATTACCTCAGGAGCCGAGTTCTCGAAAGTGATGTTCTCGGCAATGAAATCCTGCCCTTCCACGATCGTGCTCCCGCACCCAAACGTCCCCGTCCCGATCACACAAGCCGCCTGAAGAAGACAATGTCCGACCATCCAGGCATCAGCCGCAATCGAGGGGCCGGAGATTCACACAGAACAGGAGAAGGAGGAAGGGGGAAGGGGGAAGCCGAGCCGCGGGTTTACCTGGTGGTGGTCGATGTGGGAGGCGGTGTTGTGCCAAGTGAGGACGGTGTCCTCGGGCCCGACCCCGGCGAGGGTGATGAAGTTCTTGGTCTTGGGCACGTACACGGGCTGCCTGTACACGCCGGGCGACACCCGGATGACGGTGCGGCGGGCGTTGCCGAGGGGGACCGCGTCGATGGCCTCCTGCACCGTGCCGAAGTCGCCGGTACCGTCCGGCGCCACCGTTATCACCCGAGCAGCCATTGATGGGGGCGGCGGCGGTGGTCGTCGTCGTCGTCGCCGGCGCGCGCTCCCCGGGGTGAAGTTCAGTGGGTAGAAAAGCTGAGGGGATGGATCTTGGGACAAACAGGGACGGGGGACTTTGCCTGCTATGGAGGGAATGAATCTTCCTCTGTCACCCGCGACCTTTTGTTTCGACAAGCTTCTCTCTCTTTTCTTGTCCGTGGTAATACTACTGGCGCGCGTCTCGTAAATTTAACTTAAATTAATTTTTTTGACTATCAAAAATCTTAAATTGAGAACGCCTATTACAAATTTACCCAAAAATTATTAAAAATTCTAAATTAATACATTTTTGATAATTTACCTTCCGTTAGTTCCCGTTAAATTGAATTAATACTAACAAAAAAATCATAAATTAATATATCCGTAACAAATGGAGGGTAAAACTCCAAATTCGTACACCTGTCAGCTGACACGTGTTATTTAACTTAGCAATTTTATAGTAAAATTTAATGAAAACTAGCAGAGGGTAAATTTATCACAAGTGTATCAATTTGGGAATTTCGATGGTCAAAAAGTTAGTTTTGGGTAAATTTGTCACAGGTATACTAGTTTAGAGTTTCGGTGGCATTAACCCTTCTTTTTTTAACTTGGAAATTCTTCTCTCTTTTTTTTGCCACTTTTTGAAGAATCTATTACATTTTTTAGCATATTATTTTGGGCACTTTAACAACACCAGTGCGTGGAAAGGTTTAAAATTATGATTCGTAGTCATAATCTTAAGCTTTGATAACGCGCGTTTCATTACAATCCACACATAATAATAAGCTTGAAGATATCAAGCTAACGCTATCAATATTCATTGTTGTTCAAATTCTAGTGATACTGCCTCAGCATTTTTTTATTAGGGACGATGGATGATGATGATGGGAATCTGACTTCCCAAAAAACCAAAAAAGAACAAGAAAAAGAAATTCACTGCATTTGACTACATTTACAGCATTTTTCTCTGCATTTCACATTTAGATAAGTTAACCAGGGGTACAGTAGCCAATTGACTTAACGCTGTGCGACAGGCCAGCACTGCAGGAAGTCGAAACTTCCCCTTTGTCACCCAAGATGAGGGTGGCTACTATGCCTACTAGCTCGGAGGTAGCCAGCCAAAGCCAACGTGATGTTTACCTTCACCACCCAAAGGCCCCCAATTACTAACCCTGTCTCTGTCTTCCCGGAGTAGCGGGGAATACGACCCCTTTTGGGCTCTCCAAGGAGGATACCTTAGAGATCCCAATCGGAATCCCACTGCATTTGACTACGTTCATAGCATTTCCCCCTTTGCATTTCACATATAGATACATGACCTAACTAGAGGGGAATTAGGATCCATGGCCCAATGCAAGGCCCAGCACGAGTCTAAATGGCCTATAAGCAAAGGTTTGTCCATGGAGTGGCCAAGTCCCAGAGGTGCAAAGAGATACCCACACTGACTCTCTCTCTCTCTCTCTCAGTGGCATTGATTCTCTTCTCCTATCCATGCTAGTGACTGGACTAACTTCTGGTTTTGACATGGCACTAGATACGGCGGCAAGTCAAGGAAGGGATGTTCAAGCAAAGGAAAGTGAATTGAAAGAAAAGAAAGGGAGAGAGAGAGAGGAGATAAAGAGCTCGAGCAAAAGATGGGAAGAAATGAGAGAGACGAGAGGGATCCGAAATTGGAGATAAGAGAGATAGGACCTTTTGTGTCTCTGTCTTTGGACTCCGCGAAACAAAGTCTATGATTCCTTTGAATGATCTTGAATAAAAGAAGCAATGCTACACATGCTAAGATTCGATACATTAAAAGGAATATAGATCTCGATAGCTTTTCAAAGTGACGTAACAATTATATTATTTAAATTAGGTCCCGTTTTCGGATTGAACCGACCGGCCCGGAACCATACCGATCCAGTTCCGATTTCAAACGTCAAGAACCAATCCCCTAAAGGTAATTTCGACCACCCTGAACCGATGAGCTCCGGACAAGAGCCAGAGAGTCACGAAAGCTGCTTCGACAACTCCACTGAAGTACTACTGAACGGATTTATAGATGAAAACGAAAAGTGAGAAAAGACTCCCCCTGAATTGAGCTACCCAAGATTGTCTCTCAGGAGAGAAGCATTTCCGCATGGGAAAGATTCAATTTTTTTTTATGATTCCAAGAACAAATCTGCTGTCAAACGCTCGAAGCCCATGAAAAATCCCGTATTTATTATTACGACACCGACGAAGACGCGATGGGGGTGGTTACATTCGGCATCATAATCGCCATCATCGTCCTGTTCTTCGCCATCGTCTGCTTCATCACCATTGAAGGCACCTGCAAACGGCGCTCCAGATAGAAACCGCAGGAGAGGAGACCGCACTCGACCCACGAGTCCGTTTCAGCTCAAACCCAAGACCCACTTCAAGAACCGTCGAGACCCAGTTCGGTTTCGTTCGAATCCGAGCATGGGATTGTGTAGGCTGCGCGGTTTGTTTGCGGTCGCCTGCGTTCTGTGCTTGGATCTGTGTTTGGGTCACGAGGGGAGCTGTCCCCATTCTGGGTTTTCATCCCCTGCACCGCAGGTGCACGGCTGCGGCGATCACGACCACGACCACGACCACGACGAGGGCCATCATGATCATCATGATCATGGCCATCACCACGAGGAGAAAGGTGGCAACTTGAAGCTGCCCGAGGAGTTGGCTGAGGAAGAGGACCTGAAGCTGTATGGATTTGGTACCCAGTATGGTCATGACCATGACCATGACCACCACCACCACCACCACCACCATCATCATGTGGATGGGCAGTCTGGTGAATCGGATCTCTCTGGTCTAGGTAATTTGTTCGACATTGTAACCTTCTTCGGACGACAATTATTCATGCCTTTTGTTTCATTGGTCATTTGTGTCGCGTCGGCTGTTATGCATCAAACTGAATAGATTGGGTTGTAGTTGCTGAATGGTGAATAGTTCATGCGGCGTAGGGTTGCCAATACTTTGATCGTTGTAGATTGTGCTGTCCGTCATTGGAATCTGATGGTAACTGGTGTAGGCTTTTCTTGAAAATTGAGAGGAGGATTTGGGCATTGGTTGGAGATAGTGATTTTATTGCTGTCCATGGTTACATTGAGCCTTGTGCATTCTGGATTCTGTGTGTAGAATGAATGCGGTGTTGATGTAATTCTATGTTTAGGACTATTCTGACATGGAAAAGCATGAAATGAATTCTTTGCAGCGTGGAAATTGACAGCATGTCTCTATAGGTCATTAATGTTGGGACCATCCATGTGATTCTAACAATCGGTGTAACTTTCCTGTTTTATAGGTCTTTGGGTTCATGCCTTGGGCTGCTCATTGTTGGTTAGCATGGCTTCACTCATTTGTTTGATCATATTGCCCGTAATGTTTGGTAAGTAGCTCGATCATAGTTGCACCTAGCCTAGTGTCTTTCACTTTCTTGACACGTTGATTGTGTCCTGATTTCAAACTGCCTTAGTGTTTATTCAAACATTTTTCACTAATGAAAAAGTTCTATAAAAAGGTTAGTGCTGATTGAAGATTGAATCTTCTGTGTAATTGCAGTGCAAGGGAAACCGTCTAAGGCAATTGTTGATTCATTGGCATTATTTGGGGTAAGAATTAAGATATCCGAGCCCACTCCATCACATTTGGATTTAGATTCTTGGATGGTACAATATGTGCATTAAGTACTAAAACTCAGTGCATTCTAATTACTAGGGGGCACCTTGTTTGATTTTCATTTCCGATGAAAATCTTCATTATATTTGTTCAAGGAGTTTTTGTTCTTCACCACATGATATTGGTGTGCGTGTCAAATTTTCCTTATAATCGCTTCCTAGTAATCCAGCGAGTGCATGTGTAACTGTTTATATAAGGTATAAACTCTAAAATACAGACTGCATATCAAACTTTTCATCATTGCTGGTACTTGAGTGTGAGAGATAAAAATGGTTTTCGCAAGAGGTCCCCTGTTGTTTCTCAATAAATTGCTAATTCTGTTATGTGCTCTCACAATCCTCTCTTTTTAGATTGCTTTAATTGTTAAATTCTGGCTAGAATGTGGGCTAGAATGTACACATTCTATACAAATTTGCATATGCAGGTTTTGACAAGTGATTTGCTAATTTACATTTCACATACAGTTAAGATGTTAGATAGACTGGCAGTTTTTGAATACTTCTGCTGTTTTACTTGTATCAAGTTGATAAGGTTGCAAAAAAAATTTGTCTTCTGCAATCTTATTTACCAGCATTATCTGAGAAAAAAGTTGTCAAATTGTGTATGTTTCTATATTGATGATCAAAGGTTTGCTAATTATATTGAGGTGCCTTTTCATACATGAACTAGCTGAGATCCCACTTGTTTCCCATGAATTCTGAGGTTGTGTTCATTCTAATTCATTGTTTTTTCAGGCAGGTGCAATGTTAGGAGATGCTTTTCTGCACCAGCTTCCACATGCTTTTGGTATATTTTGATACTCATTAGATGCTTATTAAAAGGCTTTAGTTGCTCGCTTAACTAGAGCTTCAACTTAGTTAAGTTATAGTTCCATTGAATTAGCATTTGGTTGGGTTTTTGCTTTTAAATATCGGATACCTTGTGCTTGTTGCACATAGTTTCTTAACTTCAAATTTGTTGCTTTAATAGTTTCCACTGAAATACTCACAAAGAAGCTGAATATGTGCCATCATTTATTGGTTCCCTGGTCTATTTGCCTCTATGTGAATATAGGATCTTGCATGGGATTTGTTTTTGTGGAAATCCATGCCAATTTTAATATCTGCAGTAGATGGTTCATAAGTGAATTCTATAGCTTTCTTGTGGCAATGAAATTTTGTTTGGGAGTTTGGGTTCACTCTGATTGGAGAGAGCTTGGTTTTCTGTTGCTGCTGCTGCTGTTCAGGTTGCTATTTTGTATTTGCAAATTTTAAGGGAAAAGTGTATCTTCTAATGGTGAAAGCTTTATATACTGTTGATTCAAATTTGTCAAATCTTGCTCTTTTTGAGTTAGAAGTAACATTATGTAGGTTGTACATTCAGGGGGTGGACACTCACATTCAGATGATCACAGCATAGACCATTCTCATCTTCCTCAGTCTGGACATGAACATCATCACAGTTTGAAGGATCTCTCTGTGGGAATGTCCATTCTGGGTAATCATTCTCTTCCTCCTGCTCCTTATGCTCTTCTCTCTCTCTCTCTCTCTCTGTGCGTGGTTGCGCGCGCGCGTGCATATGCCCATGTTTTCCTGATAATGACTTCATTGCCTACTTCCGCACATGCTACTTCCCCATGAGCCCTTGAAATCATCAACAATGAGCGGAGGCAACATGTTCTCACTTCTCAGTGGTCTAATGTCTATTTTATAAAAATTTGATTTATGAGAAAGGGTTTTGTGGTATCAATTGATTTTAAAGAAACTTAGCTAAGCTTTCCACGAACAAATATAAGGTGTGTTTATTTGAATGAAAGAATTTTCCGTGAAATAGTTTTTTGAACTTTCACGTGTTTGATTTGCTGAAAATGATTAGTCAACCGAAAATCATTTACGATCCAAGAAAATACGCATGCTTAAAGTTAGGAAATTGAATTTCCCAACTAGAAAAGGAGAAAAAATTTTCCTGGAAAAGGAATTTCCGGAAAGCATTTTCCATTATAATGAAGTTTTCCCTGAAACAAACACATCCGTAATATGTGATTGTGATCAAATGCTATATTCTCCTGGTACTATCTAAGGTGACTTGAAGATGTTGCATGAACCAACACCCAGAAAAAAGAAGACTAGAAGACTCAAAAGGAAGTTTCCTGATGTAGAACTCCTGGGTTAGGGTCAGGGCTTCATCAGCCCTTCCTAAGAGGCTGACACTCGAACCTCTACCTTGTATTCTTTGGCTGATTAACAAGCTGGATAAATACTGAGCAAAGAGCAGATTTTTCGTCCTCCTTTGTCATCAACTGTATTAGTATTGACAAGGAGTCTCTCTTTTCTTTACCGAGATATGTTTGTTTTAAGCCTACTTGACTGTTGATTATTTAAAATTGCTAGTCTTGCATTCTGGCCTTTCATAGAGCTTGGTCATCTATCTTTTGCATTGTTTATGTGCTTCATTCTCATTGCGTTGATGCATCCCCGCTTGTTTTTCTGATTTATTTGAAGTAAAACACGAGGGATGTTCTCACATCTAAAATAATATGTACTCGCAGGTGGAATTGTGCTTTTCCTTCTTGTAGAGAAGCTTGTAAGGTATGTTGAGGAAAAGTCTCGAGGGACAAATGTATTCAATCATGGTCATCATCACCATCATCATAAGAGTAGTAAAAAGCTGAATGATGAGAAAGATTCAGATGATAAGTTGCACTCCCAGTTGTCAGATGGAAAAAATGAAGGGAAAAAGGTTGAGAAAGTTTCTGATGATTCTTTGGATGGAGATAATATGGGTCAACATGAATCTCTTCGGAAGGTAAGCTGATATCAAATGTCATCACGTGCTGTGAAGTATAAATGCACCACTTAACTCAATCCACATGTTCTAGAGATGTTTGGTTGATAATGCATGTCAGATATTACCCTGGATAATTTACTGTGCATCATTCTTGCTGTTAAAATCGTGTTCTTTTATGCGATATCGTGACAGCAAAATTTCAACTTTATGGTATATGGCATAGTATCTCTGGAATGGGAATCCTAGTGAGAAATGTAACGTGGTGTGTTATGGTAAAGAAAGGAAAAGAATAAGGAGATCGTTGTATATCTTGCTATCATTTTTGGCTTTTTGCAGAGAAAAGCTTCCGTGGCAGATGGTAAACCAGAGGAAAATACAGTTGATGACTCCTCCAATGCTCAAATATCGTTGAAGGAAAAAGATTCAGCTCAATCACCTTCGAATCTTGTCTTTGGTTATCTTAACCTCTTCTCTGATGGTGTTGTAAGTGTGTGTGCGTGTGTCATTAAACAAAGTGTCTATCTTCAATAAAACTTTTACCTTCTTGTGCTGGGATAGTTTGGCTTGATCTGATCAAGATTGACTTTTGCAGCACAATTTCACTGATGGGATGGCTTTAGGAAGTGCCTTCCTTCTGTACGGTTCTGTTGGTGGATGGTCCAGAACTCTGTTTTTGCTTGCTCATGAGCTTCCTCAAGAGGTTTGTATTTCCTTTGACTGATGCAAGGACACATCACGCTGATTTGAAGCTCACATTAAGATGCAGCGTTTCCTTCCTACTGACTGAGCATGTGATTCTTGCATCAATGTCCTTGTTTGTTCTTTAGAGACACAAACTAAATGTTTTCCCATGAGTCTACTGATGGGACTGTGTCCTTGTAGGCGACACATAATGATGCATTAAAAGAATATGATCAGTGCATTTTAATGTTGTTGTTCTGTACATGATAATAGAGGCAACCAACTCTGATGCTGAAATTATATGGGTCATCAGCTTCATGCTTTTAGTTTCGCCTCGGTAAACTATGCACTGCTGATAGAAGATGATACTCGGACCTAGTAATAAGTGCACCTACTGCTGTTTCTGTTATGCTCAATAATCTTTAAGATTGAAATTCCAAGTGGGTAGAATCTACTTCTGTCTCAGAGAGTATTTTTTAGCTTACTCTCATAGCATGTAATAGAGCATTTGCGGAGATAATGCAAGTACTTTGATTGTTCTGGAGATCAACTCATTGAAATAGGCTTGCCCATTGGTTATGCTCCTGTGCAGGTTGGTGATTTTGGAATTTTAGTAAGATCGGGTTTTAGTGTAACGAGAGCCCTCTTCTTCAATTTTCTCTCCGCCCTGGTTGCTTTAGGAGGAACTACACTGGTAAGTAAATAAACTTTGACATTGCCAAGAACCTTTTCTTAATGTCCTCGAGCTATACATCAAACCGTTTGCTGCTGTTGCTGTAGGCTTTGCTTTTGGGACAAGAGCCGGGGCAGTCATCATTGATTGAGGTAGAAAAAGTTTATGATGGTCGAATTTATTGATATCTGTGGAATTCATGTTTGTCTGATTTGTCTGAAGCTTCTCCATCTTTCCAGGGGTTCACTGCCGGTGGTTTTATATACATTGCAGTAGCTGGAGTACTCGCAGAAATGAATAATGGCGGGCATGTAACGTTGAAGAGTACATTAGTTCAGTTAACTTCGCTAGTAATGGGTATGGGTGTCGCCTTGTTTATTTCCATAGTAGAATGATTATTCTTCCTCTGTGATTGTAATCCATGTGTGTACTATAGACATTAGGATAGTCCTCTCTGCGAATTTTCTCTAGGTTACAATATGTGCATCCTGAAAGTGAAAATGAGAGTCAGGATGAAGAGTACAGTCTCTCTTGTTCTGTTTTGTGCATGGATACGACTTATTCCTCTATTTTGTGGAAGTTTGCCGAAGAATCATCATATATTCTTAGATCTCAATCAGTAGAGCATTCATGTCTCGAAGCGAAGGTAGTTCGGCTCTCTATTCGTTCTGTTTTCATTAAGAGGATTCGGGAGTAGGTTTAGTTGCACCGTCTTCCACAAGTGACAGTCATATTAGGTTGCACGATGAACAAAGAGATAAAATTTGAACATATTTCAAAGCTAGGTCATAGCATCAGGCACAAGGCACATCTGGAGGTTCATTACGCGACGCCCAAGAATTTCTGACTGCAATATGCCTCTGATAATGGCGGCAATGTAGGGGAAAACAGTATGGAGGAGAAGGGCTTCTCTTGTTCGAAGATATAGTCGTCAACGACACGACCACCTATGTTTTCCAGGGACAAGAGCATACTGTCCACGGTTCCGAGAAATGAATTATATACAAGCCAAATAATTGCATGTATCGCTGCAAATGAGACAAGGGGAGTGCGCTATCGACAGAAATACCTCATCTTTAGCAAGACTCTGATTCATTCTTCGACGTGCGACCTATGTTGCATGGACCCAAGATTATGTTCAAGCTAGTGTTCAGGGAAAAATTTGCTAACCAATCAATCCATCCATCCATTGTTTCCCCTTGCATACGGAACGGTGAACAATGTGCAAATATAGACAAGATCTTTGTAGAATAATTTGTCTGCGAAAGCAAATTATCTCCTCCGCAAAAACGTCTCTGGTCCTGCGGTGCGAAGACTGTATAAGCTTGCCTGCGAATCCACTTCCAATATCATCCACTTGACAAAATCATATAGATGGATAAGGAAATGTTGAAGAGATAGCATCAATGCGAAGCGCCTCCAATGCATTTCGAAATGCTGTCTTGAAATGCTTTTTTGGTCGATCTAACTATACTTTCGCCTGCTGAGTTCTTAACCAGATTTGAAGTGTGGAAATGCCGCGCCGCCTGGAGCTAAGCCCGTGACGGTGCAAAGGGCAAACTGAATAACCTAACAACGTATAATCCAAAGATGGCTAACTTTGCCGATTGGACGAATTCCATTGATTAGCTCTGCTAACTGTCTCCACAATCTTCAATCAATACGAAAAGCAAAGATCACAACGGAACGAGTTGACTAGCCTGGTAAGTACGTAATTTCACGGTTTTGTCCTTTGGCGTGTAAGTGGGCACATTCTCAGGAGGTTACCCATTTTAGGAGTGCTCCCACCTGAGCATGCTTAATTTTGGAGTTTTGAAACTACGCATTGTCATTACGTCGAAAGACACCTCTGTTAGTTAATTCCAATTCACACACACACACACACACACACACACACACACACACACACACACATATATATCTCATAATTTCTCTCGTTCTGTTCAGTGCATATTTCAATTCATTCTTGTCCTCTTCGTCATCCTAAAAGCTTGCTATAAGCCGCTTCTTGTCCAAGTCTTCTCGCCCCGACGACCACTTCCCGCCCTTGTCGGACCGGGTCGTTACAACTCTTACCTCTAATTGTCATTAAGATGACAAAACAGGCCCAAAACGTCTCCAAGTGGAAACCGACTTAAATCCTCTAATTACTCTCTAATGACCTTAAACATCAAATCCTAATATTCTGATTTCACGCGATCAGCAATGTCACGACCCGCTCGGAAAGTTAATTTTTATTAATTTGGTGACTTAAACCCGAACGTCCCCATGAAAGATAATGTTAAATAAAACCATTAGTACATCTTCCATTCACCAAGCTAGTCGTACATACTGATTTATGCGTCATATTTGTACAAACTTAAGGTCAAAGCAGGTCCTTGGCATCATGCGTTAATCTTCACCATTCAGTGTTCCCATTTTCACATCCGAAAATTACGAAAACTGTAACGGAAGATTCCTGGGTTCTTAATTAGACGCCATGCCGAAAATCTGACCAAAATGAGCTGACGGTCGGTGGCCCACGCGCGCCTGGTTCGGCGTGTGGCCGCCTCGCGCTGTCCAGCTGACTCGGCGCACAGGGCTGTAGCTCCGCCGTATGGGATCCATTTCGAGTGATCTATATACGGTTAGAAAGCTTATTCGACGAACAACAATGTAAACACGAATTTGAAGCAGAATGATCGCCGAATGTCTGATTAAATCAGGCCCGAATTGGGCTGATCGCTGGCCGGCGTCCATGCGGCGCAGCTCTCACTTGTGAGGCTGTTTCTCCCTAACCGTTCGGCCAAAATGCGCAAAATTGGAGGCTTTAGAACCTTAACGCAATAGGGAACGAAATTTCCTGACGGGGTTGTCGGTGGTTCGCCAGAGAAATCTCAGCTCTCCGGCGAAGCGCTCTGCTAACAGAAAACTCTCCATAGACACGCCAAAACCCAACCACAATGGAGTTTTCTCCTCACATGACCAGTTTCGGCTAGTTCCGACGACGCTGATTGCGCCTCGCGTATCTACACCCGTTTTTTTTTTAATTGGTTTGTTACAAACACAGCTTATAATTTGTTGTTCCCAGCGATCAGTTAAGTACAAGCCGCAGAATATGTCGTGGTCTGCGCTTGATCATGGTACGAAGCTGTGTTCTTATACTATCACGACAGATGCAAACCGCGTGCTACCGATAGAGCTCCGCCTTCGATGAGCTAAGTTCTCAACGGAACATTGTATGATACCAAAATGTCTGGCGCAGCGGGAAACTTGTACGGAAGTCTGAGAAACAATGCCAAAAATCATATCGGATAGGCTGTGGGATTTTCCAATAGTTATTACGATTGACGTTAAAGGAAGTTGCAGTGAGGATCCGATGTTCCTTAACTACAGAATCAGATACTACGGAGACTCTCTTAACTATGCTATCAGCTCTAAATCTCTTTATCAAAGACTTGGCTAATTATTACTAGTGTTCACCACCATTGCGCAGTTAGACACATCTGGAGTTGAACGTCAAGAACCATCTATTAAGGGTTCAAATAGTTCATAAACTATGTTTAGAGCCCGAAATCTAATCTAGAAAGAGGATTAATTAATCCCCGAAGCTTAACCATATCTTATACCCTTGGGAGCAAGATCTTTACTCTTCAGAATCTCAAATTCGTATCGTGAAGCTGAATTAAACCGACTTTCGCATCCTTTAAACTTGGTGAGGCTAAAAATTGAATTATCTTGACTCGACGAATCATCCTTAATGCCCACTATCTGTTTAATCATTTGGCTTTTAATTAAGACGGTTACCAACGGTCGCTACCTGTTCGTCATTTGCCTTTTTATCAAGACGGTTATTGTTATTATCGGTAGAATTTCACTTGATCCGTTAGTCGTTAGCACGGTTTAGGCCTGCCTTATTAGCCGTTGAATTCGTTAGTAGTTACTAGATTGATAGTACAATTATACATTCTGATAATCAACTCAAGTAAATTATTACTTGATTGAGCAACATTCCATTAATCACATTTCAAGTATAATCACATTTCAGTTGTTCTCCGAAGGAACAAAAATTTTACTTTAGGTGCACCTTTTTTCATAATTAAACCGGAGTAGAACAAAAAACAATACAAATTTCAAGTGCTTAGTGTAAATAGTGTGTTTTTTTTTAACTTGTAGGCATGATTACTTTTTAATATCGAGAGCTGAACATTCTATTATCCACCAACAGACTTATATAAAATATCATTGAAACGTGCGTTCATGGTTTAAAACAAATCACATCAATACGGACACTTACAACGGATACTTCGAATCCTCTCTTGTAACAATTTCAAAGGCAACCTAATTAATGATACTCCAACCTTTATCTTCTTTTCCCGTCTCTTACTGTCTGTTTTCCCTTTCTTGCATGCAGAAAAGGTTGATTCTAGGGGAGATTTACATTGTTCACTTCTCTGATTTTGTTTCCCTATATTAGCATCATATTTAATAGTCAATGCCGTAACTGATCTTAAATTTACGACATTTCACTTTGCTTTGGCTTTATATACCACTCGCGTCTCGCTCACTTCCCTATAATCTCTAGGATCAGAGAGAGAGAGAGAGAGAGAGAGAGAGAGAGAGAGAGAGAGAGAGAGAGAGAGAGAGGGAGAGATGCAGAGAGTGACATACAATGAGTGCCTCCACAACCATGCTGCGAGTCTGGGTAGATACATGGTGGATGGATGCAATGAGTACAGCCCAAAGAACACTAGCGCTGATCTCGTTTGTGCTGCTTGTGGCTGTCACAGAAACTATCACAGGAAAATTACCGTATTCGACGCTGACATTACTGAAGCCAGTGGCAATTACAGCCCTGGCGATCACAACATTATCGCCCCAAAAGAAGAGAGTCTCAACCATGAGGCAGCATTACCGATGCTCATCACCGGTGGAGAGGATGACAAGTTGAAGCAACTGGTCGAACCTGTACAACATGAAAGGAAGAGGAGGCCCAAATCCAAATTCACAAAGAAGCAAATCGAGGAGATGCGAGCTTTCGCTGAGAAGTTGGGGTGGTCGACGAGGGACCGGGGTCTCGTGCCTGAGATTAGCGTGTTTTGCGCCAACCTGGGTATCAGCAAGGTCGTGTTCACGACGTGGCTGTATAACAACAAGAAGCATTATGGTTGTGGATCTAGTTCTAAGAAAAACTGTTCCTCGACGGGGGACAAGATCTGAAGTTTACAGTGTTGAAGGGGTTGGTGATACCCAGTAGGGTTTGAGGCGTTTTGCATGTTGTTTTGTAAGAAAATTGTAAATGCGTCTTGGTGGGTCCAGCCTCAGTTAATTGTCATTTTCCATTTCGTGATGTTCCGGCTCACCTTTTCCTGTAGTGTTTCTCATTTCCATCCAAGCGAGTAAAGAATCTGAGCTTTTCCTGTAATCAAATGTATACGACTGTACACAAAACGATTACAACTTATCAGTGTGCAATCTCAACAAGTTTGTCAGAGAACTGCTTACGCCCCAAAAGTTTAAACTGGTAAAGGACGTGTCGTCGTATTTTTAACATATTACTTAACTATTCCCCTCGCAAGTAAGTCGATCCCTTCCATAATCACGTCAACTAGATGATCGCAGAACAAGAAAACAGGCAGAACAACATGAACAATAAGCAGGAGATAAAACTCAGAGGAAGTGCCATGATTTATAACCAATGATCTCTATCACGATACCTTGTTAGACAAATCTTTTTCCTCCAAAAGCTTAATATGTTAGGGAACCTGTCAAAATTTGTACCGCTTAACAAGCAGTAACTAATCAAATCTATACTACGTTAACAACTAACGGTCAAGTGAATTCATAACGATATTAACGTCGATTTATGTAATATACGAACAGCCAACGGCAAATTAGGGTCAGTAATTATCGGAGCAATCTGATTTACCATACCAAGATCAGCATTATATCATCGACCAGACTGCATAAATTGTACTTACAATTGCAATTATGACTTAGTGCTAATTTTATCAAGACTTAAAGCACACCAAAATCACTTGCATTGAATATTCAATCCTCAGTAGTAATAATTTCGGTCAGCCTTATTAATGATAATAACTCTATTGTCTTCTTTTCCCTATCCCTCCCGAGGTACGACTTGGAGGAAAGACTAGAAACGTATCTAATCTCTCTTACGAATATTTGACTTATGGTTTGATTAGAAGTCATTGTACTTTGTCTTTGGTTAGTTAATATGCATTTTCAGTAACTGAGTTTAGAATTGATTGCAGATTCTTTTTAATGTTGGGTTTAACTGAGGCTTACAGATAATTAGATTATTACTAGGAAAACTACAGCAACACTCGCACGCACAAAAAGAAGAGGGAGAGAGAGAGACACACACAAAGAGAGAGAGATTGTATATTGTAAATTTCTCTTTTGATTAGTTTCTATGTGGTAATTGAACTTATAATTGACTACATCACTTCTTATACGGCTTTATATAATGCCTTTTGTATCTTATTGACTTTGCAATAGCCTCCACTTTAAGTATGCATGCATATACGTGCGGCGGAAGAGATAGAAAACATCAGTGTCTTAAAAACATCATAGTGTATTTAATATTTAGTGTCGTAATTGGACTAGAGAGAGAGAGAGAGAGAGAGAGAGAGAGAGTAGGTGTCTCTATCATCTTTTGCGCAATATCAATCTTTGATTTACAAAACGAATGATGAAAATGAACATAACCAATTACTGCTGTTGCCTAGGATAACCAGGAGATTTCTACATGTTGGGCTAGGTTCACTCTCACGTGGAGGAAGCCCAATGAAACGCAAGCCCAAAGGTTTGAGCTCATATGATAATCCATATGGAGAAATAATTGGAGGCTATAATAAATAAAGTTTCTCTCTTTTTTTGGTAGCCGCTGAAAAAAAAAAAAGATTAACGTGAGATAGTAGTAAGAGAGAAAGAGAGTGAGATAGTAGTAAGAGAGAAAGAGAGAGCTGAAAATTTGGAAAAGAGGGTGATGTATGATTTTCATCAAATTGACAATCAAAGGTTGATTTGTGCTCCCTAACATTGGGTTTTTCGTGGGTTGAACCAAATCTCGTTTTAGTAAGATTTATCCTTACCAAGAATGGTGTTCTTGATGTTGCTATTGCTATGTACCTCTAGTATTAACTAGAGAAGAGTTTTGTTCACCCAATTTTGTTGGTAGTGAAGATTTTGGGTGGATTCCGGTCCGGTGGTTTTTTCTCTCCTTGCACCAGGGATATTTTCCACGTAAAAGCTGCTTTGGGTTTGTGGGTGCTTACTATTATATTTTGGCAGCTATATTGCTCTATTGTATTGTTTCCTATCATGTTTGCACAAGAGGGGAGATTGTTTTGCTTTGTTCCGCTGAATCCGATATCATTCGGGTTGTCATTGATCTCCTATTAAAGTGATATTAGAGCACGGTTCTTGCTTGATTTTTTTGCCTTATGTTAAATGATGGAAATGAATACAAGTAGAATGGTTTAATTAAATAGTTCAAATTATCATGTTTGTAAAGGGAAAATGGAAGTCCTTATATATGTGAATGATTATTATTTGCCCGTGTTTGCTTATGAAAAACTTGAGAATAATACCAATGCTAAATGGACTATATTTCGTCGTCAAGTGTGTGGTTACATTAAGCAATGTGCGGATGATAAAGTTTTGAACCATATCATTGAGAAAACACGTGCACTCAGTTTGTGGAATAAGGTCGAACAATTGTATGCTTGAAAGACCGGAACTAATAAGTTATTTCTAATAAAACAGATGATGCTTTTGAGATATCAAGATGGTACTTCTTTATCTGATCATTTAAACTCTTTTCAAGGAATTTAAATCAAATGGCTGCGATGGGAATCAAGTTTGATGATGAGATACAAGCGTTATAGTTGCTTAGTACTTTGCCAGATTCGTGGGAGAAGTTTTCCATGTCTTTGTTTAATTCAGCCCCGGATGATAAAATTACCATGGATTTGATCAAAAGTAGTGCTTTGAATGAAGAGATGAGAAGGAGGACACAATAATCCTCTTCACATTCTGATGCCTTGGTTGTTGAGAAAGGGGAAGAAGGAAGACTCGAGGTTCAAAAAATAGAGATAAGAGCCGGGATAAAAGTCAATGCAATTCTAATAAATTTGCAAATGTTGAGTGCCACCACTGCTATCAAAAGGGAGATGCCCAAAGGTGTTGCCATTAGTTGAAAAGAGAGAAATAGAAAGAGAAGAAAAGTGACAAGATGACAATCGTATTGCCGCAATTTCAAAAGACTTTATCATTCTCTTTGGTGGTGATGGAGTGAATGTTGTATATCATGAGACCAGTTGGGTAAATGATAGTTATTCATGCTATATCTTGTAGGAATTTCTTTACATCATACAAGTCAGGTGACTTTGGATCTGCGAAGATGGGAAACAATGGATTGGCTAAAGTTGTAGGCATTGGTGATGTGTGCCTAGAGACCAGCAAAGACATGAGGTTAGTATTGATTGAATAATGTTAACCATATATCTGTTATTCGTTTGAATTTGATTTTTACATGTAAGCTGGATGATGAAAGGTATTGCAACACATTCAGTTATGGTCAATTGAAGCTCACTAAAGGTTCTATGGTTATGGCTAGAGGCAAAAAAATGTTCTTCATTGTACATTATGCAAGCAAAATTGTCCACAGACAAAATTAATGCAATAAACAGCAAAGAGATAGTTGAGTTGGCATAAGAGGTTCAATGACATTAGTGAGAAGGGTTTGCCAGTATTGGCCAAGAAGAAACTCCTTTCAGGAATGAAAAGTTTAGCACTGAAGAAGTGTGCTCACTATTTAGTAGGAAAATAAAATAAAGTTGCATTTAAAACTTTCCCTCCTTCGAGAAAGTCAGGTATACTTAATTTAGTGCATTCAGATATTTGTGGTCCTATGTCGACAAAATCACTTGGTGGCTCTCTTTATTTTGTTACTTTCATAGATAATTATTCAAGAAAACTTTGGGTTCATACCTTAAAAACTAAAGATCAAGTATTAGATGCTTTTAAGTAGTTTAGAGCTTTAGTTGAGAGACAGACCGACATGAAGTTGAAATGCATCATAACTGATAAAGGGGGAGAGTATACTAGACCTTTTGATAAATATTGCAAACAACTAGATATTCGACATCAAAATACATCTCCCAAAACACCTCAGTTAAATGGCTTAGTTGATAGAATGAACAGAATACTGGTTGTAAGGGTAAGATATTTGCTTTCGCAAGCAAAGCTACCTATATCCTTTTGGGGTGAGGCTTTAAGTACAATTGCACATGTATTAAATCATGTATTAAGTAAGATTTAATACATGTACAATTGTACTCAAAGCCTCACCCCACATGTATTCCTTTAGAGTTCGATGTTCCTAATAAAGTTCGGACAGGAAAAGCCGTTTATTATAATCATTTGCATGTCTTTGGGTGCAATGCATTTGTGCATATTTCCAAAGATGAGAGGTGTAAACTTGATGTGAAAATACGACAATACATATTCATTGGCTGTGGACTATATATGTTTGGCTACAAGTTTTATGATCCACTTCAGAAGAAAGTTGTAAGAAGTAGCAGTGTTATGTTTATGGAAGATCAAGCAACATAGGATATTGAGAAATCAAAGATACTTCAATTATATAGGTTAGTGATGATTTGATTGACTTGGATCAAGTTCCTCACACACATGTTCCTGCATAGGTTGATAAGGAGCAACCAGAAGTAAATGTTTTGGACAATGCATATGTCCTAGAACACGTTGAGACATATATTATCATTCTTAAACCAGAGGCTCCATTAGACGCTTCACCAAATGTTTCAGTCCAGAGATTCATCAAAGACCGACGACCTTCCACTAGATATTCTGCAGATGAATGTGTATTATGAACTGATGCAAGTGAACCAAAGTGTAATGCAAAAGCAATAGAAGATGAGTGTAAAAGCATTGGTTTGATGCCATATAAGATGAAATGCGGTTACTTTATGATAATCATACTTTTGAGCTGATGAAGTTGCCTAAAGGCAAAATAGTTTTGAAGAACAAGTAAGTATACATACTTTACAACCATGATACAGAGTTAGATTTGTTGTTAAGGGATTCGTCAGAGAAAGCACATTAACTTTGATGATATATTTTCTCCGGTGGTGAAAATGTCTTCTATCCATGTAGTACTAGGCTTGATAGCTAGCCTAGACTTGAAAATTGAGCAGATGGATGTCAAAATAGCCTTTTTACATGGTAACCTGGAGAAATAAATATACATGGAATATCCAAAGGGTTTCAAAGTGAAAGGAAAATAAGACTATATGTACAAGTTAAAAAAGAGTCTCCATAACCTAAGCAAGAACCGAGACAGTGATACAAAAAGTTTATATTAGTTTTAAGGGAACAGAGCTATAAGAAGATTTTATTGGATAACCGTGTATTTGTCCAAAATTTTTTGGTGGTGACTTTATTATTTTCTTGCTTTATGTTGATAATAAGTTGAATGTTGGTAGGAATGCTTCACGAGTTGAGTTGTTGAGGAAAACATTGAGCAAGTCTTTTACCATGAAAGACTTGGGCCCAATAAAGCAGATTATTGGTATAGAATTAACCGGGATAGAAATGCTAAGAAGTACATCGATAAGGTTCTTCAGAAATTTCAGGTGGATAAGGATAAAATTGTTAGCACTCCTCTTATTGCCCACTTTAAGTTGAGTATGAAGCAAAGTCTACGACTGAAAAAGAGAAGAAAGAGTATGATGTTTTTCACGGGTTGAACTAAACCTGCATTTTAGTAAAATTTATCCTTGATTCTTGTGAAATTCATGTGTATTTGCCAAGAGTAGTGTTTTTGGTGTTGTTACTATTATGTACCTCTAGTATTTACAAAAGAAGAACTTTGTTCACCCAATTTCGTTGATAGTGAAGATTTTAGGTGAACTCCAATCCCTTGGTTTTTTATCTCTTCACACCGGAGAGATTTTCCACGTAAAAACCATTTTGTGTTTTTAGGTGCTTGGTATTTATATTTTGGCAAATATATTACTCTATTGTATTGTTTCCTATTAAGTTTGCATAAGAGAGAAGATTGATTTATTCCGCTACGTTAATCCGATAATATTGAGATTGTCATTGATCTACTATTACAACATAGTGAAATATCCCTCTTCCGCTAGCGGAATTCGATAACAGGACTAGGACTAGTTGCGATTAGAAGGAGATGCTCGTATTAGTCAAGAAATGACTTAATTAGGTCAATGACAGCATATCAAGTTCATCTACTTAGGAAACAAACAGCTAAAATCTCGAGAAGCAAACATCAGTAGCGCCGCCGTTCGTACATCTCTTTGTATTCGATCTCCGAAATCATGTTGTTATTTTTATCTACAGCAACTTTCCCCATAGTCACAAGGTACTCACCCCCATCAGCCAACAGGAATTCATTAACAGTTGCAAAGGCAGTTCCCAACTAAACCTACAAACAGAAACTTTTGAAAAACAAGAGTACTTGACCTTCCAAAAAAGCCCCATCCCTTTCACCACTAACGTGACTCTATCCCCTCATGTAGGCATGTTCCCTTTCGCATTAGGAGTGATCGGTTCCCAAAATTTGGAAACCAAGGACCGGACCAGTTGATCCTAGAACAAGGAACCGAGCCAGACCAGACCGGTCCGGTCGAATGGAACCGGTCATATTTTTTTCTCACTATTTGATGCCTTCTTTTCGTGTTAAATTAAGTGATATGTATGCAATGATCCTCAAATTGAAAAAATGAATCAAAAAATGTACTTCACTTAGAGTTTAGTTCTCATTTTACTAATTTTTTTAAAGAAATAAAAAATAAAACAAAGTATATATATTCAGTCCAGTCCGATCCGATTTCCTTTAGAACCAGGAACTGGACAGCCTGAACACCGGTTCCACTTTTAGGAACTGGGAACCGGATTAACACTCCTGGGAATCAGACCAAACCAGCCGGTCCAGTCTGGTCCAGGTGGTTCCCAATTTGGGCGGTCTGCTTTGCACACCCCTAGTTCACATTATCCTCGACAATGCAAACAGAACCCAAGTGACAGATTTGTCAAAGCATAAAGAGACGCATCCCGCTGGCCCCATCTCATGCTCTATATGCCAAATGGACTGGAGAACTGAACCCGAGTGGAACTCTAAATCATGCTAACATATGAAGGTTTAATCAGCTTTGGCTAGAAGTATACTGTTGAAATGTATTACAGAAAACCATATTAGTAGGTCTCTTGGCAAACGAGCACGGTGACATTTGTATGGGAATTGTCTACTAACCGATAGCAAAAAAAGCATGAACTGTGTACAAAAGACTCCGCAGGCATGAATATGTACAGGGCACTCCATTCAAGCACAGATTCACATGAAAGGGGAAATGGTTCCCCACATAAGCATAGATTATGGAACAAATATGTCAGCCACCAGACAGGTAGACCCTATGCTTCGAACACAGATGATTTGCAGCAATACTAGCAAGTATCCAGAAATGAATTAATCGATCATCGAAATTGCAAGAGAAAATGGACAAAAACAGAACGTAATAGTTCGTCTACTCAACTATAAGGCTGGTCAGCATGAGATGAATATGAGATAGATAATTTTTTAATGTCTGATCAACATTTTACGAAGAATTGCTGCAAAAATTTACTTGAAATTACAATAGACGCCAAACTCATTCAAATTGAAATTACATAAGCACTGAATGTGATTGCAAACAAAGCATGAACTGTGTACAAAAGACTCCGCAGGCATCAATATGTACAGGGCACGCTCCATTCAAGCACAGATTCACATGAAAGGGAAATGGTTCCACACATAAGCATATAATATGGAGAACAAATCTGTCACCCTCCTGACAGGTGGACCCTATGCTTCTAATACAGATGATTTGCAACAACAATATAGACAGTATCCAGAAATGAATTGATCGATCATCGAAATTGCAAGAGAAAATGGATAAAAACAGAACGTAAAAGTTCATCAACTACCAACTGTAAGGTTGGTCAGCATAAAATAAATATGAGATAGATCAATTTCTAATGTCAGATCAACATCTCAGGAAGAATTGCTGCAAAAATTTACTTGAAATTGCAATAGATACCAAACTCATTCACGTTGAAACAGTGGCAACCAGAGTCTACTGGTTCCCCTTGTAAGACAAGCAGGATAGCAAAATTAGCAGTGACAAAAAATTCTGGATGTCTCAATTTCAAAACATGCATTGTCACAAAAATTCATAAACTATAAAGTACATTAACCTCTCTACAAATGGCCAATGGCGTAAATACAGGTAAGACAGGCCATATGCATCAGAACACGCTCAAGCAGCCCAAACAGTGCAAATCTACCTGATAGTCACAAACTTGTTGGTACCATGTTTGGCCCAATGGGTCCTCAGATCAATTGGGTTAGCAAAATTGTAGCCTTCAGCTACAAGTTTCTCCAGTACCTTCTTAAATGCACCTTGGCTCATTTTCCGTCCAGCTATTCTTGCACCTCGTCGCTTAGTGCTCATTGGCAACGGATACATTGATACCTGTGTGGTACAACACGCTGATTGCCAACCACCACAACCCCAACGGTAACATTGCTGAGGAGCACCAGTGCACGAGCAGATTGGTATCGGAATACCCGATATATCCATGTCAATGCCATTGATAACAACATCCAAGCTCTTCTTTGGTGGCTTTGCACGCTGAATTGGAGGGTTTGTATTGTCCTTCGGCTTCCTGCTCTTTTTGGCTTTGGGGGCCTTAGGAATACCATTGCTCTGCCTCTTCTTCAATTGCGGACTTTCCTTTTTAATCCCCGGGCTTGGCTCTTCAATCCTGCCAATCCTTTCATCCCTCAATGAGTCAGGCATCTGTAACATTTGCAGGTTGTGGGCCCCAGAACTTTCCGGGAGCATAGCATAATTATGGTTCGGAGGCAACATGTTGAAAAACTTCTCTCTTTGGTTCATCCAACTGTCCCTCCCATAATTGTATTGGAGAGGAGCGTCCGAAACAACAGAATCCCTAGGATGATAAGCTCCATTGGGAGCTAACAGAATGGTCGGATCACGCCCGGGCAGGAAAGGTTTCGTATCTCGCTCAGCCATGGTTGACATGAGCTGAAGATTGAGGTGCCCTTTGCAGGATGGCTCATAATAACCCCAATTACGCATGTTCAGCGCATCGTCGTCCATGATAACTATACAGTTCAGAGAAAGAACAAAGAAAAGTTTCATTTTCGCCGCATGTCACGGTGCTCAAGCAACGAATGGAACAGAGACACACGTAGAAAACTAATAGATATAACAAGACCCCAGAAGAAAACACATGAATATAAGCAGCATCCTCCACACAAGATAGAACTGGTCTTAGGACAAAAAAATGCTCCAGTTGCTCGTTACCCATTAAATCAAACACCAAGAGAGAACTAGCTGTCAAACAGCAAATCTAAAATGCGCTACACGTCTCCCGATCAAACAGATCAACCAACAAAACGCTTCCCAATCTGTCCACCGGTCAGGAACGGAGCTAAAAACTGCTTCGATCCAACACAACAGCGGGGAAATTTTGAGAAATTCTCAAAATCCCCATCCGATCCCATCCCATCTTCTACATTTTTCTCACGATCTCGTCACAGAACAGAGCACCCAATAACTAAAAGGGCGTAAAAGAGATCGGAGATTCGGAAATTAGGCATTTTGACGCCAGATCTACAAATCCCAACGAAGGAAATAGCAAACCCAGGTGCCCATTTAAGCTCAAACGAGGCGGTCGTGCATGGAGATACATAAGGGGAATAACAGTACAAGGACCCATCTATTGAAAATTATGGAGAGAGAGTGAGGGAGACAGAGACAGAGAGAGAGAAACAGGAGAGAGGAGAGAGAAAACTTACTTGGGTGGGTGTAAACGGCCCTTTAGGGTTTGCCCTTCTGGAGAGAGAGGGAGGAGAGAGGAGAGAGAAACCAATGAGAGAGGCAGACAGAGAAAGAGAAAGAGATAGAGAAAGAGAAAGAGAGGAGATAGGAGAGAGAAAGCCCTAACAATTCAGGGAGAGAGAAAGAGATGGAGAAAGAGAGAGAAAGAGAGACCTAAAATTGGTGTATGTATCTATCAAGAGACAATATTTTTTCCTATTTTTAAATTTAGAGTGAGATGGAAAAAGGAGCAAAATCTAATTGGAAGGCAGATGGCCCATGTGACGATCTCAAAGGTTCAAAGCTTATCCTCTTGTTGCCCCCATGAGGAGCCCACCTCCCCTGTTTCTTCCCTTTCTCTTTCATATGTAATTTAATACATACAAAACTACTTTATAATATAATAAATCAATGCTTTCCCACTAATTATAATGTTATCTCTGAGTGTTGTCTAGGATGATCGGCTACCGTATTAGAATCGAGAGCCGGGCAATCTGGGCCAATTTCCAATTCGTGGAAAGGAGAGCTGGCCCATTTGGTCCCGGACTCACCCACGAACCGAGACCGATTGGTCCGATCTAGTTCTCTGATGGGTCTAGGAACCAGCCATATCTCCTTTTACTGTTTTTTTTTACCTTTTTTTTGCAAGACTACAAGTGTTGTTGCATAATCTAAACTGCTACACGAACAATATTAATAGGACAAGCTTGTGATAAGCTCACTAAACATGATGATCATCTCCACGAACAAAGCTATAATGATCATTAAGAGCTAAGTCCGAGAGGTGTCGAGCTGCGAGGGAGGCGTGAGTGTTGTGTGAATGAAACTGAGAGAAGTGAGAGTGAGAGGTATGAGCGACGAGCGTGAGTGACTGAGTATAATCGAGAAAAAAAATAGGAATTAGGGTTTTGGAAATTTGGAATAATAAGAATTTAAAAAAAATTCAGTCCAGTCTAGATGGATGGGTCCACACCTGAAACCAAGAATCGGACCGATGTTCACCAGTTCCAAATTTTAGAAATCGTAAACTACCTAAAACCAATTGGTTCGGTCCGGTTCTTTTGCTCACCCCGAGTATTGCTGCACCAACTTGTTCTTAATTGTAATTAGGGTCTTATTTGGATGATTTTAGTGTTCCTAATGCAAAAGAATAGAGCATTTGTCCGTGATGGTAATTATAGAAATGTTGGCAGGTTTCCAATAATGTTAGTAACAAAAATGTCACTGGTAGATTACTTCTTCGGTAACATGTAATGAATTGCCAAATCTCATGTTACATCCCCATTCTTTATTTGATTATTAAGAAATTATCAACAATTCCATTAAATTTCCAACTGTTATCACCATAGCTCACCTGCGTGTTAAAGTCACCAACCTTTTTAGAAATTACCAACCTTACTTCGAGTGAGTTATTGATTTTTCTCCAATAAAGTTACCAACATTTATTCAATTGATGTTGAATTATTGTCTTTTAATAACTTAACCAATTTTGTCAAAGTTTTTCACTCTTATATGAAATAACCAAGGCTATAAACAATACCATGTTAACAACTTTAGGCGATGGTAACTGTAGGCAACAAAACGACTCGATTTCACAGCAAAAAGGATTAAAGAGGACTTGATTGCACAGATCAAAGAGAGTTTTAGGGAGTTAATAGAACAGGAAAAAGCTTGAAACCTTCTCTTACACTGAAAACATCCACTAATCCCAAAAAAACAAAGGGAGCTGGTGGGCACCTATGGATAGAACGCATGATGCGTGTTTATCTCAACTTTGGCATGCTTAAATTGCTCAAAGAATCAATCCGTCAACCCACTCTTGCGTTCCTTTATCGCATGCTCTAAGGATTGGCTTCGAAGCATCCAAGCTGAAATCCTCTCCCTTTCCAAACTCATCAAGCGATCATTATGCTTCCCATCTCATGTGACACACAAATTATCACATGACAGATAGCCCCCTACGGAATCACTGTACTCGGTTTATCTCGAACTTTTTATCGGTGCAATCAAGTCATCTAGCTCGCTTATTTTATGAGATTAAGCAACTTGCATACTTTTTTCTCTCGAAGATGCCTAAACTTCAGGCTAACACCTTTGTAGGGAAGTAGTAACAAAAGTTGTTCAATATTGCGCATTTTTTTATGATCAAGTCGTCGGACTTTTTATTTATTAAATCGAGTTCTTGAACTTGGGTAACTTTCCCGATCAAGTCCCTCTGTCTTCGAATCAAGTTAATTGGATCCAGCAAAAATCTGACGAAAAGCTCGAGTGCGGTGTTTGTATCGAGAAATCTCACCATTATTTAAGGTATGGTTACGAACTTCATCTTTGAGAATTTTAGTCTCGCACGTTAGATGATACTCCACGATCCATGTGGCTCTAATTAATCAGACTGATCAAGAGAGTTGACTAAAAGAGTTATGCAATTCAAACTTAATTAGATAAATTAAAAGTTTAAAGATTCAATATAAATTTCACTAACTTAGGGATAAAAAATGAGATTATACTATTTTCTTAGGCAAGATGAAGAAAAACCTTTGGTGGCAAGAAGATCCTAAATTGGGCCTTACCAAGCAACATTGGGCCTAGGAGTTTAGTCCCTTCTACTTTTGTAAAAACTCTACAAATCTAAACACGTGAAAGTTACTTGGTTGGCCAATTCATTGATCCAAAACGAGGGAGAGTAGAGATGAGATTGTACCCAGATGAGGACTCTTCTTTGTAGGTTTAACCACAATGATTCTATCCACGAACCATTTTGGATAAAATAAAAGAAAATGTTAAGCGTCTACATGTACAAGAAATGTACTCTAAACGGCCATCGTGGACGTCCATTTGCAATTTGTCATGTAAAACCCAAAGCAAAGCATTCTCTCTCATTTCTTTTCGAACTTTCGAGTTCAACTGCTCAACGAAAGAGGACACACAGAAGAAGGGGCTGATCAATTACTCAGATTACTGCATTTCCAAAATCAATGACAAAAGAACACAAATATCTCTACCCCTGTCAATGAGTACGATGAATGATAGCAATAACAAATAAGGCAAGGAAGGAGAAGTTGGGTGAAAATAGGTGAAACCAAGACAGTCCATAGGAGAAGATGGATCCATACTTGAAGGAGCTTCGGAAGGTGTGATTGTAGGTGCTTGCCGAGATTCAACCGGTTATCTCTTTGCTGGGTTTGTAAAACCAGTGAGAGCATCATCTGCGGTTTGTGTCGAAGCCCTGGTCCTAGAAGAAAGTCTTTCGTACTTGGAAACTCGCTTTGTTATGAAGAGCGTGACCGATCTATTATTTGAGATATAAACCGATAGGCTATCAGTTTGCTAATACATTTCAGACGCTTGTCAAAGTCCATGGAATGTGCGGGCTGCAATTGAGTACTGTAGAATAAGCATGGCCCTGTTCAATTTCATTCAAGTGCCACATTGTCTGCGAGAGGCTAATCAACTTGCTAACTGGATTGTCAAAGTCCAACGTAAACAGGCCCTTTCTTTTAATTGGTTGTCTAAACCCCTGGCCCCTATGGGATTTTTTATGTTCTAAAGCCTATCACCTATGTTTTAACAGTGGCGTTTAATGAATGAAGTAGTTTTTTCGACTATAAAAATAATTCAGCAGCACCATTTGGGAAAGGGAAAAAATTTTCGTCGTTCGACTGGTTAGCTGACCACATTCCGACTCCCTTTAGTAAAAGGAAGAGAACGCCCCCAAAGTTAGAGAAATAACATCTATATAACCTTCAACATGTATGTTCTCGGGCACGTAATGTAACGCAGAGTAGAGGATGATCAATAGACTGGCGGCCCTCCCAGGTCCAAAAGGTAAATGAGTGAGCTGCGGCAGCATCCTTACACAAGAAAGCTCCACTTGCTAAACTTGGGCCTAGGCCCGGTCCAGTCATGCTCGAACTTTCCTATGTAAGTTTCATGTTACGGGCGGGTATCGATTATACATTAGGTCCACCTTCGGGCTCGGCCTGATTTGATCCCGCTGAATGCTCACCTCTAATGTAAGGATAACCAAATCACATTCGCCATGACCGTAGCTAGAGGGCCCATAGCAACCTGGGCAATAGATGTGTCTTAAAGGTAAAGCCACTTCTCTCCTCCTAAAAGTTGCAAACTCCATTAGGCCCACTCTCTCTCTCTCTCTCTCTCTCTCATCAGCAGTATTCAGTGTGTAGGATCGTACATTGGACAGGTCTTACACTTGGGCACATTTGTCTCTGACAAAGCCCAAAACAACACCATATTTCGCCAAATCCTCCTTTGTGCCTGTCCTAAAACCCAACTTATCCTTCTAATTCCTGGCGCTGTTCTGGACCATTCTCTCATCATTATCGTTATCTCATTATTTCTCCACGATATCTTCGCCCTTCAATTTTTAATTCTTTCGATTCTCCCGTTTCATTCAAACTTTGCATTATGAGGCAATAGGCAACGTACGTTTTGCTTTTCAGAACCTCTGACAGTACCCACCAAACATATTTTGTCAGCTCAGCCTCTCCCCTCTCTCTCTCTTCTCTCTCTCTCTCAAAACTCAATGCCATAAACAAATTCCTCAGGGAAAACGAAAAGAAAAATGAAAGTTCCATGAAAGGAGGGGAATGAAGAAAACAAAGAAAGAAAGATCTAGGCAAACAGGCAAACAGACAAAGTCTAATGTAAAAAATGCCCCAAAAAGCGAGTGCAAGAGATTGTGGGTTGCGTCTTTGCATTGGAATCTGGGTCCTACTTTTGGGAGATGATGGTCATGGTCATTGTTTTGCTCGATGCTGTGTCGTTGTTACTCGTATGAAGTGGCCAAGATGTGGCCAAGATGTGGCTCACTAGCTTGCCGGTGCAATAGTGCAACCGTAGGGGCCATTGATTTGGCTATGCCCACCATGGAATAATGGAGAGGTTCATCATACAAATGAACCCTTTGGACACAAATGTCTCCCAAGTTTATATAGTAGGAAAAATGACATAAACGGTTCCTGAACTTTAGTTAAATGTGCAATGTGATCCATAAACTTTTAATTTGTTCAATGTGATCCATGAATTTTAATCCAATGTGCAATGTGATTTGTGAACTCTTAATTTGTTCAATGTCATTCATGAACTTTTGGTATATATTCAATATAAACTGTATAAAAATAGTCAATGTAGTCATTTCATTAATTCAAATTCAAGGACTAAATATTATACATTTGACCAAAATTCATGGACTGTTTGTATCATAATCCCTTTATAATATCAGCTTAGTTAAAATGAGGAAGTATTGAATCTTACCGTCATACTATCTTAGCTGTGTAAAGTCAAATCAAATTTTAACAAAGTATATACATGTAGGTTGTCCTACAAAAAAAACAAATTTTATTTTGTAAATTTTACAAATTTCCTTGGTTGTCAATTCTATAGGACCGAAGAGTAACACGAGATATAATTTCTCTGTGAAATCATAAACAAAAAAATATTGCATAATAGCTTGGTGATATGGTAGGACGAGGCAAAGGTCAGCAAAACTTGCAACCTAATTTGGCTACTCTTCTTTATATCCTTTCGAAGAATTAGCTAAGTTCACCTATCATGTCAATCTTCCACCCACCCACCAATATCACAATAAGCCCTCACAAGTTGCGTTTGATTTAGCTTTGTAAATGAGTTTTGGGGAAATACAAATATTTTTTGCTTAAAACCCTTTAAGAAAATGCAAGTTGCGTTTGGTAAAAAAAAACCTTTGTAAAGCTACTTTGACCGAAATAATATTTGACAAATTTTTTTTTTGCAAAGGGCCTTTGGGTTTGATTTTTTTTATTAAAAAATCAAACCCTTCGCCAGCTCCAGTGAAGGGCTAACGCTGCTGGTGAACCAGATCTGGCACCGATGACAAGGGGTGTGCAAAAGAACCAGGAACAGCCCGGACTGCCCGAAATCGGACCGGAACCGGTCCGATTCCCAGTTCCAATTTTTGGGAACAGGTGGGTATCAGTCCGATTTCCGATTCTAGGTGTGGAACCGTTCACCCGTCTACTCGAACCGGACCGGACCGGACCGGTAATATAATAATAAATATAATCTATTTTATTTATTTATTATTTTTTAAAAAAAGAAAAATCCTAAATCCCTAAATTAAACTTAACTCGCTCGACGTTTACAGCCTCACATTGAGTCGAGAAACACCTTCTTTCTCTTTTACATCACGCTCACTCTCACTCTCTCACTCTTCTTAGTTGATGCTTACCTCATTGTCTCCGACTCTCCATCTTCGTTTCCGACTCCGTATCCATCTTTCTGTCTCTGTTCTTGGCTAGTGGGACCGGTTCCATGGAGCCACTTGAGAACCGGACCGCTGGTTCCCGGGTGAGTCCATGGAACCAACGGGTGGTTCCTGGTTTCAATTTTTTGGAATCGGTCTTTAGTGGGTGGTTCCCGACTCTAGGGTGGGAACCGCTTACCTAGACTATGCTCACTCCAACCAGCAACAGTCGCTAAAGGTTGTGCGAACCCCGGCAAGGGTCATGTAACCCCCGGTCTCATTGCCTGGGGTTGCACAAATCAGGCAACCGTCGCTTGGGCGGTCGCGCGACCTCAACCGACGATCACCTGGGTCATGCAACCTCGCCGACTCTTCATAGGCCTCTCGCCAACCCTTCTTCGACCCTCGCTCGTCGCCCTCATGCAAAGAAGATAAATAGAAACGACGAGGGGCAATATCGAAAAACTAAAGAATTGATTATGGTAGTTTTGGAAGAAAAAACTAGTTTCAACATGTAGCAAAATGCTAAAAGCCCAATGCTGATCTCTATCAGCATTGGGCTTTCAGCTTTCTCAAGGCTAATATTTAGCCGAAAGCCCCTTGGGAACACCAACCAAACACCTCAACATTTTCCCCATGAGCTTTGGAGGCCAAAAGTTCCTTGGGAAAATTGAACCAAACACATTTGTAATGGCCACAAGCGGTTACCATTTATGAGATCCATACTCATGATTTACACTCTCTAAAAGTGTAGTGTAGCACCAACTCGACAATCTGTCAAAATAGTTCAAGGGAGTTCGTACCAAAACCAAATTTCGGAGAACTAATTTTACTACTTTTCCTGAGATGAAGAATCAAACTGTGAACACCCTCATGTCATCTGAGAGAAACCAAATAATTGCTCCATGTGCAAGGCTCAAGCATTTGTTTTCCTTAAACTCAACATAAAGATTTCAGATGCTTTCATCAACTTATGAAACTCCCATCTATGTCTTTCAAGTTAAAACTTTCAAAGTAAAGGAGAGAGAGTTTCCATTTGTTTATAGGAGAATTAAGGATTAGGATCTAATGCAGCTAGTCACACTGACTAAAACAGCCCCACTCTATATGAAAATTTTCACAAAACCCTAGAAAAGCACTTGCCTTCGAGCCACATATGTCATATCACAAGGGAAAAATGTCAAAAAAGTCATAAACCTTCGATATTATTGTCAATTTAGTCTTAAACTTTTTTTTTGGTGTTAATTCATTCCTAAACTTTTTGCATTAATTTCAATTTGGTTATAAACTTTTTTTTGTGTCAATTCAGTCCTAAACCTTTTGCATTGATGCCAATTCAATCCTAAATCTTTTGTTTTTGTGCCAATTTAGTCCTTTTGGCGCCGGCATTCATGTCAGTAAAATCCGGCCAAAATTGGCCGAAATGACTGAATTGGCACGAAAATAAAAGGTTTAGGACTGAATTAGCACAAATACAAAAGGTTTAGGACTGAATTGACACAAAAAAAAGGTTTAGAACTAAATTGATATCAATACAAAAGGTCTTAAGACTTTTTTTTATACTTTTTCCCCATATCACACTTATGACATCAGAGTCAAGCCTTGGTCAGTGGCTTTTGTCTAGCAAATTGCCCCAGCACAGGCATGATCTACTTCTCAAGTTCTCAATATTCAGGAACGAGAGATGCCGAAGGGGAACTTCTGTCGTTTAACAATAAGGGCTTAGCTTTGAAGGGTGTCACTCTGGTTGGGCCTCCCCTCGACACAAGGCATCATCAAACTCCATGGATGACGCAGCTTCCATGTCTCATCTGCTCACATATGATTCCTTGCTCCATTCGTGTCCGAAACTACCGATGACATATGTTGAAAGTATCCCACATTGCTTGATGGTTTATATGCTCATTATATACATATGATCTCCCTCTACTTATTAGTTAAAGTTTTTTGTGTAAACTATTCAGTTCATTTCGCTCAAATTTCATGTAACGCTCCTGATTTGACTTGCGCACGAAAGAAGTGTTGAAAATATCCCGCATCGCCTGTGACATTTGGGTTTATATATTCTTTGTATTCGTATAGTCTCTCTATTTATTAATTTAAGTTTTGGAGCCCAACTTTTCAATTAAATTCAATATTAGTGGCTTGGGGACTTTAAAAATTAGAAGACCACGGAGTGGAGCTCTTCTTATTTTTAAAGCTGGGACCATGTGGAGTGGACTTGGAATAAGCAAGGATATCAGTTGTCTCTTGATCCCACATGGAATGCCAGAAGATTGAATTTTTCTATGTTTGAAAAGGTCGAAGATGGCTAGACTTTATCCCAAAGTCAAGCATTATAGAAGAGCAAATAGTGACATATACATATATAATAATAATTTATCAAGATTTGGAATCCTAAACACTTGGGGAAGATGATGGCAGGTGAGGCTTCCTTCACGTGCCACAGAAACCACGTCTTAATAACTTATTACTCCATCCATTCTTTCCAACTCATTACCAAAATGGAATCATCTCTCTCTCTCTCTCTCTCTCTCTCTCTCTCTCTCTCTCTCAGAGTATCATCATGAATCTTAAATAAAAAAATTGGGGCAAAATTTATTGTGTTCTTGAAGAACCCCAACCCCTAATTTCTTAAATTGGAGCAAAATCACCTTATCAAATTGTGGGTTGAGAAGTTCACGCTTCGCGGTTGGGAAATGTTCAAAGCTTCTTAATGATATGATTTCACCACAAAGCGTTGCCTTTAATCCGCCACTCGCTGCCTCATCGTCATGGCAAGGCCTCCTCTTCCTGCTTCAAGCCCGAAGAACCCATTTTTTCTTTGATCGTTCTTTGGTTTCGCGTCTCCAGCTATGCGAGCGAGAATTGGAGCATCATGAAGGCAAGCGAGAGAGCTCTATTCTTTATCGACAGAACAAAGCTTTGCTCTTTCAGCTCTAGAGAGAGCGCTCTGTTACTTCTCAATGCAAGCATACACAACAAGCAGGACATGGATAATTTTTTCTATTTTATTGTTATTATTTTTCTTCTGCCCTTTTGCTCATCATCGTGGAAAAGCAAACCCCCTCGAACACGCAATTCTTCTTCTCTTCCGAAACTAGACCAAACTCACCTCCCAATTTCTTTGACTTCCTCGGATCCACACCTCCTAGTAAAAGCAAGCTCTTCTTCCGGTTTTCAATCCTATAGTCGTGATTTTTCGCTCGTTTCATTTTGTTTACAGCTGTATATGATTCTTCTTGAATCATAGACGAACGCTGTAAACAACAAAGATGGATTTTTTCTGAGAGAGAGTTTTCCCCGACTTTAATGTCGTTTTGCTCACTTTGACACGTTGTACGAAGAATTTTCCATATTGAATCTCAATTTTTTTTTATAATAACCTACGTCAGAGTCATAATTTAATTTGAAATGCCGCGTAGGACGAGTCGTTGGAATTTGTTGCTACATGCATTTAAGTAATTGTTTTTCCTTCAATGTGGCACTAAAGTGATCGGTCGAAAAATTTTAGCAATAAAGTAAACGTCATACGAAAGTTATAACACTTCTAGTGTCTTTTTCCCATACAATACAAATTGTAAGCTTTGAACAAATTTTCTAAAGGGCATGTCAACTCCCTCATGACACTAGTCGCTATAATATTGGCTACATATGAGATTAGACTTATTGATAGGCCTTGCAACTCTCTTGGGCTGTCTAGATCGAAAGGGCAATGCGTGTGGCTTGAGAATTTGCTCTACATTGAAAGGCACATCTAGCTAGAGTTAATTTGTGGCATGTCTATTTCAATGTCCAAGTTATTTTGTTTCAATGTCCAAGCACATAATCAAGATTCACTTGTGGTGATATTGACACCGTCATGTGGCATTAATAGGGGTTTAAAACTAGCGAACGAGAAAGGAGAGGGCACAAGTGAAGGAGAGTGGCCTATTCCATTTGTTTCATCTCGTGCACGGCGACAATTTTACCACATTTATTCAACATAAGAAGGATTTAAGAAAATCAGCTAATGTTAAAGGAGCTAACTAAATGGATTAAGCGTTTAATTTGGATTTCACGATTCCCGTGTTCAAATCAAGGCATCTCGAATCACCACGGGGACAATGTGCATCATCTTACGATCGGAGATTTACAAGATGGATGTGGACAGAGCGATTTATTCACACCTGTATACATTAGTTGAGCCGAATTGTTCAGATTCCTTTGTGAAAATAAAGAACAAAATAGTTTATGATGCTTTTCAGAAATCAGAATAACCTTTAATACTTCCATCCATCTTTTAGAAAAGCTGCTTCTGAAACATTAATATAAAGTTTTGCTAGTTCCATCAACAAACTCCAACAGCTCCTTTAACATCAGTCAATGAAGACAAACATCCATTCAGTTTCTACCCAACCCTTCCTTTTTAAGGGGGGGGGGGGTGTGGTGGGCGAACGTAAAACAAAATAACAAGGGGGCCGGGGGGGGGGGGTGTGGTGTCACGTGAGGAGGGCGCGGGCTCACGTGCTGGCGGAGGCCCGGCCTGCATTTATTCATGCAAAACTTCTTACGGTGCCATGATGAACAATGACTGTTTGTTTCTTGTGGGAGGGATGTTTTCCTGTTTCTGTCCAAATGCTTGTGTTGTGTATGTGTGGCCCGAAGTCTGAAGCAACGTGATTGGGTCAGAGTCAGTTCTCTCCCTCTCTCTTTCTCCTCTCTCTCTCATCTGAACAGGAGCTTGATTAGCAAGTGTTTGGCTCAACCTTACCTGCTGACCTACTGTGGGTGGGGGGGTCAATTGAAAAAGGAAGAAGAAAAAAACCCACAAAGCCAAGAAAGCTCTCAGAAAGAAAAAGGCTCAAAAGAAAGCTGGTTTCAGAAAGCAAAGAGCTTTTTTCCTCACGTCCTCTCCCTCCCTCTTTCTCTCTCTCTCTCTCTCTGCCCATTATCAGGCTTTGTGTTTCGGTAAAGCTGAGTGAACCCACTATTCAACATAGCTCCACCACCACCACAAGAGCTCTGTGCTGGTGTGTGTGTGCGTGTGTGCGTGGGGAATTCCATAGATTTTTTTCTTCTCCCACACCAACACAAGCACAAATACACCGCTCATAAATATAAGCTGAGACCCTCCCATATGTTCCATAACCCTCCTCCTAACTCTCCTCCTTCCAACGCTGCTTCTGCCATCAGCCCCTCAGAGATCAATGCCTTCTCCAACAGCAAAAGAAGGAGAAGACCTGCAGGCACTCCAGGTAAAAGGAGAAGACAACAACGAGAAAAAAAAGATCGACCCGAATTTATCATGAAAGCTCTCTCTTCTTTCTCTCATACACAATTCCAATACGAATTGAATACCCACTCAAACAATGATCTAGACCTAATCAAGAACTTCCCCTTTTCTTGATTCAACAGATCCAGATGCAGAAGTGGTTTCGCTGTCGCCGAAGACCCTCCTTGAGTCCGACAGGTTCAGAAGTTAAATAATATCCCCGGCCGCTCGCTTAGGCTCCGCCGTCTGTATATGATAGCTTAAGATTTTTGCAGGTATGTGTGCGAGATCTGCAATCAAGGGTTCCAGAGGGATCAGAACCTGCAGATGCACCGGAGGCGGCACAAGGTGCCGTGGAAGCTGCTGAAGCGGGACCGCGGGCCCGCCGATCAGGACCAGGCGCGGAGGAAGCGGGTCTACGTGTGCCCCGAGCCGAGCTGCCTCCACCATGACCCGTGCCACGCGCTCGGCGACCTCGTCGGGATCAAGAAGCACTTCCGCCGGAAGCACAGCAGCCACAAGCAGTGGGTCTGCGAGCGGTGCTCCAAGGGCTACGCCGTCCAGTCTGACTACAAGGCCCACCTCAAGACCTGCGGCACCCGGGGACATTCTTGTGACTGCGGCCGCGTCTTCTCCAGGTATAATCGATCTTCGATTTATTCTTGACTTGAATTTTTGTCGCTCTTCTTGTTTTCTTTACAGATTTGAGAAGTTGTGATTGTAATCAATACACGAAATGTACTTTTCGACTATTTGTAACAGCTTAAGCAGATAAAAAGGCTGCGCTCCCCGGCAATCTTGCATGATGCTGTGTGGGGTTTATTTGTCATAAAAACCCTAGGGTTATGTTCATGTAGAGGAGGCAAGCATGTTCGAAGCAATTTGGATAACCCTTTTGTTTTGTTTCTTTTCCCCCTTCAAGCTGCTTCTGGCCTATAAAAGCATTTGAACTTGCTGGGTTGTTTTCTGAAGTTATCATTATCATACATTGCTTTTCTTTTTGTTTAAACAGCAAGAGTTTATTATTAGTTATTCCGAATCCAAGAATGATTTCCCCGGTACAGTTGCCAGGCCAACCTCGTGTTCCTACTTTTTCTGTTTTATTTTTTTAAAGATTCTTAGCCAGCCATTTGACTCATAATGAGCACCCCATCACTTTTTCCGATGGCATTTCTTTTTGGTTGATGACAAGGCCTACTCTTTTATAATTGTTTTTTTTAAAAGACGCTCCCGTCTTGTTTCTTAAGTTTATTCCTCTAATTAATGTTGCAAACCTAGTCACTTGCGCAGTTTTTTATTGGCTTGTCTCTTGTTAACCCTGCATGAACAAAAGTCTTGATTGTTGTTTCTTGACATGGTTTGCTATAGACATCCAGACAAGACAAAGCCGTATCTTAATTCGGTCTTATGATCTTCATCTTGTTTTGGTCCTTTCAGGGTAGAGAGTTTCATAGAACACCAAGACACGTGCACCGTCCGCCGAGCTCAGCCACCAGAGATGCAGGCGGCTCAGCCAGCCTGCTCGTCCCAAACCGCTTCTAGCACTAGCCCCTCGAGCGAAGCCAATTTCGGCGTACCGCCCTCACCGTTTCCCAGATTCCGAATGCCGAAACCAACGGAGACGATCTTCCTCAACTCAGACATGTACAATCCCTCAACATCTTCTACCCACCACAACCTTGAGCTTCAGCTATCGTCGTCGAGCCTGTGCGTGATGCAGAACTCAAACGAAAAGTTCGCGGACAACTTGAAGCTCTCGATTGGTTCGTCGTCCACCGATGCAAACAAGGACGAATTGGCCATCACCAAGAGCTCTACAATGTGGGAGCATTATTACAGGCGCGAACCTGAGATGTCGGAGGCGGCGAGCATAAGGGAGTTTGCGAGCGAGCAGATAAAGCTGGCCGTGACCGAGAAGGCATTCGCCGAGGAAGCGAGGCAGCAGGCGAAGAGACAGGTCGAGATAGCAGAGCTCGAGCTGGCCAACGCCAAGAAGATGAGACTGCAAGCTCAGACCGAGCTCGAACGAGCTCTGGTGTTGAGAGAACAAGCCACCAAGAAGATAAGCTCCACCATCATGCAGATCACTTGCCCGGCTTGCAAACAACGGTTCCAGTCAACGTCTGTCATCGCGGCAGCATGCGACGAGACCTCTCTCGCCATAAGCTACGTGTCTTCAGCTACCACAGAAGGAGAGGGAGAGTGATTATTGCGTTAAAAGAGGTCGAGCAATAATTTAGATTTTTCTGTGAGCTCTAAATTATAATGGTTTTATTAAGTTTATTCTGGTTGAGAAGTCCCTCCTTATTTGTGCCTTCTCCTTCCTTTCCCCAACTAATTTCATTGTTCGTCCTCAATTAATATGCTCAGAGGCAGTGCCTGACCAATGTTGTAGTGTCTTAATTTGTTGCTTTTGATGTTTTTCTTCTCGGAGTAATGCGAGATACAGACTAGTGTACAAAATTGATGTTCTAATTGGCCTGGACTGAAAGTGCGTACTTCGATACGTGGGGCAATATTCAATGCTTTGCAAAAATTTTGTTGCTACGACTAATATTGAAGCGTGAAAAACAAAACGACTGGAGTAAGAAAGAAATTGCAAAAGTTAACCTTAATACACAATGATGTTTACTCACTTGGGAAATTGGATCAGACCGCCGGTCACTGTAACTATTCTCAAAATATGATTTGCAATCACGGAAGAAGTGGATGTTTTCAATTGTTACTAGTACTTATTATTATTTTGTTTTGAAGAAAAATACTTTACTATAAATTGATTTCTAATCCATTAAAAATATTACGTAGGGTCGGGTGTCACATGGTCGTGTGAATTTTTTCAATGAACCAAACAATGGAGCTATATCAGGTAAAATTTGTATAGTATTTTATTGAATTATTTTTGTTTTTAACTTTAGCCTTGACTCATGCGACCCTAAAATTGATCTTGCAATTTTTTAGGTCATGGCCCATCTTCATCTACGAGACTTGAATGAACAAGGTAATTTTTTTTGTTACTAATTCATTATTTATATTTTGATCTTTTCTTTATTTAATATGTTATTATACATAACCGATATCACCGGTCTTATTTCTAGTCACCGGAGAGTCCTTCCAAAGCAACTTGATTTGAGCGAAAAGACTGGGCTGTTTGAATTCACAATGATTTCATTATTAGTCTCAAAGCCAATATTTCTTGTCTTTTTTCATCTTTGAACTTGAATGATCTTTCTAATGACATTAGCTATTTTTTTTTTTGCTAGTGATAATATCGTTCTGCTTGCGATTGTCTATATTTTGGTATTTAATTTATTCTAAGATTATCGTTTTTTTAATGTTATATTGTCTTTTCTCATATTATGGACTCTCACGGGATTTGAGGGAAACCAACCGACTAAGATTTTCCAAATTTAATTTTTTTCAAGGAAACCAGTTAAAGTTAACAGGTTTCCTTGAGAAAATTTGAGGTGGAGAACCCACCATTTCCCATAAGAAAAAGAAGTCTTGCTTAAAATTGATATCCCTTTTTGCATCATCCATTGCCTTGTTGGCAAGGGCCCAACTTGGACTTTCCTAACAGGGTAGGGTTTTATTTCAATAAAATTATGGATTGGAATTCAAATCAATCGGAATTAACTTCCAGCCATAATCAACAAATCTCCACCTTGGCAAGGAGTCATCTACATTGATCGTCGTCCCTCCTGAGATCCTTTGGGTTCCTCAACCGTTGGAGATGCTGACAAGTCCAAACAATACATGAACTTTGTCAATGAGATAGGCTTCATTAACATGTCCCTTGAATGATCTACCCTGTGTACTTTCTCGACATATGAGGTTCCCTATGATACGATATCACGTATAAAATATTACCTAACATAAATGTGTTTCGTCTGCTTGTAATTCATATGATTTTTGCTTTAAATGTAATGCATCATGATCATAGCAATAAGCCACAATCTTCTCTTACTATAATCCAAAATCACTGTGCAAATCTCTAAACTAGCTTACTTGATTGTCTCGATTGATGCCATATACTCCATTTCAGTTATCGATAAAGCAATTACAGGTTGAAATTACGCTTTCTGAGTGACGGCATAGCCTGCAAAACTGAATATATAACCTATCAAGGGCTTTCTCCCATCCAAGTCACCGCCAAAATCTAAATTCACAAAACCTGTTATACCTCTTTAAGCCTGTCTCTTCTTAGAAGTCAAATCGACGTTAGCTGTCCCTCTCAGAAGCTTCATAACCCATTTTACAGCTACCTAGTGTTTCTTTTCAAGATACACATATACTTGCGCACAACATTAATAACATGTGAAATATAAGGGGAAAAGTGTTGGGGAAGTTATAAATCTATTGTATTGGTGTTAATGTAGTCTTAAACCTTTTAATTATGTCAATTTAGTGCTAAACTTTTTGATATAGTGTAATTCAATCCTTCCGGCTAATTTTGGCCGGATATAACTAACGTGGACCCTGGCTAGCCTACATGGCACGACCAGCGCTGACGTGGATATTTTTTAAATAATATTTTAATGATTTCAAATTTTTTTTTCTTTCTCCTCTTTCCGGTGGCCAGCAAGGCCACCCTTGCCAGATCTCAGTCTTTAAGCTATCTTGTTTCCGATTTTGGAAAGCATGGTCATGGCAAGCGATTTGGAGAAACCCTGGCACAAATCGATCAATTTCATCCCCTACCCATCACAGAACAAATTCGGAGTATCAAAGACAAGCTAAAAAAACCGATGAAAAAAGATTCTTTTACCTGCAAGATCGAGCTCATTTTGAATCAACTAACGAATAGAGAGGTGCATGACAAGGAATAGGGATGATCGGTTCCCGGTCCGATTCCGGTCTGGTCCAATCGAATCGGTCACTTTTTTTATTTTTTATCACCATAACGAGAGAAAGTGACAAATCTCTATATATTGATGGAAACGATGATGAGTGAAGCTTCATTGTGGTGCGACGATAAGGGAAAAGCATTGTACGTGAGCTTAGTTCACATTTTACTAATTTTTTTAAAGAAAAAAAATAAAAAAAGTATATGTAACCGGTCTGGTTTCTTTTGGAACCGGGAATCGGATTGCCCGGACACTGGTTTCACTTTTAGGAATCGGGAACTAGACTGACACTTCTAGGAACCGAACTGAACCGGCTAGTCCGGTCCGATCCGGGTGGTCCGTTTTGCACACCTCGAAGAAGGAAGGCACGAAGTAATCCTCTAGATACCCTCCCTCTACAAGAGTCCGAATGAGCTTGAGGGGGACGACCCGACAAGCAGCGAAAGAGAGAACGGAGAAGCAAGATGAGTGACGTGTATGCCATTTGGCAAGGCCGGATGATCTTCCCCCATGCTAAGTGCGAACCATGTGTCTCGAGCAACACGCCACGAATTTAAATTATTTCTGCCAGTAAATTTCTCCAGCTCAATCTTCGTAGAAGCTATAGCGATAGTTGCAGGCCAGCAAAAATTCCTGGAACAATCCATCGACAATAACCTTAGGCTATGATACTGGTCTATTTCATGGATCAACGAAACGTCTCGAGTAAGAAATAAATTGCAGAAATAAAACACGAACACGATGGATTTTACGTAGTTTGGTAGTGTGCCTACTCCACCGGGAGAAATTGGTGAAATGATTCCACTATAATTGGTAAATAAGATATTACAATTGTTTAATTATACTCACTCACAAGTGTTTCACATTCCTATTTTCAAAATCCAAACCCATAAGAAGCAATCGAAAGAAATGAATTTTCTCATAGCCTATACTCTCTTAGATGCCGACTCTTAACGGTCCCTGCGTCTTTCGAATGTTTTTCACATATTAAGTGCACTCATTTAGTCCTAGGCCAAAGTCAACAGCGGAATATTTATATTAAAAAACTTTGCGTTCTTCTATGACGTCAAGTTGGACATTCACTTCAATAAATTAAAAGGCGTCTTGTGGGAAATTAATATCCCTCTTTGCATCATCAGTGATGCCGTCGGCAAGAGTTCAATTTGGACTTTTCTAATATGGCCTAGGTTTCCTTGCAATTTAATTATGGGTCGGATATCAAATTCATCGGGATTAACTTCGAACCGTGATCACCATTTATCGAATCACCTAATTTATCAACTTTATGAATAATCTTTGTGCATGATATTTTTTAGTTTCGCCTTTATGTCTCCTGCCTTTGAATATCTGCATTTGATTCCTGGGGACACGGTATTGTTGTGGCAAGTGCCTCATTGAATTTTGCGTAATGATATCCTTAGTTATGAGTGTCTGAAAGAGGCATCAGCAAGCAATGCTTTGAACATGATGGTCCCGGAAAACTTATTCGTCTGAGAAATGTGCTTCCTATAGAAGATTGAATGAAAGGGACACCTGCTGTCCATTGTTTTTTTTTCCCAAACACACTCGTTTGAAATGCAGAAGCAAAGAACACACCTATAGCATTTTGAACTCAAGACTTCAATACCAGTAAGAATACATCAAACATTTCCTTCTATGCCAACCATTGCTCTTGATAATCAAGAATGAAAGAATAGCGTGACAGATTTTTATCGAGCATTCGGATGTTATATACTCATTTCATCAAATTGGAACAGAGCACGCAATGCCAAGTCATCGAATTTTTCATGCAAAAGTGGTAAATGTTGCCCAAACGCATCAAAGCAAAGTTAAAATGCATGTACTCCTTGTAAAATGGAATGGGATTAAGTTTGGATGCAGGGGACCATCTTTTGCAGGAATTAATGTTTGGGCCATTGGACCTGAGCACGTCCTTAAAAAGTTTTATCCAGACCTCAAGATATCAAAATAAGGGGGTATTCTAGACCTCTCCCCTGAAGAAAATTGCACTGGGGAGAGGCAAGGGATGAACGGGTAGATCGGCCGTTAGGTCATAAAACAAGGCGTTGTAACCCGTTTAGATGGAAACGCTCATCTTTGGGAAGGTAAACGTTACCAAACACTAAGAATCCTAGGACGTCGCCGGTAAAGGTCCCGTTCAAGTGGAAACACCTATCTCAGTGAGGTAAATTTATCAAACACCAAGGATCCAAGAACGCCCGTAAGGTAATGTTGCCCAAACACATCAAAACAAGTTAAAATGCATGTACTCCCTGTAAAATGGAATGGGATTAAGTTTGGACGCGAGGGACCATCTTTTGCAGGAATTAATGTTTGGGGTGTTGGACGTGAATATGTCCTTAAAAAGTTTTATCTGGACCTCGGGATATCGAAATAAGAGAGTATTCCAGACCTCCCTCTAGAAGAAAATTGCACTGGGGAGAGACAAGGGGTGAACGGGTGAATCGGTTATTAGGTCATAAAACAAGACGTTGTAGCTCGTTTAGGTGGAAAGACTCATTTTTGGGAAGGTAAACCTTACCAAACACCAAGGATCCTAGGAAGTCCCCGGTAAGGTCCCGTTCAGGTGGAAACACCCATCTCTGTGAGGTAAATCTACCAAACATTGAGGATTCACTAACGTTCTGTAAGGTAATGTTGCCCAAAAGGATCAAAACAAGTTAAAATGCATGTGCTCCCTATAAAATGTAATGGGATTAAGTTTGGATGCGGGGACCATCTTTTGCAGGAATTAATGTTTGGGGCGTGAACAATTCAATCAATATCCAAAAGCAAATTGGGACTGATTACCAATCTTTCAGCCCAAAATGAAATTCAGTGAGACTGTGTGTGTGTGTGTGTGAGAGAGAGAGTATCTGGGAAGGAGACACGGAGGGGTCGTTTTCACTGCATTTGATGTTGTTCACTTTTTATTTGAATGACCGGGACTGAGCGAGTGTGAAAATAAAGCCACACACACACCATGTTTTTCAGTGCCACAGTTGTATAGCTGTGTGCACAGTCCTCTCTCTCTCTCGTCCCTCTCAACTCCTTCACAAAAACTCAACTCAGTCCCATCTCTCTCTCTCTCTCTTCACATTCACGCACAAACACATATAAACACACCCCACATTACTCTGCCCTCACTTTATCTGGCAGCAGCAGCAGCGACAGGGGTTGCACAGAGAGAGAAGAGAAAAAAAGGAAAAACCTTTAGCATTGAATGAGACGGAGAGGGTCATGCAGGTCGCTCCAACAGGAAACAGACGAAGACCGACCCATTTGGCATTTTCAGTGAAATTAATTGACTTGTGTTTCGTTTCTTTTGCTGCGGTAGCTGCTCCATCTTTCTCTCTCTTCCTCGACTCCATTTTTTACCATGTCTTGCACTGTTCAAACCGAAGCAAAAGGGCGAGGTCTCAGAGAGAAGGCGCACCCAAAAATGGCTCCGTTGCATCATCAGTGTCGATTGGTGTAATTTCTGGCTTTGTTATTAATTTCTAACCACGTGCACTTGGCATCGGCTTTTCCTTTTTCTCTCTCTTTTTTTTCCTCCTTTTTACTTTGTTTCGCTCGCCTTTTCAATGCAGCCTCTGCTTTTCTCCTCTTTTCCTTTGTCTTTTGGAGAGGTCAGCAGAGGAATGCACGGACGTCTCTCATGTATTCACTGTAAATATTGTCTGACCTTGCGGTTCATAAAGGAGGTGTCGGGTTTATCGACAAACTGCAAGACATTAAAAGCATAGATTCGAGGATTCGTGTCGCTTGGCTATAACTTGATCGAAACGTCGTCGGCACAAAAATTCCAAGTTTTAGCTACCACCTGAGGGTTCCTGAGGGTTTGGTTTCTCTGTTGCTCGCTCGAGAAAGAACTCGAAATTTTCATTTTAAGGCTCTCTTAGATAGCATGTCCTGTGTGCTCCCGACGAGTTGAGTGATATCAAGGGGTGTGGAGAAGAGATAGATCTTGCCCGATGCGTGATACATTGACAAGACCTCGCTAAAAACCTTCTTTCACGGGAAGGAAACGGTGCTACCACTACATAGAAGATCATACGTCGGTTGGCCATGTGCACGGTTTGATCGCCACATGCCGAGACATAACCATCGAGATGGATGGCCGAAAGGTGTCTGTTGTGATCTAGCTGGCCATGATGTAATACCATTTGTCATGACCGACACTTGTCACAATTTGGCCTCCACCTGTCGACCCAAACCCGACGAGATGGAGTAGAATAACCTATAATTGTAGATAACCTATAACTACCCATACCGACCAAAAAAAAAACTATAACTACCCATTTGAAAGCTGAGAAACAAGTTTTAAACTCATTTTCCCTCTTATTGACACCCAAATAATTTCATCTTGAAGTTCATCATTAGCATTTTAGAAATGGATAAAATCCGCTGGTACCATCGGAATTCGACCCTTAAACAAAAACATCCATACTACATAGTTCTGCATTCTCATTTGTATTTTTTCGCATATAGAAGTTAGGTCTAGTCTGGGCATCCTACAGCTCGGACCGACTCCTTTTCCTTTTTTTTTTTGTTTTATTTATGGATTGATGTGTGTTTGCTTGATTATCTATCTATGATTCTTGTGTATTAAACAATGCATAAACACATCGACTCGTGTTAGGGTTAAAAGGAACCGAGAACCACTTGAAAAATATTTTCCATAAAAAGGAAAAAATTAATCAGCACAATACCATTACTAGGCATAATTAACAGATGAAATGAAATAGCCCTATTATTACTAACCTAAAGTGCTGTAGACTACATAAAATCACTTCCAGTTGCATGCACAAACCTTCAAACGACACGTACCAATCACACTTCAGTTTAGGTTGTGAACGATTTGAAATTGAAGTCTTGAGAGTGGAAAGGGAAAGACATGGGGAAAGGCCCATCTCACTGTCCCAAAAGTAAAAGCCACTAAGTGTTCAAACGAGAAAGTGGATTCGATACTTTACTTCAAGCCCCATTAAAGCTCCGTGAGGTGAATTTAGATGAGTCATTGTGATCAATCTTTGTAGGTGTTCTGTAGTGCAATTGAAAAACTGTGAATTGCTTGGACTTACATACTTTAGGGAAAATTTATTTTTAGCATCCCTCCACTTGCAGCCTCATGATAAGAGGGTGTGAAACTTTGGCCCAAGAAATGTGACGAACTATAAATACAAACAATCTGTTCAGTTGCGGTAATAGAATAAGATCGTAATGTGATATTTACTACGCTGAAATATAATAGAGTTGTAACAACTATTATTTTGTTTAGTTTAAGTACTGTGCTCGGGTTCATGATTAGCATATGTAATAAAGAAGGATTGACATCATAATTTTCTCAAAAAATCCATAATATTAGGAACTAGATAGATGTGACAAATACCCCTTTCATTAATAGTCATGATTCATGAGATTAATATCTTGCATATATTGTCGAATATTTCGAATTTATTATGTTGGAAACTTTTTTGAACTTTAATATTTTATTCGTGATTATAATTAATAATAACACGTTTTATAGCAAATAAAATATTCTATTATAGTAATTATCCTTTTACAGCCAATCATGAGTGTAATACCTTTTGAAGTTTGTTCCTGGAGAACTCACTGGTGCTCCAGCTGTCTTTTAAATCCTTGTATGGGTCTCGTTCTCCCGTTTTGATGTCAGAATGCAACGGCACGCAATCTCCCGCTAGGCAATGATGCGGAGTCACTCTCTTGTTACCCTTTGTGAGAATTTACATCTTAAATTTAACCTCTTGAGAAATTGGCACCTCGTCATGTGTGTAATCCGACGATCTAGACCGAGCCGCGTGCCGCCATCACCGCCAGCCACGACCCGACCACGACCACCAGCTCACAGTGTGTGTTCCCTCTCTGCATTGTGGATCAGGCTGGGCTCAGGAGGCCGAATAAGCCCAGCCTTGGGCTGTGCCGGAAGACGGGCGGCTACTCCAGCGGGGTCGCGGCCTCAGTTGTCATGGGTTTGTGGCCACCGGTTCAATGGAGCAGTTGTTCATGAGATGTTGACTTTTGTCGTAAACTCTCGATGAAATTACAAAATATGAATCTCTGGACATTTATCAAAATGACATTGTGCTTTGCGTGCTCTCGAATCAAAGCTTGAGCTCAAGATGGACTCAAATGTAAGTCGATCTTAAGGATGGATCTAAGTTGGGTCTGGTTTTTGGAATAAATCAAGCACTTTCCATGAACATCGACCTTCTGCATATGAACAATGAAAAAGTTCCATCTGTCTGGATTCCAGTAATACAGCAACGAATTTGAATCGGTTTTAAATCAGGCAAGATTGGGACTTTTCATTGACTTCGTGCAAGCACGTAGCTCCTCAACAATTGCCATCGTAAATTCTTCACTATGAATCTATGATCAATTTTCAATTCGGCCCATCTTCTTCTTCACGGGCTTCTGTCCCCGAGGCAAATGAACATCAAGCATTATTCTCAAACATGGCCCAACGACAACTCTCACTAATTGAAGAGTGCTAAGTAATTAAGGGCTAATCGTTTTGTGTCAGTGGGTCATGTTTGTGTTTGTGGTTCAATGTGAATTCGTGTTTACATCAATTAAAGACATCATAATTACCATTTTTAGAAAGCCAATAAAATGAGCTACAAAGCATTAATTGTTGATTCGATGTCGTGCAGAGTCGTACCGAGTTTTGGCTCTTTATTTCGTGCTTCAATTCGCGCTGTGGTCGGGGTTGCGTAAACAGATTGCGTCCCATTGCCGGTCCTCACATCCCGTGTGAACATAACTCCGAAGAGTCCTTATGATGCTTTCCAAATAGAATTCATCAGGGAGGTCTTGACACAGTGGGCAAATTGATATAGTGCGAAATATTCGAATTGCTGAAACTCAGGTTATCAGCTAATTTATCATCTGATCCATTCAACAAGACCCTAGGAAGCAAGTTTATAGAACAATTCGAACTCCTCGACTTTACCATTGTGCTATGCTAATGATATGAGCAGAGCTTTTTATAGCAGAAAATATACATATAGAACAATAGTTTTACTTGCAGTTAGACTGGACACTAAGAATTTTCAGGCTAAGGACACAAAGGAAAAAACACTATGCACTCTTTGTTGAGCCAAAAGTTAAACAAGGACAAAAATTTCCAAGTAGCTAGATACAAGGATCACTAATCATCAAATCAATACAAATTCACGAATTCATTTGTTTTTTGTTCTTCTTCATCTTGCATTGATCATACTCAAATGAGTGTGGCATCAACTGCTGCTGCTGCTTCCAGCAGCAGATCCGGGGCTGAGCTCTCTGAGCATGGCCACAACATGCAACATGTTTGGCCTCTTGGAAGGGAAGTCCTCCACGCACTGCATAGATATCTCCATGTACCTCACCATCTCCTTAACCTCCTCCGCTTCCGCAGCCTCAGCCTCATCGCTGCTCCCTCTCACGGCCGCCACCAACTTGGGGTCGATCACCTCCTTCTGTTTCCCCTCCCTCACCTTCATCCTCACCCACCCCACCAAGTTGGTGTCCCCGAAGTCGTCCTTGTCCGTGGGCCGCCTCCCCGTCAGGAGCTCTAGGAGCACGACCCCGAGTGAGTACACGTCCCCCTTGGCAGTGCACCGGAAGCTCTGGTAATACTCGGGTGGCACGTAGCCTGGCGTGCCTGCCAGCGTGCTGACGCTCAGGTGTGTGTCGAGTGCGCTTATGAGCCTCGCCATCCCAAAGTCGGAGATCCGAGCCTCCATGTCTCTGTCCAACAGCACGTTGCTCGACTTCAGGTCTCGGTGGATTATGTGGGGAATGCAATTATGGTGCAGAAAGCAGAGCCCCTTGGCCGCGCCCCTGGCGATCTTTTTCCTTTCGGCCCAAGTTAGTATCTGACGGTCCTGATGCTCTCGAGTCCTCCCGTGGAGCACCTCCTCAAGGCTCCCAAACTCCATAAACTCGTAGACCAAGAGCCTCTCGTCGCCAACCTTGCAATAGCCCAGCAGTGGCACGAGGTTCCGGTGCTTGATCTTCCCAAGAGTCTCCATCTCCGCCATGAACTCGCGGTCGCCCTGGCAGCTGAGCCCCACGAGCTTCTTGATCGCGACGTGGGACCCGTCCTTGAGTGTTGCCTTGAAGACTTCACCGAACCCACCCGAGCCGATTAGGGTCGAGGTAGAGAAGTGGTCAGTGGCCTCTATCAGTTGGGAGAACTTGAGCTTCCTCAGTTGCCTCTGGAATGTGGCGACATTAATGCTCAGGGGGTCTTTTTCCCTGTCGATTTTCCAGGTCGTGGCGGCGTGCGATGCTTGCAGGTTGCTGAGCATCTTGATCCCCTCGGCCTCTCTTTGCCTTATGCGCATTACCACGGCCCACACAATCAAAATGCATGCGAAGGCAATGGAGACTAATATCCCAAGGACCACGTTGTTAGCCCACATCACCGCTTCATGCTTTTGTCTTCCTCCCATATCATCTGGATTCGGATTGCTTGTCGGTTGGTAGTTCTTGCATTCAGGCAACGGAACCCCACAAAGTCCTGGATTGTTCGCATACTGACTCGCAGGAAGCGTACTAAGCTGCCCTCTCTGTGGAATCTGCCCCGTCAAGTCGTTGTTGGAAAGATCTATCTGCACCAGGAAAGACAAGTTCGAAAAGGAATCGGGAATCTGACCCTGCAATCTGTTGTGCGATGCGTCGAACACACCTAGGTTCTTGAGATTGCCAAGCGACGAGGGAATCTCACCCGAGAGCTGATTATGGGAAATATCAAGGACCTGCAGTGCTATCATTTGACCCATTTCGTCGGGAATTTTCCCGTGCAGCTCGTTGTAAGAGAGGTCTAGATACTCCAGCGTTTGGTACTTCGTGAAGAGACTGAGGATTGGACCAGAATACATTCTCGTGAAATCGCAGCTCTTCAATGTTGGGACCTGCACTAGCTTTTCGGGCCTAATCCCGGCGAATTCTAGCAAACCGCCAATGCCACTGCACGAATTACCAACATTCCTTACAAAGACCAGAGTATTTCCCGAGAGAATCCCGTTCAATGATTTGTCCCCGATCTGCCTGCCGAGCCTAGGTGGAATCTGTCCGGTGAGCTTGTTGCTGTTCAAGTCTAACCAAACCATGCTGCTACAATTCTCTAATTCGGAAGGTATCTCCCCACTGAAACGGTTGTGTCCAAGCTGCAGGACGGCCAACCTCGACAAAAGGCCAAACTCTCGGGGGATTTCGCCGGTGAGTTCATTGCTCGTGAGCGAAACCCATTCCAAATTACTGCACTTGAATAAATCGACAGGGATGCTGCCATTGAGGCGGTTATTATTGAGGATCAGATTCTTCAGATTCTTGCAGTTTCCGAGCTCCGGTGGAATTGTCCCATCAAGGCCATTAAACCAAGCAATGAGCTGTTCCAAATCCTGAAGCCTACCGAGTTCTGCTGGAATTGGGCCGACCAAATTGTTCAGGCTGAAGTCGATCTTCTTGAGCTGAGAACACTTCGACAGTTCGGGCGGGATTTTGCCGTTGATGAGGTTATCTGGAACTCTCAGCTCTTCAAGTGATGCAGCTGCAGGACATAAATCCGGCGGGATGATACCGGAGAACTTGTTGGAGCTCAAATCTATCACTCTCAGCTTCTTGCAGTACGAGATTGTAACGGGAAATGGCCCCGAGATGACATTTTTACTCAACAGCAGGCTCTCCAGGGATGTCAGGTTCTGAAGAATCAACTCTGGAAAAGGCCCTGAGATGATGTTGTTGGACAAGTCGAGAGTCTGCAACCACGTGCACGACGAGAATGAGGCCGGGATTGGGCCGGAGATGTTGTTGTTAGAAAGCGTAAGCTCCAGGAGCGACTTGCAAGCACTCCCCAGCTCGAGAGGAATCCAGCCGGTGAGGTTGTTGTGTGAAAGATCCATCGTTTGTAAGTTCCTGAGTTCGCCGAAGGATTTCGGAATTTCCCCGGTAAACAGGTTGAATCCCAAGTTCAAAGTTTGGAGATTAGTGCAATTCGACAAGGAAAAGGGAATTGAACTGGTGAGATGGTTTCCGGACAGATCGAGCTGAAGCAAAGAACTGCATGAATGCCTCTCGATCCTCAAACCCGAGGCCGACCCGGATAGACCATTATACGAGAGGCCGAGATTTTGAAGCTTATCAGCATTGAAGAGGAAATTTTCAGGCAATGACCCTGTCAGGTTGTTGAAAGAGAGGTTCACATCCACGAGGTTGGGGCACACAGAGAAGAGCCCCTCAGGGACAGGGCCTAGGACACCTGCAAAGGATAGGTCAAGCTGGCTAAGGCCATATGGGAGTCGTAGCAATGAAGTTGAGTTGATTATGAGGGAGTTTGAGGACAGTTTGAGGACAGACAACGTGTCGAGAGACTGAAAAGGGTCCAAAGAGACAGAGCCAACGAGGTTGCTCCCACTGAGATCAAGCTGAGTTGGTCTTCCAGGAGGATTAGAAGAGCATGTGACACCATACCATGTGCACGGGTCTTTGTTCAGCTGCCAACTCGATAAGGCTCCATTCGGGTCCTTCTGGATCATGTTCTTAAACGCGATAAGTGCTTCGGCGTCGGTCTTGATTGACGAGGCTGCCTGCACGGTTGCTGAAATGAAGAGTATGCTCATGATGAAGAGAAGAGAAGATAGAGGGCGTAGTGGCTGAACTGGGTTTCTCCTCGCCATTGAGGGAATGGACTTTTAGCAGCGGACTGAGCATTCACATTGATTCACTGAATGCGTGTGGCACAAAGTCGAATGAATGCTCAGAGAGAGAGAGAGAGAGAGAGAGAGAGAGAGAGAGAGAGAGTGAATGAATGAAAGACAGTGAGAAGTTTTGCTACTGCAGAGCAAGAGGGGAGCTTTAGGAAAAGAACCACCTTTCCCTTTAAATGTTTCATGTGAATAAAGAATAACAAGACGTGCCAGGGAATAAGAAAAAGAAGGGATTTGGGGATTGGAGCAATCAAATGCAGATGTTTAGAGAGAGAGAGAGAGAGAGAGAGAGAGAGAGAGAGAGAGTGCATTTAGTAAAAGTTTTGAGTTGACTTTGAGTCAAAAGAGACAAGTTCTTGCTGAGAATATGTGCTTTTCCCTTTCAAAAGAAGTTCTCGGATTTTGGGGAGGCTTTTTCTTTCCTTCCCCTTTGTTTCCTTTGGCCAGTTTTGGGTAGCTTTGTTTAGACCTTTCACACGTGAGCGGGCAAAGGCCACTACAAGATAAACCGTTTTCATGTCAAAATTGTGTTGCTTTACTGAACATTCAATTGCAAATAGGGAAGTCACGAGATTTGATGGCATTAGATGTAAGTAGTGCAAATCTTTTCTGAACCATTATATTATACCGTGTCACTAACAGTGAAAGAAACTTTTCTACAATTTTATGGCTGTTTTCATAATTCGTAAGGAATCGATTACAATTATTAATATCATTGATGTATAATGAGATAACCGGTGCTTACATAAAAGAGTTTTCTTTGTTACCAGTTTACTAACTTCATATATTCCTACCTAATTTACACCTTTTAAAGAATGCACAAAATATACCATTCAGTATAAATATTGGCTTTCTATGAATAACCGAGATGTTTATGGGGATTATGAAACTATAAGTAACAAAATTCAGTAACATAAGCATGAGGAGCACCTCCATGGTAACTCATTCGCAAATATCCATCCCCTATCTAAAATGAATCGGGTACGTATGCACCGTCAGATCATGAGTTTCGAGGGATCTGAGAATTGTGTCGTTGATCGGTTGCACGTGGAATAGTGGCTCGCGTCGTACCTGATCTTCCGAGAAAAGAATAGTATAAAGAACATGACAAGCATGGAGGAAATTTTCAAAGGCAAGATTACAGTGGGAGATCTCATCCAAATTCCGTGGGCCATTGTCTTGAAATATTTTGGGGGGAGTTTGATGATTCGCGTCGACTACAGCATTGCTTTGATTCTTTGCCCACTAGTATTAAAGTGCTTTATCTGGATTTAGTAGAGTGCACATAGCAAATTTTTCCCCCTTTTCAAGAAGAATAGAGAGAGAGAGAGAGAGAAAAACACAGAAGGCCCCACAATCTTATGATAAATGTCATGATGAAATTCCTGGGCCCCTGTTTCTTCAATGATTCTTTGTGACCTTAGATGGACTAAGCTACTTTTTTCACTTTTTTTTTCACATTTTTATCCTTAAAGCTTTTTACCCTATTTATTATTTGAATTTTTATCCTCACTTGAGGATTTTTCTAGCTATGTGAGTTTCTTAGTGGGTCTAGAACATTATCGTGGTTGCTGATACTAACTAATCTAGCCTAGCGATAGGTGTAGCATTCCATGTCGTGATATCTAATTTGCGGTATCATGTATCGAATTAGGTCGAGCTTTTAGATTTCATCTTGCGAGGTCCGCTTCGTGGTAGTCGAAAGAACGGACTATCTATTTCAAGGCTTAAGACTTAGAAGAAACCTCCAAAGTATTTCTAAATAAAAGATTCCAAATACACAACATCTCACAACAGCCGTCCGCCTAGACACGCCAGATTGTCCGCAAGGGACTCGGGCTAAAGCAAAGGAAGTTGTACTGAGAAGAACACAAGTTAGGGTTCTAATCATAGATCTCGGAATCGAATGGAAGAGGAAAGAAAACGTCTCCTTTGAAAGCCAATTTGCGCAACGAATGATCTTCAACTTGGACTTACTTCATAAAGATATGAACATCATATTATTTTGCTCGTCTCTTGCTTAATGTTGGAAGCATTCTCAAATCCTTGCAACCCACAGAAGTGACGTCCATCTCTTCATCATGATTCACAATGTTTTGTTATGAAACCCTAACACAACGAAGTCAACGAAACAATGCACACCGACCTCACTGACCAAAAATAATCATAGCTTCACTCCATCGAGCCACACACCCAATGAGAGAGTGACCGACCTTAGTCTAATGATATCTGCAAATTACAATTTCTCTTTACCATATCACGAGCCTAATTTTTAAAACAAATGTCCATAGTTGCATTTGAAGGAACTCCCATTTGTCTTAGCACCCCTTGTTTTGAAAAGTTGCTCATTTGAACCCCCCAATAAAGAGAAATCGTGAAATTGTGCTTTAAAGGTACTTGATATCCTCCCACTTGTCTTTTGGAATTGCTGTGTTCTGAAGCTCGTATTTTGTCTATCCAAACTTTTACTTAAATGAGAATGCTACGAATGCTTTTTCAACCAAAAAAAAAATTCCCACTTCCCGTTGCATTCAACAATAAAATGGTCGAAATTTACCCATGAATTATTGCGGTTTTCTAAATTTTAGCGGAATATAGTATGGAAGCATTTGAATTGTTGGAAAAGACATAATAGTGTCTGTTGACACTAAATAATGTCAAAATCTTTCATTGTCGAGTCGGTTAAGCAAAGACCGAGTTAGATGCGACAGAGGCAAAATTTGCTAAGTGTTGAAGTCCCTTCGTTGGCAAATTCAGTTTGGTCAACGAGAAAATAAGATTTAGCATGATAGAGATAATCAGGATAATTCTCTGGGATATTTTTCCATATTAGAGATGATTAGAATATTTATGTTGTTAAATTCTTCTTCAAGCTAGAGGGGTCTTCTCAAATTAACCAACCTCAATTTTGGTTTGCTTTGCGATAGGAACACTGCTTGGAACATGAAGATGTTGCACTTAGAACTTTTACCAGATGACTCTGATGAACCAAAGGATCAGACCTATGTTGCTCCCATTTCTTGCCCCTTACCTCTAGATTTGGACGCTGAGGACGGAAGCTTCGGTGAAAAGGGTCAGTGAAGGTAAAAGTCTGAGCTCCCATTTTCCTCAGAAAAATGACAGAAAGTAGATGTAATTGGCGGGAGGAATATTGGTGGAACAGGTGACTTTCACTGAACCATTCGTCAGCCCTTTCTTGGTCATTATTGCTAACTTCTAACATGAGATCCACCCACATGGGTGCCTCAATTTCTTCCGGTAAAGACCAGTGATCGCCGACATGGCGATGGATCATCGCTTTGCCTCGACCAGAGAATTATCCTAACTATTTCTAACATAGCCGACCGAGAATGTGAGTGAAAATAACCAAGTCTTCGATCAGAATGAAGAAAAATTGAGATCGACCTAAGCAATAAAAAGACAACGATTGACATTATAGTTAGACAGAATAAGATTGAAATGACTGCCAAAGTGTTGGAGCCGATGATTTTGGATTCAACCGTCAGAAGAGCACTCGTAAAGGAGTATCTCAACACAATAGTCGAGTAGTGGAGCCAAGAAGTCCGTGAGCAAATGATAAGGGCAATTGTGGAGAAGTGGAGAAGACACAACCATCGAAATAGTGAAAAATTCACGATTGTCGAAGTAGCGGAGTTGTTTATTTCTAAGTAACTACTTGTAGATAGAAATTGCTAGTTTATAAGAGTCACATTCTCTGTTGTTAACCGTCGATAGTGGATAAGTTCTTGAATTTCAATTTGCACAATACACGTCAATCAATTAAAGAACACAAGTTATTCAATTTTACTTCCAATTTATCTTTACATTTTTGAACTTTTACATGGCAAGCAATGATTGTTCCCGGTCTCAGTACCTTTAATTTTCTCGCCGTTTATATTTTCTGTCCAAGAATCAATAAAAGATCCTGTCAAGACCTTTGTTGGTTTACATCGATTCATATTTCAAAAGGTATTTTGTCGACACTTCAGCAAGAAAAATTACCAAAAAAGTCCTAAACCTATTGTATTTATACTAATTCAATCATAAACCTTTCAATTTGGCCAATTTAGTCATAAACCTTTTTCATGATTTACCAATTTAGTTCGAAACCTTTCAATTATGCCAATTTAATCCTAAATTTTTTGACAATTTGTCAATTTAATCCTTAACATTTTTGACGATTTGGCAATTTCTGGCCAACTTTGGTAAAAAATCATTGACGTGACAATCTAGTTAGTGCTGGCGTCTCATGTGATATGGTCAGTGCTAATGTGAATAATTTTTAAAATTTTATAAATTTTTTATTTCTTCTTTTCTTTTCTTTTCCTAACCCTAGGCTGACGATTTTGGTAGGCCACAGGCGAGGGTCTCAACGCCCTCATGCCCTCGCCCAGATTTAGACAAGGGTTGCGACGCCCTTGCCAGACAATGGGCGAGGGTCATGACCCTTGCTTGGATCTGGGTGAGGGATTGACGCCATCACTGGCCCAGGGTTAGAAATAATGAAAAGAAAAAAGAAAATATAATATAATAATTAAAAATTTTGTAATAATTAAAAAAATATAAATTTAAAAATTTAGCCATACCATGTGGGACTGTCGGTGCTAACCAGACCATTACGTCAATGATTTCCAGCCAAAATAACTAAATTGGCAAATTATTAAAAGATTTTTGACTTAATTGGTAAATTGTCAAAATGCTTAGGAATTGTTGACACCAAAAATAATTTGGTTGTCAATAGTGAAAGAAGTTACGCGAAGATGAGGAAGTACATTATTTGGGAGCCAAAGATGAAGGCAATGGTGTGCGTATCACATGAGTCATGTCTTGTATACGTATATCCATCGATAGGCATTAGGAAGAATAACGCATTCCTTAAATATACCATGTGTCTAGTTATCGAGATACAATGACAGATAGCTAGTAGCCACCGATAGAGGTGCCGTTGGTAAGTTTTAAACATTTGAAACTTAAGATAGCCAAAGTTGCGGGGGAAGAACAGTAGAAGTGCCAAAAGTTGTGTACGGAGCTCACTTTGATGCCAAAAGTTCCATTTGGATCACTTAAGTGTCAAATCGGAGGAAAAATGATCACTTTGGTGCCAATGGCGAGAGATTTCGACCAAATTAATACGTGGCATTCATAATTAAATTTTTAATTTTAGTTGGATTTTTTTAAAAAAATTAGTCTACGTGGCATTTCCACGTATATATTTCGATTTTTTAAATACTTTTCTGAATTTTTTTATTTTTTTCTTTTTTTCTTTTCTTTCTTCTTCCTGTGGTCACCGCCGGTGGCCGGAGGCCAGCCACCAGCCGCCTGGCCTTGCCCAGACGAGGCCGCCGCCGCCGCTGCCTGCCAAAGGCGAGGCCCGGCCGACCCTCGCCTAGGCGACGGCGGGCAAGCCCCGGTGAGGTCGGCCTCGCCTCGCATGGGCGAGGGCGAGCCCCGGCGAGGGTTCCCCTCGCCAGATCCGGTGAGGCTAGCCGTCGCCCAGGCCATAGTGGCCCTGCCGGATGTTGCCCGGGGGAAGGTGACGCCTGACGGGGCCGCCGTGGCTTGGGCGATGGCCGGCCTCGCCGGGGCTCGCCCTCGCCCATGCGAGGCGAGGTCGACCTCGCCGGGGCTTGCCCGCCGTCGCCCAAGCGAGGGTCAGCCGGGCCTCGCCTGTGGCGGGCGGTGGCGGCCTCGTCCGGGCAAGGCCAGGCGGCCGGTGGCTGGCCTCCAGTCATCGGCGGTGACTAAAGGAAGAAGAAAGAAAAGAAAAGAAAAAAAAGGAAAGAAGAAAAAAAATTATTTAAAATAAAAATGCTGACTGTACATGCTGACTGTATCTCCGACGAGCCACATCGGCTTCAGAAATTAATAAAAAAATGCCACATCGGATTTCCGATCAAATTGATAGGAGTTGGCACTTAAGTGATCGTTTTTAAAAAATTTTGGCACTTAAATGATCCAAATAAAACTTTTGGCATCAAAGTGAGTTCCGTACACAACTTTTGACACTTCTGCTCTTCTTCCCCCCAAAGTTGCAGAGGGAACAATTATCACTCGAAGACTTCATCGTGGGAAGGTTATCAACAAGAACGGAAAAGTCCATATGTGATGAAAACAGTTATCCAAGAACTTGGGTAGTTCAAGATTGCTGAAATAAAGGACGGAGATAGAATCGATGGAAGCTATTTGAAAAACACAAACTGCCATACGCTACTGTGGAACAGTGATCCTGCATTTACTATAAATAACAGTGATCCTGCATTTACTATAAATACCACTCGATAGTTAGCGAGAAAACCCCCGACAAAATCAACCAAAATGTTATCTTTTTATTAGCTTAAAGCTTTATGTGTATTGTACTTTCGATTTCCCTTAGCTGTAAATTCTTATGGTTTAGTTAGATGTTAGTGTGTATCTATGTATCATGTCATCGACAAGGTTAGGACATGTTATTTCGGTGTAAATCAATATTGTTGTTGACTAGCATTCGATGGAATTGGTTTGTATCTATTGTACTATTTGGGCTTTCCGTTGATCAGACACTGGCACAGTTCAAGTTAGTATTGTCTGGATTGAAGCAAGTGGATTCCTTTTCTCACCTAGATATCTCCCTTTCGGAATTGTCACAGAACCCGATCTGTTCCCATTAAAAGCCGAAGAACGACTTTCGGTGAAAGATATTTCATCGCGGGAGCAATTCTAATAAAATAGGAATAAATTGGCACAATTAAAAGGTTTAAGATTGAATTGACAAATCATCAAATTAAAAGGTTTATGACCGAACTAGTACAAGTGCAATAAGTTTAGAACTTTCTTAGTAATTTTCCCTTTTTCGGCCAAACAAAGTCCTAAACTCAAAAAAATAAATAAATAAAGAGGCCCAAAAAAGAAAAGGAGCAAAATTGTGTGCTTAGCTAATCAGCAAACTAGAATGACATTAACAGGGTAATACAAAAGTAATATCAGATAGATTTTTTTTTGGTCGAAGATATCTGATAGATTAGACCCGATGATTTCTAACCGAGGCCTAATTATGAAATCTAAATGGACATTTATTGATACAAAAGTCTTTTCACGCATGCATCTCTTATTTGACTTCTCATCATTTTCTTGGCCCTACTTCGGTCAAAGTTTAATGAAATTCGATTCGGTTAAGGATTTTTTTGGACACCCGGTCGGTCAACTCAAGCCCCTCTTTTTGACAAAGTTTATCATTACATTGCAATTTAAGTAAATTTCTGTAACATTTCAAGATTTTTACTAAGTGATTTTTTTTAACTATTGATATTTACTTTTTGCATTTTATGGGTTTGGAATTTGGATTTTATTTGATGATTTTAAAAGTCTTGTACATAGTGAGAATGCGAAATAGAATGCTTTGCATTTTTCTTCATTTGGAGATGTATCGGTACATTTTTTTATTTGAGATGAACGGACGCTTTTTCTTCTGAGGATACATTTTACTTACATGAACCCGTGTTCTTTTGAGACAAGAAAGGTGGCTCAAAGATCTTGCATCACACCTTCTCATGGCCTAAGAGAAGGGCTATTCGAATTTGCTGGGTTAAATGACGAGTCACTTGCTAAGACCAAGGCAAGCTACCCCAAAGATCTACTGGTTGGACTCCCAAGTTCAGTGCTTGGGCAGAAGAGCAGCAAAGTAGAATTACGAAAGTGGGGATATGTATTTGGAAATACCTTTATATAATGGATCAATCGATAAATCTGATGAATCAGACACCGGTTTGAACGGTTCATTAGCATTATAGACCATATTTAAATCTTGCACAAGTAGAGATTTGAACCTATATTCCGATGAAAAAGGATTGAATCGATTATGATTAAGGCTGTGCATGACAATCATTCTGTGCCCGGAAACAGATTCTGCTCAGAAATGATTCTTTTTTATTATGTGCCTAGAAACAATTTATAAGCATTTGAAGGCGTTTAGTAACTACCCAAAATTTCTATTCTTAGAATAGAAAAAGAACAGAAATGCGTTTGTTAACTACACAAAATTTCATTTTATTAATAATATTTTGATTTTTTAAATATTTCTTTCTTTTTTTTTCTTTCTCTTCTCTCCCTTGGCCAAGGTCGGTCGCCGGCACCGGCGACTAGCCATAGGCTAAGGCCGGCGAGGGAGTCGCAACCCTCGTCGTCGGCTTCGCCGGTCGCAACGGTGAGGTCGGCCTCACCTTGGCTAGGCGAGGCTTGATCTAGCGAGGCCGACCTCGCCGTCGCCACCTAGGCGACGGACCTGGGTGGGGACGGCGAGGCCTCGCTGTCGCGGCCTCGCCATCGCGGCTGCGAGCTACCCTCGTCGGCCCTAGCCTGGGCTGGTTGCCAACGGCCTGTGGCCGATGGGTGGTGGGCGACAGGCCGAAAAACAACAACAAACCAAAAAAAGAAGAAAATGAAGAAGAATCATAAATGGAAAAATTGTTCTAGAATCAAGAAGTTACTTTTTTTTTTTGCTTCTTGATTTTGTTCCAAAACTAATTTCGAGATCAATTTTTTGCAAAATTGTGCCTAGGCACAAAAAATTTAACAAACGGATTTCTGCTCCCAAACTGATTCTGGGTAAGAAATTTTTTTTTTTACTATTTAGCAAGTTGCTAAATAGGCCCTAAGTCTCGAAAATCACATCAGCTATGATGAAACCAAGAAATCACATTGGCTGTGATTAAACCCCAAAAATTATATCAGCTATGATTAAACTGAAAAAAAGAATCCATACACATTATGAATGTCAATTTCAATTCTCATAGTTTGTAATTATGAAATTGGTCAATTAGGAGCATAAATCCAAAAATACAATAATTCAAATAGTTTTTCGGTAGTAGTAATTCATCTAATAAACAGAATTTTCACCTTGTAAACAATGAAAAAACATAGAAGTGATGGAGAGCCACTACATAAATATCTCATAATGTTAAATATAACCATCCAACTAGTAAATATCCAATAATCTCCAATATAACGATCCAAGTGCAATTTAAATCTATAAAATAGCCCATCATATTACTTTCTAGGAAAAGTTAACTTTCTTCTCAAATCTTTAGCAAAACTTAACTTTCTATTTAGATCTTACTTCCATAATCATTGAATAATCACCTTTAATTCAACATGCCCAACAACAATTTCAACAGCAATCTCAATAAATAGGAAGTTCATTAAGTCAGAGACATTAAAAAATCCAATATATGGAATCCAACCTCATATTTCTTCCCATAGTCCACATAATATTAGAACCTTATAAGAGATCGAAACATTAATTACCATACACATAACTTAGCAACTGTTATCTCAAATAAAAATCCAGGTCATTACTCGCGCTACCTGAAAGTCCTAAATTGGCAAGCTTGTCACAGCAACTTCATCAAAATGTTAATAGCTAAGAAGTCTCTCCAAGTACTTTCTTTTATTTTCTTTCACTGATTTTCTCTCTTGACTAAAAGTAAGACTTCTCCGAAAGTGGTAATCATACTCCTTATTTTGCTCACCAGCAATTACACATGATAACTGGATAAGATCAGCCGCTAGTTTTGCATTCTACCTCACAAGCATGATGATTGCAGGAATTATTATTTAACTTCTATTGATGAAGGAAAAAAGATAAAGGAAGAGGAAGAGTGTGACTTTTGATGCAACTAGCTATAGGGGTTAAGCTAGCCAAGCAATAAGGGAGGAGGCATGGACAAAATGTCATCTTGAGCACGCCAAGGGTGGGGGGGTCTTCCCACACCCCGTCTCCCACTAACCCTAATGAGAGTATTCTATCTATGCCAAATGATTGGTTATGACCTCGAGAAAGGGTAGTCCTTTTTGCAGTGCGTATGGATTCGTAAAGAAAGAGAAACCCTTTTCTCTTCAATCCCAATCTCTCTCTCTCTCTCTCTCTCTACCCACACACGAAATCATGGCATTTGAGAGCCTTTTTTGAATGAAATGAAAGGATGATTCCCCCTCTCCTGGCGTGCATGCCTTTGATTGACTGGTAGTACTTTGATCATTGCCCTTTCCATTCTGTTGTAGTCACCTTGGTTGGGAGATAAATATGGTTTGAATGCTTTTACTCTATGGACTTGTTGAATGATTGCAATGGATGGAGTCGCACCGTGTGAAAAAAGGATTGTTTTGAAACTTTTATCTTCTGAGGTAGATCTTAATTTTGAATTAAAACAATTGAAATCAGTAGTGAATTGATTTCACTCGCTTGATCGAAAAGCTAGATCTACCCATTTGGTTTCTTTGCTTTTATGATGATCGAGTTGAGTTTGGTTTTGGGAAACCCCCTTCAAGCAAAACCAAATTGAAACCACGAATGATCCTAATTATTACTGTAAAATGTAATTAATTAGTCTTCTTTTGTGGGGGCAAAAGGTTGGATACCTAAACCACCAGAAGCTGCAATGGTGGGTGGGGAGAGGGCTTACGATTTTTCATGGTGGATCTCCAACATGCCCCACTCTCCATGACAATATAGGAAAGAGGAGTCATTACATCTCTACTTTTAGGACAGGCTCTACTTCCATTCACACTTCTCATTCTCAACGGCTGACTAATAACACCAATCATGACAAACAATTAATGCCCATTCACTCAAAATCCACAGACACCGAGAAGCTTCGAGCGAATACTATGTCGACTTATATCGATCTAGTCCGATAACATCGATAATTAGCTTAGGATGAGCAAGCATCAATTGACATCATTGATTGAAGTTCGATATCTTCAAGTATCAAGAGACTCACGCGAAGGAAAGATGTAGAAAATATCACATGATTGTATAAAAGCAGGAGAATTATATATTCAAGAACAAGAAAGGAAAAACGATGGGAAGGCCACCGGCCAAAGCTAAGAGGATCCATGACCCAATGAACATTGATTGAATCTACCAAGAAAGTAGAAGAAAATGCATGTTCCCTTTTTCTGCTACTCTCTTCTCCAATTTCCTTAGATGGTTATTAATCGACGGAGACTGCTATTATTCTCTTATATTTGGTATATAGATTATGAAAATATTGAAGACCAAATGAACTACAGTCTCTAACTTTTCTCAGTTGGATGCCTAATTTTTTTTATGTTAATCAATTGGGTACTTGAACTATGTATTTCTATATCCGAGTCATTATTTCCGTTTAAAAAAAAGACGGAATCAATGACGTGGACTCTTACACGTAACTACATCAGCTCTGACTAGACTTATTGTGGTGACATTGAGTAAGATAAAGGGGGACCAAGGGACAGACCCTTCAAAGAAACCCACGTACACAGCAGGGGGAATAGAAACTGTGGCGATGTAACTAAGCCACCGACGAAGGTCGGGCATCCCTCGACCAGCCTAGACAAAGCTGTGGCCGCCACCATTGTTGGTCCTACGTGTACACATGCACACGAACACTGGCTTGCGCGCGCGGGGAGAGAGAGAGAGAGAGAGAGAGAGAGCCTTTGACACAAATCCTGACGAAAGCCGCAACCCTTGCAACAGTAACCGTCACCACGGCAGCGGCAACAGCAGTGACGGTTTCTGTGGTGGGGGTCGTTGCCAACTTCCAAATTTGTGGCAAGGGTTTGTTTGTGTTTGTGGGGAAGCAGCGGTGGAGGCATTACTTCCCCTGACAATCATCCTCAAGAATCCTTAGAAACACCCTAGAGACACTTGAATACCTACCATGTCTTCGATCTACGACCTTAAAATATGTGTAATTCAAAGTAGATGGCTCTTTTTTCCAACCAGAAATAAGACGAGGAACTACGCCAAAATGAACAATGCGTGCCTAACATTTGGAATCTCAACCTCCACAAAAATGAGTGCAAACATGCAGATAAAAGGTTACTTCACACTAGGGCCATTTACGAAGATATAGAAGTTATTTTCAGTAAGGAAAGTTGGGGCATACATAAAAACCAAAGCTTCTTGGCACATAAATGTTGACACAAGTCACATACCAATACGATATCAACAAAAAGATTGGCGCCGCCGGCAGCATCTTGAGGCCTAACTGAATGTGCAAAAGAGATGTCAAGAATACTCCCCTGGCAACGCATGGATTTTACATTTAACCCACTTTATCTGACTATCCAGAATGCCTATCACCTTGTATGAGAAACTCTCCATGGCGGAAATTAGTGGAATTAGGACTAGCCAACCCACTATTCACACTTGATCGACTTGTAAATGTGACGAACAAAGAGCAAAGACGCACGGAATCCCACCATCCCGAGCATAAGAAAGAAGCCATAGCAGATGCAGGCCATGTACCCAAAGAAGAAAGATGTTTGCATAAAACCAGACATGTCTGAACGGGCATAGTAGTAATACAAGCAGTATCCGTAGATAAACAGCCCAGTTGATCCACCACAGAGGAATGACCTGAAAATATAAAAAAGTTGAGCATATTCTCCATGTACATCATCTTGGCATAGTAGATCAATAAATTTACTATACTTTTTGCTTTTTAGGCAGCATGACAAATTTTCAATACACGACTTTGAAAAACACTATCTCTGACAATATCAGATCCTAAACCAATACATTAGCATTTAGGATGTCAGCTATTATTTAACAATAAAAAAAAAGCTAACTTATATAAGAAAATCAATGAGTAATATAGGACAATATGGCAACGCCAAAAGCAAAGTGACCGAAAAAGAATCATACCTCCACCACCATTCATGATCTTCTGCAGCAAGCTGGAAGTACGTCAGGGCCACAGTGATGAAAGCAGTCACAATCAGAAGGATTATGAATACGATAAACAGTATGCTGTATATAGTATAAATCCTGTGACCCCAGACACTGGCAAATATATAGTAAAGCTCAATATAGATAGCACTGAAAGGAAGGAAGCCTGCCATTGCCATTTGAGGAACTGTACTCCGATACCAAGGCAGTGGAGGAATCTCCCGAGGATACTTTGTGGTGCGACAAGGAGCTTGAAACTCAGCCTTGCTATTTTTGCCAGCAATCCCACCCAATACAAGCAATGGAGCTGTGACCAGTGTCCATATGAGGAATATGACCACAATAGTACCAAAAGGTAATGCAGCCGTAGAATTGTAGCCAATAGCAACAGTGTTAAGGAAGCAGAAAGTAAGGAAGAGTGGTCCACAGAAAAGGCAACCTGTCAGCAACAGATTCCTCACCTACAAAGCCCAGTTGGAGAGTAAAATCAGCCCACATCATCAGGTCATACAAGAAATTTTTTTACGTAAAAGCTAACATCACACAAGCAAAATGCTGTCAGATACCCAGTTTGGTCCCTCAAGCTGGCAATAGAAAGAGGTAGCTGTATATCCGGCAATCCCCGAGGTGAGTGCATAGATGACCACCAGTGCAGTGAACAGTGCCCCTCGGTTATAAGGATAAAACACACCAACCAGGGCAAGCATGAATATGAACACCGTTCTGAGCATTAAGATAATTGGATAGAAGTTAAAAGAATTCTAGAAAAAAAGAAAAGCCAATGATTCACAAGTTCACATACAAAAAGGTCCTTACAGTGTAAACAGCTGAGTGCCAGAACCAAGGGCTGCAGCAAATAAAGATTTGTGCTTTGGATAACGAAATACATCTCCATGAATGTACTTCCATCCAGTCTCCTCTTGGTCATCAGCTGCTTCCTCATCCTGTGCATACCTACATAAAACGAAACAAAATGAAATTGAAATGATCCTGAAACAAATAAGAATAATGAACTCAAAATAAATCCTTACAATGTAGTCAAACGGAAAACTTACTTGACAAAATCATTTTTGAGCACTCGCATGAGAATTGTTGCAAGGAAACCAGTCAAGAGGAGAACCGTTACACATGAATTGATAATTGAGAACCAATGGATTTCCAAGTGATGTGGCAATGATGAAGAATGTGAGTACTTATCCATTCTTTTCTCAAAAGGAGTATCTGTTTCCTTCCATTTCACGGTGTACATAAACTCCACATCAACATCCTTGTCCTCTGTTAGGTCCACCACAGAATGTGGGTCCATCTTAGCGCTAATTTCGATCACCCGATCCTTGTTATAGAGAATATCAAATTGTATGTGTTTGAAGAGGAAGTATTTGTACTCGCTCGGATCAGTTTTCCCTTCCTTATCAACCTTCCCTATGAATCCCCAAATTGGTAAGTCATCATAGTACATCTGGAAGTAGTAGTCCTTTTTAACAGCAGCTCTGAACCTGGCAACATCCTCCTTCGATAGCTTCGTTTTGCAAACAGCTTTGGAGTCATGCTCCTCCTTGAAGTTAAGTTTATAGGGAGCACTGACAAGCCGATCTCCATTGAGTACCTCACCAAGAGCTTCTGGTTTGTCTTTCACATTTTCTGACAAATGATAGCGTTGTTAGCACAAGCGAATTATTCTCACAAGAAAAGATCCTAAGCTGATCAATGGTAGGGAGAGAAAAGGCCTCTCTCCCCAACCCCACCCCCACCCTTTCTTCCGGTTTCTTTTCTCTAAAATCATCCCTTCACCACCCCCCCCACCCGCCCCCCCCCCCCGGGCGGGAAAAGGAAGCAAAACCATAAAAATTCTCGCCATGCACAATACTACACAAGATAACTACTCCCTTCTTCTCTACGACACATTTAATTTACTTTTAGACTGCATTCACTTCAGAAAGTCAACATCTTAGATATCCATCCAAAATGGCAATGGAACCCACTATAAGACCATATAATCCTTGAACTTCACTAACACTACATTTGGCCGCCATAATGATGAAGGCTAATGGCAGTTATTTTGCTGTTGTGGCTTCAAAGGATCAGAGACCTTAAATTAGGACAATTCAATCACAGTTTCCACTTTCCAGCCCTCGTTAACTGAATTTGTGACATCTCCCTTTTTTTTCACCGATAAGATTGTTATGACTTGGGCATTTTCTTGACTTCCTTCTTCCTATAATGAACTACGGAGCTTCCATAGAGTCAAAAACCCTCTAATATTTAGGAATAATAACAAATTTCATTACAAGCGCCACCCTTAAAGTCTCACAGTTTGACATGAATATCGTGAATGATTCATTTCTGTTAATTTCCAGAGGAGGTGTTTCCCATAATTCCTGACAAAAGTGCTTTCCCCAGCACAAACTCCCCGTTCAACACGACCCTATAATTCAGCCCGATCTTCTGCTTCAGGCAAAAGAGGATCCAAAAAAGCTCACACGGTCACAAAGCTAACTTGAAATTAACAGCTAAGCGACTCCACACGGCAGTAATTTGCACAACATAAATTAAACTGAAACACTTGATTCAGCTCAGTGGTGAGGGAGAATCAAGCGAAAAATTAGTCCTTTCTTCATTTGTCAATGAAAGCATCGTATCACTCACAAATCACTCATCTTACTACAAACGTCCAGTCAAGATAGAACCTAAAACCGCTTCGTGAGGAATAAAGAGAGACGCGAGGCGCACCTGGAGAACAAAACGGCAGATCAAAGAAGCGGTAGGTTTCGCTGCAAATTAAGAAAAAAAAACGAGCACATAGCTCAGCATCAGCTTAGGGCGGCGACGAAAAAAGAAAGCACAATCCGCAAACGCCGCACGGTGCATCGAGCGAACCGAGACGCGAACGAAACAGACATCGCAGTCCAAAACGAGCTTCACAGCCGCGACAGATCCGAACGACGGAAGATCTATCCAACGCAAACCTAGCAAGCGGAAGAGGAGCCGAACCGATCGACGGGCGAGGACGGGTAGCTTACCTAGGGTTGTGGAAAGGCCCGACCTTGTTGGCGTAGAGCGGGACGGCCTCGCCGTCCTTGTAGCGGTGGTCGGAGGCGCCGGATCTGGCGCCGATCGCGAAGAAGGCGACCGCGAGCGAGATCGCGAGGAGGACGCCGGACGGCTTCTTCGTCATGCTGCTTTTGCCGGAGATGCGGCGAGACGACGGTCCACCTGGGGGTTTTTCGCTCTCGTCTAGGGCGAGCGGAACGGGCGAACGGACGAACTCTGAGCAGAGAGAAGTGCTGAGACGGAAGAAGATCCGGAGAAGAAGATGAAGAAGAAGGAGAAGAAGAAAGAAATAAGAAGAAAAAAGCGAAAGATATTAGTGAAATTTGCTTGTCGATTTTTTTTTGTTTCTTCTGAAAATTGCATCCTGGTCCTTGGAATTTCATAGGTTTCCAGTTTGGTCTCGGATGATATGACAGTATTTTGGGGAAATGATGCAAATGGCTCTCCCTAAACTTTTAATTTGTTCAATATTACCCATGAATTTTTATTTTGCTTAATGTGGCCGCTAAGTTTTTTGTACATGTTTAATTTAATTTTCCAAACTTTAATGTTTAATATTCATTGAATATTTTCATATAGTTCAGGGACTAGATTGAACATTGGAGATTATATTGAACTAATTAAAAATTGGAGGGTGACATTATTATGTCATTATCCTTATAATTTTTTGAGAATTTTGTGACAGGAGTCAAACGGAGATGATTACTGAGCAAGTCATTCAATTGAACCTAGCCTTTTACTCTTTGGGGAAATGACATAAAAAAATTCCTGAAATTTTGCCCAGTATGAAATGCCATCCCTGGACTTTTCATTAGTTCAATTTGATCCTTGAACTATTGATAAATATTCAGTGTAATCTTTCCGTTTACACAAATGACAAATTAGACGTCATTTGATGACGTGAATTACTATCAACTAAGTTGGAGTATTATAAATGATGAGTCAACATATCCATCTACTTTAGAAATGGAAAAAAATATTAGAGCATCAACACGCCTATCATTATTTAATAACGCGGGTTATATATATATGTCTATATATATATATATATATATATATATCATAATGGGATAATTCATGGGTAACTTTTTTTTTTGTCCACAGTATAAACTTAAGGGATAGGAAGACACATCAACAAGGATTAGATTGCATATTTATCAATAATTCATGAATTAAATTGAACAAATTAAAAGTCTACGACAATATTGAACAATAGATCAAAGTTCAAGAATCATTTGTGGCAATTTTTCTTTAATTTTTGGACTCGGCAAACCTAGCCGAGAGTCGAGTGAGCGGGACCCAAAATTTATTACCGGAATGTCGTTTTCCAATCTCGTCTGAATTAGCTGTATTTTGCCAGTGGCCCTGGGCGTTTTGTGTAAGTAATACTTTGAAAATTAATATACTCATTATTAGATATGATTAACCAGGGGGTAAGTACATCGCAAGTATTATAACTTTTGTATGGAGGACACTTAAGTGCCATAACTTTTTTTTGGCTCACTTGAGTGCCATAACTTCAAAAAAAAGTTCACTTAAGTGCCACTTACGAGCTGATCGTGAGGGCCCAAAACCATAACTTTTTCGGCCGAACGGTGACCTTCCCAGCGAGGCGAGCACCGCTAACTTGAAGAGGGGATGTCGGTGAATCATTCCATGGCTTCCGTTCATCTTGAAATTTCCGTTTTACCCTCCGTTGACGAAGGTAAAAATGCTTCGTAGTCACACAAATCGGCTCGATAAATGTGTGACTACGAAGCATTTTTACCTTCCTTAACGGAGGTTAAAACGGAAATTTCGATATGAACGGAGGCCATGAAATGATTCACCGATACCCCCTCTTCAAGCTGGTGGTGCTCGCCTCAACGGGAAAGTCATGGTTCGGTCGGAAAAGCCGCGATTTCGGGCTCTCACGATCAGCTCATAAGTGACACTTAAGTGATCTTTTTTTTTTTAAGTTATGGCACTCAAGTGAGTAAAAAAAAAAGTTATGGCACTTAAGTGTCTTCCGTATAAAAATTATGGCACTTGCGCTGTACTTACCCCGATTAACAATCATATCACTATATGCTAAAACAAATCTTGCCAATCCTTTAATTTTTTTTCTTTCATATATGGTTTTTGTCAGTAGATTTGCATTTGAAATCTTTGGATCGCAATTCTTGTGCATCATCAACTAAAATCACAACTTTGATTACCTAATTGACACTAACAGTCAAAGGTGATGGGAGGATAATTACCATTACAATTTCAGCTCATGTGCAAAACCCATGTCATTTCGAATGAAATGCTTACAAGAATCATAGAAAATTGATCAAACGTTAAAATTGCCGTGCCACACCCTGTTTCTGTCTTGTTTCTTTCTATTCAGTTTTACTTTTCCCTCAAACATTTTTTCTCTCCTCTTTTTCTTGTCCTTACTTGCTCTTCTGAATCATAAGATATTATTACTTGCATGGTTATGAATATATGCTCACTAAGGCTCTACCAATTTGGGGTCAATCTGTGGCTGAGAACCCGTAAGAGAAACAGCGATACATGCGACTGGGTATGACTCTTTTCTACGTATAATTAGATGAGAAAAGGATGTCTGCATAAGTTGCAGAGGACGAGCAATCTCCGGCTTCCATGGTATTACGTACATCCGACATGATTCCGAGTACGAAAACATGACATGTCCCATGCCATAAGATGCACTCTCGTGAATGTATTCAAGAAGTTAAACAGCTTTAACCAGGAGGACAACCAAGGAGAACTTGTCTCAGTACCATAAATACATCAGCAGATGATAAAACACCCCTGAAGACAGGCAACCGAGCCTCCCAAAGGGAAGGGAAATCCTTGTGTGTATGCATTGTCACTACGTGCCGGCAGGTCTGTATGCGTCGATGTGAAGACAGACGCATTATAATGCACATGGTTGATTAACTCCATTAGTTCTGTCATTGGAAAACCCTGGCAGAAGCTATACATATCAGAAAAGGCTAAGACGGAAGATCAAGACAGTATGTCCTGACCAGACATAGTAGACTGCGCCTCATGACATTTCATCCATAGGAAGGAACGTGATGGGACTTTGAAGCTTTGTTGGAGCATAAACACTCTCAGTCGCTCTTGATAGAGCTGTATATGTGCCGGACGTACAGCAGAGATGCGTAAAACCCCACGGAACCACACATGAGGAAGATGCAATAGCAGATCCAGGCCATATACCCAAAGAAGAAAGAGAGTTGCAAGAAGCCGGAAAAGTCCGATCTCCAATAGTAGTAATAAAAGCAGAAACCATAGACATACAGACCAACCGATCCGCCACATAGAAAGGACCTACAGTGAGTAAAATACTCGATTCAGTCCATAAAAAAGGAATACACACCCTTCAATAAAAGGGAAAAGGCTAATCCTGGGATGCTGACAATGTCAAGAAACAGGATATCATTCAGATAATATGCACATCGTACGTATTAGCTGCATTTGCAAACAACAATAAATAGCACAGCTATGACAATTTTGAGAACGGCCAGCTTTCAAGCACCATATAAAATAACATTTTTAAGGGTTTCTATGCTAATCTCCATATGAATTCAGAGGTCATCCACGATAAACATCAAAGGGACTCAAGACTTAATAAGGGTCCTTGACATTCCATGACACTACAAGCACTCGAAATTTATGACTAGGAGACTAGGATAACCTGGTTAAAGAATTGCAATCACAATTCAAATTCAAACATTTGTTAAGCGAGCACCACATTCCGGTCTTGATATGTTAGGACTGAAATTAAACAGATAGTGTAAATCCCACAACTCAAAATTGGTATCAGAGAGAGAGAGAGAGAGAGAGAGAGAGAGATGCACCTCCACCACCATCGATGATCCTCAGCAGCTAGCTGAAAGTGCGTCAGAGTCACGGTGATTAACGAAGCTGTGATGAGCAGAATAATGAAGATGACAAATATTGTGCTATAATAATTATAGACCCTATTACCCCACAAGCTGGCAAATATGTAATACAGCTGAATGTAGATAGTAGAAAAAGGTAATAAACCCGCCAGGACCATTTGTGGAAGAGTGCCCCTGTACCATCGCAGTGACGGGACCTCTCTGGGGCACTTAGAGGTCTCGCAAGAAGCTTGAAACTCACCATGGCTCTTTTTCCCAAATATCCCCCCAAGAAAAAGCAACGGTAATGCAAGTGATATCCAAATAAACAGTAATATCAAGATTGTTCCTAGAGGAAGTGCTGCATTTGCTTGGTAAGACACCGCGACAGTATTAAGGAAGCAGAATATAAGAAACAACGGCACAGAAGATAAGGACCCCGTCAGCAGCAAATTTTTGCCCTGTTGTAAAAACTCAGAAGATTAGGCTCAAGTTTCATGATGAAAATGAAAGTGTTCAAATGGAGATGCTAAAGATATAGCCTTTTAGAACATACCCACTTCTTTCCCTCAATCTGACAGTAGAACAAGGCGGCTAAATATCCAGCAAAGCCAGAAGTCATGGTGTACAGGACTATAAATGCTATGAACGAATTTCCTCGGTTGAATGGATAAAATACACCCACAAGCCCAAGTAGTAAAGTAAATGTGGCTCTGAGGAAAAAGATTGTAAATAATCAGAAGTTTAGAACACAAGAAGTTAGAGGACTGCCGATCGGCCTGTTGAGTAAGATGATCTCAGACACATTGATTGGTTAAGAAACTCACATAATGCACAACTGAGCACCAGAACCGAGGGCTGCAGCAAACAAAGACCTGTGCTTTGGGTACCGGAAGACATCAGAGCGGATGCACTTCCATCCTGTCTGCTCTCTGTCTACTGCTGCGTCTTCAGGTATGAAACTGCCAAGCGATCAAACTTGTAAAAAACACATCCTCCATAGCATAGATTGAGAGGACAGAATAAGAACAAGGAAAAGAAGTTGACAAATGCTTGCACCCTTACTCATAGAAATCCTTCCGGATAACTCTCATATAGTAAATTAAAAGGCATCCAAACAGAATCAGAAACGTCACACATGAATTTATAATTGAAAAAAGGTGTCCTGTGGAATGGCGCGCCGCTGAATACTTCTTCATCCTTTCATGGAAATGTGCATTTGTTTCTATCCAATGCACACTGTACAGTAGCTTTATGTCCATTTCTCTGCCTTCAGTCAACTCCACTACCTCATTAGGGCGCATCAACAGATGAGTCTCTATTATTTGATCCTTATTGAAAAAGATTTCAAATTCGAAATGCTGGTAAAGCAAATATTTGTGCTCTGAATCATTTGTTGATGAACTGTCAACCCTTCCAACAAATCCCCAGATTGGCAACTCATCACAGTACATCTGAAATAAATAATCCTGCTTGATTGCAGCTTGAATTTGAGAGACTTCTTCACTTATCAACTTCTTTGCACATGCAACCTCTCGATCCTTCCGCTGTAGAAATTTAACATTGTATGGAGCAGTTACTAGGCGATCTCCATTCAATATCTCACCAAGAGTCTCCTGCTTCTCCTCCAAATGATCTGTCATCATGAAAGTGCAAAGAATTGACGAAAGATAGGACATGTATACATAATTGGGGAAAAGGATGAAAGTGAGGCACTTGAACCTTAAACAAAACTTAGGTACACGTTTCAAAGCTAACCTGGTCGACAAAATGGAAGACTGTAATAACCATATGTTTCACTGTAACCATCACACGAACAGGAAGTAAGGAAGCATATACAGCCACATCTTTATGAGGCAAGAACTATATAGATTTGATAAACGCAAAGACAATGTATATATTTACAGCAGTAGAACATGTTATTGAACCACAAATTGCAGCATTTAAACAAAAATGATCTTAGCTGACTGCAAGCGTACAACTCATACTCCATTGGATCCTCTAGATACATCATGCTTAGCATGCACTCTACACTTTTCTAGAAAATGAAAAGCTAGCTTCCTGCACCGCATAAACCCACCATAATTATTGAGATTGCGAAGAGTTTATTGACAGGTTGATAATTACCTTGGATTGTGAAAAGGACCAACTTTGTTGATGTAAAGAGGAACTGAATCGTCAACTTTGTACCTATGCTCCAGCAAATCTGATCTCACATGACTTAAGCAACAAATGACAAGAAGAGGAACAGCAAGAAGTACCACAGATTTCTTCATTTCCACGTTGTATTAAATGTCAAGACGAAAGTAACTATGATTTTAGGAGCCCTGAAGCATTAAGAGAAGACCTACACGTTCAAAACAGAACACATGAGGGATGTTCCTTCTGTCTTAATTTAGTACATCACAGTGATTTAGAACATCAAAAGATCAAGGGTAAAATTCAAGGTTTTAACACCATTTGTCCCTGGACAATGGTTCATACATCTGGACAAGAGATACTTTAATAAACCAAAAAAGTAGACCATTATCAAATGGTTGGTTTCCCTGATTGTGGGGTGTAAGAGTAAAATGGCAGAAATTGCTAAAAGAAACGTTGATATAATTAAAGTGATAGGCACAAGTGTATTCAACGTTTAAGGTTGCTACACGATATGGTCATAGTTATCTTTTTCAATCTAATTTTACTAAAGAAATATAGAGCTAAATTTCAACTGTGTGAGAAATAACGGCGAGGAAAACTAAAGAACCTATCGGATAGCCATCAGGGATTATCTTCATTAATAAGTCTTCATTTATTGAAGCAACCACAAACATGACCTCTAATTGGTGGAAATGTTTACACAATTATTACAGATCAAAGTAATCACTTTAGGCCTGAAATTCCAATTGTAGAGATTAGAATCAAAGCCTTGCTTGGACCACCAATGTCTGATGAACTAGGCACTTCCAGCCTCTACAAAGTCGTGATCATGATGGTCCATGACCTGGAAATTCAAAATCTGGAAATTCAGTAGCTTTCCTGACGAATATTTTAGTGCTTCTGAAATTCACATATTGTCTTCACATGAGGAAGCTTTGCACGTTGGAAAGCTTTAGAAGCTGAAATAAAAACACCCTCATTCTTACGGAACATAATAAGTGCCAAGTGGTCTTGGATCACCTTATCGAGGTCCACAACTATTTCTTGCATGTGAAGTTAATGTATTGAAATACCATTACCACCAAATCAGTACCCAAGAAGGTGATGGTCTCAAAAAGGTCATTACTTGATGGGTTTTGGCTTGCACCGAGAGATATGTAGTGCCAAACCTACCTCATACTGTACATCAATTTCAGCTCTGCTGAGTCACTATCATTTTCAACTGAACTGATACTTCTATGAGAACTGAGAAAAATGTCTAGCCTACACGTATACAGCTGCATTAACTCAAAAAGTGGACATAAATGATCATTAAAGATGAACATGCATCAAGAAGCTCCTGGTTACTAAAAGTTGCTGCATATTTTTTGAAATTGCACACCAATATTTGCTTCAACAAGTGAATAAAGCAAAATATCTCTTATTTTAGTGTTCTGACACAAGTTGCATCCCTAATTCTTCCATTTTTTACCTATGTTATGCAAAACTAAGGAAAAACTAGAAGAGGACCATCTGTAGTGTTTCTCTCGATGATTCCTCAATGACTTAGTAGTAGCTTTCGATAAAAACTGAAGTTTCGAGAGCGAAGATGGTCTTCTCAACTTGTGTGTCTGAATATCCTAAGAGCACATAATCACTTGCCTATGCAAGAGAAAAGGCAGACGAAAATAAACTTTTACAACTTGTAAGTTCTATCTATGCTCGTTGTACTTTAATGAAGCTTGCAATCTGAACGCTAAACTTTGACTTCCAATCACCGAATTCAATTCGATTCGATTTATTTTCAGCAGATGCCTACAACCCATCAACATTTTCCGAGTACCCTTCAATCTGCATCACGTATAAAAAAAAAGCCGGGTGGCCAGTATTCGCCTAACCAGAAAAATGACTAGTTCCAGGAACAAGGACATAGCCTTCAGAGCTTCCCGGCTAGAGCGCGAGATTGGGTGACATCGGTCGAGCATCTACATCTGTATGGCCACAGAACGTCCCCAAACCCATGCCAAACCTACCCACTGCCACCTAATTCAACTGTATCTAGAAACATCAGTAAAGTTGATGGACCGACAAGCTCCTGAACCAGAGACAGTTATTTTTAGCCCAAACCCATCAAAGACCCAGCAAAAAAAAAAATCCCATTTGAAGCTCGGACCGTCCCGAGTCACACCACTACCAGCAAAAAGCAAACTACAAACAGTGCATTCGATATTAACAAATTCATCCCACACGCATCCTGCAACTAAGTACGCTAGAGAGAGAGAGACAGAGAGAGGGAGAGAGGGAGAGAGCGACCTTGCTTTATGTCGAAACTGAGTCGAGCACTGCCAGTTGCCACAGCAGTTGCAGGCGACTGACGGCGCAGCAAACGAGGAGCGGGGCTACCGGAAGGGGTGATTCACAGGCCGGCACTGTGTCCGACTTACGAAGATGACGACGGAGCCCGACACAACAGCGCAATCCATGGTGCGCTGACTGCTGTCCGATGCGAGCAAAAGTCAACGGAATTCGCTGACTCGGATCCCGAAGGGGCTCGAGTGGCGTATTTTTACTAAATAAACTAACAAACCCTTTTCCGGGCCGAGGAATGAAGACAGTTTGCCCTTCTTCTTTTTTTTAATGCTAAGCTTTTTATTTTTTTCATTCTCATCATTTTTTTTCTTTTATCCTATTTTTCTTTCTTTCTTTTTTAAATTTTTATCATTTTTTTCTTTTCTTAATTCTTTTAGTTTTTCTGACATGACGCTTGATAGGCACCATATCGACGCCACATGTCCTAAGAAATTAATAGAAAGAACTAAACCGTTATTTTTCGTTAACCAAATTGGATAGAGTTAATAGAGATACTTGAATGTATCAACTTATTAAGTTTTAGCTTAAAGTTTTTGGACTCGATTATATTTTTGCGACATGTTTTAAAACTTTTGGTGCATTTTAAACTTTTTTATTTGTAAATCGGCTTGATGAAAACAATTCGAAATTAGACCAAACCAATAACAAACCAAAGTTATTGGCTTGGTAAAAGCAAAAAATTTTATTAGTTTGGTTCGGTTAAGGTTGAAAAAATCTCGAACAATTCGTGCAGTTGCACGGGACAATTACAAAAGCCCACGGATTTGTGACTTATGAGGGCGGCCTAGACAAATCGACGGCGATGAGTATTCCCTAAGTGTGATCATTATCAACGATCGGTCCTATCACAATGGACAAGGACAAAGTCATGTAGATACGAACAATCGCCCCGGTCGTAATAAATTGACTTTCATGCTCGAGCAAGATCTTGCACGGGTGAAAGGCCGAGACATTAGTCCCATCGACAAGTCCGGCTCGTCTCGTCTTTCAAGTTTCCTTACGAGTAGAGTACAAACTCCAAACAAGACCTTTGTGAAAAAGTGAACCAAAGCCCCGCCTATCACAGTCCCCACTCCCCACTTCACGGTGTGCAACTGTACATGTCCAAAGTGATGATGTTTCGGTGATAACCGCGACCCGTGTTCGTTGCGTCCGGACTTTTGGACCTCTCGAGGTCTTGTTTATATTCCTCCCGCGAGTTCGCGGGTCGCCGATAACGTCTTTTGAGTAAATTTTGCCTGGTATTTACGCGTTTCCAATTGGCTATTTCTCCAAATTTGGAGAGAAGGGAAGAAGAGAAAGCTAAACACACCAGCTACTGAACTGAGGAGAAAGCCCCAACAGATATAAAGCCAATGCAGATAGCATCTCACCAAAAATCCAAACCGGGGGAAAAGAAAGCCCGCACTGAAAAGGCCCAGGAGCACAACCAGATCTGAACTGAAATGAAGACCTTCCTAAACGCTGGCTATGGACCTAGTAGGTCCTTAAATGCTTAATCTCGGTCCTCATTTGGATCTCAAGATTACCGGAATGTAAAACTTCAAGAGGGTATTATTTTTCCTTGGGGAATGCAAAGATATAGGAAAAATTGAGAGTACGAAACATATAGACACTTATACCTTAAAATAAGGAATGCATCCGTAAAATCCATCTCACATGATGGTGACATGTTGTGGGGCTTCCCCCAGGGCAATTAGATGTCAGGCCAGCAACAGCATGGCTTCCTAGAAAAAAGGTGTGAGTTCTCATTGCCGTTCGGCCACCTTTTGGCCACGTCTACCATTTCATTAAGTTAGTTCGATAAATAGGTCACAGGACCCAGCCAACTGGCTCTTCAAATCAAAATAGGATTGGACTGTCGTCTGCTATCCCAAGGCAAAATGCCAATCCAATTGGGCAACCGGCGCCACTTTGGTGATATTACTTCTTAACTAAACACTAAGGATCCAAGAGAATCCCCTGGTTAAGAACTAAAACAAAAATCTTCTAGTGCGCTAGCTAAACTCTCTTCACCTTATACTAATTCTTTTTGAAGGGGCAGTGGCGACAGGTCCCAAGAACGTGGTTCCACAAATTAAGATGTTCCAACTATTCGATCAGCTAGAGAGGCAATGTAAAAGACACTAAAGTTCCATCGTTTATTTTGTGAAAAATAATTGATTTGGAAATTTTTTTCGTAAAGATAATTTCTCACATTGCTTGAAATAATTAGTTAATGAAAAAAATTGCATAAATGGGACGAACAAAATTATGCCATCACATGCTACAATCTACTATGTAGCTTACAGCCTTACACGCATAAGTTTCGTTCTCTCAGTTTAGGTCGTTGACTTCCATAGTTTAAGCAATAGATCAAGTTGTATTCTTTTACTATATGCTTTTATGAGTGTTGTTTTTGTTACGTGTAACTAGTTTTTATTTCTATCAAGTCATAGATTGTGTTGTGTCGTATTAAAATCTTGTTCTTGCCCACCATTGGGGCCTATCCCCTACCATAGGGGCGGGCTCTACTCATGCACATATTATTTTAACGTACCGAAATTTACTAGCCTCAACTTTCTCTTGTTGAATTAGAATCTTTTTCTTGTCCTGACTGGCAATACTCAGTTTTATTTTATTGTCCCGTGATCCAAACGAAATCTTTTAATGACATGAACATGATCAGGTTGGCTATCTATCAAGTCACGTGTTATGTCGTATTAGAACGGAGTCTTCGGAGCAGGGATTGCACACTCAACACAAAGTCGACTACAGAGCATACGCGTGTAAGTGTCACTATCTCAGTTTGGGATGTTGACTTTCATGATTTTTTTTGATAACCTTTTATTTATCATGGCGATAGTATTATTGCACCGACTTGAATCCTTTTGCTATATGTTTTCATAAGTGTCTTTTTCTATCTAACAAGCCGTTACATCAATCAACTCATAAAATACGTTGCGTCGTATTAAAATAGTGCTTTTGGAGGAAGGATTGCCCACTCAACTTCAGGAAGATACTAGAGCTACGAATCGCACGCTACATTTACTATATTAACGTGCACGTGTAAGTTTCGCTCTCTTAGATTGGGTCGTTGACTTCCATGATTTCTAGCCTTGAATTTGTCATGGTAATGACGGCTAGGAACGCAAATCTTTGGAGAGAAAAAATAGAGAAGAAGACAAGCTAATGTCTACGTGGAAAATCCATTCAAAATCAAAGGGAAAAAAATCACATTGTCGCACTAGGTAGTCTCTTCACTATTAATACCAATATCAAATGTATAAGTTTCAAAGTTATAACTACAAATATATTGCCTAAATATATAATAGGAGTCTAGGACTTACCTACTTATAATAGATTTCACAATTCCATCAATCTCTCACTTAGAGATTGATCTTCAAAACAACAATAGTCTTTACTTGTCTTTGTAACCCAACTTGTCCTAGTATGACAGCGCTCTCATCACTAACCATGGAGACTAACTAAGGCAATGCACAGCCTCAATTTCATATATGTTGGATTTACTACACCACGAATCTTCTTCAATGACAATGTTCCATCATTTATGAGCTGACAAATATGATGATTATCCAACTAAATGTGCTTTGTCCTTGAATGAAATACTTGATTCTTTGCAAGACAAATAACATTTTGACTACCATTGAATAAAATACCGCTATCATGCTCCTTGCCTATCTCCTTGAGAAAATTCTTCAACCAAATTATCTCCTTGTTATTTTTAGAAATAACAACATACTCCGCTTCAATGGTTGAGAGAGACACCGACTTCTAAAGTCTAGACATCCAACCGACTGCAGTGCCACCTAAGGTAAAAACATAACTCGATGTGCTCTTCCTACTTTCCAAGTCACTACCAAGATATGTATCGATAAAGTCTTGTAAAGTTACACAATTTTTCATAAAACATAGCAACATACCTGAAGTGCCTCTTAGGCATCTTAATAGCCACTTTACATTTTTCCAATGTTTTATCCCCAAATGAGCCATGCGTCTACTCACAACTTCCATTGCGTGAACTATGTTTGATCTGGTACACACCATAGCTCCGACAATTGATGCATAAGGCACTTTAGCCACATGCTCTTCACCTGTATTTGATGACTGCTTTTTCGAGAGCTTGAAGTGACTTTCTGAAGGAGTACTTCTGGGTTGTGCATGCTCAATTCCGAATCTGTCTATTATCTTCTTAATGTACTTTTCTTTAAATAACTTTAGAATTCCTTCGGATCATTTTCGCGTGATCCTCATCCTAAGAATATGATTTGCCACTCAGCACATTATCCTTTTGTTGTACTGGCTTTCTCGATGCATATATTTTGTCATCCATCAAGGAAACTGTCCAAGGTCTTTGTTAATCTGGCCTATTTTCTTGCTGCCAAAATGTAGCATTAGGCCGCGCTGTCCTTGCTCCCCTCTGTAGGGCCATATCTAACGCACAATCGGTAACGCTTGAGAAAAACCCTGGAGTCTTCTTCGGTCCCTTCGGGATCAACCATGGTGAGGCCTATTTATATGCCAGGATTCATTTTTCTGGGAAGACATGTCAACTGACTAGATTGAAAGGGCATAAAAACATCCTTTCTTGCCGATTGACACTTGGTCTTCCTAGTATTTCCTTCATTTTTTCTGTACTCTTCTCGTCGACGGGTTTAAATTTTGTCCAGTAAACGCACCTGGCCTTGTCATTCTTTCTCCTTCTAACAATTCTGCTAGGGCTACAAAAACTTTGGGCTGCTATTTCAACTCCTGCCGATCTTCCCCTTCGGATTTCCACCAAGGGCAAACTTTATTCCGGCTTAGAACTCTATTCTCCACACTGCTAATGCTAGATAGTTTGGGTCCTTTGGGATTGCCCAAGGAGTTCCCATGCGGATTGTCTATCACGTGGAACTTCCATTTTACCCATGGTTAATATCATGAAAAACTCCAAACTAATACACCTGAGATAATTTTATTCCGAACTAATTTTTTGACTACCAAAAACTTCAAACTGGTACATCTGTGATAAATTTACCCCGAATTATTTTTTTGACCACCAAAAACCTCACACTAGTACACTTGTGACAATTTTACCCCGAACTAATTTTTTGACCATAAAAAACTGCAAACCGGTACACTTGTGATAATTTTACCAAAACTAATTTTTTTACCACTAAAAATCCCAAACTGATATATTTGTGATAAATTTACCCTCCGTTAGTGTACGTTAAATTCGATTAATATCACGAAAAATTACAAATTGGTAAATTTGTGACAAATAGAGGGGTAAAACCCTAAACTGGTACACCTGTCAATTACCACATGTTATCAAACTTAGCAATTTGACAGTAAAATTTAACGGAAACTAATAGAGAGTAAATTTGTTACAAGTGTACCAATTTGGAGTTTTTGATGGTCAAAAAATTAGTTCGGGGTAAATTTATCACAAGTGCACCAGTTCAAGGTTTTTGATGGTTAAAAAATTAGTTCGGGACAAAATTGTTACAGGCATACCGGTTTAAGATTCTTGGTGGTCAAAAAATTAGTTCGGGGCAAAATTGTCATAGGTATATCGGTTTGGGATTTTTTGTGATAAAAAAAATAGTTTGGGGTAAATTTATCACATGTGTATCAGTTTGGAGTTTTTCGTGGTATTAATCCTGTTATCAATTCTTCCTTTAATGTTTGAAACCATATATTTAATTACATCTGTCTTAAATATTACATAAGTCATAGTAGCCAATAAATTGTGCCGTAACTTACTACATGCAAAAATAGAAGGACCTACACAACTTATTGATCGCAAAATATCTTCTTTCCGTCTCGTTTAACATTCGGCTAAGACAAAACACGGCTTGTTGTTCTTTGTGCTTTGGATGTTTAATCAATCACCGACAAATAGAGTTTTAATGGTCTACCTACTCTCTTTTTTGTCGGAATGGTCTACCTACTTTAGGTGGCATAAATAGGAGGATAAATTAAATATTTTTTTATTTAATTGAAGCAAAATTGTTGTTTTTCTCTCAATATAAATTCTTCCTGGTTTTTTAATCCAAGCAGAAGAGAAATAATTTCTATTTTGCTAGATAGATTTGCAACAAATCAACTCAATAAATTTACTTTCCAATCATAATTTGCAATTGTTTCTTAGCTGGCAATTCTAACATGGCTATAGCTTTATTTTTAGGGTTAATATTATGAAAAATTTCAAACCGGTACACATATGACAAATATACTTTAAGCTAATTTTTTTACCACAAAAAAATCTATAAATTGGTACATGTGTGACAAATTTACGCTAAACTAATATTTTGACAACAAAAAACTCCAAACTGGTACATTTGTGACAAATTTACCTTTCGTTAGTTTCTGTTAAATTTAATTAATACTACGAAAAACCCCAAACCAATATACGTGTCAACTTCCACGTGTCATCCAATTTAGTAATTTGATGGCAAATTTAACGGAAATTAGTGGAGGGTAAATTTGTCAAAAGTATGTTAGTTTGGGATTTTTTATGATCAAAATATTAGTTTGTGGTAAATTTATCACAGAAGTCTCGGTTTGGGATTTTTCATGGTATTAACCCTTATTTTTATCTACTTTAACACCTCTTTCATTGGCCAGAAATCCTAAGAAACATGATAAAGGTAGCTAAGATGATTTACCTTGCTATAATTCATAAGAACGTCATCAATACATCCATCCATGACTCTGCCAATCGGAAGATGAAATTCATGGCCTGTCAAGAAATGGCTTCATTGTTTTTCAATCCGAAAGGCATCACCACCCGTTTAAATGTACTGATGTCTCCTAGACATTTAAATCTCCTTCAACGATGAATATTTGGTTGTACCTCGAGTGGCCATCCATCAATAAGAGTATTTCCATTTTCAGAGGCTAAATCTACCAACATATTAGGAGATAAAGACACCACAAGTGCCATAACTTTTGTACGATGCTTACTTTTATGCCATAACTTTTTTTTTTCGATCACTTGAGTACCATAACTTTTAAAGAAATGTTAACTTTGCTATAACTTTCAATTGATCACTTGAGTGCTATGACTTTTAAAGAATATTAATCCAAGTGTTGAAAATCCGACGTGGCATGGCACCTATAGTGAATATTTTTAAAAAGTTATGGCTTTCAAGTGATTGATTGAAAAGTTATATGACACTCAAGTGATTGGAAAAATAAAATTTACAGCACACTAGTAAGCGCCACATGAAAATTATAACATTCAAGTGATCGATAAAAAAGTTTTAGCACTCGAGTAAACATCATTTAAAAGTAATGACATTTGTCGTGTCCTTTTCCCAACATATCAGTAGTGATTGCATTTGATATTCGTCTTTTGGAGATGCCAAATCAAAATATCTAAAATCAATATAGACACTTAACTTTTCATTCTTCTTTTTAATAGGTACAATTTTAGATAGTCACGTACCGGCCATCCTAATGAAGCCTACTTCAACCAGGTCCTCGATCTCTTCCTTTACTTTTAAGACTACCTCTGAAATAAAATGCCTTTGAGGTGGTTTAGTAGGGGTAAACCCCTTCATGATCAGCAACTTATATTCAACTACATTTCTCCCCAATCTTGGCATCTTATGAATATCCCATGCAAAGTAATCCGTAAATTCTTTCGACAGACTGATCAACTTGGTCTTGAAATCTTCTTCCAGGAGTGTAGTGATATATGTTGATCAATAATGTAGCTTGTCGTCGAGGTTAACTTTTATAAAAGGATCCTCAGCTTCTGCCAATTTATCGTCCTATTTTAAAGGTGATTCATTTATGTCCATAATACAATCGGCAACGCTAAGGGATTGTTGAGTAAATTCTGCCAGGTATGAAGAGCACCTTTTAAGCAAATCTTCATACATTGTATTCTTCCATCCAAATGACTACTTCCCAGGTTGCCAATCACTCCTTTTCAGGATTCATTCAACACTTCTATCAGTTAAATGACAAAAAGCCAGATGCTTGAAATTGGCTTGTGGAAGTTCAATAAAAAATGCTTTTGACGTCTTGTGGCATCAATCTAGTCCTATTAACCTAAGTGTCATAAAAGTTCAGTTGAGTCATAAAACTTTAAAAAAATGCAATCAAGCCCTAAAACTTATCACGAAAGTATAATTAAGTCCTAAAACTTTCAAAAAATATAATCAAATCCTAAAACTTGCTAGGTTTGTGCAATTAAGTCCTTTCACTAATTTTGTCTAACTTGAGAAATGAAAAACGGTGACAAGTTTTAAGACTTAAATATACTAACTTAACAAGTTTTAGGAATTGATTGCACCGACTTGACAAATTTAGGACTTAATTACACTTTTTAAAAGTTTTTAACTCAATTATACTTTTGTGACAAGTTTTATAACTTCCAGTGCATTTGGTCCTATTTTCTTTATTTTAGCAGGTCTTAAAGCTTAGCAGATACATGGCTGTTGACAAAAAAAAAAGATCCATGGCTTATCGAGCATCATTTTTGCTACAACTATTTCAATGTTTTCATCCTATTCAGACTCGAATTATGATTCTTTGTTTTTGACTAAAGCCACATTTTGTTTGAAATCCTTATATGACCTTTCATCTTTTTCTTTTAACAATTGCTCATACTTTGATGCTCTCATTGCTAATTAAAATAAATCAGCAGAGTCTTGACCTTCCAAAATTTCTCTTAAGTTAAATTTTAGCCCATTAAAAGCCAAATTGGTGAACTCTTTCTCTGCAAGTGAAGTGAGGCATCCCATTCTTGCCTTCTTAAATCAAGCAATAAATGGGTCGATTGACTCATCATTGTATCGATAGACTTTGACCGGATCAGCTATCAATGCCTTTGATATCATCAAATAGAAAGGAAAATGGAATAGTCCTTCCATCTCTGCCCAATTATGAATCAAATTGGGTGGTAATTTCGGGTACCAAGTGAAAGTAGTTTTTACCAAAGACAAAGGGAAAAGTCAAAGTCTTGAAAGCTTACTGGCACCTACTTTACCACATTGAGCTATGAACCGACCAATATATTTAATGGTAGATTTGTCATCCTCACCATTAAAAAAGGCAAAATTAGGGATTTTAAAACCTCTAGGAAAATGCTGGCTGTTGACTCGTTCAGGATAAGTTTTCCAATAGGTGGGCTCGTAATCCCCCTGTCTAGCCCCGGTTGATGTCTAATTTCTTTGGCAATCTATGTTGCGCATGGAATTGAATATTCAGTTGGCCATCGTACCCCCTAGGTAGCACACTAACTTTATAGGGTGATATATATTAATATTAGCTCCCATGTTAGGCCTATAAGGTATATTTGCCCGGTTGAGCGGCACGGGTAAACCAATTGGCCTTATATTATCGATATTTGTTACTAGTCCATTTTTTCGGCCATTTTGATTAGCCAAATTGTTGATTCCATTTTGGCTATTTTAGTCGACATTATTTTGATTATTTCCATTCTTAAGGTGAACCAAGTTTTGATTATTAGCATTATTTTGACCCTTGTTGTCACGCCCCGTACCCCACGAAGCGCGAGCATCCCACCTTCGATCGTTTGACTGCGACGTTCCAGGAAGCGTCGCCGACCCACACCCATACAGAGATCAAACACAAGCGGAAGCATAAAATAAACAAATCCAGACAACTACAATATGAGCCAAGGATAGCCACACATCAAACACTTATCGTAGAAAATAATTACACATTTATATTACTATTAGAAACCCTTTGTACAATATTTACAAGTACAAATAAAGAGGTACACACGGTCAGTAGTCACTTGATCAAAAAGTGGTAAATGGCTAGGGAGGTCAGGCTAAAACTAGGGAAGAGGGCTACGGTCCAAAAAGTAACGGCCCTCACTACTAGCTAGGACACTAGACGACCTTAAGGCTCCCAGTCAGGATCGGACGACTCAGTGGGATCGTCTGACAACTTCTCGGAGGCGTCCTCACTAGACCCTAACTCCTCCGAATCCATGGCCTGTGCTCGCTCGTCCTCGGAGTCCATCTCCAACTCTGGGTCCAGGGAAATCTCGAACCCGTCCTCGTCTGATCACAGCTCTGCAATCTTTCCGTCCTCCTCTATGTCCTGCTCCATCACCTCGGGTTCGTCATCCTCCTCCTCATCCATAGGCTCGGGGTCTTCTACTAGTACATCGAGCTCCTCATCCATCTCTTCCTCCTACCTCATCCACTCAGGTGTGACCTCAGGGTTTATCACTTCACCACTAGCTATAACTGGCTGCAACATCCCCACACTATCGACTGGGATATCAAAGGTCCTGAGATGCTCTCCCTCATTTTCATTGGCATCCCGGTGGCACCATGCCACGTACTCCTAATGCTGGTAAAAATACTCACCTATATTCACAATCAGTTCCGATCGATACCTCACAAAAGCCTCCTCATTTCCTGAGGGGTAGGTACTGGTATACTGCCGGATCTGCATAGAGATCCCAAAAAGTGGCGGTGGTCTCTCCATCCTCACGGCCGGGGTTCTGAAAAGTTTCGGTTTTACATAACTGTGAGGCAAATCTCAATGAGTTCAACCCCTAAACCTAGGCTAGGCTAACATGCAATCTCCTAATCGGAAACAAATATTTAAATCACAATGCAACAATAATCAAACTATTCTCTGACCCTGCAGGTTAGACAGTTCAATATATAGTAATCACAGCACATACGTGGCACACATTATCACACGTACACCAATCACATGCTCATGCACCAAGTCTCACACACTCGCATGCCAATCCATGCATGTTCATGCATGCAAATGTCATCGACATGACACGTGCATTTTCCGGCCCACTGGCCCACACTGGCACACTGGCAATCGCCCAATTTATTATTTATTACGACTCGAGTCAACAATATTAACGACCCGGTGCGTCTAGCCTGCTTCAAAGTGCATGAGGCGCAGCAACCGATCTGGCTCAGTGTCTCTAGCCTGCTTCAAAGTGCATAAGGCGAAACATTGATCTCTTTACGAACCAGAGCCTACTTCAAAGTGCATGAGGATGGTCGTCTTCCGGGCGTACCGGGCGTACCGGGCATCGTCCTGCTTCAAAGTGCATGAGGACGGTATCGACCCGAAGGTCACGACCCGAAGGCCCTTAGGTGATCACACAACTCATTATTATCTAAACCCCGCGTATAACGCTTCAGGGTATTTTAGGTGATCACATGCTCATGGCAGGCACGCATTCTCGCATAATTCCACCACATGCCTCACTCTAGACATACATAATGTGTGTCCATGTTATGCAATGCAATGCACCACGAGCATCAATACAATTCAACCACTTAATATCACAACACGTGCTCAATTGGCCCAATTAATACCATGTGGCCCAATGTATGATTCACAATTCAATAATTAATTTCAAACCAATCATTGGCCAATCGCACTCCACATAATTTAGCCACATGACATGCGACATGCTAGTACGAAATCAATCACAATTAAGCACAAATTACGTACAACTAGTCAATCCGGACATATCCGGTAATTTTCCAATGAGCTCCTAAATTGGTCATTTAATCCAATTAATCTCCCTAAATAATTCTCATTAATCCACTAAATTTTTTCGATAATAATTTCTACTAATCAGTTCTCAACCCAGTCTAAAATACACACTGATACTACCTAAGCCAGTCTAAAATGCATCGATAATACCTAAACCAGTCCAGAAAAACGCAATATCAGTCCTAATCCGGGTTTAGGAATTTTACTCACTTAATCCAAAGTCACGACGACGGGGAAACGGCGGCAGATCACTGGTGAACAGTGAAACCGACGGCGGAATTCCCAGCGATGGCATACGGTCGGCGGCCGGCGGTGTATAGACGGCATGTACGGACCTGTATGGACACAACCGTACGGACACTATATGGACAGGTGGAAAACGGTGGCCGGCGAGGTGGCGGTGGTCGGCGCGACGGTCGTACGGACGGCGGACCGTACGGCGCTACAGTACCGACCGTACGGACACTGTACGGACGGGTACGGTCGGGGCATCGTACGACGTGGCTGGACGGCTGGGTGGTGACAGAACAGCGATCCGAGCTCCGGTGCGGCGGTGCTAACCCGGGAGACGGCGATGCGAGCTCCGGCGCAGCGGCGGCGAGGCTCCGACGCGGCGGCGAGGCTCCGACGCGGCGGCGGTGCTAACCCGGGAGAGAAAAAGAGAGGGAAAGAGAGAAAGAAATGGGTCGGATAGGGGTAAGACTGAGGCTGGGGACTACGGTGGTCGACGGCGGGGCACGGTGGCCGGCGGCGACGCTCCGGTGGCCGGCGGCGAAGCTCCGGTGGCCGGCGGTGAGCTCCAGCAAGGCCAAATCAAGAGAGAAAAGAGAGAAAATGGGGAAGAAGCTGCTGGTCTGGGTGGTTCTGCCGAAGGGGGGAATAGAGGAGAGAGAGGGTCTTATCTTGATCAAATATTAGGGCCTAGGGTGCCAAGTGTCAAAGATCTAGCAAAGTTGACCCTTTTACCCCTCATCCAAGGGCTAATATTGAATCTTATCCAAAAACTCAAGGGCATTTTGGTCCTTAGCTGCCATAATTAGGATAAGTCTAAATTTAATTAATTTCCATAATTATCCCCCCAAAATTCGGAACCAAAAATAGCCCAGGGGCAAAACCGTCATTTTTTCGGTCCTGGGGTGAAGTTCCATTTTTCGCCCATACCAACCCTCCATGTGCGTGGCCAACATAATACGGTGTCGGAATTGAGAAATTCATCGCGCAAGCCCTTGAAAATCCACGTCCAAGTTTCGGGAATAAAATAATATTATTTTTTCAATTTTTGTCGAAATTTCAATTTTTGGCCATAACCACTTTTGATATGCGTGGCCACCCTAAAATGACATCGACCTCGAAAAATAATCTCATTTGGCCTCGAAAAGCAATGCTGGCGTCCCGAGGGGCAAAATCGTAATTTTTCACCCTCGGACCGAAATTCCAATTTTTACTCGTACTAACTCCAAACGTGTGTGGCCAGCGTGATATGATGTTAGATTCCCAAAAATAGTCTCTTAAGCCTTCGAAAATTGACATCGAAATCCGGGCCCAATTCCGTGAACAAAACTCGCTAAACTTTTAATTTCAGGGTCTCTCACTAACGAGCGGCTGTTTAGAGGTTACGCGTATCGACCTAGGGTTATCCGTATCGTGATGGTCTCGATCATTGAGAGAATGAGAAATTATTATTAGTTCTAGAGGTCACGATCGTTCGGTTCAAGTTCAGGACTGGTTGGTCACGTGCACTTTCGGTCTTGCAGAATCACCTGCGTCCCAATTGTACATCGTTGGCCTTGGCCAAACCCAATCCATTACTCTTCCCTAAGATCGGCCCACGTTGGCCCAAAATATTTCCTCAGCGTCTCTCGTGATCGGTATCCCTTTCGCGATAGGGTCCCCGGTCCACGTACCATTTTCTAGTTAGCCATACCCTAATGGTTAGTATCCCGAGAGTGATCAACTCTGGACGAGACTTATTAAAATGAAATGCGAAATAATATCAGTTTTATTGGTCTCGGAAATTACATCGAAATTCGGGCTGTTACACTTGTTTATAAAAACTTTGGCCTTTGCAATATTCTCATAGTGGGTGAAGCAATATGCTCAGGCTATTGACATCGTTGAACCAGCTCTATGAATTAGAAACATACCTGCGAACCATCGGTCATTAACAGCATGTCATTGTGCTACTCCTCGAACAACTTCTTGATAGTTTACACCATGTGAGGGTTTGGCATCATGTATCTCATTTACTCCTTTGTGAGGTGTCTTGGAATGTCGGCATTTCCTCCTTGATTTTTTTTATGCCGTTTCATGTGCGATGGAGGACTTAAAATGAACCCTTTGGTTACCATCCGGTAGCAACAAGATGTTATCCGCAGCATTCTCAGTTTCTTGTTAATGCTTAAACTAGTGTTAACAAGTGAAGGTACAAAAGGACATCTTCAAACATCAACACCATGAAAAGAAATCCACCGACTATTTTAAGTTCATCCGAAGGAGGAGCTTATTGGATCTTATTCATAGCCAAATATCATATCGGTACAAACTGATATAAGCACCAATCTCCCTAGTAAATTTTAGGAGGACCAGTGTTGACAATAAATATTATAAAGACATGGACCAGTAGGCCGTATAGACCACGGACACATATGAGCACATCGTTCACCATCTCTATTGTCATTATATACTTCAAAATAGTGAAATTGACCAGGCCATTGCATGCCGCAAAAGAATAGGGTTGTACCCCAAATATTGGGCCTAAAACGAAATTCCCATATGCCTCCAGGAGGGATTTGATGAACACCGAGATCGTCGTTCTTTGATTTGCAATGAACGGTGAGTGTTACTCCTCCGGGTAAGCTGTTCAAGATTTGGACATGGACTTTTCCGGAGCAAGATTGTAGGAGGCCAGGAATGACCATGAATATCACAAAAAGTCTAATGGACGAGTTCATATTTGTAACCTTTGTTTTTCTTTTGAAATATGAATATAGATGCACGGTAGACCATTCAATTTAAGGAGGAATAAGGAGGCTTCAATTGGTAAGATAAGGTAGACCATTCAATTTAAGGAGGGAGGAATAAGGAGGCTTCAATTGGTAAGATAAGATTGCGCGATTTCCACCCCTTAATTATATGACTAAATCCATTCAATTTTCACCAAAAATATGAAATTGTCCTTAATCATTCCATTGTAATTTAAAGTGTTGGCTCGAAATTTATTTACTTTACTTTTTATTTATAGTTTTTTTGATTCTGTGTAGGATTAGTTACCTAAAAGATAAAATGCATTGTTAGTACTTCCATAAAAATTAGTTTTGCCGAAAAGAGAAATTTCCAAGATCTGAGTTCTTTTTTACGTTGTCGATCAAATTTGTGTATAAATTTCAGAGTAAATTCTAGAAATAATTTAACATAGAATTTTTTTAGCACGATCATTATTTTATAAATTTTCACTTTTGTTGTGCATATCCACATCAATGACGGCGAGCTTGCATCCCCTACAGTGACCTATTCGGTTTTCTACATAAAGATGAGCCTTACATGATGATCTGTGATCCTGTTTAGCCGTGATCCTCATAATCACTTGTCTCTGCCCAGCTTTAAGTCCTCTGTCTTGTAGATTTTCTAGAGTTTCCAACGTCAATGAGACGAAAAACAACAACCTTGGTGGAGAACTACGGCGGTCGAGTCCTACCGAGAGCCCCACTGAGCCGCCCCACTGAGCTGAGCAACCTTTTCATCGTCGGCCACATCTCTACCATCGCCAGTCGCCACGAGCACAACTGCCGCGTCCGACAAGCACACCACTGCGAGATAGGCATATCCCAATTAGGAAAATTTCCTAATTTACAATGTGCACATAATTGGTAATTCAATCTTGTCGCGACCTAAAAAAATCGGGTTTCGATCTTAGGCTAATGGATTACTAGATCAATTAAATTAACTAACCTAGCTCGAGTTCTCCCAAACTCTACCAAATCGCAACTTAGGTCCAATTGTGAGCATGCAAATATTTTCGACGGGAGTCGCCACTAATCATTTAGGCTAGGTTGATTAGAAACCTAAATAAAATAGCGGGAGTACTATTTTATTTCTACGAACCAGAAATCATAAATTCGGGACTTGGTTACGTTAGATTCCCTAACGCCCTTTCGGTACCAATTTTGAGAAAAATACTCAATTTGACAATTTTGATAAATCCTAACTTAGAGTTCAAAGGTGCAAAAATTTCTTTTTTTGATTTTTATTTGTTTAAATGAAAGCTAACCTATATGTAATGACGTGCAAAAATTGACATGCGATTAATGCAACCTAACATGCAAACTATATGTCATGCAACGACGTGACCTATTTCTAATGACGGACAAATTATTTTTTTGTGTTTTTTTTTAAATGAAATTCGGAATTAAAAAAAAACAATTATCTAAACATGCAATTTTAAATTAAAGAAATTGACCTAATCTAAAGCAATCTTTTTTTTTGTATTTTTTTTTGTGAAATTCGAAATTAAAATCAAATGGAAAAAAAATATAACCGCGAAATTTTTCGAATTAAGTTTCGATCTGAAGCCTGACAGATCAACCCTAAAATTCGAAATACCCGCTATGGAAATAATTCTATCTAAAGCCTGATAGATAGATTTATTTCCACGTGTGCGGTTGCGGATTAGGAAATTTTCCTAATCGATCACATCTTGAAAAAAATTAGATATCTCAAATATATTGGATGTGTTCAAGAAATTTTGAAGATTCTAAATTCTATCCAAATTTGACAAGTAATAGATATCTAAGATTTCAAAAAAAGAGAGGAAACAAATCCTAATTGAGATAATGCTTATTATTCAAATATGCAAAATTAGATATCAATAAGCACAAATTAGGCAACAAAATATTCAAATCAAATCGAGATAGGATAATTACCTAATCCAAAGATTTGTTTCCAAATTTGAATCACCTGCGGATCGGAAGGAACGGTGGCCGGCGGTGCACAGAGGTGGCTACGGCAAACGGCGATGCACGAGCGGCGGTGGCGTGCACGAACGGCGGTGACGGCGTGAGGAGCGGGCGCGGGCGCGGGCGCGGGCGCGGGAGCGGGCGCGGGCGCGGGCGCGGGAGCGGGCGCGGGCGCGGGAGCGGGCGCGGGCGCGGGCGCGGGCGCGGGCGCGGCAGCGGGCGCGGGCGCGGCAGCGGGCGCGGGCGCGGGCGCGGCAGCGGGCGCGGGCGCGGCAGCGGGCGCGGGAGCGGGCGCGGGCGCGGCAGCGGGCGCGGGAGCGGGCGCGGCAGCGGGCGCGGGCGCGGCAGCGGGCGTGTCGCGCGAGGTCTTCCTCCTCTCTCTCTCTTTCTCACTCTCACACTCTAAAAATTTTCTGATCTGAAAATTGTGAGAGCCCCCCCTTTGATTATGAAGCAAAAACATGTATTTATATTGCAAACCTAGGTCAACTAGCCGGGCTTTCTAGTCCTAATGGGCTTAGGTTTAGGCTTTAATTTAATTCTAAATGGGCTGAATTAATTTGGGCTTTTCTTTAATTAAGCATAATGGGCTAATTTAAGCTCAAATTAAGACAACCAAGCCCTTTCGCGTGTGATTTTCGGCCCGCGTCTTCCGAGTGAGCCGCGTTTCGTTCGGTACCCGAGCTCGACTTACGTGATGAATTTTAAGCTCGCTTGCCACCGCCGATCCGATGCGAAATGTAATTAATCTATATGACCCTAAACTATATGCTATGCGATTTTAATATTTTTGTTTAGGGGTTAAAAATTTAATCCCTAATTTTCTATGCAATTAACACTAAATGATGCGCAAAAATTTAGGTGTCAACAGCTGCCCCTCTTTGAGTGGATGCTCGCAGAGGTTTCGCTCAAAGACTGAGACCTAAATTTAAACTATGAAAAATGATGAATGATGATTTTTTTTTTAAATGTAATGATGCATGATATGCAAACAATAAAGAACGTATGCTAAGGCTTCTCACTTCATGCGGAGCGGTGAAAGAGTCTTACATACGGATCGCACAAAAAGCGTCCAAGTGGGGGAGAGCTTTATAATGCTTTGAGTTCCCTCGATCTCCAAACTTCTAGTCCACTAGAAGTAAGGTTCTCAAGGTACATGATTGCCTATCTGTTACCTGTAGTTTCCTACAGATGCGAAATAGCGCATGATATGAAGAAAGAATGAGATGTGTTGCCTATACCACTGGGCAATCACGAAAAGGATCATTTCACCTCTTCCATTAGATAAGCATGAAATGGGGTGTGCTTCGTACTCCACTTAGCAACACCAAGAAATAAATTATGTCGCCTATCCTATTGGACGAACATGAGATGGGGTGTGCTTCGTACTCCACTTAGCAACACCAAAAGAGAAATTACGTCGCCTGTCCTACTGGACGAACATGAAATGGGGTGTGCTTCGTACTCCACTTAGCAACACCAAGAAAGGAATTATGTTGCCTATCCTACTGGGCGAACATAAAATGGGATGCGCCGCGTACTCCACTTAGCAACACCAAGAGAGGAATTATGTCGCCTATCCTACTGGGCGAACATAAAATGGGGTGTACTTCGTACTCCACTTAGCAACACCGAAAGAGAAATTATGTCGCTTATCCTACTAGGCGAACATAAAATGGGGTGTGCTTCGTACTCCACTTAGCAACACCGAAAGAGAAATTATGTCGCCTATCCTAATGGGCGAACATAAAATGGGGTGTGCTTCGTACTCCACTTAGCAACACCGAATGAGAAATTATGTCGCCTGTCCTACTGGGCGAACATGAAATGGGGTGTGCTTCGTACTCCACTTAGCAACACCAAATGTGAAATTATGTCGCCTATCCTACTGGGCGAACATGAGATGGGGTGTGCTTCGTACTCCACTTAGCAACACCAAATGTCACCTGTTTCACTTGGTGAACATATGAGAGAGATAATTTCTCATATTCCAAAGAGAAAAACAATGAAGAATAATTAGCAGACGTACCTGAATTCTTCTTATGACAGAGTCAATGGCATCGCTCCTGTTTTTTCCTGAGAAAAGGTTAAAATAACACATGCGCAGAGGCAGAGAAAACATAATTCATGAATCTGCTTGCATTACCAAGCTTTATTAGAGAATTTATTAATAAAAACAACCATTTCGTCCTTTTGACATTTTGATCATATTAAATGAGAGACCTTTAATCAGAAAGGACTTTCCACTCACTCTCAATGAAAGGCTTTTGACCCGACCTTTGATGCGGGTATAAGAATCACTCGAACTCTCTTCATCGTGCTTGACAAGGGTTCGGATATTCTCAAAATCAGTATGACTTGGCCAATCTGAGAGGTCTTTATAAGGACTAAAATGTGAGCTTGGTCAATGGCTTAGCAAAAGGGACTCTTCGAGTCGAGGCTATTGAAAGAATTGATATCACCAGCTGTTCCGGGTTTACAAGTCAGGAATGCTGCAAAAATGAGATAGAAAAATCTTGCTCGCACTTCTTCGAGCAACATTTATAAGCATTTGAAATTCTACGTTAACTCAAGTGCCCTATTCTGAAGAGACTTCGACAATGGTTGTAACGTAGGTTCGGGTAGGCTTGAAATGAATGGCCTATTTTCATCAAAAGGGGTATTATGAACATGGAGATTGGTGATCATCCCATCTAGCAATTGCTCCATAGATGAACCTTCAAATGGTCTTTTCCTTGAAGAATGATCTTGCATATCGACTCAGTTCTTATTGAAGCTTTTCTCTCTCTCTTTTTCTCCCTTTTTTTTTTTTGAAGAGAGATTTTCTTTTCTTCTCTCTCTCTCTCTTTTTTTTTTGAGAGAGAGATTTTCTCTTCTTCTCTCTCTCTCTTTTTTTTTTTTGAGAGAGAGATTTTCTCTTTTTTTTTTTCGAGAGAGATTTTTCCGAGAGAGGGAACTTCGATTTGATGGAGTCCTTTTGCATCCTTTCTGATGAATTTTCTTTTGAGCTTCTATTTGCCCCAAGTCACCTTGAACTTGTCTTGAGATGATTTCATTTGTTTATCACAAGAATGATTACCAATTGGGTTGAAATGAATTCACCGCTCAAATTGGGTATGCAAAGGGTATACTGTGTAGGGGTATAGAAAGAAATGCTCTTCGTCATATCTAAGGCACTCGAGCTAACACAGAACTTGCATGCAATAAATATACTTGAAGATTGATACAAGTGAAAGCAAGAAAATTCTAACCATTTTGAACTTTCTAAGAAATTGCCCCGGTATGGGATTGTTCCTGACAGGGGTAAGAAATGAAACTCCGCTCAAAGGGGTTAAGCAAATGATAACCTGTAGTGTTTAGATAGAGGAAATGAATGCCTCTCATCATTTTGGTCGTCATACTTTTCGTGAGATAATCCTTTACCTTGTCAGCACGGAATTTTCACTCAACTCGCACTAGGGATTATTATTCAGGACGTGTATGGAAATGTCTTGCCTTTCGTCGTCTTGAAGTCTCCCATGTAATATGATCTCTTCATTAGGACAGAAATAGATTGCCAAATTAAAGCCTTCCTCAAACAAAGCTTAGTAACATCAATTGATTCATAAAATTCAACTTGATAATTGATAGAAATAAAGTCAGAATGAGTACAAATCAAGTGTAATATTTCTTCACAGCATCAGAATTAACTGGACTAGAAAAAACACGACCATCCATCTCGGCCAAAATCAAAGCACCTCCTGGAAGGACTTTCTTCACAATGTACGGGCCGCCATAGTTTGGGGCAAATTTTCCTTCTGCAAGAGGAACTATCGGCAATAACTTCCGCAAGAGGAACTATCGGCAATAACTTCCGCAGGACAAGGTCACCTACCTGAAAATGTCGAGGCTTGACTTTCTTGTTGAAAGATTTAGCAACTCGTTGTTGGTAGCACTGGCCATGACATAGAGCTCTAAGCCTTCTCTCGTCAATCATGTTCAACTGGTCTAATCTCTGTTGGATCCAATATGCTTCTGACAATTGTACCTGTGAAAGAATACGTAATGAAGGAATTTCAACCTCAACAGGTAGAACTGCTTCCATACCGTATACAAGAGAATATGAAGTTGCCCCTGAAACATAAAGTAGAGGGTTCAGAAGGACAAACATGGCTAAACAGTGTATTTTTATTTCTTTTGATTGATTTTTTTTTTTTTTTGAAATTCTTTTCAAAGAAGTTTTAACACGAGGAAGCATGAAGAAGCCCAGGCCTCAGAATTCTCCTTGGACTATATTTTTCTTTTATCGGTTGGATATCATCACCGGGCTAGTTTGATGTACCTCAACATGCCCTCAAAAAATGAAAATAATTTATAATTTCATTGATTATCACCGAATGAATTATATTTATTGGAATGGAAACTGGGATAATAAAGTTATAGGAATGAAAAATCCTAAAAAGCAGCTCCCGAGACGGGACAAGTCCTAGAAAGCAATAGAAATTCCCACGCAGGGGAGTGTGCGAAAAAAGTAAAGGTGTTACTCTCGCGGGCCAGTGCCCATTTCAGCCAACGGTCCTTCCTCGATAGCTCCAATGAGCATGTTATTGAACAGAGCAGTGATTCCCTCCATCGCATCATCAGGATCTTCTATCACTGGAGGTGTTAGATCATCCATACCTCCCCATCCATCGGGGACAATATCACGCGGGTCAATATAGAAGCTCGGGGGAGCCGAATATTTCACGTAGTAGTCGAACTTGCCGCTCGGTTGCCCCAGGGTGTCGATTACCTTCTTCTCTTCATGTATCATTCTTGCAGGACTCGAGGATGTGGTCTGGATGTTTGGAACTATGAGAAGATCATCTCGGCCTTGGTAGAGATATGAAGCACGAAATGTTGATGCCCCAGTATCTAAGAGGTCCTGAACCTTGTGCTTTAGATCAACGTCGTACGACCATGGAACCATCTTGTTACTTTCATAAGCGTAGGGCTGAGGTGATGCCAGGACCAATACTTCCGAAGCATCAGGTATAATGATCCCGTGGTCATTGTCAGAGGCGTCCTCGAGAGGGGGCATGTCAGGATCCAACTTAACTTGTTCATCGGTCATCCTTGCGAGTTCTTCATTCCAGTCAATGATGACTTGAGATATAGTGGCCACTACCCCGAATTCATCCGTTGTCCCAATCATTTCCTTTCTCACCAACTCATCCACTTTCTTTTCTATCTCATCGAGTGACACCACCTCACCAGTCAAAACGTAACCAGCTCGGACTAAAGTATCGAACATATCTTCGAGAGGGACCCTGAAGCCCTGAACCTGCTTGACTCCCGGACCAAGGACAACATTTGCACCGCTCGAATGATCAGGGAGTGGATTATTCTGCACATTGGGGTTACCGGCTGGCTGTAGCGCAAACGCTCTTATCTCGAGTAGATCCTGCACTCGATATTTGAGTACTTGGCAATCATCTGTCGAATGCCCAACTTCACCTCTATGGTAATCGCATTTCTTCGACGGATCATACCTTGCATAGCCAGCAACATTAGATCTTTGTGGCTCTGAATTTAGCAGGTTCTTCTTCCTTAACACTGCCAGTACCTGAGATAACGTCCCAGGAAGTGGAGTAAACTGGCGAGTTTTACGCTGCTGGCGTGAGTCCTGCTGGCTTTGCCGCCCATAAGAGGTTGTTTGCTGGGTGCTAAATTGTAGCTTCGGGACTTGAGCTGCCGTCTTCTGTACACAGGTCATGTTGACTTCGGGGACATGCTCTTTGTCCTTCTTACTAGTAAATTTATTGCCTGATGAACCTGACTCATTGTACCATCCATTCTTGAGCCCGGTTTCAATCTCCTCACCCATGGCTATCAGTTGACCAAAAGATTGGGCGGCTGTCACTAACATTCGTGAACGAACCGGCTGCGGTAGGGTGGATACGAACAACTTCATTAAGTCACGTTCTGAGGGTTCGGGCATGATCTGTCCCGCCATGTTCCTCCAGCGAGTGGCATACTCCTTTAAAGTCTCGCCCTTTTTCTGCTCGGCTCTCTCCAGGTCTTCCCTTGTAATGGTGACATCGAGATTGAACTTGAAGTGCTTGACGAAAAGGTTTGCCACCTCTTCCCATGAGTCTTTCCGGTTGATCTGGTGGTTGGTATACCACATCATTGCGGCATCCTTCAAGCTTGCTTGGAAAGTTTGGATCATTAGAGGTCCATTAGCAACATACCTATTCATGAGCCCCTAGTACATGTCGATGTGCTGAATCGGGTTTGAGGTACTATCATACTTCTCGAAGGTTGGCATTTTGAATTTATCGGGCACTTGGACTCGGGTAAAAATAGACAGATCAACAGGTGGAACACATTGAGTTCCCTCCACTTCACGTAACCTCTGGTCGAGCTTAGCCAACAACTTGGCGTTATCATCATTCGGGGGTGGATGAAGAACATGGGCCGCTGGAGACGCACTAGTATCAGTCAGAATGACATCATCCAGTTGAAGGGTTGGATTAGTGTTCACTGCAGGAGATTTGTCGAGGCGAAGGCCTTGACGGGTTGGAAGTGGAATCTCCGATTGAGAGGCAGCATTGATCTGCTGTTGCTTGGCCATGAGATCACTCATCATTTTGGACATGGCAGCCGCGATCTGCTCATTGATCATGTTCATGTGTTCTTTCAGCTTTTCGTCAATCATGGCCGCAATCTCAGCTTGATTGGCCATCCTTCTTTTGGTCACCGATCGAGTATTATGAGGATGAGGGGGATCCGTGGCAAATTACCTACAAAAAGTAACGATCGAATGAATACAACTGATAAGAATAACGAGTCGGTCCACGACATCCCTTAGACCTTAAAGATAAAATTTCTTGCAAAAGACCGATTCGTCCAGTAAATCCTGAAATTCCAAATTGCTTCATTCAATAAAAACTTGGACTAATTCCAAAATTTACAAATTATAGCTTAACGTTTTTCATTGAATTGCTCAAAATGGAAAATGTCTCAAAAGAATTCTTATAAAAATCGTTCAGAAACGATATCTATTACTAGAAAACATTAATAGCAAGCTAACATTTCCTCCTAAAAAGAAAGAAAAACTCCCTAAACTAACAAGAAATCAGATAGTCTTCCTCTTTTTAGAGGGCACGTGATCTATAGACGAATGGGCCTTCAAGGCACGCCGTAATCGTGCATTCTCTTCAGCTAGAGCATCTGCCTTATCTTGAGCCTTCGTCGCCTTTTCTTCGCTGATTTTGATTTGAGTCTGAAGAGTGTGCCGTACTGTCACGACCGGGATCTTCGGGAGTATGTCAGCCGGGATGGTATGATGCTGAATATACCGGGCCGTGGCAAAGTGACTCTTCATCCTTCCGATGGGCTCATCCGCGAGCCAAATCAGCTTCTGAGTGGAACAATTCTGCCAAGCGTCGGAATGACGCCTAAGCTCAACTCTGTAGGACTCGCCCTTCTCAAACTGGACTTGAAATTCATTGGGCCTGAGTGGAGGTGGGACGTCCTGCAGAACTCGAAACTGACGTGTAACTCGAAGGGGCTGATAGCAGGTTGCCCCATAAATGCCCATCAAAGGTACGGGCTTCTGATCACCATAGTATAGTCGAGCCTCAACCTCCCGAAACCATACAGCTTGCCAAAGGAAAATCTTAGAGCTTGGATCATTGAACAGATGGACCCATTGTGTATAGTGCAAACTTTTAGTTTGATTTTGTATTTGTTTGAACCTTAAAATAGGGTTATCAGTCATGTTCATTTCAAATACAGTCATATTTTCCCCGAATTGAGAAAGGTGTGAGAAAAACCAGATTTGTAAAAGTTCAATCGGGGCTCGAAAAATTCTAGCTTTTCCTTTCTTAAATCGTGTCAGAGACAAGAAGGTCTCTGCCAGAATTGCATTTATAAAACTAACTCCACCACATATTAATTTTACCGTCCAGGCTATGATAGGATCAATAGCATTTTGACGGAATGGAAAAACGATGAGTCCGAAAAAAGCTAAGATAAAAATCTTAGACCTCATGAAAACGGAGTTATTTTCAAAACATTCAATAAGAAAAGATAGCGGGCATGCTTGACAATTACCCTTTAACACTTTTTCAATTTCCTTTTTGGTCAAATTCAAAAATTCAGCGAGCACTACCACAGGGTCTACCTTAATGGGTGGTTCGACTATATCTAACTCAATTGATTTTCCAATGGCAAAACTGTATTCTTCCAGAGTCGGTGTGAGCTCAAACTTACCTCCCAACACAAATGTGGTCGTCTCGGGGCACCAAAAATGAGCGAGTGCCTGCATGATTCCGCTCTGAACATCTATGTCAAGGATTGGCAGCATGAATCCAATGCGCTTGAGAACGTACTGCTGACCATCTGGCTTCAACTGGCTCCATAACTTCTTGAGCTCTAGCTTCGGAGTAGGCACGAAACGGATATCGAGGCGACCCATTCTTATATAGACCACGTGCCAAATGACTCAACCTAAATCATGGACCGACCCAAAATAAGATGAAGAAAACTAAAGATAAAACTCGAGAAATTACCGTCTTTGGGGAGAAAATGTCAATCACAGAGACATGCACATGAATCGTGAGTTTAAACCTTAATCTATCTACCCTAAAGGCTTTTTGCAAAATGAAGTGATGAACGGAACGACACGTCGCAGCCTCGCGCACATTCATCATGACTAGCCGCAGCCTCGCGTACAATAGTCATGACTAGTCGGGTCCAATCACTTCGGCTTGATTCGGTCGACAAGGGGAACCTCCATGCGTAGTAGCCTCACGTGCATGAGGACGACCCTTGAGCCATTTTTTGAAAAATTTTCGGGATCCAAATGGGATAACCTTTAGCGAGGTCTTACCGCCAAGGTTAAAGAACCATCTAAATACCATCTTAGAACTATGGGTGTGACCCAGGTCCGGTCACAGGTTGTGTGTGGTGTAGTGTAAATACTGTAAATCATGCACAACAATTATATGCAAACACCGCTTCAATAGTGCAAAAATTAAATTACAATTCTACCCCACCAAGCCTGCAAAACAAAGGGTTAGCCAATCACTACTCCCCTTATAACTCCCATCCTGCAAAACCATTTAACACCTAAGAATGAGAATTCAATCAAATTTTGTCAAATCAAGTGATTTTTCCATGAAAAATTTTTTTGGCCTAAGTCCTCCTTAAATTTTCAAAAAAATTCAAGTTTGTCCCCAGTGGAGTCGCCAAGCTGTCGCGACCTAAAAAAATCGGGTTTCGATCTTAGGCTAATGGATTACTAGATCAATTAAATTAACTAACCTAGCTCGAGTTCTCCCAAACTCTACCAAATCGCAACTTAGGTCCAATTGTGAGCATGCAAATATTTTCGACGGGAGTCGCCACTAATCATTTAGGCTAGGTTGATTAGAAACCTAAATAAAATAGCGGGAGTACTATTTTATTTCTACGAACCAGAAATTATAAATTCGGGACTTGGTTACGTTAGATTCCCTAACGCCCTTTCGGTACCAATTTTGAGAAAAATACTCAATTTGACAATTTTGATAAATCCTAACTTAGAGTTCAAAGGTGCAAAAATTTCTTTTTTGATTTTTATTTGTTTAAATGAAAGCTAACCTATATGTAATGACGTGCAAAAATTGACATGCGATTAATGCAACCTAACATGCAAACTATATGTCATGCAACGACGTGACCTATTTCTAATGACGGACAAATTATTTTTTTGTGTTTTTTTTAAATGAAATTCGGAATTAAAAAAAAACAATTATCTAAACATGCAATTTTAAATTAAAGAAATTGACCTAATCTAAAGCAATCTTTTTTTTTGTATTTTTTTTTGTGAAATTCGAAATTAAAATCAAATGGAAAAAAAATATAACCGCGAAATTTTTCGAATTAAGTTTCGATCTGAAGCCTGACAGATCAACCCTAAAATTCGAAATACCCGCTATGGAAATAATTCTATCTAAAGCCTGATAGATAGATTTATTTCCACGTGTGCGGTTGCGGATTAGGAAATTTTCCTAATCGATCACATCTTGAAAAAAATTAGATATCTCAAATATATTGGATGTGTTCAAGAAATTTTGAAGATTCTAAATTCTATCCAAATTTGACAAGTAATAGATATCTACGATTTCAAAAAAAAGAGAGGAAACAAATCCTAATTGAGATAATGCTTATTATTCAAATATGCAAAATTAGATATCAATAAGCACAAATTAGGCAACAAAATATTCAAATCAAATCGAGATAGGATAATTACCTAATCCAAAGATTTGTTTCCAAATTTGAATCACCTGCGGATCGGAAGGAACGGTGGCCGGCGGTGCACAGAGGTGGCTACGGCAAACGGCGATGCACGAGCGGCGGTGGCGTGCACGAACGGCGGTGACGGCGTGAGGAGCGGGCGCGGGCGCGGGCGCGGGAGCGGGCGCGGGCGCGGGCGCGGGAGCGGGCGCGGGCGCGGGCGCGGCAGCGGGCGCGGCAGCGGCAGCGGGCGCGGCAGCGGGAGCGGGCGCGGGAGCGGGCGCGGCAGCGGGCGCGGGCGCGGGAGCGGGCGCGGCAGCGGGCGCGGGCGCGGCAGCGGGCGTGTCGCGCGAGGTCTTCCTCCTCTCTCTCTCTTTCTCACTCTCACACTCTAAAAACTTTTTCATCTGAAAATTGTGAGAGCCCCCCCCTTTGATTATGAAGCAAAAACATGTATTTATATTGCAAACCTAGGTCAACTAGCCGGGCTTTCTAGTCCTAATGGGCTTAGGTTTAGGCTTTAATTTAATTCTAAATGGGCTGAATTAATTTGGGCTTTTCTTTAATTAAGCATAATGGGCTAATTTAAGCTCAAATTAAGACAACCAAGCCCTTTCGCGTGTGATTTTCGGCCCGCGTCTTCCGAGTGAGCCGCGTTTCGTTCGGTACCCGAGCTCGACTTACGTGATGAATTTTAAGCTCGCTTGCCACCGCCGATCCGATGCGAAATGTAATTAATCTATATGACCCTAAACTATATGCTATGCGATTTTAATATTTTTGTTTAGGGGTTAAAAATTTAATCCCTAATTTTCTATGCAATTAACACTAAATGATGCGCAAAAATTTAGGTGTCAACAAATCTTTAAACCCTGAGATAGGATAATAGATTGTACGGAAAATCAATAATTTAGATCTTGGGTTAATACCACGAAAAATCCAAAATTGATATATCCGTGAAAAATTTACCCCAAACTAATTTTGACCACCAAAAATCTCAAATTAGTACACTTGTAACAAATTTACCCTTCGTTAAATTCGATTAATATAACGGAAAACTATAAATTGGTAAATCTGTGATAAACAGAGGGGCAAAACCCTAAACTAGTACATCCGTCAACTGTCATATGTTATCCAACATAATAATTTGATGGTAAAATTCAATGAAAACTAACGGAAGGTAAATTTATCACGTGTATATTAGTTGGGGGTTTTGATGGTCATAAAATTAGTTTAGAGTAAATTTGTCGTAGGTGTACCGGTTTGAGGAGGTTTTTGGGGTATTAACCGCTTGATCTTAAAGCCCTAAGCTCAAGTTGATGATTTTATTTGCTTCCAAAGTAGGATTGGATGGATATTCTTTGTTATCTCATGCTTATCTTATTTGATTTGGTGCTTATCTTGCGCAATTGGATGCTCATCTTGTTTGATTTATTTTGTGACGCCCCAGTATGTCACCTTTAGCGCAGTTAATGTATTCTTTCACCTGTTATGCATGCGGAAGCGTATAAAATCAAAGAACAACCCGAGACATGTAAAATTTAAAGGGACACATGCGAAAACTATAAACATGGCGATCTCATTTTTATTTCTAATTTATGTATTTAGGCGACATAGGTCGGGGTACATTGGGGGAAACATAAAGGGTCCTGCCACCCCTGACTACACCAAAAGCTCTATCAATCATCTCCTTCCAACTTGTAAGCACATATGTGCAACATCACGTGTCCATCGCCCACAAGATTGCCAAAAATCACTGCCTTTGTGTCAAAAAATGCTACTTCACCATCCTTCGGGAAATCAAGATCCACAAACTTAGTAATATGACTAGAGAAATCGACAGGGGCAGCGTAGCTAGTCGAGGTGGAGGTAGGCAGGATCGGCATGATTACTGATCTGAAAGAGGATAGTTGACAACTAGTGAGCATAACTCAGCAAGTAAAATGTTTACCAATCTATACTATATAAACCTATTACTACACATGCGAGGAAAACTCCAAGTATAAAATACATGAAATCACTTTTAAAATCAACTTGTCTGAGAACCTCCTTCAAAACCAAAATAGTATATTGGTATGAATAGGAAGCATCCTAGGACAAGTAAACCAGAAATGCAAATGCAACATCAAAATACGAACGATCACATTTGATTAAATAATTCTGGTTGCAACATCCTTCAGGAACTCAGTTACCTCCCGGGCATCTAGCACCCACCATGACATCGCAAGGACATCTAGGGAATTGTGTTACACCCCCATGCATCCGAGGAAACCCAGTTACCCCCTCAGGCATCTCGCACCCCTCCCAAATTGTGAGGTCATCTGAGGATCCCAACTACTCCCCAGGTATCTGAAGGAACCTAGGCATCCCAACTCCTGAGGCATCATTGTTATGGGGACCGACGGAACAGTCATAATTATGGTGTAGCAATTCAATAATTTGATTTAAATATCATTCACTTTGCTAATGCAAAGGAAACAACTCAAGTTCAGAACTAATCAACCTTCATCCACTTATAAATCATATAAATGGTATAAAACTGGTTAGTCTGCAATACAAATCTTAAAAGACAAGTTACGAAAAGGAATTTCATCCAAAATCCCAAAATTTCCAGAATTTGTCATCACAAAACTGACCTACTTTGCACCACCTTATGACATTACATCGAGATCAACCACATCTCATTGGAAAGCTCATAATGTATAGATTTTGTCTCCGGAAGGTATCAAATCAAAATTCCAATTTTCTCTTGTAGAAAATGATGAATCTTTGCAATTTGGCAAAACTGGGCAATTTTGCACTGTTCGTGAAATCATACTTAAAAATATAGTAAATGGACTCCGAAAATTCTAAAATTTGAATGTCAAAAAAAATCTTAACAAATATTTTCATGCAGAACACAAAGGTTGGATCTTTATGTAAACACAACTTTTAGTAGCTCAAAGACAGGCCAAAGACAATTTGCTGGAACATAATCTTTGCTTCTCAAAATAAGCTCTTTTTTGTACACAAATCATCTCCAAAAATTCCAAAATTTTTATATGTTATAGAGTAGGGGTGTGCAAAAGAACCGGGACTCGCCTGGACCGCCCGAAACCGCTCGGAACCGGACCGGAACCGGTGGTTCCTAAGGGAACCGGTCCGGTTCCCGGTTCCAATTTTTTGAAACCGGTACTGTTTAGGCCAATTTCCGATTCCCGGTGTGGAACCACCCATCCGCCCACCCGGACCGGACCGGTAATATAATAATAATATATTTTATTTTATTTTATTTTTAATTAAAAAAATCTAACCAAAAAAATTTTAAAAAAAAGAAGAAAATTTGTTATCATGTCTGAAGCTCTTGTATAGTTGGGATAGCTTGGTCATTTTTCTCAATAATTAATGGGTACCCACTTGATTTATGGATGATGTGGTTAATATAATCGATCATAGTGTAGGAATTATATGAAAAATTATGTTCTTTTTCTTTTGTTCTGTTGATCCGATGTTGGTCCATAGATTTGTTTTTATTTGTCTAGGAAAATTTGTTGAGACAGGTTCCATGGACCCGCCCAAGAATCGGACCGAACTGACAGTTCGGTTCTTGGGCGGGTCCATGGAACCGACGGGCGGTTCTCGGTTCCAATTTTTGGAACCGGTACTGTAGCGGGCGGTCCACGGTTTCGAGGTGGGAACCGCCCACCCGGACCATGCACACCCCTATTATAGAGGAAGAAGTCCTCAAGAACTTTTGTGAAGGAAATTTTTCAAAATCGTTCTAGAAAAATTTGTGGAAAATCAAGAAGGTGTAGAGGTCACAGAAGCAACATATTTTGGGCAATCTAGCACTGGTTGAAAGTAGGCTTTAGTAACCCAAATCAATTCTAAAAATTATAAAATTAAATTATGTTATACTTCAAGGTCTTTGGAGCAACTTTTAAGAAGAAAGTTTCTTAAAATTCGATCCACAAAATCTCCACAAAAATGACAAATTGAAGATGTATAGTGAATCTGAATATGGGTTTCAAGAACAAAGTGCAAGAAAGTGAGTCCGAATGAAAACAAATCAATTTACTTCAACAAAACTCATACTCAACATCTCAAATGAGCATACAACACTCATTACCAACCTCATTCCAACAACTATTACCCATCTGGGTAACGTGCCCTCCAAGTTCTTGCCATAGAAATAACATTAAGCCATGGAAATCCGGAGAAAACAAGCCTTGCCGAGCAATAACGGATCTACACAACATAGATTAGAGGACATCCACTTGCCTCAATCGGCAAAAACGGGGTGGCACGGTTCCGGAAAAGAGGAAGAAATTTCAGCGGCGTTCCGGAGCTTCTTGTTGCACTCCTCAAGGTCACGAACTTGGAGGGAATCGCTGGCGTGAAGGTTTTAGGGCGATGCTGGTGGCGGACGGCACGAAACAAGAGCTGTGGTGTCGGGGAAAGAGCAGAACGAAGAGGAAGGAAAAAGGAGGGGTCGGGCGGAAGAGAAAAATTAGAAGAAGAGAGGTCTTCATCTTCAGCAACCTTCTTGCCTGAGAGTCCATGTGTGACTTGGCTGGGATAACAAGTGTCAAGGCATGGATAACACTTGGTATGGTGGCGGCGACATTTGGTGCGGCGGTGGAGGGACAAGTGGCGCAATGGTGACGAGCTAGGTGGCGCCACGCATGCACAAAGGGAAGAAACAAAGGGAATGCCCATGGGAGAGAAATGGTGTCGGGTCACAAAACGTTGGCACTTTCCACGTGCTAGTTTCGTATGTGATTGAACATCGACCCCTTCAATATACTTGTAACTTAGCGTGGAAATTCAAACTCGATCGACTAAAGCATTTACCGACCTTAGTTGTCAAGTTTGTCCACGCATGATAAAACTTCATTATTTGTCAATCGAATGGCTAAGTATTCAGTGGCACACGGGTCTGCTGAGTAATGACCAGGATGTCACATATTTCCTATTCGAAAAATACCAAAAAAGATTGCATGGAAGATTATGATATGTATTAGATAAGATTTCTTGGTAGTATAGAATTTTAGATCGGATTGCATGTTAGATAGTCTCCAGAAGATTAGGATAAAATTCTAAGTTAAAATAAGATTTAACGTTAGATCATATAGATTCAGTTGCATTATGCCTGCAACATTATTTGCTATGTCATCCTACCAGGTCATCAATAGGCCATCAATGCCACATCATATTGTTATGCCATGCCATGTCATATGCCACATCAATCATATATACCATGTCATCGTGGCACGTCATCAATGCCATGTCATCATCTATGCCATGTCATAGCTTGCATGTCATTTAAGAATTGCATGTTAGATTCATTTAATTATAAATTGCATGTCATATTAGAGTAGTTCATTTAATTGTCATCATAAGTAGGACATTTAGATAAATTACATGCCACATGTCATATTAAATTAGTAGCATGCATTGCAATATAGATTAGTCTTTATTTTTTTGGATAAATAGAAAATACTAAAAATTTATTAATCAACAATTAGTGATAATTGATATTCACTCTTTCTTGTAATTTATTTTTTCTTTGTTTATTAAGTATTAATTTTGTTGATTGTGCACCCACATGATCACCCTTTGCATGTTAGAGACTAGGTTAAAATCAATCCAAGTTGCATGACAAACATTATTTTTAGAATAAAAGAGAAAAAGCACTGAAAGTGCATTAAAGTAATCTAGCATAATCAAGTTCCTGAATCTATAAATCTCTAGTTTGTAAAAGTAAAGTATTCTCCCACACTTTACCTAGGTTTCTAATCGATCCATCAAAAATTAATTAGTGGTGGCCCTAAAACGAAATTGATTTGCATGTTAAAGATTGAGCCTAAGTTGCAAATTAGAATGGGCTTATGTAAGCCCGAGCTAAGTGTAAGTTTAGTAATTCATTAGCCAAACCCTAGGTTATTTACCCGCTCAGGAAGGACGCGATAGCTTAGTGACTCCATTGGGACTTGAATTAATATTCTTAATGGACTAAGGCCCAACTTTCTCTTTTTCAAAAATAGTTTTTGTTCTGCAGCAAGGATACAAGGTATGTCCCTAATATTTAGTGTTAAATGTTCGTGCAAATGGGAGTTATAAGGGGTTGTTTCGCCAGAAATGTTCCCGCGACGAAATATAATTCACCGAAAGTCGTTCTTTGGTTTTTAATTAGAGGAGATTGGGTTCTGCAACTAATTCCGGACATGAGATATCCAGGCTTGAACAAAGAATTTGATTGTCTTGATCAAAAACACAAGTTTCATACGGTACCGAAATTTGATTTATATTTATAAACAATTCAGATAAATCCGTTAAGTTACTGACTGGCGGCATCCAAATTTCATTGATGCAACATTACAAAGCTACTGGCTTAGAAAATATACAACTTCAGCTATGGAAACTAAAGGTGCGGTACTAGAAAATAAAAATAATTGAAAGACAATATTTTGATGTGTATTCGTCAGGGGGGCTTTTTCTGGCTATGGGGTACTATTTAAAATGTAAGCCTGATAACCGCCTTCTGAGACCATGTTCAATAACTACCGTTGATCTCATCTTCGCCGTTCATCTAATAATATCTGTCTTGCAATTGCCATTGATCTTATCTTTTCATTCTAACACATATCCTTCTCGAGTCAATAACCATTGTCGAGCTCTTTTGGTCTTGACACTTGTCCTTTCTAAGGCAATAACCGTTGTTGAGCTTTTTTCGTCTTGACACCTGTCATTCCTGAGGTAATAACCGTCATCGAGTTCTTTCCGTCTTGACACCTGTCCTTCTCGAGATAATAACCGTCGTCGAGTTCTTTCCATCTTGACACCTAACCTCCCCGGGGTAATAACCGTCATCGAGCTCTTTACATCTTGACACCTGTCCTCCCCGAGGTAATAACCATAATCGAGCTCCTTCCATCTTGACACTTGTCCTCCCCAAGGTAATAATGGTCATCAAGCTTTTTTCATCTTGACAGCTCTCTTTCCTCCTTTTCTCATCGACAACTTCGATGAATTGGGTTCCATATGGTAATTTTCATTGACAACTTTCGGTACGAGAGCTCAAGTGGCGCTTACTTCCTCTATGGTTCAAGCTTTCCAATTTTAAATTCTTAAATTTCCCACCGAGATATTCCAGTGCTTGCCAGAGCCGAATCGATCGATGGGCGAGGACGGGTAGCTTACCTAGGGTTGTGGAAAGGCCCAACCTTGTTAGCGTAGAGCGGGACGGCCTAGCCGTCCTTGTAGCGGTGGTCGGAGGCGCCGGATCTGGCGCTGATCGCGAAGAAGGCGACCGCGAGCGAGATCGCGAGGAGGACACCGGACGGCTTCTTCGTCATGCTGCTTTTGCCGGAGATGCGGCGAGACGACGATCCACCTGGGGGTTTTTCGCTGCTCGTCTAGGGCGAGCGGAACGGACGAACGAACGAACTCTGAGCAGAGAGAAGTGATGAGACGGAAGAAGATCCGGAGAAGAAGATGAAGAAGAAGGAGAAGAAGAAAAAAACGAAAGATATTAGTGAAATTTGCTTTTCGATTTTTTTTTGTTTCTTCTGAAAATTGCATCCTGGTCCTTGGAATTTCATAGGTTTCCGGTTTGGTCCTGGATGATATGACAGTATTTTTGGGAAATGATGCAAATGGCCCTCTCTAAACTTTTAATTTGTTCAATATTATCCATGAGTTTTTATTTTGCTTAATGTGGCCGCTAAGTTTTTTTGTACATGTTTAATTTAATTTTCCAAACTTTAATGTTTAATATTCATTGAATATTTTCATATAGTTCAGGAATTAGATTGAACATTGGAGATTATATTGAACTAATTAAAAATTTGAGGGTGACATTATTATGTCATTATCCTTATAATTTTTTGAGAATTTTGTGACAGGAGTCAAACGGAGATGATTACTGAGCAAGTCATTCAATTGAACTTAGCCTTTTACTCTTTGGGGAAATGACATAAAAAAATTCCTGAAATTTTGCCCAGTATGAAATGTCATCCCTGGACTTTTCATTAGTTCAATTTGATCCTTGAATTATTGATAAATATTCAGTGTAATCCTTCCATTTGCACAAATGACAAATTAGACGTCATTTGATGACGTGAATTATTATCAACTAAGTTGGAGTATTATAAATGATGAGTCAACATATCCATCTACTTTAGAAATGGAAAAAAAATATTAGAGCATCAACACGCCTATCATTATTTAATAACGCGGGTTATATATATATCATAATGGGATAATTCATGGGTAACTTTTTTTTTTGTCCACAGTATAAACTTCAGGGATAGGAAGACACATCAACAAGGATTAGATTGCATATTTATCAATAATTCATGAGCTAAATTGAACAAATTAAAAGTCTACGACAATATTGAACAATAGATCAAAGTTCAAGAATCATTTGTGGCAATTTTCCTTTAATTTTTGGACTCGGCAAACCTAGCCGAGAGTCGAGTGAGTGGGACCCAAAATTTATTACCGGAATGTCATTTCCCAATCTCGTCTGAATTAGCTGTATTTTGCCAGTGGCCCTGGGCGTTTTGTGTAAGCAATACTTTGAAAATTAATATGCTCATTATTAGATATGATTAACAAGGGGATAAGTACAGCACAAGTGTCATAACTTTCGATCATGGTTCGATCGAAAAAGCCGCGGTTTCGGGCTCTCACGACCAGCTCCTAAGTGACACTTAAGTGATCTTTTTTTTTTTTAAGTTATGGCATTCAAGTGAGTCAAAAAAAAGTTATGGCACTTAAGTGTCCTCTGTACAAAAGTTATGGCACTTGCGCTGTACTTACCGCGATTAACAAGCATATCACTATATGCTAAAACAAATCTTTCCAATCCTTTAATTTTTTTTCTTTCATATATGGTTTTTGTCAGTAGATTTGCATTTGAAATCTTTGGATCGCAATTCTTGTGCATCATCAACTAAAATCACAACTTTGATTACCTAATTGACACTAACAGTCAAAGGTAATGGGAGATAATTACCATTACAATTTCAGCTCACGTGCAAAACCCATGTCATTTCGAATGAAATGCTTACAAGAATCATAGAAAATTGATCAAACGTTTAAATTGCCATGCCACACCTTGTTTCTGTCTTGTTTCTTTCTATTCAGTTTTACTTTTCCCTCAAACATTTTTTCTCTCCTCTTTTTCTTGTTCTTACTTGCTCTTCTTAATGATAAGATATTATCACTTGCATGGTTATGAATATATACTCACTAAGGCTCTACCAATTTGGGGTCAATCTGTGGCTGAGAAACCGTAAGAGAAACAGCGATACATGCGACTGGGTATGACTCTTTTCTACGTATAATTAGATGAGAAAAGGATGTCTGCATAAGCTGCAGAGGACGAGCAATCTCCGGCTTCCATGGTATTACGTACATCCGACGGGATTGCGAGTACGAAAGCATGACATGTCCCATGCCATAAGATGCACTCTCGTGAATGTATTCAAGAAGTTAAACAGCTTTAACCTGGAGGACAACCAAGGAGAACTTGTCTCAGTACCATAAATACATCAGCAGATGATAAAACAGCCCAGAAGACAGGTAACCGAGCCTCCCAAAGGGAAGGGAAATCATTGTGGGCATGCATTGTCACTACGTGCCGGCGGGTCTGTATGTGTCGATGTGAAGACAGACGCATTATAATGCACATGGTTGATTAACTCCATTAGTTCTGTCATTGGAAAACCCTGGCAGAAGCTATACATGTCAGAAAAGGCTAAGACGGAAGATCAAGACAGTATGTCCTGACCAAACATAGTAGACTGCGCCTCGACATTTCATCCATAGGAAGGAACGTGATGGGACTTTGAAGCTTTGTTGGAGCATAAACACTCTCAGTCGCTCTTGATAGAGCTGTATATGTGCCGGACGTACAGCAGAGATGCGTAAAACCCCACGGAACCACACATGAGGAAGATGCAATAGCAGATCCAGGCCATATATCCAAAGAAGAAAGAGAGTTGCAAGAAGCCGGAAAAGTCCGATCTCCAATAGTAGTAATAAAAGCAGAAACCATAGACATACAGACCAACCGATCCGCCACATAGAAAGGACCTACAGTGAGTAAAATACTCGATTCAGTCTGATGGGTTTTTCTTTGTGAAGATGGGCCGCCCATGATGGGCTAACCCAGAACCCAGCCCATGAAAGTAAATAATCGCATTTGGCAGTTATTTCTTTCTGAACACAAAAAGCAATAGTGAGAAGGATGAACACACGAGAAAGTATTGTGGTTGCATTTTCAATCATCAGAAAACAAGTTCTCACTAAAGGACAAAGAAGAAGGGGCTTTGTTCAACAATCCAACGATTGTTCTCTCTCTCGAGGCTGTGATAAGTGCACTTAATTTGTGGCAAAAGAGGTATGTTCATTTCACGTAATATACTTCGAACGATCGGTGATTCAAGCGTAGAATGGACACGTTTTTTCGCATTTTTTGTAATATGTTTAGGAATATGTTTCCTTCATTGGTATCAGAGCAATTGTTCTTGTTTCCTGATCGTAGTAGATGTGCATAACACGTATTGATGGCCGGAATTCGTGAAACGGCGCCGACGAATGCTCGGGTATGAAAACCGACACCCGACCGTACTGTTCGGGATCGTTTCTCGAAATTCGGTGTGATAAATTTTATTTTTGAAGGCATAGGGTCGTAGTGCTCGTTGAGACGAGCAAAATGACGGGTAGCACGCCGCCGGGGGAGGCCGCACGCGCCTCCATGCGCCGCCGCAAGTGGCGGTCTCGCCGGCACGTGCGTGGCACGTGCATAGCGGTTCCTCCCCGCGCGCGTGCACCGCACGCGCCATGAGGGCGTGTGCGGCGTGGCTGACGTCAGCGTGACGTCAGCCATGCGGTTACCCAACCGGGTTTTTCAGACCCGACCCGACCCGGATCCGACTTGACCCGGTAGTCCACCCGACCCGTTGACTTGACCCGTTGACCATTGACCGTCGTTGACCACCGTTGACCGGCGTTGACCACCGTTGACCGGCGTTGACCACCGTTGACCGTCGTTGACCACCGTTGACCGGCGAAAAAAAAAAAATTTATACCTTGGATTATGAGTAATCCTTTTATTTTTCTGCATTTGTTGCAGGAATAATGGTACGAAGATATCGAACCCCTATTATCCCTAGAACGGAGGCTCAAAAGAAGAAGCTTGAGAAACTAAGAATCAAGCTGGCTCTTTACCGGTGGGATGCTGATGATGACATGATGACACACATCATCAAGGTCAACCAAATGATACAAGATATCATTTGGAATGGTTTCGTAATGCCAGAGTATGTGATGGTCGGAGCCCTTAAATGCACCATTCCTGATGAGTTGGGAAGAATGATTGATAGGGTTTGGGACACCTTAGAAGGTCCGAGTTATAAGATGATTGTGGAGCAATTCATGATAGAGTACATACGGGTCGGGGCAAGATGGACATCAACCCTTGTATTGAATCGGTCTCGGCGCAATACGTTGCCCGAATCTAGGGGTTATCCGGGTGCCTCCATTTGGATACCGAAGAAAATAGAATTTCCTGAGGATTTTCTTGAGTCATTTCCAGTTTATAGAAAGAGGATCGCCACCTGATTATGTTTATCTATTTTTCGTAAGCTCTTATGGATATGTTCACTATAGGTTGGTGTTAGATATCTTGGGTGGATAGTTCCTTTTATGTTGGTGTTTATGTTTATTTTCTTTGATGAATTCATTCCTTATGTACATAATGTTGGGTAAATGAATGTTGATGGATATTCATGTTGCGAATAGTTTACAGTACTATTCTGTTTTAATATTTACCTTATTAGTATCATATGGAGTTGAGTGGGAGTTCTAAAAGTTTTAGTAACTTTAAAGAACGTAATTTTACCTTAATGATTACATTAACGGTAATTTCACATTAGGATTTTTTATGATGATTGGGAACCTAGTGAACTTTCGAATCTAAAGCCTATGTGAAATTATTCATTAATATAATCAGTTTGTGTAAAATTAATGCATAAATAAGTGGCATTAATAATTCGTGCTTGTCTGTCTAATATGTTCAGATTCAATGGCTTCAGCATCAAAGAATATAGTTGCTGAATTGAACAGAGGAGAGAAGCTTAACGGTGATAATTATGAAATATGGCATATGAAAATCCAATATGTGCTGGAAGAGCAAGAGGCTCTTGAAGCTCTTAACCTGGTTATGGAAGAGCCTGAAGACGGAAACACTGCACAACATAAGAGAGATAAGGATGCATTTGCTGTATGGAAAAGGAAGAACTCCCTTGCTCGCATCACGTTGCTGAGTAGCATGGACAATGATGTCATGCGAGAGTTTAGGCATTTTGAAAATGCTAAGGAGATGTGGGGAGCATTGGCAGCAAGGTTTGGTCATACATCTGTAACCAAGCTTAGACAGCTCACTATAAGATTTGACTCATATAAGAAGCCACATGGTCAGTCCATGAAACAACATTTAAGAAAGATGTCAAACATGATTAATGAGCTGAAGGATGCTGGCCATGTTCTGACTGATGAGCAGCAAGTGCAAGCAGTGATTCGTTCTTTACCTCAAAGTTGGGAGCATATAAAGTTGCACCTAACTCACAATGAGAACATCAAAACCTTTGAGGATGCAGTGCGCCACTTGGAGCTAGAGGAGGACCACCTCCTGGCGGATAAGCCAATAATTGACATTTACTATGCAGGTTCTAGCTCACAAGGGCCTTCGAGCTCTAAGCGCAAGCGTTCTGATTCGTTCAGAAGGTGGAGAGGTAAAAGAGCGAGTTCTTCGGGGAAGAAACCAAGAGATGAACAACACCAAAGAGGAAAGCGTCCTCATGAGAAGAAGATGTGGAGGGTGAAATGCTACAACTGTAGCAAGAATGGCCACTTCGCTCGCGATTGCGGCGAGCCAAAGAAGGTAAACTCCCCTTGCATTCTTGAGAACTTTGTCTATGTGTCAAGTTCTGTATTTTTAACTGAGTCTAATCCTTTGTGGACTGTAGATTCGGGAGCAACAGACCATGTAGCGAAGGATAGAGATGCCTTCGTGGAGTTCCGACGGGTTTCGACCGGAACAAAATGGATCTATGTAGGGAACAACTCCAAAGTTGAAGTTAAAGGAATTGGCACTTGCCAGTTAATTATGCGTGGTGGACGCACTTTATTCCTACATGATGTATTATATGCTCCGGAAATTCGTCGGAACTTAGTGTCTGTTTTAGTGTTGATTCGACTTGGTTTTAATTTGAACTTCCATAACAATGGCGTAGACTTGTATTTAGGTACGAGTTATTATGGTTGTGGTTATTTTCTAGATGGTTTTATTGTACTGGATGTTGATTATGTAAATGTCAATGTTTGTTATTCCCACTTCACGTCTTCTACTTCGTGTGATAATGATGTGAACGTATGGCATGCTAGGCTTGGCCATATAGGCCAACAGCGAATGAATAGATTAGCCAAAGAAGGCTTAATGGGCAATATTGAAAAAGTCGATTTGCCCACTTGCGAGCACTGCCTAGCTGGGAAAACAACAAGGAAACCATTTGGAAAAGGAACAAGAGCTGAATTTCCTTTGCAGTTAATCCATTCTGACATTTGTGGTCCAATGAATGTGAGGGCTAGACATGGGGCTGTTTATTTTATCACATTTATTGATGATTATACTCGATTCAGATATGTCTATTTGATTTCTCATAAATCTGAGGCTTTTAGTTGCTTCAAAATATTTATAAACCTGGTGGAAAATCAATTAGATAAGAAAATAAAAGCATTGAGATCCGATCGAGGTCGAGAATATCTATCTGATGAGTTCAGAAATTTATGTGATGAAAAGGGAATAGAAAGACAGTTGTCTATTCCCTATACTCCTCAACAAAATGGTGTTGCGGAAAGGAGAAACAGAACCCTACTAGAAATGGTTAGGTCAATGATGGCGCAGGCTAACTTACCAATCACCTTTTGGGGTGACGCTTTATTGACTGCTGCCTACATACTTAACCGTGTGCCTTCAAAATCAGTTATTTCCACTCCGTATGAGTTATGGACAAGTAGAAAACCTGATTTTGAGTTTTCTAAAACCTTGGGGTTGTGCCGCTTATACACATGAATCTTCTCATAAGTATGGGAAATTAGGTCCTAGAGGTAAGAAGAGTATCTTCATAAGGTATTCAGAAACCTTGAAAGGATATGTATTTATAGGTGAGCAAGAAAGTGGGAGTATAACTGAATTTGAATCACGAGATGTCACATTCTTAGAGAATGAGTTTCCTAAGAAGGGCGAAATAGGTGAGAACTACTCTCTATTTGAAACCTTGGATCTTGATAGTGAAATCGATAAAGTTTGTCCAACTGGAAGCAATGTGAGAAGTGAGGAATTGAATTCGACTCAATCTCAATTGTAACCTTTTGATGAGACGATTCCGTCATTATCTAATCCAAGTGGGAGCATAATGGAGAATGATATACCACGTGTACAATCTCCCATACGGCGAACAAGTCGCAAAAGTATTCCCCGACGACGTTTTGACATTGAAGGGGAAACTTCCATGATCGCTCCACAAGATGAAGACGAGCCAAGGAATGTAAATGAGGCTCAAAATTGCCCTAACAAAGAAAAATGGATGATTGCAATGGAAGAAGAAATGGAGTCAATGAAATCAAACTATGTTTGGGAACTGGTTGATCTTCCAGAAGGACGCAAAGCTATTGGGAATAAATGGATTCTCAAAATAAAACGCAAATCCGATGGCTCAATAGAAAGATATAAGGCTCGCCTAGTAGCGAAAGGGTATAATCAACAGGAAGGAATTGATTACGAAGAAACTTTCTCTCCTGTAGTGAGATTTACCTCAATTCGCCTTATTCTGGCAATAGTGACAAGCATGGATCTTGAATTACATCAAATGGATGTAAAGACTGCTTTTCTAAATGGAGAATTAGAAGAAGAAATTTACATGGAGCAGTCAGTTGGCTTCGTTGTGAAAGGCCAAGAACAAAAAGTATGTCGACTTCTAAGATCGATATATGGCCTTAAGCAGTCTTCGAGACAATGGTATATACGTTTTCATAATGCCATAGTGGCGTTTGATTTTAAAATGATTGATGAAGATCATTGCGTGTATATCAAAAGATCCAAAGATCAATTTGTGATTTTATCATTATATGTTGATGATATACTGATTGTCGGAAGCAATATGGAGTTGGTTAATAATATTAAGAGTTGGTTATCGTCCAATTTTGAGATGAAAGATATGGGTGAGGCTGCATATATTCTTGGAGTTAAGATTTCAAGAGATCGTTCCAAGAGATTATTGTCTCTTTCGCAAGAGACTTATATAAATAAAGTTCTTGAACGATTTTGTATGCAAGACTGTAAACCCATGGATACTCCTATTGCAAAAGGTGAAGGATTGAGCCATAGGTTGTGTCCTAAGACTCCACGAGAGAAGGAACAAATGAAACGTGTTCCTTATGGTAGTGCTATTGGAAGTTTAATGTACGCCATGATGTGTACAAGACCTGACATATGTTTTGCAGTTGGGATGGTAAGTAGTTACCAATCCAATCCAGGTCAAGCACATTGGAAAGCCGTCAAAAGAATCATGAGGTATCTAAAGGGTACTGCTGATTATTCTATGAGTTATCAAGGAAAGGATCTGCGACTTGAAGGCTACTCAGATGCTGACTGGGGAGGAGATTTAGATGAAAGGAAATCTACCTCTGGATTTGCATTCTTACTGAATAATGGCGCCATATCTTGAAGCAGTAAGAAACAAACATGTATAGCATTGTCCACGATGGAAGCTGAGTTCGTGGCGTTGTCAGGAGCAGTACAAGAAAGTGTTTGGCTTAAGAGATTTTTGGATCATTTAGGTGTTGCTAAGAATGCTGAAAACTCATTGTTAGTCAATAGTGATAGTCAAGCAGCGATAGCATACACCAAGGATCCGAAATATCATGGCAAGACCAAACATATAGATACCAAGTATAACTTTGTCAAGGATATGGTAGCACGAAAGGATGTGAACTTGCAGTACATATCTACGCATAGAATGATCGCAGATCCTATGACGAAGCCAATTCCAAGAGATGTTTTCTATGGTCATGTAAAATCTTTGGGACTGCGTAGAAAGTGATGTACTGAATATTGTATTTTTCCCTGAGTGTTCACATTTAATGGAGTTGCTCTCTCATTATTAATGCCTATGAATTTATTTAATATTTATGCATCTTAATGCTTAGTGCATTATATCGAGAAAGTATGTCTGACAGATGAGATTAGCCCACTTACACGGGTAGTCGCCTCTATTTACTGTGCGATAAATAGAGATGAGACAATTTTTTTAAGCTTATTATCTGGGTGATAATTGAGAGCTCAAGCTTAAATTACAAATGTCGCCTTAACTGAATATTAAGATGATGATATAATATTTACTATGTCCGAAGGTAAAATAACCCACATATTTTACTTTATCTGTCAATGATGCCAGATGTGAGTTCTGATGGATTCTTTAGAGGAGTAGATACGTGAACTCGAGTTTAGACATTGGGTATGTCTGAATTATCATCGGTACGGTATTGAATGTAAAGACATACGCTCCACGGGAAAGGAGTTAATACCGTAATACGTATTTCATATTACGTATACATAAGATGACCGATAAGAGTGGCAAAAGTTTTTGATCTCAACTTCTTGCCGTGTGAGACTCTTGAGGATATGAGTTTCTCATTTAGTGCCCTCACGACTCTAACTTATTCTCAAAGTTTCTATTCAGTGTTCGCTATCTTAGGATGTTGCCAATAGTCATGAATGATTCGATCTAATGGGACATTTCTAGAAAAGCGAGCTGGACTGAAATAGAGAGATTTAAAGAAAGAGGAAGATCAATTTATCATGATGTCACATTTTATTTTTGTATTCACAGGTCGACCAATTATGATTTTAAGTAAATTATAGTTGTGAATACAATATACGAGATACTAAAAGAGATCAAGAGAGATATAAATGTGACTGATTGATCTAGGGTACTGCATACTATATCTACTCGGAAAACGTTGTACCCAATTTTGAGCTGCTATGTATTCCTAACAGATGCATTGCAACGAGCTCTCGTAGTATGCTGGTCGCACGGATTATTTGCTAGTATGAATATTGCAAAGAAGAGAGAGTTAATGTTTAGCCCACCATGTGCGAGTGGGAGATGATGGGTTTTTCTTTGTGAAGATGGGCCGCCCATGATGGGCTAACCCAGAACCCAGCCCATGAAAGAAAATAACCGCATTTGGCAGTTATTTCTTTCTGAACACAAAAAGCAATAGTGAGAAGGATGAACACACGAGAAAGTATTGTGGTTGCATTTTCAATCATCAGAAAACAAGTTCTCACTAAAGGACAAAGAAGAAGGGGCTTTGTTCAACAATCCAAGGATTGTTCTCTCTCTCGAGGCTGTGATAAGTGCACTTAATCTGTGGCAAAAGAGGTATATTCATTTCACGTAATATACTTCGAACGATCGGTGATTCAAGCGTAGAATGGGCACGTTTTTCCGCATTTTTCGTAATATGTTTAGGAATATGTTTCCTTCACAGTCCATAGAAAGGAATACACACCCTTCAATAAAAGGGAAAAGGCTAATCCTGGGATGCTGACAATGTCAATATGCACATCATACGTATTAGCTGCATTTGCAAACAACAATAAATAGCACAGCTATGACAATTTTGAGAACGGCCAGCTTTCAAGCACCATATAAAATAACATTTTTAAGGGTTTCTATGCTAATCTCCATATGAATTCAGAGGTCATCCACGATAAACATCAAAGGGACTCAAGACTTAATAAGGGTCGTTGACATTCCATGACACTACAAGCACTCGAAATTTATGACTAGGAGACTAGGATAACCTGGTTAAACAATTGCAATCACAATTCAAATTCAAACATTTGTTAAGCGAGCACCACATTCCGGTCTTGATATGTTAGGACTGAAATTAAACAGATAGTGTAAATCCTACAACTCAAAATTGGTATTAGAGAGGGAGAGAGAGAGAGAGAGAGAGAGAGAGAGAGATGCACCTCCACCACCATCGATGATCTTCAGCAGCTAGCTGAAAGTGCGTCAGAGTCACGGTGATTAACGAAGCTGTGATGAGCAGAATAATGAAGATGACAAATATTGTGCTATAATAATTATAGACCCTATTACCCCACAAGCTGGCAAATATGTAATACAGCTGAATGTAGATAGTAGAAAAAGGTAATAAACCCGCCAGGACCATTTGTGGAAGAGTGCCCCTGTACCATCGCAGTGACGGGACCTCTCTGGGGCACTTAGAGGTCTCGCAAGAAGCTTGAAACTCACCATGGCTCTTTTTCCCAAATATCCCCCCAAGAAAAAGCAACGGTAATGCAAGTGATATCCAAATAAACAGTAACATCAAGATTGTTCCTAGAGGAAGTGCTGCATTTGCTTGGTAAGACACCGCGACAGTATTAAGGAAGCAGAATATAAGAAACAACGGCACAGAAGATAAGGACCCCGTCAGCAGCAAATTTTTGCCCTGTTGTAAAAACTCAGAAGATTAGGCTCAAGTTTCATGATGAAAATGAAAGTGTTCAAATGGAGATGCTAAAGATATAGCCTTTTAGAACATACCCACTTCTTTCCCACAATCTGACAGTAGAACAAGGCGGCTAAATATCCAGCAAAGCCAGAAGTCATGGTGTACAGGACTACAAATGCTATGAACGAATTTCCTCGGTTGAATGGATAAAATACACCCACAAGCCCAAGTAGTAAAGTAAATGTGGCTCTGAGAAAAAAGATTGTAAATAATCAGAAGTTTAGAACACAAGAAGTTAGAGGACTGCCAATCGGCCTGTTGAGTAAGATGATCTCAGACACATTGATTGGTTAAGAAACTCACATAATGCACAACTGAGCACCAGAACCGAGGGCTGCAGCAAACAAAGACCTGTGCTTTGGGTACCGGAAGACATCAGAGCGGATGCACTTCCATCCTGTCTGCTCTCTGTCTACTGCTGCGTCTTCAGGTATGAAACTGCCAAGCAATCAAACTTGTAAAAAACACATACTCCATAGCATAGATTGAGAGGACAGAATAAGAACAAGGAAAAGAAGTTGACAAATGCTTGCACCCTTACTCATGGAAATCCTTCCGGATAACTCTCATATAGTAAATTAAAAGGCATCCAAACAGAATCAGAAACGTCACACATGAATTTATAATTGAAAAAAGGTGTCTTGTGGAATGGCGCGCCGCTGAATACTTCTTCATCCTTTCATGGAAATGTGCGTTTGTTTCTATCCAATGCACACTGTACAGTAGCTTTATGTCCATTTCCCTGCCTTCAGTCAACTCCACTACCTCATTAGGGCCCATCAACAGATGAGTCTCTATTATTTGATCCTTATTGAAAAAGATTTCAAATTTCGAAATGCTGGTAAAGCAAATATTTGTGCTCTGAATCATTTGTTGATGAACTGTCAACCTTTCCAACAAATCCCCAGATTGGCAACTCATCACAGTACATCTGAAATAAATAATCCTGCTTGATTGCAGCTTGAATTTGAGAGACTTCTTCACTTATCAACTTCTTTGCACATGCAACCTCTCGATCCTTCCGCTGTAGAAATTTAACATTGTATGGAGCAGTTACTAGGCGATCTCCATTCAATATCTCACCAAGAGTCTCCTGCTTCTCCTCCAAATGATCTGTCATCATGAAAGTGCAAAGAATTGAGGAAAGATAGGACATGTATACATAATTGGGGAAAAGGATGAAAGTGAGGCACTTGAACCTTAAACAAAACTTAGGTACACGTTTCAAAGCTAACCTGGTCGACAAAATGGAAGACTGTAATAACCATATGTTTCACTGTAACCATCACACGAACAGGAAGTAAGGAAGCATATACAGCCACATCATTAAGAGGCAAGAACTATATAGATTTGATAAACGCAAAGACAATGTATATATTTCCAGCAGTAGAACATGTTATTGAACCACAAATTGCAGCATTTAAACAAAAATGATCTTAGCTGACTGCAAGCATACAACTCATACTCCATTGGATCCTCTAGATACATCATGCTTAGCATGCACTCTACACTTTTCTAGAAAATGAAAAGCTAGCTTCCTGCACCACATAAACCCACCATAATTATTGAGAATGCGAAGAGTTTATTGACAGGTTGATAATTACCTTGGATTGTGAAAAGGACCAACTTTGTTGATGTAAAGAGGAACTGAATCGTCAACTTTGTACCTATGCTCCAGCAAATCTGATCTCACATGACTTAACCAACAAATGACGAGAAGAGGAACAGCAAGAAGTACCACAGATTTCGTCATTTCCACGTTGTATTAAATGTCAAGACGAAAGTAACTATGATTTTAGGAGCCCTGAAGCATTAAGAGAAGACCTACACGTTCAAAACAGAACACATGAGGGATGTTCCTTCTGTCTTAATTTAGTACATCACAGTGATTTAGAACATCAAAAGATCAAGGGTAAAATTCAAGGTTTTAACACCATTTGTCCCTGGACAATGGTTCATACATCTGGACAAGAGATACTTTAATAAACCAAAAAAGTAGACCATTATCAAATGGTTGGTTTCCCTGATTGTGGGGTGTAAGAGTAAAATGGCAGAACTTGCTAAAAGAAACGTTGATATAATTAAAGTGATAGGCACAAGTGTATTCAACGTTTAAGGTTGCTACACGATATGGTCATAGTTATCTTTTTCAATCTAATTTTACTAAAGAAATATAGAGCTAAATTTCAACTGTGTGAGAAATAACGGTGAGGAAAACTAAAGAACCTATCGGATAGCCATCAGGGATTATCTTCATTAATAAGTCTTCATTTATTGAAGCAACCACAAACATGACCTCTAATTGGTGGAAATGTTTACACAATTATTACATATCAAAGTAATCACTTTAGGCCTGAAATTCCAATTTTAGAGATTAGAATCAAAGCCTTGCTTGGACCACCAATGTCTGATGAACTAGGCACTTCCAGCCTCTACAAAGTCGTGATAATGATGGTCCATGACCTGGAAATTCAAAATCTGGAAATTCAGTAGCTTTCCTGACGAATATTTTAGTGCTTCTGAAATTCACATATTGTCTTCACATGAGGAAGCTTTGCACGTTGGAAAGCTTTAGAAGCTGAAATAAAAACACCCTCATTCTTACGGAACATAATAAGTGCCAAGTGGTCTTGGATCACCTTATCGAGGTCCACAACTATTTCTTGCATGTGAAGTTAATGTATTGAAATACCATTACCACCAAATCAGTACCCAAGAAGGTGATGGTCTCAAAAAGGTCATTTCTTGATGGGTTTTGGCTTGCACCGAGAGATATGTAGTGCCAAACCTACCTCACACTTTACATCAATTTCAGCTCTGCTGAGTCACTATCATTTTCAACTGAACTGATACTTCTATGAGAACTGAGAAAAATGTCTAGCCTACACGTATACAGCTGCATTAACTCAAAAAGTGGACATAAATGATCATTAAAGATGAACATGCATCAAGAAGCTCCTGGTTACTAAAAGTTGCTGCATATTTTTTGAAATTGCACACCAATATTTGCTTCAACAAGTGAATAAAGCAAAATATCTCTTATTTTAGTGTTCTGACACAAGTTGCATCCCTAATTCTTCCATTTTTTACCTATGTTATGCAAAACTAAGGAAAAACTAGAAGAGGACCATCTGTAGTGTTTCTCTCGATGATTCCTCAACGACTTAGTAGTAGCTTTCGATAAAAATTGAAGTTTCGAGAGCGAAGATGATCTTCTCAACTTGTATGTCTGAATATCCTAAGAGCACACAATCACTTGCCTACGCAAGAGAAAAGGCAGACGAAAACAAACTTCTACTACGGGTAAGTTCTATCTATGCTCGTTGTACTTTAATGAAGCTTGCAATCTGAACGCTAAACTTTGACTTCCAATCACGGAATTCAATTCAATTCGATTTATTTTCAGCAGATGCCTTCAGCCCATCAACATTTTCCGAGTACCCTTCAATCTGCATCACGTATTAAAAAAGCCGGGCGGCCAGTATTCGCCTAACCAGAAAAATGACTAGTTCCGGGAACAAGGACATAGCCTTCAGAGCTTCCCGGCTAGAGCGCGAGATTGGGTGACATCGGTCGAGCATCTACATCTGTATGGCCACAGAACGTCCCCAAACCCATGCCAAACCTACCCACTGCCACCTAATTCAACTGTATCTAGAAACATCAGTAAAGTTGATGGACTGACAAGCTCCTGAACCAGAGACAGTTATTTTTAGCCCAAACCCATCAAAGACCCAGCAAAAAAAAAAAATTCCATTTGAAGCTCGGACCGTCCCGAGTCACACCACTACCAGCAAAAAGCAAACTACAAACAGTGCATTCGATACTTAACAAATTCATCCCACACGCATCCTGCAACTAAGTACGCTAGAGAGAGAGAGAGAGAGAGAGAGAGAGGGAGAGAGAGCGACCTTGCTTTATGTCGAAACTGAGTCGAGAACTGCCAGTTGCCACAGCAGTTGCAGGCGAGTGACGGCGCAGCAAACGAGGAGCGGGGCTACCAGAAGGGGTGATTCACAGGCCGGCACCGTGTCCGACTTACGAAGATGACGACGGAGCCCGACACAACAGCGCAATCCATGGTGCGCTGACTGCTGTCCGATGCGAGCAAAAGTCAACGGAATTCGCTGACTCGGATCCCGAAGGGGCTCGAGTGGCGTATTTTTACTAAATAAACTAACAAACCCTTTTCCGGGCCGAGGAATGAAGACAGTTTGCCCTTCTTTTTTTTAATGCTAAGCTTTTTATTTTTTCCATTCTCATCATTTTTTTTCTTTTATCCTATTTTTCTTTCTTTCTTTTTTAAATTTTTATCATTTTTTTATTTTCTTAATTCTTTTAGTTTTTCTGACATGACGCTTGATAGGCACCGTATCGACGCCACATGTCCTAAGAAATTAATAGAAAGAACTAAACCGTTATTTTTCGTTAACCAAATTGGATAGAGTTAATAGAGATACTTGAATGTATCAATTTATTAAGTTTTAGCTTAAAGTTTTTGGACTCGATTATATTTTTGCGACATGTTTTAAAACTTTTGGTGCATTTTAAACTTTTTTATTTGTAAATCGGCTTGATGAAAACAATTCGAAATTAGACCAAACCAATAACAAACCAAAGTTATTGGCTTGGTAAAAGCAAAAAATTTTATTAGTTTGGTTCGGTTAAGGTTGAAAAAATCTCGAACAATTCGTGCAGTTGCACGGGACAATTACAAAAGCCCACGGATTTGTGACTTATGAGGGCGGCCTAGACAAATCGACGGCGATGAGTATTCCCTAAGTGTGATCATTATCAACGATCGGTCCTATCACAATGGACAAGGACAAAGTCATGTAGATACGAACAATCGCCCCGGTCGTAATAAATTGACTTTCATGCTCGAGCAAGATCTTGCACGGGTGAAAGGCCGAGACATTAGTCCCATCGACAAGTCCGGCTCGTCTCGTCTTTCAAGTTTCCTTACGAGTAGAGTACAAACTCCAAACAAGACCTTTGTGAAAAAGTGAACCAAAGCCCCGCCTATCACAGTCCCCACTCCCCACTTCACGGTGTGCAACTTTACATGTCCAAAGTGATGATGTTTCGGTGATAACCGTGACCCGTGTTCGTTGCGTCCGGACTTTTGGACCTCTCGAGGTCTTGTTTATATTCCTCCCGCGAGTTCGCGGCTCGCCGATAACGTCTTTTGAGTAAATTTTGCCCCGGTATTTACGCGTTTCCAATTGGCTATTTCTCCAAATTTGGAGAGAAGGGAAGAAGAGAAAGCTAAACACACCAGCTACTGAACTGAGGAGAAAGCCCCAACAGATATAAAGCCAATGCAGATAGCATCTCACCAAAAATCCAAACCGGGGGAAAAGAAAGCCCGCACTGAAAAGGCCCAGGAGCACAACCAGATCTGAACTGAAATGAAGACCTTCCTAAACGCTGGCTATGGACCTAGTAGGTCCTTAAATGCTTAATCTCGGTCCTCATTTGGATCTCAAGATTACCGGAATGTAAAACTTCAAGAGGGTATTATTTTTCCTTGGGGAATGCAAAGATATAGGAAAAATTGAGAGTACGAAACATATAGACACTTATACCTTAAAATAAGGAATGCATCCGTAAAATCCATCTCACATGATGGTGACATGTTGTGGGGCTTCCCCCATGGCAATTAGATGTCAGGCCAGCAACAGCATGGCTTCCTAGAAAAAAGGTGTGAGTTCTCATTGCCGTTCGGCCACCTTTTGGCCACGTCTACCATTTCATTAAGTTAGTTCGATAAATAGGTCACAAGACCCAGCCAACTGGCTCTTCAAATCAAAATAGGATTGGACTGTCGTCTGCTATCCCAAGGCAAAATGCCAATCCAATTGGGCAACCGGCGCCACTTTGGTGATATTACTTCTTAACTAAACACTAAGGATCCAAGAGAATCCCCTGGTTAAGAACTAAAACAAAAATCTTCTAGTGCGCTAGCTAAACTCTCTTCACCTTATACTAATTCTTTTTGAAGGGGTAGTGGCGACAGGTCCCAAGAACGTGGTTCCACAAATTGAGATGTTTCAACTATACGATCAGCTAGAGAGGCAATGTAAAAGACACTAAAGTTCCATCATTTATTTTGTGAAAAATAATTGATTCGGAAATTTTTTTTGTAAAGATAATTTCTCACATTGCTTGAAATAATTAGTTAATGAAAAAAATCGCATAAATGGGACGAACACAATTATGCCATCACATGCTACAATCTACTATGTAGCTTACAGCCTTACACGCATAAGTTTCGTTCTCTCAGTTTAGGTCGTTGACTTCCATAGTTTAAGCAATAGATCAAGTTGTATTCTTTTACTATATGCTTTTATGAGTGTTGTTTTTGTTACGTGTAACTAGTTTTTATTTCTATCAAGTCATAGATTGTGTTGTGTCGTATTAAAATCTTTTTCTTGCCCACCATTGGGGCCTATCCCCTACCATAGGGGCAGGCTCTACTCATGCACATATTATTTTAACGTACCGAAATTTACTAGCCTCAACTTTCTCTTGTTTAATTAGAATCTTTTGCTTGTCCTGACTGGCAATACTCAGTTTTATTTTATTGTCCCGTGATCCAAACGAAATCTTTTAATGACATGAACATGATCAGGTCGGCTATCTATCAAGTCACGTGTTATGTCGTATTAGAACGGAGTCTTCGGAGCAGGGATTGCACACTCAACACAAAGTCGACTACAGAGCATACGCGTGTAAGTGTCACCATCCCAGTTTGGGATGTTGACTTTCATGATTTTTTTGATAACCTTTTATTTATCATGGCGATAGTATTATTGCACCGACTTGCATCCTTTTGCTATATGTTTTCATAAGTGTCTTTTTCTATCTGACAAGCCGTTACATCAATCAACTCATAAAATACGTTGCGTCGTATTAAAATAGTGCTTTTGGAGGAAGGATTGCCCACTCAACTTCAGGAAGATACTAGAGCTACGAATCGCACGCTACATTTACTATATTAACGTGCACGCGTAAGTTTCGCTCTCTTAGATTGGGTCGTTGACTTCCATGATTTCTAGCCTTGAATTTGTCATGGTAATGACGGCTAGGAACGCAAATCTTTGGAGAGAAAAAATAGAGAAGAAGACAAGCTAATGTCTACGTGGAAAATCCATTCAAAATCAAAGGGAAAAAAATCACATTGTCGCACTAGGTAGTCTCTTCACTGTCAATACCAATATCAAATGTATAAGTTTCAAAGTTATAACTACAAATATATTGCCTAAATATATAATAGGAGTCTAGGACTTACCTACTTATAATAGATTTCACAATTCCATCAATCTCTCACTTAGAGATTGATCTTCAAAACAACAATAGTCTTTCATAGTCTTTACTTGTCTTTGTAACCCAACTTGTCCTAGTATGACAGCGCTCTCATCACTAACCATGGAGACCAACTATGGCAATGCACAGCCTCAATTTCATATATGTTGGATTTACTACACCGCGAATCTTCTTCAATGACAATGTTCCATCATTTATGAGCCGACAAATATGATGATTATCCAACTAAATGTGCTTTGTCCTTGAGTGAAATACTTGATTCTTTGCAAGACAAATAACATTTTGACTACCATTGAATAAAATACCGCTATCATGCTCCTTGCCTATCTCCTTGAGAAAATTCTTCAACCAAATTATCTCCTTGTTATTTTTAGAAATAACAACATACTCTGCTTCAATGGTTGAGAGAGACACCGACTTCTAAAGTCTAGACATCCAACCGACTGCAGTGCCACCTAAGGTAAAAACATAACTCGATGTGCTCTTCCTACTTTCCAAGTCACTACCAAGATATGTATCGATAAAGCCTTGTAAAGTTACACAATTTTTCATAAAACATAGCAACATACCTGAAGTGCCTCTTAGGCATCTTAATAGCCACTTTACATTTTTCCAATGTTTTATCCCCAAATGAGCCATGCGTCTACTCACAACTTCCATTGCGCGAACTATGTTTGATCTGGTACACACCATAGCTCGGACAATTGATGCATAAGGCACTTTAGCCACATGCTCTTCACCTGTATTTGATGACTGCTTTTTCGAGAGCTTGAAGTGACTTTCTGAAGGAGTACTTCTGGGTTGTGCATGCTCAATTCCGAATCTGTCTATTATCTTCTTAATGTACTTTTCTTTAAATAACTTTAGAATTCCTTCGGATCATATATTTTGTCATCCATCAAGGAAACTGTCCAAGGTCTTTGTTAATCTGGCCTATTTTCTTGCTGCCAAAATGTAGCATTAGGCCGCGCTGTCCTTGCTCCCCTCTGTAGGGCCATATCTAACGCACAATCAATAACGCTTGAGAAAAACCCTGGAGTCTTCTTCGGTCCCTTCGGGATCAACCATGGTGAGGCCTATTTATATGCCAGGATTCATTTTTCTGGGAAGACATGTCAACTGACTAGATTGAAAGGGCATAAAAACATCCTTTCTTGCCGATTGACACTTGGTCTTCCTAGTATTTCCTTCATTTTTTCTGTACTCTTCTCGTCGACGGGTTTAACTTTTGTCCAGTAAACGCACCTGGCCTTGTCATTCTTTCTCCTTCTAACAATTCTGCTAGGGCTACAAAAACTTTGGGCTGCTATTTCAACTCCTGCCGATCTTCCCCTTCGGATTTCCACCAAGGGCAAACTTTATTCCGGCTTAGAACTCTATTCTCCACACTGCTAATGCTAGATAGTTTGGGTCCTTTGGGATTGCCCAAGGAGTTCCCATGCGGATTGTCTATCACGAAGAACTTCCATTTTACCCATGGTTAATATCACGAAAAACTCCAAACTAATAAACCTGTGATAATTTTATTCCGAACTAATTTTTTGACTATCAAAAACTTTAAACTGGTACATCTGTGACAAATTTACCCCGAATTATTTTTTTGACCACCAAAAACCTCACACTAGTACACTTGTGACAATTTTACCCCGAACTAATTTTTTGACCATAAAAAACTGCAAACCGGTACACTTGTGATAATTTTATCAAAACTAATTTTTTTACCACTAAAAATCCCAAACTGATATATTTGTGATAAATTTACCCTCCGTTAGTGTACGTTAAATTCGATTAATATCACGAAAAATTACAAATTGGTAAATTCGTGACAAATAGAGGGGTAAACCCCTAAACTGGTACATCTGTCAATTACCGCGTGTCATCAAACTTAGCAATTTGACAGTAAAATTTAACGGAAACTAACAAAGAGTAAATTTGTTACAAGTGTACCAATTTGGAGTTTTTGACGGTCAAAAAATTAGTTCGGGGTAAATTTATCACAAGTGCACCAGTTCGAGATTTTTGGTGGTCAAAAAATTAGTTCGGGGCAAAATTGTTACAGGCATACCGATTTAAGATTCTTGGTGGTCAAAAAATTAGTTCGGGGCAAAATTGTCACAGGTATACCGGTTTGGGATTTTTTGTGGTAAAAAAAATAGTTTGGGGTAAATTTATCATATGTGTACCAGTTTGGAGTTTTTCGTGGTATTAATCATGTTATCAATTCTTCCTTTAATGTTTGAAACCATATATTTAATTACATCTGTCTTAAATATTACATAAGTCATAGTAGCCAATAAATTGTGCCGTAACTTACTACATGCAAAAATAGAAGGACCTACACAACTTCTTGATCGCAAAATATCTTCTTTCCGTCTCGTTTAACATTCGGTTAAGACAAAACACGGCTTGTTCTTTGTGCTTTGGATGTTTAATCAATCACCGACAAATAGAGTTTTAATGGTCTACCTACTCTCTTTTTTGTCGGAATGGTCTACCTACTTTAGGTGGCATAAATAGGAGGATAAATTAAATATTTTTTTATTTAATTGAAGCAAAATTGTTGTTTTTCTCTCAATATAAATTCTTCCTGGTTTTTTAATCCAAGCAGAAGAGAAATAATTTCTATTTTGCTAGATAGATTTGCAATAAATCAACTCAATAAATTTACTTTCCAATCATAATTTGCAATTGTTGCTTAGCTGGCAATTCTAACATGGCTATAGCTTTATTTTTAGGGTTAATATTATGAAAAACTTCAAACCGGTACACATATGACAAATATACTTTAAGCTAATTTTTTTACCACAAAAAAATCTATAAATTGGTACATGTGTGACAAATTTACGCTAAACTAATATTTTGACAACAAAAAACTCCAAACTGATATATTTGTGACAAATTTACCTTTCGTTAGTTTCTGTTAAATTTAATTAATACCACGAAAAACTCTAAACCAATATACGTGTCAACTTCCACGTGTCATCCAATTCAGTAATTTGATGGCAAATTTAACGGAAATTAGTGGAGGGTAAATTTATCAAAAGCATGCTAGTTTGGGATTTTTTATGATCAAAATATTAGTTTGTGGTAAATTTATCACAGAAGTCTCGGTTTGGGATTTTTCATGGTATTAACCCTTATTTTTATCTACTTTAACACCTCTTTCATTTGCCAGAAATCCTAAGAAACATGATAAAGGTAGCTAAGATGATTTACCTTGCTATAATTCATAAGAACGTCATCAATACATCCATCCATGACTCTGCCAATCGGAAGATGAAATTCATGGCCCGTCAAGAAATGGCTTCATTGTTTTTCAATCCGAAAGGCATCACCACCCGTTTAAATGTACTGATGTCTCCTAGACATTTAAATCTCCTTCAACGATGAATATTTGGTTGTACCTCGAGTGGCCATCCATCAATAAGAGTATTTCCATTTTCAGAGGCTAAATCTACCAACATATTAGGAGATAAAGACACCACAAGTGTCATAACTTTTGTACGATACTTACTTATATGCCATAACTTTTTTTTTTCGATCACTTGAGTACCATAACTTTTAAAGAAATGTTAACTTTGCTATAACTTTCAATTGATCACTTGAGTGCTATGACTTTTAAAGAATGTTAATCCAAGTGTCGAAAATCCGACGTGGCATGGCACCTATAGTGAATATTTTTAAAAAGTTATGGCTCTCAAGTGATTGATTGAAAAGTTATATGACACTCAAGTGATTGGAAAAACAAAATTTACAGCACACTAGTAAGCGCCACATGAAAATTATAACATTCAAGTGATCGATAAAAAAGTTTTAGCACTCGAGTAAACGTCATTTAAAAATAATGACATTTGTCGTGTCCTTTTCCCAACATATCAGTAGTGATTGCATTTGATATTCGTCTTTTGGAGATGCCAAATCAAAATATCTAAAATCAATATAGACACTTAACTTTTCATTCTTCTTTTTAATAGATACAATTTTAGACAGTCACGTACCGGCCATCCTAATGAAGCCTACTTCAACCAGGTCCTCGATCTCTTCCTTTACTTTTAAGACTACCTCTGAAATAAAATGCCTTTGAGGTGGTTTAGTAGGGGTAAACCCCTTCATGATCAGCAACTTATATTCAACTACATTTCTCCCCAATCTTGGCATCTTATGAATATCCCATGCAAAGTAATCCGTAAATTCTTTCGACAGACTGATCAACTTGGTCTTGAAATCTTCTTCCAGGAGTGTAGTGATATATGTTGATCAATAATGTAGCTTGTCGTCGAGGTTAACTTTTATAAAAGGATCCTCAGCTTTTGCCAATTTATCGTCCTATTTTAAAGGTGATTCATTTATGTCCATAATACAATCGGCAACGCTAAGGGATTGTTGAGTAAATTCTGCCGGGTATGAAGAGCACCTTTTAAGCAAATCTTCATACATTGTATTCTTCCATCCAAATGACTACTTCCCAGGTTGCCAATCACTCCTTTTCAGGATTCATTCAACACTTCTATCCGTTAAATGACAAAAAGCCAGATCCTTGAAATTGGCTTGTGGAAGTTCAATAAAAAATGCTTTTGACGTCTTGTGGCATCAATCTAGTCCTATTAACCTAAGTGTCATAAAAGTGCAGTTGAGTCATAAAACTTTAAAAAAATGCAATCAAGCCCTAAAACTTATCACGAAAGTATAATTAAATCCTAAAACTTTCAAAAAATATAATCAAATCCTAAAACTTGCTAGGTTTGTGCAATTAAGTCCTTTCACTAATTTTGTCTAACTTGACAAATGAAAAACGGTGACAAGTTTTAAGACTTAAATATACTAACTTAACAAGTTTTAGGAATTGATTGCACCGACTTGACAAATTTAGGACTTAATTACACTTTTTAAAAGTTTTTAACTCAATTACACTTTTATGACAAGTTTTATAACTTCCAGTGCATTGGGTCCTATTTTCTTTATTTTAGCAGGTCTTAAAGCTTAGCAGATACATGGCTGTTGACAAAAAAAAAAGATCCATGGCTTATCGAGCATCATTTTTGCTACAACTATTTCAATGTTTTCATCCTATTCAGACTCGAATTATGATTCTTTGTTTTTGACTAAAGCCACATTTTGTTTGAAATCCTTATATGACCTTTCATCTTTTTCTTTTAACAATTGCTCATACTTTGATGCTCTCATTGCTAATTAAAATAAATCAGCAGAGTCTTGACCTTCCAAAATTTCTCTTAAGTTAAATTTTAGCCCATTAAAAGCCAAATTGGTGAACTCTTTCTCTGCAAGTGAAGTGAGGCATCCCATTCTTGCCTTCTTAAATCAAGCAATAAATGGGTCGATTGACTCATCATTGTATCGATAGACTTTGACCGGATCAGCTATCAATGCCTTTGATATCATCAAATAGAAAGGAAAATGGAATAGTCCTTCCATCTCTGCCCAATTATGAATCAAATTGGGTGGTAATTTCGGGTACCAAGTGAAAGTAGTTTTTACCAAAGACAAAGGGAAAAGTCAAAGTCTTGAAAGCTTGCTGGCACCTACTTTACCACATTGAGCTATGAACCGACCAATATATTTAATGGTAGATTTGTCATCCTCACCATTAAAAAAGGCAAAATTAGGGATTTTAAAACCTCTAGGAAAATGCTGGCTGTTGACCCGTTCAGGATAAGTTTTCCAATAGGTGGGCTCGTAATCCCCCTGTCTAGCCCCGGTTGATGTCTAATTTCTTTGGCAATCTATGTTGTGCATGGAATTGAATATTCAGTTGGCCATCTTACCCCCTAGGTAGCACACTAACTTTATAGGGTGATATATATTAATATTAGCTCCCATGTTCCTATAAGGTATATTTGCCCCGTTGAGCGGCACGGGTAAACCAATTGGCCTTATATTATCGATAATTGTTACTAGTCCATTTTTTCGGCCATTTTGATTAGCCAAATTGTTGATTCCATTTTGGCTATTTTAGTCGACATTATTTTGATTATTTCCATTCTTCAGGTGAACCAGGTTTTGATTATTAGCATTATTTTGACCCTTGTTGTCACGCCCCGTACCCCACGAAGCGCGAGCATCCCGCCGTCGATCATTTGACTGCGACGTTCCAGGAAACGTCGCCAACCCACTCCCATACAGAGATCAAACACAAGCAGAAGGATAAAATAAACAAATCCAGACAACTACAATATGAGCCAAGGATAGCCACACATCAAACACTTATCGTAGAAAATAATTACACATTTATATTACTATTAGAAACCTTTTGTACAATATTTACAAGTACAAATAAAGAGGTACACACGGTCAGTAGCCACTTGATCAAAAAGTGGTAAACGGCTGGGGAGGTCAGGCTAAAACTAGGGAAGAGGGCTACAGTCCAAAAAGTAACGACCCTCACTACTAGCTAGGACACTAGACGACCCTAAGGCTCCCAGTCAGGATCGGACGACTCAGTGGGATCGTCTGACAACTCCTCGGAGGCGTCCTCACTAGACCCTAACTCCTTCGAATCCATGGCCTGTGCTCGCTCGTCCTCGGAGTCCATCTCCAACTCTGGGTCCAGGTAAATCTCGAACCCCTCCTCGTCTGATCACAGCTCTGCAATCTTTCCGTCCTCCTCTACGTCCTGCTCCATCGCCTCGAGTTCGTCATCCTCCTCCTCATCCATAGGCTCGGGGTCTTCTACTAGTACATCGAGCTCCTCATCCATCTCTTCCTCCTACCTCATCCACTCAGGTGTGACCTCAGGGTTTATCACTTCACCACCAGCTATAACTGGCTGCAACATCCCCACACTATCGACTGGGATATCAAAGGTCCTGAGATGCTCTCCCTCATTTTCATTGACATCCCGGTGGCACCATGCCACGTACTCCTGATGCTGGTAAAAATACTCACTTATATTCACAATCAGTTCCGATCGATACCTCACAAAAGCCTCCTCATTTCCTGAGGGGTAGGTACTGGTATACTGCCGGATCTGCATAGAGATCCCAAAAAGTGACGGTGGTCTCTCCATCCTCACGGCCGGGGTTTTGAAAAGTTTCGGTTTTACACAACTGTGAGACAAATCTCAGTGAGTTCAACCCCTAAACCTAGGCTAGGCTAACATGCAATCTCCTGATCGGAAACAAATATTTAAATCACAATGCAACAATAATAAAACTATTCTCTGACCCTGCAGGTTAGACAGTTCAATATATAGTAATCACGGCACATACGTGGCACACATTATCACTCGTACACCAATCACATGCTCATGCACCGAGTCTCACACACTCGCATGCCAATCCATGCATGTTCATGCATGCAAATGTCATCGACATGACACGTGCATTTCCCGGCCCACTGGCCCACACTGGCACACTGGCAATCACCCAATTTATTATTTATTACGACTCGAGTCAATAATATTAACGACCCGGTGCGTCTAACCTGCTTCAAAGTGCATGAGGCGCAGCAACCGATCTGGCTCAGTGTCTCTAGCCTGCTTCAAAGTGCATGATGCGCAACATTGATCTCTTTACGAACCAGAGCCTACTTCAAAGTGCATGAGGATGGTCGTCTTCCGGGCGTACTGGGCATCGTCCTGCTTCAAAGTGCATGAGGACGGTATCGACCCGAAGGTCACGACCCGAAGGCCTTAGGTGATCACGCAACTCATTATTATCTAAACCCCGCGCATAACGCTTCAGGGTATTTTAGGTGATCACATGCTAATGGCAGGCACGCATTCTCGTATAATTCCACCACATGCCTCACTCTAGGCATACATAATGTGTGTCCATGTTATGCAATGCAATGCACCACGAGCATCAATATAATTCAACCATTTAATATCACAATACGTGCTCAATTGACCCAATTAATACCATGTGGCCCAATATATGATTCACAATTCAATAATTAATTTCAAACCAATCATTGGCCAATCGCACTCCACATAATTTAGCCACACGACATGCGACATGCTAGTACGAAATCAATCACAATTAAGCACAAATTACGTACAACCAGTCAACCCGGACATACCCTGTAATTTTTCAATGGGCTCCTAAATTGGTCATTTAATCCAATTAATCTCCCCAAATAATTCTCATTAATCCACTAAATTTTTTCGATAATAATTTCTACCAATTAGTTCTCAATCCAGTCTAAAATACACACCGATACTACCTAAGCCAGTCCAAAATGCATCGATAATACCTAAACCAGTCCAGAAAAACGCAATATCAGTCCTAATCCGGGTTTAGGAATTTTACTCACTTAATCCAAAGTCACGACGACGGAGAAACGGCGGCAGATCACTGGTGAACAGTGAAACCGACGGCGGAATTCCCAGCGATGGCATACGGTCGGCGGCCGGCGGTGTATAGACGGCATGTACGGACCTGTACGGACACAACCGTACGAACACTGTATGGACAGGTGGAAAACGGTGGCCGACGAGGTGGCGGTGGTTGGCGCGACGGCCGTACGGACGGTGGACCGTACGGGCGCTACAGTACCGACTGTACGGACACTGTACGGACGAGTACGGTCGGGGCATCATACGACGTGGCTGGACGGCTAGGTGGCAACGGAACGGCGATCCGAGCTCCGGCGCGGCGGCGGCGAGGCTCCGACGCGGCGGCGAGGCTCCGACGCGGCGGCGGTGCTAACCCGGGAGAGAAAAAGAGAGGGAAAGAGAGAAAGAAATGGGTCGGATAGGGGTAAGACTGAGGCTGGGGACTACGGTGGTCGACGGCGGGGCACGGTGGCCGGCGGCGACGCTCCGGTGGCCGGCGGTGAGCTCCGGCAAGGCCAAATCAAGAGAGAAAAGAGAGAAAATGGGGAAGAAGCTGCTGGTCTGGGTGGTTCTGCCGAAGGGGGGAATAGAGGAGAGAGAGGGTCTTATCTTGGTCAAATATTAGGGCCTAGGGTGCCAAGTGTCAAAGATCTAGCAAAGTTGACCCTTTTACCCCTCATCCAAGGGCTAATATTGAATCTTATCCAAAAACTCAAGGGCATTTTGGTCCTTAGCTGCCATAATTAGGATAATTTTAAATTTAATTAATTTCCTTAATTATCCCCCCAAAATTCGGAACCAAAAATAGCCCAGGGGCAAAACCGTCATTTTTTCGGTCCTGGGGTGAAGTTCCATTTTTCGCCCGTACCAACCCTCCATGTGCGTGGCCAACATAATGCGGTGTCGAAATTGCGAAATTCATCGCGCAAGCCCTTGAAAATCCACGTCCAAGTTTCGGGAATAAAATAATATTATTTTTTCAATTTTTGTCGAAATTTCAATTTTTGGCCATAACCACTTTTGATATGCGTGGCCACCCTAAAATGACATCGACCTCGAAAAATAATCTCATTTGGCCTCGAAAAGCAATGCTGGCGTCCCGAGGGGCAAAATCGTAATTTTTCACCCTCGGACCGAAATTCCAATTTTTACTCGTACTAACTCCAAACGTGTGTGGCCAGCGTGATATGATGTTAGATTCCCAAAAATAGTCTCTTAAGCCTTCGAAAATTGACATCGAAATCCGGGCCCAATTCCGTGAACAAAACTCGCTAAACTTTTAATTTCAGGGTCTCTCACTAACGAGCGGCTGTTTAGAGGTTACGCGTATCGATCTAGGGTTATCCGTATCGTGATGGTCTCGATCATTGAGAGAATGAGAAATTATCATTAGTTCTAGAGGTCACGATCGTTCGGTTCAAGTTCAGGACTGGTTGGTCACGTGCACTTTCGGTCTTGCAGAATCACCTGCGTCCCAATTGTACATCGTTGGCCTTGGCCAAACCCAATCCATTACTCTTCCCTAAGATCGGCCCACGTTGGCCCAAAATATTTCCTCAGCGTCTCTCGTGATCGGTATCCCTTTCGCGATAGGGTCCCCGGTCCACGTACCATTTTCTAGGTAGTCATACCCTAATGGTTAGTATCCCGAGAGTGATCAACTCTGGACGAGACTTACTAAAATGAAATGCGAAATAATATCAGTTTTATTGGTCTCGGAAATTACATCGAAATTCGGGCTGTTACACTTGTTTATAAAAACTTTGGCCTTTGCAATATTCTCATAGTGGGTGAAGCAATATGCTCAGGCTATTGACATCGTTAAACCAGCTCTATGAATTAGAAACATACCTGCGAACCATCGGTCATTAACAGCATGTCATTGTGCTACTCCTCGAACAACTTCTTGATAGTTTACACCATGTGAGGGTTTGGCATCATGTATCTCATTTACTCCTTTGTGAGGTGTCTTGGAATGTCGGCATTTCCTCCTTGATTTTTTTTATGCCGTTTCATGTGCGATGGAGGACTTAAAATGAACCCTTTGGTTACCATCCGGTAGCAACAAGATGTTATCCGCAGCATTCTCAGTTTCTTGTTAATGCTTAAACTAGTGTTAACAAGTGAAGGTACAAAAGGACATCTTCAAACATCAACACCATGAAAAGAAATCCACCGACTATTTTAAGTTCATCCGAAGGAGGAGCTTATTGGATCTTATTCATAGCCAAATATCATATCGGTACAAACTGGTATAAGCACCAATCTCCCTAGTAAATTTTAGGAGGACCAGTGTTGACAATAAATATTATAAAGACATGGACCAGTAGGCCGTATAGACCACGGACACATATGAGCACATCGTTCACCATCTCTATTGTCATTATATACATCAAAATAGTGAAATTGACCAGGCCATTGCATGCCGCAAAAGAATAGGGTTGTACCCCAAATATTGGGCCTAAAACGAAATTCCCATATGCCTCCAGGAGGGATTTGATGAACACCGAGATCGTCGTTCTTTGATTTGCAATGAACGGTGAGTGTTACTCCTCCGGGTAAGCTGTTCAAGATTTGGACATGGACTTTTCCGGAGCAAGATTGTAGGAGGCCAGGAATGACCATGAATATCACAAAAAGTCTAATGGACGAGTTCATATTTGTAACCTTTGTTTTTCTTTTGAAATATGAATATAGATGCACGGTAGACCATTCAATTTAAGGAGGAATAAGGAGGCTTCAATTGGTAAGATAAGGTAGACCATTCAATTTAAGGAGGGAGGAATAAGGAGGCTTCAATTGGTAAGATAAGATTGCGCGATTTCCACCCCTTAATTATATGACTAAATCCATTCAATTTTCACCAAAAATATGAAATTGTCCTTAATCATTCCATTGTAATTTAAAGTGTTGGCTCGAAATTTATTTACTTTACTTTTTATTTATAGTTTTTCTGATTCTGTGTAGGATTAGTTACCTAAAAGATAAAATGCATTGTTAGTACTTCCATAAAAATTAGTTTTGCCGAAAAGAGAAATTTCCAAGATCTGAGTTCTTTTTTACGTTGTCGATCAAATTTGTGTAAAAATTTCAGAGTAAATTCTAGAAATAATTTAACATAGAATTTTTTTAGCACGATCATTATTTTATAAATTTTCACTTTTGTTGTGCATATCCACATCAATGACGGCGAGCTTGCATCCCCTACAGTGACCTATTCGCTTTTCTACATAAAGATGAGCCTTACATGACGATCTGTGGTCCTGTTTAGCCGTGATCCTCATAATCACTTGTCTCTGCCCAGCTTTAAGTCCTCTGTCTTGCAGATTTTCCAGAGTTTCCTACGTCAATGAGACGAAAAACAACAACCTTGGTGGAGAACTACGGCGGTCGAGTCCTACCGAGAGCCCCACTGAGCTGCCCCACTGAGCTGCCCCACTGAGCTGAGCAACCCTTTCATCGTCGGCCACATCTCTACCATCGCCAGCCACCACGAGCACAACTGCCGCGTCCGACAAGCACACCAATGCGAGATAGGCATATCCCAATTAGGAAAATTTCCTAATTTACAATGTGCACATAATTGGTAATTCAATCTTTAAACCCTGAGATAGGATAATAGATTGTACGGAAAATCAATAATTTAGATCTTGAGTTAATACCACGAAAAATCCAAAATTGATATATCCGTGAAAAATTTACCCCAAACTAATTTTGACCACCAAAAATCTCAAATTAGTACACTTGTAACAAATTTATCCTTCGTTAAATTCGATTAATACGACGGAAAACTATAAATTGGTAAATCTGTGATAAACAGAGGGGCAAAACCCTAAACTAGTACATCCGTCAACTGTCATGTGTTATCCAACATAATAATTTGATGGTAAAATTCAATGAAAACTAACGGAAGGTAAATTTATCACGTGTATATTAGTTAGGGGTTTTGATGGTCATAAAATTAGTTTAGAGTAAATTTGTCGTAGGTGTACCGGTTTGAGGAGGTTTTTGGGGTATTAACCGTTTGATCCTAAAGCCCTAAGATCAAGTTGATGATTTTATTTGCTTCCAAAGTAGGATTGGATGGATATTCTTTGTTATCTCATGCTTATCTTATTTGATTTGGTGCTTATCTTGCGCAATTGGATGCTCATCTTGTTTGATTTATTTTGTGACGCCCCAGTACGTCACCTTTAGTGCAGTTAATGTATTCTTTCACCTGTTATACATGCGGAAGCGTATAAAATCAAAGAACAACCCGAGACATGTAAAATTTAAGGGGACACATGCGAAAACTATAAACATGGCGATCTCATTTTTATTTCTAATTTATGTATTTAGGCGACATAGGTCGGGGTACATTGGGGGAAACATAAAGGGTCCTTCCACCCCTGACTACACCAAAAGCTCTATCAATCATCTCCTTCCAACTTGTAAGCACATATGTGCAACATCACGTGTCCATCGCCCACAATATTGCCAAAAATCACTGCCTTTGTGTCAAAAAATGCTACTTCACCATCCTTCGGGAAATCAAGATCCACAAACTTAGTAATATGACTAGAGAAATCGACAGGGGCAGCGTAGCTAGTCGAGGTGGAGGTAGGCAGGATCGGCATGATTACTGATCTGAAAGAGGATAGTTGACAACTAGTGAGCATAACTCAGCAAGTAAAATGTTTACCAATCTATACTATATAAACCTATTACTACACATGCGAGGAAAACTCCAAGTATAAAATACATGAAATCACTTTTAAAATCAACTTGTCTGAGAACCTTCTTCAAAACCAAAATAGTATATTGGTATGAATAGGAAGCATCCTAGGACAAGTAAACCAGAAATGCAAATGCAACATCAAAATACGAACAATCACATTTGATTAAATAATTCTGGTTGCAACATCCTTCGGGAACTTAGTTACCTCCCGGGCATCTAGCACCCACCATGACATCGCAAGGACATCTAGGGAATTGTATTACACCCCCATGCATCCGAGGGAACCCAGTTACCCCCTCAGGCATCTCGCACCCCTCCCAAATTGTGAGGTCATATGAGGATCCCAACTACTCCCCAGGTATTCGAAGGAACCTAGGCATCCCAACTCCTGGGACATCGTTGTTATGGGGACCGACGGAACAGTCATAATTATAGTGTAGCAATTCAATAATTTGATTTAAACATCATTCACTTTGCTAATGCAAAGGAAACAACTCAAGTTCAGAACTAATCAACCTTCATCCACTTATAAATCATATAAATGGTATAAAACTGGTTAGTCTGCAATACAAATCTTAAAAGACAAGTTACGAAAAGGAATTTCATCCAGAATCCCAAAATTTCCAGAATTTGTCATCACAAAACTGACCTACTTTGCACCACCTTATGACATTACATCGAGATCAACCACATCTCATTGGAAAGCTCATAATATATAGATTTTGTCTCCGGAAGGTATCAAATCGAAATTCCAATTTTCTCTTGTAGAAAATGATGAATCTTTGCAATTTGGCAAAACTGGGCAATTTTGCATTGTTCGTGAAATCATACTTAAAAATATAGTAAATGGACTCCGAAAATTCTAAAATTTGAATGTCAAAAAAAAATCTTAACAAACATTTTCATGCAGAACACAAAGGTTGGATCTTTATGTAAACACAACTTTTAGTAGCTCAAAGACAGGCCAAAGATAATTCGCTGGAACATAATCTTTGCTTCTCAAAATCAGCTCTTTTTTGTACACAAATCATCTCCAAAAATTCCAAAATTTTTATATGTTATAGAGTAGGGGTGTGCAAAAGAACCGGGACCCGCTCGGACCACCCGAAACGGCTCGGAACCGGACCGGAACCGGTGGTTCCTAAGGGAACTGGTCCGGTTCCTGGTTCCAATTTTTTGGAACCGGTACTGTTTGGGCCGATTTCCGATTCTCGGTGTGGAACCACCCATCTGCCCACCCGGACCGGACCGATAATATAATAATAATATATTTTATTTTATTTTATTTTTAATTAAAAAAATCAGACCAAAAAAATTTTAAAAAAGAAGAAAATTTGTTATCATGTCTGAAGCTCTTGTGTAGTTGGGATAGCTTGGTCATTTTTCTCAATAATTAATGGGTACTCACTTAATTTATGGATGATGTGGTTAATATAATCGATCATAGTGTAGAAATTATATGAAAAATTATGTTATTTTTCTTTTGTTCTGTTGATCTGATGTTGGTCCATAGATTTTTTTTTTTATTTGTCTAGGAAAATTTGTTGAGATCGGTTCCATGGACCTGCCCAAGAACCGGACCGAACTGATAGTCCGGTTCTTGGGCAGGTCCATGGAACCGATGGGCGGTTCTCGGTTCCAATTTTTGGAACCGGTACTGTAGCGGGCGGTCCACGGTTTCGGGGTGGGAACCGCCCACCCGGACCATGCACACCCCTATTATAGAGGAAGAAGTCCTCAAGAACTTTTGTGAAGGAAAATTTTCAAAATCGTTCTAGAAAAATTTGTGGAAAATCAAGAAGGTGTAGAGGTCACAGAAACAACATATTTTGGGCAATCTAGCACGGGTTGAAAATAGGCTTTCGTAACCCAAATCAATTCTAAAAATTATAAAATTAAATTATGTTATACTTCAAGGTCTTTGGAGCAACTTTTAAGAAGAAAGTTTCTTAAAATTCGATCCACAAAATCTCCACAAAAATGACAAACTGAAGATGTACAGTGAATCTGAATATGGGTTTCAAGAACAAAGTGCAAGAAAGTGAGTCCGAATGAAAACAAATCAATTTACTTCAACAAAACTCATACTCAACATCTCAAATGAGCATACAGCACTCATTACCAACCTCATTCCAACAACTATTACCCATCTGGGTAACGTGCCCTCCAAGTTCTTGCCATAGAAATAACATTAAGCCACGGAAATCCGGAGAAAACAAGCCTTGCCAAGCAATAACGGATCTACACAGCATAGATTAGAGGACATCCACTTGCCTCAATCGGCAAAAAACGGGGTGGCACGGTTCCGGAAAAGAGGAAGAAATTTCAGCGGCATTCCGGAGCTTCTTGTTGCACTCCTCGAGGTCACGAACTTGGAGGGAATCGCTGGCGTGAAGGTTTTAGGGCGATGCTGGTGGCGGACGGCACGAAACAAGAGCTGTGGTGTCGGGGAAAGAGCAGTTGAGCAGAACGAAGAGGAAGGAAAAAGGAGGGGTCGGGCAGAAGAGAAAAATTAGAAGAAGAGAGGTCTTCATCTTCAGCAACCTTCTTGCCTGAGAGTCCATGTGTGACTTGGCTGGGATAACAAGTGTCAAGGCATAGATGACACTTGGTATGGTGGCGGCGACATTTGGTGCGGCGGTGGAGGGACAAGTGGCGCGGTGGTGACGAGCTAGGTGGCGTCAAGCATGCACAAAGGGAAGAAACAAAGGGAATGCCCATGGGAGAGAAATGGTGTCGGGTCACAAAACGTTGGCACTTTCCACGTGCTAGTTTCGTATGTGATTGAACATCGACCCCTTCAATATACTCGTAACTTAGCGTGGAAATTCAAACTCGATCGACTAAAGCATTTACCGACCTTGGTTGTCAAGTTTGTCCACGCATGATAAAACTTCATTATTTGTCAATCCACTGGCTAAGTATTCAGTGGCACACGAGTCTGCTGAGTAATGACCAGGATGTCACATATTTCCTATTCGAAAAATACCAAAAAAGATTGCATGGAAGATTATGATATGTATTAGATAAGATTTCTTGGTAGTATAGAATTTTAGATCGGATTGTGTGTTAGATAGTCTCTAGAAGATTAGGATAAAATTCTAAGTTAAAATAAGATTTAACGTTAGATCATATAGATTCAGTTGCATTATGCCTGCAACATTATTTGCTATGTCATCCTACCAGGTCATCAATAGGCCATCAATGCCACATCATATTGTTATGCCATGCCATGCCATGTCATATGCCATATCAATCATATACACCATGTCATCGTGGCACGTCATCAATGCCATGTCATCATCTATGCCATGTCATAGCTTGCATGTCATTTAAAAATTACATGTTAGATTCATTTAATTATAAATTGCATGTCATATTAGAGTAGTTCATTTAATTGTCATCATAAGTAGGACATTTAGATAAATTACATGCCACATGTCATATTAAATTAGTAGCATGCATTGCAATATAGATTAGTCTTTATTTTTTTTGGATAAATAGAAAATACTAAAAATTTATTAATCAATAATTAGTGATAATTGATATTCACTCTTTCTTGTAATTTATTTTTTTCTTTGTTTATTAAGTATTAATTTTGTTGATTGTGCACCCACATGATCACCCTTTGCATGTTAGAGACTAGGTTAAAATCAATCCAAGTTGCATGACAAACATTATTTTTAGAATAAAAGAGAAAAAGCACTAAAAGTGCATTAAAGTAATCTAGCATAATCAAGTTCCTGAATCTATAAATCTCTAGTTTGTAAAAGTAAAGTATTCTCCCACAGTTTACCTAGGTTTCTAATCGATCCATCAAAAATTAATTAGTGATGGCTCTAAAACGAAATTGATTTGCATGTTAAAGATTGAGCCTAAGTTGCAAATTGGAATGGGCTTATGTAAGCCCGAGCTAAGTGTAAGTTTAGTAATTCATTAGCCAAACCCTAGGTTATTTACCCGCTCAGGAAGGACGCGATAGCTTAGTGACTCCATTGGGACTTGAATTAATATTCTTAATGGACTAAGGCCCAACTTTCTCTTTTTCAAAAATAGTTTTTGTTCTGCAGCAAGGATACAAGGTATGTCCCTAATATTTAGTGTTAAATGTTCGTGCAAATGGGAGTTATAAGGGGTTGTTTCGCCGGAAATGTTCCCGCGACGAAATATAATTCACTGAAAGTCGTTCTTTGGTTTTTAATTAGAGGAGATTGGGTTCTGTAACTAATTCCGGACATGAGATATCTAGGCTTGAACAAAGAATTTGATTGTCTTGATCAAAAACACAAGTTTCATATGGTACCGAAATTTGATTTATATTTATAAACAATTCAGATAAATCCGTTAAGTTACTGACTGGCGGCATCCGAATTTCATTGATGCAACATTACAAAGCTACTGGCTTAGAAAATATACAACTTCAGCTATGGAAACTAAAGGTGCGGTACTATAAAATAAAAATAATTGAAAGACAATATTTTGATGTGTATTTGTTAGGGGGGCTTTTTCTGGCTATCGGGTACTATTTAAAATGTAAGCCTGATAACCGCCTTCTGAGACTATGTTCAATAACTACCGTTGATCTCATCTTCGCCATTCATCTAATAATATCTGTCCAGCAATTGCCATTGATCTTATCTTTTCATTCTAACACATGTCCTTCTCGAGGCAATAACTATTGTCGAGCTCTTTTGGTCTTGACTCTTGTCCTTTCTGAGGCAATAACCGTTGTTGAGCTTTTTTTGTCTTGACACCTGTCATTCTTGAGGTAATAACCGTCATCGAGTTCTTTCCGTCTTGACACCTGTCCTTCTCGAGATAATAACCATCGTCGAGTTCTTTCCATCTTGACATCTAACCTTCCCGGGGTAATAACCGTCATCGAGCTCTTTACATCTTGACACCTGTCCTCCCCGAGGTAATAACCATAATCGAGCTCCTTCCATCTTGACACTTGTCCTCCCCAAGGTAATAATGGTCATCAAGCTTTTTTCATCTTGACACCTCTCTTTCCTCTTTTTCTCATCGACAACTTCGATGAATTGGGTTCCATATGGTAATTTTCATTGACAACTTTCGGTACCAGAGCTCAAGTGGCGCTTACTTCCTCTACGGTTCAAGCTTTCCAATTTTAAATTCTTAAATTTCCCACCGAGATATTCCAGTACTTGCCAGTTGTTTGCTTACGTGAGCAATCTTCTATGGGCTATGTCATCCCTTGACGTCCTTTTCAAGTTTATTTCCATTTATTTTTGTTATCAACAACCTACTTAATTATATGTGTCAACAGGGGTGGGGTGTTTAATAATACTTATTTTGCAGAGAGGCGTTGGGAATGAATATTTTATTGTGGCTAATTGAAGTGGTGTTTGATATAAACTATTGTGGATGCTTTCATTACTTTAGCACTACACTATAGCACACATAATTTGTAACACCCCGAATTTTCATAAAATTACCACTTACTAAAGCATTCTTAGTCTTTTCACTTATAGCACAAGCGAAAAGCAATCCACAATGAAATTAAACATTTCTTGCTCAGTGGACACATTCAGTGCAAAAATACCACATCTTCATTTCGCACTTTTTATTTGTATACAAGGATGATTTGGATGACATCATCATTAAACACCAAAACAAAAGACAATGTCTAGGAGGTCATAAAAGTATCATACTTCCCCGATGCCATCCAAGTGAAACCAACAATTTCCACCAATCTTCAATCACCCAGCCTCATGATTATACCAAAAGTTTCGTAACAAGCAAGGTTGATCCTGGTTTCGTAACATCTTCCAACGAAAGAACATTCATTCTAGTTATTTGAAAAATGTAAATCAATAGGATTGAGCTAACGCTCAATAAAAGATGAGACCAGTTTATAAACCGACCGATCTTACTAATTCTCGATTCCTAGGACACACCAACATGATATGCATTTTAGTCAAACAAGTATGATTAATAACATCTTTGAATACCATAAGTGTCAAGCAATTTTAAATAGGATCATTCACTCAAATGCAAGCATATGGCATATTATCTCATAATACCACATCGTATTTCATCAATTTACACACATGAATTCACATTCATCGCTGGCCAAGATCATCTCGATTCACGAGGCATCGTCACCACCAACTCATGGCGGACGGAATCATTCATACCCTTTGCCACTCCTCAGCCCATTCATCATGGGTGTCATCTTTATTAGTGAGGATAAATATACTACTGTACATCCGCGTGACTATGGTCATTTCTTAACATCATACCATGGCAAAGCTATGTCATGTCATGACTACAAGAGCCATGTCATGCCATGACTACACGAGTCATGTCATCATAGGCTTTCATATCATCTCAACCTTGTAAGAACCCGTCTCATACGGTATAACATCTAGCTAACTCCAGAGTCTTATCCACATACTCATGTAAAGGAATTCACTCTATGGCGAATAGGCCGTAGCAAATGTCTTAATCATGTGGCATCATTCACATATTATAACAATTGCCTCATACATCTCATCCTTCTCCATTTTGCATGCATAATCACATTTGTCCCATCATTTGATGTCACATCATGGAAAATCATATCTCATTAGAAAGCTCATAATATATAGATTTTATCTCCTGAAGACATCAAGTCCAAATTCCTAAGGTTTCACGTGAGAAATTATGTATCTTTGAAATTGGGTAAATATTGGCAGTTTTACACAGTAACGGAAATTCTTTCAAAATAAATAGTAGATGGACTCTGAAAATTCTAAAATTTGAATATATTATAAAAGACACATGGATAAACATTTTTCATGAAAAAACCAAAGTACAAAGATTTTTGTAAGTATCTCATTCACTAACTCAAAGACAGACTAAAAATTTCTCACCGGAATAGAATCGTTGTTCCAAAAAGTCAGTTCTTTATCATACTCAAAACATCTCGAAAAATTCTAAAATTTTTATATGTTGTAGAGGGAGAAGGCTTCAAGAGCTTTTGAGGGGGAAGTTTCTTCAAACTTAGTCCAGAAAAGCTTGTAGAAAATCGATAAAATGTAAACATCATAGAAATACCCATTATGAACAGTTTTATACGATTTGAAAACTAAGCTTTCGTACTACTCATATCAAGTTCAAAAATTATGAAATTAAAATATATTAAATGTCAAGATATTTGGAACAACTTTGAAGAGGCAAATTTCTAGAAATTCGGTCCACAAAATTCTCCACAAAAATAACAAAATGAAGAGGTATAAAGGACCTGAATCTGGGTTTTCCAGAACAAGAATTGAGCCCGAATGGAAAAACCACCAAATTTGATTCAACAAAACTCATACCCAACAACTTAAATAGATATACAACACCCATTTAGAACTCAAAAACACACATGCACTTCATTTTTAGGTCCGGTCATACCCATTTATGCACAATAAATAAGAACCACACATGCAAGCCACCAAATTACATTTACAACTCAAATCTAGCAAAATCAAGGGTGTAGGAAGATTGGAAGGCTTAGAAATGAGTCTCATCTCCTTGCCTTGGTTCCTATATAATACATGGGTTTCCATGGCATCTAGCTGAGAGTTTCCTTGCAGCAAAATGGTGAATCCAAGCTCGTTGATGGCTGGAACTCCATGAGCAAGAAGAAAGCAAGAAGATGAGGCGTGTGGGAGAGTGAAATGGTGAAGAACATAAGCGGACGTGGGTCTGGCCGAGAAGAAAGAGGAGAGAAATGGAGTGTCTTGCGTGGGCAAGAGAAATGAGAGAGAAAATGACAGAGTGAGGGGGTTTTGGGGTTATGTCGAAATGAAGAAGAGAGGAAGAGATAAAGTGTGTCCAACAAGCTTCATTATTAACCTCAAGAAGGAGTGTCATGCAAGCTTTATCATTAATCCTTTTCATGTAAGCTTTCATCATTAATCCTTCTCTTGCAAGCTTTCATTATTGGACATAAGCAACCTTTCATATTTACTTGGCCTTACTTTCTTTAATTTTGCATGTAAAGATGGGAACTAAATTGCCGGCCATACGTGGGGGTAATAAAGGCACAAATTGTGTCTTATAATGTTTAATTCAAGTGCACAAAATGTTCACCTAAGACATACAGTAATGGTCATTGTCCCTAATCATCATTAAATAATCACCATATATATTTACATATGGTTGAAATAGGGCCCCTCAATTGTCCAATGAATTCTCCAAAATTTTCAAATCAAATATATGCCAAGCTTATATCATCGAAATTCCTTAAATGTCTCGACAATTGTATAATCAAACCTTGGTCATCACCAATTTTAATTCGCATAACGCCACTAATCAGTTATGCAAAATTTTGGGATGTCACATAATTTGCCACTGGACCTAGGCTGCATAGGATATTTACGATGGTATTAGGTTGGATACAATTATGAACTTGAGTCCATGCAATAGAGGTTGCCTAACTCAATCTCGAAAGTTCCTTTCTTGGTGTTAAAAGTAATTACTTTTTCCCACAAAGCCAACGTCGTAATTGTGTAACATTTTTGGCTGTGTCGAAGTTATGAGGACTTGGCTCAATATGCGAGGTTGTTACTAGTCATTTCATCATATTTTACTCCACATTGCTAAGACTTTTTAGTCAAAAATCAAGCCTTTCTTCTCATATGCACGTCTATTTTGTTACTAAGCTGATTAGAGAATCCGTAGAAAAATAACGAGAGAAAAGAAGGAAGAGAGAAGAAAAAGAGAGGAGAAGAAGAGAGAAAGAAAGAGACTGTAAAATCCAAGAAAGGGGCTCTTGATTTCTGTGTGTAACAGAAACCCTATACCCATCACGATATATTTATATTAAATATGAATTGTATATGACCATAATGCCCTTATATATGTAAAAAGGAATAAAACCTAGAAAATAAAAATAATTCTACTCTAACACTCCCCCTCAAGCTGGAGCATATATATCACCCATGCCCAGCTTGGAACAACCAGCAACAAAGGCAGGACGAAACAACGCTTTAGTGAACATATCAGCAAACTGATCTCTAGAGGCAACGTAAGGAGTGGCAACCAACTTCTGCTTTACAGCATCACGAACAAAGTGACAATCAACTTCTATATGCTTAGTTCGCTCTTGAAAAACAGGATTTCCAGCAATATAAATAGCTGCCTGATTATCACACATCATACAAAAAGGATGATTAATAGAAAATCCAAGCTCCTGGAGAAGAGATTTCAACCATAGCAATTCAGCCACAGTTTATGCCATAGCACGATATTCAGCCTCCGCACTAGATCTGGCAATAGTAGTCTGTTTTTTGCTTCTCCAAGTAACCAAATTACCACCAAGGAAGGTGCAATACCCAGTCGTAGACCGCCGATCACACTTTGACCCAGCCCAATCAGCATCAGAATAACCAACTAAGGTGGAAGAACCATTCGGTTTATAAATTAGTCCCTTACCAGGAGAGCCTTTAAGATATCGAAGAATGCGACAAACAGCATCCCAATGAGCCTTCTTGGGTGATTCCATAAACTGACTCACCACACTAACAGCAAAAGAAATATCGGGACGTGTAATAGTAAGATAAATTAGTTTCCCAACTAGACGCCGATACCGATGTTTATCTTCAGTATCATCTCCATCATCAACTCCAAACTTTTGATTTGGATCCATAGGAGTATCAACTGGCTTGGAAGCTAGTGTACCAGTCTCAGATAAAAGATCAAGGACATTCTTTCGCTGAGACAAATTAATACCTTTTCTACTTCGTAAAACTTCAATACCTAGAAAATACCTAAGAGCTCCCAAGTCTTTAATCTGAAATTGCTGTTGAAGAAAAGATTTAACCTCAGAAATTCCGGTCACATCACTACCAGAGACAATTATATCATCCACATAAACAACAAGAATGACCACTCCCGACTCCTTCTTGCGAACAAAAACAGAATGATCAGAATAACATTAGTGAAAACCACACTTGAAAATCACTGAACTGAATTTCTCAAACCATGCTCTAGGAGATTGTTTCAACCCATAAATAGCTTTATATAGCCGGCATACTTTATTGCGATCCTCCCCCTGGGCAACATACCCAGGAGATTGCTCTATATATACTTCTTCAGACAAATCACCATAAAGAAAAGCATTCTTGACATCCAATTGATATAATGGCCAATCAAAATTCACAGCAAGAGAAATAATAACACGAACAGAATTGAGACGTGCCATGGGCGAAAAAGTCTCAAAATAATCCACTCCATAAGTTTGAGTAAAACCTTTAGCAACGAGCCGAGCTTTGAGACGCTCAACTGAGCCATCCGGGTTATACTTGATAGTGTACACCCAACGACACTTTACCACATCTTTCCCAAGAGGAAGATCAACCAAAGACCACGTTTGGCGGGACACCAAAGCTTCCATTTCTACATCCATAGCTCTCTTCCACTCGAGATGAGACAAGGCCTCAGCGGTAGAAGTAGGAATTGTGTGAGTATGTAATGATAGAGCAAAGTCATGTAATGGAGGAGGAAGATGTGAAAGAGACACATAACGCTCGATAGGGTAAGCAAAAGAGGATTTTTGTGTACAAGAACGAGTACCTTTGTGAAGGGCAATCGGAAGATCGTCCGGACTAGGAGACAAGGAGATAGATTGAACGGAGGGCACGGAAGAGCTGGAGACTGGTGGTGCCGTAGACTGCTTTCGTCGTTGATATACCTGCAAGGGAGGAGGTACGGAAGGACTAACGGAATCTAAGGGAATAAGTTGTGGAATAGGAGGATCAGCTACAATGTTAGTTGAAAACTCTTTACCCTCAGTAGAATAGTATGGTGTGCCCTCGAAAAAAGTAACGTCAGCACTGACATATTGAGTACAAGTCATAGGATCATAACACCGATATCCCTTTTGAGTACGTGAATACCCGAGAAAAACACATTTAGTAGCACGAGGGGATAGTTTATCAGCACCAGGTCGTAGATTATGGACAAAGCAGACACACCCAAAGACACGCGGGGTAAGAGGAAATAATGGCTTGTCAGGAAATACAATACTGATTGGTGACTGTTGATTGAGGACAGTGGAAGGCATACGATTTATGAGGTAGCAAGCAGTAAGGACAGCATCACTCCAAAATGATTTTGGGACATCCATATGTAACAAGAGTGAACGAGCAACTTCTAGAAGGTGACGGTTCTGTCTCTCGGCCACACCATTCTGCTGAGGGGTATAAGTACAACTTGTTTGATGTATAATGCCAAGACTAGAACAAAACAAAGAAATTGAATTTTGTGAATATTCTAGAGCATTATCTGTTCGCAAAATTTTAAGGGATGTATTAAGCTGATTAGTAACCTCACGATAAAATAATTGAAAAACATGTAAAAATTCAGAACGATCATGAAGCATATAGAGCCATGTTAGACGAGAATAATCATCCACAAAAGTAACAAAGTACTTAAAACCATTTCTATTAGCAACACGGGAAGGTCCCCAGATGTCTGAATGAACAAGTTCTAATAAAGTAGATGCACGAGCATCACTACGACTAGGAAAAGAACTACGATGATGTTTCCCAAGTTCACAAGCCTCACACTCAAGAGTAGAAATTGATTTACACTCAGGAATTATTTGTTGTAACTTAAATAAAGATAAATGCCCTAAACGGGAATGCCATAATAGGGGGGTAATAGGACTAGCAGCTAGACCATTGGCGTCAGCAGTGGAGACACCATCCAGATAATAGAGTCCATCATGTTCATGCCCTCCACCAATCTTCTTCTTTGTCTGAAGGTCCTGAAAAATGCAATAGGAGGGGTAAAATGTAACAGAACAACCAAGATTTTTAGTTAACTGACTAACAGATAACAAATTCAAAGGAAGTTGGGGAACATGTAAAACGGAGGACAAGGATAAGAAGGGTGTAAGTGAAACAGCCCCTGATCCAACCACTTGAGTAGAGGAATCATTAGCTAGAATAACTTCAGGTGAAGGACTAGAGTTATGGTGGGAAGAAAATAATTCTTGCTTACCCGTCATATGACTAGAAGCTCCCGAGTCAATGACCCAAGAGGTGCTAGGAGACAAAGTAGAGAAAAAGGCCATGTTACCTGTACGTGCAAGAGTGGCGGTGGATGAGAAATTGGAAGCCTCCAGTTGTTGGACACGCTTCATGAGTTGTGCGACCATATCATCCCGAGACGTGGACTCAGAAGAACTACCCCCACTTGGGATAGATGGATTCGTGTCGCCGTAAGACACATTTACAGCACTCTCTTCAGACATAGCAGCATTTGCAGTAACTAATCGCTGAGCCCACTCAGGCTTGCCATGCTTGGCCCAATATGTGTCAACAATATGACCAGATTTGCCGCAGTATATACATTGACGGCTATCTCGATCAGAATTTTGTCCACTACGTCCACCACCACGACCGCGACCTCCCCCTAAACAACGACCTCTATTAGAAAATCCACCACGACCACGAACACCACTACTAGCCACAAATGCTGAATTATCTTTAGATGATGTAGAAGACGGAGGGACAATGCGCTAAATCCGACAAAATGCTTCATTCATAGAAGGAACTCTCTCTCCAGCAAGAAGTTGACTCTTCATAGGCTGTAAGTCAGCATTCAAGCCTGATAAAAACTTGGCCACTTGAAATTCAGCTCGTTGTGTCTTTAGTGTCTCAAGATCAGTAGTGATGGGCTGATAAAGATTAAGTTCTTCCCACATGCCTTTCAAAGTACTACAATACTCTCCAAGAGACTTGTCCCCCTGTTTAAAATTAAAGATCTTCTCATAGAGCTCATAGACTCTAGACATGTTTTTGTCTTGTGAGTAACTCTCCATAAGATCATCCCACACTCCCTTGGCAGTTGTGTGGAACATGACATTAGCAGCAATGGATGGTTCCATTGTATTCCATAACCACACCAAAAGTGTATCATTCTCTCTTATCCAGTCACTATAGTCTTTAGAGTTTTCAGCAGGGGGTTCTGTAGTAAGATAATTAAGTTTCCCTTTGGCATTAATATAAACCTTCACAGCTTGAGCCCATAGCAAGTAATTGGAGGATCCATTCAATTTAATGGTGGTAATATGAACATTGACACTATCCGTAGAAGACTTAGTGCCATTCATGGTGAAAATCTCAATATAAATATATCTACCACCGATCACAAAGGCCGAAACTTCAGCGCAAGAAATAAAACAGCAATACCAACATATAATCAGATGCGATTGGCTCCATCAATCAAACAAAGGGATGCTGAAATCTTATAAATATAGGCTGCATAATCAACGAAATACCCTGATCCTTGAATCTGCTGATCAGGAAGTGTTGTAATCCATTGTCACAAACAGAACCTGATAAATCTGATTTCTCCTGATCTTATATGTATCGGGACTTGAAGAGAAAATAGGTAAAAATTGCAGCTTTAGGTGGCTACGCACCAGAGAAGGAATAGGGTTATTAGGGGACTCTCAAACCAGCAATAGGACCAGGGAATCAGGTAGTCAAACCGTGCTCTGATACCATGTTACTAAGCTGATTAGAGAACCCGCAGAAAAATAACGAGAGAAAAGAAGGAAGAGAGAAAGAAAGAGACTGTAAAATCCAAGAAAGGGGCTCTTGGTTTTTGTGTGTAACAGAAACCCTACACCCATCACGATATATTTATATTAAATATGAATTGTATATGACCATAATGCCCTTATATATGTAAAAAGGAATAAAACCTAGAAAATAAAAATAATTCTACTCTAACATATTTGATTGCCATCATTCTCTAGTGAAGTAAATCTTCCAATCTCACACTCTGCAATTTATTTACTTTATCGGTCCATGAGCAAAGGATCATTGTGGGTTTATTTTCCATGTCAATTTGAAATAGAAATGATGAAATTGCCTTGTGGTGCGTTTCTTTCATGCCTACGTAATTGGTGCTTCCGTGAGCAGTTTAGCTCATAATCCAAGGCAGAGTTTTGTTCATGAAATTACGTCAAGTATTTAAGTGTTGAAGTTGATAAAAATCTTAGAGTAAGATTTATGTATTTCTTCTATAAGATTGAGAAATCATGAGGCTAATACTGTGTGAGTTATTAGGTACAATTGAGAGTTAGAAACACTTGGAGTGTTTGAGTGATTCGAGTGTGGTTATAATTTGTTGAAAAAACATCTCTAAATAATTTTGATGATACCCAAACTGTCCTTGGTATAATATCTACATTGTCTAAGTGCAGATATATTTAAAGGACTGAGTGATAATCATAATATTATTCATTAAATAGAAGATCACAAGACTATCCTTGAAGGATGGTGTAAACAGCACCATCAATCTCAAAGATCAGCCAAATGACGACATCTTGTTCAAACTGAAGAGATCTAGTAATTAGTGATGTTTAAGTAACGGTTCATTTAATATGACCGTTATGTCACTATAATAGTCAGTGGGACTAAATAGGCACAACAGAAGATTCGGCAAAAGGGGGAAGAGTCGTTCTGACAAGTTGTCAATATCACAGCTACAGTAAACACAGTAGAAGCTATTTTGAGAAAGTCTGCAGAAGTTCAGAAATAGACTATATGGGCAGTAAGTTCCGAGGACAGCAGCTCTAATGACTCTAACGGTTATTTTAGCTCTCTGGGACATCAGCAACGACTAGTTTGAAGATGCCTATAAAAGAGAAGGTCTTTGAAGCTAACAAGTTAGAGTGAGAGTGTGTGTACTTACAAGAATTCTAAAATCTCTTACTTGCTGTATACTGAGCAAAAAGCTCATACTTGTCGATAGCACTTGTTGCATCGTAATTGTGTTGAAATTTCAAGTGTACCAAGTGATAGCAGTATCCACCTCCTGATAGTGTGATCTACAATTTGATAGGAGTGGTGCTTGTTGAAGCGTAACTTGATCGGCAAATTACTAATGCAATCCAGCCCAACTTCTGGCTGTTAGCGGTGAGAGTAAACGTAGGTTTGGAGATAAAGCCGAACTACCATATATCCTTATGTGCAACTGTTTATACTTCTGTTTATCATCTCTAGTATACAAATGATACTTTGTCTCTCATACATTTGGTGTTTTCCAATATCTTTTTGTTACACGTTTTCCGCAAAAATTGTAATATCTTTCAAAGCAGCCTATTCACCCCCTTTAGGTTGCATAGTTAGTCCCAACAGTAATCTCCATTGTATCGCCTAATCAATAGTGAAATTCTTTATTGCTTTCCCTGTAGATTCAGGTCACATCGATCGAATCACGTAAATCTGATGTCCGACTTATTTTCTTATTTTGTCTATTTTATTGTTCGATAACTTGCTTTGCAATAATTGGTATTAGAGCTAGGCTTAATTGAGTTGAAGCAAATCGATAGTGATAGAAAAATGAAAAATGACAAATGAAAATAGGCAGATTTGATGGAATGATTTTGGTTTTTGGAAAATGTAGATTGAGAATTATCTATATCAAATGAAAGTACACTTACCCATGTTTGGGGAGAAGTCAGAGTCAATGAAGCGAGCTAAATGGGAATTGATGGATTGACAAGTGTTGGGTGTTATTCAGCTAACTTTAGCTCGTAACGTCGCATTCAACATCATGAAAGAGAAGACCACTGTGGGTTTGATAAAAGCTCTATCAAACTTGTATGAGAAGTCCTTTGCGATCAACAATGTCTATTTAACTTAAAGATGGGCGAATGTGCGTTAGTTGCTTATTATATCAATGAATTTAACGCGCTTGTTAGTCAATTGAGTTTAGTTGAGATTAACTTTGAAGATGGGATACGTGCTTTAATTCTATTATCTTCATTACTTGATAGTTGAAAACTGCTGTTAGTATTGTAAGTAATTCCTCCGAGTCAATAAGCTTGACTTTTTATGTGGTTCGTGATTTGATTTTAAGTGAGGAAATCCGTAGGAGAGAATTCGGTGAACCTATATCTATTACTTTAGTAGGTGAAAGAAAAGGAAGAGCTCTTACTCATGCTGGTAGAAGTAGTAAACATAAACAATGTAGTTAATTTAGGACCGATGGTGTTATCTGTTGAAGTTGTAGTAAGAGGGTGCATCTTAGAAGGGTATGCCTTAAACTGAAGAATGAGAAGGGCAAGGGAATTTGGAGTTAAGAGTGCAGATGATGTTGCAGCTATAATTGATAATAATTTGGATAGTTCTGGTTATGTTTTGTCTCTCACTGATGATTCGTCATTTGGTAGATGAATCATGGATTTTGGTTGTTCACTTCATACCATACCAAATAGAAAATGGTTTATAACTTATCAATGCATGGATAGTAATATAGTATAGCTGGAGAACAATGCTGATTGTGACGTTGTAGGTGATGGCGATGTTAGAATTAGAATGCATAATAGTGTGAGCACATTGACTAGAGTGAGGCGTGCTCCAGAGTTGAAGAAGAATATGATTTCCTTGAGTGCCTGGATTTAGCTGGGCGTCAGTGAATTTTGAAGGTTGTTCGAGGTTCAAATTGAACATTTGGGTGTGTATTAGCTTTGAACCGAAACGCAACCTTAACCGAGTATAACCCGAATCGAAGATCTAGTTCGGTTCTGCTAGGTTTGGTTAGGTTCGATTGGGTTTTTCAATTTTCTTTTTGTAATATTAAAAAGAGGTTAAGTGAAAAAGGAGAGAGATTGTGTAAATTGTAATATTAAGAAGAGGGACTATTTTCAATAAGATTGGTTAACCGAATCAAACTGAAACTATCTAAACTAGAATTAAAAAAAAAGGTATTTTTTATTATCCGAACTGAAACCTAATCGAAAATGCACGAAATTTCGGTTTGGCTCTAGCACCCCTATTAAGCATAGTGGCTTTTGCGACCTCCCCGAACGAGTGCACCACCTAGGGTTTGACTAATAGATTACTAAGCCTAAATTTAGCTCGAGTCCTCCCAAGCCCTTATCAATTTGCGACTTATGATTCAAGTTCTTAACATGCATATAATTTTCAATTATGAGTCACCATTAATTAGTTTACGGTGAGTAGATTGGAAACCCATGAACTAGAGATTATAAGTATGAGGACTTGGTTTTGCTAGATTACTCTAACGCTTTTTCGGTACCTTTTTCTTTTATTTCAAAAAAAATGTTTGCAGTTAGTTTAGATTGATTTTAGACCTATCTACTAACATATCAGGTGATCATGCTGGTACGCAACAATTAATGTAACGTTGAATAATCAAAGTAATGAATAATTGTAAGATAGGGAGGGTACCCTTACCTTGCAATAACGAAAACAACTACAATATTAGTTAGACAATCACATCATCAACCCTAATATAATTTTTAATTAACATGTAATTCCATTCAATGTATTTTTTTGGAGTGTTCTCTTTTTAGTTAAAACTAAATTTTAATGCTACTAGTCTAACATGACATGGGCCATATGATTTACTTGAATGTCCTAATTCTAATTACAATTGAATGGACTATTCTAATATGACAGGTGAATATTTAACTACATGACCTAATTCTTATGATGGACAAAAATCATTATGGAACTATTCTAATATGACACATAATTTCATGAATCTAACATACAATCACTAAATGACACACAAGCAATGACACATGACAAGTTATGAATGACATGGCAAGATGATATGCAAGCATGATGCAATTAATCTATATGCCATGCACATGTTTATTTTTTTCAATTTAAATTCGAAATAAATAATTAGCCTAATTTAAACATGTGATAATATCTAAGGAAATAATCTAATCTATTCTAAATTGATATTTTTGACATTTTTTTATTAAATTTGTAATTAAGAAATAGTGAGAATAAACTATCTAAACTAGGATATTACCTAATCTAAATTAGGAAATAAACCAAACCAAACCCTAACTTAAATTGGGATATTATTCTAATTTTCGAGAGCACTTAATCCTATCCTAAGATATATTAATATTAAAATAATCAAAATTTATCCTAAACATGCAATGTATTATCTTAATTAAAATCTACTCAAATTTTGTTTACTTTTTATATATTTTTTTTATGGAAACACAATCAGTTCAATTCAAACAAAAGGTGGAAAAAAATAGCAATAAAATCAATACGATACCAAATCACAAGAATATTATACATATCCATTTAAATTTATAAACAATAGATTGATGAATTATATACCAGATTGGCTAATTTTCTGCGCAATTGGAAATCGTATTTTGGGCCGGAGATCAGATTGATGTTTTTCATGCGGTCGCGAAATCATATCTCGGCAGGAGAACGGATTGATGACCATAGCACGTCATGAAATTAGGAAAAAATCATTAATTTAAAGGCTACTCGGGAATTTCATGGATACGATAATATCACTTAGAGATTCAATCAAAGTTGAAATTTCATGAATTAGGCAACAAAATATATGAAAATCAAATTAATGAAAATTATTACCTAATTCGCGATATCAACCAGATAGCGTTTCCAATTTCGAACTCGACGGGACGGATCGAATTGCGGGGGCCGTCGGTGGTGCTCGTGGTGGACTCGGCTATGTAGTGTAACTCCGCTGAGGTGATTGTCGACAAGAGCAGTAAAGGTGGACGTCTCGGTGGCCGATGAAGGATCACAGTGGATGGCCACCATTCTGAATGGTGTCGTGGTGATGCGAGTTCAGCCAAGGACTGATGTCAGTGCTCTGTTCAGCGGGGATTATTCTCGGTGCAGCTTGCGGTGTGGCAAGGAGTGTCGTCCATTGGCTGTTGGTCACAAGAACAAGGCAGCTGTAACGACGGGCAAGAAGTTGCTACAAAAATCAGGTGGCTAGCTGTTACATCAATAAACCTGCAAAAACACAGGATTTCAAAGGGAAAACAGTGCAGCAAGTTAGCTCAATTGGGCTTGTCGCAATGAAGGGTTGAGGTAATGCCGTAACAACGGGCAGCGGACTGGAAGGTAGCACCGCCGCCGAGTGAGAAATAGCAATGGCTCGCAGGATGGCTCGTCGTTGGAGGCTCACGAAAGAACTCACTAAGGACTGATGCAGGGAGCGACGTGGCTGAGCAGGAGCGTCGGGAGGAGTTCGTCGGAACTCGTCGGTCATCAGTCACAGGGCCGCGAGTCACTGGGCTCTCCGAGATGTCCATTGCGTCGAACGATGGCTGGGAGCGTCGGCGAAAGCTGTAGAAAGGGTCTGGAATTTGCGTAAAGGACGCTACGTGCCCAGGGAGGAGATAGAGAGAGAAAAAATACCGGTTTCTAAGAAATTCTCTCCCTTATTCAACGTGTCCTCAAATTGTGTGTGAACGAAGCCCGCTCTTTTCAATTGTGTGTGTCGGCTTTCATAGGTGAGAAGACTGGGTTATCCAAAGATGTCTCAAATCTTGCTTTCCTTCTGTGTCCGAAGAAGATATCCTCCTCAAGCGGTGGATAATTTGCTCCAGGAAAGTACTCCCACGGCTCAAATCTTTTCACATGTTGACAACTTAGCCCAATATCCACCCTTCATACTTGGAAAGGGGGGATGGAAAGTTCAACTCCCTACCTTTTCAGGAAGGGCTAGGGGTGGGGATATTTAGTTTCATTTGTGGGTTTTCGACTCTCACGCTTTGCAAAGAGGCAGTGTAAAAGTCTGAAAGTGAATCGAGAGTTAGAGTATGACAAACTAAAAAAAACAACAAAAAACAACTCAGCCAAATGTTTTTTTTTCTCATTTTGCTTTATTCACCACGTGTACCCATGAGTCAAAGATACATACAAAGATGATATGTGTCCCGTATACGATTCCTTCCTTTTTCTAGAGAATACAGCCGGATACAATTAATTTCCTTTCCTCTCGGTCGACTCCTAGAAATGCAATATCCCCTGGATAACATGTGAACTTCGGTCATCAACTTGATTCAAGTCTAATTACTTAAGTTTATCCGCCATTGGTCCAACATAATGAAAACTATATGGGCTTAGTTAATTGATAATGTAAATGCTCCTAAACTATATGCGATTTAGTCTAATTATATTATTTTTTGTTTAGGGGTTAAATGTATTAACCCATAATTTTCTATACAATTGTTCCTAAATGAATAGTTAAAATTTAGGTGTCAACAATTGCCTTTATGAGTTTTAAGGTGAGACAGTGCCTCGGAGACATCAAATGCATCTGTTTAAGAGTTTAAATTGTGGCATATGCGTTTAAGACATATTAGCAAGCAAAGCCTAAATGTTCTAAGCGAAAGGAATTTGTCGTGTGGTTATATTACTAATGAATTGAATGTATGTAGGTGCTGTGACTTAGATCAATGGTGGAAAATGCAGTTCGGTTCAACTGTCAAAGAAACCACGAATTGCATAATTGATTTATTTGAATGTTCGCAGGTTATTGCGATTTCTTTTGAGAAAGAGTGTTAGATTTATGCTAACAATTGTAAATAACTATTTGAGGAGGACTTGGGTGTTTGTACTAAGACACAAGTTTGATGTTGTTGTTAAATTTAGACAATTGAGAGCTTTGATAAAAAATGAGATTGGTAAGATGATCAAACACGTACAAACTAACAGTGGCATTGAAATCTGCTCAGAGCTGTTATACGAATTTTGTATAAAGGAAGGCATCGTGAAACTCCCGCACTAGTGCAAGTGATTCGGTTGCAGAGTTGATGAATGAAATATTACTAGAGACGACACACAAAATGCTCCCTAGTATTGGTATGGCTAGAAGATCTCTAGCAAATGCTCTTAATACAATGAGCAACCTGATGAATAGATCTCATTCACTACAATTCGATGTTGGACTCTTGAAAAAGTGTGGTCATGTAACGTTGTTAATTATTCTACTCTTAGAACAATTCGTTGCCTATGTTATATTTGAGTGAGCGATGGTAAATGCGTTGGAAAGTGCATGTTTCTAGGTTATGCACAATGTGAGCAGCGCTATCGATTGTGATGCCCGAAATTAAATTTATCTGTTATCAACAGAAAAGTTATATTTGATGAGTCTCCAATACTTTTAGTTAGAGTGTTTATGGCAATATTCATACGAATCTGGACGGTGTTCAACTCAAGGTGGAGATACAACCAGAAACTCCTGCGGTAGTGAGCACTAGCAAAGTAATCGACACAGATGATACTTGTAGCAATGTGGAGCCTACCAACAGTTGCTCTAACTAATGAGTTTGACAATGTGTGTGTTCAATCTCCCGATAAATATGGATACAACGATGGTTTCTTTTTATTTGTGATTGAGGAGGTTGTATCTGAAAATCTTTGTGTAACAATTAATGGTGCATGTGGAGTTAGTGTTCAAATGAGATCCATAATTATGGCGAAGTTCAAGTGAGGCTTGGACTTAGGAGAAATCTATGGTAGTTGAGCCCTTTGGGGCTGTGACAAGTTCGAATTCCAGCGAAACAATTGTGACTAGGCTCAAATGTCGAGTCAAGATAAAGATTGTTAAAATATGTCTCGAGTTTAAGCCCATTAAACGAACGCGACCCAAATTGATTTAGCTTGGTAGATCAAAGTTTAAGACTGGATCTTGCATAATGCGAAAATTGCATCCGTATTGAAGTCACAATCAAGAACACAATTGTTTCTTTTACAAGTTGGGCTCGGTGAAGAAAGAAGACAAAAAAGGAAGGCAAGATTGTGGACTTTATTGATCAAATTCAATGGGGATTACGTACATGGAGTTTCCTTTCTCATACATGCACATATATGGGTTCGTGGATGCGTTTTTTTCATGTTTGCAGAATTGGTGCTTTCGTGAGCGATCAAGGGAGAGTTTTGTTCTTGGAATTACATTAAGTGTTGAAGCCAATTAAAATCTTAGAGTAAGATTTCTGTAATTTTCTTTGTAAGATTGAGAGATTATTTTGTAAGAAATTATAAGGGCTAAATACTGTGTGAGTTATTGGGTGTAATTGAAGTTGGGAAATACTGAGCGTTTGAGTGACTCGAATGTGATTGTTATCTCCATTGTATCGATTGATTTATAGTGAAATTCTTTATTGCTCTCCTCGTGAACGTATGCCATATCGATCGAACCACATAAAAATCGGAACTAGTTTCTTCATGATCAAGAACATCATGATCAATTAGAGGTTCGTTATCAGAACTCGTGTCATCATTGACATCCCCACTTATCTATGGAACAACAACTACCCCATCGACCATTTTTTGACAAGTAGGCAAATTTGAAAATAAAGCTAAAGTTAAGGGTTTATTTTAGACTAAAAAAAATCGGAATATAATTGCTATTGGACCTAAAGTTTGATGTATTTTAGAGAATTAACCCTGAAATGACCTTAGTTTTTCAATCTGGTACATTGAATTTGGTAAGTGACCAAATATTGAGAGTAAGGGTGCGCTTGGTAATGATTCTGTGCTCGAGAGCTTATTCTATTTAGAAATGATTTTTTTTTATTATGTGCCCGAGAACTGATTCTGAGTATTTGAAGGCGTTTGGTAATTGCCCAAAATTTTTATTCCTTGAATAGAAAAAGAACAGAAATACGTTTGGTAATAACACAAAATTTATTATTATTAATAATATTTTAATAATATTTTGAAATATTTTAATATTTCTTTCTTTTTTATTTTTTATTTTTTTATTTTTTTCTTCTCTTCTTTCTTGACCATGGTCGGCGATGGGCCATAGACCACGACCGACGAGGGCGGCCCTCGCCAGCCTTTTCCAGCCCTCGCCGGAGCCGACGAGGGCCACCCTCGAGGCTTGTGGCCTGGGTGAGGGCCACCCTCGCCAGATCTGGCAAGGGCTGGATTTTCGCTGCTGCCCTCGCCAGATTCGATGAGGGCGGCCCTTGCCAACTTGGGTGAGGGCTAGATAAGGTCAGCGAGGGCCACAACGCCCTCGCAGGTGGCCGAGGAGGGCCGCACCGACCCTTACCTATGTTGCCGGTGGTCGGCCAGGCAAGAAGAACTGAAGAAGAATAAGAATAGTACAGAACAGGAAAGAAGAAGAAGGAAAAAAAATTTCTTTTTCAATTCTGATTTTTGTTCCCATAATCAAGAAGCTACTTTTTTTTGCCTTCTTATTTTGCTCCAAAACCGATTCTAGGAATAATTTGCAAATTTATGTCCCGGAACAAAAGATTTACCAAACGGATTTTTGTTTTAAAATTGATTTTAGAAATAAAAAAATAAAAATTTTCACTGTTTTGCAACGGGCCCTAAGTATCATACGTGCCCACTCTCCCAAGTGCTCATGGTCCACAGATTTGATGGGTGTTTGGCGAGTTTTGACTTTTTATTCTTCCTTTTTTGTTTTGTTTTATATAAGGATTCCCTTGAATAAAAACCACTAAAGAGTCCAAACATGAAAGGAAAACTATATATTTAAGCTCTTATAGAAAGCTAAAAAATATTTAATTGAGTTGGGAGATGATAAAACGTATAAATACCATTTACAATATACTATTACAAAAATTGACAATGTAAGGAAAAAAGCCAAGCAAATTCTAGTTACTTTAAAGTTGAAAATATTTAGCATTAATAATTTAGAAATGATGGAACCAAATAATTTTGGATTAATACCACGAAAAATCTCAAATTGGTACACATGTGACAAATTTATCCCGAACTAATTTTTTGACCATCAAAAACCCAAATCGGTACACTTATTATAAATTTACCCCAAATTGATTTTTTGACCACCAAAAACCTTAAACCGATACACTTGTGAAAAATTTACTCTTCGTTAAATTGGATTAATATCACGAAAAATCACAAATTGGTAAACTTATAACAAATAGAGGGATAAAACCTCAAATCGTTACACCCGTCAATTATCATGTGTCATCTAACTTAGCAATTTGTGGTAAAATTTAACAAAAATCAATAGAGGGTAAATTTATCCTAGGTGTACCAGTTTGTGGTTTTTTGTAGTATTAACCCAATACTTTTGTAAGCCCCCTTAACTAATTAAATTCAACTAAATGAATTTTTTTCTCCTTACTTAAATGTGCAAATAATAAATGTGCGGGCGTGCATGCGTCGAAGATACAGAACCGAGATCGGAATTGACATGATATATATTTCCTTTTTCACGAAAAGACCTTACTTTACAAAACCATCTTCACATAAAAAGCAAAATATTCAATTAGCGAAAAAGAAGTAGCCGTGCATTGCACATGTTCGACACTTGCGTCTGGTGATTACGTAAAACAGATAAGTTAAACAATAGACCTAACTTTCGACCACAAAAAAAAAAGCAATAGACCTAACTTTGATTTTGGCCACCCGATGATGTCATTATTTTACTTTACTTTCTTTTTTCTACTCCTCTGGCGCTCATCTGTCTTCCATTTTCATGAGGAACATGATGCGGCGACGGGGGAGGTCGTACCTAGTGACCCGCTCGCCAATCTCCGACTTTCGAATTACCGGCGGCGCTCGAAAGTTGCGATCTAAACTAAACATTCGCAATGCATTTGCTTGACCTTGATATTCCTCAAACCATTGCAAGACTCTACCGTTAAGTTCGGTGAGGTTCTCATAAAAACTAGACGGCAACTCGCGAAACAGAAATAAGACGGAAGATTACATGTCATTATAATATTTGAAAGCTTAATGTTTAAGATGTGTTTTCTTGAATATAATTGTGCCGGGAACACTTGAAATAAAAGTCGCCGCGTAAATGCACGTCGTGGTATTGAATCGATGAAAACGTAAAAAAACAAGCCGTGGTTTTACACTTGAATCAAACAGAAATTAAAAGAAAGCGAAGAATAAAATCATACTTAACACGCATCATATTAACTGAAATTAGTTTCCCAAACCACACACTCGATAACATTTAAAAAGCTCCTGGACGTTATAACTCGTCATGGAGAGAAATAACCAGAAGATAACAGGAGTTACGGAACTAATTCCTCTTCAGCTGAAAAATTAGGGTGCGAATGGTAACCATTCTACTCCAGAAATCAATTTCTTGCCAGAAATTGATTTCTGGAATTCTTGCCAGAAATTGATTTTTGGAGGAGAAATCTGTTTGGTAAAACATAACTAATTCTGCTCCAGAAATTGATTTTTGGAACAGAAATTTATTTTTATTTTTTTATTTTTTTTGGGCACCTCAAAAAAATAAATTTCACTCAAAGTGGATGTCCAAAGGTATTCTAAACCATTTTGTGAAGTTTTGAAATTTTTGATTTTTTGATTTTTTTGGGCACCTCAAAAAAATTAAATTTCACTCAAAATAGGTGCCCAAAGGTATTTTAAGCCATTTTGTGAATTTTTGAAATTTTTGATTTTTTTGGATATCTAAAAAAAATTAAATTTTACTCAAAGTGGGTGCCCAAAGATATTCTAAATCATTTTGTAAAGTTTTGAAATTTTTGATTTTTTTTATTTTTTTGGGCACCTCAAAAAAAATAAATTTCACTCAAAGTGGGTGGCCAAAGGTATTCTAAGCCATTTTGTGAAGTTTTGAAATTTTTGATTTTTTTATTTTTTTGGGCACCTCAAAAAAAATAAATTTCACTCAAAGTGGGTGGCCAAAGGTATTCTAAGCCATTTTGTGAAGTTTTGAAATTTTTGATTTTTTTATTTTTTTGGGCACCTCAAAAAAATAAATTTCACTCAAAGTGGGTGGCCAAAGGTATTCTAAACCATTTTGTGAAGTTTTGAAATTTTTGATTTTTTTTATTTTTTTGGGCACCTCAAAAAAAATTAAATTTCACTCAAAGTGGGTGCCCAAAGGTATTTTAAGCTATTTTGTGAAATTTTAAAATTTTTGATTTTTTTTATTTTTTTGGGCACCTCAAAAAAATTAAATTTCACTCAAAGTAGGTACCCAAAGGTATTCTAAGCCATTCTGTGAAATTTTGGAATTTTTGATTTTTTTAATATTTTTTTTAAAAAATTACCAAATTTTCTATTTTCTCGAAATCTTGACTTTTTTTTATTTTCTGGAAATTTTTATGAATTTTTTTGGAATTTTTCAATTTTTATGCATTTTCTGAAAAAAAAATAGTAAGAAAAAGAGAGAATGCATTCTGGAAGAGAGAAGCTATAAACAGTAGCTTCTCTTTTTCTTGCCCAAAACTCATTCTGGAACAAAAAATGCATTCTGGAATCAAGAATGCATTCTGGAATCAAGTATTTTTAACAAACGCATTTTTATTCCAGAATGCGAAAATTGCTCCAGAATACATTCCGGAAATTTTTTAACAAACGCATTTCTATTCCGGAATCCATTCTGGAACAGAATTTCTATTCCAGAATGGATTCCATGCGCGCCCTTATTGACATAAAAAAAATCTCGGACCGAGGAAAAACATTTTTTTTTAATATTTAGAGTCCACGTGTCCAGCTTCTAAATTATATTTAGAAAATAGTTTATAATAATGTATTTATATAGATAATCATGTTTAAGGGCCCACAAGCAAGAGGGCAATGGACTGAAGTCAAACTAATAAAGTTTGACTAAACCCGACAAAAAACAGAAGGTGCGTTGATTAGAAAGAGGAGTACGCAACTGGCGGGGGCGCCTGACGTGGGCTGCGTGTAAAAAGTGCAAGTGCGAAGTTTCGAAAACAAATTAAGTCGATTTTTTTATTAAAGTGCTCGTGCTTTTTCCCCTTTTTTTTCGATTTTTTTATTTAATTTCGTGGGAAAAGATAGACATATTATAAATTATAATCACTTATACGGAGAAGATCCTATATTCGGCGCGCACGACGATAGATAAGATTTGACAGCTCGTGTGCCCACGGCCCGTGATCGTGCTCCGTACTTGTGTCACTGGGAACCGCCGTATATTAGGTTCGTGCCGATCCTCGTGCCCTTCGGGTGCGTTACCCTAATCGTGTATAAAACGGAGTCGATCCGCGCAGGAGGTTGATCGGCCCGACCATCGACGGCCTTGATACGGTGAGAAATCACCGGCCTATATTAAGTTCGTGTCTATCCCTGTGCCCTTCGGGTGTGTTACGTGATCGTGTACAAACGGTCTCGATTCGGTAGGGAAATTTGTGACAAATTTGTGATAAATCCTAAAATGATATATTTGTGATAAATTTACCTTCCGTTAAATTGGATCAATACCACGAAAAATCTTAAGCTGGTACGCCCGTGACAAACGGAGGATGAAAAACCCAAACTGCTGAACCCGTTACATCTACCACGTGCCGTCAAACTCAGCAATTTGACGGTAAATTTCGACGGAAACTGACGGCGGGTAAAATCGCCACGGGCGTATCAGAGTTCGGGGTTTTCGGCCGTAAAGAAAAATTAGTTCGAGACGAATTTATCACGAGCCAACTAATCTCAGCAAGCAAACATTTGGATCTCCAAGAAGCTTCAGTTTACGGCACGAGTTAAACGCGCGAGCACACACATATATTATATTATTTTATATTATTTGGCCACACCAAAAATGGCTAAGAATAACGAAATGAACGGAGGTGATGGTTAAGAAGTGCCGACGCAGGCGGCTGCACGGGCTGCAGCGGCCGCCAGCCATGGCCATCGATGGATCAGCCGGGGGTACGAAAAGATGAAATTTGAGGAGAAATCCCGATCGGCATCGGAAGATTTTCACCCCCCCTCTCTCTCTCTCTGTCTCTCCCCTCCCCCTCCCCCTCCCCCTCCCCCAAAGTCCAAAACCAGCACCCGTCGCCTTTTGTTTTGCGTCGCCACCACCCCACGCGTCCATATTTTCCCGCACGAGATTTCTCCCCCTCCCTCGCTCTCCCCGCCCCGCCAGCTGTGAGCCAGAGCAAAGAGCAGGAGCAGCTCCTCCTCCTCCTCCTCGCCGCCTCATTCGCCATCGCCGGCTGGAAGATAGAAGATACTGATCGGATCTCTCTCTCTCCCTCCCTCCCTCTCTCTCTCTTTCGGGGTCCTTCCTGCGGATGGCGGCTGCTCTCCCGGGGGGGGAGGAGGAGGAGGACGGGGAGCTGCTGCTGCTCCCCTTCCGGATACTGGCCGACGCCGAGGCCGAGAGCTCCTCCTCCTCCTCCTCCTCCTCCGATCCGACGGACGCCGTCCTCTTCGTCGGGGTCTGCCTCGTGCTCGGGATCGCCTGCCGCCACCTCCTCCGCGGCACCCGCGTGCCTTACACCGTCGCTCTCCTCGTCCTCGGCATTGCTCTCGGTTCCATCGGTTCGATTCCCTGCCCCCCTGCCCACCACCTCCTCCTCCTCCTTCTTCTTCTCCCCTTTTTCATCCCGCTTTGCGTTTCGAGGTGGCGCGCCCCGGGTGATCGGAGTTTCGCCCCGTTTTCTTCTTTGGTTCCGGGGGTTCTGCTTCTTTTGGGCTGGTTTATAGTGGATCGTCGCGACGCTAGGCAGCTTGGAGGGCGGAAAAAAAGAGAGTAAAAGTCGACGCTGAGCCTAGCGTTGTCGCCCTTCCCCGAGCTTTTGTGAATTTAGACCGCTCTGGATTGACTGTTTTTGTCAGTCGTTAAGGGTTGTTTTTGTTTTTGTTTTAATGGAGATTTGGCATCTGCAGCGCTAAATTGGAGAATTAGAAGCTGCAGACTATAGTTTGGGATTCGTTTTCTTACTCAATGTAAAAACTTTTGTTTTCTGGTAAACACCCTTCTGCTATTGTCAGCTGAATTTTTTCGCTTCGTTGAACCGTGTATTCGTGAAACATGAATCCAGAAAAGCAAAATGTCGATGGTAGAAAGTAGGTTCTATTGGAATAACTTATGTACATCAGTACATGCGATCGCTGTCATGGATGAAGCTTTTAGATGTTTGTCTGCTCCTCTCTCTGGTTTGACTAAATTTCGACGCGAGAAGAAAGTGATCAATGGCATAATGAAAGGAACAAGTTGGCATACTTAGTGCACATGAACATGGGAAGGGATTAGTCTCGCGCCAGCACATGGCTCGTATGTCGACTCTAATTAGCTCGCCGATGCCGAGTGTGTTTCTCTCCGGTTGTTTTCTAGCTATAAAATGACACACGCCTGGGAGGCTCTACGCATTAAAAGAAAAATCTCTGCGAGGATTTATAATATGTCTTAAATGGTAAGAAATAGTGTTCTCGGGCTTCTTGCAGGTGCCTCGCGATTTGATTGCTATATTCAGATAGCTTTTACTATTAGTTTGCCCTGTACTCTGATGACGGTGCTTGATTTGTAGTCCTCGGACAGCCAATTTCCTATTTATATGCAAGGATGGATAATTATTCTTAACTTTTTTGAGCAAAATATTTTGCTCTGAAAATCTTCTCTAGAATTTCATGGACACTTTGTCTAGTTAATCGAATCCTTCTAATACTGCTGGAAGTGCTGATATAGCTACGGTTAAATGTTCATCTTCTACTGTTATGCAGAATATGGTACGCATCATCACTTGGGGAAGATAGGGGATGGCATTCGTCTTTGTGAGTGCTATTAATTTTCTGGTTCAAATTGAAATCCCAAGCATTTACAGATAGGCTTCCGAGAAACTGGTTTTTATGCTTCTAAGAGAGGTGGAATCTTCATTTGTATGAAATTGTTTGAGATATAGCAGTAACATTTTGTCAATATGTGAACTTGCAGGGGCAAGTATTGATCCTGACCTTCTCTTGGCTGTTTTTCTGCCGGCCCTTCTTTTCGAAAGTTCATTTTCAATGGAAATACATCAAATAAAGGTGGTTTACTTCGTATTTTGCATCTTTCTGTTCTATTTGAGTTCACCTTGGCATTGTAAAAAACATTGTGGTTTTGTTCCTTTCCCATGACATTGTGGTTTTGGACTTTGTTTTGAAACTAATGGCACTGGTCTTTACCCGACTCTTGTGAAAAGCATGAGGATTTCCATCTAGTTGTTATAATTAGGTGGGCATTTTACACATTCAAATATCAGGCTGATACCCGTAGGCTAGCCTCATATTATGACAGCGGTGACTGTACAACAACTTCTCAGGGCTTATAGTTCTGGAAAAGTATGAGGCAACCTGTGTCCTTTCTACTTCGGACCGCTGTAAATAAACTTATATGGTTGCTGATAATTGGGCTCGCCCAAGAGTTCTTGAATTTGATGTCATCTGAGTCGAATATTCACCTTTCAATTTGTATCAGAGTGTCACCATGGAGAGGTGAAGGTAGTGGAGAGATTGGAAGGGTGCATGTGGACTTGTGGGGTAGTAGAGTGATGGAGGGGGTGGTATAACAGTTCAGTTGGTGGAATCGGTGCTGCTAGTCGCAACGATGATGCATTGATGGATATGGTGATGGTATAAGAGTCCAATTGGTGGTAGTGAAGGTTTGTGGTGATGGAGTTGGTGAAAGTAGTGGTCCACTGGGGATGGAGTTTGCAGTACTATTACCGTTTTGGATCGAATGGCAATCTTGAACCGCATAGGCCTCATAGGAGACCGAGCTTTATAGTCCGTTGATCTGTTTTTAATTTTTGGTAAAAATGTATCTAAGATTTAGGTAATATGAGTTAAAACGTTGGCTCCTTGACCCATGGTATTGCCTCCAGTGTGGAAGAACCACTTCTCAAACAATTTCCTTGTTTGTGCATGATACTGACTCTTTCTGTCGGAACTAGGTTTTATGTGATTTGCATATCCTTCTTGCACTTTCTTGGACATCCAATAAGGAAGTTCTCATTTCTTTTAGTTTTGTTTTAAATGGGCAGAGGTGTATAATGCAAATGATTTTGCTAGCGGGTCCTGGTGTTCTCATATCAACTTTCTGTCTTGGGTCTGCCCTGAAGGTATTCTGCGTGAAGCTATTCTTGAAAATCTGAAATAGAACTTGCAACGGATGTGATCACCTTTTCTGTTTCAAGAACTTAGTTAGCTCTTTCTGTGATCATGCAGCTCACTTTCCCATACGACTGGAATTGGAAAACTTGTCTGCTGCTTGGGGGACTTCTGAGTGCTACTGATCCAGTCGCTGTAGTTGCTCTCTTGAAAGAGCTTGGTGCTAGCAAAAAACTAAGTACCATAATTGAGGGAGAGTCCTTGATGAATGATGGGTATATATTTCGATATGTGCTAGTGAATAGCAATCATGTTTTTAGATGAACTAAGCTTTTTAGTCTTTTGATATATGACATCTTTGCTAATTCACTTTGTTCTGAACTTTTCATTATCCATGTTCAGGACAGCGATCGTGGTTTATCAGCTATTTTTTAAGATGGTTCTTGGCAAGAGTTTTAACTGGGCATCCATAGTAAAGTTTCTAACTGAAGTCTCACTTGGCGCGTAGGTATCTCATTAGCATTGGCTGCTGAAACTCTAATTTTCTTGGTTGTCTGACTCTTTCTCCCATTTAGTGTATGCATAGGTCTTGCCTTTGGGATAATTTCTGTGTTATGGCTCGGGTTTATTTTCAACGATACAGTGATAGAAATTACTTTGACGCTGGCTGTGAGCTACATCGCTTACTTCACGGTATGTACCACACCCTTAACAATTTTCTCAAACTTTATCAACTATCTATTACCCAAACAGTTGTAGTGGCTTTCTATATATATGCTGGTACCATTGTATGGTTCTTTTTATCAGGACTTCGACTAATGTGTGGCTAATCTATTTCTGGACTGCTTGAGACACTAGTGTTCTCTTTCCTTGCTGCTTTATGTCCATTAAACCCAGTCTTCCTGGGTCTCTTGCTATACATTTAAGGTTGTTTTTCGGGGTGTGTGTCTCTGCGTACGTGTGCATAGGTACCGAGATAATCCTTACATTCAGCTGGGTCAACAAGCCTTCACAAATGGAGGGAGCAGGGATTAATGTTTTTGAATGGAGAGCTTTGTTGTTGCATTTCATAAACACTTGATATCTGCAAATTGTTGCATACTCAGCTATAAGTATGTGTTGCTTGTCTTGTATCAAAGAATCAGCTTAGCAATGGCCTGAGACTGGTAAATCTGATCATAGGCTTTGCGGTTGGCATGCTCGGCAGGGCTCGAAATGCAAATGGGTGAGCTTGGGAGAGTGCTTTATGTTGAAAATCCTGGCCAGAATTATTTAGATGTACCTGTAGAAATGGTTGGACTGCGATCAAAGTTAGGCCTGACCTTGGGCCCCAGCCAGGCCTGCCCTGCCATTTGATCAGTTCTCATAACGTTAGGAGATTAAATAATTCTATATGCCAAGGATTGGCCAGTCAATTGATCCATTTTTATCTTAAGCTGTTGCAACGATGATAAGTTACTTTAGCATGAGGTTGGGACCTATATTCTTCGTTTGTTTGTTTGCTGTCCTCTCATCTCCCATTAGATATATTCTATACTTCAGGCAATTATTTCACCTGGTCTTATAAAACTTCTAAATATATTTTCATCTGGTAAGAATTGGATCTTCAGGTCTTGCCAGTATGAGTATTTCTTGGTACGCATCTTCAGTTAATTACCATTCTTCAAGTCAAAATTCTGGATATTAGGATTTGTAGTCTACTTAAAAAGCCATGTGAGGATGTATTTCGGTTATTTTCCATAGAATTGCTTAACTGTAGGCGTATTTGTCAGATAATTTCGATGTATGGCAGTGGGCAGGTAGATGATTGTAGTTTAAATGAGAGTCCTAGCATCTACTTGGGAGAGAGTTATGCTGCACGCCAGATGCAATGAGGATAGCATTTCTCGTGTACCATGTGATTGCTGAATCATTTACATTAGCTGTACAGCCCGTGTTGTCATCCCTTCATATGATTCATGGATCTGTGACCATTGTTAACTAGTTCTGTCTGTCCTTCCTCCTTTCATTATCTGTCTTCTTTGAATGGCCCCACAGGTGTGACATCAATCACCAATGCCTGCTGCTCAGCTTGAGAACTCTCTTTGTAGGAGTAAATTTTAAAAATATCTCTTGCAATTGCAAGAAGGCTCCTTGTTGTGGGTAATAGCTAGAGACTGATCAGGTCTGAGGGGTTGATATTTTCTGAAAGCTAGAAACTTCTGGTGGGGTTTCTTTTTCATCTTTTCAGTAAGGAAGTTTTCCTTGTTTGTTCATGTGCATCAAGCTTTTAATTTTCCATAGTTCAAATTATCTCCATTGTCCTGATAAGCCATATGAATGAGAAGGAAAATTAGTAGTCAAGCAAATTTCCAAGATCTTCATGCTATGCAAAGAAGACTGACAAAAATCTGTTGTTTTTATCAGGCTCAAGAGGGCATCGATGTTTCTGGTGTTTTGACAGTGATGACTCTAGGAATGTAAGTCGAATTGCCATGGCAAAGTTTCTTTCTTATGACTTTAGTGAAACATCTCTTCAGGTGATCGACTTTGGCAGGTTCTATGCTGCAGTTGCTAAAACAGCCTTTAAGGGTGACGGTCAAGAAAGTTTACATCACTTTTGGTGAGCCTTTTGTTTTGTTTGAGCTGCTTCATCTTAATTGAGTTTTCTTGTGGTAGTTGAAACTGTATCTACTCTTTTAGAAGGTATTGCGCTGGGTTAGAGTGCATCAGATGCAATACCAAGTGCACTCTTGCATAGTCACGCATGGATTCTTTCTTGTGGAAACTGTATATTTGAGAGCTTGACCGGGTGGAATTGGCAGTGGGACTAGATTGACTTCAATCTTCAGTATTCAATCCTGCACAAAATTAACCAAAGACCATAGATTTCTACTGAAATTTTGTACCCTCTATTTTCAACGAACGTAAAGATCAGGAGATAGTTGCAAAAATTGAAAAGGTTGGAAGATTGCAAGTAATGGAGTATTTAGAAGGTATCTACAGTTTCCCTTAACTGGTGATAGCAAGTTTGATTGTTGCCATAATCGATTTTGTTTGGCTAATATCTTGCTGATCATGCTGAATGCCTCAAGAGTAGAGTAATTTGCTTCCAAAACAGAGAGTACTGCTTTACTTACTCTTAGAGTTTGTGCTATTAGACTCAACCATGCGAAATTTGGAACACAGATTATCTTCCCTAAAAGCAGGGCATCCTGCCTATCAGCTGTTCGTAGTGTATATTCTATCAAAGGAAAAATGCACCGGTATCGCATTTAGGTTATATAGATTCAGTCATGCTGCATTTAAAAAGTGATATGACTAGTAAACACCTTATTAATCTGAGGTCGAGTCTTTTCGGGAGAAATATGGTCAGATTGTGTATTGTGATTTATTTGTTGAGCTTTCTTTGACATTAGTGCTACCTTTACCATCCAGGGAGATGGTTGCTTACATTGCCAATACATTGATTTTTATCTTAAGGTGAGTCCTTGTTTTACTTGCCAGTGTCTATTCTTGCATATTGACACAAAATGAAATTAACGTTCTTATTGCACGTCCCTTGTGCATACCCCGCAAAAGGTCATCCTTAAGCTGAGCAAGAATGATGGTAGAAGAACATATAAGATGTTTCCACTTTGATCTGCAACTGAAGGTGTAACTAGTCGTGAACTCTTCAAAAATGCTATGAGCTAGTTTTCCTTGTATATTGTAAGACAAGCATTAATTAATGGAATATATGAAGAAAGCATCCCACATAGCCCTGGGATGAACATGCTTAATATCAAACTAGTCTATTGAGCTGGTTAACCGTGTACCTGTCAACCATCCGGTATGGCCTTTACTACAGTTTTAAAAAAATGAACTCCAAAAACTACGATAAAGCCATAAGTTAAAAAGTAAAATGCAAAAAGTGCCATCTTAAAGACACTAAAGTTTTAGCACAAATGACCTGCTTTCCATTTGAATTATGTTGACAATATTGGTAACTATTTATTTGTATTTTGCTCTGCAGTGGAGTTGTAATTGCTGAAGGTGTTCTCGGTGGTGAAGAGATTTTTGAACATGGTAACTGTTGCATCTATTCCTGTTATATTTAGTACTATACTTGAAGTTTATCCTCTGTCTTCTTGAAGAAGTAGAAAAAAAAATGGTAGGAGTTGACTTTACTTTCTTTTAGTCTCTTGCTTTTTTGAGTTCTTCCCCTCTTCACTTTTGTAGTTATTCATTTTCATTTTCTCTTGACACGGAGTTATCATTTAGGCGTATGGATCGTGTTAACCCCCACAATAACGTGGAAGCTGATAAAGAAAAGTTGTAGCTCCACAGAAGCTCTTCACTAGCATGTAACTGCATCGTACCACTAAAAAGCCTTATACTGACTTTGTTTTCAGATCCAACTCCTGTTTCTTTCACAAGCCCTAATGGCAAGTTATGAGGTGGCTAAATTATCTAGTTAAGATCTTACCTGATCTAGAGATTAGCTGGAACTGATTTTTTAAACATCCATTGTCCCCCAGATTGGATGAAACCTATCCACATATATTCTCAATGACTCCATTTTCAATGAAAACTTATTTTGCTTCCCTCCTTTTCATTTTCTTGCCTTTAAGCTTCTTGAGCCATTTACTGATCACTCAATATGATCCTATCCTCATGCTAATGATAAACTACTTCTAGAAACCACCAGTCCCCTGGCTTGTTGCATATGCTCACCTTCTGCATGCAGTCTTGAACCTGCTGCTTGAATCCTTTCCACAAGGTTTCTGAGCATGGATGATATCCCCTTCAAGATGATGAAAATTCAGTAATGAGTCCTGAAATGAACGTTACTCTCCACACCTCTGCTTGACAGTTAGATCAACAAAGTCCTTTAACCTGCCAAGTAATGTCATGATAGCCCTGAGGAATATCAGGCATTCAGCCACCCACTCCTCCACGCAATACAAGAAAATTCCTGTGTGTACTGATATATAAGAATATATGGTTCAGCTGCTTCATTTATAAAACTTGTTAAAAGAACTTGTACTGCCTACGATTTTATGCTCCAACACAGTTCGAGATCACACTAATACTTGAAGACATGCTTGGAGGCATGAGAAATAGAGACCTTTCTCAAATTTACTGATACATCAAACAGGCAAGCTGTCTTAAAAGAGAAGGGAACGAACTTGTATACTGAAAACCCTCGAGTAGTCATAGGTTCTAAGTAGGAAATTATAATCTAATAGGACAAAGCGATTAATATCACCTGATATCTGATAAATCTAAAAGGGAAGAAAACTAAATCAAATTCCAATACGGAAAATTATTTGGGCCCACATCACTTAGCCGGTTTGAATTTAGGATTTAAGTAAAACTCAGAATATAATACTTTCAGGAAGAGATGTTGATTTGATAGAAAGAATAATCTTGTTGATGCCATTTTATTAGACCTTCTTTTTGCCTCCTTTCCTATGTATAGAATATTCTCATTATTTTATTAAATGTCTCTTTTTTTCTGGTCGAACCTTTTCCATGTCAAGGGATCTGATCGGATTCTTTTTCCTTTCCTCTCTTTCAGGAACTTCATGGGCATACCTCATTCTTCTTTATGTTTTTGTACAAGCATCACGTCTTGTAGTTGTCACAGTCTTATTTCCATTTCTGCGTTACTTTGGCTACGGTTTGGACTGGAAAGAAGCCACTATTCTCACATGGTCTGGATTGCGTGGGGCTGTTGCCTTGTCTCTCTCCCTTTCAGTTAAGGCAAGACTTCATTGCTCAATCTTTAACAAATACATAGATGGCATAGAACTTAAAACATGAATGTTTGTAGTCATGTTTTTCTCAACATAGGTTCTTCTTCTGTGACAATTAAAACATTCCATCTGATTTCTGGTCTAATTATGCTCTCATGTCAGTTTTGATAAACTACCCGCAAGAAGAATATCAGATAAAAATCTCGGACACTATTTGGACCTGTAAGCATTGCATTCTTGTATAAGCACTTCTATTTGTAGCCCATGTTGCACATTACCTCATAGGACTTCTATGTGTCCCTTCCTATTAGAAAGGAAACCTGACCACCTAGGGCATCTTGGTCTCATGTCACACTCAACTAACTACAGTCCTATGTGGAAGTAGGATGCAATGTATTGCAAAACATTTTACTCAACTTTGTTTACTAAGTGATGTACTGGGGATATGAACATGCTCCACTACATCATATAGAGACGCGTAAAATAAGGTACTAATCAAGTAACATCACATAGAGTGACTCATTGACTTTGTAAAGAACTCTTGAGTTGCTTTTCAGCATCAGTGGAATTAGTTTGCCAGACAGCTGTAGCATGATGATTCAGATTAAATAGTCATCATTTTTGGTTTTACTTCTCTTTGTCCATCTCTTTCTGATATCACACAATACCTCTGTCACGACTTGGAGGATGATAGTCCAGCTAAATCATTCATTAACCAAATAATAACACTAATTTTGTCATGTAAGAAGGCCTTTTCTACTTAACCGGGTCTAAACTAAACTTAACTAACCAGTTAGATGAGTAATGTACAGGGACCAGAGCATCCTGCTGAATGAATGACTACATACTCCTGTCTGAAACCAGTTAGATGGGTAACGTACAGGGACCAGAGCATCCTGCTGAATGAATGACTACATACTCCTGTTGAAAGAACTAAAATCCTTGCACTGACTATCATCAACCAGAGAAGTTTTGGTCAGCATTGCAAGCATTACTGTTGCAATCGATTTTCCATCACTACCCTCTCTGTCACTCTGCCACCACCACAGAAAGGATAATGAGGCCAGGGTCTTAACCACCAGAATGGCCATCATCATAATTAGGATCAGCACTACAGTTGCTGCATTAGCCTCAGCCTCACTGGTGTATCAGCTGCTGTGAACACCAGCACAGGCAGAAGCACCAAATACCAGCCATCCCAACTCCAAGATCTTCAGCTTTGCCGACAGCACCTCTATCCATTCCTACCCTGGTGACAGCACATTCCTACCCTGCATTACCTTAGTAGCACCTGCTCTGGCCACACTGACACCTGCAGTACTGGCACTAATGAGAGAGGCAATGATGGTAAAGGAGGTAGCACGGTTGATAGTGGCAAAAAAAAGTTGATTCAGAGACAGTAGTATGCTGGCTGATGCACATTACTATTGATGTCAAATAATTGATGGAGGCGGAGTAACAGGGTAGTTATCCAATTAAGGGGGACAAATGTAGTTTATGTGTGTGTGGGTGGCAGCTTTATGAGGATGAATGCACTAGGTTCACTTGGGTAAGGATAAAAGTTGTACTCAAGGTGACACTGAGTATCAGGGACACCACCAGGGATCAATCCCTGGAAGGAGCACCAGACCTATGCTGCTCCACAAATCTTACCAATAAAAGAAAATGGTCAAGTGCCACATTGAGTTTGCCAAGAAAATAATAAATATGGAGTCATAGATTGTTTTCCAAATAATTAATTGGATAACGGCCTAAAGATTACTCAACACCGGACCTGCAGTTGCCACTTGATAATTTTTATTGAGGTCCACAAAATGCAATCAACTTAGTGTAAAGTTGAATTAGGTCCTTGATTGCTTGAATTGCTTGCCTTGTATCTTTTAAAAGATAAATATGTGACAGTAGGCTGTTATATGGTGGATATAAGTATGCAATGCCTAGATCACAATCAAGTCTCTTCTTTAACATCTGGAATTGTAGTGTCTCAAGTAAAATTCAAGGAAGAGCCCCATCATCCCACATGCAATTTTTCCTTATATTTTGTTCTTGACCCTTGCATTTTTTACTGTTAGAAAGTCCAACCCAAAAGTTTAAGCTATTAGATGGAGAGAGACCACATGAATATAAAGAGCATTTAGGACCTGTTGTCAATCGATGTGGGATAATACTTCAACAACCCCACCACTCACATGCAAGTCGGATTACGAGTAGCACGTGAAATTTTGCAATATATGCAAGCTGGATTATGAGTAGCATGTGAAATTTTGACATCGCACATTCGCGTGGAATTTTTACCATGCACATTCGCGAAAGGGATAGCATTGGCTCTAATACCATGTTAGAAAGTCCAAACCAAAAGCTTAAGCTATTAGGTAGAGGGAGACCGCATGAATATAAAGAATATTTAGGACCCAGTGTCAATCGATGTGGGATAATACTTCAACATTGACTATTTTATAAGTTATAATACCATTCTCCTGTTCATAACTTTTCTTCTTTTCTGATTATTTAATAGGGCTCTAGTGGCAGCTCAGCATCTCTCAGTACTAAAACAGGGACTCTGGTATGTTACATCAGATATATGATGCGATTAAATAATAAATTCTGAAAAACATGGATATGAACTGTGATTTTTTACTTCTTGCAGTTTGTCTTTTTCACTGGTGGAATTGTCTTCTTAACTCTTATTGTAAATGGATCAACAACACAGTTTGTTTTGCATCTTCTTAGCATGGACAAGCTATCATCAGCTAAGGTGAATTTTAATTTAGTCTGAACAGTTTGTTATCTTGAGGCCAAAAACAAAAAGAACATGGTATCTTATCCTCTTTTTTATCATTTCAAACAATAATGACTATGGTTAATGCTTGAAATTTGAGATTACTTTATCGAGCATATGATACTATAATGAATCGACGGTCGGTGGAGATTCCTCCTACTCGTTCTTTTCTTGATGGTTTTCTCATTCAATGTATTTTCAACTCATATTTTGATTTCCCCCGGTTTTTGGTGAAAAATAGGAAGATGATGTTCTTAGAACTGATAGTCTACTTGAGTCAATGCCTAGTGGTGACATCTAAAGCAAAAAGGACAGCCTTTCAGTCTACTTTGACGAACGAAGATACTGTCTTTAAGGTGGAAGAAAAGGTCTCCGGCATACATAAAAGATGCGGCATACATAAAAGATGGCAGTAGACCTTAGCTTTAGCTGACCATGAAATTCCTATTAACTTTCATTTCTATAAGTAAATTTGACCTTTCCATTCCCACAAAGCTTAAAAGTCTGTTGTTCCATTATGGTGTACTTATTTTACTCTGGTATCTATGACAGAGACGCATATTGGAGTACACAAAGTATGAAATGCTGAACAAAGCCTTGGCAGCTTTTGGTGATCTTGGAGACGATGAAGAACTAGGACCTGCTGACTGGCCTACTGTGAAAAGATATATTACAAGCCTAAGTAACTTGGAAGGGGAACAAGTGCACCCTCATACTGCGTCTGAAAGTGATGCGGATCTTGACCCTCTGAATTTGAAAGACATACGAATTCGTCTCTTGAATGGTATATTTTTCATTTAACATATTTGCTTTTTCCTGCAGCCGCCTGAGTCTGACCATTGCATGCCATTATTAATTTTAGACTTCAGAGAGGCAAAATCACCATGCGTATCAGCAATCACTGTTGCTTGTTAAGCTTGTTGTTTTTCATTAAAACATGGATAGGATGGTGACCAAACAAGAGAATTGTCTGGTTGGTGTTAAATAAACTGATAGAAAATCCTAATGGTTGAACTAGGTGCATGCTGCATTAATAAAATTTCCTTTGGTGAGATTGAGGGGAGCCAAACAGAATGTTCGCTACACCAAATCTCCGAAATTAGAGTCAACTGGGTACTATATCGTTACAGGCTCTCCTCTTTTTTCAACTCAACAACAGCTGAAAAATGGTTGAGGGGATTGGATATGAAACTTTCTCTTCCTTTAGTAACTCTTACATCTTATGCCAAAGTTCTTTCCCACAGAACCTGCTGCCCGCAACTTCTAACAGTGACAAAGTTCTGACCCATAATTTTAATGCAAGAGCATAGCAAAAGCAGATGATCCACTTTCTTTGTTCACCCTTTACTGTGAAAATATCTGCTGATGACTTCTTCAGCTTTCACCTCTTTGATAGATGGGTTTGATGCTGCAAAGGTCGACATATTTATCCAGTGAAGCTGTTATAGGAATTCTGTTTAATATGCCTTAGATAGTGATCAGTAAACTTTTATTGCCGGGCAGAGTATGCATTATGCTTAGTTTATATAGTATTAACAGAACTGGACAGGTTTGGCCGGTTCAATAGGTTGAACCTGAAAATGGTTGGTGGTCCAGTTTTCGTCTTAAATTAATAATTGCATTCCGATTGAAGCTGGTCAAACTGATGAATTGGTCAATTTAGTTTGAGCACATCTTGACCATTTCAAAAATGTAAATTTGGATTTGTTTGGTATGAATTTGAACCCCAATTTCTTGAAGCTTTGGACATGCCTCAACCACTGCACCAAATACAATATTTCTTTTTACATGTCTGTATTTAATATTGCTAAGTTAACAAGCTTCACATCCATAAAACATAAAAACTGCGGGAGGAATGCTGAACATGTTACCTTGAGGATTGAAGGACTTTGTCCTTGCCATTTTGCTGGGCAAGATTCGTGTTAATGGCTGCATGAGTTTATGTATACTAATATTTACCTGGTGACATTACCTCATGTTGAACCAGCAGGTTTAACTGATCCAACTGTCTACAAGCTTTGTATTGTTCGAATTTTATGGCAGTATTCTTTTTTTAAAATAGGATTGTTAAAGTAATTTTGTGAGAACTTGTAATGAATTGGCATATCATCTTTGTAATAGCGCTTTTGTATAATAAAGATTGTTGTCCATTGACATCCTAAGCATAGTCACTGATGAGTACTTTTCTTTTCATTTACTTTCTCAAACCGTAGACCTCCTACCTTAATGAATGCTTCAACTCTTAGTTGAAAATTCTTTTGTTCTTTTGGTTAGTATATATTGCTTGTTTAAGCTTGGCCATTTTTTTTGGCACTACTTTTTGGATTACATCATCCTATACAAAAAGCAATTAGTAAATACTCTTCTTTCACTACCACATTTCCTAGATTGTTCTAATGCAATACACTTCACAGATGTTTTTGGGAACATATATGTTGATGTTTCCAGTATTGCTAAACAATTCTTAATTTCAGGTGTCCAAGCTGCTTACTGGGGTATGTTAGATGAAGGAAGGATCACACAAACTACTGCAAACATAATGATGCAGTCAGTGGATGAAGCAATTGATATGGTCTCTTACGAGCCTCTGTGTGATTGGAAAGGCCTAAAGTCCCATGTTCATTTCCCAAATTACTACAGATTTCTTCAAAGCATCTGTCCACCGAAATTGGTTACATACTTCACTGTGGAAAGGTTGGAGTCTGCATGTTATATTTGTGCAGCCTTTCTTCGTGCCCATAGAGTTGCGCGTCGACAACTACATGACTTTATAGGTATAATCTATATGGGAAATGCTCAACTTTTAGCTGAGAAATGGTTCTCTTTCTCTCATCCATTTCCTGCATATTGTAGAAAGTCTCTGCATCATAGCAAGTAATCTTTTATTTAGGCCGTATACAGCTGCCCAGCCCATTTTCTTATCCACTGGTTCAACAGCTGACTAGCTAAATTACAAGTTTAATAATTTTAATTTGTCCTTAGGCTTGGAAGTGAAACTGATTAGTTAATGAAATATTGAAACGGATGGCTTTTTTGTTTTTTCTTAAAGAAGCCTTTAAAGTCTTGGAGAATTTGTGAGAGCAATAATTTTTTATTCTTTGATAAACGTTGTCATCCTAGTGCGTCTTCAAAATTTGATAAGTTCACCCAAGATTACCATATCAATGAAAACTTACTTTAGTGAGTCATGATCAGAAACAAGTATTTACTTTATGTAGTGCATGGAAGTTGGCCTAAGATACCACTTGACTACTACAACCACCAAATGAAAAATGATAAACTAGTCGCACTCTGTGCATGATAATAAACTATGACAGTCTATGAATGATTGTAATCATTAAAATGGCAAATATCTGTGTTCCTTTGATTCTATCAAGACTGAATGGGGATTGGAACCTCAACTAAATATGAAAAATTGTATATAGTAGTGACTACTGTACTGGGTATAAGATCCAGTATTGGTACGACAGAAAGGGCAGTGCCTGCATCATTGTCGAATACCAATCTGTTTCACATGCAAATGCAGATTAATATCAGGATTGAGGACATGGGGAGAGAAAGGTTTTTTATTTTATTTAATTGTGTGGGTTGGGGGGGGGGGGTGGTGTTGGGTGAGGGGGGAGAACTTCAAGTAAGATGGATATAGAAAAAATAAACAATTAGATGCTTGACATTCAAACTTTTATGAGAAGAAAATATGTTCCATGCAATGGTAAAGTGAAAACTAAGAACTTTGAGAAGGGCCTCATGCAGCCTTTTGCTGTAAGTTCTTTCTTCTGTGTTCTCTAAGGGGACAATCAGTCTAGGTCCTTTTCTCTACTGATGTATGCTTTTTGCTACTGATTTGTGTTAGTAGATGAAAATGAGCATGATTGAATGTAAACTTGAATAATGTATGAAAAACTGGGGATTCAAGAGCTCTCTTAGTAGGTTCAAGACAGTATATGGAGTGGGATGCATTAATAGATTATAATGAGAATGCGAGGCTAGGAAATACCAACTGGATTATAAAGAAGATGGAGAGAAAGGTAGAGATGCCATTTCCATTATACTAGTGGAACTGATGAAATGGAGAAGTTCATACGGTATGCCATGCCAGATGCTACCTAAGCTTAAAGACAATTGCGCTTGGAGTGCAAAGGAGGCAAATGTATTTTAATGTCAGATTTTAGAGCAGTAAGCACCAACATGAGCACAAATGAGTGTATCAAATATGATGGAAATTGATGGATATATAGGCATTTCAAAGAATAAATAGAGCTCCAAATGAATATGTGCACAAAAGAAAAGCACCAAAGAAAGCTGGTTTGCGCAATCTAAATGAGATGTCTTGCCTGAGGTAGTCTGGAAGGCTACTAGTGCATGGTTCGCTACATCCCTTGTCACGAATGTGTTATGATGGTGCTAACCTTTGTTTGGTCGTCTAGTTGGAATAAGAACAGATAGTAAAGTTATGTTGAAGATAATATAAGTAATGTGCACACTTAAATCATGAATAAGACATTAAGATGCATGCCCACATAAAGATTTTGAAATTTATTTTCGAACACGAATTATCATAAAGAACATATCGGTTGAAAGTAACATGGTTTTATATTGGAACATGGGCAATACCCATTTTGGTGTTCCAAATCTCTGATGTAACATTAAAATAGAAAGTTCTATCTGTAGGTATTGATAGAGAAACGTGGTATATTGGTTATGGATTGATAGAGAAATGGGGTATTTTGGTAACCCCTCATTGTCCCTTTAGAGTCTGATTGAGGATATAAAACTTCATGAAGGGCACTCGAGCTAAAGAAGTGCGTGGAGACTCAAAAAGGCTTGAACAAACACTTTAGAACGACCATTAGTAATTGGATTTTGCAGAAAAGTTATAGTATTAAACAAAGCACAATGGTGTAAATGCATCAATAAAGCCAACGTGACTAGTGGAAACAGGGTTTGTTTCTATAATTTATCATGGAATTTGTTCTTCAACTTGTCCTTATACTTCAATTTGATCATATAAGGAAATTTATTTGGAAAAAGTGGATTCTAACTGTTGAGGTAAAACACAGCAGAAAGCATTTATGACCGTAATGCAGCATATCGGATGCTCTCTTTACTCTACGTATACTAAAACCCTGGCAGAGAACGTGTTACTCTTTCTGTTTGGTACTGCTTCCTAGATATATATAATAGATCTGTTTATGGGGTTTTTCTTCGGAAAGAGTTCTAATTTCTTCGGTCTCTGTCCATTAGGTGATAGTGATGTGGCTTCTACTGTCATCAGTGAAAGCGAGGCAGAAGGAGAAGAAGCCAAAAATTTTCTGGAAGATGTCCGTGTAACATTTCCTCAGGTTAATAAGTGTGAATCTCTTGCTCTTCTCTGTCTTTTAGCTTTCCCTTACTAGTCAAACTCATTGGATGTGCATGCATTGACTGCTGATGTGATAGTCTATGTATCTGATTGATTTTCATATTGGAAACTGTACCAGGTTCTCCGCGTGGTTAAAACGAGACAGGTTACTTATTCCGTGCTGAATCATTTGATTGATTATGTCCAAAATCTTGAGAAGGTTGGGTTATTGGAAGAGAAAGAGATGCTTCATCTCCATGATGCAGTGCAGGTACATTTGAGTGGCCTTCCATTAATTGTGACATCTGATACTCCGTAGCTCACAAGAGTACGTACTTTTAACACAGACCGACTTGAAGAAACTTCTGAGAAATCCTCCTTTAGTTAAGATGCCCAAAACAAGTGATTTAGTTAGCGTGCATCCCTTGCTGGGTGCCCTTCCTTCTGCGGTCAGTGAACCACTCAAAGGCTCAACCAAGGAGACAATAAAACTACGTGGTGTGACGCTATACAGAGAGGGCTCCAAGCCAAATGGTATTTGGCTTATATCTAATGGGATAGTCAAGGTAAGTTTATAGAGCATTGGCAAGATGGATTTTCCCACTTATTCAGTTGAAGATCTATTTCTTTTGTTCTAATAGCTTTTTTGTGGATCTTTGGCAGTGGAGTAGTAAGAGTATAAGAAACAAGCACTCATTGCATCCAACTTTTACATATGGTAGTACACTGGGCCTGTATGAAGTGTTGAGTGGGAAACCATATATCTGTGACATGATTACAGATTCTGTTGTTCTTTGTTTCTTTCTGGAGTCTGAAAAGATACTTTCGGTGCTTCGGTCAGATCCTTCAGTAGAAGATTTCCTCTGGCAGGTATGACTACTATGTATTTCCCTTAGCGAGCTTGCAGAAGCCTATGTCTGATATCTGTTCTAGGGACTTAATGTCTGCATCAAGATCTCTGTCATCGAGTAACAGACATCTTTTCATTGTGAAAAAGATATCGCTTTTTTCTGGATGATGGTTTGCTTATTTTACTGTTTTAGTAATAATCCAGGAATGGTATTTAAATTTTCATCGAATGATCAAGGATGTATAGCTTATATTTACTTGCAGGAAAGTGCTATCATTCTTGCAAAGCTCTTGCTTCCTCAAGTATTTGAGAAAATGGCAATGCAAGAACTGAGAGCTCTTGTTGCCGAAAGGTCAGAAATGACAATATACATTAGAGGAGAAACTATAGAACTACCTCAACATTCCATTGGATTTTTGTTAGAAGGATTTATAAAAACACAAGGTGTTGAGGAAGAACTGATTACATCGCCAGCGGCGCTATGGCCTTCGCATGGGAATTCAAGTTTTCGTAGTCCAGATACATCAGGTAACCTAATCTATTATCTGTTGGGAAGTGTGTCACTAGATCATTGTACTCAATTTTGATTGATTCCAGTATCTTTTGAGCAGAACTCTGAAGCCCTTGACTCTTGCAATTTCTTCATCAATACTTCAGTGATGCGAACTTTCTACTGCTGTTTGCAGATTCATGTACTGTAACTCTTAGATATAGAGTACCTTAGCTATGAGGGTAGTGGTAGCCTAGCCAACTTCTTTCTTTTCACAAGAAAGTGATACTCTATTTTAGCTGGATACAGTAAAGAAGGTAATCTGTAATTTAAAGGTTCAGTTAGTTTCTACAACCATATATCAGTTAGGAACAGCGATATGCTTCCCCGAGCATACCAAGCCATTTTGATGGAGAAGCCAACTCATGAATTTGTTTCCGTGGATTTTTGGCAATAGTATATTAATTTCGCTTCCGTAAATGGTGTGTTACAATGTCATTGACTGCCAATTTGGTGAGGCCATTGTGAACCAAAGACATAAATAGTGTATCATGGAGAGAAGTACTAATCTGATGTGTTTAGCTACTAAAGCTTTTATTTATGCTAATGGCAAACAGGAATTAAGACGGTCAGTTTCTCCCATCAAGGATCTTCGTATCTTGTGGAGACTAGAGCTAGGGTTATTATTTTTGATGTTGCTGCATTTGAAGCCGACAGTGCTCTTCCAAGATCATCTACATTGGTTCCTCATTCGGTAGATCACCCCCTCAGAACCCACAGTCGAGAACATGGCGGTCTTATGAGCTGGCCAAAACATTTCTACAAGGCTAGGCAACATGGGCAGAGCCATGAAGAAAATAATCACCAAGCAAACAGTATGTCTACCAGAGCAATGCAGCTGAGCGTCTATGGCAGTATGGTATGGTCGATTTCTTTCCACCTAGCTTATAGTTGCATAGTTCTGGAGACTATTGACTGGGAAAGTTCTTCATAGTGAAAGCTTTTTAGGATGATGGTATATCGAAGCCTGTGTGGAAGGGGGTACATTTCCTTTTTTCCTCTGCATTGAGTTCTAATGCTGGGTTAATCGTGAATTCTTTAACTTGAGTCTCGGCTACGTGTCTGCACTCAGCAGTCAGTACTAACTATACCTTGTCTGAATTCACAAGGTGGATGTTCGTGTCCGAAATCGAAGCTTCGTCAGACCAAGCCAGCCGAAGACTTCACATAGCCAGTCGTACCCAAGGATTCCTTTGAACCACAATCGACCGCTTATCTCAGTCAAATCTGAAGGGGCCGCTACTGCAGGGAAGAGCCTTGAGGTGAGGGAGTTCACTAGACCAGCTCCTCCACCTCAGATGCAGAGCACAGACACATTGGAAACTCATGCGGATGACTCCAGCGATGATGAATACGGAGCCGAAGAAGTCATCGTGAGAATTGATTCGCCCAGTAGACTTTCATTCCGCCAAGCTTCTTGAAAGAGGAAAGGAAGTTCCTTTTCGACATTGTAATCAACGTTTGTAAACAATTGCTTCCATTGTCTAGTGCATGTAAATTTTGTCGCGCCAACACTCCTCTTACAGATGCTCGCATTGTAAGAAAGATCACAATAAATGATAACAAAAAAGAAAAAAAGAAAATTAAGGGAATGAAGAAATAAGACATTCGAGGAGATATAAGTGGCAAAGTCGAAGCATTGTTCACTCTATAGCTGTCCTTTTGTTAGTACTATTGTTTCTTCGTTTTCCCTTGTTCATCTTTCATTTGATCGAGCAGTTTGCTTAGCGAGAAGAGCAGCAGAGAGAGCTATAAACACGGTAGAGTCACACTCGATTTGCAGACGAAAAATCGAGGAACGACAAGAGAAAAAATTAGATGGACAATGCGTTGCGAATAACTTAAAGGCTCTGGCATTCGGACATCACCCTTGTGATCTTGGGTAACATTCCGATGAAGATGATCCCGGCAGGTTTACCGTCAGAAGAGTACTCCACATTGAACATCCTAACTCCTAACTGTTGTGCCGTGCTCTCGCATGCTAAGGAGGTATTTTCATTTTTCATGAATGGAGAACTTTCCTAATGGCTACTAAGGTCCGATATGGATATTTTGCCCAAACGTTTTACAGATATCCCATCATTAGACAAATAGAGGCTCTTTTTTATCATACCTCACATGACAACGGGTTGTGGTTTTTTTTTATCTTTCTATTTAGTCTAATTTTAATTTGGAGTGGCCACTAGTCATTATTGGTAGGTTGATTAAAAACTTAATCGGGGTATGAGAGAAATATCACGATTCTGCGAATCAGAGATTCTAAGTAAGGGGACTTGGTTATGTTAATAATGTCAAATTGAGATCACTAACGCCTTTTCGATATCTAAAACGATATGATGTATCTAACGTGTCACACGACTTTCCAAGCTCTACTCACTAATTCTAATCATTTTAATCATGGGCTATCAATCAATCAATCAATAATTGGACAATCAATGTCAATCAATCAAAGCAATCATAAGTTATCTCTAAAAGGAAGGCAATTCAAAACATTCAATGCCTAATGAAGCCCTACTAACTTATTTGTTCAATGAATTATGCTGTTTTAGGGTTTTTTAGTGGTTGAGACCCCTTTTTATCCCTAAACTGAGGAGTTCTCTATTATGCCACTTGGATACTTCAAAAAATTCAAATTTTACTTCTGATGGGTGGCCACAAGGTTTCGGGGACATTCCGTGAATTTTTGAGATTTTTGATTTTTTTTCTTGGGAAAAATTTTCTGAGAATTTTGTTTCCCCGAAACTGATTTTTTTATTTTCTGTAAATTTTTATGGATTTTTCTGGATTTTTCTCGTTTTTGTGGATTTTTTGAGAATTTTTTTATGAAATTTCGAAAATTTTTTGATTTTTATTAATTTTCTATAAAATTTCTAATTTTCCAAATTTCTAAAATTTTTTATGATTTTATAAAATTTTTTATTTGATTTTCCAATTTTTTTAGATTTTATGAATTTTTTTAGAATTTTTTTATTTTATGATTTTTTGAATTTCTGATTTTTTTATATATTTTTTTATTTTTTATTTTTTTTAAAATTTTCCCTCCGAGAAAGCGAACCGGACCAAACCCGTTCCGACCAGTCCGACTTGCCAGCACTAGCGTCGGTCGGCGCTCCGGTGGACACGACGCCAAACGGCGCTCCAGTGTACACGACGCCAAATGGCGCCGTTTCTTCCTTCTCTTCTCTTCAACATTTCACTGAGCATATGGTGGGCGTGAACCAAGTTTTAAGGTTTTTGAGACCGCCAGTTTAAACCAATCTCCGACGACCTTCCGGTGAATTTCCGACGCCAATCTTGAGCTCTACACCAACTAATTATCAAGCTCTAACAACCTAGCCTAGTCAGCTGGCCGCCGGACCACTGCCGGCCGGTGAAAACTGAGCCAAAAAATGCTAATATGCAACTATTCTAATCCTGTTTTTTCTAATTTTGAGATCACTAATCTTAAAACCCTAACCACCTATATCGATCAAAATGATCATTAAATCATCAAACATAGTCAAGAATGACTAACTTGAGTGACTATGGACTACGGGAAGCACTCCGGCGAGATTCAGGAGCTCCGGCGAAATGGTTTAAGAATGGCCGACTCGATCAATGCATTTCACTCTAAGTTTTGCAATCAAACAATGAGACTTATGGTCATGATCAAGTTTTAAACATCAAGTGACTCAAAATCATGACGAAAATAGCACGAACAAGCATGGCTAAGCTTAAACACAGAATCTTGAATCTTGTAAAACCATGATCGCAAGCTGATTTTACCTGCTTCGTTGAAGGTGAATATGACGTTTCCGAGACAATCAGCCACCGTAGATATTTTCCTCAACGCTTGAGATCCAAGCTAATGGCCTCAGATTTGTCAGGGAGCTCCTGAACATATCGGTCGAGCTCGATTTTCAAGCGCTGACGACCAAGCTTGCACTGATCGTCTCATGTGAGGAGGCTCATCGTCTAGGCTGATTCGCCGACGCTTTTCCAGCTGGAAAAGCATCGATCGCTCGGTCTTGAAAGTGTCGACTCCCTCTCTCTCTAGAAATCTCTCTTTCTCTCTCTTAGAATTTCCATCGAGCATGTTCTTTGCGCGGGATAATGTTTTTCTTCCTTATTCTAGCTCGATTTCTCGCAAAAAATTCGTTCCCACCAATCTCCGAGTTTATTACATCGAATCTTCGATGCTAATTGGAGATTCCCCTGCTGGTAAAACTGTTTTTCATGTGCTCAAATGGTCTGGGTAAGTCGGCGAAGTAGTGGGTCGAGAAGATATTTTCCATATTTTTTCATGTGTGGGGTTGAACCGGGTAAAGAAGATGATCGACCCGGGTCAGGTTGGGTTGATCCGTCCAACCCGGAATACCCGGGTTGGTCTAAAATTGCACATTAAGCCCAATTTTGACCCAACTTTTCAAATTTAACCCTAAAATTGGATTCATCAGCACATTTTTCATTCAAATATGAGATTTGTACCAATTTTTATTACAATTAAACCCAAAATCCTCAAATTTTAAATTCGGACAGTAGGGATTTTGTTCAATTCAGTAACCAGATGATCTGATTGGGGAAAATTGATACCAAAATTAGATTACCCATGACTGATTAACCCTAGGAATGGTGATGCCTTGGTTCGACAATTTCAAATTGACGAAGATCCCCAATTTGGGCTTAAAATCCCTAATTTTCAATTGATTTTTGGGATTTTTCAATTTTTTGTTAAATTGTAAAATTGGGCCAACCAATATGCAATTAAAGGTCCTTGAATCATTTTTTGTTAAGACACTATGGATTAAAAATGACTAGAAATGACTCAATTGATTTTTTTGTTCAATTTGGGTGTGAATTTGCCCAATTTTGGGAAAAACATATCCCCAATCGAATTTTTTCAAAATTGAAGATGCAGTGATGAAATTTGAATTAAAATAAAGCTAATGAATATTTTTATATAATTTTTTTTAACTCCATTTGGTATTTTTCTTGATTTTTCACTTATTTTGGCCAAAAGACAATAAGAAAAAATTCAGAAAAATTATAAAAAAATTATTTTTGGTTTAGAAATAGGTTCCTAAGCATGGCCAAGGTTTCTAATCCTAATCTTGTGATTTTTAAGAAAAATTGAGTAAAAATCAGGTGTCAACACTAACTCCATCTCATCAGGAGATACATCCAAGTACACAAGGCCATCGTTCCACGTCATCTACAAAGACACCCATTGCATTCCTCATTTTACCATAACGGTGCACCAAATTTTCCCTAAGAACTCAGATCAACCAAGGTATAGATGGCCGATTGTCTCGTCATAACCTCACAGATGGAGCAAAGCCTCTCGATGCCAGCAGCACCTTAACAACTCTTCCTTTTGTTAATTACCAACAGAAGATCTCAACCTTGGTCGGCACCGGATAGCATCACATTGTTGATTCAACTGGAGGTGCTTCCGGGCAACGCACAAGATACTGTGTCGTGAGTGAAGATAACGCAATTGTAGTATCTGTATATATACTAAGCTTGAGTTTGTGAAATAATTATAAGTGAATGTACTCAATTATCAATAGTAGTTGGACCTGAGGCACATTTTGGGTGGATCTAAGCAGATGTATTCATTCTTTCGCTCCGAGCGCCGATTTGGCGCTCCTAAAAAACATTTTTTTTTAACGAAGAAAAATTTAATGTTCTTTATGTCATCGGGGAGCTAAGAAAAGGACTTTTACGCCCTATATCTGATACGCTCACCTATTGATCAAATCTAGTCAAAGTAACTTTTGAGACTTGTCCGACATGATTATAACATTGCCAGTGTTAACCGGTAGAATTCACGTACACTCTACCAATTGGTAAAAATATGGTCCACCACGTTACAGCTTTTACATCAACAGCACACTTGATGGACAAACGATTTGCGATCCTCAGATTGTCATAAGAGAGATTTTTTTCAAGTTGTCATGCTCAATATTTCTCTCTGAAGTCGATCTAGTTAATTCCATTGCACACCTTTCAATCTCAACTTGGGAAAGAGGTTTAACCTTTATCTGCCACTTGAAAAACAAAGAAAGTTGCTTTGAACATCCATTTGTGACATCTCTTTTGTCCATTTTATGCAATTAATTTGGCTAATTCAATTCCTAAATGAAGTACCAACTCAACAAGATCAAAAGTGATGAGATCAGTAGATCAAAGAAGATCAGCAACAGAGAAAAATAACATATAGATGAGGACGCATACATAGATTTGAGTACGTTAATGCAGGACTTCCTCCATATCCATCTATTGTCTCCCACCATTTCCCATTCCAAAACCAAAATGCCATCTACAAGAAGTTCCAACTTCATTGGACCGTCCACGTACAAACTGTACAGAACTAGACTCCATAGGGACAAACTGTTTGATCATCCTAAGAGCAGAACTAGGAGACAGTGTATTGAGACGTACTGTATATCTAAGTAGATAAGAACTTACACGTCAGTAGTCATAACTTTATCTAACAAAACTCCACGTTAAGTACCACTTCTTCTCCCTCCAATCCCTGAACCAGAAGCCATCCATATCTGACAGAACTCCACGTTACTGACCAAGTTGGACACATAACTACTAGCCATCCATATCACCTCTCACGCCTCGTAAAGCATTCCGACCTCAATACGCTGTGGCAACGGTACCCCTAAAGCAGGCAGTGCAGACCTGCAATTACTGTGCAAGACCTCATAGAAGCCAAGCAGAATCTTATCGAACCAGCCACAACTATTGCTTATGAAAAACCTAGTCTTGCCTCGTATGTGTACGACACCAGCAAGCTTCGCCTCTTCTATATAAGCAACTTCTTGATGCACTTCCTCTGGCGAGCCAGGCGATGAGAAACTTGAGCAGGTCCGTATGTGCGCAATCAGTGCATTGGTAACTTGAGTGACTAAGTCATCTCCTTCATGATTAAGTGAATCTGCATATCCATACTGAATCACACATCCATAAACTCCTTTCAGGCCCAGTTGATTTACAATGATTCTCTCACGTGGAGCGACTTTTGGAACCAATAAGTATCTAAGAGTAATGAAAACAGTGACTTTGTGAAGAGATCTCATGTTCTTTATGTAATGACCAAGAATGGGAGTAAGCCCATCTTGAATATTGGTGTAAAAGAAGCATAATCCAGGAACCCTTTGCATACCAGGCTCAGACAATAATGTCTCAAGCCTGTCGAGGTTGATCTTATGTGTCAGCTCATACTCCACCTTTCTCTGCCTTCCATAGAACCAACCAAACATGATAAAGGCGAGAATAATAGATACGGCAAAAGGAATCCATCCACCCTCAGGAATTTTTGTGAAGATAGCGCTGACATAGACACCTTCTATCACAAAGAATACACAGAAATATAGGGCAACCAGCCCCGTGGGAGTTCTCCAAATCATGATCATAACCAGGGTTAAGAGTATAGTGGTGATGAGCATGACTAGACTGACAACAACACCTGCAAGAGATGCTTAGTTGTTAGTAAAATCTTTCCATATGATTATCAAATGTACCCAAAGAAAAAAAATAGCATTGATACTATGATAAACTTTTTCACAGAGTGCCAACACCCACTTTCAATAAAGAGACCATGAATGCTTCATTGGGTTAACAGTGTGAAAAGATTTTATTCAGTACGCTATTGCACCTCCCTTAAGCAATTTTATATTCAGTGTCTTGCCTTCAAAACCTTTATAGAAAGATTAGAAGTATCAGGGAACCTTTTTTGAGTTTTTATTAAGTAGAAACTACTAATCTAAATTTCCCACCAAAACTCAACTGTAGTATGACATATTCTGAAAAAATTCCATAGTACCTTGGGTGACCTTAAATGTCCATAAGTATATATGTTTAAACAATTGAGGTGTTTAGTACAAAATAAATCTCAAATGCCGAAAGCAAAAGGTTGAAAAGCAAAACTCCAAGCAGACCCTCACAATTTATCTTCATTATTCCAGCGGTCACATGCAGATCTTTTGGGGGAGTAGAAGATGACATTAATGCAGCAATGGCATACTAATATAGTTGTTCTATGATATAGAATTCAGGATATCATATACCCACCAAAAGCATTGGCAATATCTTTTCCATCTCCAAAAATAAGAATGACGGCAACACAGAGGATCATGAGGATGTAATTAATTTCTGGACAGTAAACTTCGCCTTCTTTGTTGGGGGAAGTATGGACCACCTTTACTCGAGGAAAATAATCAAGTACTACAGATTGCTTAATTACAGAGAAGGTAGCTGATATTAACGACTGGCTTGCAACAATTGCTGCAAGTGTGGCAACAACAAACATTGGCCAGTATATAGATCTTGGAATGAACTTGTAAAACCCATCGTCATAATCATTAGGATGATGAATTAAGTACGCAGTCTGGCCGGCATATGTTAGTACCGGTGATGGATATATCATACATAGAAATGCTATCTGTTGAGGAAAAGTGGCATTAGACTGGTACCTTGGAAAAAAATCAACACTAAGAGCTTGGGAAAGAAAAGAAAGGTTCACCTGGATAGAAGTCCGATTGAAATGACCAAGATCAGCAAACAGAGCTTCTGAACCTGATATAAAAGAGAGTCACATGAATGTACCATGTTTCCCATTGTCAGAAGAGCAGGTTTATTTTAATGCAAATCCACAACACAAGCTTAGTGCTTTATTAGGCATCAGTGAGTACTGAGAGCAAGTTGAATGCACTATGGCCCAGTCCAATCTGTCCCTTAACTCTAGAGAGAGAGAGAGAGAGAGAGAGAGAGAGAGAGAGAGAGAGAGAGAGCAAATTTGAACTCTAACTACTGGAACACAAACTGAAATAGGTATTTCAGATCGTGTCATGACATAATTCATCCTTGTACATAATATAAAACTGTGGCAAAATATAAACGGTAAAGACTAAGGATACTCCAGATACCGTTAAGTAATCCATCAGGGCATGGTATCAGTAAAACTCCTTTTGCCTATCTAAGTTTATAGCTCGAAGTGAATTGCAGGAACAAGCAAGTGATTCAGGAATTATTCTGTAAAGCTTGAAGCACATTTGTTTGTAATACATTTGATCAATGGACATTTAAAATACAGCAGCAAAACCTGACAAAATCTTAAGAATTACAGAAATGCCCTCATATAACCTGACAACCTGGAAGTACCCATAAAAATCATAGTCTAAATTTCCATAATGACTCCTACACGTACCATGTACAACAGTTCAAATGAAAAAGGATCCATACTTCTATTCAAGTCTCAAGAATGTGATCCTGTTAGTCTTGGAGCTCATGTAATGTGAAATAACAGTAAGCTCACCCGTAATACACAGCACAGTTCCACCAAGTGACAGCCAACCTTCCTTGCTATTTCTCCAGAAGAACTGGACAATGTAGTGTGGTGACAAGGCCTTGAATATACTTGGATAATGCTTTATGATGCTGTAAATTCCTACAAGTGGAGTGGTCAATGTCCATGCTCCCATGATGGGAGAAAAGAGGAAACTCACTTTAGATGTTCCAAACTTTTGCAGTAGGAACAGAACGATAAGAACTATCGCAGAGAGTGCTTCCACCAGAGCTGAAAAAAAGTGAATATGTGTAAACCTACAAATGCCGGATTCTTTTTTTATTCACTTCAAACTTAACGCGGAACTGATGGTCTTAACAATTTGCCACCTTGAAAAAATAAAATAACATGTATAGTTGTTGATTCTTACATTTGCTGACAGAAGGAAAAGGTGCTCTTACTCCATCCATTGCCGATAAAACTATCAACAATTATAATAAGTCAAAAATTCGAAACCCCAAGCAGAAATCTCAGCAAAGGGGGAAAAATGGCATGGTGACCAACCTGAAATTGCAGGGGTAAGAATACCATCACCGATTAGCATACACATCCCCAACATAGCAATAAAAAGTAGTACCCTCCTCGCAACTATGCTCTGTTCAAAGAATTTTCCAAGCCTACTTTGCTTTTCAATGCCCTCAGGCAAGCCATGCCAGGAAACACCAGAGTTTGATTCTACACGTTTGGAACGGAGGATGCCAACATTCACTTTCCTACATAGCAACGAATACAGTGCAAATGTCCCACCTGCAATAGCAGTTGTCTTCATCATTCAAAAACATAACAGCTCATATTATGAGAGAGAAATAAATTTTAATTTCGAAAAAACCATCAGAAAGGTCAAAAGACCAAATTGAAGGAGAACTGAACATCATCAGACACCTCCTAGCTTGTTGATGGTTAACTTAATCTCTGGAGTATACTTGCTTCTAAAACATGAAAAAGTTTTCAAATGACATTCCAGCAATGTTTCCCCAGTGTTGGACAACTTCATGAATTTGCAATAAAATACTGTCAACATGACAATAATCGACACTCTTCATCAAATGGGGTCTCCATTGTTTAATGTGCTACCAAGAGAAAGATCCAATATGTTCCCAAACAATAAATGTCTGACTCATGGAGTGGCTCTGAACTACTCAGGATCATTAATGGCTTACACCACAATGCTCTAGGAAACTGTAAGGTCCACTTCTAATAGACATAACCATTTTGCAGGTCATAGAATTTCTAAATTGTTTTATAATTGTTGATTTCAAAAAACCTTCCTTCAGGTGTCACTCCTGCTGCCATTTTCCCATTCATTCGGCTGGAGTTGTAATTTTCTCTTTAGTAGTGTACTTTTCAGCAAAAACTAAAGTGAAAACCATGAAACAGATGACTCAAAATGCTTTACCTGGCTCTCTCAAAAAACAAAGAACGACTCCTCCACAAATCTAACTCTTCAAGAGAGAGAACTACTCCAAAAGAGCTTTCGAGCCTTCGCAGTTCATGTCACCAATTTTAAATTCTTGAGGCAACAACTGTGTGCAGAACTCTGGATACCACTTTTTTGACTAGACTGGTTTTAGAATTGTAGAATAATGTTCAATGGTGTGTGTAGAAGGAGCTACAGAGTGGACTAGAGTATGTGGGAACCAGAAGAATTAGCAAAGCAACAGTAAGAAATGAATATAATACAAACCAAACTAAATCAAAAAATTTATTGGGGTCTCGTATTGACCTTCACCCTGATCATCAGCTTTGAGAGCTATTCCCGTGTACTTTACAACACCAATGAGGGTGAGCGTCCAAAACATGATACAATAGATCCCTAAGTAGTCTTCTTCTGTTGGAGACTTTAGTGGCATTGATGGGTACACATACAGGGGAGATGTTACTAGGCCTCCAAACACAACCCCAAGTGTCTGGTAGGCAAGTATCAGAGTAGCCCCTCTTCCCTTCTCCTGTTTCAAACACTTTCTTTACTCAGAACATCTGACTGATCTTTAACTTGTCAAGGTATAATTCAAATAGTGCAGTAACAAATTCCAAAATGTATAAAAGACGAAAATTGGGAAGGAAACCAGTAAACAAGGTTCAATCGCGGCATTGTTCATGGCCAAAGACATGGTTACATGCTTTTTAGCTGTTAAACAGCAAAAAGTGTCATGATTGATGCACAAACAATTGACATTTTCTGCACAAACGGTTGTCCCACATGATATCTGAGCTTGAGGTCCGAGTTTTTCCAGTTCTTAACAATATCTGAGGTGGATTGCTCCCAAATATGCTTGACGTATACAATGTTTTCTTTCAGAACAAACAGTACAAACACTTGAAAGCTTTTAATTTTTTAGCCATTCAACCGATATGCATTATTCATTGTAAAGACGAACTTGGAAATCACAATAAAAATGAAAAAAAAAACACAAAACGAAGCCAAAGCGTTCACAATCGACAGTGAACGATGAAAAAGCCGCAAAGACCTCGTCTTTTCTCCACGGCAAGCCCACTTAGAATCCGACCCAACTAATCAGACTTTCAGAAACCAAAGCATTCACAATCGACAGTGAACGATGAAAAAACCGCAAAGACCTCGTCTTTTCTCCACGGCAATCCCACTTAGAATCCGAAAAACTCGAGCTTTCTATTTTCCCACAGAGACAAGACAAAGACAAAGACACCCATGTTCATGAAAAGCGTCTGTACACACACACACGCAGTACCTTGTCCAGACGGTGACGGCCCGGCGGGTCGCGAGAGTCGGGGAGATGATGGTGGCGGCGGCCGTCGCTGCGGCCGGAACCAACCTCGATCTCCGACGCAGCCACCGCCGCCTCGGGCGGTCCGACCGGTTGATTCGTGGGCATCGCCACCCACATGCAGCCACCCAGCTAACAGCAACTCAGCTTTCTCGTCACTCGATTCGTGAACGTGAGAGGGAGCTTTTGAGGCTTACTGTCTTTTGCTTTAAATGCGCCCTTCGGTTCTCACAATGCTTTGAACGACAGTCCACGAGAAGTCTACGTGGTCCGAATCAACCGTACGTTTCCATGCAAGTGCGCGTGAGACATTACAATCGAACGCGCGCCGCGTCTATTGAAAATTCCAAATAAAAGCTTAAACTGCCATTATTTTCTCAAATAAAGATTCGAAATGGACCTTATGTCAAATAATGGCCTATTTGGTTCAATTTTGAAAATGCTATTTAGGGGAATGCAAATACCTTTGGGTGAAAGTCAATTGGAGAAATGCAAATGGTGTTTGATAACAATATTTTGTAAAGCTATTTTGGTCAAAATATAATGTTTGGTGAATTATTTTTGTAAATGGATTTTGGAAATAAAAACCTAACTTACCCTTCGCCGGAGCCGGCCAGCCGCCAGCGAGCCAGATCTAGCGCCGGCGGCCGTCGCTTGAGGTTGGGCGATCGCCGGCGGGCCAAATCTGGGGCCGGCGGCCGTCGCCCGAGGCCGAGTGACCCTCGGCGAGGGTCGCGGGACCCAAGCGGTCGCCTAAGTCGCGCGACCCAGGCGGCCGGCCCCTGGGTGGCGCGACCTCAGGCGGCCGTCGCCTGGGTCGCGCGACCCAGGCAGCGGGTCGCCCGGCCTCTTGCCAGCCCGATCCGACGCCGGCCGCCTCGCTGACCTCCCTCGCCGGCCACCTCATGAAGAAGAAGATGAACAGTACACACGCAGGGCAAAACCGGAATAAGCCAAAATAACTAAGAGTAGTTTGGGGATAAAAAATTTGGGTTCAGCATTTGCCAAATGCTAGCATTTGGCAAATGCTGATCCAAATGCTGAACCAAACACCCCCAATGACCTGAAATGGCCATGTCAATCTCGAATAAGGGCTCGAAATGGCCATGACTGTTTCAAATAAGGGCCCAATCTCACCGGCTGCTGGCCGGCTAAATATTCCGACCCATCAAATATATTTTCGTTCAAAGACAATTTTAATTTTAATTTTTTAATTTTTAACTTTTTTTTTCCTGATTTGTTGTTTGCCGATGACTAGCAACCAGCCAGCAATGATGCTCGGAAAGGGTTGGGTGAGGTGACCCTCGCCCTAGGTGAGGCAGCCCTCAAAAGCCCAGGCGAGGTCCGCGAGGGCGGCCCCGAACGTTGAGTTGCAAAGCCGGTGGTGGGGGTGGAATACAGACAGCAATATATGTCGTCCATAAATAATATATGAGCTGGAATTCCTATCCATTAATGAAGACGGTTAGTAAGTTCTGGGGAAGATGCATAATACTTTGGGTGGGGAGAGTTACTTGATATGCCCCTTTTCACATTTGTTTAGACAACCACAGGTGACATTGCTTAATTACATTTGCAGAAGCATGAATATATGTTGGTCTGGTTGTAGCATTTCCTTTTCATAGAGAAAGTTGAAATATTTGATCAGTAATAACAGGCAGACAAAGAGTGATTCATATCATTGATGAGCAAGTTGCAGCACCATAGCATTTTCAAAATTCCGAAAATCGAGTGTGTAATGGATCGATGTTCCGACATCTCGTGAAAAATGAATATGCAAAAACACCTTTTTAAATCTTCAAAACGCATCATTCTGTATGACTTACTCAATATGTGCTCTAAAGATAATTGTGAACAAAATCGTATTAGAATTCGTGAATGGAATTGGCGACAAGTTTGCGAGCGAAAACAAGCAGTATTATACACTGACCTTAAAAAACATACACTTATTCGAACGGACTCAAATTTTTTCCTCGTGTATATGTTGGATAGTTTGGTGAACATTCCATGCAAATTAATCATACGACACCTGAATGTACGACGTACCATCTTTATATCAGTGGTGCACGCATAGTTTATTTAATTGCTCATATTCATGGCCCTATTAATTAAGCTTATTCTTATTTCATTCCCAATTCGAAGCCCGCAAGAATTATGAAGCACGCTGTTTTAGATGTAGATTTAACCTTAAAAATCCTAAAATAAATTCAATAAGAAAGCTAACCTACATACTTTTAACTTTGAAAACGTCGAACTCATTTAAATCAAATAGGAAGGTTTATATTTCCATAAATGCTCTAATTGAATCTTATGAAGTGTTCTAATATCGTTCTTTAAAATTTATGAATAATTAATTGTTGTCAATATAATTAATCTTTGCTGTAAATTAGACCTATTAAATGGATCTTAAAACCCATATATGACACATTTAAAAAATAAATGGATCATAAATGGGTCAATACAATTTTGAAGAGCCCATCTTAAATGGGTTTTAAAGTTTTAAGCTTATTCTAAATGGGTTTTAATGGATTGAGTGTTGAACCCATTTCCAATCCACTCATCAATCCCACCCCTTTTTTATAAAAATATATTTTTTTTAAATCACATTTTTTTATTTTTAAATTTTCTTTTCTTCTTCTTTTTTTTAAAATTTTTTTTCTCTTTCTCTTTTCGGCCGGTGGCTGGCCACGGCAACGGCTGGCCACAAGAGAGGAACGACCTCGCCACAAGTTGGCAAGGCCTTGGGCTCGTCGAAATTGGGCAAGCTCGACCTCGCTGGCCTATGGTGAGGCTTCGGCATCGCCAATCTGGCGGGACTCGAGGTCGCCGATCTGGCGAGGTCGAGCTCACTCGAGGCTTGCGAGCTCGAGTCTCGCCACAGGCCGGCAAGGCCTTGGCCTCGTCAGATCAACGAGCTCGAGCTTCGCTCGCCTCCAGCAAGCTCGTCCTCGCCCTTGGCCAGTGGCCAAATGCCGGCCGTTGTCATGGCCAGCCACTGGCCAAAAACAAATTTAAAATTAAAAATAATTAAAATTGGATTAAAAAATAAAAAAAACATTAAAATTAATTAAAATAAAAAATAATTAAAAATTGTATTGTATGAAAATGTTTTAGTAGTATAATTTTTAAAAAAAGTCATAAGAAATAAGTTTTCCTATATTGAGTTAAATATAGAATTGTTTTAGCAATATGAGTCGGGTCGTGTATGGTTCGGGATATTTACATTACAAATAAATGGGTCATAAATGGGTTAATGGGTCAGTTTGGATCGGATCATTTATGACCTGATCTAAACCCAATCCGATCCACCCGTTTAATAGGTCTACTATAAATTAAAGATCATATTAAGAGAGGTGATTTATATATAACTCCACACTCGACAGTTCAAGCCACGAAGAGAAAACAGGCCCAAAAATGACAACCCACAAGGCAGCTAAATTTCATTATTAGTCCTCGTAAAGAAATTTATAATTTGGAAACTACAGCTTCAGATCTAATTTGTGCCTAAAGGATAAAGATTACGAGTTACCGCTACACTTGCTTTGATGACTATATCGGGTTCCTTTTTTGGGTCAAATGATATCAGTGGTTGAACATCGTCATTTGGGTAATATTCTTCCTTGACTTTTGTGTGCTTTCGTTAAATAGAAAAAGATGATTTCGCCTGCATTTACAGATCTAAATTAAGTACTGTTAATCACCTTTTTAATGAATGCAATGCCGGTTGGTCGGTCTCTCTGGATCGGAAGGTGACATCATAATGACATGGCCACCTACTCTCGGGCTTAATTCTAATAAAAAAACATAAAATTTACCTCGAGGGATAATTTTAATTCGAACATTTTTTTTGTCTTATAAAAAATATCAAATTTCACGTAAATCCCATATCTGGTCCGAACAACTTGAAATTTTCATATCAGTGGAGCTAGATTTGGGACTAGAGTAAAAACTTGTGTTTTTTATTAATACAAAAAAAAAGATTTGGGCCAAAATTATTACTTAAGATAAAGTTAGTGCTTTTTTTTAAAATTAGTCAATTACTCTCATTATAAAGATTGAAGATGGACGCATTAATTTGTACTAAATATAAATATATTTTTTTTTGGCATGTTCTACCTTTAACTCTCTCCACTCTATGACTTTTGCTCTCACACTTGTGATACTAGCGTTTCCAATCTCCCAATTCCTTTACCAGCAGGGCCGCATGTCTATTGATAGTTTGTACTAAATATAAATTGCGACAATGCAAGAGATGAATCCTTTTTGCTTCGGGGCACCGAATGTGAACACTTGACTACTAAAAACGATTAAGCATCACCCTTAAATTCCTGAGTTTAAGGCAACACTAATTGTAGGATATGAATGTAGTCGCATTTTGGTCACGTCGACATTTTCTTTTCCCATAGCTTTTGTGACAACAAAGACAGTGGAATATGCTATATCCATGATATAGTTTAGTGGTTGGAGGTATAGCTTTATGCGTGGGAACCCCACTAGGATTCCGATCTTGTTTAGTATATGTGTTAGGTTCATGGAATACATTCTGAAGGGATTGCGCTGTCATTATCCTGTGCAGCATAGAAAAGTTGAAACCGGACACGCGGCGACACCGGATCAATGAAGAGGCGATTGAGATTCGAGTGTGGGATCGGATGATCTTCCTGTTGACTAGCGCTAATGACCGGACATGCCTTTTGGCGCTTACAGTTTGGATAAATCTAAAGCCGAAGTGATCGAGGACCTTGCGAACAAAATCTCAGCCAAGAAATGAACTGTCTTGGTGTTTGTACATGTGTCATGTGTTGTTGTTGCGGAAATTATAGCATTTCGCATATAGTGTACCACATGATACAATTTGGATAGATGTGCAATCTTTCATTTTTGGAAATTACATATAAGATAGAGAGCTTGTCCTTGCCCTGACCCTCACTCTATCCCTCTCGAATGGTGATGTAGTCGCCATCGCCATCGCCACGAACTCCTTGGTCGAGGTCACCCATAGCTGCTGTGACCTCAGGGCAACATCGATCAAGGAGTTTGCAGTGGCAGAGGCCCTTGCCGAGGTCCACTGTGGCCCGAGAGAGAGAGAGATGGCAAAAGGGCGGCCCAAGCCAAAGGGATGGTGGCCGGCGAAATGGAGAATGACAGAGTTGGCTTGAGAGATTTACTAGTTGTTGGTGGGGATTTTGAAAAAAAAAAGTGATAGAAACTTATATGAAAAGGTTACAAACTTAAATGTGGACTTGTTTCTATTTTTATTTTCTAGGTAAAGCCTTTTTCTTTTCTCTTTTTTTCCTTTTTCCCCTCCAAAAAAGCTCCTTTTTTATAAAAGAGTGGGGGCATTTAAAATCAAAGGAAGCTTCATCTTGTCCAATCTTCGCTTCCCTGGTGACTCGAAATATTCCACTTTTGTATGAAGATTCAAGCATCCACGAGCACGACCCCACGATGTTTAGGACTTTGAAGGTATTGTGACCTCAGCAAGGAGATTCGTCAAAAGATATCAAGAGGTTTACCAAAAGACGTCCTTTCCGGGACATCCACGCCCTTACAGTTTTTCACCGTTGTATCGAAATATCACAAATCTTAATCATTTAACAGATCTCGACATGTGACTGGCATCACTGATGATGATAGCAATATTACGATGCATTTAGCGATCTTTTCTATGGCACTTTGAAATGGCCCCAAGAAGTACTCAATTTAGGTAATTTGTTATTGGATCTCCCTTCGTTTCCATTCAATGAGCGTGTATACCTAGAACAAATCAAATGTGCGAGCCAAAGTTCCAACAAGTGGTTTCAATATAAAATCGATGATGGCGCAAGATTGCTATAGAAGCTTCAAATTCACAAAGGAGCTGTACTCGGCTGTTCTTCAACTGTTTCCTTCTCTTGCCATTGTCATACAAGATCAAGCATATGTTTGGTGGAAAATGATGCATGGTCCATCTTCGTGAGCCGAAATTCCAGTCCGACTGACTCGGAAGCCATGTCATCCCAGCTGCATAGTTGTCAAGTTACATTTCATGGCCGAAACAGGCATGCACGTAGGTAATTTAATCTATGATTCTCCAAATTTCAAAGATAAGTTACTAAATTCTATGCAAACGTTTTATACCCCTGGGAAAACTTTAAAGGAGATGATAGCATACCGTGAAGTTTCATAGCGGTAGAATCATTAATTCGTTAATGACTTGCCAACAATTAAACCGAATCATTGGCCTGTCCGCCCACGGGTCCGCCCACGTCCAGGATCGCTTGAGCCACAAGGGCTTGAAGACCTTTTTGGGCAAGCGTGCACAAGGGCATTTAGTGAGAAAGTCCAGCCTAGCCCAACTTGAAGATTTATGTATAAATATTTGATGGTTTTAAGGCCCTGACCGGGCCTGCCTAATGAATACCTCTAGTAGCAACTAATGAATTAAGCATTGCACAATGAGAGCAGTTGATAATTTTACAATTGAATTTGATAGAGGTAAAACCATCATTTGTTGGTGACTTAAAAACAAGTAATTGGGGAAGAACTGTTTGTACAATAAGAGCCATTTGCAGCAATCACAACAAACAAAGTCTTGCCAAATCTTTCTAACTTGGCATCGGTTGATCTCATATCACGGACACTCGCGATCGTTACAATCTATCTATCAATCTTGGGAAGAACTGTTTGACCGGATGCATTACCTCAACTAAAATATCTCCAGTTCTTAAGCTTTGCAGAGAACAATATATCCGGAAGGATTGTTCACTGATATAAACAACTTCTTGCCCGAATGGCCGAGGTGTGTCGATCATTGGTCAAGTGGGACATACTATTTCTCCTGCACAGGGCCGTGGTTATATGCTAACAGAAAAATTAAGTGTAGCACTCTGAATGAGCTTCTGGGATTTGTACTACAGCCCGTCACTCCTCCGAGATCAATAGTTATCGTCTATTTATCACGGGTTGCATGTGTCCAGGCCGGCCTTGCCTTCGGATTTCTGTTTGATCACAATTCTCCCAAAAGTCTTCGGAATCGGCATCTGCATCAAGAAGGCTTGACCGTCTATTATTCGTCCATTTCAACATATATACCAAGAACTCGGCTGTCAAGTCTTCTATCTAAATGGTGCAATTTACGAAAGAAGTCAAGAAAGGAAAGATAAACTCGACACGTTCTAAAATCAATACAATAAGCTCTCAGAAATGTGCAACCAGCAACCCACGGAGGATTCTATTGGTTAAGTCGATTTGGACAATTGAGTTTAGGACTTGGTAGTTTTGATCATGTTGTTTACTTCTCCCTATAATGAAATGTTTGGTTGATATAAATAGGTAATTTTGAAGCGGGGTTACTTCTTCATTCCGAGTCCAATATTCGGATGAGTTGCAAACTCGAACGTCTCGATTTGACTAACAATCGTCTCCAAGGTGACATTCCCCAGTGTCATCGTTGAACATTATGACTGTCTTTGATTCCTTGATGTCTATGGAAATTCGCTAGGAGGCGAATTCTTGCAAAACTTGAGCTGTTTCTGCATTCATGCCAAAATTGGTCGGATGGACTTAATTAGCAGAATGTGAAAAGGCTTATGACTCAATTGACAAAATTAAAAGGTTTAGGATTAAATAGACAAAAGTGCAATAAGTTTAGGACTTTTTAGACAATTTTCTCAAAAAATGTTTGGACCAATTCTTTCATTGGCTTTTATTGTAAAAATTGTTCAAAAAAATTATAGGAAAAATATATCCAATTCATATTTAATTATATTTGTTTAATGTAAAACACATAGCAATCCATTAATTAATGATGTCTACGACAATCGACGAGCTCCAAGACGATCCGACTCCAGACAATTGGAGAGCGATCGAGATCGCTCCGCGGTTCCCTACTCAGGCACAAAGTGCGCGAGTGAGGCTTGGATGGAGTGATGAATCTACAAATCTAAGTGTGATGAAATGTAAATTGCGAGAAAATTAAAGGGTATTGGAATGAAAATACATTGAAAGGAGTTCACAAGGAATTGAAAATACAAGGAAATTGAATGGATGAACTGTCGGTGGAGTGTTGAACGTGCATGTATGTTTGTTTTCTTCCAAAGCCTCAGCCTCTTCCTCTTTCATGTTCTCCTATGCCCACCAGGTTGCTTCAACTGCACTCCAACTTCTTTTTTGCAAATTACTACATGCATTGCATGTCAACCCCTTGTCATCTCGTTTTTTAATTTTTTGTTTTGTCATGCCCATTGGTTTTCTCTTAATCGAGCTTCCACTTTCTTTTTGTCTACCACATACTAAGTAGTCAGCATATGCTCAGAGACAACATATTCGGAATTATTGAAAAAAAGATGCCACTATTCATGTGAATGTCGTTCCTTTAGAAATAACCTTAGTGATGACAATGCAAATTCATTATGCATGTCAAACGAATTGTATTTTCTTGATCTCTCTTAGAACCAGCTATCTTTGGGAGACTTTCGCAACATTGGTGGAAGTTGCTAGCCTTTTTGAAATGGATTTCTTTGTGAGACGACAAGTTAAATGGGCAGATTCTGGACTTTCTATGCCATTCAAAGCAATTAGAAGTTCTAGGCTCAATAAAAGTGGCTAGAATGAAATGCTTCCGAAATGTTTATTGAAGCTAGGTTTGGAAATCCTCGACCTCAATGACAATCAACTTACTGGTACAATGCCTTTGTTTGGATGACACTCTCGATTATTTGAGATTATCGATCTTCGGAGAAATTACTTCATGAGGACATTTCTTGGAGAAATTACTTCTTGCTTATGTCCAGTACTTTAAGCCTAGCACATAACAACCTCCCTAGAGGCATTTCTCATTGTTTCAACTTCTCCAAGATGTGGACCAATTCACTTTTGCTCCTTATTTGGGATTCTGGTGGGAGTTTTTTGTTATGGTTAATAAAAAAAAGGAACAAGCCTAGAATTCACCAGCATGATTTCATATCTATTTTCCATTGACCTTTCATGCAATACATTAGCAGGACAAATATTGGAAGGGCAATCTAGGTTTACTCAGACTTCAAAATTTGAGCCTCTCTCAAAATATGCTAATCGGAAGAATGCCTTCAATTGGCAACTTGAGACATTTTGATTCACTAGATATATCCAATAACAAGGTATCGGGCGAAATCCCTCATAGCATATCCAATTTCCAAATCGCTCATTTTCTGTGAAACAATTGCACCCCAAATTTAAGTTCCATAAGCATTCATCAAGTAATTCATTTCGTTTCAGCTAGACTACGAAATTACCAAAACATGGCGATATGGTTTCATTGTGCAATTTTCCCATGTGGTAGGACTAATAGCCGAACCTGGAATTCTCAGCAAGTTTCTCATCCTAAACATTTCACATCAAAATGTTTAATTAGTCACAGTAGGTATCGATTGGTTATATGTAACAATGTTGATTGCTTTAATTTCTTGAACTCTTGCATTCTCAGAAATATCAGTTGTAAGGGATATCGAGGAAGATAGGACACGGTACGAGGATGTAGGGCCGTGTTCGGAGATATCTGACTGCAACAATTTCTGCATCGAATTCTTTCAAGCTTTGGGAGGGTTCTGCTAGCAGGATGGTGGACTAGGACAAATTCGTTGCAGGTGTAAAGTTCCCATGCATAACACCGAGCCAAAGCCAAATTGTTTCTTCTCATGGTTCGTATCGTTATGAATAAAATTCTACCTTCCCTACCAATTCTTCTTATTTCAACTTTTCCTGGGAAAACTCATGTTGCGTAGGCTCGTGGATAGATGATGTTGGATGAGCTCGTGGATTAGGGAAACTTCCCAATTTTTTTTTATCATCTCTCTCTCGTAAGAGAGAAGAATCTTAAATGCAATAGTCATATCATGTGTCCCTAACACGGAGAGAGGCCCATCATAGTGCGGATTTTAATAATGTGGCCCAGCACCCAACTATGGCTCGAGCCTAGGCTGGCTCGAACTGTTAGGCGTGTGCAACATAAGCCTACTATCTTTCGCTCGGGGAGATCATTAGGAGGGAGCCTAAGTTCGAGCCTGTAAACATATTCAATTAGACCCACATTCATTTAAAAGCTTAAATCAATGAGTTATCGGTCAACTAGGATATATTAATTGCTCTACAACACACGAATTATCCGATGTGGGATTTCTTTAACACATCTTACACGTATATCTTAACACGAACATGTCAATATTCATATTGATATATATTGTGAGAGGCCTGGACAACACATTAAGCTCGATTTTTCAGTCACGTTCGGGATGAACCTGCTAAACGATGACCTCCAATCGTTTTAATGTAATTTAAGATTTTGACTTTTTACTATATGCCAATCTTGGCAACTCTCACTCTCTCACAAAGTAAGTTGTTACTTTAAATTGGGAAATATATGGAACATTTAAACACTTATACATGTAAAAGGACCTCGATAATTTTCTTTATAATGGTTTCCTATTTAAAGTATATTATTTTTTATCGACGACTTTTTTTTCTTCCATTTGTACTCCTTTCCACTATTCTTACAGTTGCTTTGGTAGGTGCAATTGCTGATTTTGAAATTACTGTGGGTAAATTCATAAATATATACTATTAATAAAGGGAACTTTCAAAATTATTGTACATCATCAATTTTCTAAATTGTCCTTCTGATTTCTGACCAAAAAAAAATTGTCCTTCTGATTTATATGATTCTTCCAAAAACTAAGTCTAAAATAACAATAATTGTTTTTTGCTAATGGGTACTTACTCCTGCAGTCATCACATAAACCAAAACATTCTAAACTCCTATTAATGACGAGGTCACTCACCAGCGCTCAAAGAACAAGAAACACCGATTCAGCTAACGCCGGTTCACGAATCACAAAACGTCAAATCTTGTAGTTATTATACTTCCCGAGCATCCTTTAGTATTCGTGTGTGACGATATCATCCTACATAGATCATAGATGTACGTTTAATGAGTATACATCTTCATTGATTGTTTCCTGCCAACATATGCTTGGATCACCTGCCATAGAACCGAAAATGAATGCAAATATGCAGGAGAACGATGTAGGTAGCACGGGAAAGCTCAAACCTTGAAATCACGCAGCATTCTGATGCTAAACCTACAACACTTCCGCAAGCCAGAAAACATAACTCGCGGGGAGCGATTGGATCCTGAAATCAGTAGCTTCACATCAACCGACCTAATCAACTCTGTAGACAAAAAAAGAAGAAGAAAAAAACACAACCAACAAAACGATGGTTGTATAAGTAACAACGACCGTCTTATGTGATGATTGCAGCACCGTAACTTTTCCATTGACAACCGGATTCGAAACACACGTAAACCGTCTTATGTGATGATTGCAGCACCGTAACTTTTCCATTGACAACCGGATTCGAAACACACGTAAATGTAAGACAAAAAGCGCCAAACCAATTGATGTCCTTTGAATGTCCTTACAGTTTGCCAACGATGGCTTGTGTTGCAATCCGTGCTCTTCATTTCGTGAATGCATTTATTAGACATGAAAAAGTGTTTTCGTTTGAGAGTGGCACAGATTTTTGAACCGGACAACCCATGTAAACATTCTAGACGTGCTTGCCAGAACGATTTCAGGTGAAGGGACAAAAAAACTAACTAGTTTGCATACCGATGTCAATCCAAAGCATGCCTAATGGGAGCTGAATTATCCAATTAGGAACATCTCTCACTCAGTCATTAAGATAATTTAATTGTCCGTCAATTTTAAGCGTAACTTATATGTATAAATGGATTACTTGAAAAGCGACGGCACTTGGTAATGTCCAACCAAACATATCAATTCACTAGTAGAATAACTCTGTTTGGACGACACTCTCGATCATTTGGGATTACCGATCTTGAGAGAAATTACTTCATGGGGACATTTCTTTGCAGCTACGCCATCTTGCTTATGTCTTGTATTTTAGGCCTAGAACATAACAACCTCCCTAGAGGGATCCCTCATTGTTTTGACAACTTCTCCGAGATGCGGACCAAATTTACTTTTGCTCCTTATTTGGGATTCAGGTGGGAGTTTTTTGTTATGGTAAATAAAAAAAGGAAAAAGCCTAGAATCGCCATGATTTCATATTTATTTTCCATTGACCTTTCAAGCAATACATTAGTAGGACAAATATCGGAAGGGCTATCTAGGTTTACTCGACTTCAGAATTTGAGCCTCTCTCAAAATAAGCTAATCAGAAGAATGCCTTCAATTGGCAACTTGAGACATTTTGAATCACTAGATATATCCAATAACAAGCTATTGGGCGAAATCCCTCCTAGCATATCCAATTTAGACGTTCTAAGTTGTATGGATCTTTGCTTTAATAATTGTCTAGTCTTGTTCAATCGAGCAATCATCTAAGCACTCTTGATGATTAATCTATTTATCGCGGCAATGACGGGCTTGGCACAAGTCCTCCTTAGTTTGGCCTAGAGATGAGCATGATGATATGGATAGACGAGATGGTCATAATTTGAGCGACAAAGAGTCTAGTGAAGGAGACTCCGTAGTTGTTTGGTTTTATTCAGGATTGTGATCGGATTTCCTGGTGGCATTCTTTGGATTTTGTGGCATATTATATTTCATGCAAACGTGGAGGATCTCCTATTTTAGGACAGTGGATAGGATTATAAAAAAATTGGCGATCGCAAGGATGATTACCATGTTTTGGTTTAAAAGAGCTTTCCAATTCCTATAGATGTAAAAAAGTGCTAGATGAGTTTGAACTACTCTAGGTTAGAGAATCAATCTAACAAGATAAAATCAACAACATCAATTGGTCTTCGATTCTTAGATTTGATGAAAAATTCTTCTGTCCCTACGTCCACCTTCTTAAACAAACCACTCGCATTTTCCACATCTTCCGAAAAGAAGTCTATTCCTAGTAGGAGTGAACAGTTCCACGTTCCATATAGGTTTCATATAGGTTCTACCTAGAACTTGGAACCTATTTGCTAGAACAGGTTTCTTATTTTTTGTAACGTGGGACTTACCTTACATACTTTGGAACCTACTATGTCACAGGTTCTAGTATCGATTCTAGGGACTACCCATGTTTTTTTTTTTATTATTTGTTGAACGATTGCAATGAATCATTACCTTTAATAATTAATACTTGCAGCTACAATTCACTGACCAAAACTTATTGTTAGGGCTAGTGCTATCACCTAGAGAGGGGTGAATAGGTGATTTTATAAATTAAATGATTTAAACGTGCGGAATGAATATAGTCGAGGTCAAAAACTTGTATGATTAATATCAGATGGATGTGTATGACAAACTTGTATATAAATTGTCGTCAGATGATTGCGTCTGATGATTAAGACGATATTTTGATGAACTTGTTTGACAGATATGTATGCAGTATAATGTCAGCAATAAAAAATAAAAGTTTAGGGATAGAGAATACTGCACACAGATCTTTATAGTGGTTCGACTTTATCGAGCCTACGTCCACTTTCCACGCTGGTAGCCTGTTGGCTGTATTTCACTATTGAATCACCAGAATATTACAAGAGTAGTGCTTCTCAGATGATAGACTACACTATTACGTATACTCTTCACTCAAGCAAATTTTTTTTTAAAAACACAACGTGAAAAACAGTAATCACTAGTGTGTAAAATCGAAGTTCTATTCAGACTTTGGAATTCTTGATTCTAGTTCTTCTATCTTGTACGACGTTTGCACTCCTTTTATACTCCTCGACTTCCAATCTATTCATTTGACAGCCTTCAGAGGATTGATCTTCAAATCAACCCGTTGGAGATTCTTTCCAAAATAGGATGCATAGCCGTTAGAAAAAAAAACCATTATCTCCGAGTGATTTGATTGCCCATATAATCAAATCAAGGTTTCTATAAGTGTAGTTCTTCGTGTTTGAGGAACGATCTGGTGATTACCAATTATGATATCTTAAAATATCAATTTGATTATCCTGTATAAACATGCCAAAAATAACATTCATTTAATCTGACGAGTAATTTTGAGTCTGATGACCAAGCCCTTTTATCGACTAAATCTGATGACTCAGTATTTACCTGCATCAAATAACTTAAGTGTAATTATGATCAGTATTAAATTGTTTTGTCATTCCTCAAAACTCATTAGGGATTTTGCTCATCAATCTCCTCCTTTTTTATGATGACAAAACTATCTATATGTGATATAAACAAAATATGGTCTATTCGGATGATATAACTTTCGAAGCATATAAAACATTGTTAAGCTCTAAAATATATCAGTTCATATTCTGCAGCTCCCATACTTCATATTCATATCACTTGCCGCTCCCATACTTCATATTCATATCACTTGCATTCACATCCATCCTTTATAATACTTTTCTCCCTTTTTGACATCAGCAGAAAGGATAAATAGCATAATCAATAAAAATGCAATAAGAGTTCAGTATAAAAGTCAAACTACCATTGTCCAATCATAAGTCAATATTCAAAGGTAACACCAAGTCAAACACAGAACAAAAATCAATATGGAAATTTGAAATAGATAGTTCAGAAATGATAACATACAAAGAGATGTGATCAATTTTGCTGATTTTCTGGAGGGGCTGAGGGTCCTGCGGGTTCAGATGAAGAGGTTCTAAAAGGTGCAAATAGGAAAGGCTTTTGGACAAGATGGAAACTAGAAAGTTGGTTCAATCGTTGCTCAATATGTGGTGAGAGCTAATGAATCTGGCATGTAGTGTTAATTGCTATAATTTGTACATCAATTTTAACTTGAGCCTTCAAATTGTTGAATCTTGCTGCCATCAAGTCCTTGATCTTGTGAATTCCTTCTTTAAGTTCATTGTGTAACGATCCGATCCGACGAGGGTAGGGAGTGATCGCCGGAGCCAGAGAGGGCTCGGACAAGGAGCGGCTCCCGGCAGATTTCGTGGATGGCGAGGGGATTGCATTGCTCTTGTCCCACATTGCTTAGGGAGTGAGATCTTGGTGAGTTTATAAGACTTGGCCCATAACCCTTGTGTAACGCGTTTTAAAACCGTGAGGACTTAGTGTCCAAAGAGGACAATATTACATAAGGAGTGGTGCAGCAGAAGCGTGGTGGGGCGGAGGTCCTTACAAATGGTATCAGAGCCAACTCCCGACCGCATGTGGGACCATAGCGAGGACGCTATGCTTGAAGGAGGGGAAAATGTAACGACCCGGTCCGACGTAGGGAGTGATCGCCGAAGCCAGAGAGGGCTCGGACAAGGAGCGGCTCCCGGCAGATTTCATGGATGGCGAGGGGATTGCATTGCTCTTGTCCCACATTGCTTAGGGAGTGAGATCTTGGTGAGTTTATAAGGCTTGGCCCCTAACCCTTATGTAATGCGTTTTAAAACCGTGAGGACTTAGTGTCCAAAGCGAACAATATTACACAAGGAGTGGCGCAGCGGAAGCATGGTAGGGCGGAGGTCCTTACAAAATGTAATGACCCGGTCCGACGAGGGTAGGGAGTGATCGCCGAAGCCAGAGAGGGCTCGGACAAGGAGCGGCTCCCAGCAGATTTCGTGGATGGCGAGGGGATTGCATTGCTCTTGTCCCACATTGCTTAGGGAGTGAGATCTTGGTGAGTTTATAAGGCTTGACCCCTAACCCTTGTGTAACGCGTTTTAAAACCGTGAGGACTTAGTGTCCAAAGCAGACAATATTACACAAGGAGTGGCGCAGCGGAAGCATGGTGGGGCGGAGGTCCTTACACATTGCGTAGTTCCCGGACTTTATTTTGAACTGTAGCTTGTCTCCATCTTAGATCGGTAATGGCTACATGGTCTGACATGGATGAGGAGATGTATTCAGAAGGAGTATGAGTGGTCTGAATGTCAACAGATGCTGCTTTCTTCCCTTTGCCTCTTGGTTGATCTTTAGAAGGATAGTTTTCACAATCATCTCCTTCAAAGGGAAAGTCTGCACAAGTTGTTGCTGAAGGAGCTTCTTCTTGTGCATTTTGATTGTGATCTTCCTGTATGTCAGGCAGATTAAAATCATTGTCCTCAACATCTTGAGCATTTTCTTCTTTAAACTCCTCTTGCATGTTATTTTCCTCATCATTGTGAGCATTTTCTTGCTCAAACTCCTCATGCATTTCTGCTTCATGATCATGTTCAAACTCCCCCTGTCTCCTAGAGGGTTCTTCCTCAGCTTCTTTCTCGGCAGTGGCCATTGTCTTTTGCTGATTTGCCATGACTACTTTGTTGATGATGTCACTAAGTGAATTCATCAAGTGGTCATCCTCTTCTCGCAGTCTCTGAATTTCAAGCTGAGTGGCAGTATGTCTATCTGCATGGGCTTTGTACTTGGCATCTTGAATAATTAGCCATTGCATAAACCTTGACTCCTTAAGGCTTCTTTCATCAACTTGAGACTGTTCAGCAGATTGGTCATTAGATATCTGTATCTCATTAGAATCACTGACACAGCTTGAGTTCTTTTGGCTAGTCTGTTAGTTTTGGAGGCTGTCAGCTGCACTTTCCTCTTTCTTACTAAGGGTTCAATTGATTCCTCCTATTAGAATCGTGAAAAATGTTAATAGAGCCCTTGTTTTGTGCACTTATCACTTCTGCAGGAATAATCTTACCCTTCTTATATTTCTAATTTTCACCATCAAATCTGTATCCCATCTTAGTCATCATGAGTTCTTCAATAGTCATAGTTTGAAGAGGTTTACCTTTGAATTTTTTAGGAATGGAGATTTTTAGATACTTAAAGATAGCGGTGATCAAAGCTCCATAAGGGAGTTGATTTTTACTCTTTTTGACAGTTCTATACATTTGAAGGAGAATCATATGTGACAGAGAAATGGGAACGGTGATTTGAATTGCCCAAATCAACTTGGCCTCATATTGAGAGATATTAGTTTTGGAAGATCTTTTGGGTCTGAGATAATTGATGATGATTTTATGCAGGATAATGGAATTTAGAGGAAAAAGAGAGTGAGATACATGAGAGGTGGAGCCTCTGATGAAAGAAGAGTCATCAGACAGAGATCGATATGCCAAATCTGAAGTGATAGGAATAAGAGAAAATTCTGCATGTTTTACTCCTAGAATGGCAGCGAGATCAAAGGCTAATAACTTGTAATTTTGTTTAAAAATAGATAACTCAATTTCAGAAGGAGAAATGAATGACAGATTTGAATAAAAGTAAGCCGTGAGTTCTGGGTAGACTTTGTGAGGGAGAGCACATTATTTGAAAATCAAGATTTTCAATCATACTCTGAATTTTGATATTGAAATTTTCAAAAAACCTGAAGTCTACAACTCTGTTATTCATTATTCCTCTTACTAGAAGAGAGTTGTAAGTAACTTGATGAGTTTTGTTTCTAAACAAGCTGTCACTTTTCTTGTCATCAAGAGGAATTTCAGAATTGGGCACAAATTCAGCAAATAGTTTTTCATCATTATCCTCCTTCCTATTATTAATGTTTTTGCTTTTCTCCAAAGTCTGCCGTTCCTCCTCACCAACGAATTCTTCTCTTTCAACATTCGAATGTTCTCCTACTTTCTCTTTTCCTTTCCGAGAAACTCCTTTCTTTATAGTCATAGGGGTTTTCCTGAACATTAGAGAATTCTCTAAGAACTATCCACTTTTCAGTATCAGGCGATCTTCCAAGCCTTATACCCTTCTCATATTCTTCCATAACTTCACGTTCAGTTAGAAAACCTAAGATTTTACATACGGCATTTACAGTACTATGGTCACTCCGATTTTCTCGAAGTACTCTAATGGTTTTTATCAGTCGTCTTGCCATAACAAAACGATCACGTTCTTGAACAGGGATACGTGAAGTTTTATTACCTGCAGACGATTCTTGCTCAGAGCCCAAGTCAGAGATATCGATTTTCTCTGCTTCTCCACCTTTGTCTACTCTGGTAAACATTCCTGCGATTCTATTCGATCTTCTAGAATAGTTGATTTCTTTCTTTGATTCAGTGGTCGATTTTAGTGCCATTGAAGAGATTTTTGAGATTCCGAAGAAAAAAATGAGATCTTTTAGGGTAAGATGTGTGTTTGGAGATCTTTAGGGTTTCGGAAAGTAGAATGTGTGTTTGGAGAGAGTGTGAGAGTGAGAGAGAAGATGAAAAAGATTTTAAACCGAGAAGTACTATATATCGGTTTTTATAAAACCCTTTTTAGAAACTGTCAATTGACAGTTGTGGGAAATTTCGGAAATTATATTTCGAAAATTTTGGGATTATAATTTTCAAACGATATCAATCAAAGTAACTAATTTCAAACAATCATGATATTAAAAATATATGAGATATACATACCTTTTATAAGATGAGTTGCACGTCAAAATCAGACACTTCAAATATATGTTTGATCAAATAAGTTATCAGATGCAATGAGAGTTTATTCTGCACATCTCAATAAAGTGGGTTAAAGATGTTTAGTTTTTTTTTTTTTTTTTTTTTTGGTAACCCAGGGAACCCCCGCACGGCCGACAGCCGGGGAGTAAACCCTGGGGGCGACACGTGCTAGCCACCACACACATGCCACCGGTTAAGTCACCCTGCGGCGCCCGGGATTCGAACACTCAACCTTTTGCGAGAGGAAGAGTGCGCGCTCCAGCAGCGCCACCCAGGCGGGTAGTTTATCTCTAATAAACTCAAAACTTTTCTTCTCTAGAGGTTTTGTAAAAATGTCAGCTAATTGTTGTTTGGTATCTATAAATTGTACATTTATATCTCCTTTTAAAACATGATCACAGATAAAATGATGCTTAATATCAATATGCTTAGCTCTGGAATGCAGAATAGGATTTTTGGTCAGATTGATGGTGCTGGTATTGTCATACTTGATCTTCATAGTTGAGTCTTCGATGTTGGAGTCTCTCAATTGTTGTTTCATCCAAAGAATTTGAGCAAAGCAACTATCAAGTGAGACGTATTCTGCTTCTGTCGTTGAAAGAGTTATAGTTTGTTGCTTCTTTGAATACCATGAAATAAGCATGTGTCCTAACAATTAACACGTTCTTGAAGTACTTTTCTTGTATATTTGATAATTCTTTTGACTACAGTAAGATGAGATTCTTTTGGTTCTGATTGAAAATCTTGCACACAAACAAACACAGAATAGAACATCTGGTTGTGAAGCAGTTAATTATAAGAGAGAACCAATCATGCTTCTATATAATTTTTTATCTATTGGTTTTCCTTTTTCATCATTGTTTAATTTAATGGAATATGACATTGGAGTATCTGTCTTTTTGCAATTACCAAACCAAACTTTTTCATAATTTCCCTGGCATACTTTTCTTGACAAAGAAATGTGCCATTTTTGGTTTGTTTAATCTATAATCCAAGGAAGAAAGTTAACTCTCCTATCATGCTCATTTCAAATTCACTTTGCATTATTTTAGAGAAATCTTTACATAATTTTTCATCTGTAAAGCCAAAAATGATATCATCTACATAGACTTGAACAATTAAAATATCTTTACCTTTTCTTTTGATGAATAGGGTAGTGTCTACATTACCTTTTATGAATTCATTTTGTTCCAGAAAGCTGCTCAGTCTTTTGTACCAAGCACGTGGTGCTTGTTTGAGATCGTATAATGCTTTCTTGAGAGTATATATCTGATCAGGCTTGTGAGGATCTTAAGAACTTAGAGGTTCTACATATACTTCCTCTTTGATGTAGCCATTTAGGAATGTGCTTTTTACGTCCATCTAAAATAGTTTAAAATCACAGAAATAAGAATAAGCTAGTAAAATTCTTATTGCTTCTAACCTGGCCACCGGAGCATAGGTTTCGTCGTAATCTATTCATTCCTCTTGTGAGTATACTTTGACCACAAGTCTTGCTTTGTTTCTGACGACTTTTCCTTGATCATCCAGTTTATTACGAAATACCCATTTTGTTCTAACAACCGAATGATTTTTGGGTCTGGGAACAAGTTCCCATACTTGATTGATCTAGAATTGTAAAAGTTCCTCTTGCATAGCTTCAATCCAGCTTTAATCTTTCAATGCATCTTCAACATTTCTTGGTTTAACTTCAGATATGAGAGCCATTGTATTTATGGCTTCTTTTGCCTTTGCTCTGATTTTGATTCCTTCATCTAAATTTTCAATGATAAGGTCTTTGGGATGACTGGATTTTTGTTTTCAGTTTCTGTTGAGTCTTTCATCATTTTCATCATTGAGATTTGATAATTCTTCATTGTCTTGTTGGTTTGATGATTTCCGAGCTTCATCAGATCTTTGATTCTGATAATTTTTGCCTGCCTTCAATTTATCAGATGCTATGTTCGGTTCTTCAGATGTTGGATTCTCAATGTTAGAATCATCTTGTTGAGTCTGAATTGAGTCTTCAAACTTGACATTTAATGATTCTTTCACTGTTTGAGTATTTTTATTATATACTTTGTAGGCCTTGCTTGTTGTTGAGTATCCAAGAAATATTCCTTCATCTGACTTTTTATTAAACTTACCAACACGATTATTAGGATTTTTAAGAATGAAACATTTACATCCAAATATCCGAAAGTACGAAACATTTGGAATTTTAACTTTGAACAATTCATAAGGGGTCTTTTTAAGAATTTGTCTTGGAAAAATTCTATTTGAAATATAACAAGCTATTGAAACTGCTTCAGCCCAAAAATGTGCTGAAGTTTTGTTTTCAAATAGAAGAGTTCTAACCATTTCTTGCAAAGTTCTATTCTTTCTTTCAACTACTCCATTTTGTTCAGGGGTATAAGGTGAATAAAAAAATATGTTGAATACCATTTTCATCATAGAAATAAGAAAAATTTTGATTTTCAAATTCTTTTCCATGATCAGATTTAATGCTCGAAATAGTATAACCCTTTTCATTTTGTACCTTTTTGGCAAATTTTGAGAAAAATTCATATGTTTCACTTTTATGAGTAAAAAAGAATACCCAAGTATATTTTGAATAATCGTCTACAATAACTAAATAGTAGTTCTTACCTCCAAAACTTAGAGTTTGAGTAGGTTCGAAAATGTTCATATGAAGCAACTGTAAAGCTTGGTTAGTGCTTACATAATTTATTAATTTAAATGAACTTCTTAGCTGCTTACCTTTAGAGCAAGCTGAACATAATTATGTACTTTTAAAATTTCGTTCTGGCAATCCTTTGACAAGTTTCTTAGAAGCTATTTTGGAAATTAACTTGACACTGACGTGTCCAAGCTTCCTGTGCCACTAATTGGATTCTTTTTTTATGGAAACGAGACATTGCAAGTCATCAGACTTTGTATCTAGTAGGTAGATGTTTCCATGTCTTCGACCTATAAATGATTGCTTGTTGTCTTTACTTATCCCTGAGCATTTGTTTTCTTGGAAAGTAATTCTGTAATCAATATCACATAATTGACTAATGCTTATTAAATTGAAATTCAAACCTTTAATAAGTGAGACTTCATTGATGATGAGATTGTCAATTATGATAGTTCCCTTGCCAATTATTTTTCCTTTGTTGTTGCCTCTAAAGAATACACTTCCTCCTTTGATTCTTTCTAACTTAATGAATTTCAGAGGATCTCCGGTCATGTGTCTTAAGCAACCACTGTCAAGGTACCACTTGGTCTTTCTTTTCTTTGGTACCTGTAAAAGATAAGTAACCCACTTTTTTTTGTACCCATATTTTCTTGGGTCCATTTTGGTTAGGATCAATCATTCTCAGAATATCTCTCTGAATAGGTCTCCAAATCTTAGGACAATCACTCTTAAAGTGATTTGAATCACCGCAATTTAAACATTTTTGGGAAGTTTGACCATTGAATTTTACAAACTGCTTTTGAAAATGATTTTTATGAGCAAATTTAGAAGGTCTTTTCTTTAGTCTTTCTTTGACATTCAGAAAAGAATTTTCAATTCAGTATTTTTCTCAAAACCTAGACCTGATTTATTAAAATAAGGAACTTGAATTGATAAAACATGTTGAAGATTTTTCGAACCCATTGAGAATTTTTTGGTTATATTAGAAATGTCGTTTTTCAAAAGTTCTTTTTCATTAGAGATGCGATCAAAACTTTTCTTAGAAATATTTTTTAGATTAGAAATTTTCTTTTTCGGTGAATCATTTTCCTTTTTAAGAAAGTCTTTACTCTTCTTGATAAGATTAAACTCTTTTTGCAAGAAATCAATCTTATCCTTTTGCAAAATATTTTGCTGTTTTAAAAGATTGTTTTCCTTTTTTAAACATTCAATTGACTTATCAATTTCCTTGTTTTGAGTCGTACTTCTTAGAGACACAATTTCCTTCTTCAATACAGAAATCTTTTTTAAGGCAGTTTTAGTAACAGAGATTAATTTATTAATATAATTTGCAACTGCTTTAGGAATATTTGAATTACTTACCTCATCTTCTTTATCAGAACTTGATTTTGAGTCTGATTTTGCCATCAAACAAATATTAGCAAACTCTTATTCGCTTTTATCATCCTCTGAATCACTCCATATTTCAGCTTTGAAAGTCTTTTTATATTGTTCATATTTTCCTTTGTTCTTTTTTAGAAGAGGACATGTGGGCTTTATGTGTCCGTTCTTTTTGCAGTGAAAACATATCACATCTTTGTTTTCTTCATCTTCGATACTAGATTTCTTTTGAAAATTTCTTGGCTTTTGATGGCTCAAAATTCTTGAATTGCTTCTTTGACTTATTCATCTTTACCTTCATTGCCATCTTTCTTAGTTTCTTGACCATGAGAGCCAATTCTTCATCTTCATTTTCATCTGAATCTGTATCTGTGTCATCAGAATCAATATTAGTTTTTAAAGCAATAGACTTTCTTCAATTTCTAAGAACTTTTCAGTTTCATAGGATTGAAGAGTTCCGATAAGTTCGTCCACCGTGAGTGGTCTAATCTCCTAAGTTTCTCGAATAGAAACTTTAACGTTGTTCCACTCTTTTGAAGGAGCTCTCAGCAACTTGTTCACTTTGATAGGTTCCGAGATGGGATTGTTTTGGAATTCAAGCTCATTTACGATCTCAGTGAATCTACTCTGCATCTCAGAAATTGTTTCATTTGGTTTCTGAGTGAAAGACTTGTACAACCCAAGGAGAATGTTGAGATTTGTCTCCTTGACTCTTTCTGTTCCTTCATGGACAAGCTTGAGACAATCCCAAATTTCTTTCGCAGTTTGAGATTTGCAATTCGTTTGTATTCAATACTTGCCAGACCATTGTATATGGCCGTTCTTATCTTTGCATACAGATGGATTCTTCTGGAAATTTCCTTGGCCGAGAGAGGTAAAGCTTGAGGTCTGATTTGCTCTCTAACTCCTTTAGAAGAAGGTGTCTCATTTTGCCCTTTTGAAGTTTCTGGGGATTTTGTTTCGTTTGGGATGATTCCATGTTTAACAATGTCCCATATGTCTTGATCTATTCCCAAGATGAATGTCTTCATCTTGTTTTTCCAGACACTATACTCAGTTTTATTGAAATAAGATGGTCTGTTGTTGTGACCTGACTCAACATTACTAGCCATCAAGAATCGTTAGCTTATAAGTAAAATAACACTTCAAAGAAAAATGAACACTAGGCTCCAATACCAATTGTTAGGGCTAGTCCTATCACCTAGATGGGGGTGAATAGGTGATTTTACATATTAAATGATTTAACCGTGCGGAATGAATATAGTCGAGGTCAACAACTTGTATGATTAATATCAGATGGATGCGTATAACAAACTTGTATATAAATTGTCGTCAGATGATTGCGTTTGATGACTAAGACGATGTTTTGGCGAACTTGTTTGACAGATATGTATGCAGTATAATGTCAGCAATAATAAATAAAAGTTTAGGGGATAGAGAATACTGCACACAGATCTTTATAGTGGTTCAGCTTTATCGAGCCTACGTCTACTCTCTATGCTGGCAGTCTGTTGGCTGTATTTCACTATTGAATCATCAGAAGATTACAAGAGCAGTGCTTCTTAGATGATAGACTGCACTATCACGTACACTCTTCACTCAAGTAATTTTCTTTCTAAAAACACAACGTGGAAAACAATAATCATAAGTGTGTAAGATCGAAGCTCTATTCGGACTTTGGAATTCTCGATTCTAGTTCTTCTATCTTGTACGACGTTTGCACTCCTTTTATACTCCTCTACTTTCAATCTATCCGTTAAACAGTCTTTAGAGGATTGATCTCAAAATCAACCCGTTGGAGATTCTTCCCAAAATAGGATGCAAAGCCGTTCAAAAAAGAACCATTATCTCCGAGTGATTTGATCGCCCATACAATCAAATTAAGGTTTCCATAAGTGTAGTTCTTCGTGTTTGAGAAACGATCTTGTGATTACCAATTAGGATATCTTAAAATATCAATTTGATTATCCTGTATAAACGTGCCAAAAATAACACTCATTGAATCTAACCAGTAATTTTGAGTCTGATTATAAAGTCCTTTCATCGACTAAGTCTGATGACTCAGTATTTACCTGCATCAAATAACTTAAGTGTAATTCTAGTCAATAATAGATTGTTTTGTCATTTCTCAAAACTCATTAGGGATTTTGCTCAACACTTATATTTAAACACGCAAAGAATATGATCATTAACAAAATAAAAGTCTCAGTCATAAAAGGAAGTTTATACTAGTGGTTTCAAATTATACATTTATCACTGGATGGCATGGAATGCCGCAAGATCTGGCAATGACATAGACCAATAAAAACAGAATAACTTATCCTAGGTTCCAAGTTCCACGTGAAACCTTGAATCTACCTATCGAAACAGGTTCCCCAGTTTTTGAAACCTATAACTTACCCTGCATATCCTAGAATCTGAAACCGAACAGGTTGCCACCGATTCAGTTATCAGGCTCTAGGTTTTACCCTAGAACCATGTTGCACCACTAATTCTTAGAGGACGCAGAAATGAAGAACCAAAGGTGCTTGCTCTGGAAAATGGAAATCAACTATACAAGTTAATTTGTTCACTGCATAATGAATCAAAATTGTAGCATCGGTTTGAAAGACTCCTTTCAAGGCAGCAAATCGTGAAGTCCTGTTCAAATTCAATTAGAAGTGCCCATAAGTCGGGCAAGATCAGTGAGAAAGCCATGCTTTTATTTGGAATTAATTATATGTGCATATATTTTGCCATAAGAAGACTCTAGTTGTTTATTCATACAAGATCTGTGAGTGTTCTATATGGTATGAGCTCAGTTTCCATATAAGATGGTTGCTGTAAGGGTGCTCGGATTGCCCATATATACGTAGAAATCTTGTGTGATTTTTCACAAACAATCGCACCCTCGTATTATAGCTTGAAGAAGAGCAAGAAGGGAAGGTCACCACCATGGCTTCCCAAAGAGTTTGTTTATTCATAAGCATTCTTTGCCTGATTTCTCTTTGCTTTACGGGTAAGGGTGTGTTTATTTGAGTGAAAGGATTTTTTGTGAATTAGATTTATGGACTTTCACGTGTTTGGTTTGCTCAAAATAATTAGTCAAAGGAAAATTATTTATGGTAAAAAAATATGAATGCACAAAGTTTAGAAAATGAATCCCCTAACTTGAAAAGGAGAATATATATTGCTGGAAAATAATTTCTCGGAAACACTTTCTTTTATCATGAAATTTTCCTCAAAATAAAAAGACCCTGTTTAAGTTTCGTAAGCATTCATCGTATTCATTCCATTTCAGATGAACTATGAAATTACCAAAACACGACGAGATGGTTTCGTTGTACAATTTTTCTATGTGAGAGGACTAATAGCCAAAATTGGAATTCTCAACTAGTTTCCTGACCTAATTTTTCCACATTGAATTGTTTAATTAGTAACAGTAGGTATCGATTCGTTACACGCTACTATGTTGATTACTGGGATTTCCTGAATTCTTGTATCTCAGAAAAATCAGCTGCAAGGGAGGTCAAGAAATACAGGACTCTATATGTGGAAGATGTAGGGCCGTGTTCGGGGATACATGACTGCAACAATTACTGCATCGAAGTCTATGAAGCTTTGCGAGGGTCCTGCCAGCAGGACGGCGGATCAGGACAGATTCATTGCTTTTGTAAAGGTCCCTAATGCACAACATTGAGCCAAGTCAAATTGTTTCTTCTCATGGTTGGAATCGTTATGAATAAGATTCTACCTTCCGTGCAAATTGCCCTTTCCTACTTCAACTTTTCCTGCAAAAAGCTCATGTTGCATAGGCTCGTGGATAAATGTTGTTGTATAGGCTCGTGGATCAGTGAAACTTCCCAAGTCGTTTTGATAATAGCCATATCATGTGTCCACAATACGGAAAGAAGCCGATCAAAGTGCGGATTTTGATAATGCGGCCTGCGCCCCCAACTATGAATCGAGCCCGGGCCAGCTCGAACATGTCAATATTCATACCAATATATACTGTGAAAACTGAAGAGGCCTGGACAATAAATTAAATCCGATTTTTTAGTCCGGTTCGAGATGTACCCATTAAATAATTCCTATGAATGATGAGGTTACTTGCCGACGCTTAAAGAACAAGAAATGCCGATTCAGCTAGAGTCGGTTCACAAATCACAAACATTAACTCTTGTGGTTATCATACTTCCCGAGCATTCTTCAGTGTTGACGTGTGACTATATCATGATACATATATGTACATTTAATGAGGGTACATCTTCATTGATTGTTTTGTTTCCTGCCAACATATGCTTAGATTACCAACCCGAAAACGAATGCAAATATACAGGAGAACAATGTAGGTACAACGGGAAACTTCAAACCTTGAAATCACGTAGCGTCCTGATGCCAAACCTATGAAACTTACGCAAGCAAGAAACATAATTCGCCGGGAGTGATCGAATCCTGAAATCAGTTGCTTCGTATCAACCGACCTAATCAACTATGCAGACAAAAAAACAGAAGAAGAAAAACACAACCAAAAAAAGGATGGTTGTATAAGTAACAACGGTTGTCTCAAGTGATGAATGCAGCACCGAACTTTTCCGTTGACAACCAGATTCGAAACACATGTAAATGTAAGATAAAAAGCGCCAAACCAATTGATGTCCTTTGAATGTCCTTACAGTTTGCCAACGATGTCTTGTGTTGCAATCCGTGCTCTTCATTTCGAGAATGCATTTATTAGACATGAAAAAGTGTTTTCGTTTGAGAATGGCACAGATTTTTTACCCATTTCTTTTGTTCTAATAGTTTTTTGGCGGATCTTTGGCAGTGGAGTAGTAAGAGTAGAAGGAACAAGCACTCATTGCATCCAACTTTTACATATGGGAGTACGCCGGGCCTATATGAGATGTTGAGTGGGAAACCATGTATCTGTGACATGATTACAGATTCTGTTGTTCTTTGTTTCTTTCTGGATTCTGAAAAGATACTTTGGGTACTTCGGTCAGATCCTTCAGTAGAAGATTTCCTTTGGCAGGTACGACTACTATGTATTTCCCTTAGCGAGCTTGTGGAAGCGTATGTCTTATATCTGTTTTAGGGACTCAATGTCTGCATCAAGATCTCTGTCATCGAGTAACAGACACTTTTCATTGTCAAAAGGATATCGCTTTTTTCTTGATGATGGTTTTCTTATTTTACTATTTAGTAATAATCCAGGAATGGTTTTTAATTCTTCATCAAATGATCAAGGATGTATAGCTGAGTATATTTACTTGCAGGAAAGTACTATCATTCTTGCAAAGCTCTTGCTTCCTCAAGTATTTGAGAAAATGGCAATGCAAGAACTGAGAGCTCTTGTTGCCGAAATGTCAGAAATGACGATATACATTAGAAGAGAAACTATAGAACTACCACAACATTCCATTGGATTTTTGTTAGAAGGATTTATAAAAACACGAGGTGTTGAGGAAGAACTGATTACATCGCCTGCGGCACTATGGCCTTCGCATGGGAATTCAAGTTTCCAAAGTCCAGGTACATCAGGTAAACTAATCTATTATATGTTGGGAAGCGTGTCACCAGATCATTATACTCAATTTTGATTTGCTTCCAATATCTTTTGAGCAGAACTCTGAGGCCCTCGACTCTTGCAATTTCTTCTTCAATACTTCAGTGATGCGAACTTTCTACTGCTGTTTGCAGATTCATGTGCTGTAACTCTTAGATATAGAGTACCTTAGCTATGAGGGTAGTGGTAGTCTAGCCAGCATCTTTCTTTTCACCAGAAAGTGATACTCTATTTTAGCTGGACACAGTAAAAAAGGTAATCTGTAATTAAAAGGTTCAGTTAGTTTCTACAACCACATATCAGTTAGGAACAACGATATGCTCCCCCGAGCTTGCTGAGCCGTTTTGTAGGAGAAGCCAAGTCATGAATTTGTTTCCGTTGATTTTAGGCAATAGTATATTAATTTCGCTTCAGTAAATGGTGTGTTATAATGTTATTGACTGCCAATTTAGTGAGGCCGTTGCAAACCAAAGACATGGATAGTGTATCATGTAGAGAAGTACTAATATGATGTGTTTTGCTACTAAAGCTTTTATTTATGCTAACGGGAAACAGGTATTAGGGCGGTCAGTTTCTCCCATCAAGGATCCTGGTATCTCGTGGAGACTAGAGCTAGGGTTATTATTTTTGGTGTTGCTGCATTTGAAGCCGACAGCGCTCTTCCAAGATCATCTACATTGGTTCCTCATTCGGTAGATCACCCCCCCAGAACCCACAGTCGGGAACATGGCGGTCTTATGAGCTGGCCAAAACATTTCTACAAGGCTAGGCAACATGGACAGAGCTATGAAGAAAATAATCGCCAAGCAAACAGTACGTCTGGAAGAGCAATGCAGCTGAGCGTCTATGGCAGTATGGTATGGTCGATTTCTTTCCACCTAGCTTATAGTTGCATAGTTCTGGAGACTACTGACTGGGAAAGTTCTTGATAGTGAAAGCTTCTTATCATGATGGTATATCGAAGTCTGAGTGGAAGGGGCTAAGATTTCCTTTTTTCCTCTGCATTAAGTTCTAATGCTGGGTTAATCGTGAATTGTTTAACTTAAGTCTCAGCAGCGCATCTGCACTCAGCCGTCAGCACTAACTATACCTTGTCTGAATTCACAAGGTAGATGTTCGCGTCCGAAATCAAAGCTTCTTCAGAGCAAGCCAGCCGAAGACTGCACATAGCCAGTCGTATCCAAGGGTTCCTTTGAACCACTGTCGACCGCTTATCTCAGTCAAATCTGAAGGGGCTGCTACTGCAGGGAAGAGGCTTGAGGTGAGGTAGTTCAATAGACCAGCTCCCCCACCTCAGATGCAGGGTACAGACACGTTGGAAACTCATGCGGAGAATTCCAGCGACGATGAATACGGAGCCGAAGAAGTCATCGTGGTAATCCATTCGCCCAGTCGACTTTCATTTTGCCAGGCTTCTTGAAAGAGGAAAGGAAGTTCCTTTTCGACAACGCGATCGATGTTTGTAAACAATTGCTTCCATTGTCTAGTGCATGCAATTTTTTGTGGCACCGACACTCCTCTTACGAATGCTCGCATTGTAAGAAAGATCACAATAAATGATAAAAAAAGAAAAGAAAATTGAGGGAATGAAGAAGTAAGACATTCGAGGAGGAACAAGTGGCAAAGCCAAAGCATTGTTGTCTCTATAGCTGTCCTTTTGGTAGTACTCTTGTTTCTTCGTTTTCCCTGCTTCATCTTTCGTTTGATCGAGCAGTTTGCTTAGTGAGAAGAGCAGCAGAGAGAGCTATAAAACACGGTAGAGTCGCACTCGATGTGGAGACAAAAAATCGACCACTGACAAGAGAAAAAATTAGATGGGCAATGCTTCGCGAATAACGTAAAGACTCCGGCATCCAGATGTCACCCTTGGGATCTCGGGCAACGTTCCGATCCGGATGATCCTGGCAGGTTTTACCATCCGAAGATTCCTCCACAATGAACATCCTAACTCCTAACTCCTTTTCATCATAAGGTCCATCCCCGTTGTTCCTTTCCAAACATACAGACCACATTCAAGTACAGAAGGCCATACGTCGTCTGCAAGACACCCGTCACAATTCCTCATTTTACCATTTCGGCGCACCAAATTTTCCCTAAGAACTCCGATCGACCAAGGTATAGATGGCCGATTGTCTCATCACACCTCTCGCAGATGGAGTAAAACCTCTCAATGCCAGCAGCACCTCAACAACTCTTCTTTTCGCTAACTACCAACAAAAGATCTCTCGATCTTGGTTGGCACCGGATAGCATCACATTGTTGATTCAACTGTAGGTGCTTCCGGGCGACGCAGAAGATACTGTGTCGTGAGTGAAGATAACACAACTGTAGTATCTGCATACATACTAAGCTTCTGTTTGTGATAGAATTATAAGCGAATGTACTCGATCATCAATAGTAGCTGAACCTGAGGCACTTTCGCGTGGGTCTGAGCAGATATATTCATTCTTTCGCTCCGAGCCCTGATTTTTTTTTTTTTTGGGTAAGGCACTCCGAGCCCAGATTTGGTGCTCCTAAAAAACCTTTTTTTTTAAACGAAGAAAATTTTATATTCTTTATGTCATAGGGGAGCTTAGAAACGGGTTTTTACGCCCGATATCTTATACACCCGTCTATTGATCAACTCTAGTCAAAGTAACTTTTGAGACTTGCCCGACATGTTTATAACAACGCCAGTGTTAACCAGTAGAATTCACGTACACTCTAACAATTGGTAATATGCTCCACCACGTTAAACAGCATCTTGATGAACAAACGATTTACGATCCCCAGATTATCACATCTCAATTAGAAAAAGAGGTTTAACCTTTATCTGCCATTTGAGAAAATACAAAGATTGAAGCTTTCAACATCCATTTGTGACAGCTGTTTTTTCCATTTTATGCAATTAATTTGGCTGATTCAACCCCTAAATGAAGCACCAACTTAACAAGATCGAAAGTGATGAGATCAGCAGATCATAGAAGATCAGCAACATAGAAAAATAACATGTAGATGAGGGCCAATACGTAGATTTGAGTACATTAATGCAGGACTTCCTCCATATCTATTTATTGTCACCACCATTTCCCATTCCAAAACCAAAATGCCATCAACAAGAAGTTCCAACTTCATTAGACCCTCCACGTACAAACTGTATGGCACTAGACTACACAAACTGTTTGATCATCATAAGAGCAGAAGACGGACACAGAGACCTGAGACGTATTGTATATTTAAGAAGATAAAAACTTATACGTCAGTAGTCAAAACTTTAGCTAACAGAATTCCAAGTTAAGTACCACGTCTTCTCCCTCCAATTGGAAGTTCCCTGAACCAGAAGCCATCCATATCTGACAGAACTTTACGTTAATGACCAAGTTGGATACATAACTACTAGCAATGACGCATCAACTCTCACGCCTCGTAAAGCATTCCGACCTCAATACGCTGTGGCAATGGCACCCCTAAAGCAGGCAATGCGGACCGGCAATTACTGTGCAAGACTTCATAGAAGCCAAGCAGAATCTTATCGAACCAGCCACAACTATTGCTTATGTAAAACCTAGTCTTCCCTCGTATGTGTACGACACCGGCAAGCTTCGCCTCTTCTATACAAGCAACTTCTTGATGCACTTCCTCCGGTGAGCTAGGCGATGAGAAACTCGAGCAGGTCCGTATGTGCGCAATCAGCGCATTGGTAACTTGAGTGACCAAGTCGTCTCCTTCATGATTAAGTGAATCTGCATATCCATACTGAATCACACATCCATAGACTCCTTTGAGGCCCAGTTTATTTACAACGATTCTCTCAAGCGGAGCGACTTTTGGAACCAATAAGTATCTAAGAGTAGTGAAAACAGTGACTTTGTGAAAAGATCTCATGTTCTTTATGTAATGACCGAGAATGGGAGTAAGCCCGTCTTGAATATTGGTGTAAAAGAAGCATAATCCAGGAACCCTTTGAATACCAGGCTCAGACAATAAAGTCTCAAGCCTGTCGAGGTTTATCTTATGTGTCAGCTCATACTCCATCTTTCTCTGCCTTCCATAGAACCAACCAAACATTATAAAGGCGAGAATAATAGATATGGCAAAAGGAATCCATCCACCCTCAGGAATTTTTGTGAAAACAGCGCTGACATAGACACCTTCCATCACAAAGAATACACAGAAATAAAGCGCAACCAGCACGATGGGAGTTCTCCAAATCATGACCATAACCAGGGTTAAGAGTATTGTGGTGATGAGCATGACTAGACTGACAACAACACCTGCAAGAGATGCTTAGTTGTTAGTAAAGTCTTTCCATATGATTATCAAATGTACCCAAAGAAAAACAATATCATTAAAACTATGATCAACTTTTTCACAGAGTGCCAACACTTACTTTCAATAAAGAGATCATGAATGCTTGATTCGGTTAACAGTGTAAAGAGATTTTATTCAGGACGCTATTGCAACTCACTTAAGCATATTTTATATTCGGCGTCTTGCCTTCAAAACCTTTATAGAAAGATTAGAAGTATCAGGGCACCTTTTTTGAGCTTTTCTTAAGTAGAAAATACTAATATAAATTTCCCACCAAAACTAAAATCTTTTATTTTTTATTTGACAGATTCTGAAAAAATTCCATACTACCTTTGGTGACCTTAAATGTCCATAAGTATATATGTTCAAACAATTGAGGTATTTAGTACGAAATAAATCTCAAATCTCAAAAGCTAAAAGCAAAAAGTTGAAAAGCAAAACTCCAAGCAGACCCTCACAACTTATATTCACTATTCCAGTGGTCACATGCAGAGATTTTGGGGGAAAAGAAGATGAAATTAATGCAGCAATGGCCTACTAAAATAGTTGCTCTATGATATAGAATTCAGGATATCATATACCCACCAAAAGCATTGCCAATATCTTTTCCATCTCCAAAAATAAGAATGACGGCAACACAGAGGATCATGAGGATGTAATTAATTTCTGGAGAGTAAACTTCGCCTTCTTTGTCAGGGGAAGTATGAACCACCTTAACTCGAGGAAAATAATCAAGCACTACAGATTGCTTAATTACAGAAAAGGTAGCTGATATTAACGACTGGCTTGCAACAATTGCTGCAAGTGTGGCAACGACAAACATTGGCCAGTATATAGATCCTGGAATGAACTTGTAAAACCCATCGTCATGATCATAAGGATGACGAATTAAGTATGCAGTCTGGCCGGCATATGTTAGTACCAGTGATGGATATATCGTACATAGAAATGCTATCTGTCAAGGAAAAGCGGCATTAGACTGATATGTTGGAAAGGAATCAACACTAAGAGCTTGGGAGAGGAAGGTTCACCTGGATAGAAGTCCGATTGAAATGACCAAGATCAGCAAACAGAGCTTCTGAACCTGATATTATAAAAGAGAGTCACATGTATGTACCATGTTTACCATTGTCAGAAGAGCAGGTTTATTTTAATGCACATCTGCAACACAAGCTTAGTTCATCATTAGGCATCAGTGAGCACTGAGAGCAGGTTTGAATCCACTATGGTCCAGTCCAATCAGTCACTTAACTGGAGAGAGAGAGAGAGAGAGAGAGAGCAAATTTTGACTCTAACTACTGGAACACAAACTGGAATAGGTATTTCAGAATGTGTCATGACATAATTCATCCTTGTACATAATATAAAACTGTGGCAAAATTTAAACGGTAAAGACTAAGGATACTCCAGATACTGATAAGTAATCCATCAGGGCAATGTATCGGTAAAACTCCTTTTGCCTATCAAAGTTTATAGCTCAAAGTAAATTGCAGGAACAAGCAAATGATTCAGGAATTATTCTGTGAAGCTTGAAGCACATTTGTTTGTAATTCATCTGACCAATGGACACCTAAAATACAGCAGCAAAACCTGACAAAATCGTAAGAATTACAGAAACGCCCTCACAAAACCTGACAACCTGGAGTACCCATAAAAATCAGTCTAAATTTCCATAATGACTCCTATACTTACCATGTACAACAGTTCAAATGAAAAAGTATCCATACTTCTATTCAAGTCATAAGAATGCGATCCTGTCAGTCTTGGTGCTCGTGTGATGTGAAATAACAGCAAGCTCACCTGTAATACAAAGCACAGTTCCACCAAGTAATAGCCAACCTTCCTTGCCATTTCTCCAGAAGAAATGGACAATGTAGTGTGGTGACAAGGCCTTGAATATACTCGGATAATGCTTTATGATGCTGTAAATTCCTACAAGTGGAGTGGTCAATGTCCACGCTCCCATGATGGGAGAAAAGAGGAAACTCACTTTTGATGTACCAAACTTTTGCAGTAGGAACAGAACGATAAGAACTATCGCAGAGAGTGCTTCCACCAAAGCTGAAAAAAACGTGAACAAGTGTAAACCCTACGAAGGCCGGATTCTTTTTTTATTCACATCAACCTTAACGGGGAACTGATGGGCTTAACAATTTCCCACCTTGAAAAAATAAAATAACATGAATAGTTGTTGGTTCTTACATTTGGTGACAGAAGGAAAAGGTGCTCTCACTCCATCCATTGCCGACAGCACTATCAACAAATATAATAAGTCAAAAACTCGAAACCCCAAACAAAAATCCCAGCAAAGGGGGAAAATGGCATGGTGACTAACCTGAAATTGCAGGGGTAAGAATACCATCGCCGATTAGCATACACATCCCCAACATAGCAATAAAAAGTAGTACCCTCCTCGCAACTATGCTCTGTTCAAAGAATTTTGCAAGCCTACTTTGCTTTTCAGTACCCTCAGGCAAGCCATGCCGTGAAACACCAGAGTTTGATTCTACATGTTTGGAATGGAGGATGCCAACATTCGCTTTCCTACATAGCAACGAGTACAATGCAAATGTCCCACCTGCAATAGCAGTTGTCTTCATCATTCAAAACATAACAGCTCATGTTATGAGAGAGAAATCAATTTTAATTTCCAAAAAACCATCAGGAAGGCCAAAAGACCAAATTGAAGAAGGAGAACTGAACAACATCAGACCCCTCCTAGCTTGCTGACGGTTAACTTAATCTCTGGAGTATACTTGCTTCTAAAACATTAAAAAGTTTTGAAATGACATTCCAGCAATGTTTCCCAAGTGTCGGACAACTTCATAAATTTGCAATAAAATACTTTCAAAATGACAATAATAGACACTCTTCATCAAAAAGGATCTCCATTGTTTAATGTGCCACCAAGAGAAAGATCCAATATGTTCCCAAACAATAGATGTCTGACTCATAGAGTGGCTCTGAACTACTCAGCATCGTTAACGGCTTAAACCACGATGCTCCAGGAAACCGTAAGGCCCACTTCTAATGGAAATAACCGTTTTGCAGGTCATAGAATTTCTAAATTGTTTCACTATTTTCAATTTCAAAAGACCTTCCTTTAGGTGTCATTCCTGCCCCCATTTTCTCGTTTTGTTTCACTATTTTCAATTTCAAAAGACCTTCCTTTAGGTGTCACTCCTGCCCCCATTTTCTCATTCATTCAGCTGGAGTTGTAATTCTCTCTTTGGTAGTGTACTTTTGAGCAAAAACTAGAGTAGAACCATGAAAGAGAAGACTCCAAATACTTTACCTGGCTCTCTCAAAAAACAAAGAGCGACTACTGTACAAATCTTGCTCTTCAAGAGAGAGAACTACTCCAAAAGAGCTTTTGAGCCTTCGCAGTTCACATCACCAATTTTAAATTTTTGAGGCAACAGCTACGTGCAGAACTCTGAATACCACTTTTTTTTACTAGACTGATTTTAGAAATGTAGAATAATGTGCAACGGTGTGTGTAGGAGGAGCTACAGAGTGGACTAGTGTATGTGGGAACCAGTAGAATTAGCAAAGCAACTGTATGGAATGAATATAATACAAACCAAACTAAATAAAAAACTTTATTAGGGTCTCGTATTGACCTTCGCCCTGATCATCAGCTTTGAGAGCTATTCCGGCGTACTTTACAACACCAATGAGGGTGAGCGTCCAAAACATGATACTGTAGATCCCTAAGTAGTCTTCTTCTGTTGGAGACTTTAGTGGCATTGATGGGTATACATATAGGGGAGATGTTACTAGGCCTCCAAACACGACCCCAAGTGTCTTGTAGGCAAGTATCAGAGTAGCCCTCCTTCCCTTCCCCTGTTTCAAACACTTTCTTTACTCAGAACATCCGACTGATCCGTAAATTGTTAAGGAATAATTCAAATAGTACAATAACAAATTCCAAAATGTATGAAAGATGAAAATCAGGAAGGAAACCAGTAAACAAGGTTCAATCGCAGCAACATTCGTGGCCAAAGACATGGTTACATGCTTATTAGCTGTTACATAGCAAACAAAGTCATGATGGATACACGACCAAGTGACATTTTCCGCACAAACAGTTGTTTCAACATGATATCTGAGCTTGAAGTCCGAGTTTCGGTTTCTCAACATTCTCTGATCTGGTTATTCTGCGTGTATTTCTTAGGTAATGAGGTTCTGCTCGGAGTCTCTTTGATGTGCACATCCACATGCAATGCCCGGCTTTCGCAAGAGGAATGCTTGGCGTATACAATGCATTCTCTCAGAACAAACAGTTGCCTCGATAAACAGTCAAAAACTTCCCCCTTTTTAACCATTCAACTAATATGCATTATTTTTTACCCAAAAAAAAAACTAATATGCATTATTCTTTGTGAACACGTCTTCGGAAATTATGATAACTATGAGAACAAAACGAAACTCAGTCCCACCCAAACAACCAGACTTGCGGAAACCAAAGCATTCACGATCGACAATGAACGAGGAAAAATCGCAAAGACCTCCTCTTTTCTGCACGGCGGTCACAACTTAGAATCCGAAAAAACTCAAGCTTTCTCTATTTTTCCACACGGACAAGACAGGGCAAGGACACCCATGTTCAAGAACAGCGTCCGTGCAAACACACCGTACCTTGTTCTGACGATGATGACTCAGCGGGTCGCCAGAGTGAAGGAGGTGATGGTGGTGGTGGCGGCGGCCGTTGCTGCGATCGGAATCAACCACGACCTCCGACAGAGCCGCCGCCGCTGCCGCCTCCGCCTCCGCCTCCGGCAGCCCGACCGGTCGATTCGGGGGCATCGCCACGCCCGCGCACACGCCCACCACAGCTAACAGCACTCGCTTTCTCGCCACTCGACCCGTGAACGCGAGACAGAGGTATTTTTTTTTTTAGACGACTCTTTGGCCTTTTGGGCCCTATCGGCTCTTTCAACGTTGTCCGGTTCATGTCACTGTCGTATGTTTTCCATGCAATGCCGCGTGTGAACTTATAGTCCAACCCGTGTCACGCGCCTGCCGGAGCGAGGGGCTGCAATCGTGCTAATAATTGGATCGCACTTGCTCAGTATAATCACTTCATTTACTACACAGGGCGCTCATTATATGATTTTTTGTAATATCCGAGCGTAAATCGAAGAATAATTTTCTTGAAAATCTATCCCGGGGAACTTTCGAGTTGTATCGTAAATCCGAAGTACGAGGTCTTCTGTTTGGATTTGCTTGAAAAGAGTAATCACAGAACTAGTAGTTCTGGGATGTTGAAAAAAAAAACAAAATACTAAAGTGATAAAAACTTATATCAAAAGGTTGCAAACTTAAATGCGGACTTTGTTTCTGTTTTTTATTTTTTTTGTTGACTTGAAAACAAATGAAAATAGAAGATTTTCTAGGTCAAGCCTTTTCTTTTTTACCCCCTCCAAAAGCTCCTTTTAGTAAGAGGGTGGGGGCATTTAAAATTAAAGGAAGCTTCCTACTTGTCCAATGTGACTCGAAATTCTACTTTTGGAAGAAGATTCACAGCATCCACCAGCGCGAGCCCACGATGTTTAGGACTTTAAAGGTATCGTGACCTCAGCAAGAAGACTCGTCAAAATAAATTAAAAGGTTATCGGAGGGATCATGACACGAACAGTTATTGAACTTTGATCCAATTTATAATGTGATCCCTCAGTCCCTGAATTTTAGCCTAGTGTTCATTATGGTTCCTGAACTTTTAATTTGTTCATTGCGATCCCTGAATTACATGAAAATGTTTAAAATTCAACAACTGCATTTAATATTTTCATATAGTTCAAGGGCTAAATTAAACATGTACCAAAGTTTAGGGACAAAATCACACAAATCAAAAGTTCAGGCACGGTATTGCACATTGGACTAAAACTCAGGAACCATATTGAACAAATTAAAAGTTCATGGACCACATTACATACTACGCAACACGAAAAGGGCCCGTTAAAAGGAGCCTCGTTACAAAGAAGTGCCCACGAGTCTTCTGGCGGGTTAGAAAGCCAATCTCATTCGTGGGAGATAAAACCAGTCAGTAGCTTTGTTGGCTTCACAGGTTTCTTTGATAAGCGAATGCACTTCCCAGGGAACTTGATCTATGCACACCAAAGCCCTCAACAGACCAGTACAGTCCGTTTCAACTGAGATTTCATCGTGTCTCCTCTAGAGCAGGAATACGGGGGGCTTCGTTGAGAGGCAAGGGGCTTCAGCTTGAGAGAAGCAGAGCCTACTTTCGCAGATTCCATGAAGCCATCCACGACGCTTCCATTATAATCTTGGCATAAGCATGCTACTGTTCCGTCCATTGCACCTCCCTCGATCGATCCGTCGATGTTTACTTTCAGAACACCCTTCTTCGATGGAGTCCAGATCTGAGGTGAACCCCAAACTGATATATTTGTAATAAATTTATCACAAATTAATATTTTTGACTACCCAATATCTCAAACTGGATGACAATGACAAATTTACTCTCCATTAATTTCTGTGAAATTTTACCGTCAAATTGCTGATCTGAATGACATGGTATACCAGTTTTGGGTTTTACTCTCCATTTGTTACAGGTGTTCCAGTTAGTGATTTTTCGTGATATTAATCCAATTTAATAGAAATCAACTGAGGGCAAATTTATTACAAATGTATCAGTTTTGAGCTTTTGTGATTAAAAAATTAGTTTATGGTAAATTTGTTATAAGTGTGCTGATTTGGAGCTTTTCGTAATATTAATTATTACTTAAATAAGGATTATTAACCAACTCCTCTTTTATTATTGAAGAATCGTTGCTGTGGCATTGTCAATTAATAGACGTGTACTGGACGTCTACTCAACCAGAGCCACGGTTGAATTTTCGGTAGGGCCCAGGTCCATTGTTGACTTTGTTTTTTTGTTTTTGGGCTTTTGCCGTACAAAGTAAAGAGGAAAGCTTGTGGGGCCAAGGGAAGTCAAAGTCAGGAAAGTCAAAGTCGCGGGGGTTTCCTTCGGCAGAGCAGGAGCCGCACAGTACAGAGAAGGAGGACGCCGTCCATGCTTGTCGGCCGTACGAGGAGTCTTTCGAACACACTGTGATTTGGTGCTGGGAATTTACTTTCGATTGGGTTATTTTATTTGTAAATGCTTGGGATTTGAGTGTAATTTACTGTTGAAAATAGTTGAGCCTGAATTGTAATTCTGATTCTTCAATTATAGTGAATTATTTGTTAATGGCTCTCTCCCTGAATATAAGTATCGATACTCGGACCAAATCATGTAAATCTTTAGTGTTCCTTATTATTTCTCTGGTGATTTCGCAATGACTTAATTTGCAAGATACCTTCGTTTCTGCGTTAATATTTCAACGCTCTGCATTTTAATTTCACTTCCCTTAGTCTTGCATTCCTTAATCTCACGAGGATGATTGATGACATCCGGCAGCTTAGCTTGTTGGATAATCCCTAAATAAGCTAGATTGGGGAAAATTATCAAAACAACCACAGACTTATTGTAATTGTGTCAATTTAGTCCTAAACTTTTTTTTGAACAATTTAGTCCTAAACCTTTTATGTTTATGCCAATTTAGTCTATGCGGCCAATTTTAGCAAGGCAGCGTTGATGTGGACGCTGGCTAGCGTCGATAGTTTGGGCGATACTGACGTGATAATTTTTGAGTTTTTTTTTGTCCTTTTTTTTCTTTTTCTTTCCCTTTCCTTCTTCCCTTGGCCGATCATCAGATTGCCCAGAGGCTAGGGCCAGCGGGGTTGACCTCACTGGCCATTGGTGAGTCTCGCCTTGGCCAAGGTTGTGGGTGAGGGCGAGCCTTGCCATGGTTGTGGGTGAGCCTTGCCCCTTGCCCTCATGGCCCTAGCCTCTGGTCAATCCGATGAACGGCCCGGGGAAGAAGGAAAGAAAAAAAAAGAGAAAGAAAAAAAAAGGAAAAAAATTAAAATGTGGAAAAATAAAAAAACATTAAAAAAAATTGCCACGTCGGCCAGCCAAAATTGACATAAATGCAAAAGGTTTACAACTAAATTAGCCAAAAAAATGTTTGGAACTGAATTATCACAGTTGTAATATATTTAGGACTATTTTGATGATTTTTCCTGTGAAAATTCGAAAAGCTTTTAGCAGTCTTCAGCAAATTGCCGGTAGCAACATTGAGATCAAAACAACTTTATAGGGAAATATTTCGCTCGGCGAATCTCGGGGGACCGGCAGAGTTGTCCATTACATCTAATCACTTTGCAAATCATTTAATTGACATGTCGGGCTGCAAAGTTGGTCCAGAGTTTCCGATATCCGATCCTTCAAAGGCTAAGGAGTGCGTCAATTCCGTTAATGTCGAACACAGACATGGCAGTCTAACGACATCTGGTTCATCTCTCCGGATATATGGCTCAGAGGCTGAATTACTGAACGAAAGACGTGGCATTTACGAGCATTGCCGCTTCCTTGTGATAATCGCAGCTGGGGCATTCTGAATTCTCTTCGCCATTTGCAGCAATCACAACAAATTCTTGCCAAATCTTTCTAATTTGGCTCCGGTTGATCTCAGATCACCGACATTCACGACCATCATTAGAATCTATCTATCAATCTTGGGAAGAATTGTTTGACTGGATGCATTCCATCGACAATTACGCCAACTTAACTATCTTCAGTTCTTAAGCTTTGCAGAAAACAATATTTCCGGAAGGATTCTTCACTGATTTAAACAACTTCTTGCCCGAATGGCCGAGGGGTTGGTACTATTTCTCCTACACAGGGCCGTGGTTATATGCTAACAGAACCTACCAAATGTTCATGGCAACGCTTCGACGTTTCTTTTCCGTTGTTGATCTTTAGGTAGACGAATAAGATGGACAATTACAGGAGAATTGACTATATGCTCAATGGGCTTCAGAATTTGAGATCTCTCGAAGTTATTGGAGCGGAAGAATTCCTTCAAACATCGGGGACTCGAAAAATTATGCGTAGCACGCTCTAAATGAGTTTCCGGGATTCATACTACGGGCCGGTTCAGTCCTCTCGGATCAATAGTTACCACCTATTTATCATGGGCTGCATGTGTCCAGGCCGGCCTTGCCTTCGGATTTCTGTTTGATCAGAAATCTCCCAAGAGTCTTCAGAATCAGCATCCGCGTCAAGGAGGCTTGAGAAAATTATTCATCCATCTCTATAAATAGACCAAGAACTCGGCTGTCAAGTCTTCTATCTAACTGGCGCAATTCACGAAAGAAGTCAAGAAAGGAAAGATAAAATCGATACGTTCTAAAATCAACACAGTAAGCTCCCAGAAATGTGCAACCAGCAACCCACAGAGGATTCTATTGGTGAAGTTGATTTGGACAAACGAGCTCAGGACTTAGTAGCTTTGTTCATGTAGTTTACTTCTCCTCCATAATGAAAAGTTTGGCGGGTATGAATAGGTAATTTTGAAGCGGCGTTACTTCTTCATTCCGAGTCCAATATCCGGATGAGTTGCAAACTCGAACATCTCGATTCGAGTAATAATTGTCTCCAAGGTGACATTCCCCGGTGTCGGCGTTGAACACTACCACTGTCTTTGATTCCTTGATGTCCATGGGAATTCGCTAGAAGGCGAATTCTTGAAAGACTTGAGCTGTTTCTGCATTGTGCAAGTACTGCGCTCGAGTTATATCAACTTCAGTGGGAAGATCTCAGACACCGAAGATGGGGTGCTGTCTGTAGAGTGCAAAGTGACCCGAAGAATATTGATGTTCCCAGCAGCAATTTCAGTCTTTTATTTATTTGGTAAAGCCCGCATTCTGAGTATATAGAATTGACTTGTCATTGTCACTATTTTGCAGGAGATCAAGAATTACCAGAAAAGCTCAAAGAAAACCATCATAAGTCATATATTTTTATTGTGAATTTTCTTATAGTTGTTCTCTATAACCTTTTATTTTTCTTCATGTTAGTTCATCTAGAAATGAAATGATATGAAAAGAAAAATCTCGTACCAATTCTTTCATTTTTATAGTGAAAATTGTTCAAAAAAAAATTAGGGTATCCCGAAAAACTCTAAACTGGTACACTTGTGACAAATTTACCCAAAACTAATTTTTTGACAACCAAAAATCTCAAACTGCTACACTTATGACAAATTTACCCTCTATTAGTTTCCATTAAATTGGATTAATACCACAAAAAATCACAAATTGGTACACTTGTGACAAACGGAGGGTAAAACACCAAACTGATATATAATTTGACAGTAAAATTTAATGGAAACTAACAAAGAGTAAATTTATTACAGATGTATCGATTTGGGATTTGTTAGTGTCAAAAAATTAATTTGAGGTAAATTTGTCACTGGTGTACAAGTTTAGAGTTTTTTGTGGTATTAACCCAAGATAATAGGAAAAAAATGTCCAATTCATATTTAATTATAAGAAATTAATAATGTCTACGAAAATCGATGAGCTTCAAGACGATCCGAATTTCAAACAATTGGAGAGTGATCGAGATCGCTCTACGGTTCGACACTCGGGCACAAAATGCGTGAGTGAGGCTTGGATGGAGTGATAAGTATACGAATTTAAGTGCAATGAAATGTAAATTGCGAGGAAATCAAAGGGTATTGGAATGAAAACACATAGAAAGGAATTCACAAGAAATTAAAATGCAAGGAATTGAAAATACTAGGAAATTGAATAAATGAACTGTCGGTGGAGTGTTGAACGTGCATGTATGTTTGTTTTCTTCCAGCGCCTCAGCCTCTTCCTCTTTCATGTTCTCCTATGCCCACCAGGTTGCTTCAACTGCACCCCAACTTCTTTTTGCAAATTACTACATGCATTGCTTGTCAACCACTTGTCATCTCGTTTTTTAATTTTTTGTTTCTTCGTGCCCATTGCTTTTCTCTTAATCGAGCTTCCACTTTCTTTTTGTCAATCACGTACTAAGTAGTCAGCATATGCTCAGAGACAACATATTTGGAATTATTGGGAAAAAGATGCCACTATTAACGTCAATGTCGTTTTCTTAGAAATAACCTTAGTGATGACATTTCAAATTCATTATGCATGTCAAATGAATTGTATTTTCTTGATCTCTCTAAGAACCAACTCTGTCTTTGGGAGACTTCGGCGACATCGGTGGAAGTCGCTAGTTTATTTGATTTGGATTTCCTTGGGAGATGATAAGTTAAATGGGCAGATTCTGGACTTTCTATTCCATTTGGAGCAATTATAAAGTTCTAGGCCTCCACAAAAATGGCTAGAACGAGATGCTTCCAAAATGTTATTGAAGCTAGGTTTGGAAATCCTCGATCTCAATGACAATCAACTTACTGATAGAATGCCTCTGTTTGGACGACACTTTCGATTATTTGGGATTATCGATCTTGAGAGAAATTACTTCATGGGGACATTCCTTAGAGAAATTACTTCTTGCTTATGTCTAGTACGTTAAGCCTAGCACATAACAACCTCCGTAGAGGCATTCCTCATTGTTTTAACAACTTCTCCAAGTTGTGGACCAATTCACTATTGACCCTTATTTGGGATTCTGGTGGGAGTTTTTTGTTATGGTTAAAATAAAAGGAACAAGCCTAGAATTCACCAACATGATTTCATATTTATTTTCCGTTGACCTTCCAAGCAATGCATTAGAAGGACAAATATCGGAAGGGCTATCTAGGTTCACTCGACTTCTAGAATTTTAACCTCTCTCGAAATAAGCTGATCGGAAGAATTTCTTTAGATATTGGCAACTTGAGACATTTTGAATAAGTGGATCTATCCAATAACAAGCTATCAAGTGAAATCCCTCCTAGCATATCCAATTTAGACTTTTTAAGTTGTTTGGATCTTTCCTTTAACAATTGTCTGGTCTTGTTCGATCGAGCAATCATCCAAGCACTCTTGATGATCAATTTGCTTATCGTGGCAACAACAGACTTGCACGAGTCAAGTTCGTCCTAGAGATGAGCACGACGATATGGACAGACGCAGAAATGAAGAGCCAAAGGTGCTGGCTTTGGAAAATGGAAATCAACTGTATAAGTTAATTTGTTCACTGCATAATGAATCAAAGTTGTAGCATCGGTTTGAAAGACTCCTTTTAAGGCAGCAAATCTTGAAGTCCTATTGAAATTCAATCAGAAGTGCCCATAAGTCGAGCAAGATCAGTGAGAAAGCCATGCTTTTATTTGGAATTAATTACATGTGGATACATTTTGCCATAAGAAGACTGTAGTTGTTTATTTATGTTGATTCATACAAGATCTGCGAGTGTTCTATATGGTATGAGCTCAATTTCCATATAAGATGGTTGCTGTAAGGGTGCTCGGATTGCCCAATATTTATAGGTAGAAATCTTGTCTGATTTTTCACAACCAATCACACCATCATATTGTAGCTTGAAGAAGAGTGAGAAGAGAAGGTCACCAACATGGCTTCCCAAAGAGTTTGTTTATTCATAAGTATTCTTTGCCTGATTTCTCTTTGCTTTACAGGTAAGAGTGTGTTTGTTTGAGTGAAAAAAAAAATTGGCGAATTAGATTTCTGGACTTTCATGCGTTTGGTTTGTTCAAAATAATTAGTCAATGGAAAATCATTTACGGTAAAAAAAAATATATGCATGCTCAAAGTTTGGAAAATGAATCCCCTAACTTGAAAAGGAGAATATATATTGCTGGAAAATAATTTCTCAGAAATACTTTATTTTATCATGAAATTTTCCTCGAAATAAAAGACCCTGTTTAAGTTCCGTAAGCATTCATCATATTCATTCTGTTTCAGATGGATTATGAAAGTACCAAAACACAACGAGATGGTTTCGTTGTGCAACTTTTCTATGTGATAGGACTAATAGCCAAAATTGGAATTCTCAACAAGTTTCCTGACCTAATTTTTCCACATTGAATTGTTTAATTAGTCACAGTAGGTATCGATTTGTCACATGTAACTACGTTGATTTCTGGGATTTCCTGAATTCTTGTATCTCAGAAACATCAGCTGCAAGGGAGGTCAAGAAATACAGGACTCTATATGTGGATGATGTAGGGCCGTCACAGCCGTGTTCGGAGATATCTGCCTGCAACAAATTACTGCATTGAATTCTATGAAGCTTTGGGAGGGTCCTGCCAGCAGGACGGTGTATCAGGACAGATTCGTTACTTATGTAAAGGTCCCTAATGCACAACATTAAGCCAAGTCAAATTGTTTCTTCTCATGGTTGGAATCGTTATCGATAAGATTCTACCTTCCACGCAAATTGCCCTTTTAATTCCCATTTCAACTTTTCCTGCCAATAGCTCATGTTGCGTAGGCTCGTGGATAATTGTTGTTGCATAGGCTCGTGGATATTTGTTTTGATAAAAGCCATATCATGTGTCCATAATACGGAGACAAGCCGATCAAAGTGCGGATTTTGATAATGCGGCCCGCGCCCCCAACCATGAATCAAGCCCGAGCCAGCTCAAACATGTCAATATCAATACCAATATGTACTGTGAAAACTGAAGAGACGTAGACAATAAATTAAACCCGATTTTTTAGTCCGGTTCGAGATGAACCCGTTAAATAACTCCTATGAACGACGAGGTCACTCGCCGGCTCTTAAAGAGCAAGAAATGCCAATTCAGCTAGAGTCGGTTCACGAATCACGAACATTAACTCTTGAGGCTATCATACTTCCCGAGCATTCTTCAGTGTTGAGGCGTGACTATATCATGATACATATATGTACGTTTAATGAGTGTACATCTTCATTGATTGTTTTGTTTCCTGCCAACATGTGCTTAGATTACCAACCCGAAAACGAATGCAAACATACAGGAGACCAATGTAGGTACAACGGGAAACTTCAAACCTTGAAATCACGCAGCGTCCTGATGCCAAACTTATGACACTTCCGCAAGCAAGAAACATAACTCACCGGGAGTGATCGAATCCTGAAATCAGTTGCTGTGTATCAACCGACCTAATCAACTATGCAGACAAAAAAACAGAAGAAGAAAAACACAACCAAAAAAAGGATGGTTGTATAAGTAACAACGACTGTCTCAAGTGATGAATGCAGCACCGGAACTTTTCCGTTGACAACCAGATTCGAGACACATGTAAATGTAAGACAAAAAGCGCCAAACCAATTGATGTCCTTTGAATGTCCTTACAGTTTGCCAACGATGTCCTGTGTTGCAATCCGTGCTCTTCATTTCGAGAATGCATTTATTAGACATGAAAAAGTGTTTTCGTTTGAGAATGGCACAGATTTTTGACCTATTTCTTTCGTTCTAATAGCTTTTTTGCTGATCTTTGGCAGTGGAGTAGTAAGAGTATAAGAAACAAGCACTCATTGCATCCAACTTTTACATATGGGAGTACGCTGGGCCTGTATGAAGTGTTTAGTGGGAAACCATGTATCTGTGACATGATTACAGATTCTGTTGTTCTTTGTTTCTTTCTGGATTCTGAAAAGATACTTTCGGTTCTTCGGTCAGATCCTTCAGTAGAAGATTTCCTTTGGCAGGTACGACTGCTATGTATTTCCCTTAGCGAGCTTGCAGAAGCGTATGTCTTATATCTGTTTTAGGGACTTAATGTCTGCATCAAGATCTCTGTCATCGAGTAACAGACATCTTTTAATTGTCAAAAGGATACCGCTTTTTTCTGGATGACGGTTTTCTTATTTTACTATTTAGTTATAATCCAGGAATGGTTTTTAATTCTTCATCAAATGATCAAGGATGTATAGCTGAGTATATTTACTTGCAGGATAGTGCTATCAGTCTTGCAAAGCTCTTGCTTCCTCAAGTATTTGAGAAAATGGCAATGCAAGGACTGAGAGCTCTTGTTGCCGAAAGGTCAGAAATGATGATATACATTAGAGGAGAAACTATAGAACTACCTCAACATTCCATTGGATTTTTGTTAGAATGATTTGTAAAAACACAAGGTGTTGAGGAGAACTGATAACATCGCCTGCGGCACTATGGCCTTCGCATGGGAATTCAAGTTTCCGAAGTCCAGGTACATCAGGTAACCTAATCTATTATATGTTGGGAAGCGTGTCACCAGATCATTATACTCAATTTTGATTGATTCCAGTATCTTTTGAGCAGAACACTGAAGCCCTCGACTCATGCAATTTCTTCTTCAGTACTTCAGTGATGCGAAGCCTAGCCAACATCTTTCCTTTCACAAGAAAGCGATACTCTGTTTTAGCTGGACACAGTAAAGAAGGTAATCTGTAATTTAAAGGTTCAGTTAGTTTCTACGACCACATATCAGTTAGGAACAACGATATGCTCCCCCGAGCTTACTGAGCCGTTTTGTGGGAGAAGCCAAGTCATGAATTTGTTTCCGTTGATTTTAGGCAATAGTATATTAATTTCGCTTCAGTAAATGGTGTGTTACAATGTTATTGACTGCCAATTTAGCGAGGCCATTGCAAACCAAAGACATCGATAGTGTATCTGTTGAGAGTACTTGGATAATAGGGGCATATTTGTCTATTTACTTTATTATTTTATATATTGCAGCAATAAGGGTAATATTGTAATTTTGGCCTTTTTGGCTTTATTATAAATAGATAGCTTGGGGTCACATAGACCTCACCAAGCATTCAGTTCAGTTTTTTCCTCTGAACATGGTATCAAAGCCAGATCTGAACTGAAACCTTAACCATAATCTCTCCTCTGCACAACCTTTCTTTTTCCTCTCTTCACACCTTCACTCTCTCCCACCGCAGTTCCTTCTCATCTTCTCCTTTGCTCTCTTTCAAAGTGTAGGGCAGCACTAATGAGGTAATTTTTTGAATCTAGTGTCTGCCCTAAACTTCACCTCTATGACATAACTACAACTTCTTTGCAGTCCGCGATAGGTGGTTCAACTTCTTCTGCGATTTTTTGGATCTTCTTGTCTAGAATTGTTTTTGCCTTGCCGCTGGCTTACAATTCTCTCATGTGTGAAGACCAAAGCACTGCAGTTCGTGGACCACCCTATTTTTTCAGATTCTTTGGGATAAATTAGAATTATCGATTTTTTTCAAGTTTTCGAAATCTTGAAAAAATCGATTTTTTTCTTCCCTTGATCTGATCTTGCTGATTTTTTGGAGAATATTTTTAGCCTACTACCAGTGACAATGTCTGATAGTTCAGTTGAGAACCCTCCACCTACAGGAGATGGCCGTACAGATTATATTACTTTCGCTACAATCTCTGTGAAGCTCGACGGCACAAATTATTTGATATGGTCTCGATCTGTATTCTTGACCATTGCAGGCCGTGGGCTTACAGGTCATATCAACGGCACTTCTGCGAAGCCGGAAACATCGGGTGCTACTCAAGACAAGTGGATCTCGAATGACTCTTTGGTAATGTCTTTTTTACTTAACTCGATGCAGCCACATATTGCAAAAGGATATTTGCTTCTTGATACTGCGGTGCAAATTTGGTCAGCTGTTAGGGATACTTATGGTTAAATCGGGAATGATGCACAGGTGTATGAACTTCGAAAAAGGGTTCATGACACTTATCAGAAGGAGATGACTATATCTCAATATTATGCTGAGCTTTGGAGTTTATGGCAAGAGCTAGATCATTATACCGATTATCAACCAACTAATGCTACAGACATTGCTGCCTACAAGAACCATGTGGATAAGATCAGAGTTTATGATTTCTTGGCAGGATTGAATGTTGAATATGATCAGATACGTGTTCAAGTCCTTAGCCAGTCTCCATTCCCCACTTTGAAACAGTCCTATGCCCTAGTTCACTTAGAAGAAAGCTGTAGGACAGCAATGCTCCAATCCTCTACTATTGATCAATCTGCTCTACAAATTAGTGGTGGCACTATTACTAAATCTGGTTCGTTCTCTCGATTTAATGATACCCCTAAGGAAGTTGTGAAGTGTGAATATTGTCATAGGCCTTATCATACTAAGGCTACCTGCTGGAAGTCACATGGAAAACCTGCAGATTTTGAGGAAAAAAAGGCACAGAGAAAGACAAAAAACAAAGCAAACCATACTGAAACTGTTACTGCTACACCTACTACTAATATCGATTTATCCCAGGAAGAACTTCAGGCATTTCAACGTCTACTGAAAGCTTCTACTACTGCTGCTTCCTCCACAGTTGCCAATTCGTCTTCCCATTTTGCTTCAAATTTAGCCACTTCAGGTATCTTCTTTGGGGGGTTTAATACATATGTTGTTTCTAGCCCATGGATCATCGATATAGGGGCTACAGATCATATGACAGGTTCTTCTAGTCTCTTTCATCAATACACCCATACTTCCGGTAGAGACAAAGTTCGTGTAGCTTATGGAACCCTCTCTTTCATTGCTGGAAAAGGGTCTATAAATTGTTCCTCCACTCTTCCCTTGTCTTCTGTTTTTCATATTCCATCATTCTCTACTAATCTCCTTTCTATTAGTAATTTGACTCGAGACTTAAATTGTAAAGTAACTTTTTTCCCTTCTTACTGTATTTTCCAGGATCTGGTAACAGAGAAAGAGATTGGATATGGTAAATTGGATGGTGGTCTTTATCTGCTCGAGGGTAGTGGGGTTTCTACTTCTATGTCGTCTACTATGCCCCATCAAGTTAATTCAGCATTGACAAATCTCCATCAGTGACACTGCAGATTAGGTCATCCCCCTTTAGGAACTTTAGAAAAAGTTTTCCCGAGCCTCGTTTCAGCTTGTAATAAAGATGAGTTTTTTTGTGAAGCTTGTGTCTTTGCTAAACAAACTCGTTCTACATATTCATCTTCAAATAATAAAAGTCGTTTCCTTTTTCATGTGATTCGTACTGATGTGTGGGGTCCTTCCCGACGTACTTCTATTTCTGGTCATCGATGATTTGTTACTTTTATCGATTGCTATTCTCGTGCAACTTGGGTTTATTTGTTGAAGTATAAGAGTGACGTTTTTCGTTATTTTCAAATTTTTCACAAAATGATTCAAACTCAATTCAATGCCACTGTGAAAATTCTTCGCAGTGACAATGGCACTGAGTACACTGAAAGTCAATTTCAAGGGTATCTCTTTGATCATGGCATTATTCATCAGACCAGTTGTGTTAATACCCTAGCACAAAATGGTATTGCCGAAAGAAAGAACCGACATTTGTTAGAGGTCGCCAGGTCTCTTATGTTTGCACGTCATGTCCCCTCTCAGTATTGGAGTGATGCTATTTTAACCGCTGCCTATTTAATCAATTGGATGCCGACTAGAATTCTTGATTTTCGCACACCTATTGATGCTTTACAGGGATCATTAACTTTTATTCTTCCTCCAAAAATTTTTGGTTGTGTTTGTTATGCTCGTAACACTACCTCTAAGAGTAAGTTGGAACCCCGCGGTCTCCGCTGCATATTTCTTGGGTATACAGCTACTCAAAAGGGTTATAAGTGTTATCATCCTCCTTCTAGGCGCAGTATTATATCTATGGATGTGATTTTTCATGAGTCTACTTCTTATTATTCCGCTCCACCTTTTCAGGGGGAGTGTCCTAGTGTAGAGGTGTTGCCAATTCTAGATGTTCCTAAGGATATTACTTACTCTTCTCCTTCTCCTCCTCCAATAGTCTCTGATCGTTCTCCTTCTCCTTCTCAAGGGGAGAACGATGCAACGCAAGTAGAGAATAATGCAATACTTCAGGGGGAGATATCAGAGGTTCAAGGGGAGACCACACCTGTTAAGCAAAGTATTGATATCTTTCAAAGGCCGATTGATAGTGGGGAAACATTGAAGACATATCGTCGTAGGAATTCCACTACCAACACGCAGGTTAAGGCCACTAATACATTGCCTATTCAGTCATCATCTCCGGATCCGGATTCTACTACTCCTTCTGATGAGATTTCTCCTTCTGATCTTCCTATCGCATTTCGAAAGGGTATTAGAACTTGTACTCAACACCCTATATCCAATGTTGTTTCATATGACTCTTTGTCCAACTCTTATCGTACTTTTGTATCTACTTTATCTTCTGTTTCTATTCCACGGAATTGGCAAGAAGCTTTTGCAGATGAGAAGTGGAAAACAGCAATGGTAGAGGAAATGCATGCTTTGAAGAAAAATGACACTTGGGATCTTGTTGTTCTTCCTCCTGGGAAACAACCGATAGGATGTAAGTGGGTGTTTGTAGTCAAACAGAAGATGGATGGTACTGTGGACAGATATAAAGTACGGTTGGTGGCGAAGGGATTTACTCAGACTTATGGGATTGACTATCAAGAAACCTTTGCTCCTGTTGCCAAGTTGAATACTGTTCGAGTGTTATTTTCATGTGCTGTAAACCAGGGATGGGATCTTCAGCAGTTAGATGTGAAAAATGCCTTTCTTCATGGGGAGTTAGAAGAGGAGGTATATATGGAGATTCCTACAGGTTTTTCTTGTGACAAAACTCAAGGTAAAGTGTGTAAGCTGAAACGTGCACTTTATGGTTTAAAGCAATCACCTCGAGCTTGGTTTGGTAGGTTTTAGAAAGCTATGATCTTTATTGGGTATAAACAAAGTAATGATGATCATACTTTATTTGTGAAGGGATCATATGGTAAAGTCACTATTCTTATTGTCTATGTAGACGACATTATTGTCACAGGGAATGATATTGATGAGATAAGCCGGTTGAAGAATTTTCTTGGACAAGAATTCGAAATAAAGGATCTTGGAAAGCTCCGATACTTTCTTGGGATTGAAGTTGCTAGATCTTCAAAAGGCATCTTTCTATCCCAAAGGAAGTATGCCCTTGATCTTTTAACAGAAGTTGGGTTATTAGGATGTCGCCCCTCTGATACACCTATTGAGGTCAATACTCGTTTTCGAGAAAAGGATGGTGATCCCGTAGATAAGGGTCGTTATCAACGGTTAGTGGGCAAGTTGATTTATTTATCACACACCATACCTGATATTGCTTTTGCTGTGAGCCTAGTGAGTCAGTTTATGTATGATCCATACTCTACTCATATGGATGCTGTTATTTGAATCCTTCGATATTTGAAGTCTGCTCCTGGAAAAGGGATTATTTTATCTCCTCGTGATAGCTTGAAAGTTGAAGCCTATACAGATGCTGATTGGGCTGGATCTCCTGACCGAAAGTCTATTTTTGGGTATTGTACTTTCTTAGGAGGGAATCTTGTGACTTGGCATAGCAAAAAGCAGAATGTGATTGCTCGATCTAGTGCTGAAGCAGAATTTCGTGCAATGGCACATGGAGTTTGTGAACTGTTATGGCTTAAAGGATTACTTGAAGATCTTGGTGTATCTGTTCCTATTCCTATGATGCTATATTGTGATAATAAAGCCGCCATTAGTATTGCTCACAATCCTGTACAGCATGACCGCACAAAACATGTGGAGATTGACAGGCACTGTATCAAAGAGAAGTTGGAGAGTGGTTTAATTTGTGTGCCCTTTGTTCAATCCAGTGATCAACTTGCTGATGTGTTGACTAAAGGATTGGGGAGTAAATTGTTTCATCTTGTTTTAGTCAAGTTGGGCATGTGTGATATCTATGCTCCAACTTGAGGGGGAGTGTTGAGAGTACTTGGATAATAGGGGCATATTTGTCTATTTCCTTTATTATTTTATATATTGCAGCAATAAGGGTAATATTGTAATTTTGGCCTTTTTGGCTTTATTATAAATAGATAGCTTGGGGTCACATAGACCTCACCCAGCATTCAGTTCAGTTTTTTCCTCTCAACAGTATCATGTAGAGAAGTACTAATATGATGTGTTTTGCTACTAAAGCTTTTACTTATGCTAATGGGAAATAGGTATTAGGACGGTCAGTTTCTCCCATCAAGGATCCTGGTATCTCGTGGAGACTAGAGCTAGGGTTATTATCTTTTATGTTGCTGCATTTGAAGCCGACAGCGCTCTTCCAAGATCATCTACATTGGTTCCTCATTCGGTAGATCACCCCCTCCGCACCCCCCCCCCCAGAACCCACAGTAGGCAACATGGTGGTCTTATGAGCTGGCCAAAACATTTCTACAAGGCTAGGCAACATGGACAGAGCCATGAAGAAAATAATCGCCAAGCAAACAGTATGTCTGCAAGAGCAATGCAACTGAGCGTCTATGGCAGTATGGTATGGTCGATTTCTTTCCACCTAGCTTATAGTTGCATAGTTCTGGAGACTAATGACTCGGAAAGTTCTTGATAGTGAAAGCTTCTTAGGATGATAGTATATCGAAGTCTGTGTGGAAGGGGCTAAGATTTCCTTTTTCCCTCTGCATTAAGTTCTAATGCTGGGTTAATCGTGAATTCTTCAACTTAAGTCTCAGCAGCGTGTCTGCACTCAGCAGACAGCACTAACTATACCTTGTCTGAATTCACAAGGTGGATGTCCGTGTCCGAAATCAAAGCTTCTTCAGAGCAAGCCAGCCGAAGACTGCACATAGCCAGTCGTATCCAAGTGTTCCTTTGAACCACAGTCGACCGCTTATCTCAGTCAAGTCCGAAGGGGCTGCTACTGCAGAGAAGAGGCTTGAGGTGAGGAAGTTCACTAGACCAGCTCCCCCACCTCAGATGCAGGGTACAGACACGTTGGAAACTCATGCAGACAATTCCAGCGATGATGAATACGGAGCCGAAGAAGTCATCGTGATAATTGATTCGCCCAGTCGACTTTCATTTCGCCAGGCTTCTTGAAAGAGGAAAGGAAGTTCCTTTTCGACATCGCAATCGATGTTTGTAAACAATTGCTTCCATTGTCTAGTGCACGTAAATTTTGTGGCGCCGACACTCCTCTTACGAATGCTCGCATTGTAAGAAAGATCACAATAAATGATAAAAAAAAATAGAAGAAAATCAAGGGAATGAAGAAATAAGACATTCGAGGAGATATGAGTGGCAAAGTGAAAGCATTGTTGTCTCTATAGCTGTCCTTTTGCTAGTACTCTTGTTTCTTCGCTTTCCCTGGTTCATCTTTCATTTGATCGAGCAGTTTGCTTAGTGAGAAGAGCGACAGAGAAAGCAATAAACACGAAAGAGTCACACTCAATGATGAAAAAATTGAGGATCGACAAGAGAAAAAAATTAGATGGGCAATGCTTCGCGAATAACTTAAAAGACTCCGGCATACGGACGTCACCCTTGTGATCTCGGGTAACATTCCGATCAGGATGATCCCGGCAGGTTTACCATCCGAAGATTCCTCCACATTGAGCATCCTAACTCCTAACTCCTATTCATCAGGAGATCCATCCACGTTGTTCCTTTCCAAACACACAGACCACATTCAAGTACAGAAGGCCATACGTCGTCTGCAGAGACACCCGACACAATTCCTCATTTTACCATATCGAAGCACCAAATTTTCCCTAAGACCTCTGATCGACCAAGGTATAGATGGCCGATTGTCTCGTCATACCTCTCGCGGATGGAGTAAAACCTCTCAATGCCAGCAGCACCTCAACAACTCTTCTTTTCACTAACTACCAACAAAAGATCTCTCAACCTTGGTTGGCACCGGATAGCATCACATTGTTGATTCAACTGTAGGTGCTTCCGGGCGACACGCAAGATACTGTGTTGGAGTGAAGATAACACAACTGTAGTATCTGCATATATACTAAGCTTCTGTTTGTGATATAATTATAAGTGAATGTACTCAATCATCAATAGTAGTAGGACCTGAGGCACTTTTGGGTGGGTCTGAGCAGATATATTCATTCTTTCACTCTGAACCCCGATTTGGCGCTCCTAAAAAACGTTTTTTTTTAACGAAGAAAATTTGATATTCTTCATGCCATAGGGGAGCTTAGAATCGGATTTTTACGCCCGATATCTATTACACCCGTCTATTGATCAACTCTAGTCAAAGTAACTTTTGAGACTTGCCCGACATGTTTATAACAATGCCAGTGTTAATCGGTAGAATTCACGTACACTCTACCAATTGGTAATATGCTCCACCACGTTACACGTTAACAGCATCCTGATGAACAAACGATCTGCGATCCCCAGATTGTTACATCTCAATTAGAAAAAGAGGTATAACCTTCATCTGCCATTTGAGAAAAACCAAAGAAAGAAGCTTTCAACATCCATTTGTGACAGCTTTTTTTTTCCATTTTATGCAATTAATTTGGCTAATTCAACCACTAAATGAAGCACCAACTTAAGAAGATCAAAAGTGAAAAGATCAGTAGATCATAGAAGATCAGCAACAGAGGAAAATAACATGTAGATGAGGGCCAATACGTAGATTTGAGTACATTAATGCAGGACTTCCTCCATATCCATTTATTGTCACCACCATTTCCCATTCCAATGCCTGCCATCTACAAGAAGTTCCAACTTCATTAGACCCTCCACGTACAAACTATACAGCACTACACAAACTGTTTGATCATCATAAGAGCAGAACACGGAGACAGAGACTTGAGACCTATTGAATATGTAAGTAGATAAAAACTTATACGTCATTAGTCATAACTTTATCTAACTGAACTCCACGTTAAGTACCACGTCTTCTCCCTCCAATTGGAAGTTCCCTGACCCAGAAGCCATGCATATCTGACAGAACTGTTCGTTAATGACCAAGTTGGATACATAACTACTAGCAATGATGCATCAACTCTCACGCCTCGTAAAGCATTCCAACCTCAATACGCTGTGGCAATGGCTCCCCTAAAGCAGGCAATGCGGACCGGCAATTATTGTGCAAGACTTCATAGAAGCCAAGCAGAATCTTATCGAACCAGCCACAACTATTGCTTATGTAAAGCCTAGTCTTCCCTCGTATGTGTACGACACCGGCAAGCTTCGCCTCTTCTATATAAGCAACTTCTTGATGCACTTCCTCTGGCGAACCAGGCGATGAGAAACTCGAGCAGGTCCGTATATGCGCAATCAGCGTTTTGGTAACTTGAGTGACCAAGTCGTCTTCTTCATGATTAAGTGAATCTGCATATCCATACTGAATCACACATCCATAAACTCCTTTCAGCCCCAGTTTATTTATAATGATTCTCTCACATGGAGCGACCTCTGGAACCAATAAATATCTAAGAGTAGTGAAAACAGTGACTTTGTGAAGAGATCTCATGTTCTTTATGTAATGACCGAGAATGGGAGTAAGCCCGTCTTGAATATTGGTGTAAAAGAAGCATAATCCAGGAACCCTTTGTATTCCAGGCTCAGACAAGAATGTCTCAAGCCTGTCAAGGTTTATCTTATGTGTCAGCTCATACTCCACCTTTCTCTGCCTTCCATAGAACCAACCGAACATGATAAAGGCGAGAATAATAGATATGGCAAAAGGAATCCATCCACCCTCAGGAATTTTTGTGAAAACAGCACTGACATAGACACCTTCCATCACAAAGAATACACAGAAATATAGGGCAACCAGCACTATGGGAGTTCTCCAAACCATGATCATAACCAGGGTTAAGAGTATAGTGGTAATGAGCATGACTAGACTGACAACAACACCTGCAAGAGATGCTTAGTTGTTAGTAAAATCTTTCCATGTGCTTATCAAATGCACCCAAAGAAAAAAAATATCATTAATGCTATGATAAACTTTTTCACAAGTGCCAACACCTACTTTCAATAAAGAGATCAAGAATGCTTCATTGGGTTAACAGTGTAAAGAGATTTCATTCAGTACACTATTGCACATCACTTAAGCATATTTTATATTCGGCACCTTGCCTTCAAAACCTTTATAGAAAGATTAGAAGTATCAGGGAACCATTTTTGAGCTTTTCTTAAGTAGAAAGTACAAATCTAAATTTCCCACCAAAACTAAAAACTTTTATTTTTGGTTTGAGAGATTCTGAAAAAATTCCATATTACCTTTGGTGACCTTAAATGTCCATAAGTATATATGTTTAAACAATTGAGGTATTTAGTACAAAATAAATCTCAAATGCTGAAAGCAAAAGGTTGAAAAGCAAAACTCCAAGCAGACCCTCACAATTTATCTTCATTATTACGGTAGTCACACGCAGAGCTTTTGGGGGGAAAAGAAGATGACATTAATGCAGCAATGGCATACTAAAATAGTTGCACTATGATATAGAATTCAGGATATCATATACCCACCAAAAGCATTGCCAATATCTTTTCCATCTCCAAAAATAAGAACGACGGCAACACAGAGGATCATGAGGATGTAATTAATATCTGGGGAGTAAACTTCGCCTTCTTTGTTGGGGGAAGTATGGACCACCTTCACTCGAGGAAAATAATCAAGTACTACAGATTGCTTAATTACAGAGAAGGTAGCTGATATTAACGACTGGCTTGCAACCATTGCTGCAAGTGTGGCAACAACAAACATTGGCCAGTATATAGATCCTGGAATGAACTTGTAAAACCCATCGTCATGATCATTAGGATGACGAATTAAGTACGCAGTCTGGCCGGCATATGTTAGTACCAGTGATGGATATATCGTACATAGAAATGCTATCTGTCGAGGAAAAGTGGCATTAGACTGGTACGTTGGAAAGGAATCAACACTAAGAGCTTGGGAGAGGAAGGTTCACCTGGATAGAGGTCCGATTGAAATGACCAAGATCAGCAAACAGAGCTTCTGAACCTGATATTATAAAAGAGTCACATGTTTGTACCATGTTTACCATTGTCAGAAGAGCAGGTTTATTTTAATGCACATCTGCAACACAAGCTTAGTTCATCATTAGGCATCAGTGAGTACTGAGAGCAGGTTTGAATCCACTATGGTCCTGTCCAATCAGTCTCTTAACTGGAGAGAGAGAGAGAGAGAGAGAGAGAAAATTTGGACTCTAACTAGTGGAACACAAACTGGAATAGGTATTTCAGATTGTGTCACGACATAATTCATCCTTGTACATAATATAAAGCTGTGGCAAAATTTATAGGGTAAAGACTAGGGATACTCCAGATACTGATAAGTAATACATCAGGGCAATGTGTCGGTAGAACTCCTTTTGCCTATCAAAGTTTATGGCTCAAAGTAAATTGCAGGAACAAGCAAATGATTCAGGAATTATTCTGTAAAGCTTGAAGCACATTTGTTTGTAATACATCTGACCAATGGACATTTAAAATACGGCAGCAAAACCCGACAAAATCCTAAGAATTACAGAAACACCCTCATAAAACCTGATAACATGGAAGTACCCATAAAAATCGGTCTAAATTTCCATAATGACTCCTATACTTACCATGTACAACAGTTCAAATGAAAAAGGATCCATACTTCTATTCAAGTCACAAGAATGCGATCCTGTCAGTCTTGGAGCTCGTGTAATGTGAAACAATAGTAAGCTCACCTGTAATACAAAGCACAGTTCCACCAAGTAATAGCCAACTTTCCTTGCCATTTCTCCAGAAGAAATGGACAATGTAGTGTGGTGACAAGGCCTTGAATATACTCGGATAATGCTTTATGATGCTGTAAATTCCTACAAGTGGAGTGGTCAACGTCCATGCTCCCATGATGGGAGAAAAGAGGAAACTCACTTTAGATGTACCAAACTTTTGCAGTAGGAACAGAACGATAAGAACTATCGCAGAGAGTGCTTCCACCAAAGCTGAAAAAAACGTGAACATGTGTAAAACCTACGAAGGCGGGATTCTTTTTTTATTCACATCAAACATAACGTGGAACTGATGGGCTTAACAATTTCCCACCTTGAAAAAATAAAATAACTGAATAGTTGTTGATTCTTACATTTGGTGACGGAAGGAAAAGGTGCTCTCACTCCATCCATTGCCGATAAAACTATCAACAAATATAATAAGTCAAAAACTCGAAACCCCAAACAAAAATCCCAGCAAAGGGGGAAAAATGGCATGGTGACTAACCTGAAATTGCGGGGGTAAGAATACCATCGCCGATTAGCATACACATCCCCAGCATAGCAATAAAAAGTAGGACCCTCCTCGCAACTATGCCCTGTTCAAAGAATTTTGCAAGCCTACTTTGCTTTTCAGTACCCTCAGGCAAGCCATGCCGTGAAACACCAGAGTTTGATTCTACACGTTCAGAATGGAGGATGCCAACATTCACTTTTCTACATAGCAACGAGTACAATGCAAATGTCCCACCTGCAATAGCAGTGGTCTTCATCATTCAAAAACATAACAGCACATGTTATGAGAGAGAAATCAATTTTAATTTCCAAAAAGCCATCAGAAAGGTCAAAAGACCAAAGTGAAGAAGGAGAACTGAACATCATCAGACACCTCCAAGCTTGTTGACGTTGAACTTAATCTCTGGAGTATACTTGCTTCTAAAACATTAAAAAGTTTTGAAGTGACATTCCAGCAATGTTTCCCGAGTGCCGGACAACTTCATGAATTTGCAATAAAATTCTTTCAAAATGACAATAATAGACACTCTTCATCAAAAAGGATTTCCATTGTTTAATGTGCCACCAAGAAAAAGATCCATTATGTTCCCAAACAATAGATGTCTGACTCATGGAGTGGCTCTGAAATACTCAGCATCGTTAACGGCTTAAACCACGATGCTCTAGGAAACTGTAAGGTCCACTTCTAATGGACATAGCCGTTTTGCAGGTCATAAAATTTCTAAATTGTTTTGCTATTTTCAATTTCAAAAGACCTTCCTTTATGTGTCCCTCCTGCCCCCATTTTCTCGTTCATTCAGCTGGAGTTGTAATTCTCTCTTTGGTAGTGTACTTTTCAGCAAAAACTAGAGTAGAACCATGAAAGAGAAGACTCAAAGTACTTTACCTGGCTCACTCAAAAAACAAAGAGCGACTACTGTACAAATCTTGCTCTTCAAGACAGAGAACTACTCCAAAAGAGCTTTCGAGCCTTCGTAGTTCACGTCACCAATTTTAAATTTTTGAGGCAACAACTGCGTGCAGAACTCTGAATGCCACTTTTTTCGACTAGACTGATTTTAGAAATGTGGAATAATGTGCAACGGTGTGTGTAGAAGGAGCTACAGAGTGGACTAGAGTATGTGGGAACCAGTAGAATTAGCAAAGCAACTGTATGGAATGAATATAATACAAACCAAACTAAATAAAAAAACTTTATTAGGGTCTCGTATTGACCTTCGCCGTGATCATCAGCTTTGAGAGCTATTCCGGCGTACTTTACAACACCAATGAGGGTGAGGGTCCAAAACATGATACTGTAGATCCCTAAGTAGTCTTCTTCTGTTGGAGACTTTAGTGGCATTGATGGGTATACATATAGGGGAGATGTTACTAGGCCTCCAAACACGACCCCAAGTGTCTTGTAGGCAAGTATCAGAGTAGCCCTTCTTCCCTTCCCCTGTTTCAAACACTTTCTTTACTCAGAACATCGGACTGATCCGTAAATTGTTAAGGTATAATTCAAATAGGAGAAAATTACCAAAAAAGTGATAAACCTTTTGTAATTGTGACAATTCAATCCTAAATCTTTTTTTTTTGCTAATTCAGTCCTAAACCTTTTGCAATTGTGCCAATTTAGCTCATTCAGCCACTTTTGACTGGCTGGCGCTGACATGGATGCCGGGCGGCTGACGTGGCAATATTTTAATAATTTTTCATTATTTTTCGAAATTTTTTATTTTTTTCTCTTTCTTTTTTTTCCCTATCTTCTTCCCCGGTCGCCGGTCCAGCGACCGGCAACCGGCGAGAGGCTGAGGCCGACGAGTCCCACCTCGCTGGCCATGGGCGAGGCTGGCCCTCATCGGCACTGGCAAGGGCGAGCCTCGCCATCACCGTGCTAGGACGAGCCTTACCATGGCCACCTTGCCCGGCAACGGTGAGGCCGCCCAAATCTAGCGAGACCTCGCCGTCGCCAGGCGAGCTCGACCTTGCCCGGCGACGGCGAGGTCACGCCAAATCTGGGCGGCCTCGCCGTCGCCGGGGGAGGCTCGCCGTCGCCAGTGCCGACAAGGGCCAGCCTCACACATGGTCGTTGAGTTCCAACTCGCCAGCCTCAGCCTCTCGCCGGTCGCCGGACCGGCGACTAGGGAAGAAAATAGGGAAAAAAAAAGGAGAGAGAAAAAAATAATAAAAAATTTGAAAAAAAATTATTAAAATATTACCGCATCAGCCGGCCGGTGTCCACATCAACGCCAGCCGCCCAAAAGCGGCCGGATGGACTGAATTGGCACAATTACAAAAGGTTTAGGACTGAATTGATAAAAAAAAAGTTTAGAACTGAATTGGCACAATTGCAAAATGTTTAGGACTTTTTGGGTAATTTTCCCATTCAAATAGTGCAATAACAAATTCCAAAATGTATGAAAGATGAAAATCGGGAAGGAAACCAGTAAACAAGATTCGATCGCAGCAACATTCGTTGCCAAGGACATGGTTACATGCTTATTAGCCGTTTCATAGCAAACAAAGTCATGATGGATACACGACCAAGTGACATTTTCCGCGCAAACAGTTGTTTCAACATGACATCTGAGCTTGAAGTCTGAGTTTCGGTTTCTCAACATTCTCTGATCTGGTTATTCTGCTTGTATTTCTTAGGTTATTAGGTTCTGCTCGGAGTCTCTTTGATGTGCACATCCACATGCAATGCCCGGCTTTCGCAAGAGGAAAATTGCTAGCACATATGCTTAGCGTATACAATGCATTCTCTCGGAACAAACAGTTGCCTCGATAAACAGTCAAAAACTTCCCCTTTTTTAACCATTCAACTAATATGCATTATTTTTTACCCAAAAAAATAATATGTGCATTATTCTTTGTAAACACGCCTTCGGAAATTATAATAAATATGAGAACAAAACGAAACTCAGTCCGACCCAAACAACCAGACTGGCAGAAACCAAAGCATTCACGATCGACAATGAACGGGGAAAAATCGCAAAGACCTCCTCGGCAAAATACAAGCAGACAAGACAAAACTTAGAATCCGAAAAAACTCGAGCTTTCTCTATTTTTCCACACGGACAAGACAGGGCAAAGACACCCATGTTCAAAGAACAGCGTCCGTGCAAACACACCGTACCTTGTTCAGACGATGATGACTCAGCGGGTCGCCAGAGCGAGGGAGGTGATGGTGGTGGCTGTGGCGGCCACCGTCGCTGCGATCGGAATCAACCGTGATCTCCGACAGAGCTGCTGCCTCCTCGGGCAGCCCGACCGGTTGATCCGGGGGAGTCGCCACGCCCACGCCCATGCCCACCCCAGCTGACAGCACTTGCTTTCCCGTCAACTCGATCCGTGAATGCGGGAGAGAGTATTTTTCTTTTTTGAGACGCCTATCTTTGCTTTTGGTCCCTTTCGGCTCTTATAACGTTGCCCGTTCTTGTGCAATGTCGTATGATTCCGAATCACCTAATGCTTTCCATGCACAGCCGCATGCGAACCTTGGAATACATCACGTGCGCGAGCCAATGTCGTAAAAAAGTGATTTCCCAATGTGAAATTACAATCCAACCCGTGCCACGCGCCTGAACGAGGGTTGCAATCGGGGTCATAATCGAATTGCACTTGCTGAGAACAATCACTTTTTCGAATAAAAAAAAAGAAAGTACAATCACTTTGTTTACTACACGAGGCACTCATTCCATGATTGTTTGTAATAGCCGAGCATAAATCGAAAAATAATTTCCTCGAAAATCTATCTCGAAACTTTCGAGTTGTATCGTAAATACAAAAGACAAGGCATTTATTTTGATTTGCTTGAAAAGAGTAATCTCATATAATTTTCAAAATTCAAAAATTTGGAAAAGATTATGATGAGGTTAAAATAAAATGAAAATATTTTTTTATGTAAATCGGTATATCGGTAGCTATATTCACAACATAAAAAAGTCGAGACATACAATTAGGAGTTTCGAGATTTTGAAAAAAAGAAAATAATAATAATAAAGTGATAAAAACTTATTTCAAAAGGTTGCAAACTTAAATGCAAACTTGTTTCAGTTTTTATTTTGGGTTAATACCACGAAAAACTCCAAATTGATATATTTATAACAAATTCACCCCGACTCTCTCCCCCTCTCTTCCCTCAATCTCTCTCTCCGCCGATTCTCGATTGCGAATCGCCGGCTCAAAATTCGATGACGTCTCCTATCGGTCTCTCAAACTTTCTCGGGAAAGTGAGAGAGAAAGTACCGAGAAAGTGGAAGAAAGTAGAGGCCAGTTTTGGGGGGCCCTGCTTTTCGTTCTGCACAGTGGGTTTTGTGAACGCAGCAGTGATGAAGACGATGGTGGCCAAAGGAAAATGGAAATTAACAAATGTTAATGCAATGACCAAGAAAAAATAAAGGTTTTTTAGCTTTTTTTCTCCTTTGGCCCTAATTTTTTTCCAAATTAATATGATAAAAAAAAAGTCACGTTTCGAGAGCACCCAACTGATTTTCGCCACAAGTAGATTTTTCTGGCAGCTACGCGATTTGAGGCGCTCATTACCGTGATCCCCCAAGAAAATGCGGGAAGCATTAAGAGAGAGGGATCGGGTTTGCGTGTGGATAATTAAATTTATTTTCCAGACGTAATTAACCTGCTAATTTTAACCCCAAAAAAACCTGCTAATTATTAAAATTATGAAATGGAGTACGGTTATCTGCATGGGATGGCGACATTACAGCCTATAATTCGGCCAAATGACGACATAATGAACTAATATGATGGATGTAAATTAAGAAAAAAAAAAGAAAATAGTCTGTTATATAATATATGCCGTGATACACGACAATTTCATTAATTATATAACAAAGGGTAAATTTGTCATAAGTGTACAAGTTTGAGATTTTTTGTGGTTAAAAAATTATTTTTTGATAAATTTATCACAAATGCACCGGCTTAGAATTTTTCGTGGTATTAATCCTTTTATTTTTTACTTGAATACAAATGAAAATACAAGACTTTCTAGGTAAAGCCTTTTCTTTTTGGACGTGAGAATGGGATTCCAATCACATTGGAGAAAACCTCTGAAACGAGTTGCGGGTGGTGGATAGAGCCCACCAAACAGAATGGGAAAATAAGTGTGTTTTGACAATGACTCCGCTAGCAAAAAATGCAATCAGCATAAGCATTATCCATCCGCAAAAGCACGAATAATGAATAGAATGCAAACTGAATAATGAATAGAATGCAAACCCCATTACATTGAATGTTTCCGAACCACCACCACGGTCGCCACCACCGCATCATCAATTTTTCTTAAACTATACAAAGTTACGACAATGATCTTATAAAGTTTAAATATGCATCTGGATTGACTTTTACTTTTTGCTTGATTTAAAGATGCAATCAAGCACCTTGACTTTTACTTTTGATTCGAGACTGCTAGAACCTTCACGATATATAGTTGTTTATACTTAGACTGACATATTTTTCATTATTTTTGAAAATTTGGGATAGTAATTTAAACACGAAACATAGACAAAATTCTTTTCTTATAGTAACTTTTTAATTTCGTTTCATGCCAAACAAAGAGGCCCTTCAGTTTCTTACTCTATAATAAGGAAAAAATCACCCTGGGAAAAGGTAGGGATGCTCTCTAGGATAACAAAGAGCAGCAAGATTGCTATATAAATTGAAAAGTGTATTTAAGGTAAATTTATCACAAATATACCAATTTGGAGTTTTTGGTGGATAAAAAATTATTTGGAGTAAATTTATCACAGGTGTACCAGTTTAGGATTTTTCATGATATTAACCATTTTATTTTTTACTTGAAAACAAATGCAAATACAAGAGTTTCTAGGTAAAGCCTTTTCTTTTTGGATATGAGAATGGGATTCCAATCACGTTAGAGAAAACCCCCGAAACGTGTTGCGGGTGGCGGGGCTTCAGAGAATGGGGAAATACGCGTGTTTTGACAATGACTCCACTAGCAAAAAATGCAATCAGCATAAGCATTATCCACCCGCAAAAGCACGAATAATGAATGGAATGCAAACTGAATAATGAATGGAATGCGAACCCCATTACATTGATTGACAGTTTCCGGACCACCACCACCCACCACTGTTGCCACCACCGCATCGTTAATTTTCTTAAACTATACAGAGTCACGACAATGATCTTGTGAAGTTTAAATATGTGTCTGGATTGACTTTTACTTTTTACTTGATTTTAGGGTGCATCCACGCACTTTGACTTTTACTTTTGATCCGAGACCGCTAGAACCTTCACGATATATAGTTGTTTATACTTAGACTAGCATATTTTTCATGATTTTTTGGAAATTTGGGATAATAATTTAAATCCGAAAAATGGACAAATTTCTTTTCTTAGGAACTTTTTAATTTCGTTTCATGCCAAACAAAGAGGCCCTTCAGTTTCTTATTCTATAATAAGGAAAAGACCACCCTGGGAAAAGGTAGGGATGTTCTCTAAGACAACAAACAGCAGCGAGATTACTATATAAATTGAAAAATGTATTTAAGATAAATTTATCACAAGTGTACCAGTTTAGGAATTTTTGTGGTTAAAAAATTAGTTTGGGATAAATTTATCATAAGTGTATTAGTTTAGAGTATTTCGTAGTATTAACCCTTTTATTTTTGACTTGAAAACAAATGAAAGTACAAGAGTTTCTAGGTAAAGCCTTTTCCTTTTGGATATGAGAATGGGATTCCAGTCACGTTGGAAAAAACCTCGGAAACGTGTTGCGGGTGGTGGGGCTTCAGAGAATGGGAAAATACGTGTGTTTTGACAATGACTCCACTAGCAAAAAATGCAATCAGCGTAAGCATTATCCACCCGCAAAAGCAAGAATAATGAATAGAATGCGAACTGAATAATGAATAGAATGTGAACTACATTACATTGACTGTTTCCGGACCACCACCACCCACCACTGTTACCACCACCGCATCGTTAATTTTTCTTAAACTATACAGAGTCACGGCAATATATAGTTGTTTATACTTAGACTAACATATTTTTCATGATTTTTGGAAATTTGGGATAATAATTTAAACCCGAAAAATGGACAAATTTCTTTTCTAAGGAATTTTTTAATTTCGTTTCATGCCAAACAAAAAGGCCCTTCAGATTCTTATTCTATAATAAGGAAAATATCACCCTGGGAAAAATAGAGATGCTCTCTAGGGCAACAAAGACCGGCGAGACTGCTATATAAATTGAAAAGTGTACTCAATTCTATAACGGAGGGTAAATTATCACAAGTATATTAGTTTGAGATTTTTTATAGTCAAAAAATTAGTTTAGGATGAATTTGTTACAAGTGTAACAGTTTAAGATTTTTCGTGATATTAACGCTTTTATTTTTTACTTGAAATCAAATGAAAATACAAGATTTTCTAGGTTAAGCCTTTTATTGTTGCCCACTCCAAAAGCTCCTTTTAGTAAAAGAGTAGGGGCATTTAAAGGGTTAATACCTTGAAAAATCCTAAACCAGTAAACTTATAACAAATTGAGCCAAAACTAATTTTTTGACCGCCAAAAATCTCAAACTAGTACACTTATGATAAATTTATCCCAAACTAATTTTTTGACCACAAAAAATCTCAAATTTATACACTTGTGACAAATTTACCCTCTGTTAGTTTCCGTTAAATTATATTAATATCGCAAAAAATCACAACTTGATACATTTGTGACAAACAAAAGGTAAAACATAAAACTAGTACATCATCAACTGCCGCATGTTATTTAACAAAACAATTTGATAGTAAAATTTAACAGAAATAAACTTAGGATAAATTTATCATATGTGTACTAGTTTAGAATTTTTCGTGATATTAACCCTTAAAATTAAAGAAAGCTTCATACTTGTCCAATCTTTGCTTCCCCGGTGACTCGAAATATAGTCCACTTTTGTAAGAAGATTCACGGCATCTACTAGCGCGATCCCACGATGTTAAGGACTTTAATGGTATCATGACCTCAGCAAGAATACTCGTTGAAATAAATCAAAAGGTTTATCAGAGAGATAATGACATGATCAGTCCCTAAACTTTGGCACAATTTGCAATGCGGTCCCTTAGTCTCTGAATTTTAGCATAATATTCAATGTGATCCCTAAACTTTTAATTTGTTCAATATGATCCCTGGACTATATGAAAATGTTCAAGTTCAAGGACTACATTGAATATTTTCATATAGTTTAAGGATTAAATTGAACATATACCAAAAATTTATGAATGACATTGAATAAATCAAAAGTTCAGACATTGCATTGCATATTAGGATAAAGTTCAGAAATTACATTGGACAAATTAAAAATTTATAGATCACACTGTATATTAGGGAAAATTCGAGTACTGCTCGTGTTATTCTCCCTTTATCTAAAGACCAACTTCGTTGACATACTACGCAACACCAAAAGGGCCCGTTAAAAGAATACTCATTGCAAAGAAGTGCCCATAAGGCTGCTGGCGGGTTAGAAAGCCAATCTCATTCGTGGGAGATAGGTTTTTTTCGCTGGGCCCTAGCCGAACCAGTCAGCAGTTTTGTTGGCTTCACAGCTTTCTCTGATAAGCGAATGCACTTCCCATGGAACTTGATCTGTGCACACCAAAGCCCTCAACAGATCAGTACAGTCCGTTTCAGCTAAGATTTCCTTCGTGTCTCCTCTGGAGCAGGAATACGTGGGCTTCGTTGAGGGCAAAGGGCTTCGGCTCGAGAAGCAGAGGCTACGTTCGCAGATCCCGTGAAGCCATCCACGACGTCAATGTTTACTTTCAGAACACCCTTCTTCGGTGGAGTCCAGATCTTAGGTGGGTATCGGCTTCTTCCGACTTCTCTGCTCGTTTTGGTTTAAGTTTGGGCTCCACTTGCTGAAATTTGTTCTCGCTACCTGCACTTCCTCCGGTATGCGTCTCGGGTCTGGGATTTGACGCCTGAAAACAGAATTGTTTCTCGCTTTCCATATGTGCCAAAGAACAGTAGCCACGTGCTCTAGCGAGGATAAATTCGCTTTGTTTTCTGTAAATTTAAGCAACCATGTGTCGATTCTTGTTAACCCCATTCTGGAGGTTTGCAAATTTAGAGATGGGTCTAACCACACCTGTTTTGTCCTGGGGCAGGGCAGGAAGCTGTGCTCTGTTCTTTCCGCTTCACGCTTGCAGAGAGGGAAATTTTGTTCAGGTATAATCTGCCTCTTCCTCGGATTATCTTTTGATGGAATTGCATTCTGGCATAGACTCCATGTGAAAATTTTAATTTTCGTGCTGGTCTGCATTCCCCATAATTGGTTCCATAATTTACGAGGGGGTTGAAAGGATGAAGATGACTGCTTTTGCTGCTGCTCTGCTTCTTTCTCGCGCATTGTATTATATCCGTTTTTCACTATGAATGCGCCTGACTTTGTGCCTGTCCAAACCAATTGGTCTTGTGTTGCTTGTGGCTTGATAGGAATTGTTAGGATTTCCTGGACAGTGGTTTCGTCAAAAAGTTCCTGCAGCTTTGTCTCATTCCATTGATCTTCATTTTCTTGAATCAACCCTGCCACTGTCTTCGGTTTGTCTCTAGTGGCAGGACCCCCGATAATTCCCCGTTTCAACCAATTGTCCTCCCTAATTCGTATGTGCTCTCCATTACCTACTGACCACACGATTGAATCTTAAATAGCTTCTCTACCTACTAAAAGGCTTTGCCATCCCCAAGAAGGCCAGGACCCTCTCTCTGCATGCCAAAAATCTGGCTGAGGATAATATATGCCTTTAAGCATGTTTCTTGATAGTGTGTCTGGGGTATTTGCCAATCTCCAAGCCTGTTTACCCAACAAGGCTTTATTAACAGTAATTAAGTCTCTGAAGCCCAAACCACCATTGTCTTTTCTGAATTTTAATACCTCCCATCTCCTCCAGTGCAGACCAGCCTGAGTCACTATTTTTCCACCAAAAATTTGCAATTTTTTGTTCTATGGCTCTACAAACTGATAGTGGGATTTTGAAAACAGACATAGCATACTGTGGCACAGGTTGAACTACATCTTTTATCAGAACTTCCTTTCTAGCTTTTTGAAATCAGTTTTTCTTTCCACCCTTCTAGTTTCATGTTAACTCTTCCCAGAATCCATGCAAACGTCTCCTTTTTTGATGCGCCTCACTCAGATGGAATGCCCAAATATTTCCCCATATTGCTAATTTCTGGAACTCTGATCTCTCTGGCCATGTTATACCTTAAGCTTTTAGGACACCTCCTGCTGAAAAGAATTCATGATTTGTTTAGGTTGATAGCCTATCCTGAAGTAAAGCAATATTGATTTAACACTGCTGCTAAATTCTGGCACTCTTGGATCCTGCCATCAAGGAAAGAAATTGAGTTGTCCGCGAAAAATAAATGAGATAGTAAAGGGAAAAATCTGTTCAGTTTAATACCCTGCAAGCTACCATTTTCCACTGCATTCTTCAATAGGGAGGACAAGCTATTTCCAACAATAATAAACAGGTAGGGAGAAAGAGGATCCCATTGTCTTAAGCGTCTGGATGGTTGGAAGAAGGGAAGTGGTTCCCCATTAAATTTTTCACTAAAAGAAACTGTAGTTACACACTGCATTACCCAATCTACCCACTTCTCACTGAAACCCATCTTGAGCATACATGCTTCTAAGAAGCCCCACTCCACTCGATCATAGGCTTTCTTCATAACTAGCTTTAAAACTGCCTGAAATTTCTTTTCCTTTCTCTGACCCTCAGCTGATGTAGCAACTCCTGTACTATCAAAATGATATCTTGAATTTGCCGTCCACTAACAAAAGCACTCTGTTGGTGGGCTATCACATTTGGCAGCAGAATTTTCAGCCTATTCGTCAACACCTTCGTGAAAATCTTATACACGAAATTGCAAAGGCTAATGGGACGGAATTGCTCAAGCTTTTCAGGGTTAGGGGTTTTGGGTATAAGGGACATATAGGGTATGCTGAGTTTTGGATTTAGAGTCCCCGAGAGAAAGAACTTTCATACCACTGCATACACATCCTCCTTAACATCTTCCCAATTATGCTGGTAAAATAAGCCATTCAAACCATCTGATCCCGGAGCCTTCGTAGCTCCCAATTGGAACACTGCAGCTTGCACCTCTTCCATTGTAACTTCTGCTATGAGCATTTGATTCATTTCCTCGTGAACGACCTTGGGGCATTGATTCAAAACAGGGTGGAAGTTTCTTTGACCGCCTGAGCTAAACAACTCCTGGAAAAAATCCAGAGTCATCCTTTTAAGTTGACTTTGGTCCCTGTGCCATACAGCATCCGCATCTTTCGGCATGGAAATACGGTTCCTTTGTCTTCTCTGAATAGTTGTTGCATGGAAATATTTTGTATTTTTATCCCCCCATTTCAGCCAACTAATTTGAGCTCTCATTCCCCAATACATCTCTTCTTGCCTCCACAGATTTTCTCCCCTTTTAGCTTCTGTATTCTTTCTCTGTCAAACTCTTCTTTAGGATTATTGATTATCTCTTGGATTTCCCGTTTAAGCATATCAATTTTGCTGTGACCATTGGAAAATTTCTATTTACTCCATTTGGCCAAAGCTCCCGAGACTGCGGCCAGCTTTTCCAGCAAAGTTTCATTTGGCAATGCAGGAGAGTGCCACACTTCTTTCACAATTACCTGACATTCTTTATCCGCCAACCCAAAAGCTTCAAACTTAAACTCCATTGAAAGGCAACAAATCATAACCGAACCACTATATATCTACTTGAAATATCTTCTATCTCTTCACTATTAGCATTACATGTTCAATATGATCACTATCTGTTAAACAGCAGCATGCGCATCTGATTTCTACAATCTGTTTCTACTTGAAGTTGAACTTGTCATGTTCCGTAAATTTTTTTCATAGTTCTCAAACAACCTATTCAACCCCCTTTAGGTTGTATTGTTAGCCCCAACACTATACTCATTGCGACATCAATATCTAAAATTTTCAAGCTCATCCTAGTATGACAAAAGAATCCTAAATTTTGTCATATTAGTACAAGTTTGGGATATTGATGACGCAAAAAAAAAGGTTTGGGGTATTTGTGTCACAATGGTCAAAGCTTATGCTAAACGGAGGTTATTTTTGTCACGCCGGTACAAATTTGGGAGTTTTGGTTATACAAAAAAAGTTTAGGTATTAGTATATAGCATATAGTTCGGAGTTTTTGGTGGTATTTTCTCGAAGAAATAAAATAGAAGGTGCTAAAAGTCCATATTAGACAAAAACTTAAATCTAGACTCTTTATTTTATTATTATTTTGGACATGAAAACAAATAGAAAACAAGATTTTCTAGCTAAAGCCTTTTCTTTTCATTTTTTTCCCCTCCAAAAGCTCATTTTAGTAAAAGAGTGGGGCATTTATAATCACATCAAACATGAGTTTAATAACAACACCAGCAAAGCTTCAACCCCGGTGGCTCAAAATATTCGACCACGAGCCATGATATTTACTGCTTAGGAGCTACATATGATGTATGAGATTGTGACCCCAGCAGGAAGACTCGTCAAAAGATATTTATAGGTTTATCAAAAGACCAACTTCATCAAGGGCAAGCCTCTGATTTACCGTGGGCATCCGTTCCCTCGCAATCTTTCACCGTTGGGTTGAGAGCCACAAATCTTGGTTGTTCTACAGGTCTCAGCTTGGACGGTTGTAATATTTTGCTCTTTGACCCAATAATGAAAATCTATCGAAACACGATGTTCACAAGGGATCGTGGATCACTTCGAAAGAATTGGCCATCCGTGAGATGCGACTGGCATCGCCTATGGTGACTGCCACAGTAAGATGTATCCAATGATCTTTTGTGGGCACTTTGAAATGCCCCCATAAAGTACTTAATTTAGGTCATTGTTACATTATCTCTTGACATTTCTACTTTTATCGCTTCTTTCAACAAAAATTAAAGACATCTTTTGTCATCATCTTGGCAATTTATTTGTGCCATAAGTAAACTTGTTAATTTGATAAACAATTAGAGACGTTTTTTGATATCATGGTGGCATTTTATTTGTGCAAATAGTAAACTTGGTATATATTAATTTTTCTTTCACACTCTTTTAGCTCAAATACTGTTGTTGTTCCTCATTAAACGGATTTTGCGGTGTTTCGCTCACGATAGTAAGATGAAGAACTCATCCGTCCAAAGGGTTGTTCCATTCTTCATGATGGAGGAAGATTGCTATAGAATCTTCAAGTAATTAACGGAGGTGTTGTACTAATTGTATTTCTCGTCCTGCTGTCATGCAAGATAAAGTGTATGTTTAATGGAAAATGATGCATGGTCCATCTTGATGAACCCAAATTCCAGTCCGACTGACTCTGAATCCATGTCATCCCGGCTGCATAGTTGTCAAGTTACATTTTGTTGTTAAGAAATGGCACTCAACGGTCAATACCCTATTCTTTATTTTGGCCAAAAAGATATACCCAATAAAAAATTTTATTTGCGTCACATTACGGCGTCATCCTGGCTGGTTACCTTTTGCATTGGTGAACTCCATGAATGGTCGATAGCTTACTCTACCATCTGACTGCTACAACACTGCAACACATGCCAACCTTCCGTGAATTGCCATGCAGGTTGGTTGGTTATACCACATTTCTATTTTCAAATATAAGTTAACAAATTCTGAGGTTTAAGGTTTTTTATGCCACTTGATAAATTTTATAAGCAGGTAGTAACTTATTAGTGATGTTCCGTAGTGGTAGAACCATTATTTCGTTAAAACCTTACCAAAAACTGAACCCGATCATTTGCCTGGCCACCAACGGGCTCGCCCTGTCTAGCCTGGCCCGAGTGACAAGGGCATGAAGACTTTCTGGTTAGGCTTGCGTAAGGGCATTTGGTGAGAAAGCTTGACCCGTCCCGACCTGAAGATTTGTGCATAAATATTTTGTGGTGGGCAGGCTTGGGCAAAAATTTAGGCCTGATTTTAAGATCCGGGTAGGCCTATCCAATGATCATCTCTACAAACAACTAATTGGGCAAAAACATTGTACAATGAAAGTGGTTCATAATCTACAATTGAATATGGTAGTGGTATAATTTACTTGACACAATGTAGCTGGGCTCCACTTTAGATTTTAAAAGCAATTAATAATCTACTACTGAATTTGATGGTAATAATTTACTAACAACAAACCCAAGCAGATGGATGTAACACGTGAAAATGATTGATAATCTACTATTGCTTTTCATAGTGGTAAAATCATTCGCTGGTTGATAAAGGCGCGAGTGATAACCATTATGTTTCGAAAATCAATTTTTTGCCAGATTTTTCTATTTCTATTCTGTGGACGAGTTTCTCAACAAAGATAGCTAGAATAAAAATTTGTTTGATAAAATATCCCTCTCACGATTTTTTCCATTCATCGACGGGCATCGGCGGCTGGCAGATGTCCGGTGGTGGTGATCGACAGACAGAGGCGGCTAGTGAACGACGGCAGTGGATTTCGGCGTCCGACAAAGTGCAGGCAGTGGGGGAGGTGAAGGCGAGCAATGAGAAGAGTTTTTACTTCTCATTGTTGTTCCAAACTTATTTCTGGAGCAAAAATTTGTTTCAGAAATAGAAAAATGAAATTGCGTTATCAAACAGATTTCTGTTTTAAATGTGTTCCTAGAAATGGAAAATTAGTTTTGGCCAGAATCAGAATGATTATCATGCATACCACAACTTACCACTTACTGACCGAGCCCCTTTTTAAACTTCGAAAGTAGTTTAATCCACCATTGAATTAACCAATGGCCAAATAGTTTGCCAATCCCATTTTTCTTACCAGCACAATTTCAAAGTTACTGACCACCGTTCAAATTGAAGTGCAGCTTGGGAGGTAACACTCCCCAAGTTCCTCTCTGTTCTCTCCAAAGACTAGAGACTACAATCTCTCTGCGGGCAGGTTTTCGGGGAAACAATTCCTCGACTCAGCAACCTTTCCAACTCACACTACTTAGATCCCACTAGTATCTTTGATCTGGGTTTATTCAAGAACTGACGACTTGCATGGGCTATCGAAATCGTCCTCCCCGAATTGATTGCACCTATCTGGTGCTGACCATTCGAAAGCCAAGGATCGGTCAGCTTCCTTCTCTGCAATGTTGGCAAATACTATAACAAATTTCTCACTCTCCGTGTTAAATTAATATTTCGAGTTTGAGTTCACGCACGAAACCCGATTCGAATTGGATAATATAAAGGGTTAATATCATGAAAAACCCCAAACTGACATAGTCGCGATAAATTTACCACAAACTAATTTTTTGACCGTCTAAAACCCCATAAATTGGATGACAATGACAAATTTACCCTCAATTAGTTTCCGTTAAATTTTATCATCAAATTGCTGAGTTTGATGACACGTGACAGTTGACAGATGTACCAGTTTGGAGTTTTACCCTTCGTTTGTCGCAGGTGTACCTATTAGTGGTTTTTCGTATTATTAATCCAATTTAACGGAAACTAATGGAGGATTAATTTTTTATAGATATATCGATTTGGTGTTTTTCGTAGTATTAATTGTAATATAAATACGGACTATTAACCAATTCCTCTTTTATTATTGAAGAATCGTTGCTGTGGCATTATCAATTAATAGAGGTGTACAGTTGAATTTTCGGTAGGGCCCAAATCAATTGTTGATTTTGTTCCTTCTTTTTTGGCTTTTACCGTACAAGTAAAAGAGGAAAGCGTGTCGGGCCACGGGAAAGTAAAATCGCGGGGTTTCCTTCAGCAGAGGACGAGCCGGACAGCACAGAGAAGAAGGACGCCGCCCTTGTTTTTCGGCCGTACCAGGAGACTCCGAACCCACCGTGATTTGGTGCTGCGAATTTACGTTCAATCGAGTTGTTTTATTTGTGAATGTTTGGGATTTTGGTGTAATTAGATGTACAAAACGTGTGAACGAATTATAACTTTGATTTTCCGATTAAAGTATATTATTTGTTGTTAGCTTTCTTCCTGGACATAGGTATCGATATTCGGACTAAACTGCGTAAATCGTTGACGTTCCTCATTTATTTCTTTAGTAATTTCGCAGTGACTTAATTTATAAGATACCATCGTTTTCGAGTTAATATTTCAATGCTTTGCATTTCAATTTCACTCCTCTTAGTCTTGCATTCCTTAATCTCAAGGGGATGATTGATGACATCTGGTAGCTTAGCTTGCTGGATAATCCCTAAATAAGCTAGATGGGGGAAAATTATCAAAATAATTCTAAATTTATTATAATTGTGCTAATTCAGTCGTAAACTTTTTTTAATCAATTTAATCCTAAACCTTTTGCGTTTGTACCAATGTAGTTCATCCTGTTAATTTTAGTAGGGCGGCGCTAACGTGGACGCTGGCGGGAGCTAGCCGTCCGGCCGACCCGGATGTGGCAATTTAAAAAAAAAATTTGATTTTTTTTCCTTTTTTTTCTTTGTCTTTTTCTTCTTTTTTTTCTTTCCTTCTTCCCTTAGCTGGTCACCCCAAAGGCTAGGGCTAGCCCTTGCCATGGCTATGGGCGAGCCTCATGGTTCTAAAACCATTTCATAAATCACAATACGTTTCCCAAACTAATCACATAACCTTTCGTAACTCAGTTCATTCGATAGAAATACTTTTTCGTAAAGCGTTTCTCATGTAATTTCATAAACATAATTCACAAAATCGATATGTATAATCTTTAATAACATTTTCCATAAAACGTTTATCAAATCATCTTAAAACTCGTTCCATAAACCAATTTCGCAACATAATACACATATATCTGTTAACAATATTTTTCTTTAAAATCATTTTCAAATTGTTCTCAAATTTTAAAAGGTAGTAATTGCCTGATCTAGGATTTTATGTAACAAACATGCTTTACTAACTCGTACGATTACTCAAAATCCTTATAACTTTCAAAACACGAGTTTATAAACTCAAAGAAGAAATAACATCACTTACCTGGAAAAGCCTACAATCAAACGACAAAGATTACTCAATTCGTCGAACTCGCAATCCTAACAAATAAGTGAGAAACAATGTTAAAATCGAGTAAAACGCTACCTCAACTACGACTCGACTAAATTAAACTTAATTGCTAACAAACGACTCAAAGACACCCACAAATCGTTCATTCAAAGCGATTATCCAAAACCATCCGCAACGCGGAGCTTGAACACGAAACTTGATCGTGTCATAACTCTCTCCACCGAATCCCATTCCAAGCGAGCTTACAATTAAAATGAAGATTTTTCGAAGTACTAGAAGACCCACCACTTGGCCATCCCAAAATCGACCCGAAAACCAACGAAAATCGGCCTAAAAGCCACTGATCGCGCACTGTTCACCACGAGTGCTCAACTTTAAAAATTCGTTTAGAGCAAACGGTAAGTCCAAATCAAGTTCCGTAAAATTTCACGGCTCTACGACGCCCTAAACTACCAATTAAATATATAAATATATGTACACGTAGCTCAACGACTCAAACATCGGACTTCGCGGCTTGATTTTCACGAAACTCCGAAATTATGCCCTAATCCCTAAAAATATTCCGATTGGACAAGTGAGAGGCGTGAATACTTATAGGACGCTGCGACACGAAATCGAATCGGCTTATTAAGGTCCCACGACAAGCCCACGTGAAACTCTGCTCTTGTTTGTTCTTCTTCTTCTGCTTTCCCTTTTTCCCTCTTTCCTTTCCTTTCCTTTCCTTTCCTTTCTCTCTTTACCTCTCTCGGCAGCTCACCTTCATACGCTGCCACTAACCATACGGACAAGACACACCTTTTTTTTAACCTATTTTTTGACTGACCGGATCGGTCCCCCCTCAGCCCCCTATCACTTAAAAGGCAGAGCTAACCCAACATTCTACTGTTCACAGAAGGTAACCTTGTCGGCGAGCGGTGTCGGTAAGCGACAGAGTTGTCCCTGTCCACTAGGACGCCTCCACTTTTCCCCTTTCATCCCTCTTTATCTCCCGGCAATCTTCTTCTTTTACTTTTTCTTGTGGGTCCCACCACCCTCTTTTTGACTTGGTCAAAACAAGACCCAAGTATTACAGCTTATGTCATCACAGCTGATCATCCGTTACCTTCTTCATTGCTGGCTACTTCCAAACTATGAGCCAACCAACGTCTTGCATTACGTGCAGACCATTGTTGTTCGTATTTTCCCATCGTATAAATGTTGTTTAACGTGGCCGTTCTTCTATGCAACAATCAATCTTTATCATGACATAATCATAAGCTTGCAATTTATAGGAAAAATCATCTAATCAGTCACAACTCTATTGTGCAGATTTCAATTCAGTCCTAAATTTTTCGATTTTATCAATTTAGTTCTAAATCTTTGTACGAAATTTCAATATAGTCCTTTCGATCGATTTTCGTTGAAAATTACTGACGTGACAATCTAGTTATCATCAGCCGTCTAACGTGGGGAACTGCCATGCTAGCAATTTCTAGGGAAAATTTGACCAAAAGAACTATATTAGAACTTTGCATATAGATTGATGACTCAATTGGCAAAATTAGAATATTTAGAATTGAATTGACATCCATATAATAGGTTCAGCACTGATTTGACAAAGTGCTCTCGTATATGAAGCATAATGATCAGCTTTTGACATCCCCACATAAAACTATGTTTCGGTTCTATAGCAAGAGTCAAGACCTCGGAATAATAAATCACTTAACACATATTTGTCTTCAATTCATCTGTCCTCGTCGTCATCGTCATCGTATGATGCCCGGATTGAGTCAAACTTGGCCATGCCATTATACATCAAAAAAGAGAAAAGATTTTTAAAATGTTTTGCTTTGACAATTTAGTCCTCATTCCAAATTCTTATTCCATGCAATTCTCTTCGTTTGTCTTTTGTCAAAGTTTCCACAGGAGCCGTCACATTCCATGCAAAGAAAATGAAATTCGGAGGGCCACGGAAAACAGCTAAAATCAATTTGCTAGATGATAACACACGTAGTTCCCTTAGTAGTGTTCCAGTCCCGTAACTTAGCGCACTACACTAGTTTCACCTTCTGGACCCAATCAAAAGAAGATATCTACATCAGGAATAATAGGGAATTTTGTGGAAATTATAACTTTTTTGGGATTTAATTTAAGAGGTCATCCTAGGTAAAAAATGAAAATGACGTGTTCTTTTCTTTGTTGATGTATGATAACCTTTTTTTTTTTTTGATAACCCAGAGAATCCCTGCACGGCCGACAGCCGGGAGGTAAACCCTGGAGGCAACACGTGCTAGCCACCATACACGTGCACCGGTTAAGTCACCCCGCGGCACACGGGATTCTAGCACTCAACCTTTTGCAAGAGGAAGAGTGCCCTTTCCAGCAGTGCCACCCAGGCGGGTGGTGATGTATGATAATCTTCGTAACAAGGATATCTAAGAAATAGCTAGTTCAAAACTCGAGTCCACTGACATATTTAATGATACTTATTTTCACTCGAAAGTTTTATAGCGATTAATTATATGTAAGCTAACTCGGATGTATTGATAATTCTTTTTGTTTGCTCAAGCCATCAACTGCATGAGATTCCTCTTTGTCGCGGATCAAATCCATCACCGTCTCTCTCGTTGGACTTGTGATATGTGTCGGTCCACGATCACCCCTCGTGTTAAAAATATCCAAACTACATACAGATTTTGTCTTATACACACATGCATACAAGAATCAAACAAGACTATGGAGAAACAGAGAGTGATGATTCAAACACGCCTTGCCCTGCCTAATTCCTTGCCTTTTTTAATTATCGAGCATTAAAATCAAATCTTGCCGGGACCCAGTCCATGCGTCAACTTTCTCACGTCTTGCCTAGATCAACGGCCACTTTGGTCACTATGGCAAAAATTGATGTCGCGGCATATAAAAAGTGCGATAGGACAACGTGCGACTACATTGAAATAAATTAAGGCTGCATTTGATCGTCTGAATTTCTAGTCATGATTGGATTGGATAGGATATGATATGACATCCAAGAATTTTGTCATATTCTATCAACTGTTTAGTGAATTGCAGTAATAAAGCCGGATATTTTCATATTTTATCATGTCCATTGTTTGTTATTTTGTGACATATCAATATAAATGAATTTGAAAATGCACAAACGAGTATTTTAAAAATCTCTCATAATTCACTGCCAAATCTATTAAGCGAATAAAACTATGATCATTCACTTCTGTGACTACGAAAAGTATAGTATTTGGACTCATTCGCCACTTTTGTGAAACTTCGACATGAACCACAAAATTATAGAGGAGTTTTGAGAATTAGAAAGATTCTTTTCAAATTTGAATTTTTTTATTAAAGTCTGGGTTATTCTACCTCATTTTTACTTACTTACTTAATTAATTTATTTTTCCATCTCTTTTTTTTTATTCCCTTCCATTAGTCCTTCATAAAAATTTTATTGACTTATAAACTATACTATTATACCTAAAATATGTAATAATATAGATATTAAAAATATATTATAAAGTAGAAAGAAATTCAATTATATAAATAATATAGGAATATATAAAAACAAAAAATATTTTTTTGTTATTCTAAATTATCTTTTCAATATTATAACTAATTTTTTTATATTTAAATATCAATTTTTTATATTATTTAAAAATTTTGTTTTAGGAAAAATAGCTTTTTATACCATAAATATGAGAAATCCTATTCATCTTTATCCCACCTCCTATCGGGATAATTTTATCCAGGCTATATCCCCTTTATATCCAGCTTTATCCTGTCTTGAACAGGAACCAAACACAGCATATGATAAATGCTATCCTATTCTGAATTTTATTCTGGCTAGCAAACACAACCTAAGGTTCAATGTGTGCGTGTATGTCAGTAATTACAAGCTCCTTAATATTACAAGCTCTATGTACGCCGATTAGAATGTCCTTGAACTCAATATATTTTTATTATTGCATCAGAACCATAAATGTGGCAGGTTAAAGATTCTTCTCTCATGAACATTGGTGAAGTACGTAGGCCAGTTTCCGCTGAATAGTGTGTGATCAGACAAGAAGCATAAGCGGCCAGTTCCATCGCCTTGCTCCTTCGGTTTCTGAAGATCCGCCAAATGGCTTTCCCCGAGGAGAAGCTGATTCCCTTCCGGACACTAGCTGAGGGGGAGAGAAGCAGCTCCTCCACCCCGACGGATGCTGTCATCTTCGTCGGGCTCTGCCTGGTGCTCGGTGTTGCATGCCGGCATCTCTTTTGCTGCACGCGAGTGCCTTACACTGTCGCTCTCCTCGTCCTTGGCGTTGCTCTCGGATTCATAGGTTGGATGATTACTCTTAATTTTTCAACACTATATTTTGCTCTGAAAGTTTTCTTTAGAATTTCTTGTTAACATATGCTGAAATTGCTGACCTTCATCATCAACTTTCATGCAGAGTACAGTGCAGATCTTCACCAGGGGAAGATTGGGGACGGCATTCGTCTTTGTACGCTTCCGCGCAAGAGCCGGAAATTTCTTTTGTTTGAGAATGTTTGAGATGTAGGAATGACATTTTGTCAATATGTTAACATGCAGGGGCAGGGATTGACCCTGACCTTCTCCTGGCCATTTTTCTGCCCGCACTTCTCTTCGAAAGTTCGTTTTCAATGAAAATACATCAGATAAAGGTTTACTTCTTATTTTGCATCTTCCTGTTTTATTTGAATTCACGTTGGCATTGTATAAACCACCTTTCCATATCATCATTTTCCACTGCCCACATTCCTTTCCTCTGCCAGCGTTTTTGTACTGGAGAGATGAAGGCAGTGGAGAGATTGGAGGGGTGCAAGTGGAGTTGTGGGGCAGTAGACTGATGGAGGTGGCGGTATAGCAGTTGGGTTGGTGGAGGCGGTGCTAGTAGTGGCAACTATGACGCCTTGATGGAAATGGTGGTAGTATAAGAGTCCAATCGGTGGTAGACTGGTAGTGGGAGTTTGAGGTGATGGAGTTCGTGAAAGTAGTGGTCCACTGGGGATGGAGTTTGCAATAGTATTACCGTTTGGGATCGAATAGTAATCTCGAACTGCATAGGCCTTGCATGGGACCGAGCTTTATAGTCTATCAATGTGTATCTAATTTTTGATGAAAATATATCTATGACTTGGGTAATATGATTAAAGTGTTGGCTTCTTGACCCATATTATTGCCTCCAGCGTAGAAGAACCAATTCATAAGCGGTTTCCTTGTCCGGGCATGATGTCTACTCTGTCTGTCAGAACTAGGTTTTATGTGATTTGTATGTCCTTCTTGCGCTTTCTTAAAACATTCAATAAGACAGTTCTCAGATCTTTTAGTTTTGTTTATAATTGGCAGCGATGTATGATGCAAATGATTTTGCTCGCGGGTCCTGGCGTTCTCATATCGACTTTCTGTCTTGGGTCTGCTCTAAAGGTATTCTGCATGAAGTTATTCTTGCAAATCTGCAATAGCACTTGCAGTGTATGGGATCACCTTTTCTGTTTCAAGAACCTAATTGAGCTCTTTATGTGACCATGCAGCTCACTTTCCCGTACGACTGGAATTGGAATACTTCTCTGCTGCTTGGGGGGCTTCTGAGTGCTACTGATCCAGTTGCTGTGGTTGCTCTCTTAAAAGACCTTGGTGCTAGCCAAAAACTAAGTACCATTATTGAGGGAGAGTCCTTGATGAATGATGGGTATCTACTTCGAATTAGATATTTATAAGCATACTGTGTTTCTGCTAGTGACTAGCAAGTTTTTAGATGAACTTTGCTTTTTATTCTTTTCATATATGATATCATTTCTAATTCACTTCATTCTGAATTTTTCGTTATCCATGTGCAGAACAGCGATCGTGGTTTATCAGCTACTATATAAGATGGTTCTTGGCAAGAGTTATAACTGGGAAGCCATAATAAAGTTTCTAGCTAAAGTCTCGCTTGGCGCGTAAGTATCTCATTAGCATTTGGCAAATGAAACTCTAATTTTCTTAGTTATCTGACTCTTTTCTCCCATCTAGTGTATGCATAGGTCTTGCCTTTGGAATAATTTCCGTGATATGCCTTGGGTTTATTTTCAACGATACGGTGATAGAAATTACTTTAACTCTGGCTGTGACCTACATCGCTTACTTAACGGTATGTACCACACCTTTAACACTTTTCTTGAACTTTATCAACTGTTGATTGCTGAAAAAGTCGTAGTGGCTTTCGACAAATATATATGTTGGCATTGTTACACGGTTCTCTTTATTAGGACTTCGACTTATGTGTGGCTAATGTACTACTGGACTGCTTAAGACACTAGTATGCTCTTTTTGCTGCTTTATGTCCTTAAATCCAGTTTCCTGGGTCTCTTGCTGTGTGGTTGAGGTTGTTTTTTGGACGGAATGTTTCTGAGTACGTGTAAATAGGTATCAAGATAATCCTTACATTTGGCTGGGTCAACAAGCCTTCACAAATGGATGGAGTAGGTATATATGTTCCTAAATGAAAGTTTTGTTGTTGCTTCTCATATCCACATCATATCTTGATATCTGCAAGTTGTTGTATACTCAGTTACAAGTATGGGACGCTTGTCTTGTATGACGCTAATCTGCATAGCAATGGCCTGAGACTGGTAAACCTGATCATAGGCATTGTGGTTGGCTGGGCTCAGCAAGGCTCGAAATTGAAATGGGTGGGCTTGCTTTATGTTGAAAATTCTGGCCAGAATATTTATATGTACCTGTTGAAATGGTAGGACTGGAATTAAAGTTAGGCCCGAATTTGGGCCCAGTTGGGCCCGCCCCGACATCTGATCAGTTCTCATGTCGTTAGGATATTAAATATTCAATATGCAGCGGATTGGCCGCACGATTGATCCATTCTTATATCTTAAGCAGTTGTGACAACGATAAGTTACTTTAGAATGAGGTTGGAACCTACATTCTAGATATTGTGTAGAGCCCTATGTTAGTTTGTTTTCCTCCCATCTCCCGTTAGATATTTTCTATGCAATTATTTCACCCGGTCTTATGAGTCTTCTAAATGCATTGTCATCCGGTAAGAATTGGATCTTCAGTTTTTAGCAGTATGAGTATTTCTTGGTATACACCTTCAGCTACTAGCCAATCTTGTAGTCAAAGTTCTGGATATTAGGTTTGCAGTCTGCTTAAAAACTACATGAGTATGCATTTCGGTTCTTTTCCGCAGAATTGCTTTACTATAGGCATATTTGTCAGATGAGTTCGATGTATGGTAGTGGGCAGGTGGATGATTATTATTTAAATGATAATCCAACCATTTACTTTGGAGAGAGTCATGCTACATGCCAGAATGAGGATAGCATTTCTCGTGAACCATGTGATTGCTAAAACATTTAGATCAGCTGTACGATCCGTGTTGTCATCCATACGTATGATTTATGGATCTGTGACCTTTGTCAACTAATTCTATCTGTCCTTCCTGCTTTCATTGTTGGTCTTATTTGAATGGTCCCACAGTTGTGACATCAATCACCTTAACCTGGTGTTTCAGCTTGATAACTCTCTTTGTAGGATTGAACTTTGAAAGTATCTCTTGCAATTGCGAGCTGCTTGTCGTGGGTAATAGCTTAAAGACTGATCTGGTCTGGGGTTGAAAATTTCTGAAAGCTAGAAATTTCTGGCGGGGTTTCTTTTTCATCTCGTCAGTGAGGAAGTTTTCCTCATCTCATGTGTACCAAGCTTTTAATTTTCAAAAGTTCAAATTCTCTCCATTGTCCTGATTGCCAAATGAATGATATTGGAAATTAGTAGTCAAGCAATTTTCCAAGATCTTCATGCTATGCAAAGAAGACTGACAATATCCTGTTGTTTTTATTAGGCTCAAGAGGGTTTCGATGTTTCCGGTGTTTTGACAGTGATGACTCTAGGAATGTAAGTCAAATTGCCATGGCAAAGTTTTTTTCTTATGACTTCAGTGAAACAACTCTTCATATGATCAACTTTGGCAGGTTCTATGCTGCAGTTGCAAAAACAGCCTTCAAGGGTGACAGTCAAGAAAGCTTGCAGCACTTTTGGCGAGCCTTTAAGATTTGTTTTGTTTGAGCCACTTCATCTTAATAAAATCTAATGTTCTAGTGGTAGTTGAAACTGTATATACTCTTTTAGAAGATATTGATCTGAATTAGAGTGCATCAGATGTATCACTAGCTGCACTCTTGCATACACGCATGCATTCACTTTTATGGAAATTGTAATTGGCAGTGGGAGACTGGGAGTAACCTGACTTTAATTTACAGTATTCAATCTCAATATGAAGACAAAGTACGTGCACAAACTTAAACAAAGCCACAAAGATTTCTACAAATTCCGCCCTCTATTTTGAACCAACGTAAAGATCAGGAAATAGTTGCAAAAATTAGAAAAGGTTGGGAGATTGTAAGTAATGGATTATTTAGGTTTCTGCATTTTCCCTTAAGCAAATTTGATTGGCACCATAATCAATTTTGTTGGCTAATCTCTTGCTGATCATGCTGAATGCCTCAGGAGTGCTGTAATTTGCTTCAAATACAGTTCGAGTACTGCTGCACTCACTCTTAGAGTTTGTCTTATAAGACTCAACCATAGGAAGTTCGGAAGACAGATTTTTTTATCTTCCCCCAAAGCAGGGCATCCTTCCTAATCATTATGGCATATTACCATGCATAGTGTATATTCTATTAAACAAAAATTGCATGGGTCATTGCATTTATGTGATATGGATTCAGTCATGCTGTATTTAAAGAGTGATATGACTAGTAAACCCCGTATTAATCTCAAGCCTGGTCTTTTCAGGAGAAATATGGTCAGATTATGTATTGTGATTTATTTATTGAGCTTTCCTTGACATCAGTGCTACCTTTACGATCCAGGGAAATGGTTGCTTACATTGCCAATACTTTGATTTTTATCTTAAGGTAAGCTCTTGTTTTGCTTGCCAATGTCTAATCTTGCATATTGGCAGTAAAAAAAGAAATTAACATTCTTATAACACGTCCATTGTGCATGCTCTGCAAAAGGTCAATCTTAAGCTAGACAAGAATGATGCTAGAAGAACATACAAGATGCTTTTACTTGATCTGTAACTGAAGGTGTAACTAGTTGTGAACGCTTTGAAAATGCTGCTAGACAGTTTTCCTTGCATTATGTCACACAAGTATTAATTCATGGCATGTGTGAAGAAAGCATCCTACAAAGCCTGGGGAGAACTTGCTTAATATTGAACCAGTCCATTTAACCGGTGGAATATTGAATGAATAAGGGGCAAGGTATATGGATCAGTATTCAGGGGATAGTATGCCATGTGATATGAAAATATGGTTTCATAGTTTTTACACGGAGCACATATGATGTAGTTGGAATGGTGAGGGAGCTAAGAGATATGCATTTTAGGACATGCTCCCCACACAAACACATGAATAACACTAAGCTCTGTTTATAGAGCAACTCCACTGATTCTGGAGGTTTTACTGCCACTGAACACCACCCATTTTTTCTTCTTTTACAAGATAGTTGACCTCGACTTTTCGCTAAGGCTTTCCTTCTTCCACTTGGCTTCTTGTTGTCTACGTTCGTAGTTTCCAGCATGTTCTTCTTTGCAAGCTGGTCTTCTCACGTTCCTTCATCTGTCTTCAACTCTTGCAAGATTCTTCCAGTAGTTTCTAGATTGTTTGGAGAAAATGGATCACAATTTCCAACATTTATATTTTGCTTTGCAGTGGAGTCGTAATCGCTGAAGGTGTTCTTGCTGAAGATAACTTTGGCCAAGGTACCTGTTGCATCTAATCCTGTTATTTTCGGTACTATACTTGAAGTTTATATCCTGTCTTCTTGAAGCAGTAGAAAATAAATTGGTAGAAGTCTAGTTTTCTTTCTTTTAGTCTCTTGCTTTTCTGAGTTCTTCCACTCTTTGTATCTGTAGTTGTTCTGTTTGATTCTCTATGGACAGGGAATTATCATTTATGTGAACAGATTATCCCAAACTCCAGAATAATGTGAAAGATAATAGGAAAAGTTGTAGCTCCACAGTAGCTCTTCACTGGCATGTAACTGCAGAGTGCAACTGAAATGCTTTATACTGACTTTGGTTTCAGATCCAACTTCTGTATCTTCTTCTAGCCCTAACGGCAACTTGAGGTAGCTGAGTTATCTAAGTTAAGATCTTACTTGATTTCTAAAATAGCTGGAATTGATTTTTTAAAAATTCACTGTCCCTAGGTTGGATGGAACCTATCCACCCGTATTCTTAGTGACCCCGTCTTGAATGACAACTTATTTTCCCTTCTTTTCATTATCTTGCCTTTAAGCTTCTTGAGCCATTTCTTTTACTGGTCTTTTAATATGATCCCATCCACATGCTAATGTTGCATATGCTCCGAACCTGTTGCTCGAATCCTTTTTACAAGTCTGAGCATGGATGATATTGCCTTCAAGATGATGAAAATTCAGTAACGAGTCGAAGAACGTTACTCTCCTCGCCTCTGCTTGACGATTACATCAATGGAGTCTTCTTAACCTGCCAAGTATCTGTCATGATAACCCTGAGAAATATCAGGCATTCAGTCACCCGCTCCTCTATGTGATACGAGAAAATACTCTTCTGTACTGATATTCAAGAAAATATGGTTCAGCTGCTTTATTTATAAAACTTGTTAAAAGAGCTTGTACTTCCTACCATGTTTTTTCTCCATGATGTCCTAATGAGGAAAGCTCCACTATACTAGTGACACAGTAGAAACAAGGGAGAAACACAAGTCGAGAGCACACTAATACTTGAACACAAGCCTGGAGGCATGAGAAATAGAATTATCTCAAATCTACTGATTCATCAAAGAGCAAGCTGTCTTAAAAGAGAATGTAACGAAGCTATATGCTAAGAACCCTTGAGCAGTCATAGGCTAAATTTGGAAAATATAATCTAATAGGGATAACTACTGCCAAAATGATTAATGTCAATTGATATCTTATAAATCTAAACGAGAAGAAAACTAAATCAAATTCCAATATGGAAAACTATCTGGGCCCGCATCACTTAGCTGGTTTGAAGTTAGGAACCTCAAGTGAAATTCAAAATATATTATTTTCTAGAAGATATGGTGATTTGATAGAAATAATGATTTTGTAAATGCCATTTTATTGACCTTCTTTTTGCATCTTTTCCTGTCTTGGAATATTTTGATTGGTTTAGTAATTTTTAATGTCTCTTTTTACTGTTTGAACCTTTTCCATGTCAAGGGATCTGACTGCCTTTTTTTCCCTTTCCTCTCTCTCAGGAACTTCATGGGCATACCTCATTCTTCTTTATGTTTTTGTACAAGCATCACGTCTCGTAGTTGTTGCAGTCTTGTATCCATTTCTGCGTTACTTTGGCTATGGTTTGGACTGGAAAGAAGCAACTATCCTCACTTGGTCTGGCTTGCGAGGGGCTGTTGCCTTGTCTCTCTCCCTATCAGTTAAGGCAAGTAGTCATTGCTCAATCCTGCTTCCATAGATGGCACAGCTACACTTAAAATACAAATATTTGTTGTGATGTTTTTCTCAGCGTAGGTTCTGCATCTGTGACAATTAAAACTTACCATCAGATTTTCTGGTCTAATTATGTTCTCATGTTAGTTTCAGCGGACTACCACCAAGAAGAATATCAGATGAAAATCTTAAGCACTATTTTGATCTCTAAGTGTTGTATACTCGTATAACGACTTCTATTTGTACCCCATGTTGCACTGTCCCTCATGGGTCTTCTATTTGTGCCTTCCTGTTAGAAAGGAAACTTAACTTCCTAGGGCATCTCGGTCAGGTCATAACACTCAACTAACTGCAGTCCTATGTGAAAGTAGGAATGCAATGTATTCCAAAACTTTATAGTCAAATTTGTTTACTAAGTGATGTACGTGGAATTTGAACATGCCCCACTGTCTTGTATAGAGATGCATACATTAAGGCCTTTCCTACTTAACTGGGTTGAAATTTGTCGAACTAAACAAACCAGTTTAAATGAGTAATGTGCAGGGACCATATCATCCTGCTGAATGAATGACTCCATGCTCCTGTTGAAAGAACTAAAGTGCTGATTGTCATCAACTAGAGAAGTTATGGTCCACATCTCAAGCACTACTGTTGCAGTTGATTTCCCATCACAGCTCCCTCTTCATCACATTGCCACCACATAAGTATAATGAGGGCAGGGTCATAACTGCCATCATCATAATCAGAATCGGCACTACAGTTGCTGCGTTAGCCTTGGCCTCACTGGTGTAGCAGCTGCTGTGAACACCAGCATAGGCAGAACCACCAAATACCAGACCCTCCCAACTCCAAGATCTTCAGCTATGCCGACAGCTCCTCTATCCATTCCTACCCTAACGACAGCACATTCTTTCCTGCATTACCTTATTAGAATCCGCTCTGCCCACATTGACACCAGCAGTACTAGTGTTAATAAGCGAGGCAATGATGGTAAAGGAGGCAGCTGTACTGGTAGTGTTAAATGGGTAAGACAATGTTGATTCAGAGACAGTGGTGTGCTGGCTGATGCCCATTGCTATTGATGTCAAATAATTGGTTCATGCTGGAGGCAGAGTGATGGGGAAGTAATCCAATTTAGGAGATAAATGTAATTTATGAGATGGTGGCAGCTTCGTCAATGAATGCACTAGGTTCACTTGGGTAAGGGTGAAAGTTGCACTCGAGGGGGCACTGAGAACGGGGACACCACCAGGAATCAATCACTGGAAGGAGCACCGGACCTCTGGTGCTAAAAAAATCTTACCTATCAAAAGTTAAAAAAAAAAAAAAAAATATATATATATATATATTCAAGTGGCACCTCGAGTTTGCCAAGAAAATGGTAAATATGGAGTCATAGATTGTTTTCCAAATAAATAACTGGATAATGGCCTAAAGATTACTCAACACTGCACCTGAAGTTGACACTTGATAAATTTAGAGGTCCACAAAATGCAATCAACTTAGTGAAAGTTGAATTGGGTCCTTGATTGCTTGAATTGATTGCCTTGTATCTCTTTAAAGGTAAAAATGTGACAGTAGGCTGTCATATGGTTAATATAATATGCAATGCCTAGATCGCATCCAGGTCTTTCTTTAACATCTGGAAATGCGGTGTCTCAAGTGGAATTCAAAAAAAGCTCCATTATCCCATATGTGCAATTTTTCCTGTTGTTTTCTTCTTGATCCTAGCATTTTGACTATTTCTTTAATTATAATGCCATTCTCCTGTTTACAAACTTTCTTCTTTTCTGATTATTTATAGCGCTCCAGTGACGGCTCGGCATCTCTCAGTACTGAAACAGGGACTCTGGTACTTCATATTAGAAATATTATGCGGTTACGTGGTGAATCCTGATAAACATGGATATGAACTGTGATATTTTGTTCTTGCAGTTTGTCTTTTTCACTGGCGGAATTGTCTTCTTAACGCTTATTATAAATGGGTCAACAACACAATTTGTTTTGCAACTCCTTGGCATGGACAAGTTGTCACCAGCGAAGGTGAATTTTTATTTTAGTCTGAACAGTATATTAAGAACAAAGTTACTTATCCTCTTATTGAACATTTCAAGCAATAACGGCTATAGTCATTTCAATATGAGATAACTTCATCGAGCATATGATAGATAGACCAAAATAAATTTACAGTTGGTGGAGATTCTTTCTCCTACTTGTCCTTTTCTTGATAGTTCTCTCATTCAAATAATTTTCAACTATTATACCCTGGTTTTTTGGGTAAAAAGTAGGAACATAAGATGATGTTCTTAGAACTAATAATATACTCGAGTCAAATACATAATGATGACATGTAAAGCAAAAAGGACAGCCTTTTAGTTTACTTTGAAGAACAGAGATAGTCTTTAAGATGGAAGAAAAGGTCTCTTGGCATACATAAGAGATGGCAATTAACGTTAGCTTTAGCTGACCATGGAATTCCTATTAATTTCATCTTTCTACCAGTAAATTTCACCTTTCCATTCCCACAAAGCTGAAAAGTCTGTCTTTCTATTATGATGTACGAATTTTACTCTGATATCCACTATAGAGACGCATGTTGGAGTACACAAAGTACAAAATGCTGAACAAAGCCTTGGAGGCTTTTGGTGATCTCAGAGATGACGAAGAACTTGGACCTTCTGACTGGCCTACTGTGAGAAGACATATTGCCAGCCTAAGCAATTTGGAAGGGGAACAAGTACACCCTCATGCTGCCTCGGAAAGTGATGGGGATCTTGACCCTATGTATCTGCAAGACACACGAACTCATCTCTTGAATGGTAATTTTTCTTTCAAAGCATTGCTTTTTCGTGCTGCCACCTGATTCTCACCATTGCATGCCCTTATTCATTTTAGACTTAAGAGAGGAAAAATCGCTTTATTTATCGGCAATCTCTGTTGCTAGTTAAGCTTGTTGTGTTTTACATCATTCTTTCATTCGAACATGGATAGGATAGTTTGGACCAAAGAAGAGACCTGTCTGGTTGGCGTTAAATATATTGATAGAAAATCCTAATGGTTGAACTTGCCTGCATGCTGCATCAATATAATTTTCCTTAGGTGAGATTGAGGGAAGCCAAACAGAATGTTCACTGCACCCAATCTCCAAAATGAGAGTCAACTGGGCACTTTTCTGTCTCCGACTCTCTTCTTTTTTCAACTCAACAACAGCCGAAAAATGGTTTGAGGGGATTGGATACGAAACTCTCTCTTACTTGGGTTACTCTATTTCATGCCCAATGCTTTTTCCCACAGAACCTGCTGTCTGCACAACTTCTAACCATGACAAAGTTCTGCCCCACATAGTTTGATGCAAGGGCAAAGAAAAAGCAGATGATCCACTTTCTTTACTCCCCTTTACTGTGAAAATATCTGCTGACGATTTCTTCAGCTTTCACTCTTCTACAGATGGTTAAGATGCTGCAAAGGTTGACATACTTATCCAGTAAAGCTGTTATAGACACCCTGTATAATATGCCTTAGATAGTGCTCAGTAAATTTTTATTGCAGGGTGGAGTATGCATTATGCTTAATTTATAGTATTGTCAGAACAGGACAGGTTTGGCCGGTTCAACAGTTTGAATCTGAAAATGGTGGTGGTCCAGTTTTCTTCTTGAATTCAAAATTGCATTCTGATCAAACCGGTCAAACTGATGAATTGGTAATTTAGTTTGAGCAGATCTTGACCATTTCAAAAATGTTAATTCGGATTTGTTCTGGTGAGAAATTGAACCCCAATTTCTTGAATCTTTGGACACTTCTAAAACCAAATACAATCTTTCTTTATTACGAGGCAGTCTTTAGTCATACTAGGGTAATGCTTCACATCCATAAACATAAAAGCTGCAGGAGGAATGTTGAACATGTCACCTTGAGGATTAAAGGACTTTGTCCTTGCTATTTAGCCCGGCATTGTTCATGTTAATGGCTGCATGTGTTTATGTATATTATTTTTTTTTTGGTATTGTTTATGTATATTATTAATTATTTGGTAACATCACCTTATATTGAACCATCTGGTTTAACTGATTTTAGTGTGAATTGTCTGCAGCTCTGAAACATTGGCATTTTACGACATTACCTAGTTAAAATAGAGCTGTTACAGAATATGGCATGTCATCATTTAGCGCTTTTGTATCAAGATTGTTGCCCAATGACATTCTAAGCGTGGTCACCGACAGTTCCTTTCTTTTTGATTTACTTCTCAAGCTGCAGACCTCCTACCTTAATGAATGCTTCAACTCTTAGTTGAAAATTCTGTCGTTCTTTTGTTTTGTGTATTGTGCTTTTTTAAGCTGGGCAATTATTTGTTAGCGCTAGTTTTGCATTGGATCATCATCTTTTAGAAAAGGTTAGTAAATACTCTTTTTTCACTACCATGTTGCCTAGATTATTCTGATGCAATACACTTGACTGTTGTTTTGGAACACAAATGTTGATATTTTCCGTGTTGATAAACAATTCTTGATCAGGTGTCCAAGCTGCTTACTGGGGTATGTTAGATGAAGGAAGGATCACACAATCTACTGCAAACATTTTGATGCGGTCGGTGGATGAAGCAATTGATATGGTCTCTCATGAGCCTCTGTGTGATTGGAATGGCTTAACGGCCCACGTTCATTTCCCATATTACTACAAGTTTCTTCGAAGTAGCATCTGTCCGCCGAAATTGGTCACATACTTAACCAGGGAAAGGTTGGAGTCTGCATGTTATATCTGTGCAGCCTTTCTTCGTGCCCATAGAATTGCGCGTCGACAACTACATGACTTCATAGGTACGAATCTATATGGAAATGCTCAATTTTTAGCTGAGAAATGGCTCTCCTTTTCCCATTCATTTCCTGTTTATTGTAAAACTTTCTCTGCATGACAGCAAGTTATCTTTTATCTGGGCAGTATATGACTGCCCAGCCCATTTTCTTATCCACTGGTTCAACAGCTGAAGAGCTAACATACAAGTTTAATAATTTCAATCAGATCCTTAGGCATTGAACTGAAACTGGTCAATTAGTGAAATATCGAAACTGATGGTGTTTTCTTTTTCGTTTCCAGAAGCCAGTATTCAGTTAATAGTACTCATTTAGCAATATCTCCAAGCTGGCAAAAAATGGGGTAGAAAAGAAGAATAATTTTAAAAGTCCTCTTCCTACTGGAGAAGCGCTAAAGTCTTCTGGTTGGAGAACTCATGAGAGTAATAAATATTCCTTTTTGATGAACTTTGTCATCCTAGTGCCTCTTCAGAATCTGATAAGTTCACCTGAGCTTACTGTATCAGTGAAAGTTTAATTTGATAAGTCATGATCAGAAACAAATCTTTACTTTGCATAGTGCATGGAAGTTGGCCCAAGATACCATTTAACTGCTACAATACCAAAAAAAATATATTAAGTAATCTTTACTATGTGTGTGTAATAAAAACTAGGGAAAATGCCACAAAAACCCCCAAACTGTCACTTATGACACATTTACCCTGAACTTTTTTTTGTGACACGAAAAATCCTAAACTATGTCACTTGTGATAAATTTACTCTGAACTTTTTTTTATGACACGAAAAACCCCAAATTATGCCATTTATGACACATTTACCCTACAATACTTTGACCTATGGGCATTTTCGTCTTTTCCCTTTTTTTTTTCCCTTTCTTCTTCGGCGGAGGGAAGCCGACGAGGGTGGTCCTCACCGGCGGTGGGTCAGGCGAGGGCCACCCTCGCCAGACTCAGGCGAGGGCTACCCTTGCGAGATCCGGCAAGGGTTGTCCACACCACGTCGGGCGAGGGCGACCCTCGCCGGCGTCGGGCGAGGCTGTCCTCGCTCGCCCAGGCAAGGTGATCCTCACCCGACTCAGGCGAGGGCTGCCCTCGCCAGATCCGACGAGGGCGACCCTCACCGGCGTCGGGCGAGATCAGCCCTCACCCAACCCATCGCCGGCAAGGACCGCCCTCGCCAGCTTCCCTCCTCCGGAGAAGAAAGGAAAAAAAAAAGAAAAAGGAAAAAGACAAAAATGCCCATGGGTCAAAGTATTGCAGGGTAAATATGTCATAAATGGCATAGTTTGGGGTTTTTCGTATCATAAAAAAAAGTTCAGGGTAAATTTGTCACAAGTAACATAATTTAGGATTTTTCATGTCACAAAAAAAAGTTTAGGGTAAATATGTCATAAGTGACATAGTTTGGGGTTTTTTGTGGCATTTTCCCTAAAAACTATGATAGCGTGTAAATGATTGCAATTACTAGATTGGCAAGCATCTGTAATCCTCTAACTCGATCAAGTTAATTAAAGACAAGGGTAAAGCAATTGAATGGGTATCCGGACGTTAACTGAATGTGGAAAATTATATGTAGTATTGACTACTATGCTGGGGATAATATCCAGCATGCGTTAGACAGAATGGCCAATGTCTGCACCATTGTTTAATACCCACCTGTTTCACATGCAGATTAATATCAGGAATGCAGAAATGGGGAGAAAAAGGTTTTTTTTTTCTTGGGGGGGGGGGGGGTGGGGGGTGGGGTTGGAAAATATTAGCGATTAGATGCTTGAAATTCAAATTTTTATGAGAAGAAAGATAAAATGTATTCCATGCAATAGTAAAATGAAAACCGAACTTTGAGAAGGGTCTCATGCAAGCTTTCGCTCTAAGTTCTTGTTTCTGTGTTCTCTAGGGGGACAATCACTCTAGGTCCTTTTCTCTGCTGATGTATGCTTTATGCTGCTGATACATGTTACTAGATGACAATGAGCATGATTAACATATGAAAAAAAGTTAGGGATTCAAGAGCTGTTCTCTGAGTAGGTTCAAGACAGTAGATGGAGGGGTGCATTACTAGATTATCATGAGAATTCAAGACTAGGAAATGCCGACGGGGTTATAAAATGATGGAGAGAAAGGTAGAGATGCCATTTGCATTATACTACGGAAGTGATGAAACGGAGAAGTCCATCCAGTATGTCATAAAGGATGCTACCTAAATTTAAAGATAATAACGATTGAAGCGCGCAAAAGCCAAATGTATCTTACGGATCAGATTGTTGGGCAATAAGCACCAACAAGAGCACAAATGGCTGTACCAAAGATGATTAATATTGATGGATATATAGGCATTTCGAAGAAAAAATAGAGCTCCAAATGGATATGTGCACAGAAGGAAAGCACAAAAGAAAATGAGTGTATCCGACAAAAGTTGGTTTGCGCAATCTCAAGGAGATCTCTTGCCTGAGGTAGTCTGGAAGGTTACGTAGTCCTTGATTCACTCTGATATGTGGATTAAAAATGGAACCGGAAAGTCCCTTGTCGGAAATGCGGTATGATGGGGCTACGCTTCTTTTGGTCGTCTGGTTGGAATATGACCAGATTATATGGTTATGTAAAAGATAATATAAATAATGTACATGCTTAAATCATGAATAAGTCATTAAGACGCATGCCCATATAAAGAGTTTGATGTTTATTTTCAAACATGAATTATGATAAAGAACAAATCAGATGAAAGTAACATGGTTATTTATCCTAACATTGGGAACACTCATTTTTCTGTTTTGAAACGGTTGCATAGAAGGTTCAATGCATAGGTATTGATAGAGAATGGGGTGTTTTGGCAATGGATTGATAGAGAAATGGGTGTATTTTGGTAACCCATCAGACTGTCAAGTGACATATACTCTTTGGATGCTGGATCAGATATAAAACTTTATGAAGTGGACTCAAGCTAAAGAAGAACATGAAGACTCAAAAAGGCTTGAACAAAAACATTAAGGAGCGACCTTTAGTAACTAGATCTTGTGGAAAAGTTATGGTACTAAACAAAGCACAATGGTGCAAAGCATCAATAAAGCCAACGTGACCAGTTGAAACAGGGTTTGTTTTTGTTTCTATAAGTTATCATGCAATGCGTTCTGCAACTTGTCCTATACTTCAATATGATCATATAAAGAAAATCCTTTAGAAAAAGTGGATTGCAACTGTTCTGGTAAAACACAGCAGAAAGCATTCATTACTGTAATGCAGCATATTGATGTGATAAATGCCAGGTGCTCTCTTTACTCTCTATATACTAGAACCCTGGCTAAGAATGAGTTACTCTTTCTGTTTAGCACTGCTCCTTAGATTCATTCACGAGGTTTCTCTTCAGAAAAAAGTTCTTATTTCTTCGCTTTCTATCCATTAGGTGATAGTGATGTGGCTTCTACTGTCATCAATGAAAGTGAGGCCGAAGGAGAAGCAGCCAAAACATTTCTGGAAGATGTCCGTGTAATATTTCCTCAGGTTAGTACGTGTGAATCTGATGCTCTGTTTTTAGCTTTCCGTTACTCGTCCAACATATTGGATGTGTATGCATGGGCTGCTGATGTGATTGTCTTTGTATCTGATTGATTTTCATATTGGAAACTGTACCAGGTTCTCTGTGGGGTTAAAACAAGACAGGTTACATATTCCATGCTAAATCATTTGATTGATTATGTCAAAAAACTTGAGAAGGTTGGGTTATTGGAAGAGAAAGAGATGCTTCATCTCCATGATGCAGTGCAGGTACTTTTGAGTGGCCTTCCATTAACTGTGACATCTGATACTCCGTAGCTCACAGTAGTATGTTACTTTTTCACAGACCGACTTGAAGAAGCTTTTGAGAAATCCTCCTTTAGTTGAGATACCCAAACTAAGTGATCTAGTTAGTGTCCATCCCTTGCTCAGTGCCCTTCCTTCTGCGGTCAGTGAACCACTCAAAAGCTCAACCAAGGAGACAATGAAACAACGTGGTGGGACGCTATACAGAGGGGGCTCCAGGCCAAATGGTATTTGGCTTATTTCTAGTGGGATAGTCAAGGTAAGTTATAGAGCATGGGCAAGATGGATTTTCCCACTTGTTCAGTTGAAGATCTTTTTCCCACTTGTTCTAATAGATCATGGGCAAGATGGATTTTCCCACTTGTTCTAATAGCTTTTTTGCGGATCTTTGGCAGTGTAGTAAGAGCATAAGAAACATGCACTCATTGCATCCAACTTTTACATGTGGGAGCACACTGGGCCTGTATGAAGTTTTGAGTGGGAAACCATGCATATGTGACATGATTACAGATTCGGTTGTTCTTTGTTTCTTTATGGAGTCGGAAAAGATACTTTCGGTGCTTCGGTCAGATCCTTCAGTAAAAGATTTCCTCTGGCAGGTATGACTACTATTTATATCCCTTAGCGAGTTTGCAGAAGCATGTCTAATTTCTGTTCTGGGAACTTAAAGTCTGCATCGAGATCTCTGTCATCGACAGACATTTTTTGGTTGTGGAAAGGATATTGCTTTTTTTCTGGATTGATGGTTTGCTTATTTTACTATTTGGTAATGATCCACAAATGGTAGTTAATTCTTCATTGAATGAACAAGGATGCTTAGCTAAGTATGTTTACTTGCAGGAAAGTGCTATTGTTCTTGCAAAGCTCTTGCTTCCTCAAGTATTTGAGAAAATTGCAATGCAAGAACTGAGAGCTCTTGTTGCCGAAAACTCAGAAATGAGAATATTCATTTTTGGTGAAACTGTAGAGGTACCACAGCATTCCATTGGCTTTTTGTTAGAAGGATTTATTAAAACACAAGGTCTTGAGGAAGAACTGATTACATCGCCAGCAGCGCTATGGCCTTCGCATGGGAATTCGAGTTTCCGAAGTCCAGATACATCAGGTGACCTAATTAATTATCTGCTGGGAAGCATTTAACCAGATTACTTAATCAATTTTGATTGATTCCGGCATATATTGAACAGAACACTGAAGCTCTCGACTATTGCAGTTTCTTCTTTAATACTTTACGGATGCCTACGTTATACTGCTGTTTGCAGATTCATGTACTGTCACTCTTAGGTATAGAGTGCCTTAGCTATGAGGCTAGCAGTAGCCGACAGCTTTCTTTTCACAAGAAAGCGATTCTCTATTGTAGCGAGATATGGTACAGATGATAATCTGTGTCAGAAGGTTCAGTTAGTTTCTAGAACCGCATATCAGGGAGGAACAACAATGTGCTCCACAAGCTTACCAAAACTCTGACCAAAAAAAAAAAATGTTACCAAACAGTTTTGGAGGAGAAGCTAACTCGCAAATTTGTTTGCGTGGATATCTGGCAATTGTATATTAATTTTGCTTCCATAAATGGTGTGCTACAGTGATAATGACTGCCAATTTAGGCAGGTCATTTCAAACAAAACACGAGGATAGTGTATTGTGGTGAGGAGAAGTACTAATCTGACCCGTTTTGTGACTAAAGTTTTTTACTTACGGTAATGAAAAACAGGTATTAGGACTGCCAGTTTCTCCCATCAAGGATCCCGATATCTCGCGGGGACTATAACTAGGGTTATTATATTTTATGTTGCGGAATTTGAAGCCGACGGTGCTCTTCAAAGATGAACGTCTTCATCGGTTCCTCATTCAGTAGATCATCCCCTCAGAACCCATAGTCGGGGAACATGGCGGTCTGACGAGCTGGCCAGAACATTTCTACAATGCTAGGCCACATAGAAAGAGCCATGAAGAAAATAATCACCAAGCAAACAGTATGTCTGCCAGAGCAATGAAGCTGAGCTTTTATGATGTTGGGAAAACCTCTTAATAGATTTTGAAATTGACAAAACTATCCATGAATGTTTTGTAAGTTTGATGAATGCTTTGAAGTATTTTGATTCAGGAAGTTATTCTTGGAAGAAAAGCATAAGGCAATCTTGATCTTGTTCGTGTTTAGATTGTGAAATTACTTCAAGCAAAAGAGATTCAGACTTTATACTCAAAAAGGTTCAAACTTTATACTGCGCATGATGAACTTCAGGTACAAGTTCAGAACATATGTTCAGAACTTAAAGTCCATAACGTGACACAAGTTCAGAACATAAGTCCAGAACGTGACACAAGTTCAGAACGTACATAATGGCATTTGACACTTAGAATAAATTGATTGACTCAATCTTGAAGATTGTTTTGCAATAGTTTACTTATAGAAACCAAAACTTTGGTTGTATGGGTGATCAGACTCAGCGGAGATTCGAATTTTGTCCTCAGCGGCTACGTAATCTTCTTGATATAGTTCTGTCTAACAGGTAGATTGGAAGACGATCCTTTGGAGATTGTCCAACGGCTAGCTTGGAAGTGGAAGAGTATAAAAGGAGAACAATGTATTGAGGAGCAGAAAAAAGAGACGAAATCCAAAATCTAGAATTCCAAAATTTGAGTGATCTTCAATCTTTATACTTATCTTTCGTGAGTTTAAACGTGTGATCATTTGAGAGATATAGACAATGTCATAAGCGTGTGCTTAAGTGTGAGATAGTGTGATCTATCGACTTAGTATAAGCAACACCAACTTTGGGGAGAAGTGCTTGGGTTTAAGCGGCACAACGTACTTGCTGTAACTTCTCATTGATTTGATTAGTGGAATCTAGCTAGTAGGCTATCCGCGTGGGAGAGTGGACGTAGCCTTGATCTAAGCCGAACCACTATATATTTCTATGCATATTCTCTATTCTCCAAATCTCTTTATTGCTCATTTGTCTATTTGCCATTCAAAGTTCGACTAAAATTTGAACATTGTTCATACTTTACTTGAGATCAATTACTTCCGCTTTAAATTAATAAAAAAAGTACTCAAATTACCTATTCACCCCCCTCTAGGTGATATTTGCTAGTCTCATCAATTAGCATCAGAGCAAGGTTGCTCATTTATTGAAGTATTTTTACTTCTGAGCTAACAATTTTCATGGCTAGCATGAGTGCTCTAGGTCTTGTAGAAAGACAAAACAACACCAGAAATCCGTACTTTGATGGCAAAGAATACAGCGTCTAGAAAAACAAAATGAAGGCATTTATCAAGTCCATTGATCCTTTGCAATGGGACATTGTTCTAAGAGGAGTCAAACCACCTCCTCTTGGAACTGCTTCAAATCAACAACAAAATGGCGAAGTTCCAGTAGTTGCTACATTATCTCAATTTGAGATAATGAAAAGAGAAGCTTTATATTCAAAAGCAATTTATTCATTCTATTGTGCATTACCACCTATTGAGTATAGAAAGATTGCTTCTTGTGAAACAGTAAATGAATTATGGGATAGGCTTTATACTACCTATGAAGGAATAGATTGAGCCAAGGAGACTTAGATAAACATATTGCTTGGACAATATGAATCTTTCAAAATGAAGTCGGATGAATCTATTGCTGAAATGTATGATAGAGTCACAGAAATTGTGAATGGTCTAGCATATCAAGGAAATCCAGTTTCAGAACCATTGAAGTGAACAAATTGCCGAGTGAACTCTCAAAGGATTTGAACAATATCAAAACTTCACTTCGAGAAACTCAAAGAATCATGTCATTATTTGTTGATGAACTCATTAGAACTCTTCAGTCATTTGAAGTAGGACGTATACATGAAGAAAATCCAGAAGGTAAGAAGTTAATTGCTTTAAAATCTAATGTTGATTCTGATGAGACATATTCCGAAGACGATGAAGAGAATGTTGAGGAACTTGCTCAAATGGTAAAGAAGTTAAGAAAAATGGCCAAAAAGGGGAGAAAGTTTAAAGGGAGAGGGCCATTCAAACACGTTGTGCAGAAGAAGAAAATTGACGAAAGAGGAACATGAAAAGATATAATTTTCTTTGAATGTGGGAAGCGTGGACAAATTAAACCAAATTGCCTGATTCTAAAGAAAAAGAAAGGCAAGTATGAGAAATCCAAGAAGGCTCTAAAGGCAGAAACATGGAGCGATACTGAGTGTGGAGCGATGAGGAATATGCCAATGTTTGCTTAATGGCACAATCAGACTCAAACTCAGATTCAGAAACAGAAGTGGATATTGAGGTAAAGTATCTAGAAATTTCAATTGAAGTATCACATTACATTGATGAGTTATGTTCTGAATTTAAATTTGCTCTTAAGCAAATCTCTGAATTGAAAAAGGAAAATTCAAGGCTAAGGCAACAAGATGTTTCTCAAAATGATAAAATTGATTTCTTGCAAAAGGAATTTCATCAAATAAAAGAAAATCGAGACTTACTTGCTGAAGAAAACACTATCTTGAAAAAGGAACTTTCAGATATTACATCAAAATTTTCAAGCGGTTTATAAAACTTTAGAACATATACTTTCTATACAAGTTCTTTACTATAACAAGTCAAGACTTGGTTTTAATAAGGAAAATGATCTTTTGATTGATTTTCCAAAAGTCAAGGAGAGACTTAAATAGAGACCTCCTAGACATGCTTATAGAAATCATTTTCAAAAGAATTTTGTATAATCTATTGGCCGAAATGCCCTCAAGTGCTCAAATTGTGCCGATCCAAAGCACTTTGAGAATGAATGTCCTAAAATCTGCAGACCAGTTTGGAGAAACTGGACAAGAACTGCTTATTCTATTAACTCCCAAGGATCCAAATTCATTTGGGTACCAAAGAAAAAATGAGATTATTTTTCTTGCAGGGAATGAAGGAAAGAGAATTTGGTAAGTAAATGTATGTCTTTAAATTCTCAATATACTTGATATATTATTTCTCCTTTTTGTGCTTTACATGACGTGTTTCGTAATTGGTTATGGTTGAAATATCTTTTAAGAAAGAATGGTGTGATGCATTTATCGTGATTCGAAATCAATAATATACATGTGATTGATTGATATCTTGCTTTCAATTTAGAGATAATTCGGTTGATTGGATAACTTCCAATATTATTATTCTCTCTGATCCTATCTTGTTTTGCTAAGTGAGAATTTCTTTTACGAGATACTATTGTGTGTAATATTCTTTCCTTAAATGGTCTAATAATATGAGTTTGGAAAGAATATTTGGTGATGAAGTTTTCCTATTTTGCGTCTAACAAAAGGAAAGGATTCACATACGTGGATACCTAAAAGGAAATGAGTAGGCTTGTCAAAATACTCTGAGCAAATGCTTAATGCATCATACGAAAGGGTAAATTGCTTCGGGTTTAAATATTTGATATTATTTTAATTGCTAAAGAAAGGGCATAATATATTTCGTGACATATTATATTTTTAACACAAATTTGTGCAAAAAGTTTGTTGAGTTTATGTAGTTTGAATATGAGACGAGCTTGATGGAAGAAAACAAATTTCTTTCTCGCATTTCAAAATGCAAACAAATGTGGCGGATGTTGCTGCTACAAAGAAAATAGAGGAACAACATTCTATTCAACATGCACAAACTGCAATGAAAGCTATTCGCAAAAGTTGTTTTGATGACAGGGGAGAAAAACAAAAAGGTATGAAGATCAGCGGAAAAATGCAAAAGAAATGGGGAGAATCATAATCATCTTAAAATGGCATCAAATTGAGGGGGAGCATAGATCAAAACCTCGATAAAGTTGATTAAATTTCTACCTGCTCTTGATTACTATGGAAGAAAAGGTAATATATGTTAGAACTTGCCAAGTTCTATATAATCCAGGTTAGTATATCTTATATTTCCCTTACTTTTTATCATTAACAAAATTCTTATTTATATTATCGTTTTATTATGACAAAAACGAGGTGAGATTTTTATTCTATATCCATGTTACTTGATATATATTTACCGATGTATTTGATATTTGAACATGAGTAATATTGAATGTATGTTATGTTCGCGAGAGATGATGTTTCTGGAGATTGTGTTTCATGCCAAATATATTTTGAAGATAGTATGTGAAGATGAGCTGATTGTATGTTCTCTACATGATACCCTTTTCATTATTTTTGCTTATTGATTATGACAAAAAGGGGGAGAGAATGTAAATATGCATACGTGCTTACTGGTTAATTATATTTACTTGATGCATAATATTGAGCTGTGATTATACTTCCGTATATTGGTATGATTATTATGGAATTTTTATGCATATATGCTTTTGTGATGTTGACAAAAAGGGGGAGAAATGTGCAAATATGGTATGTTTTGATATGCAGATTATGGGATGCAAAGGAAAAGAGACAGACTGTGATTCAGATTTTGCACTTCGCGTAAATGCAAATCATATTTTGTGTCTTATCTTATTCATAAAGAGAGTTTAAAAATCTCTTTTCTACTCATATAGAATATCTTGAATATCTGCTACATTATATGTTTGATCGTATTTCTCAAAATTATCTCAAAATCTATATATGTGCATGGAAAGTTTTGTTACCATAAAAAAATGGGAAGATTGTTATGAAAACCTCGTAATAGATATTGAAGTTGACAAAATTGTCAATGAGCGTTTTGTAACTTTGATAAATACTTTGAAGTATTTTGATTTAGGAAGTTATTCTTGGAAGAAAAGCATAAGGCAATCTTGATCTTACTTGTGTTTAGATTGTGAAATTACTTTATGTATCAGACTGAATTTTTGATCCTTTTCCCGGGATTTAAGGAATGAAATTGACCAATGCACTTATAGTGAGATCTCACCCGGAAATGCGCATTCTCGGGATGCTAACCTTAAAGGTAGGGCTATTACGGGATTGAGTTCGCACGACCAAAGAACTCGATCTGGGTTCGACCTTCGACCATAAAGATTGATGAGGAAATATTTTGGGCCAACAAAGACCGATCTAATTGATTGATCGTGTCCGAAGGGAACTAGTGACAGACCCTCGCAATTATATGGCAATCGAGGTCGCCTTGGCTCGAGCAAACTTAAACGTGATTTGACTTAGTGTCTGTCACAGGTCGAGAGCTCGTAATCCCAGAGAGCCACCCGTTAGCAAGAGATAAACTAAAGTCGCAATTGTTCGATTTTAGTCATTTCTTGGAATTCGGGCTCGGGAATCGAGAATTTTGAAAGTGATAATTTTGAGCGGCCGATGACGTTTTTGGCTTGGCCAACCTTGGGGCCACTCATTTCTGCAAAAAAATGGATTTCGATTCTGGACCGGCAAAATTACGATTTTGCCCCTCTGGACCCCGATGTCGATTCTGAGGCCGTATGAGATTATTTTTCGAGGCCGATGCTATTTTAGGGCGACCACGCACATTTAGAGTCGTTACGGTCAAAAATTGGAATTTTGGCTCGGAAGTGAAAAATAATATTATTTTATTCTCAGGACTTTGCAGTCGATTTTCGAGGGCTTAAGAAGCTATTTTCACGATTCCGACGCCATATTATGTTGGCCACACACATTTGGGGTCGGTACGGGCGAAAAATGGAATTTCGACCCGGGACCGGAAAATTGACCATTTTTGCTCTTGGGCTATTTTTGGGTTCCGAATTTTGGAAAACTTTTGAGATTATTAATAATGGATTTTCAGCTCAATTATTGGATCTTGGATGCTTTTTCCCCTCAATTATTTTGCTGGAATTATTATGGACCGTTAGATTAGGGGCATTTTGGTCATAACCGTTGGATCGGCGACACGTGGCGCCCTTTAGCCATAATCTTTGACCAGATGGACTCTCTTTCTCTCTCTCCTCCCCCTCATTCAGCCAACTCTCTCGATCAGCCTCCCTCTCTCTCCCACGTTCTTCTCCTCCTTAGCTGTTTGGACAACACCGCTGCTGCTGCTACTGTTTCGCCCGTTTCAGCCACCCATCCAGCCCGTTCGTCTCGCCTTTCTTAGGTAAGTATCTCCCCCAAAAACTACCTAGGACCTCGGGTATTGCTAGACGCGGTTAGGACTCGGTTTAGGAGGTTTATGCGGCTGTTTTAGGGGCTGTTTGTGGCTGAATTGAAGGCTGGAAATTGGTTGTTGTGGATTGATTTGGAGACTGAAAATATGAGGTTTGGGAGGTTCGGATAGGGCCGTGATACGGAACGATCACGGTTTGAATTCGTGTGATTTGGTGTGATTTTCGGATTTGTGACTACTGTATCCGTCCGATTTGTTATTTTTGTGGAGAATTTTGAGGGCCGAATTTGAGGAAGTTTTCTTCATAAAAGTTGTTTCTAACATATTGAAGTATAACATACTTTAATTTGGGAATTTTTGGAAATCATTTGATGCCATTCGGAAGTCCATCTTTGGACCGAAATAAAACTACCCGATTTACTGTTCACCCGACCTTCGGGTCTGTTCGAATTTTTTTAAATTTTTGCAGGCCTATTTTCAAAATACTTACTTCACAAAAATTGTTGGGGACATTTGTGGCTATAACATATAAAAATTTCAAAGCTTTTCAAGGTGATTTGAGTGTTTAAAGAAATGTATTTTGAGGACAAAATAATCTGTTGGAGCGAACAGATTTTGGTCTGACTTTGAGGGACAAAAAGCCACGGTTGCAGATTGAACCGGATTTCGTATTCTTCATAAGAAATGTTGATCAAGATGTTTTTTTATGACATATCCAAAATTTAGAATTTTTGGAGTTCGTTTACTATTTATTTTGATGGGATTTCGGTCACTGTGTAGACTGCCCAATTTGACCCCAATTCTTTGGATATTCGTTTTTATGAGCAGAATGGTGGGGGTGTCAATGTTGAATAGTTACTGCCCTTGTGATGGGAATTGATCTCGAATGTGTGTTTGTATGTGGATGGTGTGTTTGTAAAGTGGTTGTAGTTGTTGGTTGATTTCTGAATGATTGTGGGCTATTTTGAAAGTACTGTGGGCTGAGTATGGATTGGCCGTATGCTGTGTGTGGGTGGCCGTGTGGCGCGGTTGTGTGTCGTGAGCATGTGGTCGTGAGGTGTGATGGTGTGGCAGTGCGATTGCGCAATGTGCTCGCGTGCCAAGAATGTGTGATTGGGTGGCGTGTTCGTGTGACAAGGTTGTGTAAATGTGAAATGTGTGTGAAATGTGTATGTTTGGTCGTGCGACTGTTAGCGGTGTGTTTGTGTGGTGGCGTGGTATGTGTGGAGAGTGTGGAACGAAGGTTCGGGTGTGTAGGATTGGTTGGAAAGGATCCGTCCTGAAGCGTGTACGTTTACGCGGGACGATGCCGTCCCTGATGAGGTGATGATGCCCGGCCTGACGGGGTGACGATGTTTGACGTGATCAAAAGACCGTTGGCCTGATGCGTTTTACGCGGGCGCGGTAGAAGGAAAGTGTGTGTAGGATTCCGTCCTGAGGCGCGTTCGTTTACGCGGGACGATGCCGTCCCTGACAAGATGACAATGCCTGGCCCGACGGAGTGACGATGCCTGACGTGGTCAGAAGACCGTTGGCCTGATGCGTTTTACGCGGGCACGGTAGTGGTGGAAAGGTTGAGAATGAGCGAGAATTGGCGGGACGAGTGAAATTAAGAAAGTGACGTGTGGTGTAAGTTAGTGTGCGAGTGTGTTTGTATCGCGTGGTGTGATGTTCGATTATGGGGTAAAAACTGCTAGGCATGGTATGAGACGTGCCCAAGTGGGTTTTGCTCTATAATCGAGGTACGCGCGCGGCTGTAATATATTTCTGTGGTATACTGGCTGTGTGGTTGACTAACGTGCAGGGACGTGCATGATGGATTCCAGGTAGGGTCGCGTGTGGTTGCTAGTTTGGTTGACTGTTGTGTGTTATGCATGTTTCGTCTGGCGGTACGTGAGTGCCTACGTGGGGTTTGGGACTGTACATTTATTGAGATTCGTCTCACGGTTGTATAACCGTCACTTTCAGACCCCCAGCCGTAAACCCGGGAAGTCCGCCTTCTCTTTTTGAAAGTTCGAGAAGCCGCCCAGGATGCCCAGTGGAGTTGCAGGTGATGCCTAAGAGGTCTTCCGGAGGATCAAACCAGGCGAAGTAGGAGCATGAAGAAAGGAGGATGAACCTTAGGTTTTTCCCTAGGGTATTTTAGGGGTTGTGTAAATCGGATTGACCCATAAGGAAGTTAAGTTAACCAGACCCTGATCTTTTGTTATGACGGTGATTTCGGATGTTGGTTTACTGTATATGTCTGTAATATGATGTTTGTATATTTGGTGCCATATGAATATGTTGTTGTTTGATTGTAGTGGCGGTCTACCCCGTTGTCGTCATCTTTTTGTCCGGGGTTTTATTTTATATATTCGCTTCCGCATGTGGCTCTGATGTTTGGGTTGGGTTGGCGACATTCCTGGGACATCGCATCATTTCGACCGGAGTGGGATGTCACGAGCTCGATGGGGGGTTCAGGGCGTGACACTTTAAGCAAAAGAGATTTAGACTTTATACTCAAAGAGGTTTAGACTTTATACTGCATGTGATGACCTTTAGACACAAGTTTAGAACGTATGTCCAGAATGTAAGTCCAGAACGTAAAGTCCAGAACATATGTCTTGAACGTAAAGTCCAGAACGTGACACAAGTTCAGAACGTAAGTCCAGAACATAAAGTTCATAATGTGACACAAATTCAGAATGTACATAACGGCTAGTAGTGTAGATTGGATTTCACACTTAGAATAAATTGATTGACTCAATTTTGAAGATTGTTTTGCAACGGTTTAATATGCAAAACATCTTGATTGATTGGCAATTAATCTCGAGACAAGCTACTTTCCAAATGGAAAAGCTCTACTTATGAAAACCAAGACTTTGGTTGAATGGGCGACTAGATTCAACGGAGATTCGGATTTTGTCCCTCAACAACTACGTAATCTTCTTGATACAATTCTTTCCAATGGGTAGATTGGAAGAAGATCCTTTGGAGACTGTCCAACGGCTAGTTTAGAAGTAGAGAGGTATAAAAGGAGAACATCGTACTAGGGAGCAGAAACAAGAGACGAAATCCAAAATCTAGAATTCCAAAGTCTGAACGATCGTCAATCTTTATACTTGTCTTTTGTGAGCTTAAATATGTAATCATTTGAGAGGTATAGACAGTGTCATAAGTGTGTGCTTAGGTATGAGATAGTGTGATATATTGGCTTGGTATAAGCAGCACCAACTTTGGGGAGAAGTGCTTGGGTTTAAGCAGCACAACTTGCTATAACTTCTCATTGATTTGATTAGTAGAATCCAGATAGTAGACTGTCAGTGTGAGAGAGTGGACGCAATCTTGATCTACTATACATCTATATGCATATTCTTTGTTTCCTCAATCTCTTTATTGCTTATTTGTCTGTTTGCCATTTAAAGTCCAACTAAAATCTGAACATTGTTCATACTTTACTTTAGATCAATTACTTCTGCTTTAAATTGATAAAAAAGTACTCAAATCACCTATTCACCTCCTCTAGATGATATTTGCTAGTCCTATCATATGACTGTATGGTATGGTCGATTTCTTTTCACCTTGCTTACAGTTGCAGCGGTTCTGGATAAAATCAACTGGGAAGTTCTTGATAGCGAAAGCTTTTTACGATGATGGTAATTGAAGTCTGTGTCACAGGGGCTAGATTTCCTCTTCTGTTTTTTTTTTCCTCTGCATTAAGTTCTAATGCTGGGTTAATCGTGAATACTTTAACATAGTCTCAGCTGAGTGTCTGCACTCAGCAGTCAGCACTAACTATACCTTCTCTGAATAACAAGGGGGATGTTCGTCTGGGAAATCAAAGCTTCTTCAGAGCAAGGCAGCCAAAGACTTCACACATGGAGTTGTATCCAAGGGTTCCGTCGAACCACGGTCGACCACTTATCCCAGTCAGATCTGAAGGGGCTTCTATTGCAGGGAAGAGCCTTGAGGCGAGGAAGTTCACTAGACCAGTTCCTCCACCTCGGCTGCAAAGTACAGACGTTGGAAATTCATGCAGATGATCCTAGCGATGATGAAGATATTGCTGAAGAAGTCATGTGTGGATCGATTCGCCCGGTCGACTTTCATTTTGCCATGCTTCTTGAAAGAGAAGCAAAATAATTTCCTTTCAACATCTTAATCAATGTTTCTAAACAATTGCTGCTTTCAATTGTCTAGTGCATGTAAAAATTTGTGGTGCTGACAGTGCTTTTACGAATGCTCCCACTGTAAAAAAAGATTATAACAAAGGAAAGAAAAATTAAGGGAATCGAAGATATAACAGGCTCTAGGACATATAAGTGGCAAGTCAAAGCATTGTAGCTGTTCTTTTGTTATTACTATTATTTCTTCGTTTCCCCTGTCCATCTTTCATTTGATAGAGTGATTTACCTAGTGAGAGCTGTCTTGGCCTCCGTCTGTTTTGCGGAAAATTTTTTTCAGGAAATATTTTCCTCATTTTTTGACATTTAGATTGCTTAAGAAAATGAGTCAACAAAAAATCAATACTTAATATCATGAATACAATTTCCTCTTTAAAAATTTCGAAAATCATTTTTGAAATATATGACTAGATATTGGTGTTTGGGCACGCTGTCAAGATCCCAACAAGAGCATAAAGGGAAAAGGACGAGTTTAGAGATAATGTCGAGTTGGGACCAATGGTTCCTCGTTTGGTTCAGGCCCCCCCAAATCCTTACCTCGCTCAATGTTGGGATATTCAATTTTAGTTTCAATTAACTCTATGAGAATTCTATATGCTATGCTATGTTTTTATTGGTGTTTTATTATGATCATGTAACCTAACCATCAGCTAAAGAAAGCAAGTCACAACATAGGAAAACAATATAAAAGATCACAATTGCAAGTAAAAAGACAAAATGCCGTAAGGTAACTCGATACAAACGGGTGAAGAATATGACATGGCCTTATTATTAAGCCTTTGGACAGCAACCCCCATGAACTTAATTCAATTTGAGTCCAATTTCGAAAGAAACTAATTTTCTTATATCTAAACCAGAGAAAATCAAAGGCACTCCTTAATCCCTAAACTATGTGTATACTGAGTAGATGAAACTAAATTAATTCTAATACTAAAAATCTAACAACCTAATCAAGGTATATTTTTCTGACTATTTTTCCAATTTTATTATTTTTCGGTTTTTTTTATTTTTTATTTTTATTTATTTAATGGGATAAGTTCATTGAAAGTTTTAAAATTTGTCACCGAAGTGCAATTCGGTCCTAAAAATTTCAAAAAGTGCAATTAAGTCCTAAAACTTATCACGAAAGTACAATTAAGTCCTAAAATTTTCAAAAAGTGCAATCAAATCCTAAAACTTATCAAATTGGTCAGCCCCTAAATGAAGTACCAACTCAACAAGATAAAAAGTGATGAGATCAGTAGATCAAAGAAGATCAGCAACAGAGAAAAATAACATATAGATGAGGACCCATACATAGATTTGAGTACATTAATGCAGGACTTCCTCCATATCCATCCATTGTCTCAGACCATTTCCCATTCCGAAACCAAAATGCCATCTACAAGAAGTTCCAACTTCATTAGACCCTCCACGTACAAACTGTACAGCACTAGACTCCATAGGGATAAACTGTTTGATCATCCTAAGAGTAGAACTAGGAGACAGTGTACTGAGACGTATTGTATATCTAAGTAGATAAGAACTTACACGTCAGTAATCATAACCTTATCTAACAAAACTCCACGTTAAGTACCACTTCTTCTCCCTCCAATCCCTGAACCAGAAGCCATCCATATCTTACAGAACTCCACGTTACTGACCAAGTTGGATACATAACTACTAGCCATCCATATCACCTCTCACGCCTCGTAAAGCATTCCGACCTCAATACGCTGTGGCAATGACACCCCTAAAGCAGGCAGTGCGTGTTGGTAGTTTGTTTGTAAAACAAACAATGAGGTGCCTTGTTCCACATCGAAAGGATGTGAGTGTGCACGTGGACGAGATTTGACACTAATCAACGATCATTTTTATTTATTTATTAAATTTCAAATTCATTATTATAAAATAACTGTTTGATCATATTGAAACAGTGTGACTGTTCGCAATAGAGTAGCGGTTATTTTTTAATAATTTAAGTTCGAATTTTTATTTTGTGCCTAATGGTAATTAGGCTCTCTCATAACCTTTTGAAGGTTGTGTCTGTTCAGACATAACTTCTTTACATTCGAAAGGTTGTGTTTGTTCAACGTATAAATATTTCAACGTTTTTGTTCATTAAGAATAACAACCATTTTTTCCATTTCTTCCAAGAGATATACAGCCATCTTTTCTAATTATTTTCCTAGAGAGACCTTGGAGATATACCGAAATTGCTATTCGGTATTCTCAATCGAGACTTTGTTGTATCCTGGAGGAAATTTGCTGGTGACCATTAGCAACTTTGTGGGCAAATAATTCCTTAAAGAAAGTGATATCACGCCTCAAAGTCTCACTTCATTATTCATCCTATTTGAAGTTGAAATTTCTTTTCTTCTACAAATTCGGAGGAGCATATCTCCCCAACAATTTTAAGGAATTATTTTTGCAACAATGGAGTCACCAGAGTCAATTAAACACTGTGCAATTTGGTGGCTCCTACACATTTTGCTGCTCGAAATAATCTTGATGCCATATATTGTGACGGAGAAGAAGACGCGAGCGGCCGGGATGCACAAAAAGAAGAGAACGCGTGTGAGACTGAAGATGAGAGAGCTAATAGTCTAGAATGTTGAGTCAGGCAAATTCACAATGGATTTTGTCCTTCCTGTGACGTGGGTATGCATGAAGAAAGGGAAGATTTGTTAGTCGGGAGGACAGCCAAGTGCAGAAGCAATTGAAAAGGTTAGACTTGATAAACTTTAATGTTGAATTTCATAAATGTGTATTCTGCAAGAGATCGGGAATGCGGCGAAGATGAGCGTGGAGTTGGCCAAAGGGTTGCTGGGCATCGTGAGGCAGACTCTCGGCAATGAGAACTCCTTTCCTCGTCAAGTACTTCGGAAGGGACTCATACATCGTGGGCAGGCCATAGCGGCCGTGCACGAGGGCGTCCGTGAGATTGGAGTGTTTGAACGAGTTCTTGCCCGAGTACAAGGACCCGACACATGTATGATCAGTCATGTTGTTCATCTTCATCGTCATTGTCGTAGGTTCGTAGGCAATTCTCTCTCTGGGTTCCTGATTTGAGCAAGGAAATTGTTTGATTGAGAAATTGGAGAATTCCAGTGACTCTCCTCTCAGCGATCTGAATTCGCATATATATATATATATATATATATATATATATGTATCTTATATATTTGTTAATGAATTCGGATGCACACAATCGAAAGCTCTTGCTGAGATGGTGAGTTATCGTTATTGAGGGACAAACTTATAATCATGGGAAGTGATGTGTTTGCATTTATTCAACACTGTGGTGCCAAAAGTAGAGAGTGTAGTGTGTTCCAAAGGGCAATACTTCATGCAAGAGCCTTGGCTTTGATCCTTCCACAGTCGATCCCAGGGGTGTTAGCCAAAGGTAGCCACTTGAAGGTGCTCCACTCAGAGTTGTTCCAGTTGCATTTGTAACAAAAGGGTACTGACAGTGGGGTCCTGAGAAGGATGATATGAGAGCTTCCTTAAATTTAATATCATGAAGAAACGAGGGCCATGATGATGATGTCTGGCTAATCTTGTGCCTAAGACTGCCCAGCTTGTGCTGTTGGTGATCATATGGCTATAATTGATGTTAGCCTTACTCATATGAGACTCTTCATCCTGTAAGAGGTAGGTTGCCTGCTTTATGATTTAAACTGGAAAGTTTTGAATGAGAAATTCGAACAATTACTTGGGAGGAGCAGAGTGGAAGATGAAGATGATTGTAGGTACTTATGGTGGCTTACTGTCTCTGGATGTCTCCTGGTGCAGCAAATCATAGTTGTGCTGAGCTTCCAAGACATGTATGCATGACTTTCATCAACAAGACATCTGATTCTATTCTGCTAACCATTTTCAAAATGTTTTTGCACTATTGATTCAAAGGACACTAAGGCCTTGGAACAGAAGGAATGCATGTGCAAGTTGCGTTTCTTCTTTCATGATATTTTAATGTGCTTATACGTTAATGATATGCTTATTTTTTTGAACCAATATGACCGGAGTCATTGAGACTAACAAGTATCTGACTTTCATTTTTAAAGTGAAGGATTTGGATGAAGTGGATATTGTCTTGGGTATTAAAGTTAAAAACATAGTGGGGGTTATTCTTTGAGCCAAAGTATTTACATTAAAAAAAAAGTTGAATAAAATTCAACATCTTGGTTTCAAAGAAATGAGTATTCCATTTGCTTTCAGTATTAAATTAAATTATAATACTGGTAAAGCAGTAGCACAACTTGAATATGCAAGTGTTATAGGGTCTTTAATGTATGTGATGCATTGTATTAGACTTGATATTGCTTATTTCGTGTGTAAGTTGAGTACGTATATATGTAATCCAAGTATAGAACATTAGAAAGCTATTACCCGAATTTTTTGTTATTATAGAGAACAAAAGTTTGGGACTGTTCTATAATAATTATTCGGTTGTATTAGGAGGATACATCGATACTAATTGGATTACAAGCGCGGGTGATAAACAATCTACTATTAGGTGGATTTTCACATTTGATGGGTGTGCTGTTTCTTAGATGAGCAAGAAACAAATGTGTATAACTCACTCAACTATAGACTTTGAATTGTTACTTTAGTAACAATTGATAAAGAGGTTAAATGGATTAGGAATTTGTTGTTGGATATCAAATTATGACCTAGTCCTATGCCTCATATTTCTATTGATTGTGACAACTAGGCTATTTTGGCAGGAGCTTATAATAGCACTTATAATGATAAGTCTAGACATATTAGCCTAAGGCATGAGTATGTGAGACAATTGATTAAAGATGGTACCGTAACAATTGTCTACGTGAGGTTAAACAATAATCTAGCCAATTCCTTGACAAAGGCTTTACCAAGAGACATGGTAAATATGATCTCACAAGAAACGGGGCTGAAACCTTTTAATTAAAATCACCAATAATGGTAACTCGACCTTTTTCTAGAACATCACTAGTTACAAGGTTTAATGGGTAAAAACAAGTTACTAAGTGATTGTTTGATACTGACATGAGCTCTGACATGAGAAGTCAATATCTTCTGTTACGTTTGTAGGTTAAATTAAATTCTTAATGAAGTGTGGTTCAAATGTGTTATTAGTAACAGAAACACATGAAAAATACTTCACCTATATGAGCTTAGAAGTGGTGCCGCTTCTTACGAAAGTTGGGGTTGCTTTCTAGAGAGCTCATGAAACAGGTACAAGCACATGGCCATAATAGTGTTGAGTAATATAGAACTTTTTGCTGAAATAAGAGGTTATTATATATGTGGTATGTCCGATTCTATTATTTAAAAGTACAAGTTTAAAGCCGAGCTACTTGTCACTTTGATAGAGTTTTGAGATACTTGCACTAAGTAAAGGTTTAACTCGAAAGAGACCTTTATTTATGTATATTAATCCCACGGAAATTTTGGCTATATATTTTTAACGTTTTATTTCAATTTTGTTTTACAAACAAAGTGAGGGATTGTTGGTAGTTTGTTTGTAAAACAAACAATGAGGTGCCTTGTCCCACATCGAAAGGATGTGAGTGTGCACGTGGACGAGATTTGACATTAATCAACGATCATTTTTATTTATTTATTAAATTTCGAATTCATTATTATAAAATAACTATTTTATCATATTGAAATAGTGTGACTGTTCGCAATAGAGAGGCGGTTATTTTTTAATAATTTAATTTCGAATTTTTATTTTCTGCCTAATGATAATTAGGCTCTCTCATAACCTTTGGAAGGTTGTGTCTGTTCAGACATAACTTCTTTACATTCGAAAGGTTGTGTTTGTTCAACGTATAAATATTTCAACGTTTTTGTTCATTAAGAATAACAACCATTTTTTCCATTTCTTCCAAGAGATATACAACCATCTTTTCTAATTGTTTTTCTAGAGAGACCTTGGAGATATACCGAAATTGCTATTCGGTATTCTCAATCGAGACTTTGTTGTATCCTGGAGGAAATTTGCCGGTGACCATTAGCAACTTCGTGGGGCAAATAATTCCTTAAAGAAAGTGATATCACGCCTCAAAGTCTCACTTCATTAATTTTTTTTTTTTGATAATCCAGGGAACCCCCGCACGGCCGACAGCCAGGAGGTAAACCCTGGGGGCGACATGTGCTAGCCACCACACACGTGCACCAGTTAAGTCACCCTGCGGCGCCCGGGATTCGAACACTCAACCTTTTGCGAGAGGAAGAGTGCCCTTTCCAGCAGCGCCACCCAGGCGGGTGGTGTCTCACTTTATTGTTCATCCCATTTGAAGTTGAAGTTTCTTTTCTTCTACAAATTCGGAGGAGCATATTTCCCCAACAGTGCGGACCTGCAATTACTGTGCAAGCCTTCATAGAAGCCAAGCAGAATCTTATCGAACCAGCCGCAACTATTGCTTATGTAAAACCTAGTCTTGCCTCGTATGTGTACGACACCAGCAAGCTTCACCTATTCTATATAAGCAACTTCTTCATGCACTTCCTCTGGCGAGCCAGGCGATGAGAAACTCCAGCAGGTCCGTATGTGCACAATCAGTGCATTGGTAACTTGAGTGACTAAGTCGTCTCCTTCATGATTAAGTGAATCTGCATTTCCATACTGAATCACACATCCATAAACTCCTTTCAGGCCCAGTTTATTTACAATGATTCTCTCACACACAGCGAATTTTGGAACCAATAAGTATCTAAGAGTAGTGAAAACAGTGACTTTGTGAAGAGATCTCATGTTCTTTATGTAATAACCGAGAATGGCAGTAAGCCCATCTTGAATATTGGTGTAAAAGAAGCATAATCCAGGAACCCTTTGTATACCAGGCTCAGACAATAATGTCTCAAGCCTGTTAAGGTTGATCTTATGTGTCAGCTCATACTCCTCCCTTCTCTGCCTTCCATAGAACCAACCAAACATGATAAAGGCGAGAATAATAGATATGGAAAAAGGAATCCATCCACCCTCAGGAATTTTTGTGAAGACAGCGCTGACATAGACACCTTCCATCACAAAGAATACACAGAAATATAGGGCAACCAGCCCCGTGGGAGTTCTACAAATCATGATCATAACCAGGGTGAAGAGCATAGTGGTGATGAGCATGACTAGACTGACACCAACACCTGCAAGAGATGCTTAGTTGTTAGTAAAATCTTTCCATATGATTATCAAATGTACCCAAAGAAAAACAATATCATTGATACTATGATTAACTTTTTCACAGAGTGCCAACACCTACTTTCAATAAAGAGAGCATGAATGCTTCATTGGGTTAACAGTGTAAAAAGATTTTATTCAGTACGCTATTGCACCTCACTTAAGCAAATTTTATATCCAGCGTCTTGCCTTTAAAACCTTTATAGAAAGGTTAGAAGTATCAGGGAACCTTTTTTGAGTTTTTATTAAGTAGAAACTACTAATCTAAATTTCCCACAAAAACTCAACTTTTATTTTGTAGTTTGACATATTCTGAAAAAATTCCATAGTACCTTGGGTGACCTTAAATGTCCATAAGTATATATGTTGAAACAATCGAGGTGTTTAGTACAAAATAAATCTCAAATGCTGAAAGCAAAAGGTTGCAAAGCAAAACTCCAAGCAGACCCTCACAATTTATCTTCATTATTCAGGTGGTCACATGCAGATCTTTGGGGGGAATAGAAGATGACATTAATGCAGCAATGGCATACTAATATAGTTGTTCTATGATATAGAATTCAGGATATCATATACCCACCAAAAGCATTGCCAATATCTTTTCCATCTCCAAAAATAAGAATGACGGTAACACAGAGAATCATGAGGATGTTATTAATTTCTGGAGAGTAAACTTTGCCTTCTTTGTTGGGGGAAGTATGGACCACCTTTACTCGAGGAAAATAATCAAGTACTACAGATTTCTTAATTACAGAGAAGGTAGCTGATATTAACGACTGGCTTGCAACAATTGCTGCAAATGTGGCAACAACAAACATTGGCCAGTATATAGATCTTGGAATGAACTTGTAAAACCCATCGTCATAACCATTAGGATGATGAATTAAGTACGCAGTCTGGCCGGCATATGTTAGTACCAGTGATGGATATATCGTACATAGAAATGCTATCTGTTGAGGAAAAGTGGCGTTAGACTGGTACCTTGGAAAAAAATTAACACAGAGAGCTTGGGAACGAAAAGAAAGGTTCACCTGGATAGAAGTCCGATTGAAATGACCAAGATCAGCAAACAGAGCTTCTGAACCTGATATTATAAAAGAGTCACATGAATGTACCATGTTTCCCATTGTCAGAAGAGTGGGTTTATTTTAATGCAAATCCGCAACACAAGCTTAGTGCATTATTAGGCATCAGTGAGTACTGAGAGCAAGTTGAATGCACTATGGCCCAGTCCAATCAGTCGCTTAACTGGAGAGAGAGAGAGAGAGAGAGAGAGAGCAAATTTGAACTCTAACTACTGGAACACAAACTGAAATAGGTATTTCAGATCGTGTCTTGACATAATTCATCCTTGTACATAATATAAAACTGTGGCAAAATATAAACGGTAAAGACTAAGGATACTCCAGATACCGTTAAGTAATCCATCAGGGCATGGTATCAGTAAAACTCCTTTTGCCTATCAAAGTTTATAGCTCAAAGTGAACTGCAGGAACAAGCAAATGATTCAGGAATTATTCTGTAAAGCTTGAAGCACATTTGTTTGTAATACATTTGATCAATGGACATTTAAAATACAGCAGCAAAACCAGACAAAATCTTAAGAATTACAGAAATGCCCTCATATAACCTGACAACCTGGAAGTACCCATAAAAATCATAGCCTAAATTTCCATAACGACTCCTACAAGTACCATGTACAACAGTTCAAATGAAAAAGGATCCATACTTCTATTCAAGTTCCAAGAATGCGATCCTGTGAGTCTTGGAGCTCGTGTAATGTGAAATAACAGTAAGCTCACCCGTAATACAAAGCACAGTTCCCCCAAGTGACAGCCAACCTTCCTTGCCATTTCTCCAGAAGAACCGGACAATGTAGTGTGGTGACAAGGCCTTGAATATACTTGGATAATGCTTTATGATGCTGTAAATTCCTACAAGTGGAGTGGTCAACGTCCATGCTCCCATGACGGGAGAAAAGAGGAAACTCACTTTAGATGTTCCAAACTTTTGCAGTAGGAACAGAACAATAAGAACTATCGCAGAGAGTGCTTCCCCCAGAGCTGAAAAGAAGTGAATGTGTAAACCTACAAATGCCGGATACTTTTTTTTATTCATTTCAAACTTAACGTGGAACTGATGGTCTTAACAATTTGCCGCCTTGAAAAAATAAAATAACATGTATAGTTGTTGATTCTTACAGTTGATGACAGAAGGAAAAGGTGGTCTTACTCCACCCATTGCCGATAAAACTATCAACAATTATAATAAGTCAAAAATTCGAAACCCCAAGCAGAAATCTCAGCAAAGGGGGAAAAATGGCATGGTGACCAACCTGAAATTGCAGGGGTAAGAATACCATCACCGATTAGCACACACATCGCCAACATAGCAAGAAAAAGTAGTACCCTCCTCGCAACTATGCTCTGTTCAAAGAATTTTGCAAGCCTACTTTGCTTTTCAGTGCCCTCAGGCAAGCCATGCCGGGAAACACCAGAGTTTGATTCTACACGTTGGAACGGAGGATGCCAACATTCACTTTCCTACATAGCAACGAATACAATGCCTTCATCATTCAAAAACATAACAGCTCATATTATGAGAGAGAAATACATTTTTTCGAAAAAACCATCAGAAAGGTCAAAAGACCAAATTAAAGAAGGAGAACTGTGACATTCCGGAATTTTGCTCGTCTGGGATTTATGAAATAAATTATTTTACGAATGTGCTCGTAGTTAGTACTCACCCAGAACTGATCATTCCTGAGATACTAACCGTTAGGGAAAGGCTAATTGGGAATTTAAAATTCGTACGACTAAGTAAAATTCGATCGTAAATTGACTTGTGATCATAAAATCACCGAGATGACATTTTGAGCCATTGTAGGCCGATCCAAGGATAAAGAAGGGTCAGTTCGCCACTGTCATAGTAGTGGATCGCGGGTGATTTCGCCGGACCACGAAACGAATTGACGAACAATCCCGAACTTATTCCAAACGATCGCACTCATCGGATCTAGTGATCGATCCTCACGATTTAAATGGCAACTGGAGTCAGTATGGTCTGAATAAATTGCACGTGACTCGATTTAGTATCAGTCACAGGTCGTATAGACGAATTTCCCAAAAGCCGCCCGTTAGTCTGAGAAACGCTCGAGTTACTTTACGTATATATAATTTAAATTTGTATTAGAGATCAAACCGAGCATTAGAAAATTTGGAAAGTCACAGTAGGGCTTTTGGATGACGTTGTAATTAGAACGTGCAATTCTGGAGTTCTTCAGATTTTTCAGAAAGACTCGATTTCGATGAGAAACGGAGAATCGTGCCATTTTACCCTTGGAAATTACTAAAGGGCATGTTTTATGGGCAAATGGCATTTTGGTAATTTTGCCATAACTTTTTGATTGAACAATTTTACCCTTGAACTTTTTGAGAAATTACAAGTATACCCTTAGATATTTTTGGTAACATTCGATCTGGACCGTCGGATCATAATTGTGAGAAAGGGATATTTTAGTCATTTTTCAAAATGGGTCAAGAATACTATTTAAGTCTAAAGGACCCTTTCTCTCTCTCTTATCTTCTCTCTCTCTCTCCCCCCCCCTTTGCCGTGAAATCCCCCTCCACCGATCACTCTCTCTCTCCCTCCGCCGTCGCCGCCGCGCCATCACCGCCGCCGGTCACGCCCGCCAGACCGCCGCCGCGCCACCGTCGAGCCTCACGCCCCCCCCCCCATCTTGCCGTTGTCTCTCTCTCTCTCCCTCTTGGTCTTTCTCCCTTGGCCGTGAGCCCCCAACCGCCGCCCAAGCTGCGCCGTCGCCGCCCAAGCCGATTTCTGCCGCTGGGGAGCCGTACACCGTCGCCACCGTATCCGATTAAGTGCCACTGCTTTCCGTTCTAGTTGCGATAGTCTAGAACGCGGGTAAGTCGCGCTCTAAACCCGACTTAGGGTATTAGGTATTAACGGATGATTTTTGGGGTGAAATCAGGTTTGGATTTATGTGCGAAATGTTATGATTCGGGAGTGAAATGAACTGGCGGGCCTAAGATTGAGTTTCGGATAAATTTTATTGGAAAATGGAGGACAACAGCGAGCTGTGGATCACTGTTCACGGGGCTGTGATGGGCCGATCGGGTCGCAAGTTGGGTTTTTAGAATCGAGAAATTATGGCGAGAAAGTTTCGTGAAGGACCCAAATCGATTTGAGGTCATTTGGTTAGAGAAAAATAATAATTTCTATGTTTTACGTGTGTCGGGAATATAATTGAGTTGGGATGGTGAAATTAAATGTGTGATTGTGTGATTGGTTGATTTGATTATGTTTGTCGGGTGCACGCTTGGGCCAAATTGATTTAATTATAAGATTGGTCATGTCAAGTGCTGAGTGAGCATGTTTTATGTATGAATTGATGCGTGCACGGGCCACGTGTGAATGGCCAGTAAATGTGGTAAATGCTTGTTGAGCATGTGCATGAGTGAGAAAAAAATGTGGCGTGACTTGTGTTTGTGGAAATTGTACCGTCCTGAGGCGTGTATTTCAACGCTGGACGATGTCCGGTATTACCGGAAGACTGTTAGCCTGAGGCATGTACTTTAACGCGGGTTGTACAGTAAGTGGTAGGTGTTGAACTTGAGGTGTGTACTTCAACGCGGGCAAGAAACATGGCCTGAGGCGTGTACTGTAACGCGGGCCTGAAATGTTCTGATGAGATTGTCGCAGTGGACCTGAGGCGTGTACTGTAACACGGGTCACTAGCGAGTGGCACGAAAAGAAATGTGATAAGTCAAACGGAAGTGTACGAGAATGAGAATTAATCATGCACGTGATTGCTTATAATGTGATTGCGACTAACGTGTAGGGTGCAAGCAGGATAAGCCAGGTAAAACTAATTGATGTGCCTACTATGTGACGATTTGGCGTTTGTGTGTGATTCGTGTTTGTATTGTTGTCTGGAGGTACGTAGTAGCTTAGGTGGGGTTTAGGGGTGAACTTGCTGAGAAAGTGTTCTCATGGTTGTTTCAACTAATATTTCAGAACCCCGACACGATCCATGAATCCTCCGCCACCGCCGCCAGAACGTTTTGGAGTATCAATGCACACCGAGTTAGAAGTTTTAGAGTTTCCGATGGGTGATGGAATGACCTGGATTAAGTATTCAACGACCGTATTTGTAGATGTAGGCTTACCCCTTTGGGAGGAGCAGAAGTACACCACCCGGTTCTTCTGGGATCAAGATAGGGCTGAGTTCGGGCCCGTTAGAGGTTTCGATGTTCTGTTTGATTTAGTTGGGGACTGGGATCCGACTGCGGTATCCCCGATTGATGGAGAGCTGACTAGTACTGATGTTAGTATAGTGCAGTCTGGGATGCACTCAGCACCCGCCTCTCAGGGTTCTTCGGAAGCTGAACATGAACCCGAACCCGAAGCATCTCAGGCTGAGGACGACCTGATGGATATAGACCTGGAACCAATTCCCGAGGAAGAACTAGAGGAAGCGGAGCCTGAAGTAGAAGCCGAGGTAGAGCCTAATGATGAGTCCGGGGAGTCGGAAGAGTCTGTAGGAGACCCGGAATATATACTCATGTTTGAGTAGTATATGGATCCCAATTTTGTATCCGAGTTCAATTTCTTTGATTTTCTAGCTGAGGAGAATCAAAATGCAGTTCCAGCTGAGTCGGGCGACATAAATCACCCGATTGAGATCGAAGCAGACTCAGAATCTTCAGAGGAACGGACCGATCAGGAGAGTTCGGATGCAGCAAATGAGGAGTCAGACTCGGAATAGACGCCTAGCAAAGGAGCGTAGGGGCTAGGATAGGGGTTAAGAATATGTGTTTTGGATGAGTACCATTTTTGGGGTCAGAATACCAGGTCAATGATCTTTTTGTTGTATTGGTAGTTTTAGTACGGTGTGCTGGTGCTTATGGAAGTTGTAAACTGTAATATCTTGTAAGTTGGTAATGGAAATGTATATGTACATTCTCCCTTTTCTCCTCAGTTGAATTGTCCGGGATTAATTGTGGTATCCGCTGTGATTGTAAATCTTTGATGATTAAGCTAGGTCGGCGATAATCCTGGGATGTCGCACTTATCGGCCAGTAGAGGGATATCGCGTGCTCGATGGGGTTCGGGGCGTGACAAGAACTGAACATCATCAGACACCTCCTAGCTTGTTAATGGTTAATTTAGGGTGCGCATGAGAACGTTTCTGTGCCCGGGAACTATTTCTGAACAGAAATGATTTTTTTTTATTCTGTGCCCGGAAACAATTTCTGAGTATTTGAAGGCATTTGATAAACTGTCCAAAATTTCTATTCCTAGAGTAGAAAAGAATAGAAATGCGTTTGGTAACTACACAAAATTTTTGTTCTCAAATAATATTTTAATAATATTTTGAATTGTTTATTTTTTTTCTTTATATCCATTTTCTTCTTTGGCCATGGCCGGTCGCCGGCGACCGGCGGCCGGCGGCCGGCCACAGCCCAGGGCCGGCGAGGGCGTCACGGCCCTCGCCGGCCGCCGGCGGAGGCGAGGGTCGCCCTCGCCGGCGAGGGCGAGGGCTGGACCCTCGCCGCCTGGGCGAGGCGGCCTCGCCCAGATCGGGCGAGGCCGAGCCTCGCCGTCGGTCGCGACGGCGAGGTCGGCCTCGCCCAGAGACGGCGAGGCTCGGCCTCGCCCAGGCGGCGAGGGTCCAGCCCTCGGCCTCGCCGGCGAGGGCGACCCTCGCCTCCGCCGGCGGCCGGCGAGGGCCGTGACGCCCTCGCCGGCCCTGGGCTGTGGCCGGCCGCCGGCCGCCGGTCGCCGGCGACCGGCCATGGCCAAAGAAGAACAACACAAAAATAACAAAAGAAAAAAAAGAAAAAGAAGAAAAAAAACTGATTCTCAAAATTGTGCCGAGAAACAAGAAGCAACTTTTTTTTACTTCTAGTTTCTCTTCCAAAACTGTTTCTCGGTACAAATTTTTGCAAAAATGTGCTCGGGAACAAAAAATTTACCAAACGCATTTCTGTTCCCAAACTATTTCTGGGAACAAAAGAACAGAAATTTTTACTGTTTGGCACTTTACCAAACGGGCCCTTAATCTCTGGAGCATACTTGCTTCTAAAACATTAAAAAGTTTTGAAATGACATTCCAGCAATGTTTCCCCAGTGTCGGACAACTTCATGAACTTGCAATAAAATACTTTCAACATGACAATAATAGACACTCTTCATCAAATGGGATCTCCATTGTTTAATGTGCTACCAAGAGAAAGATCCAATCCGTTCCCAAACAATAAATGTCTGACTCATGGAGTGGCTCCGAACTACTCAGCATCATTAATGGCTTACACCACAATGCTCTAGGAAAATGTAAGGTCCACTTCTAATAGACATAACCATTTTGCAGGTCATAGAATTTCTAAATTGTTTTATAATTGTCAATATCAAAAAACCTTCCTTCAGGTGTCACTCCTGCTGCCATTTTCCCGTTCATTCAGCTGGAGTTGTAATTTTCTCTTTAGTAGTGTACTTTTCAGCAAAAACTAGAGTGAAACCCATGAAACAGATGACTCAAAATGCTTTACCTGGCTCTCTCAAAAGACAAAGAGCAACTCCTCCACAAATCTAACTCTTCAAGAGAGAGAACTACTCCAAAAGAGCTTTCGAGCCTTCGTAGTTCATGTCACCAATTTTAAATTCTTGAGGCAACAACTGCGTGCAGAACTCTGAATACCACTTTTTCGACTAGACTGGTTTTAGAATTGTAGAATAATGTTCAATGGCGTGTGTAGAAGGAGCTACAGAATGGACTAGAGTATGTGGGAACCAGTAGAATTAGCAAAGCAACTGTAAGAAATGAATATTAATACAAACCAAACTAAATAAAAAAATTTATTGGGGTCTCGTATTGACCTTCACCCTGATCATCAGCTTTGAGAGCTATTCCCGCGTGCTTTACAGCACCAATGAGGGTGAGCGTTCAAAACATGATAAAATAGATCCCTAAGTAGTCTTCTTCTGTTGGAGACTTTAGTGGCATTGATGGGTACACATACAGGGGAGATATTACTAGGCCTCCAAACACGACCCCAAGTGTCTGGTAGGCAAGTATCAGAGTAGCCCCTCTTCCCTTCCCCTGTTTCAAACACTTTCTTTACTCAGAACATCTGACTGATCTTTAACTTGTCAAGGTATAATTCAAATAGTGCAATAACAAATTCCAAAATGTATACAAGACGAAAATTGGGAAGGAAACCAGTAAACAAGGTTCAATCGCAGGATTTTTCATGGCCAAAGACATGGTTACATGCTTTTTAGCTGTTAAACAGCAAAGAGTGTCATGATTGACGCACAAACAATTGACCATTTCTGCACAAAAGGTTGTTCCACATGATATCTGAGCTTGAAGTCCGAGTTTTTCCAGTTCTTAAAAATATCTGAGGTGGATTGCTCCCAAATATGCTTGACGTATATAATGTTTTCTTTCAGAACAAACAGTTGCTAAAACAAACACTTGAAAGCTTTTAATTTTTTAGCCATTCAACTGATATGCATTATTCATTGTAAAGACGCACTTGGAAATCACAATAAAAATGAAATAAAAAAACACAAAACGAAGCTCAGTCCGACTCAACTAATCAGACTTTCAGAAACCAGAGCATTCACAATCGACAGTGAACGATGAAAAACCACAAAGACCACGTCTTTTCTCCACGGCAATCCCACTTATAATCCGAAAAACTCGAGCTTTCTATTTTCCCACACAGACAAAGACACCCATGTTCAAGAAAAGCGTCCGTACACACACACACATACACATGCAGTACCTTGTCCAGACGGTGACGGCCGGCAGGAGGTCGCGAGAGTCGGGGAGGTGATGGTGGTGGCGGCCGTCGCTGCGGCCAGAACCAACCTCGATCTCCGACGGAGCCACCACCGCCTCGGGCGGTCCGAACGGTTGGTCCGTGGTCATCGCCACCCCCACACGCGCGCGCCCACCCACCCAGCTAACAGCAACTCAGTTTTCTCGTCACTCGATCCGTGAACGTGAGTGGGAGCTTTCAAGGCTACTGTCTCTTGCTTTAAATGGGCCCTTCGGTTCTTATAATGGCGTCCGTTTCATGTCATATGATCTCCATATACATAGATGCTTTGAACGACAGTCCACGAGAAGTCTACGTGATCCGAATCAACCAAACGTTTCCATGCAAGTGCGCGCGTGACATTACTGTGGGGAAAAACTCGATCCCGATTGTCTCGTCCGAATCGTATTCGGAACGAATTCGATTAATGCGGAAAACGTGCCCGAGAACCATCAAACTTGTATCACCGATCGTACAGGCATATCACACAACGAACATACCCGGTATTGTCACAGATTAAGTGCCACTTTGCGCTTGAAAGTTCTTCGATCGTTTTTCGTACGAGTGTGCGTTCCGAAGAGAAACAGAGAGAAGACGTCGTTCTTGAAGGAGTGTATTTGTATGTATGAAAATCACGTCGCTTTCCAAAGGGTGCATTCCATTATAAATAGGGAAATAACTACCTCGTGGGCCCTTGTGGCTCACGGGCCGAGTTTGGCCCATCTTGGGCGGTCCACCCATTTTGTCTTTCATCTTCCACTCGCCCACGATGGGCTAAACACAACTCTCTTCCTTGCAAAGTTCATATTGGCAAATAATCCGTGCGACCAGCATACTACAAGAGCTCGTTGTTATACATCTGTTAGGAATATATAACAGCTCAAATTTGGGCATTATCCAGAGTAGAATTAGTATGCAGTTCCCTAGATCAATCAGTCACATTTTTTATCTCCCTTGATCTCTTTTAATTTCTCATATATTGTATTCACAATTATGATTTACTCAAAATCATAATTGGTCGACCTGTGAACACAAATATAGAATGTGACATCATAAATTGAATTGATCTTCCTCTTTCCTTCAATCTCTCCATTTCAATCCAACTCGCTTTTCTAGAAATGCCCCGTTAGATCGAATTATCATGATCATCGGCAACATCCTAAGATAGCAAACACTGAATAGAAATTTCGAGAATAAGTAAGAGTCGTGAGGGCACTTTAATTGAGAAGAACTATTTTCCTCAAGAGTCTCACACGACTTAAAAAAATTGAGATCATAAATTTTTGTCAACTCTTATCGGTCGTCCCATGCATACGTAATATGAAATACGTATTACGGTATTCTCTCCTTTTCCCATATAGCGTATGTCTTTACTCTCAATACCGTACAGATAATAGTTTAGACATACTCAATGTCTAACTTGAGTTCACAAATCTACTCTATTCATAAGCATCTATCAGAACTCACATTTGGCATTAAAGACAGGTAAAGTGAAATATGTGGGTCATTTCACTTTCGGACATAATAATTTATATGTCCTCATCTTAACATTCTGTTAAGGCGACGTCTATGTTTCAAGCTCGAGCTCTCAATTATCACCTAGATAACAAGCTTAAAACTGTCTCATCTCTATTCATCACACAGTGAGTAGAGGCGATTACCCATATGAGTGGGCTAATCTCTCATTTGTCCGACATACCTTTTCAATATAATGCACTCAGCATCGACATTCACAAACGTCATACAAACTTATAGGCATTGATAATAACAAACTTCATTAATAGTGAACATTTTGGGAAAAATACAATATTTAGTACATCATATTATACACAGTCCTAGAGATCTCACATAACCATGGAAAACTTCTCTAGGAATCGGCTTCATCATAGGATCTGCTATAATCCTTTGTGTAGATATGTACTTCACGTTCACTTCCTTTCGTGCAACCATGTCCTTGACATAGTTATACTTGATATCTATATGTTTGGTCTTTCCATGGTACTTGGGATCCTTAGTGTACGCTATTACTGCTTGGCTGTCACAATAGATCAATACTGGGTTTGCAGCATTCTCAGTTACACTTAAGTGATCCAAAAATCCTCTAAGCCAAACAGCTTCTTGTGCCGCTGCTGATAAAGCCACGAACTCGGCTTCCATTGTAGATAAGGCTACACACTGTTATTTCTTACTGCTCCAAGATATGACGCCATTATTCAGTAAGAACACATATCCAGAAGTAGATTTCCTTTCTTTTAAATCTCCTCCCCAGTCAGCATCAGTATAACCTTCAAGGTGTATATCACTTCCTTGATACGTCAGCGCATAGTCGGCACTTCCCTTTAGATATCTTAGGATTCTTTTGACGGCGATCCAATGTGCTTGACCTGGATTGGATTGGTATCTACTTATCATTCCAACTGCATAACAAATATCAGGTCTTGTACACATCATAGCGTACATCAAGCTTCCGACAGCACTAGCATATGGAACTTGTTCCATTTGCTCCTTTTCTTGTGAAGTCTTAGGACACATTCTATCGCTTAATGCTTCACCCTTTGCAATAGGAGTATCTATTGGTTTACAGTCTTGCATACGAAATCGCTCAAGGATTTTATTCACATACGTCTCTTGTAAAAGGGATAGGAATTTCTTTGAGCGATCTCTTGAAATCTTAACTCCAAGAATGTATGCAGCTTCACCCATATCTTTCATCTCAAAATTGGAAGATAACCAATTCTTGACTGTATTAACCAACTCCATACTGCTTCCGGCAATTAGTATATCATCAACATATAATGATAAGATCACAAATTGATCTTTGGATCTTTTGATATATACACAATTGTCTTCACTAATCATTACAAAATCATATGCCATTATGGCATTGTGAAAACGTATATACCATTGTCTCGAAGACTGCTTAAGGCCATATATCGACCTCAATAGTCGACACACTTTGTGCTCCTGGCCTTTTGTAATGAAACCAATATGTTGTTCCATATAAATTTCTTCCTCTAATTCTCCATTGAGGAATGCAGTCTTTACATCCATTTGATGTAATTCCAGATCCATACTAGTTATTATTGCCAGAATAAGGCGAATAGAGGTAAATCTAACCACAGGAGAAAAAGTTTCTTCAAAGTCAACTCGTTCCTGTTGATTATATCCTTTCGCCACAAGGCGAGCCTTATACCTCTCTATTGAGCCATCAGCCTTACGCTTTATTTTGAGAACCCACTTGTTCCCAATGGCTTTGTGTCCTTTTGGAAGGTCAACCAATTCCCAAACTTGGTTTGATCTTAATGACTCCATTTCCTCTTCCATTGCATGTATCCATTCTTCCTTATTAGGGCACTTTAGAGCATCGTTCACATTCTTCGGCTCATCTTCATCTTGTGGGGCGATCATGAAAGCTTCTCCTTCAATGTCAAAACGTCGACGAGGAATCCTATTACGACTTGACTGTCGTATGGAATACTGTACTCCTAATGATTCACCACGTTCCATTGCGCTCCCACTCGAATGAGATAATGGTGGTGTCGTCTCTTTAAGCAGTTGCATTTGAGACTGTGTTGCATTCAACTCTCCATTTGTCACAATGCTCCCACTAACTTCACTATCACGATCCACAGATTCGTATAATGAGTAATCACCACCTACTTCGCCCTTTTTAGGAAATTCATCCTCTAAGAATGTGACATCCCGTGATTCAAATTCAGTTATGCTTCCGCTTTCTTACTCACCTATGAATACATATCCTTTTGAGTGCTCTGAGTATCTTATAAAAATACTCTGTTTGCCTCTTGGGCCTAATTTTCCATACTTGTGAGAAGACTCACGAGTATAGGCAGCACAACCCCAAGGTTTTAGAAAGCTTAAATCAGGCTTTCTGCCTGTCCATAATTCATATAGAGTAGAAGCAACTGATTTAGAAGGCACACGGTTAAGTATGTAGGCAGCAGTCAACAAAGCATCACCCTAAAAGGTGATGGGCAAGTTAGCTTGTGCCATCATTAATCTAACCATTTCCATTAAGGTTCTGTTTCTTCTTTCCGCAACACCATTTTGTTGAGGAGTATATGGAATAGTCAGTTGTCTTTCTATTCCCTTTTCATCACATAAATTTCTAAACTGATCATACAGATATTCTCGACCTCGATCGGATCTTAATGCTTTTATTTTCTTGTCTAATTGATTTTCCACTAAGCTCATAAATCTTTTAAAGCAATTTAAGGCCTCGGACTTATGAGAAATCAAATCGACATGTCCGAATCGAGTATAATCATCAATGAATGTGATGAAATAAACAGACCCGTGCCTTTCTTTTACATTCATTGGACCACAGATGTCAGTATGGACTAATTGCAAAGGAAATTCAGCTCTTGTTCCTTTTCCAAATGGTTTCCGTGTTGTTTTTCCTTCTAGGCAATGCTCACATATGGGCAAATCAACCTTTTTAATATTGCCCAATAAGCCATCTTTAGCCAATCTATTCATTCTTTGTTAGCCAATATGACCAAGTCTAGCATGCCATACGTTCACATCATTCTCATAAGAATCAGATGATGTAAATAAGGAATAACTGACATTAACTTCACAATAGTCAACATCTAATATAATGAAACCATCTAAGAAATATCCGGAACCATAATAACTTGTACCTAAACACAAGTCTACACCATTGTTATGGAAGTTTACATTAAAACCAAGTCTAACTAAAACCAACACCGAAACTAAGTTCCGACGAATCTCTGGAGCGAATAGCACATCATGTAGGAACAATGTGCATCCACCGCGCATAAGTAGTTGACAAGTGCCAATGCCTCTGACCTCCACTCTTGAATTGTTCCCCACGTATATCCACTTCGTTCCTTGTGGAACTCGTCGGAACTCCACGAAAGCTTCTCTGTCCTTCGCTACATGGTCTGTGGCTCCCGAGTCTACAGTCCACAAAGGATTAGATTCGGTTAGAAACACTGAACTAGACACATAAGTAGCATTTTCATGAATGCTAAGGGTTTCTACCTTCTTTGGCTCGCCACAGTCGCGAGCGAAGTGACCCTTCTTGCCACAGTTGAAACATTTCACTCTTGAAATGTTCTTCTTGAAAGGACGCTTTCCTTTCTCCCGTTGGTTGAGCCTCGGCTTCTTCCCTGAAGGACTTGGCCCCTTGCCTTTCCACTTCTTTGACCCAGCAGGTTGCTTCCTCTTGGAGCCCGAAACTCCATGCGAGCTTGAACCAGCAAAGTAAATATCAGTTTCTGGCTTAGCCGCCATGAGGCGATCCTCTTCCAGCTCAAGATGCCGCATAGCATCCTCGAAGGTCTTGATACCCTCATTGTGGGTCAAATGGATCTTCATGTGCTCCCAGCTTTGAGGTAAGGAGCGGATTACTACCTGCACCTGCTGTTCATCAGTGAGTATGTGCCCGTCATCCTTTAGCTCACTAATCATATTCGACATCTGCCTCAAATGTTGTTTCATGGTCTTTCCATGAGACATCTTATATGAGTCGAAACGGATAGTGAGTTGTCTCAATTTGGTCACAGAAGTTCGATCAAATCTTGATGCCAGTGCAGCCCACATGTCTTTGGCGCTTTGGAAACGTCCGAACTCTCGCATAATATCATTGTCCATGCTGCTTAGCAATGTAATGCGAGTAAGAGAGTTCTTTCTTTTCCAAACAGCAAAGGCATCTTTGTCCCTCTTGTGTTGGGCAGTTGTCCCATCCTCAGGTTCTTCCGTAATCTGGTTAAGAGCTTCGAGTGCCTTTTGCTCTTCCAGCACATATTGAATCTTGAGACTCCAAATCTCATAATTGTCGCCATTCAATTTTTCTCCCTTATTTAGTTCAGCCACTATGTTCTTAGTTGCTGAAGCCATTGTATCTGAACATTTCAGACACATACGCACGAGTTATTAAAGCCTATCTAAATGCTTCATTAGCATCATGATTACATAAACTAATCATGTTAATAAATAGTTTCACAAAAAGGTCTTAAAGTCGAAAGTTCACTATGTTCCCAATCATTGTCTAAAAATCTAATTTGAAATTACCATTAACATAATCATTTATGTAAAGAAATTAGTTTTTCAAAAGTTATACAAACTTTTAAGAACTTCCCACATATAACATAACATATAATATGACAATATAAAGTGATAAAACACAAAAAAAAAATTTATAGCCATATATATATCATAACACATTTACAAATATTTAAGAACATGTAATAACAACTTGACACACGTACAGAATTGATTCCAAAAACTTAAAAGAACAACATCAAGTGTACCAATCCAACACATAGACAGGAAAGGACTCATAAAATTCTTTAGAAAGTTTTATTTTCTTCGGAACATAAACAGAGGCTCCCGGAAAACCCCTAGATCCGAGCCATGGTTTGCGTCTAGACCCATTCAATGCAAGGGTTGATGTTCTTCTTGCCCCGACCCTTATGTATTCTTGCACAAAATACTCCACAAGCATCTTATAGCTTGGACCATTTAAGGTTTCTTTAACCTTATCAACCATTCTTCCTAACTCATCAGGCATAGTGCATTTTAGGGCTTCGACCATTATATATTCCGGCATTACAAAACCGTTCCAAATGATATCCTGTATCATTTTGTTGACCTTGATGATGTGTGTCCTCATATCATCTTTAGCGTCCCATTGATAAAGAGCTAGCTTGACTCTTAGGTTCTCAAGTTTCTCATTTTGAGCCGCTGTTCTTGGTATTATCGGAGTGCGTCTCCAATGTACCATTGTTCCTGCAACGAATGCAGAACAAAGGATTACTTATAATCCATGATACGTTAAGATAAGGAATGTTTATTCATATACATATGATCTGACACTTGTATTTCAAAAAATACTAGAGAAAATGCCAAGGAATATACCCCTAAGTACATATACATAGGGTTTATCGTGCATTTTCACATTCATAAGTGCAGCAAAAATGTAATATGAATATACCATGACGTAGAGCATTCCGATACGAGCACATCGATACCAAGAACTCCCAAATCGGAGTTAAAATGAGCTCGAACGGGCCGAGAGAACACACGGGGTCAATCTGCCGGTTTGAACCGGTCCGGTTCGACCGGTTTGACCGGTCCGACCGGGTTGACCGGTTCGACCGTTGACCGGTCAACGGTCGGGTCGGGTCGGTTCGGGTCAACCGGGTCGGTTCGGGTCAACCGGGTCAGGTCGGGTCAACCGGGTCGGGTCGGGTCAAGTCAACCGGGTCGGGTCAAAAGTCAACGGGTCTGGTTAACTCGGGTCGGGTCAAGTCAACCGGGTCGGTTTTGATGACGTCAGCGTGACGTCATCGTCGGCGGTTCGCGCGCCAACCGACGCGCCGTTTCGCACGGATGCGCGTGGGCGTCACGCGCCGTCGCGGCCCAGGCCCTTTCCGGCGCGTGAGGGCGCGTCCGGCGTCCTCCGGCGACGCGCCGCCCATCGATTTGCTCGTCTCGACGAGCCCTTTCTGTTTATGCAATAAAATTGAAGTTTTGGCGAAAAACAAAAAGCGAAACATGCATGAACAGTTCGGCGACGCGACAAAAACGAACAAAAAACGAGGCCAAAAACGAAAAGCAAGCAGTATACACTTCAGACGATACACAAGCATGATCGGGAAACAAGTAAACGGGGCTCTGATACCAATGTGGGGAAAAACTCGATCCCGATTGTCTCGTCCGAATCATATTCGGAACGAATTCGATTAATGCGGAAAACGTGCCCGAGAACCATCAAACTTGTATCACCGATCGTACAGGCATATCACACAACGAACATACCCGGTATTGTCACAGATTAAGTGCTACTTTGCGCTTGAAAGTTCTTCGATCGTTTTTCGTACGAGTGTGCGTTCCAAAGAGAAACAGAGAGAAGACGTCGTTCTTGAAGAAGTGTATTTGCATGTATGAAAATCACGTCGCTTTCCAAAGGGTGCCTTCCATTATAAATAGGGAAATAACTACCTCGTGGGCCCTTGTGGCTCACGGGCCGGGTTTGGCCCATCTTGGGCGGTCCACCCATTTTGTCTTTCAATTACAATCGAACCCGTGCCACGTCTATTGAAAATTATAAATAAAAGTTTGAAGTGCATTTATTTCCTCAAATAAGGATCTGAAATGGATGTCGTATCAAATAATGTCCTCAAGTGGTCATGTTAGTCACGAATAAGACCCGAAGTGGCCATGACAGTTTCAAATAAGAGCCCGACCTCACCGGTTGCTCTTCCGACTAGTCAAGTGTATTTCCGTCCAAAGACAATTTTAATTTTAATTTATTTTTTCATTTTTAACCCTTTTTTTATTTGTTCTTTGCCGGTGACTAGCGACCGGCCAGCGACGATGCTTGGAAAGGGTTGGGCGAGGCGACCCTCGCCTTGGGTGAGGTAGCCCTTGAAAGCCTAGGCGAGGTCAGCGAGGGCGGCCCTCGAATGTTGAGGTGCAAAGCCGGTGGTGGGGGTGGAATACAAACAACAATATATGTCGTCCATAAATAATATATGAGCTCGAATTCCTATCCACTAATGAAGATGGTTAGTGAGTTCTGAGGAAGATGCATAATACTTTGGGTGGGGAGAGTTACTAGATATGCCCCTTTTCTCATTTGGTTAGACAACCACAGGTGACATTGCTTAATCACATTTGTAGAAGCATGAATATGTTGGTCTGGCTGTAGCATTTCCTTTTCATAGAGAAAGTTGAAATATTTGATCAGTAATAATAGGCAGACAAAACCACCCGCCTGGGTGGCGCTGTTGGAGCGCGCACTCTTCCTCTCGCAAAAGGTTGAGTGTTCGAATTCCGGGCGCCGCAGGGTGACTTAACCGGTGGCACGTGTGTGGTGGCTAGCACGTGTCGCCCCCAGGGTTTACTCCCCGGCTATCGGCCGTGCGGGGGTTCCCTAGGTTATCAAAAAAAAAAATAATAATAGGCAGACAAAGAGTGGTTCATATCATTGATGAGCAAGTTGCAGCACCATAGCATTTTCAAAATTCCGAAAATCGATTGTGTAATGGATGTTCCGACATCTCGTGAAAAATGAACATGCAAAAACACCTTTTTAAATCTTCAAAACGCATCATTGTGTATGACTTACTCAATATGCGCTTTAAAGATAATTGGGAACAAAATCCTATTAGAATTCGTGAATGGAATTGGGGACGAGTTTGTGAGCGAAAACAAGCAATATTATACACTGACCTTAAAAACCACACACTTGTTCGACTAGACTCAAATTTTTTCCTCGTGTATATGTTGGATAGTTTGGTGAACATTCCATGCAAATCGATCATACGACACCTGAATGTACGACGTACCATCTTTATATCAGTGGTGCACGATAGTTTATTTAATTGCTCATATTCATGGACCTATTAATTAAGCTTATTCTTATTTCATTCCAATTCGAGGCCCGCAATAATTACTTAGCACGCTGTTTTAGATGTAGATTTAACCCTAAAAATCCTAAAATAAATTCAATAAGAAAGCTAACCTACATACTTTTAACTTTGAAAACGTCGAAATCATTTTAATCAAATAGGAAGGTTTATATTTCCACAAATGCTCTAATTGAATCTTATGAAGTGTTCTAATATCGTTCTTTAAAATTTATGAATTAATTGTTGTCAATATAATTAATCTTTGCTGTAAATTAGACCTGTTAAATGGATCTTAAAACCCATATATGACCCATTTAAAAAATAAATGGGTCATAAATGGATCAATACAACTTTGAAGAGCCTATCTTAAATGGGTCTTAAAGTTTTAAGCTTATCCTAAATGGGTCTTAATGGATTGAGTGTGGAACCCATTTCCAACCCACTCATTAATCCCACCCCCTTATTATAAATATATTTTTTTTAAAATAGAATTTTTTTTAATTTTTCTTTATTATTTTTTTTTCTCTTTCTCTTTTCAACCGGTGACCGGCCACAAGGGAGGAACGACCTCGCCACAAGTTGGTGAGGCCTTGGGCTCGCCGGAATTGGGCGAGCTCGGCCTCGTCGGCCTGTGGTGAGGCTCTCGCCTCGCCAATCTAGCAAGACTTGAGGTTGCTGATCTGGCGAGGTCGAGCTCACTCGAGGCCGGCGAGCTCAAGTCTCGCCACAGGCCGATGAGGACGAGCTTGCCTGAGGTCGGCGAGGCCTTGGCCTCGTCAGATCAGTGAGCTCGAGTTTCACTGGCCTCCGGTGAGCTCATCCTCGCCCTTGGCCAGTGGCCAAACGCCGGCCGTCGTCATGGCCGGCCACAGGCCAAAAATAAAGGAAAATTTTAAAATTAAAATTTAAAATAATTAAAATTGGATTTAAAAAAATAAAAAAACATTAAAATTAATAAAATAAAAAAATAATTAAAAATTTTATTGTATGAAAATGTCTTAGTAGTATGAATTTTAAAAAAAGTCATAAGAAATAAATTTTCCTATATTAAGTTAAATATAGAAGTGTTTTAGCAATATGGATTGGGTCGGGTATGAGTCGGGATATTTACATTACAAATAAATTGGTCATAAATAGGTTAATATGTCAATTTGGGTCGGACCATTTATGACCCGATCCAAATTCGATCCGACCCATCCGTTTAACAGGTCTACTGTAAATTAAAGATCATATTAAGAGAGGTGATTTATATATAACTCCACACTCGACAGTTCAAGCAACGAAGTGAAAACAAGCCCAAAAATGACAACCTACAAGGCAGCTAAATTTCATTCATTAGTCCTCGTAAAGAAATTTATAATTTGGAAACTACAACTTCAGATCTAATTTGTGCCTAAAAAATAAAGATTACGAGTTACCACTACACTTGCTTTGATGACTAAATCGGGTTCCTTTTTTGGGTCAAACGATATTAGTAGTTGAACATCGTCATTTGGGTAATATTCTTCCTTGACTTTTGTGTGCTTTTGTTAAATAGAAAAAGATGCTTTCGCCTGAATTTACAGATCTAAATTAAGTACTGTTAATCACCTTTTTAATGAATGCAATGCCGGTTGGTCGGTCTCTCTGGATCGGAAGGTGACATCATAATGACATGGCCACCTACTCTCGGGCTTAATTCTAATAAAAAAACATAAAATTTACCAAAAGTGATAATTCTAATCCGAACATTTTTTTGTCTCATCAAAAAATGTCTAAACTCATGTTATTAAGTTTTATTTTTTTTTATCTAACTAGACATATTATATTAATTGCTTCATAATATAAGAACCAAATTACTTCACACGACATCTTCAAACTCGAGTCCTCGACTCTCTAATTGACATGACTCCGGTGGTGATGATGATTCCGCAATGGAATTAGAGATTCGTCACGTTTAGTACGAGAAACCCTATTTACTAAGGGGTCGCAATTGATGCCTTGACCTTTTGACCGGTCTTGCAAGGCACGACTTGGAATATTTTAGTCGCTTTGGGTGGCCAGCTATCGGAGAAAAGGACTTTGATCCATGACACTTCTTGCATTGGTTCTCCACCACTAGTCATCTTGGATTCTATTGCTTTTAGTCTTTTACAATTTCCAAAACGTTAATGCCGCACGTGCTTCCCAGAGTCCCTTCTGACAACTTCCCCAATTATCTTGTGGGACTTGTAAATATGTTGCCCCCGACCTCGACCTATAATCCTTTTTCATTTTTCTTTTGGGGTTAATACTATGAAAAACTTTAAATTAATATATATAATAATTTTATTCCGAACTAATTGTTTAATCATCAAAAACCCTAAACTGATACACATGTGATAAATTTATCCAGAACTACTCTTTTTATCATCAAAAACCCCAAACTGATACACTTGTGATAATTTTACCCCGAATTAATTTTTTGACCACCAAAAAGTCTAAACCGGTACACTTATGATAATTTTAACTCAAACTGATTTTTTGACCACTAAAAACCCCAAATTTATATATTTGTGACAAATTCACCCTCCGTTAGTGTTCGTTAAATTGGATTAATATCATGAAAAATCAAAAAATTGGTAAACTTGTGTGGTAAAATCCCAAACTGGTACACCCGTCAACTATCCCATATCATCAAATTTAGCAATTTGATCGTAAAATTTAATGAAAACTAACGAATTGTAAATTTATCACAGGTGTATCAGCTTGTGATTTTTTTGTGGTAAAAAAATTAGCTCGGGAGCGTGACGTCGTGGTGGTGGGTCCTGCGCTAGCGTCACCTCGGGTTTACCTCTCCAGCTGCCGGCCCTGCGAAGGGTTCCCTGGTTATCAAAAAAAAAATTAGCTCGGGATAAAATTGTCACAAGTGTATCAATGTAGGGTTTTTTATGGTAAAAAAAATAGTTCGAGGTAAAATTGTCACAGATATACCAATTTGGGATTTTTTGTGATAAAAAAATAATTTTGGATAAATTTACTATAGATGTACCAGTTTTGAATTTTTCATGGTATTAACCCTTCTTTCTATTTGGCCTACCTTTGCATTTCGTAAGTGCAAATTTGCTTTGCTCAATCTTCAATTTATTTTATTTTAATATGAGGTCGTGAGTTTAGATGATAAACCCATTAAAAGTCACGCACGTTTACGTTTACCACCTCTTAAGACGGCACGTGATAAAAAGGGGTATTGACATTCTCATCGTGGATTATTCAATTCCGAAGACATGCATCAATGCAACTGTTATGAAATTATAGTTCCTTCTTTTTTCATGATGATGGAAGATTGCTACTAAAGTTTCAAGTAATAAAGAAGTTGTGCTCATTACCCTCCCATTTTTTTCTTTTTTTTATTTGGTTCTCAAAAAAGAAATTCTCTTGCTCTTCTCCTATAAAATAAGATGTATTTGTTTATGGTAGAATGATGAATGGTCCCAATTTTATGAGCCAAAAGTAACGATAACTTTCCAAAAAGTCCTAAACCTTTTATATGGTGGCTAATTCAGTCCTAAATTTTTCAATTTTGATCAATTTAGTCCTAAACCTTTTGTTAATTTTTCAATTAAGTCATTCCTATCAATTTTCGTGAAAATCCATGACCTAGGCATCGGTCGTGTGGATGGCTAATGCTGACGTGGATAATTTTTATCATTTTTACAAATTTTTTAATTTTTTAATTTTTTCTTTTATTTTCTTTCTTTTGTCTATTTCATATTTCCCTCTGCCTGAGCCTTGGCGATGGCCGAGACTCTCTTGCCAGCCACAAGGGCGCTCGATGACTGGGGGAGGGAAATAGGAACAAAATAAAAAAGAAAAAGGAAACAAAATAAAAGGGAAAAAATCATAAAATTTAAAAAATTGCAAAAATCGTCCGTATTAGCGCTAGTGGTGCCATGTAAGTTGGGGAAAAAGTGTCAGAAAAGTCATAAACCTTTTATATTTGCGTCAATTGAGTCCTAAACCTTTCTTTGGTTCAAATTGGGTCTTAAACCTTTTGTTTTTATGCCAATTCAATCTTTTCCGACTAATTTTGCCCGGATTTTGCTAACGTCGATGCTAATCGGCCCACGATCAACCGCTGGTGCCGACGTGTACAACTTTTAATAATATTTTTATTGAATTTTTACTTCTTTTTCTCTTTTTTTCTTTTCTTTTTCTTTGTTTTTTTCCCTCCCCTCCCTCTTCTTGTCCATTGGCAAGGCTTGCCAGCAACAGTAAAGGTGAGCCTCACCATGGTTGGGCGAGGCCCAACCTCGCCAAATCCCAGCTGCCGGCGAAGCTCGCCCAGCAGCTGGGCGAGGCACAACCTCGCCGAATCTGGCGAGGCACGACCTCACACACGACTAGGCGAGACACGACCTCACCGTATTTGGCGAGCCTCGCCCAGCTCTTGTTAGAGGCCGAGAGGTCGCGGCCTTCACCCTCGTGGCCTCTTGTGAAGGTTGGAGCCTCGCCGATGACTTAGGGAGGCGCTTCCTCGCCGATGACTTAGGGAGGTGCTTCCTCGCCGAATCGGGTGAGGCTCAACCCTTGTCAAATCCAGCGAGGGCGACCTCGCGTTGAACCTTGTCAACCCAGTGCGAGGCCGCCCTCACAGCCATCCAGCGAGAGCAAGCCTTACCCGTGGCCGGCGTGGCTCACCAAAGGCCGACAAGGTCGCCTCGCCGGCCTCTGGCTGGTCACCGGTTCGGCGATCGGCTGGAGGAAGAGGGAGGAGAGGAAAAAAAAAAGTAAAAAAAAGACAAGAAAAAATAAATAAAAATTCAAAAATATTAAAATATTATTAAAAGTTATTTACATTAGCGCCGGTGGTACCACGTAGGCCGGCCGGCGTCGACGTCAACAAAATCCAACTAAAATTAGTCGGAATGACTAAATTGACATAAAAACAAAAGATTTAGGACTCAATTGTTATCAATATAAAAGATTTATGACTTTTCTGATACTTTTTCCCGTAAGCTGACCATAGTTAATTGGACCAACACTTCCGCAATTTCATGCCAAAATTGGCCAGAAGTACTACAATGAAAAGTTGTCAAAAGCTCTCCTCATTGGAGAATTTATCAGATGAGATATACATCATATAGGCCAAGTCCATCTGGACCATCGGGCATCATTGTGAGATCCACATAATAAATGATACGAATAAATTTAATCTACATGATCTATATGACACGCAATGCTTTTGCACATTAGCGTATATCGTTGTCTTTTTTTTATAATTTGTAATCGTGCATATCTAATCAATTTGCTGCAATGGCGTGTCATCAGATTCAAACAACTCATCACATTAGAGAACAGTAAGAATTCGTTATTCTCGTCCCTTGAACAGAGAAAATTAATTTTTAAACCATATGTGTTCATTATGTTGGATTTTTACTCATAGTTTACCCATAACAAGCAGAGTAACAGAGTCTTATAGAAAAATGAAAACAAAGTTCTCTGTGACACACTAATATGAGGCAGTGGGCGTCAATATTGAAGAGAAATCGGTTAGAAGGCAGCACTTTGATCCGTCAGCTGAAGCCAAATAAAGAGCAATACAGGCAAATGCAAATCTTAGAAATGAAGAAAGAAGAATCATTTTCGCAAATGAAAATAGAACCCAAGGGAAGTGTTTCTTTTGGCCTATATAAACGGAAGTTCTTGGATTCATTTTAATCAACAATGGCGTCCTACTTTTGCACTAGCTTTGCGCCCACATTCTTGTGTGCACTCTTCTTCATTCAAGCCTTGGACTTCAGTCATTCCAAAGCCTTAACAAATGTAAGCTGCATTGACACTGAGAGGGAAGCTCTTTTGAAGATCAAGCTGCATCTCACAGATCCTTCAAGATGTCCGTGGTCATAGACCGGCGAGGGTTGTTGCGAGTGGGAATGAGTCGAATGCAGCAAGAAGACTGGTCGCATGTCGAAGCTCGATCTTCGTAATCCTTGTGATGGCTTAGAGAATTGCAGCCTGGGAGGTAAGATACATCCTACTCTAAATGAACTGAAGCATTTCAAGTATCTACATCTCAGCTTCAACAATTTTTCAACCCAAAAAATCCTGAAGTTCTTACCTTCTCTTCAGAAACTTGAGTATCTCAACCTCTCAAACGTGGGCTTCTATGGAGACATTTCTCATCAATTTAGTAACCTTTCCAGCTTGCGGTACTTGGATCTTAACAGTGAGTGGAGGATGGTGTCTTTACAAACAGAGAACCTCCGATGGCTATCGGCATTCTCTAACTTAAAAGTACTTGGATCTATTTAATGTCCGCCTTCTCAACCCCAAAGAATGGTTAAGTCCTATCAACATGCTTTCCTTCCAAGAGTTTTTAATATTGAGTGGATGTGATTTGGAAGATACTTCAACCTCTATACGTGTCAATTTCACTTCTCTTAGATTCCTTGATCTGAGTTTTAACTCCATGAGTTCATCTATTCCTCCTTGGTTTCGAAACTTCAGCAAACTCGAACATCTTGATTTAAGTTCTAATAATCTCCAAGGCATATTCCCCGATGTCCTCCTTGAAAACAATCCGTGGCTCAGATTCCTCTATGTCGATGAAAATAAGCTAGAAGGTGAACTTTTGAAAAACTTGTGCATTTTCTGCAATCTGCGATAACTAAGCTTGAGTGTTAACAAATTTAATGGGGAGATTTCCGACACCAAAGACGATGCTTTGATTTGTGGACGAAGTAACCTGAAAATTATTGAGGTTTCAAGCAACAATTTCAGTGGCCACCTACCCAATCAATTTGGGAATTTCAAAAATCTCGAAACCCTTTATCATTCATGGAACTCTTTTTCAGGTCCTATTCCCGCTACCGTGGATCAACTGTCATCTCTGAGAACGTTGCACCTCTATTCTAACAAATTGAGTGGAAACATTCCAGAAATTATCAGGAGACTATCCAATCTAGAGTTTATAGACATTGCCGATAATCAATTGGATGGAATTGTCAGCGAAATTCACTTTGCAAATCTCACAAGCTTGACTTGGCTGTTCTTTGCTTTGAACGAGCTTGTTATAAATATTATCGCATCTTGGGTTCCTCCTTTCCAAATTGAAAATGTTGGCATGTCAAGTTGCAAAGTGGGACCGAAATTCCCAAACTGGCTTTGAACACAGAGAGACATTACATGGTTGCTAATGTCATATGCTAGCATCTCAGATGAAGTTCCCCATTGGCTGCATGATGTTTTATCTAATATTAATGTGTTAGATCTCTCGGGCAATATACTTAGAGGCAACATATCTAGAATTATTGGAAAAAGGATTCCACAATTACGGACGGTGTCACTTTCTGCAAATAACCTCAACGGTGGCATTCTAAATTCATTATGCATGTCGAATGAATTGTCTTTTCTTGATCTCTCTAAGAACCAACTCTTTGGGAGACTTCCGTAATGTTGGAGGATGTTAAGAACAAATTTGGCATGGATTTCATTGGGAGACAAGTTAAATGGTCAGGTTCTAGACTTTCTATGCCATTTGGAACAATTAGGATTTCTAGGCCTACATGGAAATGACTTGAACGGTGTGCTGCCAAAATGTTTACTAAAGCTAGATTTGGAAATCATCGATCTTAGTGACAATCGATTCACTGGTAGAATACCTCCGTTTGGACGACACTTTCAATCATTTAGGGTAATTGATCTTGAGAGAAATTACTTCACCGGGGACATTCCTTTGCTGATGTGCCATCTTGCTAAACTCCAGTATTTAAGCCTAGCGCATAACAGCCTCTCTGGAGGCATTCCTCATTGTTTCAAAAACTTCTCGCGAATGTGGGCCAATTTTGCTTCGAATAGCGTGTCCATGGGGGGGGGGGGGGGGGGGGGTGGTTTGTGGGGGAGGGGTGGAAAGGGGTTTCCTATAATGGTTAATATAAAAGGAATAAGCCTAGAATTCACCAACACGGTCCCATATTTATTTTCCATGGACCTCTCAAGCAACGCATTAGACAGACAAATATCGGAAAGGCTAACTGGGCTTGCTCAACTTCAAAATTTGAACCTCTCTCAAAATATGTTGATCGGAACAATCCCTTCAGATATTGGCAACTTGAGATATTTAGAATCGCGCAACCTATCCAATAATAAGCTATCGGGTAAAATCCCTCCTAGCATATCCTATTTAGACTTTCTAAGTTGTTTGGATCTTTCCTTCAACAATTTATCTAGTCATGTTATGTTGGACAATCATCTAAGCACTTTGAGTGATCAATCTATTTATCGCGGCAACACTAGACTTTGTGGAGCTCCTCTTTTGAAAGTTTGTCCTGGAGATGAGCAAAATGATAGGGACAAAAGAGATGGTCACAATTCCAGCGAAGATAAGTCTAATGAAGGAGATTTCGCTGTTGTTTGGTTTTACTCAGGATTGGGACCGGGATTCACGGTGGCATTCTTGGGATTTTGGGGCTTACTACTTTTCAAGCAATCTTGGAGGATCTCCTATTTTCAAATGGTGGATAGGATTATTGAAAAATTGTCAATCATGAGGATGATTACCATGCTTTGGTTCAAGAGTGCTTTTCAATTCCAACTATGCAAATAAGAGGTTATTTAGTAAGCAAAATTATCTCTCCCCCCCCCCCCCTCTCTCTCATGATTCATATTTTCTTGTCCTTATACTCCTTTAATTAGTTGATAGATGTTGCTAATTGTTTATAGCATTTCTCCTCACATTTGTCAGCTGCAGGGAATACTCTGCATGAAGTATAGAACTTATCCAATTCCGGAGACTTGCGTCCCTGCAACTGCTAGGAAACTAATAGGTCATTTCTTCATGATGGAAGATTGCTATTGATGTTTCAAGTAATAAAGATGTTGTGCTCATTATTCTCCAACATTTCTCCTTCTTTCCATTTGGTTATATAAAAAAAAAATCCCTTGCTTTTGCCCAAGAAAATGTAGATGTTATAGGAAAATGAGCCCGACTATGTGAGCCAAAGTCGAACCAGTCTACCGTTCTGGTAGGGTGAAAAGCATGATAACTAGCCAAAGCAATAAAATTTTGATCGGCAACTTGTTCAATTGATAACACGTTAGTAAGCTACTAACACAATTTCGAAAGTACCAACAGTTACTAGATTACCTTAAATTGCTTATTTCAATAATTTACTAACATTATTTACATAAAGACAATCTACTTCTCTGTGTTTGGTACATTCATGAATTGGATTTGGTGCAATATGTAAAATTGCCTGATTTATCACGAAACATTTTTGTAGCAGGCAATGTTTTAGGTACCGCATGATAACCATTCTGTTCCGGAATGAGTTCCTGAACCAGAAATAGATTTTTCTATTTCTGGTTCCTGGATGAGTTTCTGAGAAAAAAAACCCGTTTGATAATGACAAAAAATTTCTATTTCTAGAACAGAAACCCGTTTGATAACAGCACAAAATTTCTATTTCCTGAAATAAAAACCAGTTTGATAAACAACAGAAAATTCTATTTCCAGGAACAAAAATCCATTTTTTTAGAAATGGAATAAAAATAATAAAAAATCCGAAAAATTCATAAAAATCTTTAAAAAAATTCAGAAAATCCCAAAAAATTGAAAAATTCCAGAAAAAATCATCAAAATGTCGAGAAAATAAAAAAAAATTAGATTTTGGGAAAATAGGAAATTTATTGAATTTTTTCAAAAAAAATTAAGAAATCAAAAATTTCAAAACTTCACAGAATTGCTTAGAATACTTGTGGCCACCCACTTTTAGTGAAATTTAAATTTTTTTAGGTGCCCAAAAAAAATCAAAAAATAAAAAATTTCAAAACTTCACAGAATAGTTTAGAATACATGTGGCCACCCACTTTGAGTGAAATTTAAATTTTTTAAGGTGCCCAAAAAAATTCAAAAACTAAAAAATTTCAAAATTTTACAGAATGGCTTAGAATACCTGTGGCCACCCACTTTGAGTGAAATTTTAATTTTTGGAGGTAAAAAAAAGCAAAAAATCAAAAATTTCAAAACTTCACAGAATGACTTAGAATACATGTGGCCATCCACTTTGAGTGAAATTTAAATTTTTTTATGTGAAAAAAAACATAAAAAATCAAAAATTTCAAAACTTCACAGAATGACTTACAATACCTCTAGCCACCCACTTTGAGTAAATTTTAATTTTTTTTAGATGCCCAAATGGTATTATTTATTTATTTTTTATTTTTTTTTGTTCCTAAAGAAAATTAAATTTCACTAAAAGTGGATGGCCACATGTATTCTAAGCCACTCTGTGAAGTTTTGAAAATTTTTCTTTTTTGCTTATTTTTATTTTTTTTCGACACCCAAAAAAAATTAAATTTCACTCAAAGTGAGTGGCTACAGGTATTCTAAGCAATTATGTAAAGTTTTTTATTTTTTATTATTTTTATTTTTTTCTGCACCTAAAAAAATTTAAATTTCGCTTAAAGTGGATGGCCACAGGTATTCTAAGCCATTTTGTGAAGTTTTGAAATTTTTTTTTATTTTTTATTTTTTTCGGCACCTAAAAAAATAAAATTTCGCTCAAAGTGGGTAGCCACATGTATTTTAAGCCATTCTGTAAAGTTTTGAAATTTTTACTTTTTTGCTTATTTTTATTTTTTTGGCATATAAAAAAATTAAAATTTCACTCAAAGTGAGTGGCCACAGGTATTTTAAGCTATTCTGTGAAGTTTTGAAATTTTTTATTTTTTTATTTTTTTCGGCACCTAAAAAAATTTAAATTTCACTCAAAGTGGGTGGCCACAGGTATTTTAAGCTATTCTGTGAAGTTTTGAAATTTTTTAATTTTTTAATTTTTTTCGGCACCTAAAAAAATTTAAATTTCACTCAAAGTGGGTGGCCACAGGTATTTTAAGCTATTCTGTGAAGTTTTGAAATTTTTTATTTTTTTATTTTTTTTGGCACCTAAAAAAATTTAAATTTCACTCAAAGTGGATGGCCACAAGTATTCTAAGCCATTCTGTGAAGTTTTGAAATTTTTAATTTTTTGCTTTTTTTAATTTTTTTCAGCACCTAAAAAAATAAAATTTCGCTCAAATTGGGTGGCCACAGGTATTCTAAGATATTCTGTGAAGTTTTTAAATTTTAGAAATTTTTATTATTTTTTATTTTTTTGGCAACTAAAAAAATTAAATTTTGCTCAAAATGGGTGGCCATAGGTTTTCTAAGTCATTTTATGAAATTTTGAAATTTTGAAATTTTTTATTTATTTTTTTATTTTTTTCGGTACCTAAAAAAATTTAAATTTCACTGAAAGTGGGTAGCCACAGATTCTAAACCATTCTGTTAAGTTTTGAAATTTTTGATTTTTTGCTTTTTTCTCACTTCAAAGATCGTGACTTCCATAAGAATATGTGTGTTGAAGAAAATGAATTCCTAAAAAATGGTTCTCACTTTTGTTCCAGAAATGAAAAACCAACTTTTTTTTGGTTCTCATTTCTGGTTTCAGAATCAGTTTTGGAAGCAAACTTGTCCCGGAAATAGAAAAATGAAATTACGTTACCAAACGGGTTTCTGGTCCAAAACTGATTTCGGGAGCAAAAAACCAGTTCTGGACAGAACCAGAATGGTTATCATGCAGTACCTTAATCCCCCGATTCCTTGAATATATAAGCTAGACACTGGTGATTGTTTCTTACTTCTCCACGAGATGACACTTTCTTCGATGAATATAGAATATCCGCTAATTGGTCTTCTTATATTTGGATATGATGCCCTATCCGAATCATAATAAACTACTAATTTTAAATCACTATTTGATAATAGAAAAATTCATTGACCAGTAGTAAATTTTAAAAATGTTAACGCTCTCAATGTTGCTTTCGAACGTTCCTTCTTTGGATTTCCCATAAATTGACTCAGAGAGTTCGTGGAGAAAGTCATGTCTAGTCGAGTAATTATTGAACATAAGATTCCACCCACCAATCTTCTATAGTGGATGGTGCATCCTCATTTGACATGGGAACTGTCTCACCACAAATGCTAAGTTTAGTATTTTGCCTAGATTGCCAAAGTCATGGCTCTAATTCAAGTGGCATAGTTCTATTGACCAAATAATAGTTGAGATTAAACTTATACCTGGATTATCAGTTGGATGAATAAAGAATCAATCATTTTCATCATCAAGCCATGTGAGGTCCGACTTCTTGATTGATTATTTGCTACTTTGGATTCATCGAAAGGAAGCCATGAGGATCTATGACAGACAATGAAATATGAGTTTGTGAATTATGTGGTGAAATGATTTAGTGCTCTAATACCTCATAAAATTTGAAATACGTCAAATTTCAATGTGAAAGCTAAAAATTTTCATCGTGTCTCTCTATTTTTTATATATAAGAAGACAAGAGATGTGATAGTATCTATCGATAAGCTTAAAGCAATACTTTCACAATTCAAACTCAAACATCTTGACAAGTATATTAAATAAGTTCAAGAAAAAATATGAAATACTAGGAAATAGAGAGAATTGGGGGTGATAGAATCCACACAACAATAGGGCTGGACACTAAGTGCCGGCTCACATGTTAAGCCCAAGCCTGGTCTTTCAAAAAGTTAATTCATAATTATTCAATGAAAAAGAAAATTAACAAAATGAGACTATTTTTTCAAATATTCAAAATAACAAAAATAATTAAGGAAAATTACTGAAAAAACCCATTCAATCAAACCAAATTGAAATACAAGTACAACTTCACATAATTTGAAAAAGAAATTACACATAATGTTGATGTAACAACGATTACACCGAAAGGGAATGTGTAATTAATACGGTGTCTTCAATGCTACGTCCTTCACTATGATTACGGCGTCGTCATTGTCTTCTTGTTCATGTTGGGCACATTCCTCTAGCAATCAAGCCCGACCACAGCCATTCCTAAATTTTTCATAGATAAGCTGGATCTATTGATCTTCAATGATCCATTGGCTTGTACTAAACTTGGACTCCAATGGTACCATAGACACTAATAGGGTCAATAAATCAAGAGCCATGGTGGAAAAAATCAAAAAATCGATGGCTCTTCTCTTCCATCATTTCAGAACGACAATGTTGCCTTCTCCGACTCTATCGTTGTATTTGTAGATGAAGACCAAGACCTAACAAAAGGTTGTGGGTGTTCTTCTTCTTATGAAGCAAGGACTATACAAGTTTCTAGGCATTGCTTGATGAGGGTGCCATCTCTATCTGTAAAACCCGTCGTATCGAATTGACGTGTATGTTGTATACATATTCCAGAGGCTACTCATCGCCATCGCCAATATCCGTTCCACTTATACCTCCTCAGTTAATCCCAAAAATTAGTGATATTGAACAAGGAAAGTATTGAGCCCCACCAACTTGAACCTCAGACCCAAAAATGTCCCCCCCAAAAAAAAAAAACAGGCGCAAATATCTTTCCAATATTTTGAGGAATTTCGCCTTCATGGCAACTTACCGGTGTGACCCCAGTGCTCCTTGCGGAGCATATATTTTGTTGTTGTTCTCTTTGTTACGGAGTCATTGGATGGTCAATTTCTCTTTTAATTAAAGTATTTAAAAGGCACGTACCTGAACTTATCTCTGTTATATGTGAAGCAAATTCAGTGGGGGATTTCAATAATATATTTTTGCGCAAGAATTTCATGAATACCAATGCTTGCTATATGTATCGTAATAAGGAATCTTACATTATCGTAATAAAGTTGCTCAAATCCGTAAGTAATAGTACCTTCTTTACATAATTGAAATTTTGTTCTTTTTTCACGCACATGGTGTGCGCTCCTTGGTTATTAGTATACAAAAAGACCTCGAGAGCAATTTATGAGGTCCCCTGTAAAAAGGTTTTCTTCCACAATCTCCGCAAATCGTGTGATGCATGTGAGATTCAAGTTATGATGACGCATTAGGATATGCCATTAGGATATGCCACAGAAGGCATCAGTCCTAGCATGACTACGGGACTGCTTTACCAGCCAGCATGTACAAAAACATAATATGCACAATAGTAAAAATAATTTGTTGAAATATTATTCCACATCGCTTGATAATGGGTCATATATGCTCTTTATATTCATATAATCTCATTCAACCTAAATACGGGTCTCTTCGCGTATGTGTGGTCCACCCCTTATCGATTAGGTATTGAAATATTATCTCACATCCCTTGAGAGGAGATGTCCTCTTTATTGGACTTTTTAACACAACTTACAATTTGGTTGCGAATAGAAACTTTCTACATTGGTAGACAAATCTAAGTTGTAGTTAGATTGTTGAAAGGTTTAAAGTACGAAATAATAAACAACATAAAAGACTTTGAAAGTCTCGCTGTATATGATGGCTTGGTCGGACGGGTCTTGGAGGGCATTGACCGGGAAATATTGAATCACGCTTTATGATATGGAAAAGATTTGGTGCCTTTTCCTTGTGAATCAAACCAAGAGATCCGTTTGGACCCAAACCTAGCACTCATGTATTCATCAAAACCCTAGTTGGGAAATTGCAAAGAACTATGGCATCCTACACTAGCTTTTGCGAAAATTATTTTTAAAAAAAATTTAAAATTTATTATACGGTTGCCAATTCAATCACAAACCTTTTGATTTGGTTAATTCAGTCATAAACCTTTTTATGATTTACCAATGTAGTCATTCGATCAATTTTGACTGGAAATTACTGACGTAAACGATGGTAGTCCTATGTGGTATGTCCGAAGCCGACGTGAACAATTTTTACAACTGTTTAAATTTCTTTCTTTTTTTATTTTTTCCTTATTTTTTTTATTTTTTTCCTCCACCTGTCCATGGCCTCAACGATGACTAGTGGAGGTCGTCGGCCCTTGCCGAAATAGAGCAAGGGCGTCATGGCCCTTGCTAGATCTAGGTGACAGGCTGCGATCCCTTGCCCAGTGGCTAGCGAGGGTCGCTCCCTGTTGCCTGTGGCTAGAGAGGCCACCGTAAAAAGAACAAAAAAGAAAGGAAGAAAAGAAACAAAAAAAAAAGAAAAAAATCTAATAAATGACTTTTAAAAAATTATAAAAATTATCTACGTTGGTGTTAGGTGCGCCACAACAAGCTTGATATAAATGTTAGCACGTCTTGGATTTTTTTTTTCAAACATTTCTTTACAAAGGCTTCCATTGTCCACGACAGCTTTCAGCCAAAGTTTTCTTTGGTGGGGCCCCGACCCAATGTTTCTCTTTGCTAATGCTATTTCAGCGGTTCCCTTGATGTCTTGACCATTTAACTCGTCTTGCAACGCAAAACTTGGAATCTTTAAGTCGCTTTAGGTGGCCAGCGATCAGAGGTTGGACTTAAAATAGACGTTAATTTCCTCCGCTCCTTTTTTTTCTACATTTTTTGTGAATAAAAAAGATAATTTTTTTTGAAGGAAGCGTCGTTTTGCCATTATAAATGGAAGTTCTCAGGTTCATTTTAAACAGCAATGGCTTCCCACTTGCACACTAACTTCGTGCATGCGCTCTTGCACGCACTCTTTGTCATTCAAGCCTTTGAATTCAGTCACTCCAATGCCTTAACAAATGTAAGCTGCATGGGCGCTGAGAGGGAAGCTCTTCTCAAGTTCAAGCAGGATCTCACTGATCCTTTGAAACGTCTATCGTCGTGGACCGGTGAGCATTGTTGCGAGTGGGAAGGAGTCGAATGCAGCAATAAAACTAGTCACATCTCGAAGCTCGATCTTGAGAATCACAGTCTGGGAGGTAAGATACATCCTGCTCTTGGCGAATTGACGCATTTGAGGTATCTAGACCTCAGCCGCAACAATTTCATTGGCCATATACCCAATCAGTTTGAAAATTTCAAAGATCTCGAATTCCTTTATCTTTCAAGAAACTCGATTTCAGGTCCTATTCCTGCTACTATCGATCAACTATCATCTCTGAGATGTTTGGCCCTCTCTAGCAACAATTTGAGTGGGAACATTCCAGAAAGTATTGGGCGACTATCCAATCTCAAGATATTGGACTTAGGTAATAATCGATTGGATGGAGTTGTTAGCGAACTTCACTTGGCAAATCTCACCAGCTTGACCTGGTTTAGTTTATGGTCAGATGAGCTTGTTATAAATATCAGCGCATCTTGGGTTCCTCCTTTCCAAATAAAGTCCATTTTCTTGTCGAGTTGCAAAGCGGGACCAGAATTCCCAAACTGGCTTCGAACTCAAAGGAACATTTTGCAGTTACTCATGTCAAATGCTAGCATCTCAGGTGAAGTTCCCCATTGGCTACCTGATATTTTATCTGACACTCGAGATTTAGATCTCTCGGGCAATATGCTTAGAGGCAACATATCCAGAATTATTGGAAAAAAGACACCATGATTAGGGCGAGTGTTACTTTCTAGAAATAACCTTAGTGGTGACATTTCAAATTTGTTATGCATGTTACATGAATTGTATATTCTTAATCTCTCTGATAACCAACTATCTGGAAGACTTCCGCAATGTTGGAGGAAATCGCTACTTTCTTTGAGATGGATGTCATTGGGAGACAACAAGTTAAATGGTCAAATTCCAAACTCTCTATGCAGTTTGGTGCATTTGGAAGTTCTAGTCCTACACAAAAATGGCTTGAATGGAGTGCTTCCAGAATGTTTAGTAGAGACAAAATTGGTAATTCTTGATCTCAGTGAGAATCAATTCACTGGTAGAATACCTATGTTTGGCTATTGGGTTGGCGTAATCAATCTTGAGAGAAATTACTTCACCGGGGACATTCCTTTGCAGCTGTGTCAACATCGTTATCTCCAATATCTAAGCCTAGCACATAACAACCTTTCTGGAAGCATTCCTCCTTGTTTTAGCAACTTATCGCAGATGTGGGCTGATTCCACTAGTACTCCACATTTGAATGGCGTGTGGAAAATTCCCTCTATTGTGGTTACTATAAAGGGAACAAGGCTAGAATTCACCAGCTCGCTCCAATATTTATATTCCATTGACCTTTCAAGCAACGCATTGGGAGGACAAATACCGGAAACGCTAACTAGGCTTGCTCGACTTCAGAATTTGAACCTCTCCCAAAATAAGTTGTTTGGAAAAATCCCTTCAGATATTGGCAACTTGAGATATTTGGAATCACTTGATCTATCCAATAACAAGTTATTGGGTGAAATCCCTCATAGCATATCCAATTTAAACTTTCTAAGTCGTTTGGATCTTTCCTTCAACAATTTATCTGGTCCTCTTCCATCAGGCAATCAATTAAGCACTTTGTATGATCAACTTGTTTATCGCGGCAATGATGGACTGTGTGGAGCTCCTCTTTTACAAGTTTGTCTGGGAGATGAGCATAATGATATCGACAAACAATATGGTCACAATTCAAGTGAACATGAATCTAATGAAGGTGACTCTATTGTTAATTGGTTTTACTCAGGATTGGGATCGGGTTTTGCGGTGACATTTATGGGATTCTGCGGCATATTACATTTCAATCAATCTTGGAGGATCTCCTATTTTCGGACAGCGGATAGGATTATTGAAAAATTGTCGATTGGGAGGATGATTATCATGCTTTGGTTCAAGAGAGCTTTTCAATTCTAAATACGTAAAAAAGAGGTTATTTAGTGGGTAAAATCAATCTCTATCTCTCTCATGATTCATAGCTTCTTTTTCTCACTCATTTATTTTGTTGATAGATTTTGCTAATTGTTTCTAGCAATTGTCGTCACAGTTATGACGCAGGTGGCACCCTGCATGAACGTACAAATTGATTTATCCAATTACGGACGTGGACCACTGCAACTGCTATGGAGCCGATAGTTCCTCTCTTCATGATGGAAGATTGCTATTGAAGTTTCAAGTAATAAAGATGTTGTACTCATTATTCTCCAACATTTCTCTCTTTCTTTATATTTGGTTATAAAAACAAAACAAAAAAAAAGTCTATTGCTTTTGTCCAACAAAATGTATACGTTATATGTAAAATGAGCTTGACTATGTGAGCCAAAATCGTAAGTGTCTACGGTCCTGGTAGGGTGAAAATTGGAACAACATTTCATGCCGGTGACATGTGAAAAGCATGATAACTACCCAAACATGTTAGCAATTAAATTTTGATCGACAACTTGTTCAATTGATAACACGTTAATAAGTTACCAACACTTTCACGAAAGTATCAGGAGTTACTAGATTGTCTTAAATTACATACTTCAATAATTTACTAACATTATTTACAAAAATTATAGATACGTTAACGTTACCAACTTTGTATAGAAAATTACCAACTCTTATTTGAGTCCACTTATCAACATTTATCACATCATTTCAAAATTATTGATTGCTCCAGTATATTACTAAGATTTGTTGTAAAAGTCATCAGTGCTTCAAAATTACACTCTTATACAAAACTACCGGTCTTTATTTGGGTGATATACCAAGTTTTTGCAGGTTAAGTTACCAACTAATTTTAACTTTGCTAACTCGTATTTGAGTAAATTACCAACATTCGTTTGATTGTTTTGAAACTAACGACGGTATTAGTAGTTAACCAATATTTATTTTTGGAGCATACGAACCATTAAATTTATTAACTCTAATTACCAACCTTCTTTTAAATCATATTACAAATGTTATCTGATTGTTTGCAATCACCCAGCTTCCAATACTTCACAAAGTTATTTGTTAAAGTTAGCAAGATGTTAAATTTACGAGTTCTTATAAGAAATATACCAACTTTTGTTTGAGTCACAATTAACGATCGTTTAATTATTTTCAAACTCCAATTGTTCAAATAATTTAACAATATTTATTTGCACAGCTTACCAACTTGTGAAATTTAATAACTATTGTCGAAAAGTATCAACTGTTAATGGAGTCCATTACCCACGTTTATTAGATTATTTAGTAGTTACAACAGCAGAAATTTTAGCCTTAAAGGCTCACGCTTTTATCTAAAACTTTCATCGAGCCCGCGCCTTATGCTGAGACAAATTGATACTGACATGTACTAACAGAATGGACAAGTTCTCTTAGTTTACATAGGCCATATATAATAGTTATTAATCTAGAAAATCTCTAATCTTACTACATATTAAATTTATTTCCTAAACTGGTTCTTAGATGCATTTATTTCCTCTCCACGTGCTTAAAAAAATATTTTTTTCCTTTTTCTTCTATTTAAATATATACATGCGCTCTCTCTTTTACTAGTACTAATTTCATCAGTGTAATTTGAGGACAATGTCAAAATTTGTTCTTATACTCTTATACAATGCTCAAGCTCAATTTGGTTCTTGAATTTTGATCGTGGCCAGATTTGGTCCTTATGCCCTTTTAATGAAATCAATTTAATCCTTGAAATTAATTTGATCCGATGGTATCTGACACGACAACCCAAGCCAGCCATGTGTGTGACTCACGTTTGCTGCTGTGGCTGTACGCGCCATTACCCACATCATTAAAACTTCAAAAAAGAAATAAAAGCAAAAACAGGGGAAAAAAATGAAACGTGAAAAGAAAAAAGATGCATATTGCACAATTTTCAGAGAAAGGCAGCAAGGGCCGCCCCAGCTTCGCCGGTGAGCCCTTGCCAAGAGCCGGTGATGGAGTGCCATTGCGTGGTGTGTCGATCGGCCCTCATAAGGGTCAACCAACTCTTGCCGCCCAGTCGTATACAAATATACGCTTGCTCTCTTATTAATACTAATTCAATACGTGTAAAATATTATGTCTCGATCTCAAATGGTACCGATAAATGTATGACATACAATCTTTTCTTCAAGCTCCCTTCAAAATTCGGCACGTGACATGCAAAGTTGGAAATGTTTACTGAGAGTTAGGAAATCTCATGGTTAGGTAGCTAATTAAGTGATTAGATAGGAGTTAGATACATGTTATTAAAAATGAAACGAGCCACTTCCTGGACAAAATAGAAGAAAACAAATTTGCCATAGAAAAGTTTATTTAGCAACTTTAATTAGAAAAGATTCGACAAAAAAAACTTAAACTATAAAATTTATTTAGCGGTAAATAATGCAGTAAATGGGCCTAGGACAATTAAACAGAGAATGACCCTTTAACATTAGAAAAGTTTATTTAGCAAATTCCTAGCTTTCTCAAGCCATTACTTTGATTAACGTCCCCCTCCTATCCTGGGCCGGGCTCAGCATTTGTTGCCCAGGGTATACATTACATCCCGCAGTTATTAAATGAAGGAAAATAAAAAAGACAAAAAGAAACATTATTAAATTTGGATGATTTTTAATTATTATAAGTAGCTACTTAGTGGATTGTTAGGTATAGGATAATTATACTCACTCCCGCATATCTTTCCGGCGGGCCTGTTCCGAATGTTGCACCTCTTCGAGGTCGAGATAGCCGTGGCCGGCATAATCCCGGCCTGCTTCGCTGGAGGAGAGAGCAAGACGGCACAGAGGCAGCGAGGAGTGGTGCGGATGAGCGCGTTGACTTTGGCGCAGCAGGCGAGCGAGACCTTAGCCCGGGCATCTCTAGCTGCCCCCAGGCAAGGACTCAAGCTGGCGGTGGCCAGCCGGATGGGGGTACCCTCACACTCTCCGGCCACGTTCGCTTCCCAAACTTAGCCGCTCGAAATCACCACTACCATCAAGATGGACAAGGGCACAAACATGGCAACATGAGAGTTGTGAGCCATTCTTGTATTTGGGGATTGCAGGTGGCAATTTTCTGTATTTGCTCTTATAAGTTGGTGTGTGGAGAGAAGTCACGAATATATGACTCAATATGTATACACATCACAAGCCATGAAGAAGGAAGGGAACTGAACAAAGGTGATGGGTTTTGGAATAGTGGGGTGGTTGACAGAATATTAGCAGAAAAGCTGGTAAAGCAACTTTGGGTAAATCCAGATCGCGAAGGGCCCGCTAACCTCACGAGCTAGGTAATGCACGTCGCACAAGCCAATTTCGAGTAATAAGTGGCTTCAACGTTGGTTCAGTGCACATGGTGATGTGAGAAATTGAACTGTATCTTTTGACATTGGCCCATTAATTATTTAGTCACCACATCAATCTTTAGAGCTCTCTCTTTTTAGAGGGAAAATTACCAAAAAAGTCTTAAACCTATTGTAATTATGTCAATTCAGTCTTTAATATTTTTTTTTTCCAATTGAGTCTTAAACTTTTTGCATTTAGTACTAAATTAGTATAATTACTAGAGATTTAAGACTTTTTAGATAATTCTCCCCTTTTTAGATAATGATTTGATTCTTCAATGGTTGAGCATATTTAATAGAGGTGCACGCTTTAAGTATTTGAACTGTTTCTTATTATCCAATTAAATATCGAAACTTTTCAAATACGACTTAATGTGAGGTTTTTGTTAAACACACAAATGAAAAATGTTGATGTGGACATTAACGCTGTTGGGAAATCTTCAAATGTACACATTGGCAATCCAACTCTCTCCCTCTCTCAGTATCTAAATCTCTAACTTTGTTAAAAATTATGTTTAAAAAATGCCCTCGGTAAGCAAAACATTTCCTATTAAGTATTCCTAACAAGTGCCCCAGGGGAACTCATTAACAAGATACTTTTACGTTGAAAACTTTCCTAGCTTCCCCCAACGCCCGTCCCCACCAACGGCCGCTACCGCTCTCGAACACCACACTACCAATATGGACCCAAGAAACCACCAACACCTTCAGACGCCACTACCACTACCTGACTCGGCCTCACCACCGCCGGTAGTACTTAGTCCTGCCAATATGAACAAATCCGGCCTCACCGCCTCCGACCACACTCGGCTTCACCATCGCAAACCACAACCACCAATCGAGAGATCGAGAGATCGAGAGAGAGAGAGAGAAAAGCTCTGGTGAGGCGGCAAGGCACTGGGTCGATAGCCATGGACGGAGGCACTAGTCAGAGGCGAACAGAGGAAGAAGAAGGACGAGAACAAAAGAAAGAACAAAGGAACGACAACGAAGGGCGAAAGAAATTTCTATGTGCTGAGTTGGAAGAGTGAATGACGTGACTGGCTACAATTTATTGGAAGCCTAATATCGATCCCAGTTTTGAAAGTTGAGATACTTAATTGAATAACATAAAAAGTTAAGTTTTGAATTATAAAATAATGAAAAGTTTAGGCGAGCCCTTACAATATCACTTTCCCTACAAAAAAAAAAACGTAGTCGACTTTTCCGAACATTGATCACATATCGTAAGAATATTAAGTATTGTAATTTATTCATTTAAAAAGTACCCTGAGAGTACTGTTTTTTTTTTTAACAAATCCTACATCTTTTTCTCAATATGGAATATTCGAACATTTCGGTTTAACTAAGCCCCAAGGGCAATGCGTAAATCATCTCGGTCATGTGTATCGGGCATGGATTAAGGTGACGAGTTTGGGTTCCGATGTTACTCCGAATGAAAAACGATAAAATATTGAATATGAGATATACCGCATTCAAATCAAGCAATTAAAACTTAACCACCTAACTTTACAGAATCCAAGATCATAAGAAGAACCCACATTAATATTGTCGATTTCTATATGCTTAAGTGATAAAATGGACCCAACATGTAGTCCTGGGCCAATCGAACCTGGCCCTGACTGGTCGAGAATATAGGCCTAATATACATAAGTGCTGTCATAAGGCTCTCATATCATAATGCAATTAATGAAGGACATTGCAGCTACACATCGTGTTGGCAGTATTGGCCGCACTGTGCCGCCTCAATTTCCTAGGATTTTCGGATTGGTAAGTATTGGTTTCATGGAGGCCAAATTGGAACACCCTTTCCTCGAAGGTTGCAAGAATTTGACAGTAAAACAATAATGGGATTTCTTTGTTTCCTTTCTCGACAAGTTTATTGTTTAATGAGATACAAAATCCAATCATGTGAGTTTTAATTGCTCTGAATTTTATCTAAAGTAGAGTCATATTCAAGTTTTTGGAGTTAAGACTCCCCCTCAAGTAGGCGTCTGGAATTCTGTTATGGCCGGTTTGTTTGTAATACTTTTCAAAAGTCTCTTTTGCCAATTCCTTCGTGAAGATGTCTGCCAACTGTAATCCTGTAGTTATCGAAAATGTCCCCTTGCTTGACAAAGGCGTTCATATGCTTTTTATATACATTCCACCTATCAAGGTTTGATTCTACCTCTTTCACGTATGCGTTCACTTTTGTCAATCAAATTTCGCATACCACTCCTAATACAACTTGCATGTAAAAGAGAGTGCCAAAATATCTTGCATCACTTAACAATGGATGGATTTCATATACTCTTTATATATTTTTTATTTATACGCTTAAACTTTTAGGTTGGATTTTCTAATAATAGTCGCATAGCTTGGCTTCACAAGTCCTTATTGTGTGCTTTCTCTTAAGATTTTATATTGGATTTGCTCTAACATGTGGAGCTATCTAACTATGAGAAAACATTTTTGGAGTAGACAAACCTGTAAATCCCCAATTCCTTGAATAAATAAGTTAGACATTGAACTTCACAACACGCATTTGCCATGGAATCATCATCTATGTACAACTTCTGCAGATGATCTCAACTCAATTGATTGTCTCGTACCTCTCCGTGAGATAATACTTTCTCACATGAATGCCCAGTATCCAATAATTAATCTTCTCATTTTTAGACAAGATGCCCGATCCAATCCGAGTTCGGAGGTTGATTTATCTGAAGCCACGAGGATCGATGATGGGCCATGGAACGGAGTTTGCAAATTAATGGGGTCCAATAACCTAGTTGCAATGCCTTGCAAAATTTGGAATAAGAAAGTCGAATTTCAATGCGAAAGCTTAAGCTTTTCATTCTATCTAAATATCAATATATACAAGTATACAATGGATGCGATAGTATCTATCTAGAAGTAAAATCAAATCTTCCAAAATTAATGCAAATGCCAAACTAGGTTATCAAATATCCAGTCTCGTACAATCACTCAATCTGATTGTGAATTACCTTCTAACTTCACGCAAATGCCAAACCCAAACATCTTGACAATTATGATGACTAAGTTGGAGAAAAATATCAAATAATAGGAAATACTGAAAGAGTTGAATAGACCAATCTTCATCCCATTTTGCTTCTCCGGTCCAAGATATTTTGCGAGCCATCTTCTACTAATCCAATTGCTGCTTGTTATTCAACTTAATAAAATCGAATTTGTAACAAAATTGAAAGTTAACTTTGATCATTCCCATTTCTAAGAGGAAAAAGGGGCAATTTCATCAAATTTCACAAGAAGACATTTACAACCTCCTGCGGAGAAAAGTTGCAAACGACAAATTTCATGAGGAGACGAAGTTCATTAAGGAAAGATGCTATGAAGATTTGTACTTCTGTAAGACACGTCAAAATATAAAGTTCGTCATTGATTGCGTGATAAAGAGAAAAAGAAGACATAATTGACTAAAGAAAACTCAAGTGAAACACCTTCTGAAAAGTGTGCAATTCAGTCTTTGAATTGTTTAGTACTATCCCGTTCGATAACTATTTTAATTTCTATAATGAAGTCATCTAACTCTTTTAGTACGTGCAATCGAGTCGTTTTGTCACGTACTATTACTATCATCATAAAAATGTTGTTTTAGTATTGGTTATGTGACAAAACTTTTGTATGTGATGTTGATCTGGTGCCTAGCGCCATATTGATAAGATAAACAAAATTTTGAATGCGTTTGTATAATGGAAAATCAATAATTTGGAGACATTTTCGTATAATAATTAGTTATATTGCTTAGAAATTAGCCAATGAAAAATAATTTTCACTATCGATAATAATCTATCTCTAAATATTTTCGTTGTTAATAAAAATATTTTTCATGATTCAATTTTATAAGTAAAGCGGTCGCTTTTAAATGTGAAGGCATCTCGATAAGATTGAAGGGTAATACGGCTTAATCTTGGTCTTCTGAATCAACTCCTTAACGCTGAACTCGGTAGGTATCATATAATAAGAAAATGTATTTAATTAAATTACAAGAGAAAACAAAAGAAATGAAATGAGGGATCGAGTTATAAATTTGGATGCTAGGAAAAGAGAGAAAGGAATGGACAATAACACATGACGAAATAAAATGCCCCTTTTTATCTATAACTTTAAATAAAATAAAGGGGGAATTAGTGAAAAAGCATAATCCAGTGTTTGATACAAAGCCAGATCCCTCCCTATTGCTTTTTTTTCCCTCTCCGTCTCCTTTCCTCGTCCCCTTAAAAGGAAAAAAGAAAATCAAGAAAAGAATCTTAATACTTTTTCCTAAAGTAAAGATAAACTCGAGAACTTTCAAACGAGCATAAGTGTCGCAGTCACAACTTTAGAGCTCGATGCGCAATAACTTAGCAATTCTTAAAGTTACTTTTTTGTTTTTTTTAATAAGATCATGTCGCGATAGCTCCTTTCAAAATTTGAATTATCTTAAATTAAATATATTCGATAAGCGCTAGGCCGCAATTTATTAAAAAAATGAAAAAAAAATTGGGAGCGGCAAAGAAAACTCAACCATAAATTCTCTCCAATAATTTTGCTTTAGACATCAGAGTTAGGCCAACCTCGGAACTACACACGAAGTTTATTGGACATAAAAGGGAAAATGATACAAATAATTCCTGAACTTTGACTCAATGTGCAATTTGTTCCATAGACTTTTAATTTATTTAACATAGTCCATGAACTTTAGCTCAATATTCAATGTGGTCTCTGAACTTTCAATTTGTTTAATTTGATATCTGAACTTTTGGTACATGTTCAATATATAGTCCCTGAAAACATTTTTATAAAGTTCAGAAATTATATTGAACATGTATCAAAATTTCAGAGATCAAATTAAACAAATTGAAAGTTCAAGAACCATATTGAATATTGGATTAAAGTTCATGGACTATATTGAATAAAATAAAAGTTTAGAAATCAAATTACATATTAAGTCAAGATTTAGGAAGTGTTTGTATTATTATCCCGACATAAAAATTCGAACTTTGCAAAAACCCGCGGCGGCGACCTCCTCTGCCTTGTCTACCTCGCCACCAACCCAACCGATCCCCCGCCAACGACCATTCTTCCCCCTCCTCGCTGTTGCCAAAAAAAATTTCCGTGTCAAGTTTTGTCGTTCGCGATTCGCTGGTAATTCGGTCGCCGACGTCACCCGCGACAGGGGGAAGGAGATGTGAATCCTTTTCTTTGCCCATACTCCATTTTCGCTCATTTATACCGTCCCGTCCAAGCGTCCCATCCCATCTCCTCTCCTCCCCCCCTTCCCTCCCTCACCTTGCTGTCCTCCTTGGCTGTTGTGTTGGGATTAGGAGCCTCTCGCCTTGTTAATTTGAAAGGAGAGATGGGTTCTCAGGAAGAGGAGAGATTGCTCTTGGAAGACGGCCTTTCGGAGGTTCTTGATTGCTTCTCTTTTCTCTTCTCCGTTTTCCTTTTCTTGGTTTGACTTTTAATGACCCATCTGTTTGTGTGCCCTCTGCGTCCATTTTCTTTCGTAAAGGTTGGATTTTGTTAGTTTTGTTATGGTGGGGTGTGTTCCCAATTTGCTGATATTGAAGCTGGGAATTCGCTCGATTCTTGCTTTTCGGAGTTGGTTTTGTTTAGGAGCCTCAAGAGCTTAACTTGATCGTGAAAATTCAGCTGGGACGGCTGAAATCGGTCACATGTGTATCCCCTAAGTTATCGATTCTGTTGATCAGCAATGAGCTTCTTGCTTTCCTTTTGTGTCCTGGGAACTTTTTGGATAGATGTCGATACATATTGCCGAGTCTGCATTTTCTGCTCGTCCAGAGGATCTGCTTTGCTAGTAGCTGCCTTGATGAGTTTCGAACTTGTTTCAGCAGTGTAATTGCAAAATGATTTGGGAATTAAGTTTATGGTTGGGTTAATTCTTTCTCAAATACCGTGTGATGTGATCGATTGCGGATTGAGCTTTGAAGTCGAAAGCAATAGAGTAGAGATCCTATAATGGCTCTTGGATTGCTGCTAACCGGCAGTTTGTGGGCAGCACTAGGAGGTTTTGGTTTGTATATGTTCCTGCAGTGAGGACCTGGTGACAAGTAGAAGACTTAAGTTGTAGGAATTTGATATGTTGTTGTTCTGTGTCTAGAAAAATGCTATCTTGCCGTGAAGGAGTATGGTCGTTGCAAAATGGTTGCAGTTCAGTTTAAATGGGATGAATTGCAGAATTTTCTCTTCTTGCTCACTATTACTGACTTTCTTGATTCTGTAATCGTGAAATAACTTTTTTCTCACCAATTCTGGTACATCTTAGCATTTTCTGAGGTGGATCTAGTGGGGGATTTTGATTCTCTTTTAACTTGATGATGTAATCATTGCAATGTACTTGTTACCATGATTCACATGCCTTGCCATCGGAGAGGCACCTTGAATAGGGGCTTGTCCAAGACAAAGAGAGGAGATGAGATTTTTTATTTGCTTTGTAGTATCAGTTGTTCCATGATGATGAGTAAGTTTACTCACAGCATGTAAAATGTAAGGAGCAGCCTCCCTAAAGTGTAAAGCAAAAAAAAAAAAAGAGAGGCTTTAATAGTGCTAGCTGATGACAACAAGCTTACCGCACCTCATTCTTTTTGATTTTGGACATATCACCTCCTCCTCTATTAAGATATCAAAAGTATAAATACTCTTGAAATTTTGGTCATACGAATATCACAGAACTGTCGATACTATTTTATTTATGACATTGGAATTGTGTCACAGAAAAAGCAGAATGGACTGTACACTGGAGATGGCTCTGTTGACATCAATGGAAATCCGGTTTTGAAGAGCAATACCGGGAATTGGAGAGCTTGTCCTTTCATCCTAGGTAATGGAAAGATGATATTTGTTAATCTTTCATGAACTTTATTTTAGCGAATTCATTATGTATTAATATCTGGAACGGCGAAACCCAGGCACCGAATGTTGTGAACGTTTGGCCTTCTATGGGATTGCCACGAATCTTGTTAGTTATCTGACCAAAAAAATGCACGAGGGAAATGTCTCTGCTGCAAGAAGCGTTACCACTTGGGCAGGCACTTGCTATCTTGCACCTCTTATTGGAGCTGTGGTAGCGGATGCTTATTGGGGAAGATATTGGACAATTGCTGCTTTCTCCACTATTTACTTCTTTGTAAGTACTCGAACTAATTCGTCACCTAGAAGCAGATATGTGAGTAAACGAATAGGGTTGATTCACCATAAGAGATTCTATCCTCTTTGATATAATATCAGATAAATAGAAATATTCTCAAAGCTTACATACTCTTCATATTGTCATCAACTTGTGAAAAAGTAGTCGGCCTTTGTTTGGATGTTATCTGCTAAAGTTAGAGGGGAACTCCAAAACCTAAATTTAGTCACTGGTGCATCGTAATGCCTCTTAACTTCTGCTAGATTAGAATTATCAAAAAGTTTAGCTTTGTCGCTAATAACAATTTGAATGAATTGCAGGACGTTGTTTGCACACAGATTAAAACTGTGATACTCAGATATCACACCTGGATTACAAAACAGTAACGTTGCGTTTCTGTACTAAAGTTTGCTTTCTATAGCATAACTATAGCTTTTGGCGAATGTGTGTTCTCTTGGCATCACATCAATGTGGAAATATGCTGCAAAAGTTATAGGAATACAATATTATCGGGGATTCAAGCACTAAGTTAGCTAGTCGGCGCTGTATGTGTCAAGTAATGACCATTGGATATTAAAAATGGGTTTCCAAAATGCACTTCAATAGTGCAGTATTGTTTACTAGAGCAATCATCATCTCCTAAAAAAGTCATCATGAATCATGATTGCAACAAAACTATCCTCACTATCAACACTAATTGGGGCACTTTTCTTCTTCTTAGTGCTATATGGGAAGGCATTAAAAATCACGTCATGATTATCCATAGGTTCTGTCTTCTTTTAACAGTGGCTTGGGTCTTGAACTGATAGAATTGCAACGCTTCTAGTTAAATGAAACAGAGTCATAAGAGATTTCTTTGGATCGAAGCAAACACGATGTCAAAAGGCACGACTGAAGTCATAAGTATTTTGAAGAGGGGGCAAACTATAGCTTATTTGTCTAAAATGTTGTGTGTTTACGTAAATTGGCTATAGTGCATAGGATAGCATTTTGGCTCAATAAGAGCAAGAAACAATAGTGTGGCAAGACATGAGTAAATGATCAAGTGATGGAGTGATCTTCTCGTATCTTGTACTTGTACTTGTTTTCTGTTACCAGGACTCATTCTTCATGTGCATGTGCATGGCCTATGTGCTTGCATGAGGAGAAGTGAGAGTTTTGTTCATGCAAAACGGTCCGCTTGAAATTGACCTGTATTCCTGTACAGGGAATGTGTACCTTGACTCTCTCTGCAACCATTCCAGCGTTGAAGCCCGCAGAATGTGTTGGTTCTTTATGCCCTTCAGCTACCCCAGCACAGTACGCAATTTTTTTCTTCGGACTCTATCTGATTGCCCTGGGAACTGGTGGGATCAAACCATGCGTGTCGTCTTTTGGAGCAGACCAGTTTGACGACACTGATCCTAAAGAGAGGATGAAGAAAGGATCCTTTTTTAACTGGTTTTACTTTTCCATTAATATCGGTGCTCTTATTTCCAGTAGCTTTTTGGTTTGGATTCAAGAAAATGCTGGCTGGGGCTGGGGATTTGGTGTTCCTGCATTATTTATGGGGATCGCTATTGCCTGTTTCTTCTCAGGGACGCCCCTTTATCGTTTCCAGAGACCTGGGGGGAGTCCCATCACAAGGATGTGCCAGGTTTTAGTTGCCTCGTTCCGTAAGTGGAACATCAAGGTACCTGAAGATGATAATCTCCTTTACGAAACGCAAAATTCGGTGATTGAAGGAAGTCGTAAATTGGAGCACACTGATGAACTGAAGTATGTTTTACTCCTCCAAACCTCATCTTGGAACCTCTCAATTAGTCTATGGATGATTGGGTCTGCATTTTAAAGTAAAAGAGAGTGGCATCAAGTTTGGCTTTTTTTTTTCATTAGCCATTTCTTAAAGCTAAAGAGTTCAGATTTATTTCATTTTAACTTTGCGTAGGTTTGTCTTTTAGAGTTTTATGATTTCACAATTTGTGAAGCGTATATGAAAAAACATCTTGATCATATGTAGCTTGGGCTATTATGGTCTCCCTGGGTTGTCCAAGAAGCTAATTGAAGTTTGTTCTACCAAACATGTACTACTAATAGACCTAGGGACAACTCCTGAAGAGACCTTGATTATATGGATCATGCAAAGGACATTTCTCTAGACGAGTTCCAATAATATAACAAAACCCACGTAAGCAATGCTGTTGTCTTCCTGTTGCCATTGTTGTAAACGTGTGCTATGAATGATTCCACAGTTGATTCATGTGTTGTACATACATTATCTCATAGAGACGAATTTAAGATTGCTAGGATAAGATGAGTCTCCTTGTCTATCAACTCTGTTGGTGCTGCCTGAGTAGATGATGGAGACACTTGAGCATTTACTTTTGTGGCCGCTGCTAGTATTATGAGCTATGCATGATTTGTCCTTGTAAACTTTTGCATGCTCCTGTTGATTTCAGACCACTATGCTTGCTATTTGACTGTGTTCGACTTGAATACAAGAATGGGGATGATTCACAAACTTGATGGTTGTTTACAGATGTCTTGACAAAGCTGCCGTACTCTCAGATGCAGAGGTAAAAAGTGGGGATCACAACTCGTGGAGTCTCTGTACTGTGACACAAGTGGAGGAGCTCAAGATTCTGATCCGCATGTTCCCCATCTGGGCCACTGGAATCGTGTTCTCAGCTGTCTATGCGCAGATGTCCACAATGTTCGTGGAGCAAGGCATGATGATGGATACCACTGTCGGTTCCTTCACCATCCCTCCGGCGTCCCTCTCCACATGTGATGTTATCAGCGTGATCTTCTGGGTCCCGGTATATGACAGCGTCATTGTCCCTATTGCCCGAAAATTCACTGGAAAGGAACGTGGATTTTCGGAATTGCAGAGAATGGGGATTGGCCTCTTCATCTCTATCCTCGCCATGACAGCAGCTGCTGTGGTGGAGATAAAGAGGCTGCAAGTGGCTCAGGAGCTCAGTTTGGGCCACCAGGATGTGGCGGTCCCACTCAGCATCTTGTGGCAAATACCCCAATACTTTCTTGTGGGCGCAGCTGAGGTTTGTACCTTCATTGGACAGCTCGAGTTTTTCTACGATCAGTCTCCTGATGCCATGCGGAGCCTGTGCAGCGCGCTCGCGCTCCTGACAACTGCGCTAGGTAATTACTTGAGCTCTTTTATTTTGACAATGGTGACGTACTTAACGACTTCGGACGGCAAGGCCGGGTGGATTCCAGATAACTTGAACGAGGGGCATCTTGATTATTATTTCTGGCTTCTGGCTGGACTCAGCTTCTTGAACATGTTGGTCTACGTCGTTTGTGCCAAAAAGTATAAGAAGAAAAGGGCCTCTTGAGGCTTGCTGCAAGTCCTTTACACGATGAATCCGCTGTGATACTTTGGTTGCCCTTATTGTATATAGGAATTAAGCTGGTCGTTTGGTTATGTACTCTTGTCAGACAAACAATGATCACTGCAATTTCATCTGATTTATTCCTCTTTTTCTCACCACGCTATGTATTCATGTGTACCGAATGCGCATAAAGATTTGCGCACGGCAGATCTAAGATCCTGAAATAAATTTCACTGCTGTTTTTAGGGTCCATTTGTCTGAAATCTCATACATTTCCCATGTTTGCCATTGGTGGTCTAGTCCAAAAAGCTGCTCAAGCAAAAATATTTTGCCTGTAAGAATTAGGAGCAGTCGCTGGTTTTAGGGAACATAACAGCTGAATGGAGAAGGGTAATGATACTCAAATCGAGCATTGGTATGAACTTATGCTGCTCTGTCCAACTGTACCGGTTCGGATTTCACCCACATTTTATATTTGTTAGCTAAGGGTTGGTTTCATTGTTGCCGATGCTTGTTCAAAATCGGCCTGGTTTTGACACTTAGAATCGATATCTCTAGTGCATTCGAATGCAACGGCGGCAAACGAGAATGAAACCGGAAAATTCTGCTATCGAGAGGATTGATTCGTCCAATAAATTCCCATCATCAGGTCAAGGTTGAAATGAGGAATGAGGAATGAGTCCGAAGGACTTGAATACACGAACTAAACTTCAACACCGACAGACATTGGGCCAATTAGCTAAAGTAAAATACACAAGCTTTTGGCATTGTCGCGAAATCAACACGAACTTTCAATTATCTCAGAAAAAACACGCAACCTTTTACCATTGCTGTAAATCGAACACCGGACTTTATATGTTTCGAAGGAATACGTAAGTCTTCCCTCGCGAAATCAACCCAAAAAAAAAAAAAAAACGACGCTTCAACTCGATTGCCTTATTTAACAGATGCAGGTCGCTTATCGCATCACAACTGATCATCCATACTCTCTTCGTTGCTAAATAATTGCTAGCTACTTCCAAACTATGAGCCAACCAACATCTTTCATTATGTGCGTACCATTGTTGTTCGTCTTTTTCCATCATCTAAATGTTGTTTAATGTGGCTGTTCTGCTATGCAACCATCAATTTTTATCATGACATAATCATAAGCTTGTAATTTATTAAAAAAATAATTCAATTAGTCATAAACATATTGTACATATGTCAATTCAGTCTTAAAAATTTCAATTTTGTTAATTGAGTCCTAAACCTTTATGCAAAACTCCAATGTGGCCCTTTCAGTCGATTTTCGTTGAAAATCGCTAACGTGATAGTCGAATCATCGTCAGCCTTCCTACAGACACATCGACACGTCAGCAAATTCTGACGAAAATTGATCGAAAGAACTATATTGAAATTTTGAGCAAATATTTAAAACTCAATTGGTAAAATTGAATGTTAAGGATTGAATTAACACTCATTTAACACTGATTGGACAATTCCCCCGAATTTTTGAAGCACAATTATTTATGGGCTTATCACATCACATGATCCCCTTTGGTATCCCCACAAGCAAACTATTTTTTAGTTCCATGGCAAGATTCAAGACCTTGGAATAATACATCACCTAACACATATTTGTCCTAATTTATCTATCATCATCATCACATAATGCCTGGATTTAGTCAAACTTGGGCATGCCATAATACATCCAAAAACAGAAAAGATTATTAAATTTTCTTGCTTTGACAACTTGGCCCTCATTCCAAATTCTCATTCCATGGAATTCTCTTCGTTTGTCTTTCGTCAAAGTTTCCTCAAGAGCCGTCACATTCGTGCAAAGAAAATGAAATTAGGAAGGGTGCGGAAAACAGCTAAGACCAAATCAAATTAGCCAGATCATAACGCAATTAGGTTATCTATTTTTTTTCAGTTTTAAGGCTCCAATCAGAACAAGGCATCTATATAAGATTTAATTAGTGAATTTGCGGAAATTATAACTTTCTCGTGACTTAATTTAAGAGGTCATTTTGGATAAAAAGAACATAAAATCTATGAGCTCATCTTTATATTGATGTAAGAAACCTTCGTAACAAGGAGATCAAAAGGAGGTACTTCAAAATTTGTGTCCACCGACATATAATATCTAATAAGACTCGGCTTCACGTAGAAATTTAAGCTAATCAATTATACATGAACCAACTCGGATATATTGATAATTCTTTTTATCGGCTCAAGCCATCAACTGCATGAGATTTCTCCTTGTTGCAGATCAAATCCATCACTGTCTCTCTTGTTGAACTTGTGAAATGTGTCGGTCCATGATCACCTCTCGTGTTGAAAATATCCAAACTACACACAGATTGTCAAAAACACACATGCATACATGAATCCAAACAAGACTTTAGAGAAACAGATGGTGACGATTCAAATATATAGAGCCCTACCTAATTCCTTGCCTTTGATTATCGAGCACGAAAGTCAAGGCTTGCGGGGACCCACTGCATGAATAAACTTTCTCACATATTGCCTGGATCAACAAGTGGCCACGGCCGCTTTAGTCAAAGGCGAAAATTGATGTCGCAGCCTATAAAAGGTTCGACAGGAAAACGTGGGGCTACACCACAAGGAACAAGGTCTTTGTGTGCTTGTATGTTCATGCCTTGATTTACGGTCTCTTTCGAGGGATTATTCGAAGTTGGTGCAAGAGAGCTGGAACTTGGGAATAACCCAGAAAAGAACAAAGAAATGGAGGGCATCTTGAAGAGGAACTTATACTTGGGACTACAAGCCAGTGTGAATGAAATGTCAAACCTCCAATGTTTTTTTTTTCCTTTTAATGGAATTCAATGTGGCATGGAAAAAGCTCGCGTGGATGGATGTTTTTCCTCGATATGATTGCTTGGAACCGAGCCAGCTGTATCATGTGGCCTGTGCGTACCAAAAAGCAATACATAAAACATGCATATAAAGCTTATATATGGGTACCACTGTAACGCCAGTGCCTCTGCGTGGTTAAATTTCTCATTCTGGAATGGTTATATCTATTTTCGGATTTTTTTTAATTAATGCAGGGGATCACACGAGATGGAAGATCAGCTGGTGCAAAGTTCAGAAATGATTCTCAGTGTGACACCTCCTGAGTTCATATGTCCCTTTCTTTAACTTCCCCAAATAGGATCCATTCGTTTAGCGCTTTGATTGTAATCGTCATTAGCAGAGGTTGATCTCGCGTTAATGGGCAGTTCATAAACTTATGATGATTTGTATTCGTGGGCATGATGCAAGTAAACGTTTCTCTTTACGTTGAACTAGAAAGTTAGAATGAAATGGGCCGCTCCAACGTCTTTCTTTGAACGGACCTCTCAGAGGAGCAGGTTGAGAGCTGTAAGTTCGCTTTTTTTGTTGAAAAGTAACAGAACGACTCCCTCTTCACGGACTTCATTTCATCAGGAGATTTCAACAGCACATTATAGGGAGATTAATCTTTTATTAGGTCATTTAAGAGTATCACGTGACAGTATTCCTGTATTCACAAGAATTACCATTCTTGGGAAGAATACATCATCCTGTTCCTTCCTTTCTCTACTTAATTAGTTACCGGTGCATGCGTACGGCATCGCGTGATACTACAAGCGGACTTGACAATTGCTCGTTAAGATCGGATGCATGTCTACTTCCCCTTGCGGAATTGGTGACATCTTGAAAACCCTATCTCGTCAATGGATCATATCCTTCCTGTCAAAGTGCAACCATGAAAAGGTCAACTATACACGCAAAGGAGTCTATGGATATTTAGCGTCGGCTCTATGGCGTCGAAATTATGTGCACGTTTGTTGTGATAAACACCAAGAAGGATGTATTTAGAATAACGTTGGACAATTTTAATTCGGTCAAACCAGTATGTAATGTAAAAGGTTCTTTTGTTGGCAGTAGCGTCTTCCACGTGGAGACGGTGTCTACTCTTGAAAAGCATTGTACGGGTACAATCTTGTTCGTGTGGGATTCTACTTTCTTGAAATGATTAGATGCGTTGAATTTGCCTACTGAAGCCATCATTTCAATAGTTTTTGCATGTTGTTATTTGTGTCCACCGGTTTGAATTTCAAGTCAGTTTTAGCTCATGCAAAACATGCACGAATAGTCATTCAACAAGACTAATCTAGACTCGTTTTACTACACTAGATTAATTACAATACTCCATGAAAACAATAGCCTCCATTGAGCCCCAAAAAAAATGCACGTCCTAAATAATTTTGGCCTACCAAACATTGTGAATGAAACTTTAGGAATTTAGAAAAAAAATGAGAACATTTTAACATTTTCAAGTAAAACTGATGGACCTTTTTGACAGCAAATGAGGCCAGTAGGCTTTGGTAAACGAAAAAGATGAAGAAAGAAAGAGAAAAATTTACCAACCTAATATATAAAGGGCTTTCGGTATTTTGACGACTTTGGCACTCCAGAGAGAGAGAGAGAGAGAGAGAGAGAGACAGAGAGAGAGGGTAAAGGTCAAACCGGAGCAGGTGCAGCTATCAGTGTGTGTTTACAGATTGGGCAACGATGGCAATACTTTGTCTTAGCCCCTTTTATAATAGTCTCTTCTCATGAATGCAATAACTTTTGACCTTTCGCAGATGCAACAGCGGATCAGAATCAGAGATTTTATATCTTCCATTATAAGAGTCTCTCTCTCACACACACACAGACGCACAAGTTCAGTATGACCTTTTTCTTTACCAGCCAGTGAATTATTGCTTTTGAAACGCACCCAACGACAGAGTTTCAAAACAAGTACACACATCCTAAGTCCAACCCTCTCTCTGCATCTCTTGTGGATCCATCCGTAGAAGCAAAGAAAAGCAAGCTTCAAGTGGAGTGCCATATGTTATAACTCCACATTCATGTAACAAGGTGAGTGTGTCAAGTTTGTGGGTGTTTATAAGAGAGGTACCTCCTTTGGGAGATGACGACACTAATATAAAGACAGAATATCACAGCAAAGAGACAGGTTGATTATAGCCACTGATGGGGGGAGTGCGGCAGTACACAAGATCAAAGGTGCCACGGCTGAGATGGACTCCGGAGCTTCACCACTGCTTTATGCACGCTGTCCACCTTCTCGGTGGTCATCACAGTTACTTATTACTTAACTATCCTCTCTTCTTTATGATATTGATAATTTATTTTTACTTTTAATGCTTGTGTGATTTGTGATTCCAATCTTTATATTCATCTCAGAGGCCACACCCAAGATGGTTCTTCAGCTCATGGACGTGAGGGGACTGACCATTTCCCATGTCAAGAGCCATCTCCAGGTCAATAGGTTTTGTTAGCTTTCCAGGATTTCTTAGTGATGATTTGGACAAAATCTATGCGAAGTGTTTTAATAAATTGGACAACTTTTGATGCTACTTGATCTTCTTACTAATTCAGAGTCATGTATTCAGAATTCTTCCCAACACTTTAAAAGACATTCTTAGTAGACTTCTTACTAAGTATGTCTATTTCTCCGGTCTCTGTCTCCCGCAGATGTACAGGAGCATGAGAAATGATTTGGGCAGACAACAAGGTAACTTAGCTACAACAAAAAGCCCCCAGGGCGTGTCTTGGTGTTGATTTCAAAGTTTCAAATGTTGTATAGGGCATGCCCTAACAAATGGCAGATTTTCTACTTCAGTGATGGTGTTGCATTTGAACATCTCTTAGTGCCCTCCCGTCATCATTTAATCTATTGATTTCTGCCAAAAACAAAAGTTGCATACAAAATTTCATAAGTTAGAGCTTATCACCAAGCGGCCAGCGAGGGCAACAGTCCCCGCCAGCCCTCCTCTCGGTTGTAGGTCACATAGAATTTTGGATACGGATACTCATAAATACCTTTGTATGTATGCCTAGAATTACAGACATCTCTTTTTGAATCTTTTTATATATTGACCTGTGTAAACACCATATTTCGTGCGATTACAGGTAGAAGTCATAGCAGTGCTGGACAAAAAAGACCATCTCTTTCAGATGATGAACCTGATGGGTGCATATTAGTCGAACAGCCCGAACCCAGTGACAGAAACATACTTCACACATCCTCGAAACCCAATAAAGAAGACTCATCTAAATCAGATTATCAGTCGTTCATGCACTGCGTCTGTGATTCACTCCGGTGTAGAGTGGAGAAGACGACAACAAGTTTGGTGGAAACTTCTTGCGCTGATCTGCAGATGATGATCAAGCCTGAGTACTATGCAGTGGCAGAATCTGATTTTCTCCAGGTACGCACACAAAGGTCCTCCTGCCTAGACTTATGCTTGTATATCACGGTTTGGTGTGGTATTGATTTTGGCTTGCTACTTTTCTTTTCCTTTTATTCGTGGTTTTGTAATTATATGCAATGTTAATTATGTCGACCTTGGAATCATAATACTAGGAAAAGAGCGCACATATTACGCATGAAGAGAAATAGTGAACAATTAAATTAATCATAACAGTTATATGTAAACATTTTTTAATATAATTAATCGCAAATTCTGGTAAAATGGAGAGATGGGTGATTTATGAAATACTTGAGAATAATTTAGAATTCAAATTTAGAGGCAAGAGATTCATTGATTACATGCCAAAAATCTTGGGTTTTCGTGGAAATTTTTTGGCAAAATTTTGAGGTTGAGGTGGCCTTTGGGTTTGCTTAATTAACAGTATGGACAAATAATAGAATTCAAAATCATAAGAAGTTTCTAAACTTTTAGGCTAGACAGTTTTTCAGTTTTGGGTAGAAATTGGAAAAGTGCATGCTAATTGGCTATAGCCACTTAATATTTGTGGGGTTTTCGAGGAGTTGGCTCCTTATCTAGATCTAATTTATCAAGAAACAGTGAAATCACATTCAGCCTTGTTAAAAATGTTAACGAACAAAATTGGCTTGATCTCATTGAAAATTTTAATAGGATAGCCTCAATGACTTAAAAATGTTAAATTCCGACTGTATATATACTTTAAGTTCATGTAAAAGATATTAAATAAACTCATCTTAACGCAATTGCAAAGGGTTGATATTGCACATAATTTGAGTGAGGTCGACTGTGCATTTGACTGCCTCTCAAATGTTACTGGCTTGGTATGTTGAGTAAGTTTGGTCATGTTACATCTTTTCTAACTACTATGGTTGTGGGATTTCTTCCATAATTGCAGTTAATTTCCATGAGTAGCTTAATTAAAAGGCCAATGTATAATTCCAACTCAATACTCCCTGATTTCAAATTCAATGTTTTAATAATAGCTGTGAGATTGTTCGCACCTGTGCATTGGCATGTATATGAGGGTGGATCACAGTGTTCTTTTCCCATCAAACATATTCAAAATCACTTGGTTTTATATTTTTGCATTGTCCCTATCGATTAATTCGACATTCATCTTATTCAAACAGATAGCAGAAGCAGAAGAAGTTCAAGAGCACGTGCCGCGAAAGAAGACGAAACAAACGGGCGTGAGAAGTGAAGTCGGAGAACTCAAGGACATCGACGGCTGTGGCTGCGAGTTGTCATTGTCGCTGTCACTTCCGACGAATATTCAACCTTCCTTGCAGGGAAGTAACGCGTCCTCAGAAAGCGGGATCAGCGAAGCAATATCATCAACCTCGTCCCCAAAACTCTCCTCATTCTCATCCTATGAAGAGCCTTGTGTCAACTTAGATCTAGATCTATCCATTGCTCTTTGCGGCGCATAATTCATCTGATCATGTTTTCTTCCTTCAATTCTTGCTGTGTTTAATTCCTTCCCTGAAGCATTTGTTCTGTAGGTACTATCTTGTTGGCTTCCAAAAAGTCAGATTTTGAATAGATTTTCTTGTCCCCAGAAGAGCATCATCGTCACCGTGTTAATGGGCTCATCACAGTCGCCCTAGTTTATGTTTTTGCGCTAGGGGAAATAAGCATCGTTTGTTAATATACCGAGTTCCAAATCCTGTGCGCTCCTCTGGTTACCTGTTTATTCATGTTGCAGAATATAATATGCTTGACTCGGTGATTCATGTTGCAGAATACTAATATGCTTGACCTGGTGATTCTTGTTGTACATGAATGATCGAAGGCCGGTTATAATCAGCCTTGAGATAGCAATCCTTCCCAAAGTCTCACATGACAAAGGGCACACATCTTCAACAATGAATGTCAGAACTATTATCTTATCAGGGAGTTTTTAGAATGAGGATATCAGATGATCCTTCAAAGTAATTTTGACGATTGCTACCATCAATGATTCAATATGAAATGCACTCTTGTTCAGGGAAAATTTTGAAAGAATAATTACAAAAGCATAGTTGAGTTACATATCCGACACCAACACTGATTTAACAAATTGTTCATGGAGAGATATCTTTCAACTCTAGAGGAGGAAATTAGATATATTGTAGTCTCGGTCAAACATGAGAGAACCAAGACAGTAAAAGATGTAAAGAAAGATCAATACTTCTCCCCGAATCCCAATATGTTTCCAAAGGATCAAGAAATTTTTATTGTCTTCTACTCTTTACGGAGGCCGAGCTTTAGACTAAAACAAGTTACACTGGAACTTTTCGTTGATGTGACTATATCAACCAGTTGTGTCTGCTGAAAGCCGACTCGCACGAATGTATTGCAGTTGGATTCTGTTGTTTCATCTTTTCGTGGTTCTTTGGAATCCAAGGCCATAATCATGAGCATCTTCCATTGAAAGATTGCACAGCCGTGAGTTGCTGCTATAGTCCGCCAACTTACTTATTCTTTGACTTAGCCTGAGGAGCCAAAGCCTTGACACACAGCCGTGGCTTTGTAGTGACCAGTTTTTGTGGAAGAACTGATACCGCGGCCACCAATGACCCACTCGGAACAGCCGAAAGGGGTAGCAGCTCAACCAGAACAGAAATCTGCAATAAAAGATGTCAGATAAACATGAGAGAGAGAGAGAGAGAGAGAGAGAGAGAGAGAGAGAGAGAGGGGAGGGGGGGTGGAAAGCTCTACCTCAGGGTTTTTAAGATCTACAACTGAATCTGATATAGCAACCTTAACTGCTGCAGCTACGACTTCAAAGCATTTGTGGCGGTCCAACAAAGGTAGTAGATCAGAACCATTGGATTTATCTTTTGAATTCTTCAGCTCCGTCTCTTCAAGTCCTCGTCTATTAAATCCAACTGCAAACTAGAGGCCAATGGAAGAGTTGTTCAATTTGTGAGCAGACAGATTCACAAGATTGGACCAATTTAAGAGGATGCATAACGAGATTGTAACAGCACTGAGTCGATTGAAGGGAGAGGAGAAGACTTCGTGCAACAGGGTAACAAGCAACAGTTAAAACAGATTAAGAAATGAAATCCCCAAAGTGTCAAACTTAAAAAGAACACAGAAGGGGGAAGGGACTAAAGCGATAAATAGATAACTTGATCTTCTTATGATACAGATAGAACATGTACCTTTATAGGTGATGCAAGTCTGCTTGGCTTATCCTTCATAAACTTGAGAACAAGCTTTTGAACAACAGTCCTTAGGTCTGGCTCATTCAAACTGCATGTAGCTTGGATAGGAAAAATTCGATGACACCAACTGCACCAGAAAAACTGACTTCTTTAATTGGCATTTGAACAAATAAATCCTAAAATGTAGTTTGAACCAAAAGTTAAATAAAATAAAGTCAGAGTTCAGTGAGAAAACATTCAGCAAAGTTCAAAATAATAACTTTTTAGAGAGATCCCTTCAAGCTAAAATTCTTACAATTTGCAAAACAGTGGTCAGTTTAATCAAATGCTAGCAACGAATACATAAGAAGAAATGTTCGCAAACTACAAGTTTCCGGGAATGGGGAAACTTTTGGTGCATTTTCCACAGTCAAAGATCCACAGAAAACCTTCCCTTTTTTTTCTTTTTTTTGAGACAAAAATATCAGCAAAGATGTCTCCTTCAAGAAAAATGCTTTCATTATTGTCCTTCCACAGCAGCCAAAAAACACGTTTGCCATATTTCAAGTTATTTGCAATGCATGCTCAACTGCAATTGTAGGGTGCACTAATGGGCTACTAGATGGCCCTTAATAAATGAAAATTATATTTTAATAGACAAAAATTACAATAAATTTTCAGGCAACTATAAATGCTGCATATATAAATATGGGCATTTATTGTTAACAAAGTCACCAAAATACCTCAAGTAATCAAAAGCAAATCAGCCAAACCAAACACTCACATAACTTCTCCTGTCATAAGTAGCATAAATAAGCAGCAATCCTATTATGCTACAGTGGGTAGAGTTTAAGCTGATCAAGTAAAACAGATATGCCTCATTGAGGCTTAGTGGCACATCTATTTTTTCTTTCCTTTAACTTTCCACTTAGAGGGCTCATCCATCAATGCCAAGTTTCTCTGTCACGTGCAGTGAAAGAAAGTCTATGCATCAGTAATGACTCCTAGCACATTGCCAATCCTAAAGTAACAAGCCAGGTTAGGAAAATGATCATATCAACTAGGGAGCCATTTCAGTGTCTAATGTCAAGGAAGGAAAAGAAAAACTCACTTTGGGGAACTCGAATCTCCAGCTCCCAGGGAATCAATAATATCAGACACAATTTGAATGGTGTCGGCTGAATCCTCGTGGGGGAATGTAAAGAGAAGCAAGCCACTCCCTGTCAACTTGACTAATGAAAGAGCTGAAGATTTATTTGCACTGATGTCTCCCTTCGTTTGAGAAGACACATCTTCTGAAAGATTACCTGCCAGTCGAATAGCGAAGTTGGAGGTTGGAGGCAGTTAGACTACGTTTTACAGATATCTAAGTACGTAGTGATTGGGTTTTGACCAGAAGAGTACCATCCTCGTTACAATGCTGATCGGTTAAATGCCCACACTCAGCACCATTGGCACCTTCCTGATCCAATTCCTCGGGACAGACTCTCCTTCTCTTAGCAGATAACTTCGCATCAGCCACCTCCCAGCTATTACTCTCCCTAGCAGCAAATGCCCCACAATACTGCAAAAGCATTCACTACAATACTAAGGACGATGAAATTTCGCTATCCTATATAGGAAGAGGAAGACCCATTTCATTGAGCTACTTCAAATCACTACTTCCACACATGAACCAGTCTATGATCACGATATCATTAATCAATGCAATTACACGCACTCAAGGGTGACCCAGTTCTTCACCTCTAAGCTCCAAGCATAAACGAACCATACTCAAAACACATTATGTAAAATTAATCAGTAGCATCTCGTTCGGTCACGCTTAAAGGGGCTCAACTTTAAGAAGGCAATCAGAACCTTTTCGAGGAGGCGCATGGCTTCTTTGGTGGCGCTCTTCTCCCTCCCTGATGAAAGGAAGGAGAAAGGGAAGGAAAAAAGACAAAGACCCATCAACCCAAAGTTTCGACCATGGGATCGACAGCTAAAGAAGGCGAAGGAGAGATGGTACACTGATGGTGCAGGTGACGAGGAAGCCGGAGTGGGAGCGGCGAAGGAGGGAAGAGGGGGCGCTGTAGTCGAAGCGAGGGATGCTGATGACCGCCGAGTGCTGCTCCCACGGCGTCATCGCCGTCGTCTCCTTCGTCGCCGTCGCCGCTTCTTCATCGGTGTCGCCTTTCTCTTCTCCTCCTTCTTCTATTTCGCTCTTCTCTCCGCTCCGAGTCCGTTCCATCGTCGACTTCAATCTCTTGTCTCTGCCCTAACAAAATGGTGAAACTCCGGCGGTTTTTCATTTTCAGGTGGAGTTCGACCCGGCCGCCCGGTTCGTTTTCCCAAAAAGACCCGACCCGGTTTATCCAAATAACTTCCAAACGACCTTTTTAAGAAAATATTGGATTATGCCTTTTTTCTATAAAAGCGCAAGATTTCTAATGCGATTATTTAGTCTTTATATTTTACTCTTTCGTGGAAAATAGCAGGGAGGAGCTGAAATTGACCAGAAAGATGAGTGATCCTGCTAACCTGTTGCTGATCGACTCTCCACTGAAATTCTCGATATGTATTAATGGCAAGCAATGTGCAGCAGCTCAACTCTTGCGATTTTTTATCCCAAAAAAAAAATTTCTTGCAAAAGACGCCTAATTTTTTATGTTTCTATATTTCTAGATATAATGGATAACTGTCTAAAAAGTTATAAACTTATTGTACGACAGCCAATTTAATTTTGAACTTTTCAATTTGGCCAATTTAGTTTTAAGATTATTGTGCCATTTACCCCTTTCGTTTATACAGAGTGATCTTCATATAATTTGCTCACTATAGAGTGAAGCTGTTGATGAAATAAAGCTGCGTTTATGCGTCTGGTCTTTTTTCCCCTTCCATTTCGTCCATGTTGCACGTTTGTCATTATTGTAGGAGAGTTTGTTGCGCGAATTTTGGGGTTTATGTTGCCATGCTGACGAACCAAATCAAATTCATTAACGAGCATTTTTCATAATGCTCGCTTGTCTTATGGGTTGTTCTAGTTCTTTCTACTTACCACTTAGGCAGATTTAAGGGAAAATCTGCAGCAATTGTGGGCATATCACCACACAATCCTGGCAGAGGACACGAGGTTGATCGGCCTTTGAACGTTTGAGTCCAGCAAGGGAAAAATTCTTTGATGATTCCGGTATATGCGAGTCCAATGTGTGTGAACCCATAATTTTGACGGGTTCCATAATTCGAGAAATGAGATTTACTGAGCTCGCATGTCCCCGGTCCACAGAAGAATATCTCCTAAAAGAGTGTGAATGTGAGAACAAAGGAAAGCAAATTGACCCCAAACAAATGTCATTTTCACAATTATTTGAAGGATCCAAAAAATAATTTCTGCAAAAGAATCGTGGAGTTTCCATTCACAAAAACAAATATAAGCACAATCGGGCAGGTACTTTTGGTCTTGCGTTTACCTTGCACCTTGGTCTTGGATTATTCCATGAATGCTGTTAACTTTAGCTCTTGCACCAGTCTGTCAGCATCAACCAATCCAAGACCCATCATCCAAGACCGAGGTGCGAGAGTCTGCTAACATCAATCATTGGCAGCTAACCGCCCACGTCGCCACGATCCGAACACTTGACCAGATCATTCAATCGGTAGGAGCGATGAGCGGTGTGTACAAAGGGCAGGGACGTAGTCAACACGAGCTGATGACTCGTACTTACTAGGAATTTCTTGTTGAAGACCAACAATTGCAATGATCTATCCCTATTACGATAAAATTTCAAAGATTACCTAGACCTGTCGGCCAAGGCTATAGAGTTGTTGAATACATCAGTGTAGCACGTGTGCAGCCCAGAACATCTAAGGGCATCACAGACCTATTATTACCTCAAACTTCCTTGGCCTAAGCGGCCATGTGGAGAAAGAGGAAGAGGACGGGGTGCAAATGCAGAACGATTGTGGAGAAAGGGAGCAAAGTCAATTTATAACGAGTCTGTCTCAGATGATTGATATTAGCAGATTCTCGCACCTTGGTCTTGGGTTATCCCATCAAATTGGAGGAAGATCTACGGTTGATGATGGTGGCATTGGTCATTGATGGTGGCATTGGTCATTGGAAAGATATCTTGGGTTATCCCATCAAATTGGAGGAAGATCTACGGTTGATAGCATTGATGGTGGCATTGGTCATTGGGTATCTTCCCAATGACCAATGCCACCATTAATGACCAATGCCACCATCAATGCTATCAACCGTAGATCTTCCTCCAATTTGATGGGATAATCCAAGATCAAGGTGCGAGAGTCTGCTAACATCAATCATCTGAGACAGACTCGTTATAAATTGACTTTGCTCCCTTTCTCCACAATCGTTTTGCATTTGCGCCCCGTCCTCTTCCTCTTTCTCCACATTCACTCTCCTATTGCTCCTCGTCCTCCTCCACTTTCTTCACATTTGTACAGATCCAAAAATGCCTATTCTTGGTCACGATCAACTGACGAACATGTCTGCCATACTTACCTTCATCATTCCGGCTCTGCTCAACTTCATTACTATGAAGTACCAAGGAAGACCCGATTCTCCGTTCGAAACCCACCCCATCACCATGTTCTTCTCCATCTCTGCTATCCTTCTCTATTGCTTCTTGTCCCTTCCACTCGTCGCCCATCTACCAGCCTTTAATACTGCTTGCGGTGCCCACATCTTTCGCTTCCTTATGATCCTTTCGTTTTCCCTCTCCATTGCTTTGCCTACGACGTTGTTGTTCCCAGGCCTCTCCTTCTTCCTCCTCTATTTACCGTTACTAATGCTGCTCTCTACAACTTACTTGTACAGTCATGCTCAAAAACTCGTACATCTGGTAAGGGACAAGATTCTTTCATTCCTCGATTTGTTCACCCGCCGACTATGCCGAGGAAGAGCACCACCGCTTCTGCCACGTAGGGTTGCTGATACACATGTCATATTAGAACTGTAGTACCTGCCAAAGTTCGGCGAGTCATCATTAGAAGCACAAGAATAAATAAAGGAAACAGTTATAGGCAGGGGAAAAGGTATGAGCAATGCTACCTGTACGAGATGTTTACTTATGTCTTTGTATGTTTAAAAAGTCAATGTGACAATAAACAGGGGATTTTATTTGTGTCGAAGTATGACACGTCGATTTGAGTTTAAGGTTTCAAAATCGAATCTCTCCTAAATAGAGAATGCGATCGCTGATGGTGTTGAATGCATTAGTGTTTGTGCTATCCGTAATTGATTGGAGGAAACGAAGGAGATAAAAGCCAAATGTTGGCTGATTGAAGAAACTCTAAGCAAATAAAAACTGATCAATCAAGGAGTAAACCTTTTTACACGAAGCTACTCATAGTTGATAATTGTATGATATAGAAGAATCAGTTCTTACACATGGAGATATTAGATGAATCAATAAGCTTAGAAAGTCACTTTCGTGTTTTTTCCATGTGAAAACTTAAAAACCCTAATTTGATTATGAAATCCCTTAAAAAAAAAGCACATCATTTTGAGTGTCCGTGCACTATGTACCTCAACTTTGGACATGACACTTATTGTCGAGTAGACAACTCAACAGGGCCTTGTGAACTGAAACCCAAATTGATGTTTATTTTGTCCAACGGGTTGTGCCATAAGGCCGTAATTTTTCTACGAGCGAAAGGTTAAACTTGCTTTTGGGTACGTATAGAATGCCATTTTATGCTCCATTTGATATAGCATAAGTAGCAAATGATTGATTCATGAACGATTGTTCAATCACTTATATGGAGAAATATGCATTTAGTACCATAGAAAATGAAGCAATTATGCGATTTATTGAACACATGAATGCACATGCGAGGACAATTGCAAAATGAATGGTAATGCCACCTTTTTAATGGGTAGAGAATTAATTTATGTTTCTAATCTTTTGTCTGTTTATTTCATTATTGCCCCCCCACTGGCAAAATGGTCGAGGCTCCGATCCTGGATATGAACCCCAGTCAAAGATAATCCCGACCAATTTATTTGTGGAACCCGAATTTAATTTGGCGTAGGAAAACCTTGAAAAAGAAAATGTTGTTTTGGGTGTTTTGCAACATATTGCGTAAAGGACGATATGCGTTGGCTTTGGGTGCCATCTTTGTTGATAAGAAAGCCGCGGAAACGATGCTTGTTAATGAAGAACCTAGGAAATGTCAATTTTGTTCCACGGTGTTGGGGGAGAAAGGTCAACAATTTACTGCTTCAACCAGTTCGAGATCAATAACTTCTCAAAAAACTCAACAACTAACATCAAATTAACTCAAGTGACGACCAGTCACCATATTACAACAATATCAACCACAAGCCAATAAATATAGTGCTGAAAAAATTAAAGCAGGGCAGAAAAAACACCTGAGAATATTACCTTGGAATATCCAAGGTAGGAAAAATCACGAGACGCTCAAAAACTTTCACTAATTACCAAGATTGATCGCTTTGAAAGTCCAACCGACTCGCGTCGAACTAGTGTGGAAGTGGGATTCCGATATATACTTGTTGGAGAGTGACGCCTCGTGCGACCTTTTTTCCACCTTAGATTGCAATTGTGATGTCAAAAGCCGATGACGTTATTCACACTCAACACTTGCATCTCTTTGGCGTTGCGATGTTCATAATTGGCCTGGGGGACTTGTGAGCGATCATCGCTTTCAACGCGAGTCTTCTGGACTTACATTTGACAGACTTTATAAATCACTTGCTCCCTTCCCAACGATTGCTCTGTTATTGCACCTCTTTCTCAACATTCACTCTGCTGCTGCTCCTCGTCCTCTTTCTCTTTCTCCAAATGTATACAAATTCAAAAATGCCTATCATTGATCATGATCAATGGAGAAACATGCATGCCATACTTACTTTCATCATTCCAGCTCTGCTCAACTTCATTACGGTGAAGTATCAAGGGAGTTCCAATTCTCCATTTGAAACCCACCCCATCACCATGTTCTTCTCCATCTTCACTCTCCTTCTCTATTGCTCCTTCTCCCTTCCACTTATCGCTCATCCAACGGTCTTTACTACTACTTGTGGTGCCTACATCTTTCACCACCTCACTATCCTTTCCTTTTTACTCTCCATTGCTTTGCCTACGTCGTTGCTGCTGCCAAGCCTCTCCTTCTTTCTCCTCTATTTGCCATTGTTGATACTGCTCTGTGTAGCTCACTTATGCGGTCTCGTTCAGAAACTTATTCATCTAGTAAAGCAAAAGATTCTAGTATTCGTTTTCATCCACTTGTTCCACTGCCAGCTCCTTAGAGGAAGAGTGCCCCCGATTCTGCCATGAATGGTTGCTGATACGCATTTCGTGTTAGAATTGTAGTACCTGCTAGAGTTCATCTAGTTATTGTTAGTAGCCCAAGAAGAAATAAGTAAACGGCAAGCAGGAGAAAACACATGAGTAATGTTACATGTATAAGATGTTTACTTAGACTTGTATGCTAAGAAAGTCACTATGACAATAAATAAGAATTTTCATTTGTGTCGAAATATCGTATACCGATTTGAGTTCAAGATTATCTCTCCTAAACAGGGAATGCGCTGGCTGATGGTGTTAGAATGCACCAGAATTTGTGCTATCGGTGATTGATTGGGGGAAAAGAAGAAGGTAAAAGCCAAATGTTGGCTGATTGAAAGGAATTACAAGCAAATAAAAATTGATAGATCAAGGATTAAAACTTTTCATACAAAGCTACTCGGAGTTGATGTTTGCATGAGATAGAAGAATCATTATCCATGGAAATATCAGATAAATTGATAAGCTTATTAGGTGACTTGTCGGGTTTTTACACATGAAAACTTAAGCCCCAATTTTCAATCCTTCAACCCCAGATCCCTTGATATCCGAGGCAAATCTGAAATGAAACCTCAATTTGATTTTCAAATACCTTAAAAATACTACGTTGTTTTGAGTGTTCGCACATGATGTACCTCAACTTTGGATGCCACACTTGTTGTCAAGTAGACAACTTAACAGAGTGTGCTTTGTAGTGTACAGTATGTCCGACGGGCCAAAGATTGTGCTGGGAGGCCATTACTTGTCCATGAGCGATAGGATATACTTATTTTTGGGTAAGTATTTGGCCATTTTATGCTCGGTTTGAGAAGCACTTTAAGGTCGAAATTGATTTGATTCATGAATGGTTGTTTAGTCACCCATATTGAGAAATACGTCATTAGTACCGTAGACAATGAAGCAGTTACGCAATGTTTTCAGCATGAAAACACGGCCTAAACAATCGTAAAATAAATAGTGATGTCACTTTTTAAATAAGTAGAGATTTGATTTATGTTTCGAATCTTTTGTCTGTTTATTTCATTATTGCCCCCATTAGCAAATGGCCGAGCCTCCGATCCTAGATATGAACACCAGACAAAGACAATCACAGTGAATTTGGCTTAGGAAAACCTTGTGAAAAAAATGTTGTTTTGGGTGACTCACTATAAGAAAGACCTCATTCTTCGTGATCCTCTTCTTCTTCTTCTCTCTTTCTCTCTTCAGACTTTCAGAGTCCTGCAATTCGCGTTGATTTTTTTGTACGCATTGCATCGCTTCTTGGCTCCATTTCTCAGGCTTTCACTTTTAGCTGTGGCCATTGCCGAGCTCTCTCTTTCTCTGCGCGTGATTATCTTCGTTCGAATTGATGTCTCTTCACTCTTTTTCAAGGCATTCATCTGAGTTTACGATCCATCCGCGGCTGCAGAGAAACGACGGAACACGAAAGCAATGTCGGTGAATCTCACTGGACTTCCGAATTCGTCTCTGTCTTCTTTCGATTCCTTGGCAGCATCCAAACAACCGCATTGAATTATTTCTTTCAATTGAAGATAGTGTATACGTATGCGTGTCGTCAATGTGAGCCGCATTACCGGAGTTACTATGCGATTTTCCGCATTACCAAACATGAAGGCACTGTCGAAACTCTTATCCGGTGTGTAAAGCCGGTTCACCAATCATGAGTTGCGCTGCTTTTGATCATACAGAGCCACAAGATAGACCAATTTGTGAGGATGCATAACCCGATTGTAACAGCTCTGATTCAATTGAAGGGTGAGGAAATGACTTCGTGCAACAGGGTATGAAGCAACTGTTGAGACAGAATTAGGGAATACAACCCCGAAAGTGCCACACAAAAGGTAAAGACAGAAGGGGGGAAGCGCCTGGAGATATCAGTAGATAACTTGATCTTCGTCTGCTTGGGTATCCTGTATAAACTTGAGAACAAGCTTTATGAACAACAGTCCTTAGGTCTGGCTTGTTCAACCTGCATGTAGCTCGGATAGGAAAAATTCGGTGACGCCAACCGCACCAGAAAAACCAACTTGCAAATTGAAAAATAGTGGTCATGTTAAATCAAATGCTAGGAAAGAATAAATAATAAGTCTACACGCTACAATTCCCAGAATGGAGAAAATTCAAGGTGCTTATTCCACAGCCATAGATGTACCAAAAACCTCTCTCTCTCTCTCTCTCTCTCTCTCTCTCTCTCTCTCTCTCTCTCTCTCTCGGTTTTTGGAGAAAAGGGTCAGCAAAGAAGTCTCCTCCTTCAATACCACCCGCCTGGGTGGCGCTGCTGGAGCGCGCACTCTTCCTCTCGCAAAAGGTTGAGTGTTCGAATCCCGGGCGCCGCAGGGTGACTTAACCGGTGGCACGTGTGTGGTGGCTAGCACGTGTCGCCCCCAGGGTTTACTCCCGGCTGTCGGCCGTGCAGGGGTTCCCTGGGTTACCAAAAAAAAAAAAAAAAAAAAAAAAAGTCTCCTTCAAGAAAAATGCTTTTATCATCGTCCTTCCACGCTAGCCAGAATGCGCATTCGCATTATTTGCACTGCATGGCTAACTGCAATTGTAGGGTGTGTGCGCTGGTGGGCTATTAGATGGCCTTCAATTTATAAATATAATATTTTAATCGACTTTTAATGTTAACATACATAGTGATGATGGGCATTTATGTGAAAAAAGTCACCAAAATATTGAAAGCAAAAATCAAAAGCATACTATGCAGCAGTCCCATTATACTGTAGAGGGCAGAGTAGAATTTTAAGCTGAGCAAGTAAAGCAAATATGCCTCATAGTCATTGAGGCTTAGTTGCACATCTGTTTTTTCTTTCCTTTAACTTTCAATTTAGGGTGCTCATCCATCAATGCCAAAATGTTCTGTCACATGCGGTGAAAGAAGGTTTACGCATCAGTAGTGACTCCTAGCACATTACCCAATCCTAAAATAACAAGCCAGGGTAGGAAATGCATGAAATCAATTAGGGAGCCGTTTTAGTGTCTAATGTCAGGGGAGAAAAGGAAAAACTCCCTCTGGGGAACTTGAATTTCCAGATCCCTGGGAATCGATAATACGAGACATTATTTGAATGGCGTCGGCTGAATCCTTGTGGGGGAATGTAAAGAGAAGCAAACCACTCCCTGTCAACTAAGTTAATGAAAGAGCTGGATAATGATTCGCACGCGTCTTCCTTCGTTTGGGAAGATACGTGATCTGAAAGCTTACCTGCTTTCAGTTGAATAGCAAAGTTGGGGGCAGTTAGACTTAAGTTTTGCAGACATCCAAGTACGTAGTAATTGGGTTTTGACCAGAAGAGTACCATCCTCGTTCCGATACTCATTGGTTGAATGCCCACACTTGGCACCATCGGCACCATCCTGATCCAATTCCTCAGGACATACTTTCCATCTCTTAGCAGTTAACTTTGCATCAGCCACCTCCAAGTTATTACTCCCACTGCAAAAGCATCCACCCCAATGCTAAGGACGATGAAATTGCACTATCCTAAGTAGAAAAAGGAAGACCCGTTTGATTGAGCTATTTCAAATTACTTCCACATGAACCAGTCAATGATGAGGAAATGCAATTACACTTACTCAAAGGAGACCCAATTCTTCACTTTTAAGCTGCAAGCCACAAAAGAAACATACACTCGCTCAAGCACGTTATGTAATCACTAGCATCTCATTCAGTCACGCGAAAAGGTTTAACTTCAAGAAGGCAATGAAACCTTTTGAAGGAGGCAGATGGCTTCTTTGGTGGCGCGCTCCTCCCTCTCTGATATAAGTAAAAGGAAAAAGGAAACAATAAAAAGAAAAAGCATGAACCCAAGTTTCAACCGCCGAATTGACAACTAAGAAAGCGAAGGGATGCTGATGACAGCTGAGTGCTGCTCCATCTTCTTCGTCTTCTTCTTCGTCTTCGCTCTTCTTCATCTTCTTCTTCCATTTCTCTTTTCTCTCTGCGCCGAGTCTGCTCTTCAAACTCTGTCTCTGCTCTAACAAATGATGAAACTCCCGCGGTTTTCATTTTCAGTTGAAGTTCGACCCGACCGCCCGGTTCGTTTTCCAAAAATGACTCCACCGTTTTATTTTAACATTTTCCATTCTCGCTCTAAGAAAAGATAGGATTATGCTTTTTCTATAAAAGCACAAGATTTCTAATTCGATTACTTAGTCTTTAGTTAACAGAATTTCGAGTTTTCATTTGTTCGACGTGACCTTTTAACATTTCTCAATCTTCGATCTAGTTCCTCTACTTTTCATTTGTTCAATTTATTCATTATACTTTTCAAAACAAAGTCAAATCAGCCTTTTGTTACTATTTGAAAGTTTTCATTATTGCACAATTACCCAAATTTTAGAATATCTTTTAATTTCAATCCATTTCCTAAATCAACAAAAAAAAATGCTATCTTTTTTATTATTTTTTCATTTTTTTAGTATTTGTACATATTACGGTAGTTTCATTTAAAACACATTTTGAGTGATATTAGATTGATATTCCTACTATGACGTGGAGGGCGAATTGGGTTTAGGGGTACCGATTTGAGATATTTCGTGAGATGAAAATTAGTTTGAAGTAAATATGTCATAGGGCATTAATTTAAGATTTTCTATGAGACGGAAATTAGTTCCGATATGTCATGTGGGTACCAGTTTGAAATTATGAATGATATTATCCCTTTTAAGAAAAAATGTTTTCATAAGAATATTTGAAATTGATATTAGTTTATCTATAGATAATTGTACCTATATTCATCTAAATCTTGTTCCTATTTTTTAGATGGATAAATGTCCAAGCTTTTTTGTTTCGTGTTTTTTTAATAAATCTAGTTAAATATGTAAATTAGGAAATTAAAATAACAAGAATATCAACTTGATACTACTCTAAATAAGGTTTTACTTTAACTATTACAGATAAGCTAAGATATACTTATATAAAATTAACGTAATATTTATAAAGACCAAAAAGATAAAAATGTAATAATAAGATATCATTTTTTTGTTGATTTAAGAAATAAATCAACATGAAAAGATATTCAAAAATTTGGGCAATAATATAATTAAGAAATTTTGTAACCTGAAGAACTTATTTGACTCTCCTATGGAAAGTTGAGGGACTAGATAGAAAAAAATTGAAAGTCTATAAACTAGATTGAATCTTTAGGAATAGTTCAAGAACCATATTAAACAAATTAAAAGTTTAAAGATAGCATTGCACATATAGCCAAAGTTTATAGAATATTCTATCATTTTCACTTTTCCTTTTTTGATGCGAAGTTATCTTCATATAGTTTGCTCGATATATAGCGAGGTAGATGAAATAGAGCTGCATTTATGCATACGGTCCCCCTTCCCCAATTTCTTCTATTTGCAAGTTTGTAATTACGGGAAAAGTGTTACTAAAGTCATAAACCTATTGCATTTGTGCTAATTTAGTCTGGCTGGAAGAGCTACCTCACTTAGGTGAAGGTCATCCTCGCCTGGCTAGGCTAGGCAAGGCCGGCCCTCACCAAGGCCATGGCGGCCTCGCCGAGCGTTGCCTTGGCATATCTGGCCTAGGTGAGGTCGACCCTCACCTGCGCAAGGGCTCGAGCCTCGCGTTGGGCTGGGCGAGGCTCACCCTCGCCACCCATGAGGAGGCCCGACCTCGCTAGATTCGACGAGGTCGTGCCTCGCCCAGCCTGCACGAGGCTACCCTCGCAACCATCCGACGAGGGTTGAAGCCTCATCGGCCATGGGTGAGGCTTGACCTCGCCAGATTCGGCAAGGTCATGCCTTGCCCAGCCGCTAGTGAGGCTTACCTTCGCCATCGAAGGCAAGGGAGAGCCTTCGGCGACCGGTTGGAGGAAGAAGAAAGGGAAAAAAAGAAGAAAAAGAAAAGAAAAAATTAAATATATCATAAAAAGTTATCTATGTCATCGCCGGCGGTGCCACGTAGGCCGGCTGGCGTTGCCACATAAACCGGTCAGCGTCCACGTTAACAATATCTGGCCAAAATTAGCCGGAAGGACTGAATTAGTATAAAGATAAAATGTTTATAACTGAATTAGCACAAAAAAAATATTTAGGACTAAATTGATATCAATACAAATGATTTAGGACTTTTTTGACACTTTTCCCTTGTAATTATAGTAGGACAATATGTTGGGCGAATTTGGGGTTTACTTGCTTAACTAGGTGCTCTATTAGAGTCTATTTCATGTTGCCATGCAGACGAAGGAAATCAAACTCATCATTGAGCATATGCTTGCTTGTCTCATGGGATGTTCCAGTCCTTTCTACTTTCCCATTTAGGCAGATTTAACAGGGGAGAATCCGCACCGAACAGACACAAGGTTTACCAGCCTTGGAGTCCTGCTGGGGAAAAATTCTTAAATGATTTGAATACATGTGAGTTTTCATTTTTATAGAAAACGAAAAATTCTTGAAGTTCGACCCCACCACCCGGTTCGTTTTCCAAAGACGACTTGTCCGTCTTATCCAAATATATTGCATTCTTCCTTTAGGAGAGATTGGATTATCCTTTTTCTATAAACGCACAAGATTTGTAATTCAATTACTTAGTCTTTAGTTAACTCTTTTATAGAAAATACTAGGAATGAGCTAAAACTTGACAAGAAAGATGACTGATCTTGCTAATCTGTGCTGTTAAAATTCACACAGAGTTTCTTGATATCTATTACTAGCAAGTAATATGCAGCAACTCAACTCCCACGAAAGACACCTAATTTTCATGTTTCATCTTCTGCATATAGGGAACAATTATACTGACATTCCTACTGCAGGGGTGTTGAATTATTCTTATTTTCCATTTCGTCTTTGGTACAAGTTTGTCATTATAGTAGGAGAATATGTTGTGCGAATTTGGGGTTCGATTGCTTAACTAGGTGCTCTATTTTATGTTGCCATGCTAAGGAACGAAATCAAATTCATTACAGAGCATTTTCATAATGCATGCTTGTCTTAGGGTTGTTCTAGTTCTTTCTACTTACCATCTAGGCAGATTTGCAGCAATTGTGGGCATATCACCTCACAATCCAAGGAGGACACGAGGTTGATCGACCTTTGAGTTCAGTAAGGGAAAAATTCTTTAATGATTCCGGTAGACGTAACTAAATTGAACATGTATTAAAAGTCTATCGACCTTTGAGTTCAGTAAAGGAAAAATTCTTTAATGATTCCGGTAGATGTAACTAAATTGAACATGTATTAAAAGTTTATCGATCTTTGAGTTTAATAAGGAAAAATTTCTTTAATGATTCCTGTACAATAATTTTGATAAATGTTCAATCTAGTTTCTAAATTATTACATCTCTAGATTCAATCAAGACTCTGGATTATCTAGTCAATGGACTAAATTGAATATATATCAAAATTTCAAAAATCACATTACACATTAGGTTAAAGTTTAGGGATCACATTGAATCAATTAAAAGTTCAGAAATCACATTGCATATTTGGGCAAAGTTTCAAAAACTATTCGTGTCATTTCCCTTCTAGAATTGAGATACACCGAGCTCATATGTTCCTGATCCACGCAAGAATATCTCCAGAAAGATTGTGAATGAGAGAATGGAGTGAAGCAAATTCACCCAAACAAATGTCATTTTTACAGAAATTTGAAGGATTGAAAAATAATTTCTGCACAAGAATCGTGGAGAGTATCGATTCACAAAGACATATATACGCACAATTGGACAGGTACTCCTGGGTTTACAATATTGATGCACCAAGTCATTGAAGCACGTGACGGGACTCTCGGTGTGCACTTGGAAGTCCCAGTCAAAAGAAAATGTAACTCGTTAAGCACTTGATAGGGACTATGTCGACCTGTCCGGTCGACATAGTCCCACAAAAGAAAATGTAACTCATTAAGCACTTGATAGGGACTATGTCGACCTATCCGGTCGACATAGTCCCCGTCAAGTGTTTAATGACTTACATTTTCTTTTGTTTTCTTTTGTGAATCAAGTGCGTATATAATCTGTTCCATGTATAAATTGACCGAACCTCAATCTGTTGCTCTTTCTCAACATACGCTCTGCTGTTGCTCCTCATCCACTTCCTCTTTCTCCACATTTGTACAAATCCAAAAATGCCTAACCTTGGTCACCAACAATGGAGGAACATGTATGCCATACTTAGCATCATCGTTCCAGCTCTGCTCAACTTCATTACCGTGAAATACCAAGGAAGGCCCAATTCTCCATTTGAAACCCATCCCATCACCACGTTCTGCTCCATCTTTGCTCTCCTTCTCTATTGCTCTTTATCCCTTGTCGCTCATCTATCGGCCTTTAATACTGTTTGCGGTGCCCGCATCTTTCGCTTCCTCACAATCATTTCCTTTTCCCTCTCCATTACTTTGCCTACGTCGTTGTTGTTCCCAGGCCTATCCTTCCTCCTCCTCTATTTACCATTGTTGATATTGCTCTCTACACCTTATTTGTGCGATCTTGTTCAAAAACTCATACATTTGTTAAGGCACAAGATTCCAGTATTCCTCAATTTGTTCGCCCGTCGACTACACGGAGGAAGAGTGCCACCACTTCTGCCACTTAGGGTTGCTGATATGCATTTCATGTTACAATTGTAGTACCTGCCAGAGTTCAACGAGTCATCCTTAGAAGCACAAGAAGAAATAAAGGAAACAGTTGTAGGCAGGGAAAAAGGTATGAGTAATGCCATCTGTATGAGATGTTTACTTATGCCTTGTATGCTAAGAAAGTCCCCGTGACAATAAACAAGGGATTTTATTTGTGTTAGAATTATTGCACGTTGAATTGAGTTTAAGGTTTCCAAATTGAATCTCTCCCAAATAAAAAAAAACGTGATCGCTGATGGTGTTGAATGCATTAGAATTTGTGCTATCGATGATTGATTGGGAAGTAAGAAAAGAAGAAGATAAAAGCAAAAAGTTGGTTGATTTAAAAAATTCAAAGCAAACAAAAACTGATGAATCAAGGAGTAAACCTTTCTACACGAACCTACTCATAGTTGATGTTTGTATGAGATAGAAGGATCAGTTCTTACACACTGGGGATATTAGATGAATCGATAAAACTAAAAGGGTGACTTCTGAGTTTTTGCAAGTGAAAACCTTAAAACCCCAATTTGGTTTTGAAGCACCTTAAAAAAAATCGACGTTGTTTTGAGTGTCCATGCATTGTGTACCTCAACTTTGGATGCGACACGTGTTGTCTAGCAGATAAATTAACAGTGCTTTGTCGATTGAAACCCAAATCGATGTCTATTATGTCCGACGGGCCGATGATTGTGCTCTAAGGCCATATTTTTTTCTATGAGCGAAAGGTTATACTTGCTTTGGGGTAAGTATATGGCCATTTTATTCTCCATTTGATACACCATAGGTCGCAATGATTGATTCATGTATATGGAAAAATCCGTATTTTAGTAACATAGGCGTTGAAGCAACTATGCGATGTATTCAATACATGAACGTAGAAGCGAGGACAATTGTAAAATGAATAGTAACGTCGCCTTTTCTAATGGGTAGAGAATTAATTTATGTTTCTAATCTTGTTGTCTGTTCATTTCATCATTGCCCCCTTTGGCAAATTGTCGAGGCTCCGATCCTGCAAATAGAGTGTACGAGTGTGAGTGAGCCATGCGAGATCGCGGCCCTTGCCCTTCATCACTTGCCGGTTGAGGCTAGGTTGACAAGGGCCACCGCCACTAGCCCCCGGCTCAAGCTTTGTAGCCCTTGCCGCCATGGCTTTTCGTTTGTGCGCGCATGTAAAGGCGGCGACTCCGCCGAGCCCAATCACCGGCTACATTGTTGAACAGTCAACGATAGCCGAGTGCTACTATCGCCATTGCCTCCATTTTTTGTTTCTTTCGTTAAGCCTTAAGTTTCCGACCTCATCCTATCTAATAAAAACATCGGACGATCGAATGGTATGGGGATCATTTTTTTTCTTTTTCTTTTTTTCTCCTGTTTTCTTTCTTGCCCTTACGAGTTATGATCTTCCCGGAAAAAATTCGTTTTTTCCTGTGGAGAAAAAAAAACACAAAAAAGAAGGCACTTCCCTCCCGAAAAAGGGGAAAAAAACAAGAAAAAGAAAAAGTACCGACACCGAAGAAGGTGACCCGACCACGTCAGCATGTCTTGTCCAATGACTCGGCCACGTCAGCGCCCTATCCGCTTCATCTCCCTCCTCGACCACCATCACTTCGCTCCCACCTCCATCGCGCTCCACTCCTGACTGTCTGATACCTCTCGTCGGAGTCAAGAAGACCCATGAGAGAGGCCGCAAGAAGAGACTTCTCTCTGCGGGTTTGAGAGGCACACCCTGAGGTCCCACTCCCGCTCGATTGGCGTAACCTCCTCAAATTGCTAATTGCGCAGTTCCATCGAAGCTGGTGCTTCCATAATCTTGCTCGTCTCCAAATTCTGGTAACTGGGTTCCTCGCAGCGTTCTTTATCTCTTTCTGGGTTTTCTGTTTCTTTGATCATCGACAGTCGTAGTACTGTAGAGCCCCCTGTAGCTCAAAATGTAGCCTTTGCTCTGCATAAGCTAGTTCAAGAATGGTCAATGCTTCGCCACTAGAGCCTTCTCCGCTTGCGCTTTGATTTTGTGTTTTTCTTGCGGGATTCTTACGGTTTTTTTAAGAGAATTAAGCTCTCTGTCTTGTTGATTCGCACCCATTTCAGGGCCTCATCGACCGGAGTGTTGGTGGGTGTAGATAATTAGAATGGCTTGCTCAGTGTCCTTAACATCCCCCATTTGCTTCCGCAATGCAAACAACGCCAAGACTGCGCTGATTGCTAGCCCAATCAAGATCATGAAGGTGATACCGAGGTCGAGGACATTTACCCAGTTCGCGATTCCACCCCTGTCCACTGCGGCAGCCGACTTTGCTTCCGTGGACGGCACGACCATCGCCGTCATTGGTGGCAGCTCGGTGGCTGCATTGGCCGCCGTGCTCACGCTGACGGATCCAGAGAGGAGGCGGCAGCTCCAGGCAGAGGAGGTGGGCGGTGGGGACAAGGAGGTGGTTAGGGAGTACTTCAACAACTCAGGGTTCCAGAGATGGAAGAAGATATACGGCGAGACAGATGATGTCAATAAAGTCCAGCGTGACATAAGGCTTGGGCACTCCAAGACTGTGGAGAATGTGATGAAGATGTTGACTGATGAGGGGTCTCTTCGAGGGGTCACCGTCTGTGATGCCGGGTGTGGCACGGGGTGCCTCGCTATTCCGCTGGCAAAGGAAGGCGCTGTTGTGTATGCCAGTGATATCTCCGCTGCTATGGTCTCCGAGGCTGAGAGACAGGTGAATTTTCAGTCGACTGCCTTTCTCAGAGCTATTGCAGGCACATACGATTCCTGAATGATAGATTACTAATTCTATGCGCATGCTTTGCCATTCATTCACTGCTTCTGTTAGAAAACTTATAGATTTCCAATTGTGTATACAGTGACAAGTGCATGATCAGATGTTTCCATGGCAGTACTTCAAACCTTGGGCTGCTTTCAATTGACTCTACATGATTGATTAAGCTTGTCTCTTTTGTCTCATCACCATTTAGAAGGCAGCTGTTATTAACTCGGGATTGGTTTTGGCAATCAGGCAAAAGAACAGCTTCAAATCACCAACGATGACCAATCACCTCCTCCGACTATGCCAAAATTCCAAGTGAGTGATTTAGAGAGCCTGAAGGGGAAATATGACACAGTGATATGTTTGGATGTTCTCATACACTACCCGCAGAGTAAGGCAGATGGGATGATCGCCCACCTTGCTTCACTGGCAGAAAATCGGTTGATTCTGAGCTTTGCTCCAAAGACATTCTACTACGATCTGTTAAAAAGAGTAGGGGAGTTATTCCCAGGACCTTCCAAGGCAACAAGAGCTTATTTGCATGCTGAGGCAGATGTCGAGAGAGCATTACAGAAGGTTGGGTGGAAAATAAGGAAGAGAGGCCTAATCACCACTCAGTTTTACTTTGCGAGACTTGTTGAGGCTGTTCCTGCATAGAGGCAATGGAGTGAGTGAGGTTAAGTTTTGGTTTTTTGACTTGTTAATCAGGTTGTAGTTTTGGAAAAGATAGGAGGTTTGAACATTGATCAGAATTTCCTCTGTAAATTAGTTATTCCAATTCGAACTCCTTAATTAATAAATTCTCTTTTCATTGACATTGTTTTATGTATTCAAGTAGGTGTTTACATTTCATGCTGCCAATTCCATTCACGAAACTCTTGAAGAAGATTCACATTAGAAGACACCTTCAGTTTTTTTTGGTAAGGCTAGAAGACACCTTCAGTTAACCCCTCAGTCATCTAGAAACAGCTATAGGAAGTTCAGCTGATACTCTTTAGGAGTGTTACTGAAACCATTCCGTTAAATTTGAGTAGGGTATTGAATCTTTCTGAATTGATTGCCCCGGGAACAAGTTTGGAACTTTATCATATTCTCCTTGCAATAGTAGTGCTTGATTAAGAAACTCCTGAGAGAAGCAAACTCTTTTAGATTTCTGCTGAAAGGCATTGATTATGACGAGTCTTCCTACTCAAGTCAGATGTGATGTGAAGTCGAGGTTGTTTTGGATTAGGCTGAATTATGCTTGGCTATTCTTTATGGATGTGTTTTTTGTTCCCCATTTTTGGCTACCAATCATCACAATGCAGGTTGAGGTCCCCCTCTGTAATAATAAACTGTCCCGTATTACTATACGAAAAACTGGATTTTATCAGGACCAAGTGAGCATGTAGCGAGTTAGCTACATAAACGGTGAATGATGCTGCTATTTGATTTGTCTTTCTGATCTGCTGTTCCATGAGGTAAAACATCATTGCCCTGTTTGCTTGACAAAGCAGATGGAACCGTGTGCCAAAGTCATGAGAGAAGAAGAAATGATAGAAAGGTGAGCTCAAAATATTAGCTGTAAAAGAGGGCATTGACGTGATCACTCCATTTTTTGCGAACTCTTGGAATTTTTTAGAAGCAAGAAAACTTATCAGACAGGCTGTTGCATCCTTTAATCTTTCTTTGTCAAGGGTCCGTGCACATAAGAATGCTTGATAAGGTTGCTCTATCTTCCTGCATTAGTCTCTCTCTCGACAGTGGTATCTAGTTGGTTCATCGCCCCTCCTGATAAGAAACTGAATAAAAGTAAGAAAAAGAAAGCAAAGTCGGTTTATAACTGAAAATTTTATCATGTGGTTTGTATAATTTCTCAAATTCTTTAAACTTTCCGTGTCCTATATTGATTCTCCGTATTGGTTCTTCTAGAATGGTAGCTCAGCTGGTTGAGATGAGCGAGTGACAACTCAAATGTTGGTGTGACATTGCAACAAAGAAACCTGTTCTCTCTCTCTCTTTGCACAATTCTTATGTGTCTATCTGCTTTGTGAAAAACCTGTGATTTAAGAGCTGTTGAGTTTTTCATCAAAATCATTGACTGTCAAAAACACCGCGAGCAGTGTAAGTACAAATACGACTAATTTCCCAATAGAACCACGAGAGGCAATGCTCCTCAAACAAAACAAATATCGGAATTTTGATTGTCCCCTTTGCTTGCATCCTGGTGGTAACAAAAGGGAGAGGAAGATTTTCCGTGTTTTAGCTTTGTGTTGCATCATGCCTTTTCTCATAATAGAATTGTTAAGTTTCTCAGCGATCCTGTGGCTGCCAATCTTCCGCCATGAGATGCTATTCACAGTTGTCTCATAGGTGCCAGTAACAAGCATCTGGTTCTCTTCAAAGTCATTGTACTTCTCTTTAGTGAACAGCTTCCATTTGACATTTCAGTCAGCAGCCTCTGCTTCTTCTTCTTCTCATGCCTTCATCTATACAGCTGTTGCCTGCAAGGATGGCCCTGATATAGATATTGTCACCTATGGTGTTGATCTGCAGAACCATGGATATCAGGTCCGCAGCACGATCCTGTACTGATGTACCTCCCCATTTTTTGGTTCCCCTCGCCCAATGCATTGATCATTGTTGACTTCGTTTCATATTTAGTTAAGCAAAATGAAAGTAACCACAACAACAAAAATCCATATTTGTCAATAGCAACAATCCACAAAAGATGAGCACGTAAAATAAAATGAAACAATAAAAAGTTCAAAAAAACCTAAATTATACAACTTCGGTCCTCAATCATCCATGAAAAATTGTTCCAAATTCTAACCATCTGAAAACAACAGAAACAACAAACATAGTTAATCACTTAATAATAGTTTTAAATTAAAATTACAATTAATTAAAGTAAAATAATTACTAGAAAATCTCACCATATATATTCATTCCACTTTAACTCGTAAACTCTATTTACCGATGATAATCTCCTTATTAAGACAATCCATATCTAAAAAAGAAAAGAAGAGATTAAATAAAATAGTCGCACATTAATATACAAAGGAATTACAATATAAAAAGATATAAACATCATTTACCTAACTCAAACTTTTCTGCATTCTCGATGCACTCTTCAACATTAATCGGCACACGACCGGCTCTTAACCAATCTTGAGTGCAAATCAAAGCTTCTGCAACTTTAGGAGTCAAAGAACTTCGAAAGCCATCAAGCACACGATCAGATGTACTAAAAGCCGACTCTGAAGCGACAGTAGTTACAGGAATAGACAAAACATCTTGAGCCATCATAGATAGGATTTTATATTTTGAGCCAGTAGTCTTCCACCACATCAAAAGATCAAGATCAAGATCGAGAGCATCTTCCCTTTCATCTTCAAGATACTGATCAAGCTCAGATTTGTTGTCATCGTACTCTTTTTTCATCGAGTACAAAAAGGTTTTCCTCCAAGCTTGGATGTCATACTTCTTGTTACCTTCATTATCATCGGCATTGGAACCATTATTACCAGCACCCAGACTTTGGACACCAAAATTTCGATCACTTGAAGCAAGAGAAGATTGCTCATAAAATTCATACAAACGCTCCAATGCGTTCTTCACCTTATCATGCATCTCATTAATTTTTGTTTCATCATCACAAATTTGTCCATAACAAAAACTCACATAATGCAACTTTTTTGTAGGATCCAACGCAGCCGCAATCAACACCATCATATTCACTTGATCTAAACTCCCGTAGTATTCATCAAATTTCTCTTTCATTTTCACACCCATAGCTTCAAGTTTAGGATCCGAAGAATCCGCCGCATCTTTTAAATATTTATACAAAAAAGTTATCCCCTCAAAATAATCATTTGAAGTAAGACGTGAACTCCCCGACATCCGATTGGTGGCATCATGGAACTGTTCTAGAAATTTGGAAAGAATAATGGCATTTTCCCAATCTTCATCTCTAGGAAGATCATGGTTAAGGTCCCTTGCGAAAGATAAATAATCCTCTTCCATCGTTTCAAAAGCTTTTCTGAACTTTATGGCGGTGTCTAACATGAGGTAAGTGGAGTTCCATCTAGTGGCGACGTCAAGACAAACCGAACCCTTGTAAGCGATCCTTTCACTCTCAATGCAAGATTGAAATGCTTTGGCTCTCATTGGAGAACTCCTCACATATCTAACCACGTTTCGGATACGTGCGATAGATTCACCTACCATAGCCAAGCCATCTCTCACAATCAAGTTCAATATATGAGCGGTGCACCTCATGTGTAAAACATTACCATCTAAGATCAATAACTTTTCTCTTGAAAGTTTTTCCTTCAAATAACCAATTGCATCATCATTTGAACTAGCATTATCCATGGTAATTGTGGACACCTTTCTTTCTATTTCCCACTCCAAGATGCATTTCTCCACCATTTTCCCAATCTCCCTACCCTTATGACTATGCATCACCACAAAATTGATAATTCTTTTTTGCAACTTCCAATTTTCATCAATAAAATGTGCAGTGAGACACAAATAATTCACATTTTGAATGGAACTCCATGTATTAGTCATGAGTGCAATCCTAGACTTAAGCTTACCAAAGTAAGTCTTCAAACAAGTTCTTTCACTGAGAAACAAATTCATGCAATCTTTAGCCACTGTAAATCGGGATAAATGTTTGAATAAAGGTTGTAACTCAGTGACAAACTCACGAAATTCAACACGCTCAACCAAGGAAAAAGGTTGTTCGTCAACTATGATGAACCGAGCAAGCATGTGCCTACAACGATCTTGATCAAATGTCCATGTTGGTAAAACACTACCGGCACTAGTATCTCCCCTTGCATTACCGGCCACGTCTACATTACGTGGTGCAAAGAATTTTTGCTTCTTATCTACATTGCGAGGAAACTTCTTGCACATTTTCAAGTGCTTCCTCATTTCAGAAGTACCGTTACCAACACGGTACACATACTCAGCCCCACAATGAATGCACTTTACCTTATATGCTTTTTTAGTCTCCTCAACTAGGATTCTTGCATAATGATTCCAGCAATCGGATGTATATTGCTTCTTACGAGGAGGAAGACGAGAACTAGGTACCTCGTTTGTCTTGTTTGTCGCACTCGCGGATGGCCGTTCTTCACCTTCATGGCTCGACGATTCCAATTCCGTGATCGGACTCGTCTCATCATATCCCTCCACCTCCATTGACATGTTATCTTGATACATCAACTTCACCTATACACAACAATTGAATAATATGATTAGAAATTTCAAAATAGAGATCAAACATTCATAAAATAGCAAAATAAACTTCCGTACATAAACATTCCATCAAACATTCAGTGTACAACACATAGTGTCGATGACATTTTTCCTGTTCAAGATCAAGTTCAGAGTACCAAAAGAACATTCAGTGATCTGGGAATCAATATGTACTACAAAACCAAAGTTGTAACATCCCAGACAGCATGACCAACTTTAAAGATGTTACCATTTCCTACAAAGTGGCTGGAAAGAGAACAGCAAAAGCCATTCTCTCTGAGCATCACCTTAGTAAGATATGGGGTCAAACTGTAACATCCCAGACAGCCCTATTATTTTGTACTACTTATCAGAAGTTCACAGCTGTCTAGTGATTTTTGCTCGAAAGTTTGAGGGCAGGACGACTATAAAGGGGGATACAACAAATTCATAAAGAGATTGACATATTTTCTTTGGTTGAGCCATGTCTGCTCGATGCTTGAATTTCGGTACACTTAACTGTAGAATCTTAACAAGTGTTGAACATATGAACCCAAGTCGTTAAGCTCATTTACTGGTGCAAGTCATCCCTGGATACCCCATATCTGTCGGTCTTTGGATCATTTTTAGTTGGCTGCGCACTGACTGCCAGATGCTCAACTGTGCATACATGAATTGTTCCGATATATCCCATGATTTTAAGGTGAAATCTTCTTGGCATCTCATCGCATTCTCCGGCTCCTGGCCGTGCACCGACTGCCAGACTCTTCAAGGTACAGAATCGTCACGAGACCCACGCACACACCCAATCGTCAAACAGGCATTTCTTCAAACACGTTGTCCACGAAACATATTTCGGCTTACAAAGAAGCCCTACACAATCTAGACGCACCCGTACCATGTACATAGCAAACCAGAGCTCAGCTTCAAAAAAATTTGCTAAAGCTTTACCTCTCGGAGGGAGTGAGCCGCCGGAGAGGAGTGAGTCGCCGGAGAGGAGACGTTTGCTTGCAGCCAAGAGGGGAGAGTGAGAGAGGGAGTTGAGTTTCACGAACGAGAGAGAGTGAGAAAGAGAGAGAGTCGCCGCAGCAGAAGACGAGGAGAGGCGGGCTTAGGGTAAACAGACTGTAAAAAGGAGAACTTTGGGTTTTTAACATAGATCCGGTTCTCCGTTCCCGGTTATTCGATTCCAGATTTTCGATCCTCGTCTCGGTTTTGCTAGGGAACTGGGAACCGAACCGCACGGTACCGATTTCACCTTTTCTGAAACCGGTAACTGCGAGAACGTGAAATCGGACCGGTTCCTATTGCAGGTCTAGTCCGGTTCTCAATTTTACCCTTGATCTATGCTCACCCCTAACTTTTCATAATCCACGATGTTAAATGTATATCTTTTGCCTTTCTATTATTTTCTCAATGGAGAGCTTTTTTAAGTCTATATATTGGCATGTTCTTTCCTTCATCGTTAATTTCAATAATACGGAAGTACTTTAACAATATGAATCGGTTCAGGTCGGATCGGGTATGAATCAATAAATTTGTATTATGAATAAAAAGATCATTACTTGGGTTAATTGACCAATTTGGATAGGATCATTTTCGATTTGACTCGACCCAACCCAACCCATCCATTTAACAGATCTACATAAAACCGTGCCTATCAGCGTCGCGTACGCGATGAGGACTGAGATGATCCAATTTGAAGAGATTATGGTGATGGTATACGTGTGCCTGAACACTACTTGAAAGCCCTCGTACGAGGAATTGGGCGAAAAATCTCTTAAGCGAAGGAGGCTCTCCATGCCGGAATTGACAGAAATAGTTGATGTTATAGCCATTGCTCCCTGCAGGATATGATCACAATCAACTTTGAGAGGTGCTCTTTGAGATCCTCTCCCTTTGGAATTGCTCTGGGCGATTATTTTACCGAGAAAAATTATCCCAAAAAATCCTAAATTTATTCGGTCCTAAGCATTTCAATTTCGTCGATCGAGTCCTGAACCTTTTTACTTTTTTACGTTCTTACCAATTAAGTCCATCCGGTCAATTTTGGCCGAAGTTCGCCGGCGTGGACACCGGCCGTCCTACGTGGCACGGTCGGTACCGGCGTTCCTAATCGCCAGGGCATGCGAAGAGATGACAAAGACAATCTTAAAGATAATTCGCGTTTCAATACTTCACGCGTTGTTTTCTTTGAACCCCGATCCGAGGTCTCGACGAGCAGTTATTCGTCGGGAACTCGCGACGTCCTAGCAGCGAGTTCGATCAAAAGCCTCGGGAATGGAGGACTTGTTAGCTGATCTGACCAGTTTGCTGTGATCACAATGCGAAACTAGCATTGCCTTCAATGGAGTTTCTGATGGAGAATGATGATTTAGTTTCTCATTAAGGCTTGTCATGCGGTAGGGGGGGGCGTCTTTTACAATTGGCAAAAAGATTTGCGCTATCCATGCAATTTTCAAATTTGGTTTTCCTCCTCTCTACTTATAGATATTTACAGATTCACCCCCAACTTTTTTATTTCGGTAAATCAAAAAACGTAACAAAGAGACATAATTCACGACGGCTTCTTTTTTTTTTTTACACGAATTATACATCTTATTGGCATACTGATATGGGTTAGTACTACGAAAAACGCCAAAATTGGTACACTTATGACAAATTTACCCTAAACTAATTTTACCCAAACCGGTAGACCTAAGATAAATTTACCCTCATTTAGTTTCCGTTAATTTGATCGTCAAATTGCCGAGTTGGATTACCCTTAGCAGTTGCCGTGTGTGTCAATTTGGGGTTTTGCCTTTCGTTTGTAGCATGTGTACCAGTTTATAATTTTTTCGTAGTATAAATTTGTCACAAAGTTTGGGGTTTTCAATGATCAAAAAAATTAGTTCGAGGTGAATTTATCACGGGTGTACCGGTTTAAAATTTTTGGTGATCAAAAAATTAGTTTGGAGTAAAAATTTATCGTGCGTGTAAATTTCGTGATATTAAACCGTTAATATTTATTGCGAATTTATTTTGTATGAAGAATAATATATTTTAATTTATTTATAGCTGATTTCTTTTTTCCTTATTTTGATGGTGATGGCCGACCGCTACTTTCTTCAGATCGGTCTCTCCTCGAACGTATAAAACCGTAGCATCCAGAGTCTCGGGCTCTCTCTCTCTCTCTCTCTCTCTCTGTAACTGTGTAACAGCAAACTAACTTCCCCAGTCGCCGCCGCCGCCGCTCGCTCGCTCGCGCGCACATGGCCGCCGCCGCCGCCGCCGCCTTCTCCGGCGCCTCCCCTCCCGCGGCGATCGGCGGCATTCCGCCGGAGGCGTCTTCGGTCCGCCGCTCCGCCGCTCCTCTCCCGCACTGACGACCCCCCGCCCCCCCGCCCGCGCGCGCGATCTCGACATGCTTGCCCCCGACTGCTGCTCCTCCTCCCCGTCCTCGTCCGCCTCCGTCTCCGCCGCCTCCGCCGCCCTCGCCCTCGCCCCCCGCCGCCGCCGCAACCTCCTCTTCTGCCTCCTCCTCTCCTTCGCCTCGCTCTACTGCTTAATCCTGTACGGCACCAGCGTCGAGAGCTCCCTCGAAGCTACCGGCGGCTCCTCTCAGGTGAGTTTGGCTCCCTGCCGTTCCTCGGCGAGTGGCGTTCGGTGTTCGGTTTGGTCTCCGGAGTGAAGTTGCTTGTTAATTTACTGATTTTTTTTCTGGCGGATTGGTGATCGCTGGCTTTGGATTCTGGCGATCTGCCTCGAGGTCTCCCTTTTCTGAGTCGAGCTGGTCGCAGCTTTGACCACTTCAGTTTGCGATTGTGAAATGAAATGGTGTGAATGTCGCAGTGAACTGATCGCGACGTGCTTGAACAGCTTTCCCTATCGATGACACTTTGCTTCATAAAAAGAAATTGACTCAACTGATCGCCGTGGTGAACAGCTACATTCTGCTTTCAAGAATTCAACTGGAGTCGTCTGTGCATAACGTGGAAGATGTCTGAGTAGCTCTTCTTTCTTATTGCGTTAGTATAGAATTAAGTGGCCTTAGATGCCACGGAGGTCAGGTGTATGTGATTTAGCAATATCTGTACTGGATGCAGAAGGCTGATGAAGTAACATCGGGATGCAATTTAGGTGATAATCTTGCTTGAACAGAAGTTTAACTAGAGATATTCGAGTAAGCTGCTATCTAGCTCCACACCAGCTGGACGGTATGCAATTTAGTTGATAATCTTGCTTGAAGTTGTCGATCCTTTAGCTTCTCTTCTATAGCAAAATGATGCAGTTTAGTGTTAGTTTGGCAGCTAGATTTTTGAAGTGTTGCATGCATACTCTTTGGAGTTCCTCAATAGTCACTTGTACCTTCTGTTTTCCCCAGACATTAGTAGACACATTTTCAGCATATCTAATTATTATGCTGTCGAGAGGCATGTAAAGTTGTCACATGTTCCTCGGTATGCTAAAGGTGTTGATAAGCTTGATGTGAGAAATGCCTATATGGAGGTATCTCTCATGACAAAAGTCGAACAAGCATTGTTTCACATGAGCTTTCACCAAAAGATTAGCACACTTTTCTTCATCTTTTTATGTCCTATGACTTTGTTACATGTGCACTGATGGATTTAAATGTGCTTTATTCCTCGGTAAAACTATTGTATTTAGTATTCCGAGAAATACAGGCTCGAAAAAGTTTTGAAGGATGCTGCAATGAAAGACAGAACTGTTATCTTGACAACTCTAAATGAAGCATGGGCTGCTCCCAACTCCACCCTCGATCTCTTCCTCGAAAGCTTTAGAATAGGAGACGGAACTCGCAGGCTCTTAAAACATCTGGTGATTATAGCCTTGGACAAGTGGGCCTTTCTACGGTGTGTTGCTGTGCATACTTACTGTGTTGCTCTAACAACTGAGGGAGTTGATTTTTCGGCAGAAGCATACTTCATGGCCCCTGATTATTTGAAGATGATGTGGAGAAGGATTGATTTCTTGCGTTCTGTTCTTGAGATGGGGTACAATTTCATCTTCACGGTATGTGAATATCATCTCTTTTCTGATATACATTTTACCTTAAGATATTTGATTCTTGATTCGGCAAATAAAAATTACTGATCACAATCACAATGCATCAAGAAAAATGGTACTTGTGCTTGAGTTGTCAAAATGCAATTTTACTTGTGTTGTGATAGGTTATAGCATATATTCAGACATGAGAACTAGTTCACTTTTTGTTTGTATTATGTCTGATCCACATCTAGACAAGACACTCTACTGATACACAGTCTCCAACTTAAGATGCCATGCTCAACACAGCTCCTATCTAAGACGGTTGTAGATGTGCTAGGCAGTAAATGAACTACTCTGGTACTGATATAAGGAGGCACGAATTCCTTCTGCCTCCTACCTTTGAACAAGTACCTGTCACAATATACTGCTGTTGGTGAAGGTTATTTATAGGAAAAGTCTGTGAGGTACAAAAGTTAGACTTAAAAGAATGTTTATTTGAAAATGTACAGAAACCAACAATCTCAGATATGGGAAACTTTTACAGCCTGTCTCCTCACATGTTCTAAGTGTGCGGCATAGGGGTTTGAATTAGTCAAAAGCTAAGAGCACTCATGAAGTCTTCATTTTTTACGAAGTCAGTAGTGGTTCTGATTCTTAGGCTAGTTCGATGCTATTGGCGAAGGATGAAAGCTAGTTTCTGCTGGAAAGCGTACATATATAACAGAAAACTGGACAATCCTGATTTTAGTTGTCAAAGTTAGTACCACAGTTCTCTTGTTAATGCAAACAGTTACTTTGCATCTCAAAATAAAGGATCATAGTAATTATAGCAACAATAGACTATGACAGATGATGAATTAAAAGACAATGCCTCTTCTGACTTATTAGTTTGTGATCCATTAAATTCTTTTGGGAGAAGTGAGTAGAAAAAAAGACCTTACAAGGCATGGAGAGAAGGGGTGGTGCCAGCCCATATACAAACTAGCTCCGGAAATAAAAGAGAACTCATTGTATATAGGAGGAACAATTTCTATCATGGTATATCAATCTATGAGCCACTGAGTTAAACTTTGAACAGTTCGTCTTTCATTAATTAACTCTAAAACTATACACTGCATTGTATACGTGGTGCCAAAACTGGAAATGAAGGAAGCACACTGAATCCAGCGACTAGGAAATTCCTGCAAGGGATAAAAGCAGGTATAGATCTATCTAAGTCTAGTTCGGTTGTGCAAAGTACCCCACACATTCAGTCTGTCATTTCTTCAGATTTCTAGTTCGACCTTTCTGATTTTGGACACGATTGTAGTTAATTCAAAACAAGAGATCGGTAATTAATAACTTCACGATCATAATGCCAGCAATTGCTGCAGTGTCCTTTCTAGAAGGCCAAAAGGAAAGAAAATTAGTAGAGTGGTGTCAAGAAATAGAAGGCCCTGTGAGAATGAAGAAAGCCGCCCCTGTGCTTAGAGGGCAAAAGGCTCTCAACTCTTTCTTCTTGGTTTTGTAGTAGCTAATCAGTTGGCACACGCTATGTTCTGGGGTTTTTGGATCTTTTTCCAGGTAACTAATTATGCCTATGGGTTGCACCCCCTTAGTCTCTAACTTGGTATTTAAGTTTGAATGGTAACACTGGAAATACATTAGAATCTTGGGTGACTTGCTTCCCAATGCTGAGTGATCAGCTTCATCAACTATATTTTAGCTGCAAATGGAGCAATGATTGGGGATCAAAAATCATTTTTAACATCATTTATTTTTCGCAAAATTTTGTACTCCTAGTGAGCGCATCAAATGGACATAAATATGTTGATGGGCTTGATACTTCTTCCTTAGAAGGGCAGATGGCTAGCCGTCCCTTACACTAGGTTCTTGGAAAATATGTCTGACAACACCAGATAACACTATTTGCCTATAGCTGTCGTTATCTGCTTCCTCAAGACAAAATCAGTACATTATATTTTTGCTTATGAAGCACATTCAAGTCTCAAGAGGAGGAAATTTCTCTGGCGTGTGGGAAGATGCCAGTAGCCCATTGCTAAAGATTCCCACTCATTTCTCTCTTTCCACCCACCTAAATAAAAGAGAGAAAAAAAAGTGATGTGACTTTGTTCCCTCTCAACAACCTTTCCTAGCATTGATACCGTTTCGGTTGTTCTATATCCAGGATGCTGATATATTGTGGTTTAGGAACCCATTTTCGAGATTCTTTGAGGATGCAGATTTCCAGATTGCTTGCGATCATTTCCTAGGCGACCCTTACGATATTCAGAACAGACCCAATGGAGGATTTAACTTTGTGAAGTCAAATAACCGGACAATTCAATTCTACAAGTTCTGGTACTCATCACAGGCAATGTACCCAGGGTACCACGACCAAGATGTCCTTAACTTCATCAAATTCGATCCTTTCATCACAGATATCGGATTGAAAATGAGATTCCTGGATACTATGTACTTTGGTGGGCTTTGTGAACCCAGCAAGGATCTAAATCAAGTGTGCACAATGCATGCAAATTGTTGTTTTGGACTGGACTCCAAGCTTAATGATCTTCGAATGATGCTTCAGGATTGGAAAGATTTTATGTCCCTAACACCAATGTTAAAGAGGTCACTCAGTTTGTCCTGGAGTGTTCCGGACAAATGCAGGTAATTTGGGTCTTTTGAATGTCTATCAGTTTTTCTTAGTGGGTTAATTCCCTCAATCATGTTTTGCATATTTTCCTAATTATTATTTTGACCTATTTTTTTTCATTTCTTGTTAGTCTCGAAGCACTCATTCAGTATGGTTCGCCAGCAAACAATGTTCGACGGTATGGTTCACCAGCGAACCATGTCCGATGACGAATGCTACTCTAGAATGGAGTTGTAAATGCGCTCAATCTTTTTGAAGCGAAGGTATGCATGTTCCCATGTAGAGACGGTAGAAATTCCTTGTGCACATTTGCACCTTTATACATAGTCCGACAGTTGATTCACTGACATAGTTTCTGGGATAGATTACTTTTAATTGAATGTACTTTAGTAGAGGCATACAGATACGATTCATCTCTCGAGGCTCGTGTTTCTGTTTTTTTCCTTTTCAATGTGATAAAAAAGAAGGAAACTGCGTGACTATCTCGAACTCACATTTTAAGGTCAGCAGCTCATGTAAAACTGATCCTTCAACCTTCAATAATGACGGCTGTGTCATTCAAAACATGTTAATGCATCCTCAACCTCGAAAGGGAGGACTTTCTTAGTACTATCTTGTGTTCTGCACGTACCACATGCAAGATTTTTTTCAAATCCGCTAAGAAGCTCGGAGTGACGCTGCGGCATGTGAAGATCAGTCTCGAACCATCATTGATGATGTAGTATATATATCACCGGTGACCTTTCTATCAGAAAAGGCGTAATTGGCCAAGTGGCCAGGCAAAAAGGCGAGAGTTAGCTCTTTTGCCCAATATGTTCAGTAGTTTACTTTCTTGTCCTTCCGGTCATCGGTCCCCAACTTCTGTTATCTCCAATATGCCAACTTGACCAATTGTTTCGCACGTAAGTTCGATCCACACATAGAAACCTCTCTTCAGTAGTTTACTTTCTTGTCCTTCCGGTCATCGGTCCCCAACTTCTGTTATCTCCAATATGCCAACTTGACCAATTGTTTCGCACGTAAGTTCGATCCACACATAGAAACCTCTCTCTCTCTCTCTCTCTCTCTCTCTCTCTCTCATGTGCGCGCGCGCCCACGCACACCATGTTATTCTGTAAGCCGAAAAACTCCCCATGAGTTGACAACGTCAATGACTAAAGTTCTGTTTTTAGAATGCTTTATATTGCTGATTGACCGGAAGTTGGGAGCCTTCGAGATTAACTATGAACCAGAAATTTCTCTCTCAAGCCAGTGAACTTTAAAGGTGCTCTGCTGTCTGCATTGTTCCATTTTCACATGGCCATTGAAGATCGACAAACAAGTATTGAGTGGTTTCTGTGAACAAAACTAGCATCGACGGGAAAGAGTACGGTGGAACTTTAAATTCAGCTGTGATATCTGAGTGTACAGAGGCCGGCCGTCACTTTTGTATAGAGGCTGGTCATCACTTGCCCTTTATACATCTATCAACAAACAGATGCGGTCTCAATCCATGCTCCACACAATATTGATACGGAGGAAATGTCGCGGAAGAGCTGAACTTGTGTCATCAACCCCGACTCGTGACATTGATCCTTGTCCAAAAGAGCAAGCCGAAACTCTTGGTCCGCTTCAGCTGGAGTACCTTCCCTCAATTCATGCTCGCTTCCTGCTTCCCACGCCTCTATAAAACATCATTATCGGAATCTAATTGCATACGGCTTAGCAGAACACCTTGGTCCCAGATCTCGAGGTACCTGTGTCCGTATATAGTTGCGCAGGAGAAGAAATAGGTTATCAGCCCCACCATCCCAGCACACACAGCAAATTCATAGAAAAACAAGTTTAAGATCAGAGAAAACAAATATGATTTGTACAATCAAAGCCGATTGACAGCAAAGTCGCTCTGACAGACACAAAAGCTGATTCTGTAAGTGATAACATGCATTATTTGGATGTACCCCAGCAGAGTACCCCAGCACAGTTCTCAGGTACATACGGATCCTGGAATACTATACAGCCCAGTATAACAGCTGACAGGCTCATTTAATTGACAAAAGAGTAATTGTGTAATGCATTATGCTGCGGACACTAGAAAACTACATGAACATCATTAAAATAATGACAAACACAATATAGAATTTTCAGTGATTTGATAATTCAACAGGGGGACATCGTATATGATTACGTGAATCCCGGGGGAACAGAACTAATATCTTGATTTTCAATATTTCAATTGTCATGATACTAGCAAGAAAAATTGCTTCACCAAACCCAGCATGAAATGTTTCAAGTTTGGGTTGGGTTGCCTCCGTTTTTTTCTGAACTGGAAAGAACTTCCCGCGCACCCGTTCTTTTACTAAGGTTTTCAGGAGGGTCAGTTTTTGCTGGGTTCACTCAGGATATGGACCAACCAAAAGAAAGTAAAAATTTCTGAGTACGTTAGGCATACAAAAAACTGAAATAGACATGTCAATTTAGATACTACGGAATCTATTCCGAGGCAATTTACACATTTCGATGCATTTTATGCATTTTCCCCCCAAAAAAGCTAGCGAATGATGAACATACGATCCTACTCAAAACACCAAATACCTGTCTCCATTAACTTCAATGCAAAGGAAACGGCCGTGTCGCCATCCATCTTCAAACTGGCCAAACCAAATATCACCAGATTTTGTGTAGAAGCGCCCTTCACCATTGGCCTTCCCCTTCCAAAAGTTTGCAAACCATCGGTCGCCAGTGTGAAAATAAAACCACCCCTGCATGAGCATTGAAATGGTACCATTACGTTGCCTAATAAGTACCTTAAATGGTCTAATTCATATTCATATCTGGTGAATGAATTTTTAACAATTACTGATCTTATGATTGAAGCAAAACATATGAAACTCGATTTACCTAGAAGCTGAAAAAAGAAAAAACTGAATATCGCAGAATTGATGAGACAAAGAAATAATTCTTACAGACATTAGCAGACAAGACACTTGCATTTCTCACAAAAGGTTCAAAATGAGCACATTGCTTGCATCTAGGAAGTGTAAAGAAAAGCTCATCTTTCAATCTCAACATCTCTAGAACATAACAAGCCGTAGAAAATTGTGGAACCATTGTTAAGTTATGTAAAAACATAAGTTGTTAGATGAAAGCATGGTTTGTGGTTAAATGCTTGAACACTTTCCTTTACACATAAGCTATACCTTTGGCCTACTACTAAAACATAGAAATGAATTATACATGGGGAGACATATAAGGACAAAGATATTCGAACACAAGATCAATTGTTCTAATACCATGTAGAAGTTGTGAGACCACAACCGACTTATCCAATAGCTTAAGTAGTTAGATGGAATGGATCCAAAAAAGTAGTTAGATGGAGGAGTGGCTTAATATTTAACCGCTGTTACACAAGTCAAAACAGATTCATCCTTGAAAAGGAATATAACACTAGAAATTTTAAATTAGCAAAATGATTTAGAACAGAAATTTGCCAAACCTTTCCATGCATTACATCATCCCTCCAGGATCCCTGGAACACATCCCCATTGCTGAAGCAATACGTACCAGAACCTGACTTCTTACCATAGCGCCACATACCATCATATATGCTTCCATCGCTGACAACCAGACGGCCCTATACATATTAATCCATGCGCCACAGTCATATGCATTCTTCATTTATCACAAAAAGTACAGCAAAGCCTTCTTGGGGGCAGTACCTTTCCTTCTGGAAGACCGCCCTGGCATCGTCCTCGGTAGATGCCTCCTCTATATTTCATCTCCACATTAGGATTCCATGTTTTTGGAGAAGATCGTTCAGCTTCCTGCGGCAGAACTAGAACCTTGAATGGAAACCACCACAATCTTTGTAGCTATGTACCGATTCTTGTCAAGAAATACAGATGGTGCGATTATGTTGAATTGTGACCTCTTATTTCAGATAAGAGTACATTACTATGGAAGGAGATATTAGCAAACTTATGCTTAAAGAAAATATTCCAGTTACACGATACAAATTGCCAGGAAATCAATCGTACTGAAATGTGATCACGATACAGGAAAACTGGAATTGCTGGAAGTTTCTCAAGCAAGGGCGACAAGGCTAAAAAATTAGAGGACACAATCTGTCTTTTTCCCTAGGATCCATCACACACCTTAAAGACCAGAATTATTAATTTATAAGAGAAATAAATAGTGGAGAAAAAGAAATTCATAAGTATAAAGGTTAACATCATTAATAAACATAACTAACACTTCAACAACAGCAAACAAATAAAAGAAAAAATATGATAACATGATGCCACAAAACTTAGAAGAGGACTGATATTCATTGCTATTCAGATAAGATAAAAAAATCATATTGAAAAGGGTTTCTGTTCATCTTCATCTTCAATACCAAATCCAGGCAAGCCAACTTCAGTTTAATTATATTATTGCCGTATTAAAAATCTAGCAAACAACAATATGTGAAGCAAGAGGTGTTTATTCAGATATCCTCAAGAAAAGAAGATATATGAAATATCTTAGACATAGTCACTTCTCTTGATCACTCTTAAAGATCAAGAAAATAGAAATGATGTTCTGCCTGCATGCAAAAGATGCTTCTTGTGCCAACTTTAAAGCCAAACTGAAAAACAAAACGCTTCTCGAAACAATTTCTACTGCAGAATTTAAAGAAAAAAGATTACCAACATCAACGCCGCACGAGCAGAAAGATTTCCCTGTTTCTGGTGAACATCTGGACGTTTTCCCTGTATCAACGTTGACGCAGCATCATAGAAATCCTTCACTGCTCCAAACCCTACATCGGCCAACCCACTCCAAGAAGACGCACTTGAATCATCAAGTGGTTGAGCTTCCACAACATTCTCACTTTCCTGAATTGCATTTTGCGCTGAATTTGCAATATTCTGACTGTCTTTCAGCTCATTTGAAGGCTTTACACCAACTGGAAGCTGAAAGACGCTCATGGTATTAAGCATTGAACTAGAAGAGTCATGTGCCCTTTCTCTTGCCCACTCCCGTGCCACCTCATATCCAGGTGTGAAGTTCCAAGAGTTAAGTGGCTCTCTTTGAAAGGATGGACTTCCTAAACAGGGAACTTTAACCAATTTAGTTAGGAAAATTCATATATAGAGTCTAACAAGCAAGTCAAGGAAGACAACACGCACCACATTCAGATTTTACGTGCTAAAATTATTTCCTAATTACCAGTGCATAAAGTAATGTAAGGATATCATACAAGAGTACTTCTATGTTATACCTTCAGGAAGTCGATCATCCAAAATCCGCAACTCTGCATTGCTCTCTGAGAATTGAACCTCGTCTTGCTCATATCTTCTGCATTGTCCATTAAAAGCACTGTAAAATGCAAGAATTTATAGCTAGACAGCTAAAGCTGTTGCAATGAGAAAGCTCTCAAACCTGGATGAATAGATTTCATTGTTTTCTCCTTTGGCTGATGACTCAAGCTCTCCAGAATCAAACACAGATCCTTGTCCTCTACCATTTACAGCTACACCACTTTGCACTTCATCTAAGTCTAGCACACTTGTCACTTGAGAAGGATCTGCTGCTTCAAATGAACTTTTCCCCTGACTTCCGTTTAACTGTGGCTGTTGCTTTCCGAAAAGATTGAAGACAAAAGGGAACCTTTGAGCTAGTCTGGACAATATGCTGCTCTTCCAAGGGTTCCCATCTCCATGACTGATTAGATGGTACAGAAGTCAAAACTCAAAATAAGAGACATAATTTTGGCAACGAGTCCTTACGTGGTGATACCAAAGTTTCTGCTGATAGAGATGCTAACAGTAGAAAGAAGGTAAAACCGCTCGCTCGTTTTGATCCAAGGACGGAAAAAACTCTACTTGACTCATAACAAGTTAAACTGCAAAAAAGATGAATTAAAAAAAAAAAAACTTGGCCCCAGCAAGAAACTTATTCCAGTTTGAAATAATTAGAAGTGATGACTACCGAGTCAAAATGTCTAACAATGTCAAAATGATTATTTCACAGATTCTACACGCATCAACAGAGCAAAGAATGTCCATTGAATTCTAAAGCCTCTCCAAAGCTGGAGTAGTGTCATTTATCAAGATCTTTATTTGCCTTAAACTATTCCAATGAAGGCAAGTTGACAGTCCTTTTTCCATAAGATGGAACCCAGTTCAAAATAGATAAGATACTAATGCATATGCAACATATTGAGCTTTTGCTATTCCATTAGGACTCTTACCCTACAGTAACAACTGTTGTTACCAGCACATTCGCATCCAAAGTAGGCTCCTGAACCACGGAAACAATAACTTCCTTTTGGTATCTTGTAACTTGACGAAAAGTTTCCAAAAAGGCTTTTAGATTGAGTTGGTTGCCACCTGAACTGGTTAGGATGCATATAACTATCCCATTAAAGTCCTGTAACCAAATAAGAGGGAAGAAAAGGGGTAGCAAACAATTAGCAGATAAATTTAAGCAGCATGTGAGAAAAGAAGACGGTTAAATTCATCACAAAATTGTAATTCATTATTTTTATTTTTCCATTGAGGGAATGGGAGGGCTTGGGACACTAACATAGCAATTGTTACTTGGGCACAAAATTAGTATTCTGTTCAAGGTGGCATCCAATTTAAGAACTGCCCGCTGCACTTGAAACGCTAAGTTCTGAAGTAAAAGAACATCAGCATTACCTCAACACCATGACTAAGAAATGGGCAGTCATATATCGCTTGCAAAATTGAGGTTTTGATGTTGTAACCACTACCAAATCCAATCTTTCCTTCTTTGCATCTTTCCAGGGCCTGACACAGTTGCAAAGCCAAATTAATGAAAGGAAAAAATATTAAATAAAAAAAAGGTTTGTCATGTAGAGCAAATAATGAGTTCTTATATAGATAGCAGTGAGACAATACTGAGAAAGCAAAAAAGGAATCGTCAGGATCCGATATTAACATGAGCATGTATTGGAACTCACTCCCATGACCTCAGTAATATTCAGTTCTTTCGTACTGTTCTGCATCAAGTCCAAATGCTTTTTGTGGACATCCTGAAGATACCAGTTGGTAGAAAATGAAAGACAAAATCACCAATTCCAGGAGAGAGACAATGAACCAGAAAGGGAAACTTACAGATGTAAGAATAGAGATAGCATTTATAGCCAAGAGAACCGCATTATTTGCCATTCTCACAGCCTCATCAAGCGTAACCAAATCTTTTTGAAGCAGCAGGTCGGTGTCAATATCTGCAAGACTACATTCCATAAGTGGGAACCCTTTTGAGCTGAAGCAGTGACTATTAGCAATGATATGAGGAAATGTAGAATAAGAAAGTTTCAATTGATGAGATCTGCAGGTTATGAAGTTGCAGTTAAATGGATTTAAATGAATTTACCACAAGACATCAATTTAAATTTCTTACCGAAGCTCTAAACAATAGATGGTTTAGTTTCACCCTTTGTATACCTCTTATATTTAGATCGAGCAAAATGAGTTAAAGTAGCTTAGTGCATCTATAAACAGAAGTTAATGACAACTGGATATTCGAAATAATATAATTGCTCCTTTGACTGAACGCTCTCTTAAGTCCACTGCTACATTATATTACTAAAACCCATTTTTAAGACTGAGGAACAACAGTATGATTTGTTCTAGCAACCTCCTCAATAATCCTAAACCATTTTACCTCAGGACAATTCCAGCTGAAATTCACAAGCAATTATCTATTAGACAACAGGCAGTCAAAGTAACTCCAGACTATTAAATCTTATTTTATCACAATGTCTTTTTTTTTTTTTTTGTTAAGGGTTTTTTTTTTATCACAATGTCTAAGTATGTTATCCTTGAAAAAACAGAAAGATTACTCACTTATGCAAAAAGCTGTATGCTCTTTAAGTTTGTCAACCAAATCTTTGACCTGCAGAATAATTTTGTAGACAAAAGTATTAAAACACCAACCATGAATGCATAAAAGAAAAAAAGAAAATCTGTCATTTGCAAGATTAGCAATGAAGCCCTATTTGGAGGATCCAACAAATCCATACCCATCAATGTTCCTCTCCATAACATTGTTTAATCTTTTCCAATTCAAATTTTTGGTATTCTGAGCATGAAATGGACAAAAGCAGATGTTACCTCATCTTGCCGCCTTCTTCCTTCAAAGCTGAAAGGTTTCAGAAAAACAGCAACTGCAAATCCATTTGCAGATTTGACTCGTCTCAGGATATCCAAGGCTATAGTATGATCCAAGCCATATCCTGCACTAGCAACCTATCAAGAGAAGGGAGAAAAGAGGGAACATCACCAGCAGTACAAAAATTTAAGGAAACGCATTAACAGAATCGGTATATGTTATTGTCTTGCTAAGAGAAGGATGTAAGGTAACCTTAAAATATTGTAAGCACATTTCAAAGGCATGTCCGTTAAAATATTATAAGCAACTTAAGTCCTAATATGATGGCATACCCTCTGTGCACTTTGAAATGAGAACCATTCTATATTCGTGCATTCAGCTCCAATGATTTTTGTAGATGCAATTTGTAAGCCTTTCATCAATTTCAGAGCACATATTTAGCAAAAGATCTCAGTGGTTGGATGAAGGTTTTGCAGAGTAAGAATTGGTCATGGACCAAGTCTGAGAGAAAAAGGGTCTAATCTAACACAAAGGATGTCTCCAAGTGAATTCTTTTGCAAAATAAAATTGAGACAAACGACGCAATAAAATGTGCACCTGTAATTATGGAAAAAATTAACCCACTTCATGCTATCTGCCTCATGTTACCATAATTTGTGCAAGCTTAATAGGAAGACTTGATTTGTATTCATAGGAAATAAACCATTACAACCTTCAAAGTGCATAGAGGGTACGCCATCATATTGATTATATAGAAAGCATAGCAGAATAATAACAGAATCCTCACAAAGAAAGAGTTCTAACTTATAGTTGAGGAATGTACAAACAAGAATTATAGCCTTCGGAGAAGACTGCATGATATGTGGAGCTTCCACAAGACTGGGAGAAGCATCTGCAACAAAAAAAATCAGGGATTTAATGATATAATCAGCAGAAAGTAAATGTTTATGCAAATACTTCCCCCTATGTGCCACAAAGATGGTTCAATGTAAACTGCCACACTGAAATTGAAAGAGTAATCATCCCAAAGTATCATTATCAGACTCAAATTTTTCCCGTAGCATTGCTGTGAAGCTAAAGCTAATTCACTTGTTTCTTGCACTGTACACTTCAAGCTATTGCAATTTACAACCTACATCTAAAACCATAATCCAGCAAAACCTAAATTTTGAGGGAATTAGATAAAAGTTCGTCATCTAGATTAATTCCAAAGTTACCGATCAGGGATCTGTTACTTCTATAGAAGCATGGGCAGTTCATTTGGAAGCTGATTCCCTTATTTTTCATGGGGCTAGAAACTAAAATGAGAAATTAGCTTTTGATGTCTTTATACTGCTGTCTCTGATTTCCTCATTTAGAAGCTGAATCCCTTATTTTTCACGGGTATAGAGATCACAGAGAAAGGCTTTTTATCATAACCGTGTCTTTGCTTTACTTAAAAAATTGCATAAACAGAAGCAGAGAGATTCTCCCAGAAAAACGTAGAAGACTTCCAAAAACTGAAAACTCAAGTCACTCTTCGTTCGACATGAAATTTTCCAAACACTCATCGGTCCATAAACAGGTGAAAAGATGAGAAACAAATGTAGAAGACCAATAAGGAGCCCTCTTACTCTTAAGTGGATGAATCAACAGCAAAATCAAAAGTTCTAATTTGGCTACTCCTCTTTTCTTTCTTTTTTTTGACATACAATTCTAATTTGGCTACTCAATCTTTGAAATTTTGAGCAGTTCATCCCCTCGGGCTAAGAAAAAAAGAACCAACTTCAGACATAAAGGACACAGTAACCTAATTGACCGGTAAATTAGCACATTTAAGCGTCTTTTGCATTCCAGGCATCTAAAAAAGTTGGTATTCAAGCATCTAAGGATGTTTACGACGGTATTAGCAAATAAGGTACTCCATAGATTTCACGCCAAATCCTTGAAATTTCATGTCCCCATCTCTCAAACTCTTCTAGATGACTGGTACTATATATTCGTGGATGAAAAAGATGGGATAAGAATTGACCTTCGTAGTTCATAATAAAATATAGATATGTACTATGTTACATAAGTTGCATCCATTTTACCTCAACTGCTGAGTGTCAAATGATGAAAACTTTTTCAGTTGCGGTATTGACAGTGATCCATTCATAAATCACACATCGGACATCTCTGACTGAGCTCAAATTTATGAGCTCCTTAGAATGAGAATATCGACCAGCCTACAACTTTAACTGTGATTATAAAAAAGAGTTTGCATGACTCCACTTATAAGTTTTAAGCAATGAAAAATCCAATCAGCCTTTCTGTTTTATCACTAAACAAACCTTATTGGATTAGAAACCAATCTAAAGAAACAAATAATAGGAACAGATACAATAGAATCACTGCAGAGAACCAGAAATTAAACCTTTGTCAAGTGTCCGCTGCTGTAGTAGCACCTTTGTTGGATCATTCCTTATAATATTCCTGCAAAATAGTAGTTTTCTAGATGATGTACATGAATATCACATGAAAAATTGGTAAAGTTCTAGAATAGCTAATCGGCACTTTTCAATAAAGAACATCACCAATAAATGCATTCAATCACTAGAAAAATTCTCTGATCTGGAAGTCGCCACTTTCTTTGTTAAATAAAATCAAAGTTCCCTTCCTAAGTTACTACAATGGTAGTTTCCCTATCGAAGATCCTAGCATTTACCAAAGATCTATCAAGTCCAGCAAAACATGTGTGGCAACATACGATTGCTAAATGCAGTACGAAAAAAATTTGAAAACCGTCCTGATTATCGACTAAGCTGAACATGCAAACTTCTACAAGTCAATCATTATCGGGCTTCATAATGTGCCCTTTGACATGTGCCAATGATTATTGACGACGCTAAACGTGCGATCTTCTGCGACTCGATCGTGTGATTTCCATCATCTTGGGAGTCCAAACTACTGGGTAGGTAACTCCGACGGACTACCACCTCAATGGATCCAAGTCCAACAATGTCAAACAGCGATATAATCCCATAGAAAGCACCGAACAGACCACCACTTTTTAAAAAAGAGTCTTTGACAAATAACTTAACCACAAGTTCATATCTCCTGAGGTTGTTCATTTCGTAAATGTCACTTCAATGTGAGACTCTTATCCTCATCGTAATACTTTCACGTCAGGAAACCTACGAGCTACCGATTATTCATCCTAAGCTACGCTACAAAGAACGAACCTATCCAGATGAAGCTTTTAGACATACAACATCCATCCTTTCAACTGCTATCCTCGTACCAAGACAACCCAACACCATTCCAAACAGAGCATCGAAGTGTCGCCAGAATTCAAAGAAGAGAAACGGGTATTACCAGAAACGCACGGATTCGAACCCAAAAGGCGAATCCAAGCAGAAATCAAGAACAGCGTCCTTTCGACTGCCAACGCCAATCACCTCCACGAACTGTGCATCCCCGCGGCCGCAGCCCACCTTCTCGTCGTCCCCAATTTGCTCCCCGTTCAATCTAACCCGAACGGAGAACGGCGCGGCGCCGGCGCCGGAAACCTCGCACCTCTCCCCCGAACCTCCGCGCTCACGGCGAGACGACGGAGGGAAGGAGAGACAATGGGGTCGGAGACGACGGAGCGAGGGGGGAGGCGAAGCGGCGGCGGCGGCTGCGGTTCGGCAGGCCGTTGCCGGGCTGAGGGGGAGGCGCAGCGGGCGGGACATGGCCGGACAATGCGGCTTTTTCCGTCGGGTTTCTTCAGGCGAAAAATCCGATCTTTGGTGCGAATGTGACGCCGGAGGCTGAGGAGTGGTTCATCTTTTTTTTAGCTCGGAACTGAACTCTCTGAAGCTCTCCCAGCACAGACTTAGGTTGATATCTTCAATGGTTCCGAGATTCAATTTTTTGAAAACCCATGTTGAGTACTGTGCCTGATGGTTTGAAGGATTCAAGGGCCCATTTGGCAAATTGCTAAATAATGAAAATTTTTGAAATTTTATTCTCAGAATCAGTTGAGGAACAGAAATTCATTTATTAAATTTTTTGTTCCGGAGTACAAATTTGCAAAAAATTGTTCACAGAATCAGTTTTTGAACAGAATCAAAAAGCAAAAAAAAAATTAGTTTCTTGATTCTAGGAACAATTTTTCCATTTCTGATTCTTCTTGATTTTCTTTTTCCTTTTTAGTTTGTTCTTCTTCTTCTTCCTGGCCTGCCGTAGGTCGGCCGCCGGTCACCGGTCACAGGCCAGGGCCAGCGAAGGCGTCGTGGCCCTCGCCGCCTGGGCGAGGTCAGCTCGCAACCGCGATAGCGAGGCCTCACCCAGCCATGGCAAGGCCGACCTCACCGTTGCGACTCGGGCGAGGGAGATGGGTTGCGACGACGAGGTCGACCTCGTCTTGGCTGGGCAAGGTCGAGCCTTGCCCAGCCTGGCGAGGCCGACCTCGCCGTTGCGACCAGCGAGGGCCACAAACGCCCTCGCCTTCCCTGGCATATGGCTAGTCGTCGGCGCCAGTGATCGGCCATGGCAAAGGAAGGGTAGGGAAAGACAGAAAGAAGAAGAAAAAAAAAAGGAAAAAATATTCAAAATATTATTAACAAAAAGAAAATTTTGTGAATGCATTTCTGTTTTTTTTTATTTATTCTATGAATAAACATTTTGGGTAGTTACTAAATGCTTTCAAATGCTTAGAAATTATTCCCGGACACGGAATAAAAAAAGAATCACTTCTTAGCAGAATCAGTCATCGAGCACGGTATCACTGCCATGCGCATCCTAAGTGTTTCCATAAATCAGAAGCCGAATCCTAGGATTTGCGAAACTAAGATGGTAGAAGTGGGCACCAAGAATTGGGCTGATATGGAAATCGACAGGAAAGTAGAGAGAAACGGGAATGAGCGAAAATAAAATCAATTCATTCTTAAGATTCACTCACGTGGGACCGGCGGCCCTCCGTTAATGGTTGTGGTGATTCCTCTCTCACGAGCGCGCCGCCCGTGCACTTTCTTCCACATATAAAAATTGGCTGTGGTGAGCGTCAATGATCATGGCCAAAATTCAAAAGAGCTGGGGACCCTTGCCTGGTCCGACGTGGGCCATCAATCGTGGACACGGCCGCTCGCCCTTGTTTTCTTGTCGTGATTTTTATTTGATGTCGATATGTTGCAAATTAGCAGCCACATTCGTAAAATATGTCCGGCTTTTTCCATCTTAGTCATGCCATCCTATATTCTCAAACTAATAAGTACTTATGGCGTACAGGTGGTGGACCTAATTGAACAGTGTAAATAGCATAAAAGACTCGGATAGTAGGAAAAAGAAGATTAGAAGATCAAATCGCACAAGGCAGCGAAATTTCGAAGATCAAACTCGTCCATAGCCCTAAGAAACACGGCTCTTTCGTGGGCGGGGAGGAAAGGGGAAAACAGGCCGAGATCACTTGCCAATGCTATTGCTTTTCATTTCCTTGCACTCTTCTTGGACAGAAGGGGAAGGCTTGAGGGGAACTCGATTCTATTCATTTCCCCGAATTACTTCTCATTTTCATGGGCAAATTTTGGTGAATTGGAGATGCCCCACAAAGCTGCCCCACGCCTTGTGGGAGCAATTCCGTACGTCTGGTTCCCTCCCTTTCAAGCCATTTGAGATTTCTTTACCTTGCTGATATCCCCTTTTATATTCACTTGAAAACTCTACCTAGCTCAAGAAAATTTTATTGGATTATATACCATGTTAGACTTCTAATCCTTCCAAAATAATAGCAAAAGGCGAAACATAAAAATACAAAGGGATAATGACACAAATAGTCCCTAAACTTTGGCACAATATGCAATTTGGTTCATGAACTTTTAATTTGTTCGATATAACCTCTAGACTTTAACCTAATATTCATTGTGGTCCATAAACTTTTAATTTGTTCAATGTGGTCTATGGATTTTTTGTATATGTTCAATATAATCTCTGGACTTTATGAAAGCGTTTAATTTAGTCCCTAAACTTGAATTAATAAAAGGACTATATTGAACATTTTCATATATTTCAAAGACTAAGTTGAACATATATCAAAAGCTTATGGACGATATTGAACAAATCAAAAGTTCAGAGACTGCATTGCACATTAGGTTAAAGTTTAGGGACCGTATTGAACAAATTAAAAGTTCAGGGACCACGTTACACATTGAGTCAAAGTTCAGAAATTATTTATGTCATTTTCCCAAATATAAAGGCACAAATTTTATCGGTGGACAATCGGCACAAACTCTCGATTCTCTAACATAATGGCACAAATTTATGTCCAGGAAACAGTCTTTGGGCCGGACTTTCAAATGTAAAAAAGAAAGGGCACGTATTCATGCTCTAGGACGATTTTGGCTTCCGTTACTTCAATGGCCGATGAGCGGCTACGATCATCAACATGTCGATTCACATTGCACGTCGTGCCCATGTGTCCATGGACGAAGTGCCTAGAGCAAATAAATGAACGATAGTTGTATGGACCGAATGATCTAATAGATGCATTAGTAAGATTATCTAGCCCACTCGTTATTGCTTTCGATAAGCACTATCCCAGATTGTAAAGCAAAATGCTATGGTTTTGTTCACTTCTAGCACTGTTTATGTACGATAAAACAAAATAGGATAAAATTGTCCCATTGGCAGACAAACATGCCTTACTCTTGAGACATTTGAAACGTTTATGTGCTATAATAATCTCATGAGCATAAGTTTTATGTTTTTTCTAAGACAAGTCCAATCGATCCTAAATATATAGTACAAATGTCAATTCATTTTAAACTTTTCAATTTTATTAAATTAGTCCTAAATCTTTGCACGAAATTACAATGTGGCCATTCCGATCAATTTTTACGGGAAATCATTGATGTTGTAATTTAGTCATCGTTGACCGTACTAAACGGCACATCGCCATGTCAGCGATTTTCATGAAAAAGAGTATATTAGAATTTTTGCGCAAAGTTTTGGGACAAAATTAACAAAATTGTAAAGTTTAAAATTGAATTGGCATATGTACAAAAGGTTTATGATGGATGAGAAAATTTCCCCTTTGAAAGTAGGTGCTACAATTTCCCTAAGGATAAAAATTGCGTGTCTGTGTGTTTTTTTTTATATGTTTAGCCTAACAACAAAAAAGTGTTAAATAATAAGGCATGCCTAGATTGACTTTTATTTTGTTACATTCTATATAATTTAAATTTTGTGGCTCACTTACTTTGACTTTTTAAAAACCCGAAATTCATGAATTTCACAACACTCAAGTGTTGGCACGTAGGGTCACCAATAATTTTTTCATTATTTTCGGAAATTTGAATAAAATTTTAAAATTTTCAAGGAAAAAGAGAAAAAGTTTTGGCTAAATGCAAACAAACATGTCCATAGTCCTAAAAAAAAGGCTATTATGATCTCTCGTATAAAGAAGCTATAATATAAAACAATTATGTATATGGTTTATAAGGCAAGGTAGGGAGGATAGTTGGTGGGACGAGAACAAGTAGGGTCCGTTCGTGCACGCCCAATGAGCATGTCGACATAATCGACCCATTCCTGCCTTAGAAACTACGGATTGCTGATGTTATTTGCCCCATTTAGCATTGGCTGATGTGGTACTTGTTGGGAGTCTAGGATGAGTTACAATGTCATCTCTACTCACATTATACGTACAAACAATAGAAATGCTTCCCTTGATACCCTTCTGATCAGAGCATCAAGACAATGCATGTAAATATTGATCTACAACTCTTGCAGATTGAAGCTGGAACTCTGGACCACTATATTGCATGGGAGGAAGGTGCCACAAGGGTAGGACACTACAACTTGCAAAATGATGATTAGAGGATGATTAGACGTGAGGATTGTTCTAATTGGGTCATAATCTTATTTATGTTGCTTCGTTCCGGGTATTTTGCTTCGAAATTCGATTAATGAAGATTATTATAGGCATCATACCACATATTAACCAAACATAAACGATACATTATACTTCTTACCAGCGTGAGATGTTTTAAGTAGCAGAAATATCCTTTCACAAACATAGCTATTTGTCTCGATTCATGCACATAGCTTAAATTTGCAATCATAGTGAATAATGATGAAAATATTTTCCGTTCATTTATTTTTATGAGCAATACAAGCGATCGTTTTTAAGTAATAGTTTTCAAATCAATCGTTTTCCATGAAATGAAAAAAGTTTAGGCCAGTTCAGCTTTCTTCATTTTTTGCATGGGATTTAAGCACACTCAAGTCACTCACTCCCTAGTCTTACATCTATTGACTCTTTTTTTTTTCCTTTTGTTTCGCTCTGTAAAGTATTAGCACTCCATGTTGACCTGGGAACCAATCCGGTAACGCGTCCCCGGCCCCTTCCACCCTAGCCACCACGCCGCATACCACGGTCTTATGTACATTCAGTAACCTCTTACCAACACTAGCGTTGCCACTCTAGGATATGGTAAATTTGACAAATGCCAAGAATACTTATAGAGAATTAGATTCAAAAGGTTACCTTAATCAGTTCCAATATGACAACCAAGAAAAAGAGGGCATAAATTAATGATACTGTAATTTAATGAGAGTGCACCAGATTATGATTGCTGTACCATAAGCCTTTTATTCGACTGGAAAAGAGGGTAGAAATCATATCCTAGTATATGTGGTAATCTCCAACTAATTCATTTACTTATTATTGGAGTAGCATGTGATACAAATCCTAGATTGGCTTTAGGACGCTAAATCCTTCAAATATGCTTCGAAAATAGTTACTATACCCACAGCATTAATTGCGCCTAGATGTAATCAAATTTGGCATGTTTTTTTTTTGGTAGGAAAATTTGGCATGCTGAAGTTGGATAAGATTGGAGTCCATTGACTCTTTTGAACTGTGCAGACCCAATTAATTGCCCGTGACGAAAAGAAGTAACCTAATCCCTCCTGAAATGGCCATTTCATTATGACAAATCTGTCATAACATGGTATGTAGACCTGCCCCTAATTCTAGTTACCAAGAACTCAATACCTTCCTAAATGGATTTATGAGGCTAATTTCGGGTAAACAATGTTTGCATTTCCGATGAATAAAGTCGCGCTCCGTGCTGATTTGGGCGCAAAAACATGATTGTTCCGTCGGGCGAGAGAGAGAGAGAGAGACGAGCGGGCCCTAAAACTCTCAATTGAAGGAGAGAGAGTTTCAAGACGAAAGTTGAGGATCGATCTACAGATTAAAAGAGTTAAAAATATAGCTGTTCAGTCAGGAGAGAGAGAGAGACAAGCGGGTCACGGAGATTTTCAAGACGGAAGCCGTGGATCAATCTACAGATTAAAAGAGCTAGCCTGAAGGTTAGGATTCTTAATTACTCAAATCTTTGCTGCTCTATTGATCAAAATCTAGCCATCATTCATCTTTCCTTTTCTTTCTGTACTAATCTTATGTACCGTTCTGTGATTTTACTTTACATATATGATTGATCCTATGAAGTTAAACCGCCAACGATGATATCCATGAAAAAATTTCGTTGCACACCCCAAATATGACGTAATCGATGCAAAGGTTATTTCTCTTCTTGTGATTTTCTTTTACAGCATCGTCGCCTACGATATGAGTGGAGTTATGATCAGTGTATAGGTTGAGTTCCTGTCGCGTGCTCTTCTTTGTACGCCGTCACCTAAATCGGGTACTCATTTTTCAGGGTATTTTCTCTTGGAACGTTAATTAGGGTTTCTAGATATATGCACACAACGTTAGTATCGCTAAATGAGCTCGTGCATCATGTTAGGGCACAACCCATGTTCTGTTCTTTGAATTTTTTGTTAGATACGGGCTTGAAAAGATTAGAAATCAGAATTTTCTACCCCGAGACTATAGGACTGTTCTAAAGTTGAGGATGTTAGATGAATGCGTAAACAATTTATATCTGCTAATACCAAACTCAAAGTTTTTTTGGAGCATTTGCCGGAAAATTGTCCAATCAGTCCTAAATCTATCATGCGGATGCCAATTCAGTCATAAACTTTTTAATTTCGTCAATTTTGCCCTGCCGATATAGTACTTCAAGCCAATTTTCACTGAAAATTACTTGATGTCATACGTGGCACATCACCACATTTGTTCATATGAACTTACAGATACATTAAAGCACTCTCAGGACAATTTTCTGACCACATACTTTGTAATCACAGCAGTTTAGTCGACATACCTTTTCTTCAATAATCTCTGTAAGCTCCTGTAGGAAATCTCACGAAAGAACATCCCATTTAGTGAACAGAAAGCTCTAGTTTTGCGTATGAATCTTGCCCAGAAATGCAATAATTGGTTTTAGGGGGTTGCGTGCTGTTGAGGATTGGATCAAGAGGTAAAAGCAAAAGGAGAGAATCCTAGGAGTCACAAGGTGGATAAATTTGTACTGGCATCCTCGGAACGCATGTCGTCCATGCACAAACACAAGATCCTAGGCCTTCTTAAATTCACAACAAAAAAACATTTGACCCGTGAAAAAATGGTGTACGGTTACTGTTAAGCTGTCGCTGTTTAGATAAAGTGAAGGACAACTGTGCTTGATTTTGAACGGAAAGGCTAGCTTTTATATCGACACTTAGGAACCAATCTCCCGTTGTACTTCATCGCAGTGCGACGCTTTAGGTGAAAATTAGGGTAAAAGTGAACCTTGATTGCAATGAGGTGCGACGGGGATTGGTACCTTGAAAGACCATAGTTGAGGCTTGAAAAAAGAAAGAGCTAACTAATAATCAACGCGTTGACAAGTGAAAGGCTTTTAAGAAACGTTATTTAGATAGTCTCATTTCGTGGGCAAAAATTGCGTGAACAAATATACAGAAAGAAGGAATATTTGTATGTGAAATAGGCGCATGTAGCGAGTTTGATTTCACACTCCAATAGATAAAAATAGTTTTATATTTGGGGCACTCACTCGAGCTTTGATTCGCATCTCACCTTATCTCTTGGGTCGATGAACTATTCCATGGGTCTGAGTTTTAACTACTTAAGATGGGTTTATTCATCACAAGAAAAAGAATGTGTTGAGCCAGGTTGAGGATTATGTTGGTACGAACTTCTTTTTTGTGGATTTATACGTACCCTTGCGTGAATCTCAACATGTGATTGACTTAATGTATGAGATTCCTTTTTTTTCTAACGAAGATGTAGTTTATTTGATAAAGTTATCCCGAAAAAATTCTCGTGGAAATTAGCCGTCAAATTAGGGTTGAAGTTTATGGACCGTGATTTGTATCGTACTTTACACAATTGAACTGAATGATTTACTGAACTGGTGGCAATTTTGAAGCCCATCTGCATTACATAGCTTTGTCCCTTCTTTTGTTTTGTGCTATCCACTTTTATATCATTAGGAGCAATCCATCCATCTTGACTAGACAGTAAACACGAGGGGTGCGAAGCTCCATTATTGCATGCGAATGACGAAAATGGATAGCCGAGACCAGAGGGTTTTTCACCTTTTTTGCCCTAGTGCCTTTTTACATGTCGGTAGGCAAGCTCTCCAAATTGTTGCATGGAAGTTCAGTACTTCTTCACCCTGTATTTCGCTGTATTATTTACATGGTAAACGGAATTAATCACGACTGATAATTCATTCGTACAGTGTCAGATTTCGTGACCATAATAATCTACGTATGTACTGCCAATATGAAATTCTAATCATTCCTGCTCGTGTTGACTAATCTGGGTCTCGAATTTGGTGGACCAGGTGCGAAGTCCAAGCCTATGTGGACCAAGCTATGGTCAAGAGCTTTTCTTCTCTGAAACCCTAGTCCGCATCTCTCTCGTCATAACCAATCCCCAAAGGTAAGTCGCTGCGCCCTCTTTTGCACATGGAATGAGAAGAACTGTTTCGAAATAGCGATCAATAGAATAATCAGACGATGATGAAAATTAATCAATAGATATGCAGGTTGAGCTAACAACTCCACTAATGCTGCGCATTCGTCCAATCACAACAGTCCAAAAAGCAACTAGGGTTTCTACGTCCTCAATATTCTCTCCCTCCCTTTTAAATTAAGTCAAAATTCTCTAAACCCCTCCCTTTTTTTTGATTTCTAGTATGAAATTTCTGTGGTGAGGTCCACCGGAGGTTGGGGGGGGGGGGACTGGCGAATGGTGATGGGGGAAGTTTGTCCTTAAGTGATAGAGAGAGAATGAGAGGAAGATACCAATATTGTCACGATTAAAAATGAATTAAAAATGAGTCGATATCGCGAGATTAGATCGATCACAACATAAGCACAGGGATTAGACCCTAATTTTCGCCCTTAATTAGATAGACGTACTTGCACGCGCTTTCTAGATCAAATTGTTGTTTTTTTTATTTGCTCCATTGCGCCGTTTAGAAAATCAGTTTATGAAATTATGATCCGTTCTTTTCTTTTTTCTTTCAATGAGAGCGGAGGAGGGTGATGAGGACCATATAGGTCGGTGGACCCAGTCCACGGCCGGAAGAGGACACACAGCATGGTGGTGCAAAGACCATCAGCCTCCCTCCCTCTCATCGCTGTCTCTCTCATAATAAATGTTCAGCCTCAGCAATTTTTCCTTTAAATTTTGAGTGAATTCTTGAGACCAAAAGTGGCAAACACATCGTAACGGAAAATTCAAAGAAAAACTTTGATTTATATTTTTTAAAAGGGGAGGAGAGGCGAGTGCAGAATCATGTGCTTGCTTAAATTTTGCAAAATCACAGTGAATAATGATGGGGAAAATAATGGCTGCGAAAACAACTGAGGAGCTTTGCTTTAACGTACTCAATCAAAAGCAAGTGAAATAAAATGGGAAGAAACTGTGTGCAAGTGTAAGGTAACTTAGCTAGCTGCTGATGTCCCTCGTATGGCCTGTTTTGATTCCCTTTTTTCCCTTTCTCTTCAACTTTCCTCTCTCTCTCGTTGTCTGTCCCCCCCTCCCTCTCTCTCTCTAGGACAAGATTTTTCCTCTTTAATCAGGTTTCAGAAACCCACACTTCTAATATGCTGAAGCTGCCACCACCGTTTCAGGTTTTCCCTAGATAAGATTTCAGGCAAGCTCAATTTTCCTGCTGGGTTAGTCATTCTTGAAGATAAGGGTAGAGAGTGCAAGTTGTTGAAGAAGAAGAAGAAGAAGACGAAGTGATGGCGGCCTCTTCATCGTCGGTGGCGCCATTTTATCGATTTCAAGAGGGAGGAGATCAATTGATTCAGATGGAGCAGCACCGCCATGCCCCATCAGCTCCATTGGCTTCATCAGCAGCAGTATCTGCACCTCCGGCTCCAGCTCCAGCTCCCCAGAAAAAGAAGCGAAACCAACCTGGAAATCCATGCAAGTATCATCAACCCAGTTTCGATTTCATTCATACATATCTCCAGAAACATAGAAATGGGCAACTATTCTTTGGAGGATAAAATTTTTTTTTCAGTGAATTTTTGGAGTCATTGGATGCTCTTGATGCATCTCCTGCAAATAGGGTGCAAGAAAGAAACCCTAGTTTTTCCAAACTTCCCCCCAAAATTTCATTAATTGCGCCATGTCTGTATCCCAGTTTTTCTCCTTGTTTGACTCCTTCCTTTTGCCATAGAATTTTGCCACTGATTTGATGGATTTTTGGCATTTTTCACTCATTTAAAGTATAAAAATTGTGCTTCCACAACGGCGTTACGTGACAGATCCGGACGCGGAGGTGATAGCGCTGTCGCCCAAGAGCTTGATGGCGACGAACAGGTTCGTGTGTGAGGTGTGCAAGAAAGGGTTCCAGAGAGAGCAGAACCTGCAGCTGCATCGGAGGGGCCACAACCTGCCATGGAAGCTCAAGCAGAAGGGCACCAACAAGGAGGCGGTGCGGCGGAAGGTCTACCTGTGCCCCGAGCCCACCTGCGTGCACCATGACCCGTCCCGCGCCCTCGGCGACCTCACAGGGATAAAAAAGCACTTCTCCCGCAAGCACGGCGAGAAGAAGTGGAAGTGCGAGAAGTGCTCGAAGCGGTACGCAGTGCAGTCGGACTGGAAGGCGCACTCCAAGACCTGTGGCACTCGGGAGTACAGGTGTGATTGCGGCACTCTTTTTTCAAGGTATAACCATCATCTTCTCATTGACTTTTTTTTTCTTTGAATGAACGTATCTTGCATTTGAATGTGCGAAAATCCTTAGTTGCTGAATGATTTCTTCAATTTGGCTCCTGAGGATGCAAATAACGTGGTGGGTTATGGTTTAGTTTTGCGTGCGAGAGAGAGAGAGAGAGACCTGGTGCTTGGCATCTTCAGATTAGGATTAGATTCTTGAAATTGACGGAAGAAGCTTTTGAATCATCTTGGTTTTTCCCCTTTTTTCTACATAGTCTCTGGGTTTCACCTTTTTAGTGAATCTCTCTCTCTCTCTCTCTCTCTCTCTCTCTCTCTCTCTCTCTCTCTCTCTCTCTCGTGTACATTTTATAATGGCTTTTTGAAATTTCATCAAGAAGCCGAGAAATTTAGACTGGAAAAACAATCATTTCCAGCATGAGGGTCCTTTTTACCTCGAGAAGAATGCCATCTGCCCGCAAGTGTCTTCTTTTTTTCTTATTTGCCCTCATTCACGTGTTGCTATGCACACGCATGAAGAAGCTTGGGGTGGTGTTGCCATTTTTGTTATGTTATCATTTGGCTACATGTTATCAGGACTGCTCTACTCCAGGTACCATTTCTGACAATCAACCCCTCTCTCTCTCTCTCTCTCTCTCTCTCTCTCTCTTCCTCTCCCTCTCCCTCTCTCCCTCTCTCTCCCTCTAGATGCCTTCATGATTGCAATGGCAAAAGCTGGGTTTTGAACAGCACCTAACAATATTTGCAGCAAAATCTATTCCAGGGAACACACAACACCAATTCAAAGACCACTTCCCTTGTAGTTATGATGAAATATTGTATCACTTTCATGGGCTTTTGCATTTATGAAAACCTAAGTCTGAGAGAAATAGATAGGCTCCTGTCATAAATAGACATAGATTGCATCAGTTTTTTTCATGGATTTGAAAATATTCCCTCCTCTCATTTATTGAACTGCCGGCTCTTAGAATGGTAGTTTGACGAAGATAACTTATTCTTCTTCTCCTTCTTTTTCATATATTTAGTGCACTAGAGGAAAATTACTCTTCCGGCCAACACCATGTCCATGATTATATTCTCTACGGTTCATTCCTTTGAGGGTTTGTGTGTGTTTGTGTATGCGTGTCCGGAGGTCCATTATGATTAATTTTAGAGTTAGACATGCCTAAAAAATTTCCCTTGACCCTACTTGCAGTGCTCTACCTAAGTCATCCATCATAAAAATGAAGCTTCAAGTATGACTTTACTGAGAACAAATGTTTGAAACACACTTGATTAAGATGGGATAATTGGAAATATTCGTATGATTTCTGCCTATCGAAAATTAAAAAAGTTAAACTCTCCTGATGAAACGTGCATGAACCCTAACTAATTGCTTCTTATCCAGCTAATTAAATTAATTCTTTAGTTTTCCTCACTCTCTTTGGCTAAAATTGCTAAACGGCATAGCGGATGGAACTTTTGCAGGCGCGACAGCTTCATCACTCACCGTGCCTTTTGTGACGCGCTTGCTCAAGAGAATGCTAGACACCCTCCCGCCTTGAACAGCATCGGCAACCACCCCATCTATGGAAGCACCAACATGGGGTTGGGATTGTCGCAAGCGAATCACCAAATACCCTCAATGATGCAAGGCCAGGGAATAAACCATTCCAACAATAACGACGTCTCGCCACTTGGCCGTGCTCGGAGCGGACAATTATTTGATCACCTCCTTGCGCCCTCCATGGGAACTGCTTCTTCGACGTTTAATCAACCGCTTCCCTCAATGGGCTCACCATCTCCTAATAATTTCTTGTTCCAAGATCAGTCAAATCAAAGCTACAATTCTCAGGAGCAAGCATCACCTCATCAAGGGTTGCTCCAGAACAAGCCCTTCCATGGACTGATGATGCAGCAATTGATCCCTGATCATGTCAAGAGCAACAACAATGATCCATCACCATCATCATCATTGGCAAATATTTTCAATCTTGGAATGCTTTCAAGTAGCAGCTCGAACAGCAACAACAGCAGCAGCACCAGCAGCTTACTCAATTCTGGGCTTTTGGTCCCAGATCATCACCGGTTCAAGAACGAGATCGGAAGCGAAGGATCGAACCTCTTGCAGAGAAGCATAACCAGTGATCATCATCAGATCAGCTCATCAGGAGTGCCTTCTCTCTATAGCACTTCACTTCTGCAAAACAGCAACCACCATGATTTCTCACCGCCTCACATGTCTGCAACTGCTCTCCTCCAAAAGGCTGCTCAAATGGGCTCAGCAACCTCAAGAGCGGATACCAACAACAATGCCTCTTTCCTAAAAACCTTCGCGAACTACTCTTCCTCAAGCGGCACCAAATCCGACCGGTCACCACTCGCCCCGGCTAGCTTTGCGGGCATATTCGGTGGTGACAACAACCTCCAGGAGCTAGTGAACTGCGCCTTCGGAGGTGGGCAAGATCATCATCATCAAGAATCAGCCGGGGATGCTTACGACGGGATCTACGACAACACGAACAAGACCGGGTCGGAGCAGTCGACGACGAACCACATGGGTCAACATGGGATGACGAGGGACTTTCTTGGGGTCGGAGAGATAGTGAGACGCGTGAGTAATAACGGCAACGGCAACGGCAACAATGGAGGGTTTATGGAAGTGCAGAGAGACGACGAGCAACGACGACAGAACCAAGAAAAGTATGGCCTGATGATCAGCGACGACAAAGTGATCAGCTCCTCCTTGGATTCAGCGCCCACAAGCCAAACCTTCGGAGATTTCCGTTGAAAAATCCGATGAGCTTTCTTTGGGAAGAAAAGACCGAGTACAGGTACGTGAAATTCAGCGACTTTTCTTAATCTGAGAAAGGTAAAAAACAATGTCTTTTAGTGGACGTGATCTGGCATGCATAGTTAGATTCGATGAAACCGCAAGAATTTGCAGTAAAATTTCATGTTTTATCTGGTGTGTGACTCACGTACTTTGTCCAATATGCGATTGGACTGACTTCACTCGTTTCTCTGGGCGTTATCTTTTCGTGCATGGGACGAGAGAGTCACGAGAGCGAGGCTGCACTCGCTTTTTTCTGTTCCTTAGGTTGTCTTTTTTCGGGGTTGTAGTCTTGATTTTTGCCCTTCTTTAATTGTGTCTGACTTGACAGATTCTGACAAATTCACAAGGCACCACACATTCACATCACATTGGTATTGATCTTTCTTCTCCGACCTACGTTATCTTTTCTATATTTTTCTTAAAAAAAATTTCGTATTTTGGATGGTGGGGGGTAAATTATTATTGTTTTCTTGGCTCCTGAAACTATTCATCGTGCCTGTCATCTTGTCATCGACATTTTACCCTCGAGCATCATCATGAATCGCTAACGGACAACTGTTGTTCATGTGAGATCTCACTGTTCACGCTACGTACTTGCCCTATGATCTCACATGATTCGTGTAAGAAGCCAGGCTCGTGCTGCCCTGCTGCTTTCACTTGCTTACCCCACACAGTTGATACATAGTCGGCATCTCGTTGATGCTCCTGTCGAGTGATATGCGTTCGCCGTGGGCATCTTCAGATGATGTGCCGTGGCAAATGAACGAAAAGGGAACCCCGATCGACCGGTGCGCGCAAGCTGAACGGTTTAGATTCTAGAGATGTCCATTCATGTCGTACAGGGCATAACATTTCTAAACGTTCATTGAAAATTGTGCTTGCCCTATCTTTACAATTCTAAATTGTGCGGAAGCATTGATTCAAGAAGTTTGACGTGTGAACTGTGCAGGAACGCAAAGACTCAGTTAGGACAATTGCTGAACAGGAACGACGCCGCATTGAGCAGATCGAACTCGAAGACGTTGAAACTTTTTATCTTTTTCATGTTCCCCTTTTCTTCTCAAACTTGTCGGTTGTTTTGTGTAACTTGTTAGTCCCGGTAAGAGGTTGTCTTTTTTCTCCCCCATACATTTTAGACTTTCGATAGAGGAAAAGATCCTTGAAGAACGTTTTGGAGGTATTTCGAAACACCTAACTTGAGTTTTAATATCATACTAAGGAAAATTTAAGGGACTCTTTTTCTGTAAAGTGTTGTGGTGATCTGTTATATCCTACGATAACTTCTCATTTCAGCCTGGCCAAGATGGCTATTTATCGTTCAGATCCCACAGATTTCGTGTAAAATTTCATGGGTTACCAAGTACCCAGGTCTCTACACTTCTGCCGCTGAATTATCGAAAGAAAAAAAGGGATGATAAAAGGCGTTTATCTTCATGCTATATAACCACTCGTGTGTAGATGCTTTTAGGTCGCGTTTGGTCGGCAAGACAAGTACAAAAATTGGGATAGGATAAGGAGTGGGGGGAGGGATTTGTCGCATCTCTTGTTTTGTGTGGTAGGTGATTGGATATAACTTAAACTAGGATTAAATAAACAACAAAAAGGCTTACACTTTTTCACACCAAATATAGTGGGTAAACCCCAACCACTTTGAATGGATGATATTACCTTAAAAAAAACCATTAAGATAAGTAATAAACTCCTCTTATTAACGAAAAAATGGATTACCTTCAATTTTATTAAAATACAATACTATCCTTGCCCCTCTGAAAAGAGTGTTTATAACCCTAGTGTCGCTTCTTCCAACCCTCTCAAACATTTTTTTACATGCTTGTCTTCTTATGAACTTATTATTCTTCATTGCCCAAGAGTTCGACTACTTCTTGCAATCTGAGCAAGCATCAAACATACAAAGGAGTAAAAGAAAGGTTAGTTTTATTTGCACATTGTTCACTTTATTTCGCCTATATTTTCCTCATGATCATGAGTTTTTTGACTTTGATTTCCGATACCAAATTTACGAGAATTTGTTCAAAGATTGAATATCGGAGTTGATGTATATATTACACACAATTCCTATTACACTGTTATTAGTCTAGATATCTGATTCTAACAAGTACATGTATAAATAGGAAAAGCATAAAAACAGCTTGTTATGATCAAACAATTTAATGTTTTGCATTATTAATGGCCAATAATTCCTTGTAATCAAGGTAAATATAACGTTTTGTGCAATAATGTTTTAGGGAGATTTTCCTTTTGAATTTTCATGATTAATGGATGTTGATTTTTTTAATATATCTATTAATAATCGTGTAGTGAAGACATGAAAAATAAATAAAAATTGGACTATTAGATTCACCAAACAAAATGACAGTTAAGTAGTTAAAATATACAAACTATAAGTGCGCGCTTACTGTTTTCCTTACCAAAAAAAAAATATACAAACTATAACGTAATGACATATATTAAAGTTTTAATTAAACCAAATGCTTTCATTAAAATAATAGATGATTTTCTTTGCTTGTACTTGTGCTTATGTTATTACTAGTGTGCATGTACATTTGCTCATCACACAATAACTAGCCGGCTATTTTCCAGATAAACTATCTTTCAGAAAAAATAGTCACCAATATCGTCCCAAACGGGGAAAAAACAAAAAAAAAATGACAAGAAATAAGCTTAAATTAAAAGTGGGCGGCAGATATACCCTTAGTCTTCGTTGCGCGGGTAAAAATGCATTTGAAAATTTTTAACTTCCAACGGCAGGTTAAAATGGAATATTTGGGATGGAAAATACGCGAGCCTAGTTGGAGTAACAACGACAAATGTCACGAGTGTGACAAGTCGCGGGGGCATCTAAGGTGCGAATGTACGAGACTTGTCTTATAAGACAATGGGGACAGGAAGGAGCGGATTGGCAAGAAGGACAAAAGAGACGACAAAGAATGAGGAAAGAGGTACTGAAAAAGTTCGTGAATGGAAAGGAGGAGGAAGGCATTGGCATCTACCTTGGACTCGAAAAGCTAAAGCGATGGTGAAAATGAGGTGGATGACCTTGATTCTATTCACACTTTTGAAGGGCTTCAGAAAAGGTTTTCATGACCTCTGTGGTAGATTCGAAAAGGTTGGTAAGAAAGAATTCCTCAGCAGTCGGCACGCTCTCAAACGATCTCGAGGAACGGAGTACACAACGATTTAGACCCAAATCCCTATCAATCGGCTGACCATTTCCGGTATCCTTACTCTTTTGTTCATATCCGTATCATGCGTTTGATAAATTGCTTAACTCATGTTTAGTGTATAAGTTTTTGGTGTTGTATATTTTAGACAAATGCGTCGGCAAATACTTTAGATGTAATACACTTGTGAGTAAATGGGTTAGCATAATACACTTTAGATATAATACAAAGTGAAATTACTCATATTGTTTACAAACATGTTGAAACGTGTTAACGCATGTTGCTGTGCATAAACAATGTTAATGAGGCTCAATTAAGTTTCATATATTTACATACATGAATACATTGCGTGATTTTAACAATCTTTTATTTCTGTCTTTGTAATAAAGTTTGTACATGTAAACTATTAAATAAAATCAAAGTTAAGGAAAAAAAATCATACAAGATAGAAAAAAAAGTCAATAATACACTTTAGATGTAATGCAAAGTGAAATTATTCATATTGTCTAGAACCATGTTGAAACGTTTTAACACATGCTGTCACACATAAACGTAATAATGTATCGTGATGTGTGGACAACAATCAGATAATTATGTTAACCATGTTGTGGTTTGACATGCTCTATGAGGCATGTGGAGGTGAGTTCAATATGTTTATTAAACATGTTTTGTTCAAGTAAGCTATATTTGTGTTATATACCCTTGTTTCAATACGACACGAGACGACATGAATTGTCAGTCTAGCAAAAATGAAAGATAAAAAAACTCACAATCCGATTCACAAACATGCACTTATGCGCACCATCGCTTGCGGACAAAAACTTGGAGAAAGTTCTCTTTTTATGTTTTTTGAAATAATGATTAAAAGCCGTCTTTTAGACGATTATATCTAAAGGAACAAATAATCACTCTACAAACTAGAGGTGACATGAGAAAGCCCGAAAATAGCCGTATTGCAGAAAAGAAGTTCGGAAAAATTAACAAAGCCTCATATAAAAAGGAAAATTGACATAAAAGTGCACCTCAAACACGCCTAAATGATGGATTATAAGGCTAAAAAGACTTGCAAATCAGTTCCCCAATTTGGCAATAGTATAGCGCTCAAAATAAGCTCTTTTTATATTACGAGTCATGTAACTCCTTTTGGATCAAAAGTTATGATCTTTTTATCGCTCTTTGTGCAAATTCTTTGTCCCCGGCCCACATGTTGGATATCTACTTGTCTAAACGCGATTGGAATCTTCCTAAGATGTAGGAGTAATAAGACCTATTGTATCTTTTCTTGTCTTTATCTTCAGAAAAAAGGTATAAAAATATGAAAAATAGAATGTCAAGATAGATCATTATCTGTCACGTACTTTTATTTTTTCTTTTGTACTTAACTATTCTCAAATTATGTTGTTTAGCTCTGTTAAAGTAACTATATTTATCAGAATATTTTTAGTCAAATTTTCATTATTTAATCTAATTATTAATATTTGCTTTCGGCTAGTTATTTATCTTATAATTAACGTAATTTTCTCTCATTTTATCCTCTCTTTTTTTAAAACAGTTTTCGTATTTTTATAAGTTTAATTTAAAAAAAAAAGATAAAGGCGACGAAACCAGAAGTGCGCAGCATATTGAACCTCAATGGCGATGAAATTTCCATCGCTAAAAGAAAATCAGTTCTCATTCCCGTTGTCCCTCTCTCAAGGCTGGTTCTCCGCTCCCTCGCCCCCGCCATCTCTTGACTTTGGTTGCCGCCCGCGACCGAGGCCGCCACGGCAGTCGTCGCCTGATGCACAGTCGCGCATGTGTCTGCTTGCAAGTTTCTATTCATTTGTTTGTTGAACTTGAACTGAAACTGAACGACCATATCAAGTTTTTCGTCCATTAGCTTCCTGTTTGACGTTGCAAAAGTTTGCATCTGCTGGTCGATGCGAGGTTATTGCTCCTCAGATGTTGTGCTTCTGTTTCGTATTCAACTCGTCGGATGGCTCGTAGTCATGATTCTCGGATGATGATCATTCGTAATCGAGGGTTTAGAGCGAGGATTATCGCAGCTGAGATTTGACGCCGACGGATCGTTCCTATGACATTCGGATTACCTGCTGCGATCTCAAGAGCATCGTAAAAAGATTATCCCAACTCATAGAATATTACCTAACGAGTAGACTAAATTTGGACTGATGATCAAGTGGAATTAGTCATTTTAGCAACTTCTCAAACCTTAAGTTATTGCATTTGCCTTGGCATCGTGTTCATACGATCATATCAAACGATCCCGGTGGTTTGCTTCTGCTCCCTATAATGCCTTTGGTTTCTCAAATGCCCAGAGATCATATTTTCCGCCGATAATAATATTGACTCATTGAGCCGTTTCTCCCGTCCATATTGAATGATCCTTAGTAGGCCGATTTAATATTGATTTTAATTAGATCCGTCAAACAGGTGGGTCGATTTGAAAATGGCCTGACCCAAAGAGAACTCATTTAATCTGTTTTGACTCATTTCCATACAATACAAAGTGACATACCCGACCAGACTCATAGCAACACAAACCCAACATGATCAATATTACTAAACTATTTTCATATTTAATTCAATATAGGAAAACTCATATCCAAACTGAGGTGAAAGTACGGAGTGAGTAAGCATAAGATCATCTAAGGGCGAGAGAGAATTAAGAGAGAATTATAAAGATAAGTCGAGTCGTAAATGGGTTTATAACTTACTAGACTTAAGGAGAAGAGAAAACATATCGCGCCTATGTGCACAGCCATCTGTATGCACACTTGCCAACACACACGTGTTTTATTCATATGCTTGTGTTGTGTTCGCTCCGAAATCATCAAATAGAACTGTCTATTAAGACAGATGACTCCTCAGCCTACAACAGCAAAGGGTTGATGTGGAAGGAGACCATGTTGATAAATTGTAGAAAAGTAATTGCGCTCAAGATAAAATATTTTTCGTTTTTGGTTTTCGGATTCCGTGCTTGTCTCTTCCTCTTCAAATCTACACCTTTTGTATTCCAGGATCGCTAGCCTCTCTTAATAAACCATTCTTGCTCATTAAAATCAAATTCCGGCCCCATATCTGATGGTGATAATTGTTCCAATACGATCGATCGACTTGGACCTTCGACGCTATAAATTTTCCATTCCGATAAACCTTAGCCTGCTACAGTTAACGGAAACTAATCCCGCCTAAAAAGTTTGACATTTAACTCCATTTCACTCTTTTATCCTCCAGGTCAACTCGGTTTCAATAAAGCCAATGTCAATACTTCTCAACTCCACCGATATCGACTGGACCGTCAGTCGATCGATGTAACTGTTCTTGCCTCGAGAGTTTGACTTAGCACGCATTAGTGCAAGGGCCAATTCAATGGATTGGCTTAGTGAATGAGATACATCATTGCGTGCTTGGATTATACGCATGACACGTTTAAATTCTGCACATCATAAATGCAAACAAATTATCTTTAATGATTTGTGTCTCAATTGATCTCTATAAGTTTCAGTGTAATATATCATATTTCCATATTTTTTTTGTTTTTCATTTTGCAGATGGAATTTTCATTTTGTAAGACATGTTTTTAGGTTGAGTGAAGTGAACACATGATCGAATTACCATCAACTAAACCAACTTTATTATTTATTGGACTATTGGAGCATGCAAAAAGCAGAATTCGGAGGGGACCCACAAAAGAAAGAAGCAAAATCAGTACAAAGATCTAGGGCTAGGCACTTCACAAAAACACTTCGAGCTTGGAGACCTTTCATTTCAAGTATATAGAGAATGTGTGCATTAGCTCTCACCTTACAAAGATACTATTGAAGATGCAAAACACACATTTGATACATTATTGCAAATTGGGGGGATTGAACAATGTACGAGAAATTCCAAGCAATTTAAGTTCTTTTTTCTTTCTTGTGAAGAAATTCCGGGAACCTGATCTTGAAATGGTCAAAATACAAATGATTTTCTCTTGGCCAAACCTAAATGCATGAGACAAACCACCAGAGCAATTCCTTTAGAAGTTGCTGGAGTTGGAATGCATTCTATGACTCTGCCATTATGCACTCAATCGCTTCCTTGCAAATTCCGGTCATTGTCGCTTCAGGTCCATAAACCTACATCATGAGCGAGAAGAAAGATCAGCAGGAATAGAGAGCCGATGATCCGTCGCGACGTGTTTACATATCAAAATTCGGGTTTTACATTCGTGCTGACTCTTGTCATTGACACGTTGGCTGGTTGCACAAAATCATAGTTTTGTTCAACGTGTTAAAAAACTTGTGCAATTCAAATTCGTATCGACTTGCGTCATTTCAAGTTTACCAATATCTACTTTCATAACCATGTTAAACCTTATCATAGTATCGGAAAATGTCACCCGTTGGCATGTTGCTTAGGTATTTGTTTTTTTTTCCCAAGCAAAAATACGCAAGTCGAGCCAGTGCACAATGTAAAAAGAAGGAATTTGCTCAGCGTGGTTATAACATACATCGGCAGCAAAGCATAACAGAAGAAAAGGGACAAAGACGATCCATGACATACCTCAAGCGGAACTCCAAGTTCTTCACCAAGTACGCGCATCTTTGCTAGACCAGTCTGGTAGTTTGGACCGCCTCTTCTCACATAAATATGCATTCTTGCTGCTTTCAGCTTAGATTCCTATCATGTGATGGAAGAAAGAGAGTGATCATACATATATGAATATCATCCATGAAAATGCACGTCATAGTATTAATTTAGTTAGGCTATACCTTCTCCCTAAGGGCTCTAATTATGCCATTGAACGTGGCAGCAACGTCAGTGAAATTAGCGATGCCACCTCCGATCAAAAGGGCTCTCTTACGACCATCGGGGTTCGCAGTAGCACACTGCCAATGAAATCAGGTGATTGCAGGAGCATAAGATTTCCAAAAGTGATATTATGTGAGATTGCAGAAACAAAGTAACACAAACGCGCAAATGGTCAGAGGATCTTACGTCGAGAACCACCCTAGCATACTGCAAAACCTCTTCCTCATTTGGAGCTCCACTGTACTCCGCATAGTTGCCAAGTTCTGATGCATAGCCCAAGTCACCAACCTGGAAAGAACATATGTTAAAGGGTAGCACGAAAAGAAGGAAATTTTTTTTATTTCGCAATGCAAAAAGAGGCCAATTTATTGAGATAAGCAGGAAGGTTACCATAACAATCACGGAATTGCAAAACAAGCAGATTTACATCCAAAATAGAGTAAGCAACGAGCCAAACAAGATGAGGTCATGATAGTAAGAGTGATTTAGTCAACAGATGAGATAAACGAAAACTCACAGTGTCTGCATAGATTACACTGGCTCCACCTCCAGCTACCATAGTCCAAATACGTCCTTTTGGATTCAAAACAGTAAACTTCAGGGATGCGCTTGTCTGCAATATCAAAAGCGCACATGAATTGTCAAGTTTTCTTTGGGAGCAAGAAGTGCCAATAGCAGATTCAAGTGCTGGAGTCAAGTACCGTGACGATTTAAACAGAATATCCATCAGTATCAGACGAGGTTTAGATCAATTGTGCAGCGTAAAGCATTAATGTCTGCCCCAGGGGGAATAAAAAGTGAAGGTCAAGCATTGATTAATCGCCATATAATCTCATAAATCATTACTAAAAGCAAGCCACAATTAGAGCTCCCAAATCCCAACTTCATCAAGAAATCCAATACCAAGCACTAAACCCGGTGGCCAAGGAAAATATCAGACTTCAAGTGACTGAGTTCACTTTGCTGTAATATTCACGCAACAGCTTGAACTAAAAGACATGGTTAAGTCTCCATAGCTACCTTTTCATCCAATGAATGAACGAAGTTTTCCGTCGGACTTAACACTCTGCCAAACGGCAATGGAAACTCAATATGACCCCATCTGCACAGTTGGAGTGCCAAGCTTAATATGCAGGAAAGAAGCAGTCAAGAGGGAAGCTTTAGAAGAGTCTCATGCAGAATGATACTTATTAAAGTTCTTGAAAGCGGCAGTGTCATCCAGCTCCACCCTCATGTCCAAAGGATAGGGCTCCCCATCAACCAAAGTGAATGGGTTCATCTCCAGGAAACTGAAGTCCAAATCTGAAAAAAAGAAAGCGCATTCAAATATTTAAAAACAGTATAAAAACAAAGGAGAACAAGATTTGCAAGTCTCGTGGTCCAGTACTAGGTTGAGATAATTTTTATAATTTGAAAGATAAGCCTTCTCATAATGTAAAGTCGTAAAGAGCCAATACTATTATTCCATCTCATAACATTTTCATACCCTGAAATACTGAGAAGACTCCCTTTATGAAATCCCCAATTTTCCCACGAACCTGCAAAAAGGATTTTCCAAGCATGGTTTTCACAGCAAACAGAAATTATACATAGGGGATAATTCCAGAGAGAGGGTTTTTTTTTTGTCACATGTGCTACGAAACACGGTTTTCTCTCCTACCAATTATACTAATTAGTTCCTTAGAAATCTTTATTAAAGTTAATGAGTCTTCAGTCTAATCCTTCTAAGCAGAGTATTGTCACATATCTTGTCTTCTGAATGTTACCCATCTGCAAAGTACAAAACTTTGAAAATCTTGAATTGTTAAATGAAAATTGTGAAACATGACAACCTCCAGAGGCAGTGTAGCAATAAGTGGAGCACAAGTTTCGCTTGTCAAAGGCTTCTCGGTAGGCAAAAAGATAGTCTTGACCTGCACAGAAAGATGTCATGTCTAATAAGCTCCACATGGAATGAAACACAAGGATATCAGAAACCATCTGTCGTGTCACCATATTATGTCATGGCATCATTGAATACCTTGTCCCAATTCTCTTCTATTTCAATGCCTCCACACTCTGAAAAACTTATAGTGCATCCCAGCCTCTCCGAGACCATAGAAAGATAGTACTCCTGATCATGGGGAACAAAGGGCTCGACTATAAATGTGGTCACGGGTGCTCTGCAACCGCCCATTTCGACCTAGAACAAAATCGGGAAAGCATTTTCAAACAACAAGAACATTGCGAAAGCGCAGTGAATATAACAAAATTTGGGTTTGTTTGATCACCTCCACACCGATACGTTCTTTCACGAACTGAGCAACTTGAGCCATATCCAAATTCAGGGCCACAAGCCCGCTCTTGCCACGCTTCCCGAACAACATATCGGGCTTCACCACCAGCTTCGTAGAGGACAGCCAAGTTTCCTTGTTCACCAGTTCGGCAAAATCCGTCGATTCCGTCACCTTGAAAACAAACGTGAACATAAAACCACGACACCGTCACTCCAGTCAACCGTCAACACCCATTTCCACGACCTAATTTCCCACCACCAATCACCACATCGCCCACACGAAAGGCGGTTCCTTTCGAAAATGGGTTCCACGAGCAACCGATCGAGGATCGAAACACCAGAACGCCGCACCGCGACGCATCCGCGGTCCCCAAAAGAAAATTTTCGAGAAACGGCAGCCGAGATCGGAGCGGGGGGGAGAACGAACCTGAGCGGATCGGATGGAGAGGTCGATGCCGGCGAGGCGCTTCAGGTGCTGCTTGAGGAGGCTCTTGGAGTCGTACTCCCTGATCTTCTTCCTCGCCATCTCGACCGGGAGGGACACCTCACAGGACCGCTTCGCGGGTGTTGCGAACTACCCAGCACCCTGGTTGCTGCAGCGAAGAAGAAGAAGAAGAAGAAGAAGAAGAAGAGGGTCGGATGGATCGATGGAGTTTGGTGGTGGGGTGGTGAGGATCGGAGTGGCTGGATGGATGGATGGATGAGTAGGCAGGTTGGCTGGTGGGATTTTTGGTGGGCAGGTCCTGCTGCTACTGCGAGTTGGTTGAGAGCTGGATTGATGCCGTGAGCGTCAGCGGACGGGTGGGGAGACGGAAGCGAACCGCATTGTTTTTTGCGCACTCCCAACGAGGCTAACGATGATGCTTGTCGTTGTGTCGGAGGGGTTTGCTCTTTACATAAATACTTTTATTGATCCAACTGTTTTTTTCCTATAACTAGTTAACGAACATAGTAAAATAACGATTTGTATAATCCGCCTTTAGAAAATTTAATCGGATTATATATTTTTTTGTTAATATTATCGTTTTTGTCTTTTTTTTTATGGTTTGAGTTGCTTGTTTTTCTCCATTTTCTTTTTGTTTATTTTTATAAAAATCAAAAGTGAAAGAGTGGAACCGAGAACGGAACCGGATAGGTCGGTTCCCATTTTGTGGAGCCGGGACTGGCCCATCTGGTCCTGAAACCGGACTGGACCGGTCCGATACCCGGATGGATCCAGGAAACGGCGATGACATTTATTTTTTCTACGAGTTGTAGCACAATCTAAATTCTCGTTCTCTTTTAAATATTTGGTGAAAATATGCTAAATGTGCGATAAGATATGATCATGTATCATTAATTTGTTGATTAAAAAATATCGATTTGATCCGGCTGATTTGATCCACATAAGGAATCAATCGAGGACCGGACTAACAATTAAAATTTTAGAAATCGAGAATCGGGTACTGTGCTCACCCCTTAAGAAAATGCGACGGATAGCCGGATGTAAAAGTACGGGGAAAAAAATGTAACAAAAGGGCAGGGGCATATTCGTCATCACCCATTGAATGCCAATTCCCTTCTGGTTCTTCTTCCGCATCCAATTCTTTAGAACCCTAATTTCTCCAATTCGGTTTCGTCAGAGCGTCGCACGACGATCCGATCGATCGAAAGAAACCCCTCGCTTCCGATCCTAGCTCCGGTGATTCGCGACTCCGATTCCCCTCGTCGCCCGCGGCCGCCGGCGTCGCGGCAGGATGGAAGGGGGGCAGATCCCGAACATGAAGAGGTGGATCGTCCTCTACCCGGTGTACATCAACTCGAAGAAGACGATCGCCGAGGGCCGGCGGATCTGCGCGGCGAAAGCGTGCGAGAACCCCACTTGCATCGAGATCGGGGACTGCTGCGGCCATCTCAAGCTCCCTTTCGCCGTTGAGGTTAACGATCGCCCGCCTCCTTTTTTTGCTTCGTTCCTTGTTGGCGCGATTTGAGAGACGTCGAGATGGATTTTTTTTTTGGTGCAGATTGATAAGGCGTATCCGCGAGATTTCATGCAGAGAGGGAGAGTGAGGGTTCTGCTCAAGAGGGAGGACGGGACCCTGCACAATCCGGCCATATCTTCCAGTAAGTTTGATTAGCTTTGGGTCGATTTCCGAAGGTTTTGAGGTGCTTACTGGGTGAATTGGACCCAGGAATAAGCTTGTCTGAAATGTGGGGCTGAAACTCTGTTTTTATTTTTTATTTTTTATTTTGTTGTTGTTGCAAAGATCAGAATGATGAAGACATGGAAGAAAAGTTCTGTAGTACCTAGAATTGGGAAATGTAAATGTCGCGTGAATGCAACACTTCGCCCGAATGACATCTTGTGATAGCCCTAGGGCATGCTCATTTGGATCTTCATTTCTAATTTGTTGAGATGTAGCCGGCATCATATGATCAAGTGATTCAACTTCATGTTTTGATCCCATAGCTCACTTCCCTATATGATGGGAATCGCAGAGCGATGGTCGAGCATCAACCACGTGACGGTTGTCATTCCTGTGTTGTTCCTACGTAGTTTATGTCCTCTTGAAGTATTAGGCTTCAAGAACTGTAACCATGAGTTTTTCTTGCGGAGCTAGAACTCCATCTAGAAATGATTTGATGAGGGTGAACTAGGTGTAAGAGATCTTCAAACTTTTAATCAAGCCTTGTTGGGAAAATGGTTTTGTACATTTGTCGTTCAAGACAGCAATTGTTGCAAGACGTTCATCGCCATTCAGTGGTGTACAATAGATGCTTGAGTTACAGATTGTTGTAGTTTATAGAGGCTTATAAGTGATGTTGGAATGAATTCTGTTTTGTGGTTGGTAATGCACTGGAACCCGAATCAAATTCTGGCTGGGTAGTAGATAATTTTTGTGGATAGCAGGCCCTTCACATGGGTTTTCAGAATCTTTATTCTAATTATCACCGCAAAAGGTGCATCATTTAAAAGTTGCTAGGCCATTTTTCCTTGAAAGAACACTTGCTTTCTATAGAAGCTAGTTTGGAAGGTTAAAGCTCCATTTAGAGTTACTTTCTTGACATGGTCAGCGTCCTCGAATTTTTATAAATGAAAATAGTGCTGATCTCATTTTTTTGAATTGTCAATGCATATGCAAGGAGAGTTCTGACTATGAATTTTCTGACTTGTCCACTGTGAAGTAGCCTTAGTAGTCTACTGTTCTTTCCTGATGAGAGTGGAGGTCTGTCTTAGGCGACCCGAACTCTTTCAATGGGCTACTTAGTAATTGGAAGTGGCACAGCAGATTCAAAATAGAAATAAATTCTTGGACTAGCTTTTGTTTTAGACTACTTGGCTCCTTTTGTGTATTTCTGCTTTTGTTTCGACCTTATCTTCTGTATGCTTCCTGCATGCTGGGATAATTTATCCCTTTTTATCTGATAGATTTCATTATTCTTTGGAAAGGATTTCCTGACTGAAAAACTGCATGTTCGTTTATCTGGGTTAAATTAGTTATGTACCTTAGGCTCGTAATTTTATAAACCGTTTCGTCTTGTACGCTACCACTAACATCCGGTCATATTTGGAGGCTACTCTAAAAGACTTCACTTGATCTGATGGCTGGTTGCAGGGAAAAAAGGACATAATTGTTAAATAAATTGGGTTTTGTTCATGTTGTGTATGTTTGGGTGCTCTCTCTGAGATGGAATTTGCATTACTTTAGTCTTAGTGTAAATAAGGCCTTCTGATAGATCTTTCAGGGACTTATCCATGTAATCTGATATTTAACCCATGGGTTTTTCAGACTGTTCTTGAAACAATTGATGAGGCGATATATCTTATTTAGAGAAATCATTGTCCTCGGCATAGAAGAGATCGCAACAAGCCGAATCTGCACACCGTCACAGAGCTCTGCGTCACTAGTGCCTGCGAGTTTCTCTTGCTGTTGACATGGATATAGTAGAGTGGAAGTAGTTTCTCTTAGCCACAGCCAAATGCATCTCTTGTTGAGGAGTCGTTGAGTGTCATGCATTGTGATTCTTTTTTTGAGGGAGTTGTAATTTCCAAAAAGAGAAGATCCTGTTGTGTTGCTGGTTTAGTCTAGGAAACTCTTATCTATGGTTATTGTGCTGGCCTAGTAATTTTGAACAATGTGTTGCAGGAAAACAGCTCATGCTTCATGTTGCAGAGTTGGTTCCAAGACATCCTGGCCGGACTAAGAAGCAAGAGCCTGTGTCCACCACGAGTTCTGGAGCTTCGAAATCTGGCAAGGGTGGAAAAAAGAAGAGAGGTTAAATGTTGTTGCGAATGCATTGTCACAGTATTAGTTCAAACATTAGTGAATTTGTCAGAGGCTTCTTCTTTAGTTCAAACATCGGCATGCTCGGTCCGTGAAGATTTTGATAGATTGTGCTTGCGTCCGAGATTTATGCATATGGAGGCAATATGCGGACCTGTTTCATTCATCCCATTCCCACAGAATTTCTCTGGCGAATGAACAGCATAAGAAGTCTCGTTCCATCTCATTCCATTCCCACGATACCTTGAAAAAGATTATGACTTTTGATTCTATTTCATTTGATTACTTCATTCCTTGCCTTTCCGTCGTACTAAACATACATTAATAATGCTGCATTTGGTCATCTGGACTATTTTGTGGGATAGGATAAAGTCGGATGGGCTATGTATCAAATAGAATAACATAGTGTTTGGTAGGCGTTAGGATATAACATGGATGTAGACATGGTACTAATTTGCCAAAATTATTTTCTTTTCACCTCCACCTCTGCCCTATTGTCATCAACCCACCATCGTCATTGCCTTCCGCCACCACCTATCAAGCTGCTCTTACATCGCCTCACCTCAAAAGAGACATAACCCGTCATCGCTGCATCCCCTATTGTCGCCCAATCACCGACCTGTGGCTCCCAATCGGCTGCCATCTGTCTTGATCCTCGAAACTAAGACCCTTGCGGCCTTGCGTCGCCTCAGATCTGGGGTTAACGTGATTGTCGACAGGGTCGAGTCTTCGCAGATGAACAAAAGAACGAGAAACGAGGCGGTCGATGCACGATCAGTGAAATGGGTGGGGAGAGAGAAGAGAGATTTGCAGATTTGCCTAAATGGGAGGAATTTCAAAACACCTCTGTTTTGCTCCATTTTCTTCTTCTTTCTTCCTTTACTCCTGAGATCTTCAAGTTCAAGAAAATTTCTGCAGCAAAATGCGGAGGAAGTTCGATAACTCGAATCTTTACCATTCCAAACGATTGTAGCCGCGGGATGGCTGAAAATTTCTGCAACATGCGAGGGTGTTCATGTCGAGGAACGTATCAATTTGGCGAAGGTGGAGATGTCGACGGGGAAGCTTTGATTTGGGAACACGATCGGCGATAACAATGGGCGGTGGTCAAAGGTGCAATAAGATGGTCATTTTTTCTTTTTAATTCTTATCATATCTGATTATATCCCACATCTTAGGTGGGTTTTTTTTATCTAGCTTATATCCGAATCATATCCATACGTAGCCGCACTTCACATTACCCCGAGGACCGAATAGGATATAAATGATCATATCCGGGATTATATCCAATTCACCAATTGTGGTCCAAAAAATTCCTACGGAATAGAAGAAGAAGACTAAAAATCTAAACCAAGAGATCAATATTTCAAGACAGTTATAAAATTGGTAAAATAAACAAAGAAGACGTCAAATCCAGTTCGTTAGTCATTATATGTCATTTTCAAAGATGCCAAATGTCTTTGATGAATCTACTAAGATCATATCAGAAAACAGTTTGCTTTTTTTAAGGTTGTATTTCCGAAGTCCCCCGTGTAAGGAGGATGCGAGTTTGCACGTCCCTGCCATGCACGGGATCGCTCACCAGAAGAAAAGCCGCCACCCTCGTGGCACATTCCCTTCATGCAAGCCCCTCCCATGTACTATGAATCTCACTCACTCTCGCTCTCCCTAACTTCCAAGAAACTCGAAAGATTCAGAGAAACTGCGAAAGAGAAGAGAAGAGAAGAAGAAGAAGGAAGAAGGAGAAGAAGAAATCAGAGCGGAAATGCCAGGCCTGACGCTTGACGACACCGTCCCAGACCTCGCCGTAGAGACCACCCATGGCAAGATGAAGCTCCACGACTTCGTCGGCGACTCCTGGACCATCCTCTTCTCTCATCCCGGTACCGTGTCACTCCTCCTACACCTGAACTCCGCGTGTTCGACGATGCCAAAAGAGGAAGTCTTCTTCGCCCATAATATTGCTTGTGCATGTGCTTGCCGCAGGGGATTTCACGCCGGTGTGCACGAAGGAGCTCGGGAAGATGGCGGCATACGCGCCGGAGTTCGAGCGGAGGGGGGTGAAGCTCCTGGGCTTGTCCTGCGATGACGTCGAGTCGCACAAGGTGTGGATCGAGGACATAGAGGCCTTCACTGTCAGCTACTCTGCTCTCTCTCTCTACCAATTAGACCCTTTTTATTACTTGGCATACATGTATTTGCATGTCTTGTACTAACTTGCTTGTTTGGGATTGGATGTCGGGTCTCATCTGATTTGGGTGATTGTATTGTTCAAAAAAGAAAAGAGAGAACTTAGGGGAATGCGTGGTATTATAATTTAGTAGAGTGACCAAGGGAAGTTTCTTTAATCTTAGGCACAATTTAGGGTAGATTCAGGTGGTTTAACCGCAGGCCGCAGGGCTGACCTTTCTCTTTCACATTTGAGATTGGGGGCCTTTGGCTTTAATGCAATTTCCATTATTTCAATTTCGAGCCGACATTCTCCAGGGTGATGGCTGATTAATTCAATTCGATGTCATGTAGCCCGGGGCCAAGGTGACGTAGCCGATAATCGCCGACCTGAATAGAGAGATCATCAAAGAGCTCAACATGGTCGAGCCAGAGGAGAAAGACGCCTCAGGGAAGCAAGTCCCTTCTAGAGCTCTGCACATCGTCGGTCCTGATAAGAAGGTATACATGCCCTTCTACCTTTTCTTTCTCGCGCATGAAACAAATTGCATAAACCAATGTCATCTCATGCATGTCAGTGATATGTGTATTACTTGGAGTAGCATAAACCTTTTTTTCCCAATCAAACAAGACAATAAGCAGTTGAACTCTGGATTATTCATTTTTCCATAGTATAACGTCTACTTGTATAGATCAAGCTGAGTTTCCTTTACCCGGCGAGCACCGGGAGGAACATGGACGAGGTAGTGAGGGTGCTGGACGAGCTGCAGAGGGCGTCAAATTACAAGATCGCCACCCCGTGCAACTGGAAGCCGGGGGAGGCGGCCGTCATCTCGCCGTCTGTCTCCAACGAGCAGGCCAAGGAGATGTTCCCCGCAGGGCTTCAAGACGGCCGATCTCCCGTCCAAGAAGGATTACCTCCGCTTCACTCATGTCAATTAGCGCCATGTACTCTGGTGTGTTCTCGACGCCGTCTGTTGCTAAGGCTGGAGCATAATGAATGACTGTTGGGTGTGATTAGCTACATGTTAATAAAATGTATATTAGTTGCTCTAGTGTCTGTGCAGCCTTTTGCATGGGGAAAGTTCGTAAATGAACAATTACTCCAGTCTGTGCAGCCTTTTGTATGAGAGATATGACTAGGACTGTGCAGTCATGCAGTAAAGGCCTATTAGCAAGACATGGATTTCTTTTGGATGTTACTCCCAACAAACTACACTGCCAACTCTAAAAATGGAAAGGACAACAAGCTAGCCACACCATCACCATCACCATCACCGTAGCATTTCTACAATAACATCAATCATTAGAAAAAACATCTACTCGACTTACTGAATTGGGTGTAAATGGTTTCATGTTGATAAGCTTCGGATGGTGGTATTAAGGTCGCCCTCCCAACGACCTTCATCATCCTCATCAGAGAGGAGTAGTTTATCTAGTTTTGGTGTTCTCGCGGCACCCTTGCAGAATATGTTCATCTTGGGGCACTTTGTCACAGTTGTACGCGCTAGTGATGGGAACATGAAGGCGCAATCAGCGGGGGAGAAGCTCTCAAGGCTTGGTAAACCACGAAGTATCAGCTCTTCCAATTTGCGGAAAAAGATCTCTTCCCCTCCAGTCCTATCATCATCTTCGTCTGTTAACACGTCTTTCATTGCACCACAATCTCTTAGGGTTAGCCGGGTAAGGTGCACCAGGCTTGTGACGGCTGAGCTAGTCCCCATATGAACCAAACCATTGCAATCCCATACTTCTAATTCCCTCAAGCTCTGGAATGAAGTCGGACATGGAAATACGATTGATAAACCGGGGCACCCCCGAATGAACAGAGATTCAATGTGTTTAAGAATTTCAGCCATCAAGGAGTCATCTCTCCAGACTCGCTTGAGGTTACGCAGGTCAGTCAATCAGAGTTGCTTCAAATTTCCAAGTGCCCCATGTCCCAACGCCTCTTTTGGAAATATTTCCTCGAAGCAACTACAGGTTACTCGAAGTTCTTCTAAGTTGGGGAATCTTTGGAGAAAGAAGTCAGAGGGAAAAGCTACATTTTCATCATGGTAGCATCCCAAAGCCAGCTCTCTAAGATTTCCCAATATGTCATGCTGCATCATCTCAACATCCTCCCTTGTCAGTGTCCATCGCTCCAACTGTGGAATGACCTGTGGGAATTTGTTTAATTAGGCCGCCAAATGTCCATATCATAGCTATTGCCGCAGTACGTTGCACTTTCTTCTACTATAATATGTTGCACTTTGTTTTCTAAGCTGCAGTTCTCATATCTTTTTTACGATAAATCATAAGTAGTGCATGAATTCACCTTTCTATAACTTTGGGAAGAATGCATTCACATTGAATTGATTATTGGCAAAAACAAGAAAAGGAGTAAATAATTAAGAGAAATTGTTAATTCTTACAATAGCAAATGAAGCGTCAAATAAGATAGGAAACAATACATAACCCTATACACGGACAATTCTAGCGTTCCGTGGAGTTAAAAACAGGACCCAATAAAAACGTGCTTACCAAAAAAAAAACAGGACCTAGTTCCGTGTTGGTATGTCACTGATATACCAGCCAAATTAAGATTAGTAATTTCAAATAAATGCTAGTAACTTCAAAGACATTGGTAAGTCACAAAAATTAGTTTTGGTATATTAATAAAATAGTTGGTGATCTTGAAAGTATAAAGACATACTATTACTTTTCAAAATCTCCAAGATAAAAAGTTTGTCATTGATTAAAATCAGTTGGGCTGCGCATGGCAACTATTCTGTGCCCGGGAACAGATTCTGATCAGGAATGATTCTTTTTTATTCTGTGCCTGGGAACAGATTCTGGTCAGGAATGATTCTTTTTTATTCTGTGCCCGGGAACTGATTCTGAACATTTAAAGGCGTTTGGTAACAGTCCAAAATTCTGTGCCCGGGAACAGAAATGCGTTTGGTAACAGCATGAAATTTCTTTTTATTAATAATATTTTAATAATATTTTAAATATTTTAATATTTCTTTCTTTTCTTTTTTCTTCTCCTCCTTCTTGGCCATGGCCGGTAAAATATTTTTTAATTAATAATGCCTTTATTAAAAATAATTTTTTTATTTTTTTGGTTATGGCCGGTAAAAAATTTTCTTATAAAAATTTTTTAAATTTTTTTTCGCCATGGCCTGGTCGCTGGCCATGGCCGGTAAAATATTTTTTTATAAATATTTTTATTAATAATATTTTAATAAAAATGTTTTTATTGAAATTATTATTTTTATTTTTTTTGCCATGGCCTGGTCGCTGGCCATGGCTGATAAAATATTTTTTTATTAATAATATCTTTTATTAAAATATTTTAAATAAAAAATATTTTTTATTGAAATTATTTTTTTATTTTTTTTGCCATGGCCTAGTCGCTGGCCATGGCTGGTAAAATATTTTTTTATAAATAATTTTTTTTATTTTTTTCGCCATGGCCTGGTCGCTGGCCATGGCCGGTAAAATTTTTTTTATTAATAATATATTTTATATTTTTTTTTGCCATGGTCGGTAAAATTTTTTTAGTAATAATATTTTTTTATTAAAATATTTTAATCTCGCCAAATACGGCGAGGGTGGCCCTCGCGTCGGACATTAGAAGCCATATTAAAAACCAAGAAAAAGAAGAAGAAAAAAAATTGATTCTCATTTTTGTTCCCGGAATCAAGAAGTTATTTTTTTTTTTATTTTTGATTCTGCTCCAAAACTGATTCTGGGCACAAATTTGCAAGAATTTGTGCCCAGAATCAAAAAATTAAACAAACGGATTTCTATTCCCAAACTGATTCTGGGAACAAAAGAACAGAATCAAACACTATTTGGCAAGTTGCCATGCGCAGCCTTGGTGTATTAATTTGACTAATGTTGGTATATCAATCAAATTATGGTTGGTAATTTTAAATTAAAGTTGGTAATTTTGAAAGGTGTCAGTTAGTTGAAAGATTGAATATCGGTTGATTAATAAAGTAGTTCGTCATTTTGGAAGTATAAAGAAAATTTTGTACGTTTAAAACCTAACAAGATAAAAAGTGGGTTTGTGATTAAAGTTGTTAATCTAATGTATGTTCGTAATTTCGTATAAAAATTAGTAACTTCAAAGGCCTTGATAACGCCTTTGAAAACCACAATAACAGCCGGTAGTGGATTATTAAAATTGTTGATAATCTTGGAAGTATAAAGAAAAATTAGTACTTTTCAACACCCAACAAAAAAAAAGTTGGTAAATGGCTAAAATTAGTTTGTATCTTAATTGACGAATGTTGCTATGCCAATCAAATTAAGGTTGGCAATTTCAAATAAAAGTTACTAATTTTAAAGACGTTGGTAAGCTAAAAAATAAATATTTGTGGATGTTGGTAATTTTGGAAGTATAAAAAAAAGGTTTGTGCTTCTCAAAACCTAACAAAATAAAATGTTGGTAAGTGACGAAAGTTAGCCCGTATGTTAGAATGATAAATATTAGTAGGGGGAAGAATAGCATAAGTGTCAAAAGTTGTGTACGGAGCTCACTTTGATGTCAAAAGTTTCATTGAATCATTTAAGTGCCAAAATTTTTTAAAAACGATTATTTAAGTGCCAACTCCGGTCAGTTTGGCCGGAAATCCGACGTGGTATTTTTTTTATTAATTTCTGAAGTCGATGTGGCTCGTCGGAGATATAATCAGCATTTTTTATTTTAAATAATTTTTTTTCTTTTTTCCTTTTCTTTTCTTTCTTCTTCCTTTGGTCACCGCCGGTGATCGAAGGCCGGCCACCGGCCGCCTGGCCTTGCCCAGACGAGGCCGCCGCCGCTCGCCACAGGCGAGGCCCTCCCGACCCTCGCCTGGGCGACGGCGGGCCCCTCGTCAGATCTGGCGAGGGCTCCCCTCGTCAGATCCGGCGAGGTCGGCCGTCGCCCGGGCTACAGTGGCCCCACCGGGTGTCACCTTCCCCCCGGCGACGTCTGGCAGGCCGCCGTGGCCTAGGCGACGGCCGGTCTCGCCGGGGCTCGCCCTCGCCCATACGAGGCGAGGCCGACCTCGCCGGGGCTTGGCCGACCTCGCCGGGGCTTGCCCGCCATCGCCCAGGCGAGGGTCGGCTAGGCCTCGCCTCTGGCGGGCAGCAACGGCCTCGTCCGGGTGAGGCCAGGCGGTCGGTGGCCGGCCACTAGCGGTGACCAAAGGAAGCAGAAAGAAAAGAAAAAAAGAAAAGAAGAAAAAAAAGGAAAAAATCCAGAAAAGTACTTAAAAAATCGAAATATATAAATGGAAATGCCACGTAGACTAATTTTTTTAAAAAAAAATCCAACTATGATTAAAAATGTAATTATGAATGCCATATATTAATTTGGGCGGAATCTCTCGCTGTTGGCATTAAAGTGATCATTTTTCCTCCGATTTGACACTTAAGTGATCCAAATGAAACTTTTGGCACCAAAGTGAGCTCCGTATATAACTTTTGGCACTTCTGCTGTTCTTCCCCCAATATTAGTACGTTGGTCAAATAAAGATTGATAATTTTAAATAAAAGTAGGTACTTCAAAAGCATGGGTAATCACAATATTAAATGCAGGTAGATTATCGAAAGTTGGTAAGCCACTAAAACTAGTTAATATCCTTATGTGATGAATGTTGATACAATAACCAAATTAAGATTGGTTATTTCAAATAAAAGTTAGTAGTTTTCAAGGAGTTGGTAAGTCACAATTAAAATATTTGGTAATTTTTGAAGAATAAATAAATTATTGTGCATGTCAACACCTGTAGAAAGTTACTGACACGTGATTAGATAAGCAAATCGCCAGTGCGATTTGACAATTACCAACCGCATCCGTGATGTACCAGCAGGAGCCTCTGTTTCGTTTTTAAAACTACGGAATGCCAGCAATTTGCCAAATCAACATAATACTAGATTTTTTGTAAATTTTGGTGGACAAGGAAGGTCAACTTAAATTAAATAGCTAACTTCCAGCTATTGGACATGCCACTAACATAATTGACTAGATAAGACACGGGCAGATCATTAGAAGCGTGACTGTCTGAGCAAGTTAATCATATAATTTTTTTGTCAAAGCATTAACTAGGACCACTAGAACATATCCAAAGAATATGAGCCGTAAAAATTAACTTCAATTAATCTTTAGGTATATAAGCAATTCACAAGTGTGGTCAGGTAAGTATTAGTAAGTAAGAAATGTTTGACAATTTCGATTACCAAATGAAAATAACAAGCATAGAGAGATATGCACAAAAAGCAATGAAGACCAAACATAAAGAGCTAGAATTAAGCATTGTACCTTTTGTAAAGAAAAGAGTGCGGGTTGGTTATGGTTGATAGCAATACCCTGGCAGCTCTGGATCTCAGAGGTGAATGAGAATGACCTCATTTGCTGCAGTGTCTTACTCGCAATTCCTTCAAGAGTGGCCATGCTGAAGTATGACTATTTATGTAGAAGCTCCTTAGTTCCGACAAGTCAAAAAATGTCACGGCAGTCAATCGTGGAAAGTAGAGATTACCTACATTTGTCTCTGCTCCTCTATCTTCCTCCATTAAAATTTCTTCCACCCCACAGTCCCATACTACAAGTTCTTCCAAATGTGTCATGCTTTTTGCCACTGAGCTTGGAAATAAAATTTTGAGACTCTCACACTTGAAAGCCTCCAAGCATCTTAAGTGTCCAAAGCTAAGAGCTCCTTGAGGAAGTCCACTCCAAACATGCTTTATTTTTTGTAGCTATCTCAAAACTAATTCTCTCAATTGAAAATTACCTGTGAAATGAGCTTTGTCGAAATTGAACTCTTGGATGCAAAATATCGCTTCTAAGGAATCACAATTGGTCACAACTAACTTCTCTAGGTTTTGGAATCTTTCAAGGATGGTAGCAGATGAAAATATGGATGAAAATTTCTCACAATACTCCACCACTAGCGTCTTGAGTTTGCTAAAGGCATTTGAAGCAAGCTCATCAAGCCACATCTTCTCCATGTTATCCATGTGCGAGATCTTCATCAACTCCAAACTAGGAAATTCAACCTGCTATTTTCATTTTAATTCACTAGAGCTGATTCTGTCCCTGTCAAAAAAGAGAACTTTAATTTCAAGAACAAGAAAAATTACGGGATTAACATTATTGATAGAATAGGGAAAAACAATAGATGCATCCTTACCAAAAAAAAAACAATAGATGCACGTTATTTTCTTTTTAGTACACGTCAATCCGGCCCCCCCCCCCCCCCCCCATTTTGTCATATTATTTGTTAGTAGAAGGCATAATTTTTAAATTATATGTCAAGCATAAACATAGCCTCGTAGTTAGACAAGCATATTCTTATTGTGCATCATATATTTCCCATAAACCTCCAAGTTAGCCTATCTTAGATCTTGCTCATTACAACACACACGTACCCAATAGCCAATATACTCTCCCATTAGTTTGAACCATTAAAAAAATTTAGCTTGTTCATAATAAGGTATTGATGATAAAAATGGTTTTTGATCTTGCACTTCAAAAAATTTAGTGCTTGAGGAAGCCCTATCACCACGTTAACAGCCACGCAGGACTGAAAATATGATAACAAATACAGATTTTCCATCTACAAAATAGAGACGGACTTAAAAAGTCCTAAAATGTATAGAGCGTGCAAAGATTACGATTTTCATGCATGTAGAAAGAACTTTAGGATTTAAGGGTCAAACTGACACAAGTGAAGGACTCGTTCTGTCATTATCTGTCGATTTATATTGAATAAGATTTAAATTTGAGCTGATCTCTTTAGCATCATACTAGACTCTAGATTAGTTAAAAGATGTTAATCAGAGCTTAGCCTCTCGGTAGTACTTGTCATTTAATTACATTATTAATAAAATGGTACATTACTCTAAAATTTGAAAATAAAAGAAATTATATCAAGTTTATTGAAGCTTATGAAAAAGTTTTGATATACCTGTCAATATGTTTATATTATAGTAGTAACTTCGAGAGTTTGTTATCAAATAAAAGTCAAAATATTGTAAAAGAAAATGATAAGTTAGCATAAGTCACCCCACGGACCCTTGCATTGTCTAGCTCAAACCATCATGGACAAAAATGTAGTTATGCCATTGAAGAAGAATGAGTACAAACCTTTTCAACCAGCAAAAGCGATGGTTGCTTCAGAGTGCCGCTCTCTAATTTTTTACAATTGGCATCACCTAAAATCACCTCAACAGCTTTACAATCTTCAACAGTAAACTCTTTCGAGGAGGGCCACTCTAAAATGTACTTTCCTTGGCAGAAACTTTTGAGTTTTGGCATGTTGTGAAGATACAGGGTGACAAGTTGAGGAATTACAATTATGTCGGTTGCTTCGTTAGGTTTCTCTTCTTCTCTAGCAACAACGTACTCCATCTCTTCACACCCGCCTAGACTGAGATAGTGAAGTTGTCTCAGACTTTTTGCCATAGACATTGTAAAAAGGTTTCTCAGACGTGGGCACTTCTCAACCATCAAGGACTCCATACAGTGAAGCAGCCTCTTCCACACGGATGAAGGAATAACATTCAAGAGATTGTGACACCGCTTCACCTCAAGGACCTTTAGGCAGCAAATGGACCCATTGGACATCTCATTCTTCCACAATTCTCTTGATTGAATCCCTGTTAGACGCAGCTCTTCTAATTTGGGAAATGTGACCTACAGAAGCATCACCTCGCTAAAGTCACAACACGAAAGGCATAGAAGCAAAGTTGCTTTCTAGAGCATCAGAAAGAAGAAACCAAATCACACCAGCAACGATACCATTGAGAAAAGGGAAAGAGTAAAACCTTCTCGTCATATAAAGAATATGGACCTTCATCAATACTGGTAGCTCCCTCATTCATCATCTCCACACTTGGCGCCGGTGGCCTATGTATGAATGCCTTAAGTTGAGTGCACTCCAGAATTGAGATATTTCTTAGGGAGGGAAAGTCATATGAACATCTTCCCAAGCTGAATCTAATCAAGCTCTTAAGGGACCAAAGCTTCAATGTACGTAAATGCGAGAACTTCACTGCCTGCAAATTTCACTCTTTGCCTTCTTCCACGGCAACTATTTCTTGCATGTTATTGCAACCAGAAACATCTAGCATCTTAAGTTTATTAAGAGTCCTGGTTGCATTATTTGTCAAGAGATATGTCAAACTGTGGCAACAACACAAGCTAACATTAGTCAGATTAGGAAAAGGCCACGTTGCTTTGGTGCTGCTTGTCCCAACCGCAATCAGCCTTGGCAGGTGCCACAACTTCAATCTTTTCAAGTCAAAGAGAAGCGGACGTTCTTGGCTTTTGTTAGTATTGAAAGGAACATGTTCAATTAATTCTTCCAAAGAGGTACACTTGACCACCTCAATCATTTTCAGGCTCTGGAACCTCTCTATTAGAGTTGATGGAAAAATATGAGAAAGATTTTCACAATCTCTGACCGTGATGGAGGTTAGTCTACGGAATGATTCTTGCAGGAGTTCATTGTGCCATATCCTCCTCAACCCGTGCAACGACAAGAGCGTCAACTCCTCCAATCTCGGAAAAAGAACCTATATGAAAGGACACTGTGTTAGTTTCTCGACCATGAAAAGTCTTGATTTGGACGATTTAATATGCTCTAATATGTTAATGTATTCTTATTCTTAAGAATGAAGTTGATTACCCAAGATTATAACATTGTTAGAGAAAACACGGATGCATGGAGTAGCAAGAGGCTTTATAGGACATGCTGACGTATAGAGTTTTCAACTGCTTCATCAGCAATAAGACTACAATTATCGACAATAATTTCTAATATAAACATAGAATAGAAAATTCCATAGACATTTACTCACATTTTGACCGAAGAAATCAGGCAAGGACGAGCTAGGGTCAATACGACCAAACATTTGTTGTAAATCTATATCAGCTGCCATTGGCCGTTGATTTTCTTCAATTGAAGAGAATGTCATCATTTTGGGGGCATCCAGCTATCGTCAATCTTGTTAAGGATGGATAGTGAATATGGTACTTTCCATAAGAGAATGTCTTGAGATTTGGTAATTCCTCAAGAGACAAGGAGGTTAACAAAGGGAATGCTATAATGTTGGTGATTGCAGCTGTCTCTGATTCTTCTTCTTGCACATCCATAATTTCCTCCATCAATTTACAATTGTCTATTTGTATTTCTTTTATTTGCTCGAGTGCCTTAACCATGGAAAAAGAAAAAAGAAACCTCAGGTTCCCACAGTTTTGCACCTTCAGTGCCCTTAAGTTTCGGAAACATGATGCTCTTCTTGGATTCTTGTTCCATATGCGTCCCAAGCTTGGTAAGTCACTAACAGTTAATTTGGCCAATCGTGACAAAATCTTGATGTCCCCACTGGCTGTCAGTCCTTCAAGGTTGAATATTTCTTGTATTGATTGGCATCTTTTAACAGTTATGGCTTCCAAATTCTGTAGCTCGGTTAACAAATTTGATGGGATAATGCTCAAGAGGTACATGCAATCCTCTACTTTCAGAAATTTTAGACTGCTCACGTCTGAGGGAAATTGAGAATTCCATATCTTTTTCAATTTGGGAAGTTCAGATAGTGTTAAGGACTCCAACCGTGGCAATGAAACCTTGCAAAGCCAGGAGAAAAATGTTACGAAGGCATATGCATTAATGCTTTTTGTAGCTGCGCGGGGTGAATACCCCACATAATTCATAATCATGATTGTAACAAGAAAATATGAACACGCATTACTTCGCATGAAAAAAATTAATTACGCACTAGCATATCATTAATGTACAAAGTATAACAAAAACAAGTTGGCCTTTCGAATATTATATTTCGTTTTTCATTTCGTAGTCACATAATAGCTCCATCACTTAACATATAAGAGCATAAATTTATATAGACAAGTGTATTGGAAGTTTTAAAATGTGTCACAAAAGTGCAATTAAATCCTAAAACTTTCAAAAAGTGCAATTAAGTCCTAAAAATTGTCATGAAAGTGCAATTAAGTCCTAAAACTTTCAAAAAGTGTACTAAAGTCCTAAAACTTATCAAATTGATCGAATTAAGTCCTTCCATTTTGACAAAGAAAAAGTCTTTCCATTGATTGCACTTTTTGAAAGTTTTAGGATTCAATTGCACTTTTGTGACAAGTTTTAGAACTTCTAGTGCACTTTTCTCTAAATTTATATAAAAGAACCTTGTGTAGGACTACATTTCCACAAAGGTCTATTCACGTGCCACAATTTTTTACCATTATCGGGGGAAAAAACAGCAACTCAATCGACTCAATTCATTCTAAACATTCATGTACTTAAGACAAAATTGCAAAATTTGATTTATATGATTAATTGATGTGGATGTTATTTGACACAGTCACTACAGTTAAATTCATTTATTGACAATTCTTATACTCCTTTTTTTTCTTTTATCAAGCGGATGAAACAGAATTCTACATATGTCCCTTAATAATTAAATAAAGTTTATCCAAATTATAAAGGTCGTATATACTTCCTTCAAGTTATGAACCTATCCATAAAGGTATGTGTATATATTCAGAATTTTACCATTGCTAATTGACGAACTTTTAAATTTGTATAGATTTTCCCAAACTGGTACATCCGTGCTACATTTACTTCAAACTAATTTTTGTGTCACAAAATATTCTAAACAAGTATAGCCATACCACATTTACCCCAAACTAATTTTCAGGTTACCGAAATTCTCAAACCGATATACTTGTGCTGCATTTATCCCAAAATATGGTAAATTTGAGATTTTTTAGGTAAATTTGGCACGTATGTACTGGTTTAGAACTTTTTATGACACGAAATTTAGTTTCAGGTGAATGAGGTACCGGTGTAGCAAGTTGGAATTTTTTGTGGCACAAAAATTAGTTTGGAGTAAATGTAGCACAAGTGTACCAATTTGAAATTTTTTTTGGTATTAGCCCCTTTTTAAATAATCTAAATGTTTATCATTGCCTAATGGTAATATCAACCAAGTCAATTTTTTTTAGGCCGCGCAATGTGTGGGACCTCAACTAATGCCTTTGAAAGGTGAGGAGGAAATTGGAAAAAAGTCTATGAAAGTCGGAAACTTTTACGTTATTTTCTGTCTTTCTTCGGAGTTCATTATCGAGAGTATCACTAATTGAGTAATGAGCTAATCCATATTTAAACCAATTAAATATCTATGAGTTATATATTCTGTTGAAGGCAATGTCCATGTTTGTATTTCATGGATCAGAAAACTAGTCGAAGAAGATTTCCTTCATCTAGGATGGTCCGGACCGAGATAAACGGGAGAAAGCATGAAATTTACCTGTTGCCCGAAGAATGCAACCGGATGGTCCATGGTTTTACAGAAGCTTCTCATCTCTGACAAGTTTCGTAATGTCAGCCTATGCAAATTGCATGACTTCACTTTGGGATCATCTTCAACTGCATTTCTAATTTCATCTGCTTCATCATATGCGACAAATTGCTGCATTGAGTGACATTTGCTCAGTTCAATCTCTTCGAGCTGCAAGAATACTCTCATCATAGACAAAGGAAACAAATGTTTGATTTCACCACAATTATCCAATTTCACAATCTTTAATTGGCTAAAGGATTCTGGGGCAAGACAGTTGCAACAAATCTTCTCCAAGTTGTTTAGATTCTCGAGAAACAACGATTCCAATTTTGAAAATGCAGTGCATTGGACAATCTCTGCAGAGGGAACAACATACTGAAGGGAGGGGCTGTTTTGTTTGTGAAGATGCTTCAAATCCTTAAAACCTTGGATGTACAAATTGGGAATGCTATTGTCGCCATCCTGCAATCCATACAAGTGGAGATCCTGTGTTCTCTGCAAACATCTTTGCACCCAGTATTCAAAAAGAAGATTGTCTGGCTCCAGCTTGAGCTTTAAAGTTCTGGATTCTTTGTGTTCACCCAACCAATCCCAAACATTCCCAATTTGGATTATGTGCATGTTTAGTTTCACAAATGGCAGGTCACCTGAGAGATAGGTAGAATGAGGAATGGAAATATGCAAAGTGCTCAACTTGTTGACGTAGATAGAAACGATAACTTGGAAAACTCTTCCACGATTCGATTGGAATTCAATTCAATTTCATAATATCTGAATACAAAGCTATAGTGGTGGCCACGGTTCGAAACCGACCGGTTCCGGTTTGTGGCCAAGTGTGAACCGGAACCGGAACCTCCTCTGGCGATTCCGGTTCCGGGTCGGAACCGGCCGGTTCAAGGCCGGTTCCGGGTCAGTTCCGGTTCGGAACCGGTTCCGGGCAGGTTCCGATTTTTTTTTTTCTGTTTTTTTTCTTTTCCTTTTCCTTTTCTTTTTTTTTCTTCCTCCACGGCCGGCCATGGCCGGGGCCGGCGCGGAGGTCGCCGGCCTCGGGCGAGGCGGCCCTCGCCGGCGTCGGGCGAGGGCGGCCCTCGCCTGGGCTGGGCAAGGCTCGACCTCGCCGGCCGGCCGAGGATGAAGAAAAAAAAATTAAAATATAAATTATAATTTTAAAAAACAGAAACAAGGAAAAAAGACAAAAGAGAAAAAGGAAAAACAGAAAAGGAAAAGGAAAAGAAAAAGAAGAAAAACAGAAATGAAAATAAAAAAACTTAAAAAAATATTATTCTTGTGATAAAACATTATTCAATATAAATTGTGATTAAAATGTAAATTGTACTCAAATTTTTGGGGAAAAAAAGACAAGAGAGAAAGAGAGGGCTTCAACTTAATAAATTATCATTAAGCACATTACAATTCGTTACAACGATCTTAAAAAAAAGGAGTACAATATATATACCCTAAAATTATCCCAAAACCTAAGCATTCCGTGCGCAGGGGACCAGAGATCACATATCGTCGGATTATATTTCGATTTCCCTAAGCTCACGTGGGCGCACCCGGTATGAGAAACAAGAGTTCCCGAAATATTTGCCAACTCCAATAGTTCTTTTACCCTCAATCGTCACTACCCGTTCCAGTACCGAGACTGGTAGCGGTAGTATCTCCGTCGTTAAAGAATTCGGATTCATTATTCCGATCTATCTCTTGTTGCCGGTATTGAGCCTTCGTCCAATCAGCAACACAAGCTTGCATCTCCACTGATTCTGGATCTAATCTTGAACGATGTTCGTTCAAAATATTACCTCCGACACTGAATGCTTGTTCGACCGCAACTGTGGAACAAGGGGTTGAAAAAATCTGTTTTGCAATAAGAGAAAGGATTGGGTATTGGCTTGCGTGCCTCTTCCACCAATCCAAAATTAAAAAATCTATACCACCTTCGGCTTAAGTAAACTCAAATAAAATGGTTAGATAACTCTCTAATTCAGAAATATTTCCCATTACTCCCTTTTGTTTTTTTTTGTCTATGTAATAAAAGTTTGTACCCTCTACTAATTTTACCTGTATTGTCATTTTGTATCTCCGTAGATTGAGAAGATCCAATATCACCTAAATTATATTTAGTATAAAATTCATTATATAATTCTATTATTACGTTTTTAACCTCACGTACTATGGTTATAACATTTGTCACGTCATAATGTAAACATTGATAATATACACGCAAAAAATCATTTAAGCTATCCAATTTGCAACGTTGATAAAAAACACAAGCAACTAAATAAATCATAGGAATTTCACTATAATAATGAAGCCATTTCATTTTCATTGCAACTATAGTATGTTGTAATTCAACATCATTTTCATATTCATCAAAAGTTCCGACAATATTAGTACACTCTACTAAAAATAAATGTGTAGTAGGATAATAAACACCGGACAAAGTATAAGTTGCATCATTAAAAACCTTTAAAACATCTAAAATTTTTTGGCAAATATGCCACTCTTGTGGGTATAAATTAATCTGAGGTATATTATTAGAAATGAATGCACATAATAAATCTTTATATGGTAAAGATTCATTAAGCAAGTGGAAAGTAGAATTCCAACGAGTTGAAACATCTCTTGGAAATTTTTTTGGCTTTACGCGATTTTCTCTACAAAATTTACCCCATTCTTTCATTTTTTTGGGATGTTTCCATAAAAATTGAATCGCCGTTTTTATTGGTTGAAGAAAAATATCAAGAGTTTTCAAACCATCTTGTACACATAAATTTAAAACATGACAAGCACATCTAATGTGAAAAAATTTTCCGCCAAAAGCAGGTTTACAAATATTTTCTAACTCGGCAATTGAAGCGGTATTTGCTGCAGCATTATCAAAACCAATTGAAAAAATTTTGTTAAGCAAATAATATTCTTCTAAAACTTGCCTAATTATTCTATAAATATTATTTGCCGTATGATGATCATCGAAAACTCTAAATACAATAACTCTTTTTTGAATAGTCCACTCGTCATCTATCCAATGACATGTTATGCCCATGTAAGAATGATTTTGCCAATGATCACTCCAAATATCACTACCTATATGCACGCATCCATTAAATTGCATAAAAAAGTTTTCTAAATCTTTTTTTCCATTTTTGTAAAGATCTTTAATTACTCGTTTAATTGAATTTCTAGGAACACGTTTTGCTTGTGGAGCACATGCTTTTTGTACAAATTCATTAAAACCAAATCTTTCTCCAAAATTAAATGCTAAATGCTCAACGGAAATAAATTTGCCTAATTCTTCCTTATAAGTTTTTTCATTAAAACGAAATAAAGGGGAAGTGCTAGGATTGACGTACCCGGAAATTTGTTGTTGCCCGATATTGATTCCCGTTTCGGTTGAATGTTTGCTCATAAGATGTTGTTTAAATGTTCCATATCCTTGTCTACCTGTATATTTATATATTTTTCCACAATATTTACAAATTATATCATACCTTTTTTGACCGATATCAAATATTTTCATTTTCGTGAAGTGATTCCAAATGTCAAATGTAAATTCCCGTTCCGCTTCCTTTGTTGTAGATATTTCAGCAGGAGGATGAAAACTTTCTTGCGTTAAGACACGCTCCACATCGGGAAAAATATTGATTTCATCATCTTGAAAATCTGCATATTCACGAGGATCAAAAGAATGATGGGGTTCCGTCGTGATATTCTTACCTTTGCCAGTTGGCACTCGACTTCCACTTGCCATTTTTCGAATGGATTGAGAGAATTGAGCGGATTAATTGGGAGAATTAAGAAAGAATTGCGTGGATTGAGAAAATTGAGAGAATTTCAGAGAATTTGAGAGAATTTCGAGTAATGAGAAAATTTGAGACTTGAGAGAAGAGAATTTGAGAGAATTTGAGAGAATTGTGTGTGTATTGTGAGAATTTGAGAGAATTTATAGGAAAAAAAAAAGAAAATTTAGAATTAAAAAAAATAAAACATAACCGTTGCAAAATTGCAACGGTTATGTGTTTTTTTTTTTATTATAAAAACGCCCGTTGGGCCATAGCCGTTGCCGGTTGCCCCAACGGGCCGCAGCAGGGCCTGCACGTCTGCAGGCCCTGCTGCAGATAATTTTTTTTTTTTGGCCGTTGCCAGGGAGGGGCCTTGGCCGGCCTAGCAACAGCCTGCTGTTGCAGGCTGCTGTTGCTGCAGCGTGGCCTGCAATGCAGCCTACCTACAGCTTCTTTTTTTTTTAATAATTTAATTTAATTTAATTTTTTTTCGCAGAACCGGTTCCGGGCCGGTTCAAATTTTCCTGGAACCGGAACCGGGCCCGTATGCCACGGGCCGGTTCCGGTTCCGAATCGCGGAACCGGTCAACGGGGCGGGCCCGGGTTTGACCGGGTCGGTTCCGGGCCGGTTCCGGGCCAAAACCGGCCCGTGGCCACCTCTATAAAGCTGGACGTCCTTTTATAATGATAGGACTCCTAATGATATCCGGATTAATGAAGATAACATCAAAGCAAAGCAAAGCAAATCAAATCTAATCTTATCTAATAAAATCAAATCTAAATATTGATAATTCGAAATTGCCTAAAGTAAAAAAAACTGCCTAGATTTCCGGCGATTACGACGATCGCATTCTTCAAGATAATCGCAGGCTAACTGTTCTACATCATTCCCTCCCTCTTCGGGGAAACTCGCCCTCGAGTTATAATTAGGATAGAGGGGTGTATTGGGAACATAATATTCAAATAAGTTTGCCACATTAAATATAGGGGAAATGTTGAGATCACCAGGAAGGTCAACTACATAGACATTGTCGTTGATCTTCTTCATGATGCAGTAAGGACCAATCTTCTTGTGCTTCAGTTTATTATAGGTACCTATAGGAAAACGCTCCGTTCGTAGGAAAATCATTACCTCATCGCCTACCTCAAAAAATTTTCGAACGTCGCCGTTTGTCAGCATCCTCCTTATACTTTGAATTAGAAGCAGCCAATTAACTAGCAACAGCAGCTTGGACTTTATTAATTCTGGTCGCCAAATTCTCTGCCGCAATACTATAGCCAGGAATCTTGGACAAGGGAACCAAATCCAAAGTATGTTGTGGTGTACGCCCATAAACGACCTGAAAGGGAGATGTACCGGTAGAGCGGTTAATCAAGTTGTTAAAGGCGAACTCAGCAGGAGCAAGATACCGGTCCCACTGCTTAGACATATCACTGCAGAGGCAGCGAATGATGTTCGCCATAGTACGATTCATAACTTCCGTCTGACCATATGTTTGGGGATGAAAAGAATTACTATACTGTAAATCAGTCCCAAACAAACGCCATGAAGTACGCAAAAAATGGCTCAGAAATTTCGTGTCACGATCAAAAGTGATTATTTTCGGCACACCATGGAGACGGACTACTTCACGAAAAAATAAACTTGCCACATGCGAAGCATCCGAAGTTTTCTTACAAGGGATGAAGTGTGCCATCTTCGAAAACCGGTCAACCACCACGAAAACAGAATCTAAACTCCGTTGAGTGCGAGGAAGTCCCAACACGAAGTCCATCGATATGTCTACCCAAGGACCCAAAAGAATAGGCAAGGGGATATAAAGACTAGTATTTTGAGAGTGGCCCTTAGCAGTCTGACAAATGTAGCATTTATTGACAAATCGCCCCACGTCTCGCTTTAGTTGAGGCCAATAGTACCGCCCCTCCACCAAGGCTACAGTTTTATCTCGCCCTAAATGTCCGCTGAGAGTACCACCATGAAGCTCTCGAATAAGTTGTTCAAGCAAGGAATCACGAGGAATGCATAATCTATTGCCAAAGAACAAGAATTTTTCTTGAATTATCATATCGCCACGACAACTTGTTTCAAAACACTTCTCCCATAAAAACTGCCTAGATTTTCAGCGATTACGGCAATCATATTCTTCAAGATAATCACAGGCTAACTGTTCTACATCACTTGTTCATGTTCTTCAACTCAGCCAGGCTAGCATTTCTTTGTGGTGCTTCATCCTCCATCTCCCACTGATCAAAACTATTTGCCATATCCAGTTCTTCTAAATTAACCAAGCTTCCAAGTACGCCAGGTTCAATAACTTTGAGCCTGGCGCACCTTGTCAAGTCCAAAAATCTTAATTCTGTAAGTTCACCTATTTCTTTGAGTAGCCGAGCAATTGTAGGCTACTTTTGGGATTGGCTTTAGGAAGCCACTTTGGGCACCTAAAGCCCTTTAGGCTAAAATTTTGGTGTTTGGCAAATTTTTTTTGAAACCCCATTGAGCCAAAGTTGGCCTTGTGAAGGCTGAAAGCCCAAGGCAGGTCCTAGGCTACCTTGGGCTTTCAGCTTTCTCGGTAAGCAACAGTTCCCGGGTAAGTAAAAAAAATTTCTTCCGAAACTACCCTCATCTATTTTTTGATTTTCCGATTTTGCCCTCGTTTGGCACTATTCATCTTCCCAAGGAACCAAATCGGAGGCCGGTGACCACCGATTGAGGGTCTGGCCATTGTTGCCTAGGGGTCGGCCGACCTCCGGCGACTGCCGCCTAGGGGTCGCCCAACCCTGGCGACCACCACCTGGGGTCGCCCGACCTTAGGCGGCACCTAGGTCGCGTGACCGAGCTGGGTCGCGCGACCTAGGCGCCGCCTGAGGTCGGGCGACCCCAGGCGGCGGTCGCCGGAGGTTGACTGACCCCTAGGCTGCGTTGGTCGGACCCGCGCGACCCAGGCGACACCTAGGTCACGCGACCTTAGGCCGCCTCGCTTGAGGTCGTGCGACCCAGGCAAGTGTCGGCTTGGGTCGCGCGACCCAGGCGAGGCAGCTTGAGGGTCGTGCGACCCTTAGGCGGCGGTGCAGCCTCGCCTGAGGTCGCCCTGACGGTGCAGCCTCGCCTGAGGTCGCCCTGGCGGTGCCGCCTCGCCTAAGGTCGAGCGACCTCAGGCGAGGCTGGCCGATGGCCGTTTTGGCCCGCCGGTAGTGGCTGTGCTTTTTGCTGAATTTTTTTTAATAAATAATTAGCAAAAGTCCTTTACAAAATTAATTTTTACCAAACGGTATTTAGACCAAAGTTGCTTTCAAAAGTGATTTTAAAATACACATTACCAAACACTACTTGCATTTCGGAAAACCCTTTTAACTCAAAGTCCTTTGCATTTTCCCAAAAACTTTCTCCCAAAGTGTTCCAAACGCACCCATAGATTCGATGAAACCTAGGAACTGTAATCCTTTTAGCTTTCCAAGAACAGTCACTTCCTCCAGATAGCAGAAATCCAGACATAGCGACTTGAGGTTTTCAAGGAATCGAATTGACAAAGGTAGAGAGGTGAAAGATAAGCCAGTAAAGTCCAAGACTTGGAGCTTCTCCATAGATTCAAGAAACAAGTAGGGAATTTTGAGGGACGGGTTATTTTCGAGTAGCAAAAGCATGCTCAAGTTTGGGCAGTCCAATCTTTCAGGAAGCTCATCAATGCCAACATAAGGGAAGGATATCACGGTGCATTTTCTGAGCTCATCCTTTGACCAAACTTTAAACCCATCCTTCTTCCCGACCAAGGCGTTCCATCGCGTGGAAGCAATAGAGATGGCCTCGTCAGCGAATATGTCATGCATTCTGAACCATTCCATGTCATCACTATCTAGTAACAAAGAAGAGTCTTGCAGACTATGTAGGTCTGTAATCAACGCATCTCTAGCGATTTCGATGGTCTTGCTGAAACTGTTATAGAAACCCAAACCCATGCAGTAGATAAGGAAGGCATTCATGGAAATTCTCCCAGTGTAATGCACAAACCATGAACAATGATTGGATCCTCTCATCTTTTAAGTCATTGTAATATAGTTCCACCATTGATTTTACATCTGATCCTTTGGCCAAAGCATTCCTCCATGCTGCCAAATCTGCGTTCCTCAACCTTTTTGCCAACGAAACAATCTGAAGTGGCAAGCCTTTACAATTCTCAACCACTCCATCCACCAAGGGTTTAAACTCACGATCATTAACATTTTCCCCCACTATCCTTTCAAAAAGTCTTCCTGCTTCTTCAGGTTTTAACTGATCAAGTTGGATTTGTTCGTCCGAGCCCATGTCAATGTGCAAAACATTTTTGTATCTAGATGTCAGTAATAGCTTGCAGCCTTTTACTTTATTGTCAACTCCACAAGGGAGCTTCTCCCACAAAGTATCTGAAATGATGAGAATATTTTTCTTGGAATCACTCTCTAACTTCTTACACAAACGATCTGCTCTCCCACGAGCAGTATCCTCATTCATTATTTTTAGACCCAATGCATAAGCAATTTCTCCTTGGATTCTTTTCAGATCTGAATTGCATGATACATTTGCCATGGCAACCACGTCGAACAGCTTCTCTTCCTTAACTCGCCATTCGATGTCCTCCAAAAGCTTGGACTTGCCAACCCCGCCTATTCCATGCACCCCAATCACGCAGACCTTGTCATTAGCTAAGGCCTTCATTACAGCCTCTATGGTTGAAGCCCTCGACTCCAGGACATCATTCTTGTCAACAGATCTTGCAGCGGACGTGGTAGCAGTGACAATTCCTATAGGAGTACTCTCATGGTAGACCTCTTGGAAGTTACTATTTTGGCTTTTCTCATGGAGTCCCCGAATGACTTGTGTCATCTTCTTCACCTTCCTACCAATTGGATGGTGCACCATGGGGTTTGGAATCCACCCTCGGAAGCAAGCATCTTTTGCATTTTCGCCAGATTTTAACAGGATTTCTGCTTCCTTAATCTTCTCCTCCACCTTCTCCAGCCAATCCTTGACATCAGTGTGTATAGGTTTTATATCACGCTCAGCTTCAGTGACGGATTGCTGCACCCTTTTCGTTTCATTCTTCAGCTCATCGAGTCTGTCTTTGAGATCTTCGACATAGCTCTTGTAGCACAGCACGTACCCAAATTGACGTCCAATGGGCGCATTCAGGTACTCACCGAGTGACGACATTAGCTTCGACGCAACGGAGGTAAGAAAAGCCCCGGCCATGTCTTCCTTCTTCTCTAGAATTTTCTTTTCCCCACCTCTTCGTTTCCTCTTGTTGTGCCTCCTTGTTTTTTGTTAAACATATGGGTGCCATGGAAACTGAACAGAGAACGGAAATAATCACTCGATGTACGAAAAGAAAGGAAAGAGCAAAGTGATAAAAGAACGAGAACAAGGAAACAAAGCCAGAGAGAGAGAGAGAGAGAGAGAGAGAGAGAGAGAGAGAGAGAGAGAGAGAGTGCCTTGAGTGAGGAATATCAACAAGAGCAATTTAGAATAATCTTAAGGCCTTTCACAATCCCGAGACAATCAGAATGAGGAAAAATGGGAATCAATGAAGGAAAGAAAAGACATCAGCACAATGCATGCAAAATAGAGCGTACAGTTAATGGGAAAAAAACTCGGTTGCTCCGTGACTCGGTGGCATTCGGTGCCACCCAAGTAACACGCTACTCCTAAGTTGATGACTTCCTTTCAAATGACTCTACATATCATCGACGGCACAAATCTTCGCCGATGCCGTACCTCGCGCCATGGGCAGGGCCATTTTGTCCGAACTAAATTTTAGAATTTCTCAACTTATATTCCCTGAAATCTCTAAACTATAGCTTTAATACCCAAATATTCTTTTTCCCTTTATTTTCAATATGCCACTCGTGTGACGTGAAGTCGCATCTTCCGTGTTGCTCCAATAGCAAAAGCCTGTTTGTTTTAGGGTTAATATCAAGAAAAATCCCAAATTGGTACATTTGTGATAAATTTACCAAAAACTAATTTTTTGACCATAAAAAGCCTTAAACCGGAATACATGTGACAAATTTATCATCCGTTAAATTTTATTGTTAAATTGCTTTGTTAAATGGTACATTGATGCAGCAGTTTTGGATTTTACCCTCAGTTTGTCACAGATGTAACTGTTTATGATTTTTTTGTGGTATTAATCCAATTTAACATAAACTAATAAAATGTAAATTTGTCACAAATATACCAGTTTGGGGTTTTTTGTGGTAAAAAATTTTGTTTGGGGTAAATTTATCATATATGTATCAATTTGAGATTTTTGTGATTAAAAAATTAATTTAAGATAAATTTATCATAAATATATCAGTTTGAGGTTTTTTTCGTTGTATTAACCCTTTGTTTTACTCGCTCGGGGCAAAAGCCGAAAGTGCAAAATGACGGCGCAGGAGGACGTGGAAATCTAGGTCGGTTTGTCAAAAGTGCAAAATCTACTTCTGCCTCATGCCTCTTCTTGCCGTTCGTCGCTGAATTCAAGCCCTTGCATGGTCACGTTCGCAAAGCCCCTCAAGCTCAAGTTCTCCACCTGCTCAGGCCCCTCTCGACCTCCTCGAAGAAGACGCACTCGTTCACTGGGGCCCAGCTCAACTTTTTAAATGAAAATTTAAAAAAAGAAAAAGAAAACGATAGGGCTCAATGCCTGAGCGAGAGAAGAGCAATTCACTGTAGCCAAAAAAGAAAATAGGCAAAGAGTGTTGTTTCAGAGAAGAAAAGGAAGTCCAGATTAGATAGTGAAACTTTGTCGAAATTGGCTGAAATTTCAGTATTTTGTTCTCGAGTCCAAGGGGTATAAGTTGATCAGTTTTGTTTATTGAAATCCTTCTCTCAATTGTATCTCAATTTCTCTAGTAGCTAGAGGTTAGAGATTTCTTGTTTCTTTGAGATGATATATTGTTGTTTTGCTGATGTGAAGAGTCTCTAGCTATGTGACTAGAGATGAACTATTGTGTATCATTTTATTCTTGGTGATTAGTGAAAGCTTTTTTGAGCGGCCCCATGATTGTTCCCATAGTGAGTTTTTCACGTAAAATTTGTGGGTGTTGTTTTTGCCTTACTTTAATATTCAGCACTTTATTTACTGCTTTAGACTTGATATTGCTGGAATATTGTGACTGGTTGCAGCTGGGGTTAATTTAATATTAGTTGGATGAGTTTTGGGGAAGATATTGATCCTAGATAGGTTTAAACATTAAATTGTTTCCTTTGTCCCCAATAAAATGGTATAAGAGCAAGTGCGATGGATGAAACCAGCGGCACCGTGTTTAAGTTAAATACCTCGAATTACTCCATTTGGAAGTCTCATATGGAAGATACATCATACTGTAAAGTTTTGTACGATCCTATTGATAGTGATGAGGCTCAAGGAGACAAGGAACATGGGACCATAAAGAGTAGGAGATAATGAATCTGAAAAAAGTTGACTTTATACGACAATGGATTAATGATAGTGGTTTTTATTATGTTGCTCAAGAAACAAATGTTGAAACATTGTGGAAGAAATTGCAAGATTTTTATGAGAGGAGACCCAATTAAGTATTCTTAGTTAAAAGACTTGTAAATTTGAGATACAAGGAAGGGAGCAAGGAAAAGTGCCAAAAAAGTCCTAAACCTTTTGCATTTGTGCCAATTTAGTCCTAAACCTTTTTTTTTGTACCAATTCAGTCCTAAACCTTTTGCATTGATGTCAATTTAGTCCTAAACCTTTTTTCAATGCCAATTCAGTCCTAAATCTTTTACATTGGTGCCAATTTAGTCCTAAACCTTTTTTGGTGCTAATTCAATTCTAAAACTTTTGCATTTGTGCCAATTCAGTCCTAAATCTTTTTGCCTTTATGCTAATTCAGTCTTTCCGACCAATTTTGATCAGATTTTGCTGACGTGGATGCCGGCCAGTCACCGGCGCTGACGAGGATAACTTTTAATAATATTTTAATATTTTATGAATTTTTTTATTCTTTTATTTTCTTTTTTTTCCCTCCCTCCTCCGGTCGTCGGACTAGCGATTGGCTAGAGGCCGGCAGGATCGACCTCGCCATGGCTGGGTGAGGCACGACCTTGCCAGATTTGGCGAGGCTCGCCTTCGCCGTCGTCGTTGCCGACGAGGGCGACTGGCGAGCACCTTGTCGACCTTTGGCCTCTAGTCGGTCACTGGTCCTACGACTGGCTGGAGGAAAGAGAGAGGGGAGGGAAAAAATAAATAAAAATTCAAAAAAATATTATAATATTATTAAAAATTGTCCACATCAGCGCTAGTGATCGGCCGGCATCCACGTCAGCAAAATCCGGCCAAAATTGACCGGAAGCACTGAATTGGCACAAAGATAAAAAGTTTTATGATTGAATTAGTACCAATACAAAAGATTTAGGATTAAAATGGCACAAAAAAAAAGTTTAGAACTAAATTGGCACCAATGCAAAAGGTTTAGGACTTTTTTGGCACTTTTCCCGAAGGGAGCAACATGTTTGGGCACTTGAGTGAATTTGCATATGTTATAAAAGACTTGTAGGCATGTTTATTGCTTGGTACTCTCCTCGACAATTGGGATACATGGGTTATACCATTAAATAATTGCGCTCCTTATAGTGTGCTTTTAATGAGCATGGTAAAGAAAGCTTGTTCAATGAAGAAACAAGAAGGAAATGCATGAATTATGCTTCTCACTTGGCGGCTCTTAACATGGAGAGAAATCAATCAAGAAATTTCTAAAATTATTATAAAGAGGCAAGTCTAGAGGAAGGTTGAAATCAAGGCCGATGAGGAATGTGAGTACTACAATTGAGGTAAGATGGGACATTATGCCAATAAATGCGGTTTAGCAAAGAGAGATAAATCCTATGATAGAACCGAAGATCAAAAGAAAGAAGAAAAGCAAGATACAATAGCAATTGCATCCGATGGTGATGTGTTCATTTGTGACAATACTAGTGTGAACCTTACATGCGAAGACTCTAGTTGGGTTGTTGATTCCGTAGCCTCATTTCTTATCACCTCACCCTGTGAATATTTCGTTTCCTATTAGAGTGGTGATTTTGGTTGCATTAGAATGAGCAACAGTGGCGTTTCTAAGATTATCGACATGGGATATGGTCATTTGGAAACCGATGTTGGATGTAATTTGCTTCTGAAAAATCTAAGACATGTTCTGGACATTCATCTTCATCTAATCTCCACAGGTGCCTTAGATGATGATGGTTACTGTAATTTCTTTTTTGATGCCAAATGAAAATTGACTTGAAGGTTCAATGGTGGTGGCTAAGGGTAAAAAGACTTTTACTCTCTACACCATGCAAGCTAAGTTGATTAGGAAGTAGGTAAATGCGAGCTATGGCACATGAGACTTGGTCATCTCAACGAGAAGAGGCTTGAAACTCTAGCTAGACAGAACCTTCTACCATTGAAAGAAAGAAATATGAAAGAATGTACTCACTGCCTAACGGGTAAGCAACATAGACTTGCATTTCATAATTCTCTCCACACATAAAATCAAATATATTTGATTATGTTCATACTGATGTTTGTTGCATGGATGCTAGAACACTTTGTGGTGCATTTTATTTTGTGATATTTATCGATGACTGTTCTAGAAAAGTGTAAGTTGATATTTTGAAATCTAAAGACCGGGTTTTTGGAGCTTTCAAACAATTTATGTCAACATGGAAAGAGAAATCAAAAAGAAGTTGTAATATGTTCAAGCAGGCAATAATGGTGAATATAGAGGCTCATTTGAACGTTATTGCAGAGATTATGGTATCAAGCTTGAAACGACTGTTATGAAAACACCACAATAGGATGGAGTAAGGGAGAGAATGAATTGGACAATTAATTGTTAGGTTTGGTGAATGTTCTTTCATGCAAAGTTGTCTAAATCATTTTGGGGTGAAGTGATGAGAACAACTATGGACTTAATTAATCGTCAGTTCCTCTTAAGGGGATATTCCACAAAGAGTTTGAAGTAGAAAAGATGTTTCATATAATCATTTGAAAGTTTCAGGTTGCAGGGCATTCGTGCATGTTCCAAGAGATGAAAGATCCAAGCTTGATGACAAGTGCAAGCAATGTATCTTCTTCGATTATGGACAGGAAGAGTTTGGCTACAGGTTTTGGGATCTAGCTGTAAAGAAAGTCATTAGAAGCTAAGATGTAGTTTTTTTTATGAGCATAAAACCATTGAAGACATTGACAAACCTCGAAGGTCAAAGAATGCAGCTCAACACTTCGTTTCTTTCAGCCTAAATCATCCTGCCGTATTGGGTTAAAATCACAAGGGAGAAGTGCAAGAAAATCATGGCAATCATGAAATCATTATGTCTACATAGAATGTTGATTCTTTACGTGAGACATGTGAAATAATTAAGCCAGAACAACCCATTGAGCAAGAATAGCCTGTCGAGCAAGACCAGTCTGTTGTACCTTAAGTGAGAAGATCAACAAGAGAGACTAAACCTTCACTAAGATATCAATTGCATGAGTATGTGTTACCCACTGATACATAAGAGTTAGAAATTTATCAAGAAGCTATGTCGTTGATCAAAAGAATGAGTGATATGAAGATATGCAAGAGGAGCTTAAATCATTGCACGAGAACCACATATCTAAATTGGTGAAATTACTTAAGGGCAAGATAGCGCTAAAAATAAGTGGGTGTACAAATTAAAAATTGAAGAAAATAGCTTGCGACCTCCATAAAAGACTAAATTTATTATGAAGGGCTTTTGTCAAAGAAAATAATTCATTTTGAAGAGATTTTTTTACCAGTGGTAAAAATGGCTTCTATTAGAGCTAGTTTGATTTGGTGGCTATCTTGGATTTAGAAATTTAGTAGCTTGGTCTAAAGATAGCTTTTCTTCATGGAGACTTAGAAGAAAAAATTTATGTGGAGAGGGTTTTAAAGCAGAAGGCAAGAAGTATATTGTATGTAGGTTGAGAAAAAGTTTATACGGTCTCAAGCAAGCGTCAAGGCAATGGTACATGAAGTTTGAATCATTCATGAAAGACCAAGGATATGGTAAGCCTAACTCTAATTCTTATATCTTATGAAAAGATTCTCATATAATGATTTTATTATCCTCATACTCTACATGGATAACATGTTGATAGTGAGCCATGATGCCGAGAAAATTAAAAGCTTGAAAATGAGTTGAGTAAAACTTTTGCAATGAAATATTTAGATCAGCTAAGCAAACCCTTGGTATGAGAATTACTCGTGATGGGAAGAATATGAAACTTTGGCTACTCATGATAAATACATTGAAAGAGTGCTAGAGAGATTCAACATGAGCAAATACAAACCGGTAAGTACTCAACTTGCTGGCCACTTCAATTTGAGTAATAAAGAGTGTCATATAAGTGAGAAAGAGAAGAAAGAGATGATTCCTTATATGTCGGCCGTGAGTTGCTTGATGTGTACCATAATTTGAACAAGTTTGATTGCTCATACAGTTGATGTTGTGAGCAGGTTTCTCTCAAATCCAAGTAAAGAGCATTGAGCTATTGTAAAATGGATTTTGAGGTATCTCAAATGTACTTCCAGATTTTGCTTGTGTTATGGAAACGAAAAGCCTAAGTTGAGTGGTTGCTCAGATGCAAATTATGTCGGTAACATTGATTCTAAAAAGTCCACATCATGTTACATAATGACTTTTGCAAAGGGAGCTATCTCGTGGCAATCGAGATTGCAACAATGTGTTACTTTATCTACAACTGAAGCGAAGTACATCGCTATTACCAAAGGAGGTAAGGAACTCTTGTGTATGCAAATGTTCCTACAAAAGTTGGGTTTGAAGCAAGAGAAATTTGTCTTGTATTGTGATAGCATGAGTGTTATCTATCTTAGCAAAAATTCCGATATTGCATTCAAGATTGAAGTATACTAACGTTAAATATTTTCGGATTTGAGAGAAATTTGAAGAGAAGATTTCCTTCCTGAGAAAGTTTACACCAATGACAATGGATTTTGTATGATGACTAAAACTTTGTGTATGATGAAACTTGAATCCTGTAGAGATAAAGCGGGCATGATGAGCTTCCCTCATAAGGCGGAGAGGGAAATTTGTTAGGCTGGGTCCACCTCTTGTGGGGCCTAGCTCATCATCTTAAATAAAAAAGAAAAAAAAAAGAAAAAGGAAAAAGAAAAAGATAGGGCTGAATGCTCTTGACTTCAGAGAGCGAGAGAAGAGCAATCCGTTGTAACAGAGAAAAGGAAGTATAGAGAGTTGCTTCCAAGAGGCAGTCCAAATTTGACATTGATACTTTGTCAGAATTGGTATGTTGTTCGTGGTCTAAGATCTACAAGTTGATTGGTTTTATTCGTTGAAATCCTCCTCCAAATTGTCTCTTAATTTCTTTAGTAGTTGTTAGAGCTTTCTTGCTTCTTTAAGTTAACCCACCTTTTGTGATGATGATATATTGTTGTTTTGCTGATGTGAAAAGTCTCTAACTATGTTACTCGTGATGGACTATTATGTATCCTCTTATTATTAGTGATTAGTGGAAGTCTCTTTTAGTGGCCTCGTGGATTTTCCTGCATTGGGTATTCCACGTAAAATTTGTGGGTATTGTTGTTTGCTTACTTTAATTTTCAGCATTATATTTACTGCTTCGGGCTTGATATTGCTGGAATATTGTGACTGGTAGCTATTGGGGATAATTTGAGATTAGTTGGTTGAGTTTTGGGAAGATATTGATCATGGACAAGTTTAAACATTAAAGTGTTGCCCTTTTTCCCCAATATTCACCTCATCAACTCGTGCGACTTGTTTCCACAATCCACTCTCTCTACCTCCAAACTCGTTAAATTTGTGAGCCTGTCAATGGCAGATTGAGTCCTAAAAGTCTTCGGGAACCGAGGTTTGTCTCGGACTCGAACCTCAGACGTCGTTAGGAGATACCCAAGTATGCTTATCAGGAGCCCAGATAATTTCATAAAGAAGATGGCTATGAAGAATTTGCCGCCCCTCACCCCCGCAAACAATCCTAATCCCCAGCTTAAAATTTTGGAATATTTGGAGATTAGAAGGTTTAGTTTAAAGATTATGTACAAAAATTTCACTGTCCATGGCTCGAATAATGGCAAGTAATATATACGTGGTCGTTGTCCGACGAAAATTTATGCCTCTAGTGAGATGAGATCTATTGGGACGAAATTACTAATTCCAAGATTATTTTAGGCAAACTACACTGAGAAATAATGCCCCGATTGGGATTTTTTTTTTGAAAATTTCCACTAAATTTAAAATATATAACTAAGGTAAAATAAAAAAAGATGTTATTAAGTGAATAGTCCAAAAAGAAAGTAACAAACAAATTACTGTAAATAAGCAAAGGTCAATCTCAAAGATTGGGAAATTTTTAATTATTTTAGATTATATAAATTTAAAGCAGTATAATTATTATGGAATTTTTCAAAATCACATAGTGTTAGGATGCATATGTAAGTTGTGTTAAAGAAATCTCACATGGAATAATTGATGTGATGTAAAACAGTTAATCCTAGTTGCCCCATAACTCAATGGCTTAAACTTTTGAGTAAATGTGAGTCCAACTGAATATATTAACATGCTCGGACTTAGGCTTCCTTAAGGTGATCTCCCCGAGCATAAGGTATCGGATTTCTGCTATGTTTCCATAACATATAGCTTTGTACCAATCTTAAGTTGTATTATGTTATTGTGCAATTGAAATTTAATGAAATTATTGTCATTTGAAAAGTTGCCAAGTCTGGGAAGAATTTCTTTTAATTTAATTGTCTTTCCTATCATTACCTCTTTATAAAATACAAAACAACATCCATAGTGATAATTTTATAAATTACAAAAAAGGAGAAGCAATGGCGTTAGTAGGGAGCAAAGCAAGTGGTCATGATACGTTGTCTGTTTAACTTGAAGATGAGCAAAGGTATATCAGTTGTTGATCAGATTAATAAATTCAATGTGGTTGTAAGTCAATTCAGCTTAGTTGAGATTGACTTTGATGATGAGATGTGTGCTTAGATTCTCTTATTCTTATTGCCTAATAGTTGGAATACTACTGTTAGTAATTTCTCTAAGTTAACAAGCTTAGTGTTTGATGGGGTGCGCGATTTGATTATGAGTGAGGACATATGTAGGAGAGAATATTGTGAACCTATGCATGCTGCTTTAGTAGGTGAAAGTAGAGGAAGAATTGATACTTGTGTTAATAAAAGTAGTATAAACCTGAACAAATGTAGTTAGTCTAGGACTGGCCGTGTTGTTGGTTGAAGTTGAGACAAGATGGGGAATCCTAGAAAGGATTGCCTTAAGATCAAGAACTAGAAGTATAAGGGAATTAGAGTTGAATCTATTAATGATATTACAGCTATAGCTTACTCTAAATTGGATAATGATGATTATGTCTTGTTTGTCACTAAAGATTATGGATTTTGGTTATTCGTTTCATGCTACACCGAATATGAACTGGTTTACTACTTATAGTGCATGGAAGGTAGTAAAGTGCAATTGGGGAATAACGATGAATGGGATATTGTCGGTGTTGGCAATATTAGAATTAAAATGCATGATGGTATCGTGAGAATATTGACTAGAGTGAGGCATGTTTCAGATATGAAGAATAAACTTGATTTTCTTAAGTACCCAAGATTTAACTCAGTATTGGTATATTTCAAAAGGTAGAATTCTGAAAGTTGTTGAAGGTGCCTTGATAATAATAAGAGAAATTCAGCACAGTGGCCAATATGAGTTTCAAGGCGAGACAGTGACGGATTTCGCCGCAGAGACATTGAATACATATGTTCAATAATTTGAATTGTGGTACATGTGTTTGGGATACATTAGCGAGAGAAGCCTGGAGATTTTAAGTGAAAGGAATTTGCCATGTGATTATATGGCTGACGAACTAGAATATATATATATAGGTGTTGTGACTTAGACAGAGGACGAAAAGTGTAGTTCAATATGGCTATCAAAGGAACGACATAGATTACAAAGTTAATTCATTTGGATGTTCTCAGGTCGTCGCGGTTTCCTTCTAGAAAAGGAGTCGATTTTATACTAACAATTGTGGATGACTACTCGAGGAAAACTTTGGTGTTTGTGCTAAGGCACAAGTTTGATACTGTTGTCAGGATTAGGCAGTTGAGTGCTTTGATTGAAAAGGTTACTAGTAAATCATCAAAAGAATTTGGATTGAATTGGTACAATTGAAAAGTTTAGTATTGAATTGTATACCGTACAATAAGTTTATGACTTTTTGGACAATTCTCCCTATATAAGAATTATATCATAAGAAACCTACTCAAATAGATTAGGAACATTTCATCTTCAAATTCAAACTTGAGACATATTTTCAAGAACCAATGGATTGAAACTTTTGCATGAGTGAAAAATGGTTTTTTGTTTTTTTTGATAACCTAGGGAACCCCCGCATGGCCGACAGCCGGGAAGTAAACCCTGGGGGCGACACGTGCTAGCCACCACACACGTGCCACCGGTTAAGTCACCCTGCGACGCCCGGGATTCGAACACTCAACCTTTTGCGAGAGGAAGAGTGCGCGCTCCAGCAACGCCACCCAGGTGGGTGGTAAAAAAAATGGTTTATATAGTAATTTACTATAAATCAAAATGCTTTCACGAGCCAAAATGGAGGGATAATGTTTTTTTTTTTGGTTGAAAAATGGAGGAAAAATGGTTTCTCTGGAAGAAACGGACGACTATGATGAAAAATTTGAAGTCAGTGAACGGACATCATTGCTAGTGCCTCGGCCCGATGCTCGGGGGCAAGTCTCGCTTGACTCACAAGAGCGACATTTTCGTTATGGCTCGGGAAATTGTTGTTTAAGCTTCGAAAAAGAAATGGACCCTGTTGACTATCTAGCGTTACCGTTAACAGGTTTCACTGTTAAAAAAATTCACCATAAACATTGGTTAAATAGATAGTAAAATCGCGGTTCATTACGGCCAATTGAATGCCGTCTCTTCGAAATAAAATGAAGTAATTAGAAAAAGGTGGTCTTTCGACGTAGCTAAGTTGATTATGCAATTCAACCAAGCTAGGCCGAATCGGGATAAGTTCCCATTATTATAAAAGCACAAAGAAATTTATAGGATCAACTTGCCCTAGTTCACAGGAGCAAAGTATATTCGCTAACAAACGTGCAGGTTAGCGTGTCTAAAGGATTCCATTCCTCCAAAAAAAGAAATCCCTTCCTTTTAGTAAATGGTAAGCAAGATACACTGGTTCACTCGGTCTTTTTCAATAAGCAACAAAAGAATTCACACGGACTGACTACGTTGATTCGAGCAAATGCGCAAACAAGTAACAAGAAGAAGATGAGCAGGAAACAGTAGCAAGAAAGAAAATAGAAAAAACTAGAAAAAATTCAGAACATCATGATTTGCACTTGTTATCTTGGCCGTGCAACCCCAAGTGAAGACTTTATTTAATAAAATTTGTTTATTGTTGGCAAGAGCATTCTCTCTACCAAAGTCCCACATCTTAAAGGCGTAGCTATTACGAGAAGGGAAAGAAGTAATAAAGAAAAAAAAAAGATAACTGCACTAAAAGTCTATGACGAGTTGTGAGAGTGGTCCTCGTACGTATAAAAGAGTGAACGGTCCTGATTAGTATTAGGTCTAGAAATAGTCACGTTTCAGGATTGTGAAACTGATCGAGATAACTTGAGGTTCTCGAGCGATTTGCTACGATTTGGTTGAGTTTCTCTGGAGCTCAACGATGCTTATCGAATCTCTTGTACACGGAGAAAATAAGCATTTTATTTCCTTTCAACAAGTTTTAACTATATCCCGATACGTCTTGATCTATATTGAGAACGTAGAGATGGTGCCTTGACCTAGAAAGGATGACAAATTGTATTAAACAGAATAATCAAGCCACTTTAAAGTTGTACTACAATTTTCTACATTAGTTTTTGTGGACCCCCTCTTTCTCTAAAAGGACAATGCAGGTTTAAAGCAACAGTATCCAATTCCCCATTAGTATAATCTACATATCCACTTATACTTTACTTCGAATAAAGCTTAGGGAATCTTAATAAATCAAGAGAGATGTCATCCATTAAGGAAAATTTATGAATAAATATATGAACCAAAGGTGAAGGCCCTTAATTAAAGATTTTCACATTCCCACCTTTCAAGAAAAAAACGAATGACTTTTAATCAACCATTTCGGTCTTTGATGACAAGCAATGTTTTGAAAATGATACCTGGCGTTAAACCGGAACGAGTGCTGGAATGTGATTCCATCGGTTCAATCGGTCCATTCGTTTATACTAACCAATTTGAATATAAAGAATATAGTACTAAAAAAAAGCAATATGTGTAATGATAATTTTGAAAACGTTATGTGCGAATTCACATGTAATATTTGTATTGCTTTAAAGGATTTTAAATGTTCTGAAATTACTAAAATCGATTTTTTTTCCAATCAATTGTAATAGGTTGGACTGGGGAAAATTACACGATCAATGTTAAACATATTGTATGAATGCCAATTCAATCCTAATTTTTTCAATTTTGCCAATTTAATTCCAAACATTCGCGCGAAATTCCAATATAGTCCTTCCGGTCAATTCTTTTTGAAAATCACTGGCGTGGTGATTCGGTAATCACCAGTCATCCTATATGGCACACCACCACGATAACGATTTCCGGCAAAAATTGATCAATATGACTACATTGAAATTTCGCGCAAAAATTTAGGATTAAATTGGCAAAATTAGAAAATTTAGGATTGAATTGGCATACGTAGATTTCCTCGATTGAATTGTCCAAATGCTTGTGAGCATAGACTTTCTAACTTCCCAAGTTCACCCTATCATTTTCAGGTCGCGAATGACCCTACCAACAAGAAGATGGTTAAACGTGATGTACAGCTAACATTATGGAGACATACAAAAGCTTCGAGAGACAACTATTGGCGCCTCCGTAATGAGTTTATGTTGCAGTTATTCCATTCGTTTCTTCTTCCCTTTTTTTTCTACTTTTATGTTTTTAAGGGTTTAACCAGTAGAACCAGATGGCCAAACAAAGAGGGAAAACGTGAAACAGGCGTGGATAGCACACGAAAAGTAGACATATGACGACACACATACCTAGAGTGGTTTCACTGTAAGGGAGCAAGAGGAACTGAGATATCTTGGCTGCTGACTGACTTGTCCACAAGTTGGGTGAAGAAGAATGCAGGCCGAAACACGTCCTGATAACACAAGAATCTAAGTGGGCGTATCAGCACAACGCAAAAGCGAAGTGGACACTGTGGGGGAAGAAAACAGGAGGGATCTGAAAATTCATTGAAGAGGAAATGTAATGGAGGAAGACGTTTCGGTTTCAGTACCTTGAGCTTCAACTGGGGAACGACTCGAGGATGAAGGGGCTCTTTTCTTTGCGAGGGGCCAATGACGAGAGAGGATATCGCATATGGTAGCGGAGAATCTGTTGAAACCAGCACGTCTAAATGGCAAGCAACTGGTCGGCAAATTTTATAACGAGCAACACTCGCTACTTTTCGACTTGAGCATTGCCCACAGCAATTTTTATAATGAGCACTACTGATACTTCTCGACTGAGCATTGTCAACCCAAATACACTATGGCGGTTCTGCCCAACTAACCCGGAACAAGCCAACAAAAATCACGACTTTATCAACAAGAAACTTGCTATGGAGAAATTGATTACTTGAGAAATAGTGTACAGCATTAGACGTAACTGAAAAAGCGGGACATTCTGAAGCCAACTACTGTAATAACCGAAAGTGGGGTTCTAACCCAGCAAAAGCATCCGAGGCTACGGATGGTCCAGGGGATGAAAGACCACCCGTCCCAGTCTGCTGCTGAAAGTGCGCAAGACTGAGATGAAGTGTGCAACTACTCCAACCCTCTGATCGATTCACTCGGATCTCTGTAAAAATTCAGGATAAAGTCTTAAAAAATGACTGTTGGGTGTGATTAGCAAAATGTTAATAAATGCGTCTGAGTTACTCCAGTGTTTGTGCAGCCTTTTCTATGGTGAGAGTTTGCGGGCGAACAAGTACGTGGAGATTTTGTGAAAACCTGTGATGTTCGTTTGAGAGGTATGATCATACCCGTGCAGTGAAGGTTGCGTTTGATCGTTCGAATTTATAATCAGGATAAGACTGGATATGATAGGATAAGAAATTCAAAAATTTGTCAAATCTTATCCACTATTTGGTAAACTACAGATTTAAGGTCGGATATTTTCATATTTTACAATATATATTGTTTGGTAGGAACCATATATCAATTTAAAGGACATATATGCCCCTACGTAGTGCCCATGAAATAATATCGATCTTATTATCTCAAAAATATCATTATCTTGCACAAATATACTTGAAAACATGCACTACAAAAAAACCGGTTTTTTGCCACGAAAATTTGCGACGAAAAAATTTTCGTCGCAAATTTTCAACAAATTTTCCAACGAAAAGTAAAATTCGTTGGAAATTTCCAACGAAAAATTTTTCGTCGCAAAATTCGTTGGAAATTTTCAACGAAAAATTTTTCGTCGCAAATTTCGTTGGAAATTTCCAACGAATTTTTTTTCGTCGCAAAATTCGTTGGAAATTTCCAACGAATTTTTTTTCGTTGGAAATTTCCAACGAATTTTTTTTCGTTGGAAATTTCCAACGAAATTTCCCACGAATTTCAAAAAACCGGTACTATTTGGCATTTTTTATATTCGTTGGAATTTCCAACGAATTTTCCAACGAATTTCAATTTTTCGGGCAATTATTTCAGTGTGTACAATTTTGGTTGGAAATTTCCAACAAATTCCAAAAAACCCGTACTATTCGGCATTTTTTATATTCGTTGGAAAATTCGTTGGAAATTTCCAACGAATTTTCCAACAAATTTTATATTTTCGGGCAATTATTTCAGCGTGTACAATTTTCGTTGGAAAATTGGTTGGAAATTTCCAACGAATTTGAATTTTCTGGGCAATTATTTTAATTTGTACAATTTTCGTTGCAAAATTCATGGGAAATTTCCCACGAATTTTGCAACGAAAACGTTACTTCTTCCTTATTCATATTTTCGCGCTCAACACAGTTCTCTCTCTCTCTCTCTCTCTCTCTCTCTCTTGCCTTCACCATCTCCCTCTGCCTCCCGCTCCGCCTCCTCCCCTGCTGCCCCCCCTCCGGCTCCGGCGCCATGGACAACTCCTCCGCAGCGGCCAGATCTGGGCGACGTCGGCTCCCTCCCCCGCGGCCATCCAGGGCGACGGCGGCTCCCTCGTCGCCACGGCCAGGCCCCCGCGGCGGTCGGCGCCCCCGACGCCACCATGGGCCCCCACCTCGCCCGCCACCTCAACCACCTCATCGCCGTCGCCGGGGAGCTCGAGGTCGCCCAGATCTGGGCGAGCTCGAGCTCGTCGCCGGCGAGGGCCGAGCTCGCCCAGATCTGGGCGAGCTCGAGCTCCCCGGCGACAGCCGATCGAGCTCGCCGGCGAGGGCCGAGCTCGCCGGCCATGGTGAGCTCGGGCCTCGCCATGGCCGGCGAGGCCCGAGCTCACCATGGCCGGCGAGCTCGGCCCTCGCCGGCGGCGAGGGCGATTTTTCGAAAAAAAAAAATCGTCGGAAAAAAAATTTCCACGATTTTTCGACCAAAAAAAAACATTTATAATTTTACCAACGAAAAATTTTTCGTTGGAAAAAAAATTTCCACGATTTTTCGACCAAAAAAAACATTTATAATTTTACCAACGAAAAATTTTTCGTTGGAAAAAAAATTTCCACGATTTTTCGACGAGAAAAAAAATTTTGTAATTTTTCCAACGAATTTAGCCACGATTTTTCTAACGAATTTTCCAACGAAATAAAATTCATCGCAAATTTCCAACGAAAATTGAAATTTTTCGTTGGAAAAAGTTCTAACGACCTATTACCAGCGAATTTTTTTTCGTTGGAAAATTCGTTGGAAATTCGTTTTCCAACGAATTTTTTCAAATTTTTCGTTGGAAATTTCGTCGGAAAAAACGTGTTTTTTTGTAGTGATGCATAGTTAATTAGACTTTCAAACCACGTTACAAAAAAAAAAATTAGACTAGCAAACTTGCTCTTTGTCGTCCAAAACACGCTTTAGCAATTTTCTACTTTCTTAGCTTAAGTCTTATTGAAATCATTCGTAAATTTTTTTTTACCAATTGAGTTATAAACATTTTCACATTTTATTAATTAAATCCATTCGACTAATTTTGATCGGACATCGCTGATATGGACGTCAGCTATTCTACATAGCATGGATGGCAGGTAGGCATTGTGGATTGTAGGACGGCGTTGACATATACAATTTTTAATAATTTTTTTTTGAAATTTTCTTTTCTTTTCTTTTCTTTCATTTCCTACCTCATTTTTTCCTAACTCCCAATTGTGGGTTGGCGAGGGTCGTCAGTCAACCCTTGCCGACCCTAAGCGAGGGCGTGTTCCTCGCTAGGTTTGGACGAGGGCCACGATGCCCTTAGCCGATTTGGGCACCACTAACGTCCACATCAGCGATTCTCGATTCAAATTAGCTGGATGAACTCAATTGAAAAAACGTAAAAATATTTATGACTCAATTGATAAAATTAAAATATTTATAACTGAATTGATAAAAGTGAAATAAATTTATGACTTTTTTGATAAATTTTTCAGCATTTTAAAGTTGATTTGACTCCTTGTGAGTAATGTAAATTTGTCAAATGCTAGTCAAGATTGTTCCCCCCCACCGATAGATATAGTCGTGCTAAAGATGATGCACTATTAAATATAATGAGGAATGACAAACGAAAATCTGAATGCTTATTGACATTATCTTAAATTGTAATCAAGCAAGAGTATGTCCTTTTTGAGTCCTAAATTTTTGTAAAAAGGGACCATTTCATCTCCTTTGCACGCGTTGAAATATCATTTCTAGTCGAATAAGGTGTTAAGGCTGAACTTTGGACAAGACTACACTTTCCCTCCGGGATGGAGAAAGTTTCCTTCCACCTTTGTCTTTGATAGATGGATAACAAAGTTATAAACAACGCTGGCGAGCAAACTTAATTAAGATTAAAGGTGGGTGATGTCATTCACATGGCCCCATTGGACAATAGGATATACCATTCTCTTGGCCGCTTATGTACACACCAAGAGAGTTCTAGACTTATGGTTGGGCCCTTTGTTTGGGGATACGAAAACTGTCGGAAGAGCACCCTAAAGAGGTTAAGCTAGCCGTAACCCGACACTCGGCCTACCGGGGGTCCAGTGTTCAAAGCCGATGCCGGCAGAGAAACCGCCCCTCCTCAACTGCCACTCTACCCCCCTCCTCGGTCGAACGTGGGAAACTCTGATTTTCTGAACTTCACACCTATAAAAGTTGCCCTCTTGATTCTGTATCTACACTGCAAGGGAAAAAAGCTCATGCTCCATGCGATACCAAGACCATTCTCAGAAGGACCAAAAAGTAAGAAAGGAATCTTTGAAAACTTCAAGGGGAAGGAAGATGAACAACAAAACAGAGAACTTCCCATTGCTAATTCACCATTACGTTTTGTTTTTGCAATTACAGATCAAAGACTAGACTCCTTACTTCACCAGAACAACTTCATCCAAGTGATTGTTTGGGTGACTTGATGCACATAGTGATGCTTTTTATGTGCACTGAGAAACTTTTACTAGGCAAGGACTTCAAAACTCACCGGTATAGAGTCGAGACATCTCGCGTCGCTTTGCGCTACTCGAACACTAGAATGCCTATTTCTCTTGGTCATCATCTCTACAGCATAAATTTAACGGTAAAGAAGAGGAGCGTCCTCATCTTTTAATCTGGTTTCTTCAAATTGAAGCAGTTATCTGTTGCCTGGCTGAATAGCTCCTGGACCAGCTTTAATTCCTTCTCTGCCAATGCCAAAAATCAATAGAAGATGTCACTTTCGATTTAAAAAAGGAAAAACACAAGTGAACAAGACAGACACCCTCACAGCCTCATTGATGGGGCAATTACCAGCAGCTCCAAGTTGCTTCTGAAGCTCTTGTCCTACAGCATCATTCTCAGCCTGTGCACGGTAATTTGGGAAGAATAAGAAACAGCCTTGAACAATGGAAAAAATGTACAGAAGATGCCAGAAACCACGGATCCTCTTGACCTGAAGCTCTGCAATCCTTTTAAGTTGAGCTTCTTCACCTCCCTCGGGCAGTGGAAGTCCTGCTACTAAGGCATCAAACTGCAGAAGAAAAAATATTCTGATAGAACTTTATCCAGATTGCAAGAGCAAAAAGCGGAAAAGTAGACCGAATTTTATAACTTGAAGCACAATGCTTCATCTCTAAAGTGGAGGCTAATTGCTTTCACCCGCGAGAATATACTGATATAGCAGAGTCTCTAAGATGCCACACCGACCATCAGTTTACTTCAAGCATGATGCAGAACAACGGCGAAGAAGATAGAAATCAGACAACAACGATCCGACATATTCAAGATCAAGAACACTAACAGGGTTACAATCTCATAACAATCATACCTAAATTCAATTCTACCAACTGCAAGTTGCAGAAACACATTTGAAAGAAATGACAGTCGTGATTACACAAGAGTGGTGGCTCTTTTCAAGTGTGCATAAGTATTTAATTGCACACACGTCAAAAGATTACCCAACTCGTGTAAACCAAATTTGCAACACGGTCTGTGCACATGCACACCGAGATACTCGTTGCAGACATATCCAACCAACGGAATCCACAAGACAAAAGATGGAGGGGGGGCTGCGTTTTCTTCCGTCGGAAAAACTGCCGTATTAGGTGCAACCGCGCATAACGCACGTGGACACACTCGCATTACATCTACAGACCTACCCGCCACATCCGTGATCTATCCATGACAACTTCCACAGTACATACATTTATGAATGAATCGTGCTCATGTCATCCACAAGAGCGGGTGCAGAGTTTTCAAACCGAGACTAAAATGCACACACAAAAGCCAATAGAAGTAAGAACATCTTTCCGCCGAAACTTCGGACATAACCCTAGATTCCTAACCATATAATTCTTATATACAAGCAAAAAAAATTTTTCTTGCCACAATAAATCAACTAATCAAGTAATCGATCTTCCTCAGAGATGAACCATAAATCCCTAGCCAAATAACTTCTTCCAATTACATCAAGCAGACAACGAGCAAAGCTCACCAACGACCTTGCTACAGCAAGCCTGAGAGACACGAACCTGCTTGGCGGCCTTGACGAGAGCGGAGCTCATCAGCTTGGGCTGGTCGGCGAAAGTGGACGCGTCCTCCGCCGCGGTCGCGGCGATCGGGGGCGGCTCCGGATAGCTCGCGGAGAGCCGCACGGAGGGCGCGTCCCTCTGCAGGGTGCCGAAGGTGTTGAAGGCGACCGAGGCGATCGTGTTGACCTGCTCCTGCAGCTGGGAGATCACGTCCATCTTCCGAGATTTCCCTTATCGCAGAGGGTTTCCTGATGCGCTAAGCAGTCCGACGGAATTCCACTGAAGAAGAGGAGCGCCAGAGACGGTCGCACGGCGGCGAGGCGGCGACACGAAATCGCGGAGGGAAGAGATCTTAGAAGCGGGGCTGAGAGAGATGGAGAAGAGAGAGAGAGTCGCCTTCGGTCCGGCGGGGGGCCGCGACGGACGGCGGGCGGTGGCGGCTCTGCAGAAACGGTAGGTCGGATTGCGGAGGGTTGCCGCGGCGGAGACCGGCGGGGAGCGGCGGCGGAAGCACCGCGCGCAGGAGGATTCCGGAGGACCGCGCGCGCGCGCAGGAATTCGGGTTTCCTTTTGATTTTGCGGGTACGAATTCTAGATTTTACTAGACCGGTAGAGAAAACCCGAATTTTTTAATTAAATTATTCGTGGTTTTTTTTTCTTTTTCTCAAGGGTGTCGCTCTGAAAATAGAATTAAGAAATCATTTCATCGATTTTTCCTCGATAAAGTTAATGACATATATAGAAAAAATGTAAAGTACGGACCTCGGTGTATCCTTGAAAGGCCACGTCGTGACTGCAGGATGTAAAAATGAAGTCAGGTACTGCCGAGATTGGGGCAAGGAGAAGATTTTGACCCAATGAAGTTAGGTACTGCCGAGATTGTAACAATGCCATAGAGGCCGCCGGGCTGTTCCCGCCCGGGGATGCCCCAAGGAGGACGGGCGGTGGCGACCTATCGCGGCGACCTACCGCAGCGTGTCCCGGCCTCAGTGAACACTGGTAGCAAGGCGGTTCAGTTCTTGGGGAGCGCCCTCGAGCGCAACACCAACCATTTCGCGTATTGCTACGGCTTTTACGCCGCTATGTCCGATCAGGCGATGACCTTTGGGGGTGAATCTGGCAAGGACACGCTGAAGAACAGGTTCTCTCTGAACAGGCCCAAGGGGAAAAGCTTCGCCGCGTACTGGTCTGGGCTGGAGGCCTATGGGGACTATGCGGCGATGCTCCGGCGGAAGCGCATGGCGGGGGAAGTGGTTGTTCCCCGTATCATCAACAGCTAAGGAGGTCGGCTCCTAGCCCACTGCTGCTGCGGTTCACCATGTTTATGTGATAAATGGTGATATGTCGGTCAAATTAGGATGGGTAATTTAAAAAAAAAGTTAGGCTTCGTTTTGTTATTTGGATTTCTAGTCAAGGAAAGGACTGAATAAGATAGAATATGAAATACATAAGTTTCGCACTAATGAAGTCATGTGTTTTGACATATCGTCATGACCATTATTTACTATGAACGGTATATCAGTGTAAATGAATCTCGCACAAACGAAAAAAAGTAAGAATCTCTCGCAACACTATTGCCTACTTCATTTTTATTTGCTCTTTTTTTATACTATTTCCCTCTTTTTTATTATTGCTTTCTTTTTTTCTTTTTTTCCCCGTCCATTATTATCTAATAAAATTTGATAATTATTAAACTATAATAATCTACCTAAAATATGTAATAAATATATATTAAATGTATATATCTATATATGTGAAATTTACACTATAAGATAGAAAGAAATTTGAATATATAAATAAAATAGGAATAAATAAAAACGAAATTGTTTTTTTTATTTTGAATTTTTTATATGAGAATTAAAATCTTAATTATATTTAAATATTATTTTATTATTATTAATTTGACGAGTTTGTTATTTGAGAAAAATAATTTTTATATTATGAATATTAAATATTCTATCCACATTTATCCCACCTTCCTTATGGGATAATTTTGTCAGGGTTATATCCCTCTTATATCCGATTTTATCCTGTCTTTTGCATGCACCAATATCTTGAATTTTATCTTGATTACCAAACATAGTTTAAGTGCTTCAAAAACATTGGTAATCACAATAATAAACGTGGGTAGATTATATAGAAGTAGTGTCGAAGAAATAGTTGATGTCTTAATGTGATGAATGTTGGTATATCAATAACATTAAGGTTAGTAATTTCCAAATTATTGGCAAGTCGCGAAAGTAAATGTTGATAAATTATTAAAACGGTTGGTAAATTCGAAGCATAAAGAAACTTTAATATTTGTTGAAACTTGTTGAAAGTTACTAATACGTGATTAGATGAACAAGTTAATGATACGGTATTTGACAGTTGCCAACTTGTTTGCAATGTGCTAGCAGGGAACTCTGTTTGGTGCTGGTGCATTGTAGAACAATAACAAGCGGATTTGGTAGACATATATCGATTAAAGGGACGAGATTTCTAGCAACGAAGAAACGATGAAAGTAGATGAGGATCCCTTTGATCAGCTCTTCAGTCACTTTCATTGTAGAACAATGACAAGCTATCGATCACATGGCTCACATCGAGGCTAAACTGTTTCTGAATCATCTCTTGGGGGCTGGTGTGCTCAGATCACCACTCCAAGAAGATGCAGGACCGTCGACCCTATGCAGATGGTATTAGACTTCGGCTCCATTTGGTTTGGCTATGGAGAAATACAAATGCCATTGGGCTAAAGGGATTTTCCAATATGCAAATAGTATATGGTAAAAGGTAATTTAAAAGTGCATTTAGCTTAAATGGTGTTCAGCAAAATCAGAATTTGAAAAGTAATTTTGCTTTTTCTTAAAAGAAACACATAAACAGCAAGACTCAGCCGCCAGCAGAGGTCGGCGACCCAGGTGACGGTCCCTTGGGTTCGCGCAACTCAAAAGGGGCAGTTTGTTGATGTCCCTCAAGACATTGAAGTTTCAGGACTCCATTTCCATGTGCCATATAGCATGTACCGTTCTCTTCTCTTCACCGCTTATGTACAGTCCAATTCTAAACTTATGGTTGGGCCCCGAATCGGGGGGGCCACGAAGACTGTTTTAAGAGCACCCTAAAGAGGTTAAGTGTCTAGTGTTCAAAGCTGATACCGGCGAAGGAACACCTTGAGCTTTGCCGCCCATGAACTCACCTGCCCTGACCACTACTCCACCTCTCGTTGGCCAAACATGAGCTATTCCGAAATTTGAACTTCACATCTATAAAAATTTCCCTTCTTGATGATGATGGTTCTTGACTGTGAATTTACACTGCAAGGGAAAAAAGCTCATGGTGCATGTGATTCCGAGACCATCTCTAGAAGGACCAAAGGGTAAGAAAGCAATCTTTGAACCCTTCAGAGGGAAGGAAGGTGAACAACAAAACAGAGAACTTTTCATTGCCAATGCACCACTAAGAATTTGTATTTGCAATTAAAGATTTAAGGCTGGACATGCTTATTGTGCACTAAGAAACTTTTACGAGGCAAGGACTTCAAAACTCAACTAATAAAGGGTTGCGACATCTCAGGATCCCTTCGCATTATCCGAACATTAGAATGCCTATTTCTCTCAGTCATCATCTCTACTACATAAATGTAACGAAAAGGTAAAGAAGAGAGGTGTCCTTGTTTTCTAATCCGGTTTCTTCAAATTAAAGCAGTTATCTGTTGCCTGGCCGAATAGCTCCTGGACCAGCTTTAATTCCTTCTCTGCCAATGCCAAAAATCATAAATGATGTCAATTTCGCCCAAAACCAGAACATACATATGTGAACGAGAGAAACACCCTGACACCCTCATCGATAGGGCAATTACCGGCAGCTTCAAGTTGCTTCTGAAGTTCTTGTCCTACAGCATCATTCTCAGCCTGCGAAAGGTAATTTGGGAAGAATAAGAAACAGCCGTAATCTATGTAATTACGCAAGTGGAAGACAAAGAAAACCACAGATCCTCTTAACCTGGAGCTCCGCAATCCTTTTGAGTTGAGCTTCTTCTCCTCCCTCGGGTAGTTGAAGTCCACCGACTAAGGCATCAAACTGCAGAAAAAGTACTCTGGTTGATCTTTATCCAGATTCCAAGAGCAAAAGGCAGAAAAGGATGCCGAATTTCGTAACTCAAAGCATAATGCTTCATCTCTAAAGTGGAGGTTCATTGCTTTCACCCGCGAGAATATACTGATATGGTGCAGAGTCTCTAGTATGCCGCACTGACCATCATTTTACTTCAAGCATGAAGTAGAACAAAAAGTGCAGAAGATAGAAATCAGAAACCAGCATCCCAACATATTCAAGATCAAGAACGCTAACAGAGTTACAGTCTCATAACACTTACACCCAATTCAAATCATTCTACCAACTATAAGTCGCAGAAACACATTTGAAAGAAACGATAGTTGCGATTACACAAGAGTGGTGGCTATTTTCGAGCGTGCATAACTATTTCATGGACGCAAGTCAAAAGATTACCCAACTCATGTAACCGAATTGCGACACGGTCTGTGTACATGTACCCCGAGATACTCGCGGCAGACATATCCACCAACAGGATCCACAAGAAAAAAATGGAGGTCGCATTTTCTTCGTAGGAATAACTGTCGTATTAGGTGCAACGGCGTACGACGCATGCGGTTACATATACGAAAAAGAAACAAATGCCAAACTTGCATTACATCTCCGGACCTACCCTTCACATCTTCGATCTATCCACGAGAAATTCGATAGTAACTGAAATGTACTCATGTCCTCTACAAGAACTGAGCGCAGAGCTTTCCAACCCCGGACCATAATTCAGACAAAAGCCTATAGAAGCGAGAACACCTTTCCCTAAAAACTTCGGTGACAACATAGATTTCTAGCCCAAATAATTCTTACACATCGAAGTCGTTTCGTCATCTTGCCGCGATAAATCAAGCAATCAATCTTCAGAGATAAACATAAGATCACCAGCCAAACAATTTCTTCCAATCACATCAAGTAGTTTACAGCAAGCCCGAGAGACACGGACCTGCTTGGCGGCCTTAACGAGAGCAGAGCTCATCAGCTTGGGCTGCTCGGCGAAGCTGGACGCGTCCTCCGCCGCGCTCGCGGCGACCGGGGGCGGCTCGGGATAGCTCGCGGAGAGCCGCACGGAGGGCGCGTCCCTCTGCAGGGTGCCGAAGGTGTTGAAGGCGACCGAGGCGATCGTGTTGACCTGCTCCTGCAGCTGGGAGATCACGTCCATCTTCCGAGATTCCCTTGATTGCAGAGGGTTTCCTGATGCGCTAAGCAGTCCGACGGAATTCCACTGAAGAAGAGGAGCGCTAGAGACGGTCGCACGGCGGCGAGGTGACGACGACGGAGCGACGTCGATGACGAAATTGCGGAGGGAAGAGATCTTGTAAGAGGGGCCGAGAGAGATGGAAGAGAGAGTCAGCTTCGGTCCGACGGGGGGGCGCGACGGCGGGTGGTGGCGGCGGGCACGAGGGTGGCTCCGCCTCCGGCTCCGGCTCTGCAGAAGCTGCAGGTCAGATTATGGATGGTCGCGAGAGAACCGGCAGGGTGCGGCGGGGGCGGAGAACGACGGGGTTCGCCGGCTGAAGGCGGCGAGGTGCGACGGAAGCGCTGCCGTAGCGGGAGAACTCGCGCGAATTCGGGATTATATTTACATAGGGAAAATAACATAAACATATCGATGAATTTTGACTCAATATATAATTTGATCATGCACTTTTAATTTGTTCGATATAATTTTTGAATTTTAACTCAATGTTCAATATGGCCTATAAACTTTCAATTTATTCAATGTGATCCATGAACTTTTGATATATGTTCAATATAGTCCCTAAATTTTATAAAAATATTTAATGTAATCTTTTCATTAATTCAAGTTCATAGAGTATATTTTATATTTTCATATAGTTTAATGACTCTATTGAACATGTACCAAAAGTTCAGCGACCATATTGAATATTGGATTAAAGTTTATGGATTACATTGAACTTTTAGGGACTAAATCGCTCAGGAACTGTTTGTCAATAAAGTTACGGGTAAAAGTCACAAGAAAATCCTAAATTATCCTTATTATGACAAATTCACTCTAATTTATTTTTGTGACATAAAAAATCTTAATATTTGTCAAAGTTCTGAGAATTTTTAAAAATTTGCTAGAAAACAAATTGTTTTGATATGTGAAATAAAATGACATTATTTTGATCGAAAAATCATACGACGAAATATTGATGGAGAGTAAATGCATCATATAAATATAAGTTTTAAATTTTTTATGTCACAAAAAAATTTAGTGTAAATATATCAAAGCAGACATAATTTATAGTAGTTAATTTGACAAAAAAAAAGTTCATAATAAAAGTGAATTTACTCATGACATGATATGCATTTCGGACAGATGATGAAAAACAGGGGACAGGGCCTAGTACATGTAGAAAGCTTAGGGTGCAAGATTTCTTGTTTTTGTTTTGGCTTTGCTCATCCTCTTCTTCTGTAGTCTCTTGCCTGAATCGGACTTGCTGGGTCCGAAGAAGAGGACCTGAATCCACCCACCCAAACGTGGAATAACGGGAAAAGATGAGAGCTTTAGCATGCATTTTTGTGCGTTGGGAAGTGTCATCAGACGGTGTAGGGAAGACGAGGAGACGACCCGCCCCCCCGTCTTTTCACCTTTTCGAAGACCTCGAGGTGCTTCGTTGAGCTTCCATTGACGACCCCTTTTACCTTCCCGAGGCCACTCTTCGCCTTCGCCGTAATGAATGCTCACTTCCGAGTTAAAAATGGGACCGACGATGAGTGTGCTACCTTGCCCGTTCTTTGCGTCCCGCAAGTTTCTTGCAACCTTGGAGAGATTTTTCCCTGGTGTTTTGATAGGCAAGAAAAAGGGGTGAAAGAAACGAGGAGAAGATTTTGGTACGTGGGTTCGGATGGATTTGAGAGGGAGCAGCACAAACAGAGTGTTGGGTATGGAGATAGCAGAGGGTGGTTTGAGCAGGAGCAGGAGGAGGAGAGACATTTCCAATGACCTGACTGATATCGTCTTCTCTTGGTCTCTTCACGACACTTTCAACGAAAACCTCTACGTTGACCAGGTTTCTTATTATTCTTCTCTCATCTATGCTTCGTTTTTTCTTTTATCATGCCCTGTTTTTATTCTCTTGTAAGTTCAACAACAACGTGGTGTTTACTTGAGAAATTTGTTGCTCTTTCTATGTTGTGTGCTTTTGATGGGCCTAGCCTTATAAGAATCTTGCATTAGACTTAGTGTGACAGAACCCCTTATGCTTTTACTGTGTTTGGCAAAATCGTTAGTATTTTAGGAGTAGATTTTATGTTTTGCGGAAGTTGGTCAAAGTATTTTTTGAATGTCGAGGTAGGATGGTTATACTTGGGATTTGGCCAAGCTGTTTTTGTAGGTGGAGACTATACCGGAGACATTTCAGTCAGTCCCACGTTATCTCGGATCTTATGTCTACCCTTTACTGGAAGAAACACGGGCGAGTTTGAGCTCGAGTATGGAAAATATTTCTACGCTGCCTTTCACCAAGGTTACTGATTTTGTGGAATGCAAGAGAAGTGGGAACAAATATGCTGTTAAGGCCGGTCGGTGGAGCAATGAATCCAATGCTCGTGGCATGGAAACTTACAAAACTTTGCCTGGAGATATCTTGATTCTAACTGATGCTAAGCCAGCAACCGTTCCTGACTTGGAGAGGTATGGAAGAAGATGGGCATTCGCATCAGTAAGGATGATCGGAGGGGATGATGAAGAGGATGAGGCAGCGTCATCCACAAACTTTAAAGTGGAGGCATTATTGGACCATGAAGTAAATAGTTCCTGGAAGCCAATGTATGCTATTTTTCTGATAAATATATCCACTAACAGTAGGATATGGAACGCGTTGCATATGTCTCTGAACTTGGATATTGTGAAGGAAGTTCTCTGCACGGATTTGGTGGTATGACTTTGCTTTTTGTACTTTGGTCCATTTAGACTTAAAATTGCTATATACTCCTCTAAGCTTTGAAAATTCAATTTTACTCCTGTCGATTTGTAAGTTTCACAGGAGAGCAAGATAAAGGATGCTTTAAGCCATTCTTTTGCATTTATAGGTTAGGACGATTGTTTCTTTTGGTTGGTCCATCTCGTGATATAGAAATGAATGAAGATATGGGAGATTAGTAAAGTTATGTCTTAAATAGGGCAATTAGTCCAAATTAATATCCTGGAGCCGACTTCTCTTGTGGATGTCAAATCTCTCTCTCTCTCTCTCTCTCTCTCTCTCTCTCTGTCAGCATTTCTTTTCCGTAGATTTTTTCCACATTATTTTAATATTTTTAAAATTTTTACTGCTGCAGTAGCATGGCCTAGATTTAGTACTGGACCTTAAATTTTTTTTTCTGTACTTTTCACAAGATATAAGTTTGTGCTGTGCAATGCTTCTTTATATCATATGAATACCGATTAAGTTTCAGGGTCTCTCACCTTCTACCATATATACACGGTCTGGATTATCACAAGAAATGTGTTTGGGTTGCAGGCTAATAAAGCTTCCAATCTCTGTATTACAAAAGGTGATGGCTCTGGGAGGGAGAGCCTTGACGAGAGAGTGTGCCATGATCTAAATGAATCCCAAATAAAAGCAGTTGGGGCCTGTCTCAATAAACTCCATTGTGAGAACAAGCCATCTGTCGAACTGATATGGGGTCCTCCTGGAACTGGGAAAACTAAAACTCTTGCTACACTGCTATTTACTCTCTTGAAAAGGAAATATAGAACCATTGTTTGTGCTCCTACAAATGTTGCCATCAAGGAAGTGGCATCTCGTGTTTTAAAGCTGCTAAAGGAATCAGATAGTGGTATAAGCACTGAAAGGGAAAGTTTGCTCTGTTACTTAGGAGATGTGCTTATTTTTGGGAACAAGGAGCGGCTGAAAGTTGATTTGGACATTGAAGAAATATACTTGGAGCACCGTGTAGTTTGTGTTGCTGAGTGCTTTTCTAAGGTCACTGGTTGGTTTCAGTGTCTAACTTCCATGATAGATACCCTTGCCGACTGTGTGCATCAATACCAAATATTTTTGGAAGTCGAATGCACAAAAAGAAGGAAACCAGGAAGTAGTGATGATGGGAGCGAATGCAGAAGCAGTGAAGAAGATGGTAACTGTGAGCTTAAATCATTTCTTGAGTTTTTCAGGGACCGATTCAAGGCAACTGTCCAGCCCCTGCGGAGATGCCTCTTTATTTTCTGTACTCATATATCCAGAACTAATTTCCAGAATATCACATCCCTCCTTACCTTACTTGATTCTTTTGAAACTTTATTATGTGGAGAGAAGTTGGATTCAGAGATGATGGAGATAACTCTTTCATGTGATGAACGTAGCCTGTTTTCGTTTGAGACGTCCATGGGTCCACTATATAATTTATATATGAAGAGACAGGAATGCCTTTCCATGTTGCTAACTGTTCGTGATTCTCTGAAGGATCTAAAACTTCCAAACTTCACGAGTAAGGACATGATTGCCGACTTCTGTTATCAACATGCTTCCCTGATTTTTTGCACTGCGTCTAGTTCATATAAGCTGTACTCTGTGGAAATGGAGCCTCTCAATTTGCTGGTAATCGATGAGGCAGCCCAATTGAAAGAATGCGAGTCAGTAATTCCTCTGCAACTCCCTGGTGCCAAGCATCTGATTTTAGTTGGAGATGAGTGTCAATTGCCTGCTATGGTTGAAAGCAAGGTGATGTTAAGATGATTGAAAAGTAACTTCCTATTTGGTTTTGAAAGATGTATAATTATCCTTCTCTCCATTTGGGCTTAGATAGGCAAAATCTTTTATACCTAACGGCCCTTTAATTTGTCATGTTTTATATCTACAGGTTTCTGGCAGGGCTGGTTTTGGAAGGAGTCTGTTTGAACGACTGAGTTCACTGGGTTATTCAAGGCAACTTCTCAATATACAGTACCGGATGCATCCATCAATAAGTCTGTTTCCGACTTCAAACTTTTATCAAAACCCAATATTGGACGGGCCAAACGTGAAGAGCACAAGTTACAGAAAATGTCATTTGCCATGGCCCATGTTTGGCCCGTACTCGTTCATAAGTATTCCTGATGGACGAGAAGAAGTTGGTGATGACGGATTTAGTCTTAAAAACCCTGTTGAGGTGGAAGTTGTCGTGAGGATATTGAGGAATCTATACAGAGGTATGCCAAGGGAATTTTGCACTTGTTGCTTCATGGCACATGAATTTTGCAAATCCTATGTATCCATATGGGTCTAGATTCTGTTGGCAATTAATAGCTCTTTCCCTTAGATATTTCTTTCGAAGTTTTTCACCCCGCATAACATGATATCATTGTTGTGATCGTTTTATTTCTTTTTTCTTTGCAGCTTGGCGTGGATCAGAAGAAAATCTGACAGTAGGTGTCATATCTCCCTATGCAGCTCAGGTTGCTGCAGTTCAAGCTAAAATTGGAAAAAGGTATGAAAATATCAAGGGCTTTATGGTCAAGGTGAAGTCAGTGGATGGATTCCAAGGGGGTGAAGAAGACATTATTATTATATCCACTGTAAGATCAAACTTGCGCGGTACTATTGGGTTTTTGTCTAATACTAAGAGAACCAATGTTGCTCTTACCAGGGCAAGGTACTCTATCCTCTTAACCATGTCAAATTAAATTTTAGAGTAATATGGCCTGTATATCCCAGTGTTATTTTCTATCTATAGGTATTGTCTGTGGATTGTGGGAAATGGGGAAACACTGACAAAAAGCGAATCTGTGTGGCAAGCTTTGGTTGACAATGCTAAGAGTCGTGCATGTTTCTTCAATGTTGATGATGACAAGGACTTGGCTAATGCCATTTTATATGTGAAGAAAGCGAATAATCATCTTGATGATCTGCTTGACAGAAGCAGTGTACTTTTCAGAAATGCAATATGGAAGGTAAAAATCTTGGCTCAACAGTATTCTGTGGCCTCACTTGTTTTTCTAAAAAAGCATTAGTTTTAAAGAATTAGAGACAAACATTTCTTATTGTCATGCTTTGGTCTTTTCAGGTTCTTTTCAGTGACAACTTCCTGAAGTCTTTCAGAAAGCTGACATCACTAAGGACAAAGATGTCAATCATCAACCTTCTGTTAAAACTTTCCAGTGGCTGGAGACCTAAGAAGAGGAATGTGGATATATATTGTGAACACTCATCTCACACAGTGAGACAATTTAAGGCTGATGGTCTCTATGTCCTATGCACGATTGATATTGTAAAGGAACTGAGATACATTCAAATCCTGAAGATTTGGGATGTATTGCCTTTAGAGGATGTGGGAAAATTGGTCAAACGTCTGGACAGCATATTCAAGACATATAGTGATGATTTTATTAGTCGTTGCAACGAAAAATGCGTTGCGGGGTAAGTCTGATCTTTTCTTTCTACTTTTTTTTTTTGGTTGAAATCTTTTCTTTCTACTTAAGATAGGTAGCACATCGCTTAACTAATTTGAAAGCGTCTTTTTCCCAGATAGATGACTAACATATCTTGAATTGATCTTATCCCACTTGTTTCTTTTACCTCACACGCCTCTTCCTGTTATAGGGATCGGGAAGTTCCAAAGACCTGGGACTGTCCTTTTGATATTGTCCGCTATCGAAATCCCAGTGAAGATCAATTTGAGAGTAGTTCTGATGCTGATGCTTCAGATCGGAGGTTGTATGCGGAGAATGCGAAAGTGAGCGAGAGTTTGCTTCTGATGAAATTTTACTCCTTATCATCAGATGTTATCAGCCATTTGCTCGATGACAGTGATGGTAACAAAGTGAGTCTTCCATTTGAAGTACCAGAGCAAGAACAAGAGATAATTCGTTTCCCCAGAAGTGCTTTTATACTTGGGCGATCCGGAACTGGAAAAACTACAGTCCTGACAATGAAGTTGTTTAGGAACGAGAAGCTGCATGATGAAGCAGCAAAGGGATTTCAGACAAACCAAAGTGTTGTCAGCAACAGCAAAGATGCCTCCCTGGAAATCAATGTTGAGGAAATCGTTGAAGGAGCAGAGGATTGTGTATTGCGCCAGCTTTTTGTGACCGTCAGTGCAAAATTATGTTTTGCAGTCAAACAACATTTATCTCAACTTAGAAGGTACATAAAATGTCATGGCAAGATGTTTGAACAATTGAATTAAATATTTTGCGATTTTTACAATGGAGAAGAAAATATCAAAGGATAGTGGATTGTCAAATCTTTTTACGAATGTAGTGGGGACAAGAAGATAACCCCCTTTGGCGTGCTACTACTTTACTCCTACCGGAGAAGCACAACCAAGATACTTGATACATAGACTTCCGTAGGAAATATAAGATGTAACATGCACTAAGTGCATAGGTAAAATCCTTGTTTTGCCATGGTCGGGTGCTACTACTTGTTTTAGCTGCTAGGGTATAGAATTTATCATTGCATATTAGAGGTCGACATCATCTGCTTGCTGATTTACACTGGAGATTAATTTGTGCGGCAATAGTCCTTATTTTGGTCCTTGTGCCACTTTTTAGTTTGCATTTCCATTTTATCGGAAATTTTTGTATTAAATTTTGTGTGATTCATTGTAGGTATAAGAATAAAATTGTATTTTAAATGAAAATATGCAATTATGAGCAGAATCGAGAAAGGACTATCTGTTCTTCAAATCTTGCTGTGGTGGAAGATTCATTGCCAGCTTATGTAAATGCTATTTGTGTCTCGTAGGATATTGTGACAAGCTTGGTGCATCAACCTGTTCTTATTCCCTTGTCGCTGTTAGTTACCTAAAAGTAAAATTATGAGATTGCATGTGTTGTGTCGGTAATCCTGTGAGTTTATGCACGTAAATTTTTATTTCTAATGTCTAGCTTAATTAATCATGCAGCTCCAGCATTGGTGCAAAACATAGAGCACAAAGCTCTTCAGTTGCTGAGATTGTTGATGATGCAGCATTATTCAAGGATATCCCAGATTCGTTTGTTGACATGTCTCCAAGCTCTTTTCCCCTTATCATAACTTTTCGTAAGCTTCTGATGATGCTAGATGGAACTATCGGGATTTCATTCTTTGAAAGGTTCCCTGATGTAAGGGAGGTTTCTCACAGCCGATCCTGCAACTCTAGACCAGTTGCCTTACAAAGTCTTGTTAGAGCAAAGGAGGTTACTTACGAAAAGTTTTGTGCAGTCTATTGGCCTCACTTTAATGACAAGCTAAGGAGGAGACTTGATCCTTCCAGAGTCTTTACTGAAATAATGTCCCACATAAAGGGTGGTCTTCAACCAGCGGATGGTTGTAAAGGCAAACTTGAGAGACTTGCATATGTTTCACTTTCGGAGAGTCGTGTCTCCACTCTGAGTGCTCAGAGAAGAGAAGAAATTTATGATGTTTTTGAGGATTATGAGAAGATGAAAATGGCAAATGGTGAATTTGATTTAGCTGATCTAGTCAGTGATCTTCATCGCCGTCTTTTTCGTGAACAGTTTACTGGTAACGTGGTGGATTTTGTATATATTGATGAAGTGCAGGATCTCACCATGAGGCAAATTTCACTGTTCAAATATATCTGTAGAAATGTTGAGGATGGCTTTGTGTTTTCGGGTGACACTGCACAAACTATTGCAAGGGGAATAGACTTCAGGTTTGAAGACATAAGGTCCCTTTTCTACAAGGAGTTCTTGATAGATTCAAAGGATGGACCTGATATCAGAATGGAAAAGGGAAGTCTTTCCAAAACTTTCCATTTGAGCCAGAACTTCCGCACTCATGCTGGTATACTCAAGCTGGCGCAGAGCATTGTTGACCTTCTTTACCGTTTTTTTCCTTTATCTGTTGATGCTTTGAGCCCCGAAACTAGCTTTATATGTGGGGAAGCCCCAATTTTACTTGAATCAGAGAATGGTGAAAGTGCCATACTGTCAATTTTTGGGTACAGTAATGTTAGTGGTAATTTCGTTGGCTTCGGAGCAGAGCAGGTTATTTTGGTTCGAGATGATCATTCTCGAAATGAAGTTTCAAACCTTGTGGGGGGGCAAGCCCTAGTTCTGACTATGGTGGAGTGCAAGGGGTTAGAATTTCAGGTAGGTTTGTGTCAGGTTGGATTGTTTGCCATGTGATTATTAATGGCAGCAGCAATAGAGATGTCATGACCAGTTTTTTATGGGCCAATCTTTCTTTGATGGGTCAACACCAATATTTTGCGGCTAGCTGTTACTTTGTAAAATGCTTGTAGTTGCAATTTCATTCTACTATACCCTTTTGTTTCTATGTATACGATGGCATCTCAATACACATGATGTAGAATTTGTGTTCACTCATGTGAATATTATCCTCTAAGTTAATAGGTAATATCAAAGATCTTGCAACTTTACGACTGATCTTCATTGGCAGGTGTGTCAAAACGAGTCAAAATATTCTCTTCGTAAATGTTTTTAGATCTCTTCATGTATTCATGCAACTCCAAATCTGTCAATTTGGTCTTTAATCATATGCTTTTAAGGGAAGCTTTTTTGCCTGTGACATTGTGTAGGACGTCTTACTCTACAACTTTTTTGGCACGTCACCTCTGAAAAGTCAATGGAGGGTCATTTATGGCTACATGAAGGAGCAAGATTTGCTCGATAACAGCTCTCAATGGTCTTCCCCGAGTTTCGATGACTCGAAGCACAATATACTATGCTCTGAATTGAAGCAACTGTATGTCGCTGTTACTCGGACAAGGCAAAGATTGTGGATTTGTGAGAATGCCCTGGAGTTCTCCAAACCAATGTTTGACTACTGGAAGAAGAAGTGCCTTATTCAAGTTAGGTTGGTAGATCATGCCCTTGCAGAAGCAATGAAGGTCAGGAGCACCCCAGAGGAGTGGAAGTCACAAGGTTTTAAGGTTTGCTGTTTTTCGTTTTTTTTTCTTTTAATGTCTGTTTCTTCTTCACAGAATTGTTTTTTTCGCCTCATTTGCAGTCAATTTGATATTTGAATGCTATTTTGAACTGACAATAGTGACCGTAAAAGTATAACTTATCCTGAAAACTGTGGGTACGATGTGCAAGTTCTGTGGTACAAATACGGTGATCGATTCACCAAATTTATTGGGTTTTTAATAGTATGGCTGGATATTTCATTTAGACACAATGGATTAATGCATAAATTATGAATTTTCCTTGAATCTTTTTTCTCTCTCGAGTTTATGAGGTCACTGGCAGTCCCTTTTTTTGTGTTGAGGCAACCACATTTATCATTCCTACAAGGGAGGACTATGTTTACCATTCTTCTTTTCACCTTCTCTGAAGAAGCTATTGATCTCTCTTTCTGTTTAACTTTGCAAGCTCTTACGTGAGGGTAATTACCCAATGGCAATAATGTGCTTTGAACGAGCAAGGTACACATATGGGGAGAAATTGGCTAAGGCCTCTGCTTTGAAAGCAGATGCAGATCTCAAGCACTTTTTAAGTCCACGGGAGGCTTCTGACCTTCGAAGGCAGGCTGCTGAGATTTATGAAGCAATTGGAGTGGCCGACTCTGCAGCGGAGTGTTTCTACATGTTGAAGGAGTACGAGAAAGCAGGTATCATTTTTTTTTTCTTTCCAATTTTTTTCGTTTCTTTCAAAATGATAAGATGGAGAATTTATATGCCTTGTGCTGCTTCTTTATTTTTCTTCTTGTTGTAGCTATGTCAAAGCTGCCTAATAAAGAGGAAGTTTGACTTCGATCTCAATTATTCTCTTGTATGTAGTTTTTTACACGTGTGGTTACTGCTTGGTTACCTGTGTAATTAATATTTCTCTTTCAATATTCAGAAAAAAAGAAGTTTGATCTCGCTTGCTAATTTCCAAATGCTTTTGGTGAATTTTGAGCAAGCTGCAACTAATGTCGGCTTCATGATTATGCCTTTGTGTTGAGAAGTTGATTATTTTCTATTTGACAACCCGGCTTTGCACTCTTAGCAGCTTGGAAAAATTCAAGCTGCAAAGTTCTTAACACTGACCACACCATTAAGTTTAGAAAAAGTTGTGGCTATCAGTTGAATACTCCTTATTGACTATGGTTTATCAACAACTTTTTGGTTTTGTAGCCACCTGTGGACATTGATCTTGTTTCGTATCTTGACATGGGACAGTATAGTTGAGCTGTGCAAGAGTATTTCTGGCAGCTTCCAAATATCCCTTTGCTAATTTTATCTTCTGAACATCGTGGTTATTAAATCTTACGCGAACATCAGGAACTATAAATGAGACTGACATTAAATTTGTTTGTGCTTCAACAGGTAGAATATACATGGAAAAATGTGGAGAATCTGCTTTGGAAAAAGCTGGAGAGTGCTTTTCTCTAGCTGGGAGCTATGGTCTTGCAGCGAAGGCGTATGCAAGGGGAAATATTTTCTCAAAGTGCTTGTCCATTTGTGCCAATGGAAAACTCTTTGAAGTGGGTCTGCAATACATTGAGGATTGGAAAAGTCAGGGAAATGAGAATAGCGGAGTAGTAAGGAAAAGTAAAGAAATAGAGAAATTGGAACAAGACTTTTTAGAGAGTTGTGCCCTTCATTACTATGACCTCAGAGACTACAGGGCCATGATGAAGTATGTGAAGGCTTTTCACTGCATCGACTCAATGCGAAACTTACTCAAGAGGCTGGGATGCCTCGATGAACTTATCAGTCTGGAGGAAGACTATGGTAACTTTTCGGAGGCGGCAAAGATTGCGAGGATGAAAGCTGACATCCTTCGTGAGGTTGATCTACTTGTAAAGAGCGGACAAAACAAGGAAGCGTCGATGAATATCCTGTGGTACGTGTTTTTCTATTCCCTTTGGGCTCCTGGAAGCAAAGGTTGGCCCTTGAAGCCATTTGCACAAAAGGAGGAGCTGGTAGCAAAAGCCAAACATCTCGCGAAGCGCGAGCCTATTGCCTTCTATGAATTTGTTTCTGTAGAATCAAGCATTATGTTAAATAGACAGAGCAGTTTGGCTGAAATGAAAGAACGTTTGAGTGCATCCAGGAGAAATGAAAGTATCAGAGGTGAAATACTATGCGCTCGAAATATTTTGGATTTCCATCTTCGTCAAAATATCTCAAATTTTTGTTGGGAATACGATTGGCTGGTTGACCCAATGGCGTATTCTGAACAACAGATCTTGAGGAATCAGATTTCCATTGACTCATTGGTCTGCTTTTGGACTCTTTGGAGAGATGAGATTGTCAGAATTATAAAGTGTGTCGGATGTGCAGAGTTGCTGGAGGAAAAGGAAAATAGGTGCTGTTGGGAGTTCTGTTTGAATTACTTCGGTGTTCTGGAGCAACGGAACAACTTGCGGGGAACTTATGACCTACTAAACCCAGATGCTGATTGGGTCAGAAGCATAGATAAACAATTTCTTCGAAAAAATGGACTATTGGTTGCTTTGGAGCTTCAACAATTGGTCTCTGCTGCTAAAAAATATTGGTATTCCGAGCTTACTTCTGTTGGTATGGAGCTCCTGCACAAATTGGATGCACTTTATCAGTTTTCCTCAGAGAGTTCTCTGTCGAACTTCTGGCAAAGCAGATGTCTTGCTCTTTTACATGAGGTTTCAAAGTTCCTTCAAGAACTCAATTTTCTGAATAACTCCTTCCAGTATGGTAAGGCACTGAAGGGTTTCATTGAAACATCCAGTAGGAGGTACTTTGGTCACATATTTCCTCTTGACTGGCGAATATCATCGACAGAGAGTATGATATATGTAAGAGGAAGTGAGGCTTCTCGTCATCTACTGAGAGAAATGATGAACATGATAATTTTGATGAAGCATTTTTCACATGGGAAGATGGGTGAGATTGCGACTTTGGTTCTTGGGTCTGGAATGCTCGACGATGAGTTGTACAGGAAAATTGCAGAATCTTTTGAGGGAAATACGTCATGGAAGGTATTTATGGAATGCGTGTATCAGGATGTACCACCAGACCTTCCTCACGCCAGCGATAATAGTAAGCCTGTGGAGTTGTCTCTGACTTGGAACCTTTATCAAGCTTTGGCAGATACTTACAATGCCAACTGGAGGATCGAAAGAGACTACATCACTCCGAATTGCTTCTTGTATCTCTTGGAACGACTTTTGATTTTGCTATCTTGCTCCAAAGGGCAATTTTACGCAACCAAGTCTTCTCTAGTTGAATGGCTTATCTGCCATGAAGGTTTAGCAAAGCCTAGCTTTACTTTCAACCTGGAAAATTGCTTTGAGCTCATCATTGGGTTTGTTACTAGCACTATTCAGCAGCTTCTTTGCAACAACAATGAAACCATAGAATGGATTAAAAGATCAAACCTAAATGTGACGAAGTACTACCCGCTGTTGGTCTTGAAGTTGGTTTTGTTGGTTTGTTTGCTTTACTTGAATTTTGGCATCAGTCCAGATTTTCCCATTGTTTTGCTGGGTAAGAGTTGGATTTCTGGGCAATTACCTCCAGAATTTCATCGTATTCTTTCGCATTGGTGGAAGCGGAACTTACAGGCAATCTCAGTCAGCGTTTTCGCTGAAGCATTCGAAAAAGTGGACGATCCCCTCGTACTTACCAATTCTGCTGCAGATTCTTCAAATATCTTATGTCCCCATGCCATCATTTTAGACGTGAAGTCGTACAAATGCAAGGAAGAGATTATGAAAGTTTTATTCCCCAAGGATGGAAGCGCTGTGAGCTCTTGCAAGTTGCGAGATCTGACCGAAGCTTCCAAGGATTCCTCTTCATCTTCCAACAGTGTTTCAGCAGCAGTTGTGCATTCGGATGGTGCAAACACGTCACCGTTGGAGTATGACCAATCACGGAAAAGGTTGGATTCATTAGAGGCAGTAACTAATGTGAAGGATGGGTGGATGGAATATGTCTCTACTACCTCGACGATGAAGGTAACTCAAAGTCCTTGCACTATTCCATCCTGTTTTGACCGTGAAGCACACAACTCTGCCCCAGTGAACCGTACCTTGCTGGGACAAGAGTTGGGCTTAGTGAATGAAGAAGAGCAGAGCGAAATTGCTGAAGATCAAAGAACCAGTGAAGTGAAGAAGGATGTGCAGGCTTCATCATCTTCTTTTTCGCGGACTGGTGGTGTGGAGAACAGGAACAAGAACAAGGGAGTTCGCAAGTCCAAAGGTAAAAAAAAGAGGAAAGGAGGCAAGAAGAGATGAATCCTCAAGATACAGTGCGAGTGAAAACTTTATGCTGTTATAATCCACAAGCTGTCCCCATTTTCGTAATTACATGTGGAACTTTTTAGTAAAATAGTTCTTAGAGTGAAGAAGAACAGATATCACGACAGGAAGCTTATTACTCTACACTTTTCCTGAAGTTCTAGCAGTGAATAGTCATGAAATTTTACCATTGCTGCTGAGTAGTTTTTCTTGGCTGGAGTTTAATGTTCCTTTTTTTTCCTCTCTGAACATCTAATTCTCTCATCCCTCGCGATTGCTTGTATGCATGCAGTGAAGAATGAGATAGAAAATGCAACTTTGTCTGCTTATCTTATTTACGATAGATCATCTTGATAGAGAAGTTTGCCTGATTAGAGTGAAAAGATATAATGATATCCAGCCTGTGATAGCATATGTCCATATGGGGGTGTACACAATTCATCAGTTCGTTCCGTTGCCGGACGAAGGGCGATTCCATTACCGGGGAATTCGCCTATTTACAGATGGATCAGCACAACGAGCCGAATCTGGCTCTTGATGGAGAATTAAGGACGACATTACTATGCGATCTGAATGGCTACGCAACCCTTGCAGTGGGTCGCCTCCTGAGCAGCTTTTATTGTGCTAAGGGCTCGTCTCGACGGCCATATGGTTCCGGGCCTCAGGATTTTGGTTAAGTGACGTCATACTCGAAACTCTTGGAAGTTTAGGTAGCGAATGATAACCATTCTGTTCCAGAATGAGTTCCTGAACTAGAAATAGATTTTTCTATTTCTGGTTCCTGGATGATTTTCTAAGAAAAAAAACCCGTTTGATAACGACCAAAAATTTCTATTTCTAGAACAGAAACCCGTTTGATAACAGCACAAAATTTCTATTTCTTGAAACAAAAACCCGTTTGACAAACAACAGAAAATTCTATTTCCAGGAACAGAAATTCATTTTTTTAGAAATGGTATAAATATAATTAAAAAATCCGAAAAATTCATAAAAATCTCAAAAAAATTCAGAAAATCCCAAAAAATTGAAAAATTCCAGAAAAAATCATCAAAATGTCGAGAAAATAAAAAAAATTCAGATTTCGGGAAAATATGAAATTTGTTGAATTTTTTCAAAAAAAATCAAGAAATCAAAAATTTCAAAACTTCATAGAATGGCTTATAGAATACCTGTGGCCACCCACTTTGAGCGAATTTAAATATTTTTAGGTGCCGAAAAAAAAATCAAAAAGTGAAAAATTTCAAAACTTTACAGAATGTCTTATAGAATACATGAGCAATACTTTGTAATTTTTGAGCGTTTGATTGATCATGTCTGTTATGCTCATCTTGTCTTGACATTTGTAAGGAATGTGTGAGGAGAAGAGTAATGAAGTCGGTTACTGCGAATCCTCACTGGTCAGAACTCAGAAGCAGCTGCAAAGGATGCGATGGAAGCTGTGTGGGATGTCTGTTACAATGATACGAAGCCATTTTGATAGAGCTCCGTGATTTTGTGGTTTCTGGCGCTTGTTGATGCCAATCAAGTGGAATTATTATTCCTAGAATCTTTCAATGAACACTGGAGTTCAAGGCAGATTGGAACGCGGATCGAATCTTTAGTTGCGGAGGAATAGAACAACCAAAATAAAGTCTTTATGGCTTCCATTTTCTTTCCTCTTTTTACTTTTCCCTATCAAACTGTTGCAAGATGAGCATCCCATAATTGTCGATTGTTTATTGCTTTCACCCGGCAGCATTGATGCCAATTTTTTAGGTCAAAGGATGACCATTCTTTGTCGAGGAGGTTTACTGGAGTAAAACATATTGTTTTTGTTTACTGTGCTGAGAAAAGTTTTTATTCTTTGAAGAAATTGATGCTCTTGCTCATTCTGAGCTTATTTTGTTCTGTATGGCCTTAATTATACTCTGAGAACTGGATCGGTGCTGGTTGAGGGGTTCATAGAAGCAAAATAACTTGATAAATTTTGCGCTCGCTTGCCTCAGTTTTGTTGCATTATCAGAGATTATGGAGTTTAAATCCATGTTCTGGTTTGAGAACGAAGAAGTTACTCGAAAGACTTTTGCTAAGGTTTATATCATTTAAGAAACTCATGGTAGATTTAATGCTTAAGAAATTTATTACAACCTGATGCCATTCGGATGAGGAAGACCTTGCGGAAGCTATGAAGACTGAGAAAAGAAGAAGGAAAGCCAGCAATGGAGTCACCAGGTGTTCAATTAACGCCAAAACCTCTTTTCTTTTGCCATAGTCATATAGAGATCCCACAGCCGGAGCCAACTACACAACCAGAGAAAACATAATCCAAGTAAACCAATAATGCCCACACAACCAAGGTCATGCATAAAATTACAGTGGTAAATTTGACAAGATAGGATGATCGGGTTGCTGTGTTTCGCTTCTGGTATCTGTTTTAAAATCTTATCCATTTCGTATCCGATCCAACCGGTCGACGCTCTTCCGTGCCTTTTCCAACTGGTGATCGATGCTCTTTCTGGATTTCTCGTGGCAATCCACACTTCTCCGGGACCTTTGCATGTGGTCAAAAGACATTCGTAATTTCTCTAGCTTATCAGCACTGAGACCCTGATTTTTCAGCTTCTCAGGCCTGTCCGTGCTCTTCCTCGGCTTCTCTCTCCTGTCGGTGCTCTTTCTAGACACTTCGTACACATCAGTGCTCTTGCGGGGCTGTTCAAACTGATCCGTGCTTTGCCTGGAGCTGTATCTTTGGGAAGGAGACTTCTCGACAGTAGTTAAGAACTTCTTAAGATGCCTTATATATTCAGGGTAGAGCTCTAAATCACAGTGATTTCCGCCTTTAATCCATAAGGGTTCGTACTTCTCCTTACACAGTTCCCATAGTTGCTTCCCATGGGAGCAATCGACAACTTCATCTGCAGTTCCCTGTAAATGGTATAAAATTGTTTTAAGCATTCGTCTGTACAAACATGAAAATAAACGAGGTCTTCAACTACAAAAGAACAGAAAAAAGGACTATGCAAGCCAAGAGCGGGATAACAATATTAATGATATCTCCAATTTCATATAGAGGTCCGATCACTTTCTTTGCTACAATATGCCTACTCCTACTAGCATTGCTTCAACTTATCACTGTCTCAATGCGATGTTTTTATCCTCCTATTACTGGAACAATGACTTTCTGGGAATTTCTTCCGAAAAATAGAAGGGTCTAAAGTATGCTTTCTGCTTCGAGCAAATTATATAAGAGGAAACACACAATCGAATGCAACTTTCAGTTGATGTTCTATAATTTTCCAATGCAAGAAGACCAGACTAGACCTGCTAATTTGCATGGGCACTTGCTCACAGAGGACTAATTTCAGAAGGCACAACCAATTCTCTTAAATAAATGAAAATTGCACAGAAGTCCTGTCTAGGTCATCTGCAGAAATTTAGATGGACCACAATGCCTGTTCTGACAATGCATCTGTCCTTAAATTTTCTAGTTTGTTCGCACCGCAATATTTAGCTAAATTTCTCAACTATGTTAGATCAGAGACGACACCAAAAATGTCCCCTCATCCCTTCCGCTACTAATGGACAGTAGGTTCTACATAACGCATGCAGAATATTTTATCCTCGAGAAGGAAATTTCATTACTGTGGCCAACGAGCACAATTGCTGGTGGGGACTCTCCATACATTCTCTTTACAATAGCCAGAACATCATTGCATAAAGTCTGGAAAATCGAATGCACCAAATTCAAAAGAAAGATACACACAATAGTTCTACGAAGGGAACTTGGGATTTAACAAGCTAGTAGATGAACTGAAACCAGTCCTCATCCAAAACTCCAAGCTACAAATTATACCTCAATCGAAAGGTCTTCATTTTCTGCGCAGGACTTGCCATGTCCTCGCAGGTCCACTGCAACCGTGGGCTTTCTCCTTGATTATACTAGCCGACAATGCAAATGAAAGCCTAGACAAACCACGAAAGCCAAAATCAACACGCAGCCCATATTAACAAAACGAACGAGGTACCTAGGCTAAACATTCAATGCTGCAAACAAACGCCGAAAAATCAATAGAAGATGCAAAAAGGTCGGCGATGCGAAGAGAACAAGACCCGGTTCTATGCACATCGTCTTAAAAAATAAACAACTCCGCAAACGTGGCTGTGATCCTCAGCAAAAGAAGCAGGAAACGAGACGTGCATATGACTCGATCATGCAGAGAATGATCGCATCAATTAAAGGAAAAAGAAAATCTATTACTGACTAAATTCAGAAGTAATCTCTAGGGGGAGCTTACCCAGAGTAGCCACCTCCATGAAGGCAAAGCACTACCGGTCCTTCTTCCCCGGCCACATAGACATGGAAGCTCTAAAAATCCCAAAGCGCGTGCAAACAAAACAAGAAGACGAATCGAATCAACAACGCGACCGAAGAGCAAAAGAAGGAAGAGCTCGAGTCCGATTGCTCAAGTCCGATTCCTGTGACTCTTCAAAAATCAAATGGTGAGATGCCGGCGGTCGACCTCACCGTCGCCCAGATCGGGGGGTCAGCTTCGGCCTCGCCATAACCGGCGGTCGACCTCGCCATAACTGGGCGACGGCGAGGTCGACCGCCGGTTATGGCGAGGCCGAAGCTGACCCTCCCCCGATCACGGCGACTTCCAAATCCAGAAAAGAGAGATGAGAGGAGATTTAGCGCACGATCAGAGCTTAAGTGGAGCAGGAGCGAGCGGCCCTGGCTTCCTCTCGGTCGGAGCGAGCCCGAATGAGAGGCCTGGCTTCCTCTCGACGGTGACAGAGAGAGTACAGAGAGAGACGGGTTCTGGTTCAGAACTGGTTTTGGAACAAAAACTTGTCCCAGAAATAGAAAAATGAAATTGCGTTACCAAACGGATTTCTGGTTCAAAACTGACTCTTGGAACAAAAAATCAGTTCTGGACAGAACCAGAAAGCAACGCACCTACTTTGAAATATCTATACTTCTCAAGGGGTCGCTCTAGGAATAGAATTGAGAAAGCCATTCTCGACGGGTAATTCATACATGTCCGTACCATTGTTTTCAGACGTTTGTCCAACGTTAACTTGATTGAACATTTCGTGGACTTTCACGTCAAGCATAGAAACCTCTGCCTTATCATTTGTCACAGTAAAGGTACCGTCGATGTATGTAAGGTTAATGGGGATGAATTTTCCTCGGCTCTGCGAATGAGATGTGACATTTTCAAAAGCCATCCGTCTAAAGAATTCTGGGCTTTTACTAAAGTGATTGTCCTATCTCATTTCTTTTTCTATACGATTTACTAGACGACAACTAGCACACTACGCGTTAGATAACTTTAATGATGTCCGAGAATATCGTACTTCGACATTATTAAGGAACGTATCGATTAAAGTTGGATATGTTAAATGTCCTTGTCGAAGATATTGTGAAAGGAATACTTGAAACAAAGTTAGTGCAGACTTTTAATGCTCATATATTGTCATATTGAATGATTGAAAACTTAGAAAATGAGTGGTGATTTTATAATAAATCAAAATAGAACTTAAACCAAAGTGAAAAATGAAATTACACTCTATAGCATATAGATAGTCCATAATAATTATTATAATTCATTATGGAGAGAAATATACAAGAGACGGTAGAAATTATGTAATTGATTCTCCTCTGATTGAAAAATACTTTATAATAAGCATTTTCATCTATCGAGATAACGCTTGGATGGTAGCTCACTCTGTGGAGAATTCGGCAACACCATCGAGGAGAAGGCATCTCTAACTATTGATGATTTTAAGTCTCGAGTTTCCGGGCAATCCTCTGAGAAATTTTCGTAATTATATATTGATACAGGCGTCATATTCTACGTGGAATTCCAATTAAAATTCGCCCATTTTTAGATCTATTTACCATTTCGATATAAAAAAATAGTTTTAATTTCTCGATAAGTAACTTTGCTCATGTCATGGTAATATCTTTACGTGTAGAAAGCTTTGGTAGCAAGAAATCGAGATGTTTGCTTTTCCTTTTCCGACTCCTCTTCTTTTTGCGATTGTTAGACTTGCTGGGTCGGAAAAGGAGACCTGAATCCCACCGAAATGTGGAATGACGAGTAAAGCTGGAAGCTTTGCATGCATTTGTGCGGTGAAAAAAGCACCATCACGAGGCGGCTCGTTGTGCGGCGTTTCGTACCGCGGTGCCCGCCCTTGTGAAGCAATCCGGTGCCCCGTAGCGATGTGGGGGTTTCACCATGCGTGATGACGATGGGTCCTGCAAATTACTACTGAATCGAAGCTTTTAGAACGCGGTATCTATCCATCTATCATCATGTCGGTGATGTATAATGCGTGAATAGATTCGTAGGCCTATTGCATCTCTTTAACTTTGGGCGCGAAATCAATTGAATTTTGTGAGATCGCCGATTCATCCTTTGAAAAGCTTTCGGTCTATTGAGCTCTTATTAAAGTGACGTTCCTATGGCATCTCTTTTTCGGTATGGATTTATCTTACGAGTGCCCACGCATCACGCTATATAGTGATAATAATTTAACGATTTTAAAAGCATTTTGAAATTTTATATTTGGACGTCAAGTAAGAATGTGTTAACCACAGCCGAATGTACCAAATGCACTAGAAAGTATAGACTCGTTAATGCAAATTGTCATATGGAACCAATGGAAACATAGTAAATAAGTTGTGATTTTATACGCAATCGATAGACTTATTGCATCTCTTTTGCTTTCCGCGTGAAATCGTTTGAATTTTGTGAGACTACCGATTTGGCCTTTGAAAAGTTTTCAATCTATCGAGCTTTTTATTAAGGTGATGTTCCTATCGCATCTTTTTCCATACGGCCATCATGCTAGATAGCGATAAAAATTTAACAAATTTAAAAATATTAATGAAATATCATATTTCCACGTCGTATAAAAATGTACGAACCATGGCCGAATGCTTTAGATGCACCGGTGGTCAGAACTCCGAAGTTATAAGCGTGGACTCTTTAATGCATATTGTTGTACGGAACCAAGGAAACATGGTAAATAAGTTGTGATTTTATCTGGAACCAATAGACCTACTGCATCTCTTTAGCTTTCGGCATGAAATTGGTTGAATTTTGTGAGACCGCTGATTTGGCCTTTGAAAAGCTATCGGTCTATCTAGCTTTTTTATTAAAGTGATGTTCCTATCACATCTCTTTTTCCATCTGGATTTATCTGATGCGTACCTGCGCATCACGTTGGATAGCAATAAAAATTTAATGATTCTAAAAGCATTTTGGAGTATTATATTTCCACGTCATATAAGAATGTATAAACCACTGTCAAATGTTTTAGATGCACTAGCGAGTGTAGACTCTTTAATGCATATTGTCATATGGAACCAATGGAAACATAGTAAATAACTTGCGATTTTATATGGAACCAATAGGCCTATTGCACCTTTTTAGCTTTGGGCGCGAAATTAGTTGAATTTTGTGAGACCGCCGACTTGGCCTTTGAAAAGCTATCGGTCTATCGAGCTTTTCATTAAAGTGATATTTCTATCATATCTCTTTTTCCATACATATTGATTTGACGAGAACCTAGACATCACGCTGGATAGCGATATAAATTTAACGATTTTAAAATTATTTTGAAATATCATATTTCGACGTCGTACAAAAATGAATGAACCATGGCCGAATGCTTTAGAGGCACTACTAGCAAGTGTAGACTCTTTAATGCATATTGTCGTACGGAACCAATGGAAACATAGAAAATAAGTTATGATTTTATATGTGAATCAAATTAGAACTTAAAACAAAGTGAAAAAACCACACTCAATAGCGTAACACATTGATTACATTTACTTTCCTAAAACACACTATTGATAGAATTTCGAAAGTCTATATAAATTATAGCTGGTCATGGCGAGAAATAATTAAGAGATGACACGAGTTACCTAATTGATTCTCCTTAAAATTACTCAATGAAAAACATCTCTAATTGTTTAGGTGGCATCGGGGCAGCACCGGTGTTGTTAAGTATTCGGCAAAACCAATGAGTAGAAGGCGTCTCTAACTATCTACAGTTTCTAGACCAAATTAAGTGTCGAGTTTTTATGTTTTCTTTTGAAAGAATTTTTAATAGAGTTAATATTACCAAAAATCCCAATTGATACACCTGACACAAATACCACAAACTAATTTTTTGACCACAAAAAATCTCAAAATTGATACACATGTGATAAATTTACTCTCTGTTAATTTTTTTTAAATTTTTACCGTCAAATTGCTGAGTTAGATGGCACGCGACAATTGACGGGTGTACTAATTTGGGATTTTACTCTCTATTTATCACATGTGTACCAGTTTGTGGTTTCTTATTGTATTAATTTAGCGGAAACAACGGAAGGTAAATTTATCTTAAATGTACTAGTTTGGGATTTTTGATGGTCAAAAACTAGTTTTGGGTGTATTTGTGGCAGGTGTATCAATTTAGAATTTTTGGCGATAAAAAAATTAGCTTAAGATAAATTTGTTATATATGCACAAATTTTATATTTTTCATGAAATTAACCTTTTTTAATAATATATCGATACAGAAGCTAAAACATAAAAAGCGAACTGATGGATTAATTTTCATCAAAAGTAGAATGTTGCATTCGTATTTTTTTCATTTATTAATTATTTCAACGCCGACGAATAATTTTAATATCTTCAAAAATTAATTTCACTCATAAAATAATACATTTCGGACTGAAGAAACAGTGGGACAGGCCTAGGTACGTGTAGACAGCTTAGGTTGCAATAAATGAAAACGTGGAAAAGCGAAGAAAATTGGGAAGTTTTACATGCATTTGCGAAGAAAAGAAAGTCATCAGACAGCGTACGGAAGATGAGAGGACGACCCACCCCGTCCATCACCTTCCGTAGACCTCGCATGGGGTTGACGAAGACCTCGGGTGCGTCTTTTGAGCTTTCCATTGACGACCCTTGACCTTCCCCACGTCACTCTTCTTCGTCGTTAAGAATGCTCACTTCGGAGTTCACACAATGGGACCGATGATGAGCGTACAAGCCTGCCCAGTTTTTGCGCTGCGAGTTTCTTGAAACCTCGAGAGTGATTTTTCCCTGGTGCTTTGATCGGCAAGAAAAGGGGAGAAAGAAACGAGTAGAAGGTTTTGGTACGTGGGTTCAGATGAACTTGAGAGGGAGCACAAGCAGTGTGTTGGGTGTGGAGAGAGCAGAGGGGGGTTTGAGCAGGAGGAGGAGAGACAATACCAATGACCTGACTGATATTGTCTTCTCTTGGTCTCTTCACGACATCTTCAACGAAAACCTCTACGAGAACCAGGTTTCTTTATCTTCTTTTCTCATCTTTAGTTTTTTGTTTTTGTCATGCCCTTCTGGTTTTATTCTCGTGTAAGTTCAACGACAATGTGGTGTTTACTTGAGAATTTTGCAAATGATTTTAGTTCGTTGCTTTTTTTTGTTTGTGCTTTTAGTAAGCATGGCCTTATAAGAACCTCGCATTCGACTTCGTTAGGCAGAACCCTTTATGCTTTTACTTTGTTTTGCAAACTCATTAGGTATTTTAGGAGTATATGTTATGATTTGCAGAATTTGGTCAAAGTACTTTTTGAATGTCGAGGGTGGCTGGTCATATCTGACATTTGGCCGAGCTGTTTTGTAGGTGGAGACTATACCGGAGACATTTAAGTCGGTCCGGCAGTATCTCGGATCATATGTCTACCCTTTACTGGAAGAAACACGGGCGAGTCTATGCTCGAGTTTGGAAAATATTTCTTTGCTGCCTTTCACCGAGGTTACTGGCTTTGTGGAATGCAAGAGAAGTGGGAACTCATATGCTGTTGAGGCTGGTCAGTGGAGCAATGAATCCAACACTCGTGGCAAGGAAACTTACAAAACTTTGCCTGGAGATATCTTGATTCTAACTGATGCTAAGCTGGCAACTGTTCCTGACTTGGAGAGGTCTGGAAGAAGATGGGTGTTTGCATCAGTAAGGATGATTGGAGGAGACGATGAAGAGGATGAGGCAACGTCATCCACAAACTTTAAAGTGGAGGCATTATTGGACCGTGAAGTAAATAATTCCTGGAAGCCAAAGTTTGCGATTTTCCTGATAAATATAGCTACCAACAGAAGGATATGGAACGCGTTGAATATGTCTCTGAATTTGGATATTGTGAAGGAAGTTCTCTGCACAGATTTGGTGGTATGACTTTCCCTTTTGTACCTTTGGTTCATGTAGACTTAACATTGCCTTTTTAATTTCTAAGCTTCGAAACTTCATTTTACTCCTTTAGATTTGTAAGTTTCACCGGAAAATAAGATAAATGATACCATAAGCCATTCTGTTGCACTAATAGATTAGGATGATTGTTTCTTTTAGTTGGTCCATTTCATGTTATGGAGATGAATGAAGATATGGGAAATTATTGAAGTCATGTCTTAAATAGGACAAATCAGTTCCTTGGAGGCGACTTCCTCGTTAGTACTAGACCTTAAAAATTTTTCTATACTATACTTTTCACAGGATTTAAGTTTGTGCTGTGCAATGCTCTTTATATCATATGAACACCAATTAAGTTTCAGGTCTCTAACCTTCCACCATATTTACATGGTCTGGATTATCACAAGAAAAATGTGTTTGGGTTGCAGGCCGGTAAAGTTTCCAATCTCTGTATTACAACAGGTAATGGTTCTGGGAGTGAGAACCTTGATGAGAGATTGTGCCATGATCTGAATGAATCCCAAAAAAAGGCAGTTGGGGCCTGTCTCAATAAACTCCAATGTGAGAACAAGCCATCTGTCGAACTGATATGGGGTCCTCCTGGAACTGGGAAAACTAAAACCGTCGCTACACTGCTATATACTCTCTTAAAAAGGAAACATAGAACCATTGTTTGTGCTCCTACAAATGTTGCCATCAAGGAAGTGGCATCTCGTGTTTTAAAGCTGCTAAAGCAATCAGATAGTGGTATAAGCACTGAAAAGGAAAGTTTGCTCTGTTACTTTGGAGATGTGCTTGTTTTTGGGAACAAGGAGCGGCTGAAAGTTGATTCCGACATTGAAGACATATACTTGGAACACCGTGTAGATTGTGTTGCTGAGTGCTTTTCTAGAGTCACTGGTTGGTATCAGTGTCTAACTTCCATGATAGATACTCTTGCCGACTGTGTGCGTCAATACCACATATTTTTGAAAAACGAACAAACAAAAAGAAGGAAACGAGGAAGTGATGATGATGGGAGCGAATGCGGAAGCAGTGAAGAAGATGGTAACTGTGAGCTTAAATCATTTCTTGAGTTTTTCAGGGACCGATTCAAGGCAACTGTCCAGCCCCTGCGGAGATGCCTCTTTATTTTCTGTACTCATATATCTCGAACTAATTTCCAGAATATTGCATCCCTCCTTACCTTACTTGATTCTTTTGAAACTTTATTAAGTGGAGAGAAGTTGGATTCAGAGATGATGGAGATAACTCTTCCACGTAATGATCTTAGCCTGTTTCCATTTGAGACATCCACGGGTCCACTATATAATTTATTAATGAAGAGACAGGAATGCCTTTCCATGTTGGTAACTGTTCGGGATTCTCTGAAGGTTCTAAAACTTCCAAACCATACGAGTAAGGGCATGATAGCCGACTTCTGTTATCGACACGCTTCCCTGATTTTTTGCACTGCTTCTAGTTCATATAAGCTGTACTCTGTGGAAATGGAGCCTCTCAATTTGCTGGTAATCGATGAGGCAGCCCAATTGAAAGAATGCGAGTCAGTAATTCCTCTGCGACTCCCTGGTGTCAAGCATCTGATTTTAGTTGGAGATGAGTGTCAGTTGGCTGCTATGGTTGAAAGCAAGGTAATGTTAAAATGTCTGAAAAGTAACCTTCTATTTGGTCTTGAAAGATGTGCAATATCCTTCTCTTTATTTTAGCTTAGATGGGCTAAATGTTCTATACCTAACGGGCCCTAAATTTTTTATCATGTTTTATTTCTACAGGTTTCTAGCAGGGCTGGTTTTGGAAGGAGTCTGTTTGAACGATTGAGTTCACTGGGTTATTCGAGGCAACTTCTCAATATACAGTACCGGATGCATCCATCGATAAGTCTGTTTCCGACTTCAAACTTTTATCAAAACCAAATTATGGACGGGCCAAATGTGAAGAGCAAAATTTACAGAAAAAGTCATTTGCCATGGCCGATGTTTGGCCCTTACTCATTCATAAATATTCCTGATGGACGAGAACAAGCTGGAGATGACGGCTGTAGCCTTAGAAATCCTGTTGAGGTGGAAGTTATCTCAAGGATAGTGAGGAATCTGTACAGAGGTATGTCAAGAGAATTTTATACATATTGCTTCGAGCGCATGGATTTTACATGTATTCTTAATCATACAGGTGTAGATTACAATGGCCATTAATAGTTCTTTTCCTAGGATATTTCTTTCGAAGTTTTGCAGCCCGCATAAAATGATATCATTGTCGTGATGGTTTTATGTCCTTTTCTTTGCAGCTTGGGATGGGTCAGAAGAAGATCTGACAGTAGGTGTCATATCTCCCTACGCAGCTCAGGTTGCTGCAGTTCAATTTAAGCTTGGAAAAAAGTATGAAAATACTAAGGGCTTTATGGTCAAGGTGAAGTCAGTGGATGGATTCCAAGGGGGTGAAGAAGACATTGTTATAATATCCACTGTGAGATCAAACTCGCGTGGGACTATTGGGTTCTTGTCCAATACTAAGAGAACCAATGTTGCTCTTACCAGGGCCAGGTACTGTATCCTCTTAACTGTGTTAAATTACATATTTGGAGTGATATAGCCTGTAAATCCCAGAGTTATTTCCAATCTATAGGTATTGTCTGTGGATTCTGGGAAATGGGAAAACACTGACAAAAAGCAAATCTGTGTGGGAAGCTTTGGTCGACAATGCTAAGAGTCGTGGATGTTTCTTCAATGTTGATGATGACGAGGACTTGGCTAAAGCGGTCTTAGATGTGATGAAAGAGAATAATCAGCTTGATGATTTACTTGACAGAAGCAGTGTACTTTTCAGAAAGGCTCAGTGGAAGGTAAAAAATTTTGCTCAACAGCATTCTATGGCTACATTTATTTTTCAAAATGAGCATTAAGTTTTAAAGAATTTGTGACAACAAATCTTACTGTCATGCTTTGGTCTTTTCAGGTTCTTTTCAGTGACAACTTCCTGAAGTCTTTCAGAAAGCTGACATCACTCAGGACAAAGATGTCCATCATAAACCTTCTGTCAAAACTGTCCAGTGGGTGGAGACCAAAGAAGGGGAATGTGGATATAATTTGTGAACACTCATCTCATATCGTGAGACAATTTAAGGCTGAAGGTCTCTATGTCTTATGCACGATTGATATTGTAAAGGAACTAAGATACATCCAAATACTGAAGATATGGGATGTATTGCCTTTAGAGGATGTGACAAAATTGGTCAATCGTTTGGACAGCATATTCGAGACCTATAATGATGATTTTATTAGTCGTTGCAATGAGAAATGCATTGAGGGGTAAGTCTGATCATTTCTTTTTTACTTAAGATTGGTAGCACATCACTTACTAAATTAGAAAGCATCTCTTTTCTGGATAGATGACTAAAATATCTTGAATTGATCTTATCCGCCTATTTTCTTTCATTTCACACGCCTCTTCCTGTTATAGGGATCGGGAAGTTCCGAAGACCTGGGTCTGTCCTTTTGATTTTGTCCGCTATCGAAGTCCTTGCAAAGATCAATTTGGGAGTAGTTCTGATTGTGATGCTTCAGATCGTAGGTTGTATGCAGAGAATGCGAAAGTGAACGAGAGTTTGCTTCTGATGAAATTTTACTCCTTATCATCAGATGTTATTAGCCATTTGCTCGATGACAGTGATGGTAACGAAGTGAGTCTACCATTTGTAGTAACAGAGCAAGAACAAGAGATAATTCTTTTCCTCAGAAGTACTTTCATACTTGGGCGATCTGGAACGGGAAAAACTACCGTCCTGACAATGAAGTTGTTTAGGAATGAGAAACTGCTTGATCAAGCAACCAAGGGATTTCAGACAAACCAAAGTGTTATCAGCAACAGCAAAGATGCCGATGTTGAGGAAATCGGTGAAGGAGCAGAGAATTGTGTATTGCGTCAGCTTTTTGTGACCGTCAGTGCAAAATTATGTTTTGCGGTCAAACAACATGTATCCCAAATTAGAAGGTACATAAAATGTCGTGGCAAGATGTTTGAACAATTGTATAAATATTCTGCAATGCTTACAATGAACAAACATATGCAAGGTTAATAGATCGTCAAATCTTTTTATGAATTAGGCCAGACAAGAAAATAACCCCTTTGGCATGCTACTATTTCCTCCTAGCGGAGAAACACTGCTAAGATACTTCGTATGTAGACTTCGATAGGAAATATAACATGTAGCAAGTGTGCATGGGTCAAATCAGTGCTTTGCCATGCTCGGGTGCTACTACTTGGTTTAAGTTGCTAGAAGGTAGATTTAATCATTGCATGTTGGAGATCGACATCATCTGCTTGCTGATTTCAAACTAAAGATTAATTTGTGCGGCAATAGTCCTTATTTTGGTCTTTGTGCCACTTCTTTAGTTTGCATTTCCATTTTATTTGAAATTTTCGTATTAAGTTTTCTGATTGTAGCATTGTACGTATATAAGGAAAATTGTATTTTAAATGAAAATATGCAATTATAAGCAGAATCGAGAAAGGATTGTCTGTTCTACAAATCTTGCTGTGGGGGAAGATTTTCATTGCCAGTTTCATTTCTAATTGCTAGCTTAATTAATCCTGCAGCTCCAGCATTGGTGCAAAACATGTAGTGAAAAGCTCTCCAGTTGATCAGATTGTTGATGATGCAGCATTATTCAAGGATATCCCGGATTCGTTTGTAGATATATCTCCCAACTCTTATCCCCTTATTATAACTTTTCGCAAGCTTCTGATGATGCTAGATGGAACAGTTGGGGTTTCATTCTTTGAAAGGTTTCCCGATCTAAGGGAGTTTTGTCATGGCCAATCCTACAATTCTAGACCAGTTGCCTTACAAAGTCTTTTAAGAGCAAAGGAGGTTACTTACGAAAAGTTTTGTGCAGTTTATTGGCCTCACTTCAATGACAAGTTAAGGAGGAGGCTTGATCCTTCCAGAGTCTTCACTGAAATAATGTCGCACATAAAGGGTGGTCTTCAACCAGCTGATGGCCAACTTGACAGACTAGGTTATGTTTCACTTTCAGAGGGTCGTGTCTCCACTCTGAGTATTCAGAGAAGAGAAGAAATTTATGATGCTTTTGAGGATTATGAAAAGATGAAAATGAAAAATGGTGAATTTGATTTGGCCGATCTTGTCAATGATCTTCACCGCCGTCTTTTTCGTGAGCAGTTTGCTGGTAGCGTGGTGGATTTTGTATATATTGATGAAGTGCAGGATCTCACCATGCAGCAAATTTCACTGTTCAAGTATATCTGTAGAAACGTTGACGAGGGCTTTGTGTTTTCTGGCGACACTGCACAAACTATTGCAAGGGGAATAGACTTCAGGTTTGAAGACATAAGGGCCCTTTTCTACAAGGAGTTCTTGATAGATTCAATGGATGGACCCGATATCACAATGGAAAAGGGACGTCTTTCCAAAACTTTCCATTTGAGCCAGAACTTCCGCACTCATGCTGGTATACTCAAACTGGCACAGAGCGTTGTTGATCTTCTTTACCATTTTTTCCCTTTATCCGTTGATGCTTTGAGCCCCGAAACTAGCTTTATATGTGGGGAAGGCCCAATTTTACTGGAATCAGAGAACAACGGAAGTGCCATCCTATCAATTTTTGGCAACAGTGATGTTAGTGGTAATTTCGTTGGCTTCGGAGCAGAGCAGGTTATTTTGGTTCGAGATGATCATTCTCGAAATGAAGTTTCAAACCTTGTGAGAGGGCAAGCCCTAGTTCTGACGATAGTGGAGTGCAAGGGGTTGGAATTTCAGGTAGGTGTGAGTCAGGTTGGATTGTTTGCCATGTGATTTTAATGGCTGCAGCAATAGAGATTTCATGACCATTCTTTTATGGGCAATTTTTTTTTATGGGTCATGACCAATTTGCTACTAGCTGTTACTCTGTAAAGTGCTTGGATTTGCATTTTCATTCTACTATATCCTTTTTTGTATGTAGACAATGTCATCTAGATACACAATGTAGAATTTGTTTGGGCTTATGTCAACATCATCCTCTAGGTTAATGGACAGTATCAAAGATTTTGCAACTTTACTGATCTTGATTGGCAGGTGTGTCAAAATGAGTCCAAATATTCTCTTCCTAAATGTTTCAGAGCTGTTTATGTATTCATAAAACTCGAAATCTGTTGTTTTGGTCTTAAATCAGATGTTTTTACCAGCAACTTTTTTGCCTGTAACATTGTGTAGGACGTCTTATTGTACAACTTTTTTGGCACGTCACCTCTGAAAAGTCAATGGAGGGTCATTTATGGATACATGAAGGAGCATGCTTTGCTTGATAACAGTTCTGAATGGTCTTCCCCAAGTTTCGATGACGGGAAGCACAATATATTATGCTCTGAATTGAAGCAACTGTATGTGGCAATTACTCGGACAAGGCAAAGATTGTGGATTTGTGAGAATGCCCTGGAGTTCTCCAAACCAATGTTCGACTACTGGAAGAAGAATTGCCTTGTTCAAGTTAGGTTGGTCGATCATGCCCTTGCAGAAGCAATGCAGGTTAGGAGCACGCCAGAGGAGTGGAAGTCACAGGGTTTTAAGGTTTGCTGTTCTTCTGTTTTTTCCTTTTTTTGTTTGTTTCATCTTCACGGAACTGTTTTTTTGGCCTCATTTGGAGTTGTAAAGTAGAATAATGATCTTGTCTTTATTGAACAGAAAAATACGGTATATGTACACATCAAAGTCCCAAAGACCATTATACCCTTTAACACTCCCCCTCAAGCTGGAGCATGGATATCAAGCATGCCCAGCTTGTTACAGATATACTCAATCCTACTTCTCCCTAGAGATTTGGTAAAAATATCAGCTAGTTGTTCACCAGTTCTAACATGACTAGTGGAAATAACTCTAGCTTGAAGTTTCTCACGAACAAAGTGGCAATCAACTTCGATATGCTTGGTACGCTCATGGAAAACTGGATTTGAGGCAATATGGACAGCTGCTCGATTATCACACCACAACTCCATTGGCGCAGGGTCTTCATATCCAAGTTCAACTAATAATTGACGTATCCAAACTAGCTCACAGGTAGCTTGAGCCATAGCTCTGTATTCTGATTCCGCACTCGATCTAGCCACAACACTTTGCTTCTTACTCTTCCAAGATACTAGGTTTCCTTCTACAAAGGTACAATACCCTGATGTAGACCTCCTATCTATAGGAGATCCCGCCCAATCAGCATCTGAGAAGGCTTCCACCCTTCTGTGACCATGATTCTGATAAATGAGACCACGACCAGGAGCTTTCTTCAAGTATCTCAAAATTTTGATTACAGCAGTCCAATGTGAGGTATGGGGAGAAGACATAAACTGACTCACAACACTCACCGGAAAAGAAACATCAGGTCGAGTGATAGTCAGATAATTGAGCTTTCCAACAAGTCTTCGATACCTCTGTGGATCATCCAACAGCTCACCATCTTCTGCTGTCAATCTAGAGCCCACTTCCATTGGTGTATCCAATGGTTTAGCACCTAGCATACCTGTCTCTTTAAGCAAATCCAGAACATATTTTCGTTGTGAGATATAAATACCTTTCTTCGCCCGTGCTACTTCGATACCGAGAAAATATCTAAGAAGACCCAAATCCTTTGTATGAAACTGTTGTTGCAAATACCTTTTCAACTCTTTAATCCCTGTAGAATCATCTCCAGTTATGACAATATCATCCACATAAACTACAAGGAATATCCGACCAGCTCCAGAAACTCGATAAAACATAGAATAATCTCCAGTACATCTACACAACCCAAACTGGAGTACCGCCTCAGTAAACTTCCCAAACCAGGCTCTGGGAGATTGTTTCAAACCATATAAAGATTTGTTTAAACGACAAACATGACCAGACTCCCCCTGAGCAACAAATCCTGGTGGTTGCTCTATATACACCTCTTCCTGTAACTCTCCATGAAGAAAGGCATTCTTTACATCGAGCTGAAATAGAGGCCAACAAGCAGAAGCAGCCAAGGAAAACAAAAGACGAACAGAGGTCATCTTAGCTACTGGAGAAAAAGTATCACCATAATCAACCCCATAAGCCTGTGCATACCCTTTAGCAACCAATCTAGCTTTGAGACGAGCAAGAGAACCGTCAGGGTTAACTTTAACAGTATATACCCACTTACATCCAATGGCTGTTTTCCCTGTAGGCAAAGGAACAAGATCCCAAGTCTGATTTTGGTCCAGTGCCTGTAATTCCTCTTCCATAGCTGCCCTCCAGCCTGGACTAGATAATGCTTCAGCAACAGTTTTAGGAATAGGATGATTATCAATGGTCATTAGACTAGCTCGACAAGACACAGATAAACCAGAATATGAGACAAACTGGGCGATAGGGTGTTTGGTACAACTACGAATTCCTTTGCGATGAGCAATAGGAATATCGAGATCAATATGTGACTGACTTACCTCAGGTTGAGAAGACGAAGTAGAGGAGATAGGCTGAGGTACATCTGCAGGGGGCTCCACATGTTGACAAGGACGTCTAGTATAAACATACTGGACAGGTGGAGGAACAACTGGAGAGTCCGAAGTGGGTGTTGATTCCATAATAACATATGTTAAGGAATCATCATCCACTGTAGGAGTCTCCACTGAATTATCAAAATAGATAGTAGACTCAAAAAAGGAAACATCTGCAGTGATGAAGTACTTATGCAAAGAAGGACAATAACACCGGTAACCTTTCTGTGTACGAGAATACCCAACAAAAATGCATTTAAGAGATCGAGGATCAAGTTTGGAAAGTCCTGGACGATGGTCACGAATAAAACAAACACAACCAAATATACGAGGTGGTAAATGAAACAAAGGGTCAAAAGGAAAAAGAAGAGAGTGAGGAATGGCACCCTTAAGAACAGAGGACGGCATGCGATTGATAAGATAACATGCTGTCATAACAGCATCAGCCCAAAAGGATTTGTCGACCTTCATTTCAAACATCAAACAACGAGTAATTTCTAATAAGTGACGGTTCTTTCTTTCGGCTACACCGTTTTGTTGTGGTGTATCCGAACAAGAAGATTGATGAAGAATGCCCCGTTGGGACATGAATTCAGAGAATGTTCTAGAAAAATACTCCTTGGCATTATCACTTCTAAGAATGCAGACAGAAGCAGAAAATTGAGTCTGTACTTCATTAACAAACGCACAAAAAATAGAGAATAATTCAGAACGACTTTTCATTAGATATAGCCAAGTGGCTCTTGAATAGTCATCTACAAAAGTCACGAAGTACTTGAAACCCAACTTTGAAGCAGTAGGACATGGACCCCAAACATCAGAATGAACTAAAGAAAACGGCCGAGAAGCTTGTTTATTGACTCTTGGACTATAACTAATACGATGCAATTTTCCAAACTGACACGACTCACACTCAAAACTAGATAAAGAATGAAATCGAGAATCAAGTTTCTTCAGACTTGCTAAAGAGGGATGTCCCAAGCGACAGTGAACTTGATGTGGAGAGACTGCTGAACAAGCGACACTGGTAGTATTGTCAAACACATATAGTCCCCCTGACATATGTCCTTTACCAATCGTCTTCTTCGTCTTCAAATCCTGAAAAACACAGGAATCGGGATAGAAGGTTATAGAACAATTATATTCTTTGGTAAGATGACCAACAGACATAAGGTTAAATGGAAAATTTGGGAGGTACATGACAGATGATAAAGATATGGAGGATGTCAGTGGTACTGTGCCTATCCCTTTTACTGTGGACAGAGAGCCATCAGCTAATGTAACACTAGACGATGACTCGTGAAAGACAGAAAAGATACCTGAAGATCCAGTCATATGATCGGTAGCACCTGAATCAATGACCCAGGGGCGAGAGGTAGATGAAAGACATGCTATTGCATTACCTGTCTGAGCAAAAGTAGCTGTGGAAGAGGAAATTGGCTGAGAAATCTGGAACTGATTGTACCTAGCAAGTTCCTCTTCTGACATTCTAATAAGTGTTTCTCCTTCAGAAGACTGCGAAGAAACACCCAACTCTACTGCATTGGCTACATTAGCGACAGCCGAATAAGGGGGCTTTCCATGAAGCTTATAGCAAAAACGCTGAATGTGTCCAGGCATACCACAATAATGACATGTTCGTGCAGGTCCAGTATTACTCCCTTTGTCACTAGAAATGCTACCATATGACTGTGATTGGCCTCTATTAAATCCACGACCACTACCACCACTATTAAAGCCACGGCCACTACGACCACCACCACGTCCTTGACCACCACCTCGATTTCCTTGGATTGCCAAGGCAGAACTATCACCTGTGGGGAATATATCCTTAGATGACTCACGTGAAACCCTTAAGACCCGAGAAAAGGTCTCCGTTAGTGAAGGCACAGTATTTCCTCCAAGAATTTGTGAACGAACTGCATCGAACTCTGGTCCAAGTGCTCCCAAAAATCCCATAACAGCCAATTGTTCTCGTTGCTCCTGCATCGTCTTAACATCAGAGGTAATTGGCAAAAGATGATTAATCTCCTCATACATTTGTTTAAAATCAGCAAAAAATTGAGTAAGAGACCGATTCTTCCTGTCAGCTCTAAAGAAATCTTGGGAGACTTCATAGATCCTTGAGAGATTATTTTCCCCAGAATAAAGGACATTCAAGTAATCCCACAAATCCTTAATAGTAGTGGCATGTGTAACTAAGGCAGCCACGTGAGATTCCATAGAATTCCACATTTGCCCAAGAATTCTGGCATCCATGGTATCCCATTTAGTATCAGCAGCAGTTCGTGCACCTGTCAAATGGTGATTTTGCTCTCTTCCGGTCAATACTATCACCACAATTCTCTTCCAATGCTGAAAGTTGGTGATCCCAGCTAATTTTTCCTCAGTCAAACGATTGGAAGATGTAGATACGACTTCAGTCAATACTCCTTTGTTCTTATCTGCCATACTCACTCACACTAAACCAAGAACAAAACTCCACAACCTATCACAACAACTTCAAAAAGATCGATCAAATCCGAACCAATCAACACATCAGTTCAGCACATCAATAGGTATACGCTACAGTACTCAGTCCTCCCTCTCTCAATCTAAATATATAGCACCACACATAATCAACCAATTAGCCAAACCAACATCACATCCAATCATCCAAACCAACGTAGATAGCAAAAAATCTCCCTCCCCTCAAGTATATCAGCAACCAAGTCAAACTTTAGAACACATTCACCACCTCCTCCTCCTCCTTCTTCTTCTTCTTCTTCGATTCCACTTCAATCAGCAGCCATCAGAAGGGGTTCGTTCCTCACCTAGTGACGTCAGAAGACGTCGAAGTGGGTCGCCTGGCCTGGAAACCTTCGATCGACGCCTGGAGGGCTCAAATCGGCGCTGGAAATGGGGTCGCCGGGCCTGGACGACCTCGGGTCTGGCTCGCCGGCGCTTCGCCGGGCCTGGACGACCTCGGGTCTGGCTCGCCGGCGCTTCGCCGGGCCTGGACGACCTCGGGTCTGGGTCACCGGCGCTTCGCCGGGGCTGGACGACCTCAGATTTGGGTCGCAGAGGCTTCGCCGGGCCTGGACGACCTCAGGTCTGGGTCGCAGAGGCTTCGCCGGGCCTGGACGACCTCAGGTCTGGGTCGCCGGTGCTTCGCCGGGCCTGGACGACCTCAGGTCTGGGTCGCCGGCGCTTCGCCGGGCCTGGACGACCTCAGATTTGGGTCGCCGGCGCTTCGCCGGGCCTGGACGACCTCAGATCCGGGTCGCAGGTGCTTCGCCGAGCCTAGAGGACCTCAGGTCCGGGTCGCCGGCGCTTCGCCGGGTCGCCGGCGCTTCGCCGGGACGCCGGGATGATGTCGCCGGCCTTGTATGAGGTTGCTGGTCTTGGGTTCTACGGTGGTTGGCGGTGGTTGGCGGTGGATGACGGTAATTTAGGGTTTTGGCTCTGATACCATGTAAAGTAGAATAATGATCTTGTCTTTATTGAACAGAAAAATACGGTATATGTACACATCAAAGTCCCAAAGACCATTATACCCTTTAACAGGAGTCAACATGATCTGTAATTGCTAGTGATTTTGGAATGACAATAGTGACTGTAAAAGTATGACTGATCCTGAAAAAAGTGTGTAGAATGTGGACGTTCTATGGTACAAAATGTGGTGCCAACTTTATTGCTTTTTTAATACTTTGGCCGAATACTTCATTTAGACATGTTAAATATGTTTTGAATTTTATGTATTCGGTCCGGTTGATGACCCGATCCGACATAATTTTTGTGCGACTTGAAAGTGGAGAGAAAATTGAGATTTGGTTTGTGACGCGGAGTGTTGGGCCGATAGGCCCAATCTGGAGCAAGCGAACAAATCTCCATGGCGGACCGCCCAAGTTGGAGAAACCGAACCAATGTCTTGGGAGGTTCGGGGGCTACGCCCCCGAGGAAATTTTTTGAGAGCACTATTTATACTGCGGCTAGGTTTTCTCATTGATGTACAAAGAGTTTTGTTTTCGGATAGTTTTGTGAGCCGTGAGGTTTTGTCGTTGTTTCGACTTCTGAAAACTGTACTCTTTTTGATTATAGTGGAATCTTGTCTTGCCTCGCCCGTGGACGTAGATCACCTTGTGATCGAACCACATAAATCTCTGTATTCTGTATTTGTTTTTCCGCATCAGTTTCCAACCAGACACAATGGATAAGCCATATGATGCGAATTTTCCTTGAATATTTTTCCTCTTTTGACGTTATCAGGTCAATGTCAGTGCCTTTTTTTGGTTTAAGGCTATACCTCTGATTTTTTCAATAAAGGAGGAATATGTTTTCTATTCTTCTTCTTTTCACCATCTCTGAAGCTATTGATCTTTCTCTCCCTCTCCTTTTTTTTTTGTTTTTTAAACTTTGCAAGCTCTTACGTGAGGGTAACTACCCAATGGCAACAATGTGCTTTGAGCGAGCAAGGTACGAATACGGGGAGAAATTGGCTAAGGCCTCTGCTTTCAAAGCCGACGCAGATCTCAAGCACGTTATAAGTCCACAAGAGGCTTCTGACCTTCGAAGGCAGGCTGCTGAGATTTATGAAGCAATTGGAGTGGCCGACTCTGCGGCAGAGTGTTTCTACATGTTGAAGGAATACGAGAAAGCAGGTATCAAGTTTTCTTACATTTCTTTCAAAATGATAAGATGGAAAATTACTATGCTTTATGCTGCTTCTTTATTTTTCTTATTGTTTTAGCTATGTCAAACCTGTAAGAAAAAGGAAGTTTGACTTTGATCCCAATTATTCTCTTGTATATAGTTTTTTGCATGCGTGGTACCCACTTGTACCCGTTTAATAATTTTTTCTCTTTCAATATTTGAAAAAAAACATGCTCACTTTTTAATTTCCAAATGCTTTTGGTGAAATTTTAGCAAGCTGCGACTAATGTCGACGCCATAATTAAGGTTTTTGTGTTGAGTAGTTGATTATTTTCGACATGACAACCTGTCCCTACTCTCTTAGCAGTTTGGAAAAATTTGAGCTGCAAAGTTAGTAACACTGACCATACCTATAAGTTTAAAAAAAGCTGTGGCTATCAGTTGAATACTCTATGTTGACTATGGCTTACGAACAACTTCTTGGTGTTGTAGCCACCGACAAATGCTGATCTTGTTTCGTTTATAGACATTGGAGGATATAGTTGAGCTGCGCAATAGCATTTCTGGAAGCTTCCAAATGTCCCTTTGCAAATTTATTTCTAAATGTTGAGAAGTTATAAAATCTTACGCGAACATCAGGACACTGTAAATGAGACTGACGTTAAATTTGTTTATGCTTTGATAGGTAGAATATATATGGATAAATGTGGAGAATCTGCTTTGGAGAAAGCTGGAGAGTGTTTTTCTCTAGCTGGGCGCTATAGCCTTGCGGCGGAGGCATATGCAAGGGGAAATATTTTCTCAAAGTGCTTGTCCATTTGTGCCAAAGGAGGACTCTTTGAAATGGGTCTGCAATACATTGAGGATTGGAAAAGGCTGGGAAATGAGAACAGCGCAATAGTAAAGAAAAGTAAAGAAATAGAGAAATTGGAACAAGACTTTTTAGAGAATTGTGCCCTTCATTACTATGACCTCAGAGACTACAAGGCCATGATGAAGTATGTGAAGGCTTTTCATTGCGTCGATTCAATGCGAAACTTGCTCATGAGGCTGGGATGCCTTGATGAACTTATCAATTTGGAGGAAGAATACGGTAACTTTTCAGAGGTGGCGAAGATTGTGAAGATGAAAGGTGATCTACTTGGGAAGAGCAGACAAAACAAAGAAGCGTCAATAAAGGAATATGAGAAAGCAGGTGTAATTTTTTCTTTTTCCAAGTTCTTTCATTTCTTTCAAAATTTTACAATGAAGAACTTCTATGCTTTATGCTGCTTCTTTATATTTCTTCTTGTTGTAGTGATGTCAAAGCTGCCTAAGAGCCGAAAGTTTGACTTTTATCTCAATTATTCTCTTATTAATAGTTGGTTACATTCGTACTACTGTCTTGTTTACATTGTTCTCCTTCAATATTCCAAAAAAAAAAACTAAGCTCGATGTCACTTGGTTATTTCCAAATGGTTTTGGTGAAGTTTGAGTAGCTGCAAATGATTTGACTTCATGATTAATGCCATTGTGTGGAGAATTTGATTAATTTTCTTCATGACAACCCTCCTCTGCACTCTTAGCAGTTCGGAAAAATTTGAGCTGCAAGATTCTTATCACTGACCACACCAGTAAGTTTGAAAAAGCTGCGGCTGTCTGTTGCAATGTTCCATGTTGACTATGTTTTTCAAAACCTTGTTTGTATTGTAGCCACCTACGGACGTTCCTGTTTCGTATTTTGACATTGTGTAATATAGTTGAGCTGTGCAAGAGCATTCTGGGAGCTTCTAAATGTGCCTTTGCTAATGTTTTATCTTCTGAACCTTGTGGAGTTATCAAATTTTACAAGAACATTAGGACTCTATAAATGAGACTGACAATAAATTTGTTTATGCTTCAACAGGTAAAATATACATGGAAAAATGTGGAGAATCTGCTTTGGAGAAAGCTGGAGAGTGTTTTTCTCTCGCTGGGCACTACAGTCTTGCAGTGGAGGCATACGCAAGGGCAAATATTATCTCCAAGTGCTTGTCCATTTGTGTGGAAGGAAAACTCTTTGAAATGGGTCTGCAATACATGGAGGATTGGAAAAGGCAGGGAAATGAGAAAGGTGGAATAATAAAGAAAGGTAAAGAAATGGAGAATTTGGAACTTGACTTTTTAGAGAGTTGTGCCCTTCATTACCATAACCTCGGAGACTACAGGGCCATGATGAAGTGTGTGAAGGCTTTTCCTTGTATCGATTCAATGCGGAACTTGCTCATGAGCCTGGGATACCTTGATGAACTTATTTGTTTGGAGGAAGACTTTGGTAACTTTTTGGAGGCGGCGAAGATTGTGAGGATGAAAGGTGACATCCTTCGTGAGGTTGATCTACTTGGGAAGTGCGGACAAAACAAAGAAGCGTCAATGAATATCCTGTGCTACGTGCTATTCTATTCCCTTTGGGCTCCTGGAAGCAAAGGGTGGCCCTTGAAGCAATTTGCACAGAAGGAGGAGCTGGTTGCAAAAGCCAAACATCTTGCAGAGCTTGAGCCTATGGCCTTCTATGAATATGTTTCTGTAGAAATAAGCATTCTGTTAAATAAACAGAAAAGTTTGGCTGAAATGAAAGAACAATTGAGTGCTTCCCGTAGAAATGGAAGCGTCAGAGGTGAAATACTATGCGCTCGAAATATTCTGGACTTCCATCTTCGTCAAAATATCTCAAATTTTTGTTGGGAATATGATTGGCTTGTTGACCCAATGAAGTTTTCTGAACAACTGATCTTGAGGAATCAGATTTCCGTTGACTCATTGGTCTGCTTTTGGAATCTTTGGAGAGAGAAAATTGTTAGACTTATAAAGTGTGTAGGATGTGTGGAGATGCCAGTGGAAAAGGGGAATAGGTGCTATTGGGAGTTCTGTTTGAATTACTTTGGTGTTCTGGAGCAACGGAACAATGTGCGAAGGACTTATCACCTTCTAAATCCAGATGCTGATTGGGTCGGAAACGTAGATAAAAAGTTTCTTCGAAGAAATGGACAATTGGTTGTTTTGGAGCTTCAACAATTGGTCTCTGCAGCTCAAAAGTATTGGTATTCTGAGCTTGCTTCTGTTGGTATGGAGCTCCTGCACAAATTGGATGCACTCTATCAATTTTTGGCGAAGAGTTCTCGGTTGAACTTCTGGCAAAGCAGATGTCTTGCTCTCTCACATGAGGTTGCCAAGTTCCTTCAAGAACTCAATTGTCTGAATCACTCCTTCCGGGATGGTAGGGCGCTGGAGGGTGTCATTGAAACATCCAGTGGGAGGTACTTTGGTCACATATTTCCTCTTGACTGGAGATTATCGTCAACAGAGAATATGATATCTCTGAGAGGAAGTGAGGCTTCTTGTCATTTACTGAGAGAAATGATGAAGATGATACTTTCGAAGAAGCAATTTTCACATGGGAAGATGGGTGAGCTTGCGACTTTAATTCTTGGGTCTGGAATGCTCTACAATGAATTGTACAGAAAATTTCCGCAATCTTTTGAGGGAAATACGTCATGGAAGGCATTCATGGAATGCGTTTGTCGGGACGTACAATCAGACCTTCCTCAGGCCAGCAATAATAATGAGGGATCCATGAAGTTCTCTGTGGCTTGGAACCTTTATGGAGCTTTGGCAGACACTTACAATGCCAATTGGAGGACTGAAAGAGACTACATCACTCCGATTTGCTTCTTGTATCTCTTGGAACGGCTTTTGATTTTGTCATCTTGCTCCAAAGGGCAGTTTTACGCAACCAAGTCTTCTTTAGTTGAATGGTTCATCTGCCATGAAGGCTTAGCAAAGCCTAGCTTCAGTTTCAACCCGGGAAATTGCTTGGAGCCCATCGTTCAGTTTGTCACTGACGCTATTGCGCAGCTTCTTCACAACAAGGATGACACCAGAGACTGGATAAAAAATTCAAACCTAAATGTGATGGAGTACTACCCACTGTTGGTCTTGAAGTTGGTTCTGTTGGTTTGTTTGCTTCACTTAAATTTTGGCATCAGTCCATATTTTCTTGTTGATTTGCTGGGTAAGAGTTGGATTTCTGAGCAATTACCTCCAGAGTTTCGTCGAATTCTTTCACGTCGCTGGAGGCCGAACCTACAGAAAATTCCAGTGGGTGTTCTCGCTGAAGCATTCGAAAAAATTAATGATCCCCTAGTAATTACCAATTCTGCTGCAGATTGTTCAAAATGTCCACATGCCATCATTTTAGATCTGAAGTCGAACAAATGCAAGGAGGAGATTGTGAAAGTTTTATTCCCCAAAGACGGAAGCGCTGTGAGCTCTTGCAAGCTGCGAGATCTGACCGAAGTTTCCAAGGATTCCTCTTCATCTTCCAAGAGTGCAGCACCAGTTGTGCATTTGGATGGTGCCAACACGTCGTCATTGCCAGGACGAGAAATGGGCTTACCAAATGAGGAAGAGAAGAGCGAAGTTGTGGAATCTCAAAAAATCAGTGAAGTGAAGAAGGACGAGCAGGCTTCATCATCTTCTTTTTCCCAGACTGGTGAAGTGGAAAACGGGAACAAGAACAAAAACAAGGGCAATTGCAAGTCCAAAGGTAAGCAAAATAAGAAAGGAAGAGGCAAGAAGAAATGAATCCTCACTTCATTGTCCTAGCTACAGTGTGTGAAAATTGTGTGTTGTTATGAACTACAAGTAATCCATATTCTTGTAATTACATGTGGAACTTTTTAGTAAGATGGTTCTTAGAATGAAGAAAAACAGATCTCTTGACAGGAAGCTCATTACTCTATACATGTCCCGAAGTTCTAGCAGTGAATAGTCATGAAAATCTTCTATTCCTTTCTTGGCTGCAGATTATTGTTCCTTCTTTTTTTTTCTCTCTGAAACTTAATTCTCTCATGCCTCACCATAGCGTGTATGCGGTGAAGAATGAGAAAGAAAATGCAACTTTCTCTACATATCTTATTTACTTATAGATCATCTTGATAGAGAAGTTTGCCTGATTGGAGTGATAACACATTATGAGATCCAGCCTTTGAGAGCATATGTCGCGCCCTGAACTTTGAGCGCGCTAACATCCCACCATGGTCGTTATAAATGCGACGTCCCAGGACGCATTGCCGACCCAATCGAATCATGAATAATTAAACGCATGTGGAAGCGAACTTAATTCACCCAATTACAACAATGATAGTTAGGAAAGCACACCTCAATAAAACAACTTCATCAACAAAACACTAGGTTCACATATTACAAGTCCGCCACGCAGATCTTCCCAATTACAACCACAAAGGTAGGGGTTAACCTATCTCCTTTACCTACGAGGTGACCTCAAAAGAAGTTTGACCCCTCGAACGGGTATCTAGTCACCTCCTGGTCCCGATCAACAGGGACAGCAAAATTGCACGTGGCGATTTTCCATCACTTAGGGCTTGAAAATGGTTAAACAATAATAATGAGATAAATCTCAGCGAGTTAACGACCTAAGCCTCAACTGTGAGGTCAACTCATCTCGGATGTACCTAACACATGCAATGATATATCGATGGCGTATAACTCGACTTAGTACACATAAGTACATCACAAGTCAATCGCATGTGGTCTTACCCTGTCTCGGCACATGCACACACCTTGCATGATATGACACCATGCACCATGATAAAGCAATAAGCATATAATGCAATCAGAATACACAGCAAGATTCCCATGCTCAATGCATTCACATGAGTCTTGATTATAAGGTGAAATTACTTCGGCCCGTCCCATACCGTGCCTCGTAATTTCATCCCATAGTCAAGCGCAATGCCACTACAATTTTTCACGCGTATTTCGATTACTACAGCCACACTTGGGGCACGGCATAACCCGCGATATTCGCATAAGGTTGGCGGTCTTTCGGTATAACCGGGCATCGTCCCACCCCATCGGGTACGGCATCGTCTCACTCGACTACAATGACGGCATATCCCATAAATGGGTTCATTTCGAATCCGATTCGCGAATGATTACATCTCTCCTGCTACCGGTGACGACTTCCAATTACCAAATTGAGGACACCCGTTAGGGCCACGGCCAAACCTAGGTTGGCGGTCATCCAGTATAATCGGGTATAAAAGAGAACCTTTAGATGATCATGCACACATAGCAACACTCAGGTTCCATGTTATAATTTTCAATAGCCGATGTAAACACAATCCGTGCTAATACGTTGAAATATCGCAACTTCCACACGTAAAAATGCACTAAAATAATCACACGTGATTATGCACATATCAATAAATTCTCAAACTCGGCATGCTTCTATATTCAAGTATCCACAACATATTTCTCACATAAAACTTAACAAATAAACCCGACACCTCAGGGTTTATTAATTAAATTCCCACAATTTTATATTTAATAATAATCAATCAATTCAATTCAACGTACAAACCAATATATAAGGCAAAATTCCAACTTAGGCATCACAATTTAAGCCTAAAATAACCACAATTTAATTTCAGAATTTCCACAAAAATATTAATATTTTAAATTCCGAAAATTAATAAAATATTAATATTTTAATTCCGAAAATTCATTTAATTAATAATTAAATATTTATTACAAAAATAATCCAATAGCTTATTGCCAAAACCTTGATAGCTTATCGCATTTTCTCGATAACTTATCGAGTCCACTTATCACTTATCGCGATAACTTATCACTACCACTTACCACTTATTGCGATAGTTTATCAATTAACCCATAATTAATTAGTACTAAACATAATTAAATTAATCTAAACTCATCCTAATCAAGTTTAACATACTAATCAAGGGATTAGGGCGAAAACTCACCCGATTGAAATTCTGAAGACACCGACAAGTAGGCGGCGGCGAGAGCTACGCATTGTACTGTTCGGAATCGACTCGGTACGACGACACACAGCTGGAGCGGGGCTGAACAGCAGCCCACAGAACCGGTGGTGCCGTTTTTGGCTCATTGAGCGGCAAATGGACGGCAACACGGCGACGGGAGGCCACGGCAGCTTGGGGGCGGTGACCAGCGGCTTCAAGGCATCAAAAACAGCAGCAAGGCAGCAGCCAAGGGCTGTTCTGCTGGTTCAGCCGAGAAAAAGAAAGAAAGAGGGAGAGATGGGGGAAAATAGAGAGAGAAAGGGAGAGAGAGAGAAGTGGCCATATGAGGGGGGATGAGGAGAGACAAAAGAGATATATTTTTTTTTCATTAAAGCCAAGCCACCAAAGTCTTCTTCATCATGCCAAAAGCCCCCAAAGTCTTCACCATTAAACTCCTTTGTCTCTTGGTCATAAATGCAAAGAAGGGTATTTTGATAATTTCACAAAGTATAAAAATACTTTTACACGTATACGAGCTAGAATTTTGGACAGACTCGTATAAATCAAGTTTGGGCTCAAACGGATAAGGAATGGGCTTGAAAATGCTAATGGGCTCAAACTTGGGCTTGAATTGCAATTGGGCTTAATGGGCTGAATTGGGCCCACTTGGGCTTGCCTTGGGCCCAAGTGGCCGAATCACATTGGGCTTGAGGCCCAATGTGCCTTCGTCCGACCCACTTCCTTGTGGGCTCAAATTCTCGGCCCGTTAATTCCTTTTCCAAGAATTTTCGAGCAAACCGATAAACAAGTAAATCCATGAGGCGATGTCCAATAATTTAGTTTTGAAATCCTTGTAGATTCGACACCCAAATTTGGATTCTAATTCATGAAAAAAAAATCAATCAAGTGCGATTTTAGTATATCTCAAACTAACGGGCGGCTTTTAGGAGCTACGCGTATTCGACCCGTGGTTGATTCGATATCAAACCACGTTTAAGTTTTCTCGAATCATGGATGATCTCGATTGTTACGTAATCACGAGGGGTCAATCGCTAGTTCCGAAGTACACGATCATTAGGAATTTGTTTAGGGTTGTTCACAACACATACAACGGTCAAGCAGAATTACTTGTGATTCGATTGTATATTATTAGCGAAAATTCTATAACCGTTTCTTGATCGGTCCATAATGGCTCAAAATTGTCCCTCGTCAATCCTTATGGTCGAATTGTCAATCCCTGATCGAGTTCTCAGGTCGTGCGAACTTAATTTCTTAATAGCTTTTCCCTATTGGTTAGTCTCTCATGAGTGATCAATTCAGAGCGAGACAAAACTAATAAGGCATTGATTAATAGCATCATTTCATTACATCGAAATATGGTCGAATTTCAGGATGTCACAACTTTTTCCCCTTAAAGAAATTTTGTCCTCGAAATTTACAATAGTCATACTATTAAAAAAGATGGGGGTGTTGTTGCCTCATTACTTCTTCACTTTCCCAAGTCGCTCCTGTTGAGGAAAACTCCTACTAGTTTTGAAGTTGACAAAACCTTCTATTCTCATTGTAAAATCTGATACTTGTTCTGAAGTTTTGTTTTTCAGGTGTAAATGTATATACATATTAAAACTCAGAAAGAAGTTATTCAGACTTTACGAGGCTGGAAATATAAATCTTTTTATAACCCACAGAATCTAAGTTCTGAGACGCAGATGCAGACGCAGAATTTATTCAGACGCAGATGCAGACGCAGAATTTATTCAGATGCAGATGTAGACGCAGAATTTATTCAGACGCAGATGCAGACGCAGAATTTATTCAGACGCAGATGCAGATGCAGAATTTATTCAGACACAGATTCAGACGCAAAGTTCAGAACGAATTATAACAGCTAGTGATCTGGTATGGATTTCACAGAAGGAATGTTTTGATTGTTTCAAACTCAATCAAATTGATTGACAATCAAATATTACGACAAGAATGCATTTCAACGGACAAAGCTCTACTTATGGAAACCAAGATTTTGATTGTATGGGCGAACAGAATCAGCGGGATTCAGAATCTGTCATCCAACGGCTACTCAATCCTTTTTATACAAATCTGTCCACAGTAAAGATTGGAAGATGATCCTCTGGAGACTGTCCAACGGCTAGTTTGGAAGTAGAGGAGTATTTAAGGAGATCAACGAGCAGCAAGAAAAGATACAGATTCAAGAATCAACAAGTCCAAAGTCTGAGTATACTCCATTCATTTCCTCTTGTTGTTTTGAGCCAAAATACTGAGATCTTGAGGGTTACTTTGTAAGAGTGACTGTGTGAGATAGAGAGTCCTATCATACACAAGAGTGATATCACTCAAAATCTGTAAATTCCTCTTGATTACATAGTGAAATCCAGCCGGTAGGCTGTACGCGTGGGAGAGTGGACGTAGGCTTGCTATAAGCCGAACCACTATAAATTTGTGTGCAGATTCTCTATCCATTATCTCTTACTTTACTTTCTGCACATCATAAGCTTCATCTGTCTTGCATCTGAACTTTATTCAGAACATTCTGTGATTTATCTTATTTCCGCATAAATATATTTAAAATTGTTTTAAGTCACCTATTCACCTCCCTCTAGGTGATTCCTGCTAGTCACATCAATTGGTATCAGAGCTCGGTTGCTTATTTATTGAAGTGTTTTACTTTTGAGCTAACGATCTACATAGCTAGCTTCGGTGCTCCAGGGCTTATTGAAGGTCAGAGTAATAACAGGCCACCATATTTTGATGGCAAAGAATACAGCGTTTGGAAGAATAAGATGAAGGCTTTCATAAAGTCAATCGATCATTCGCTATGGGATGTCATCATTAAAGGAGTCAAACCAAAATCCTCTGATTCAAAAGAAAAGGCAGAAGAAAGCAAATCAGCAGATCCTCCTTTATCTCCAGCTGAAATCTCTAAAAGAGAAACTCTAGATTCCAAAGCAATTTATTCTCTTTATTGTGCTTTATCTCCTATTGAATATAAAAAGATTGCTGCCTGTGAATCTGCTAAAGAAATCTGGGATACTTTCTACATTACTTATGAAGGAACAGATCGAGCCAAGGAAACTCAAATCAATCTTCTGCTTGGTCAATATGAATCCTTCAAACTGAAGCCTGAAGAATCAATTGCTGATATGTATGATAGGTTTACTGACATAGTAAACGGTCTTGCATATCAAGGACAACCAGTCCCAGATACATTGAAAGTCAATAAACTACTGAGAGGACTGACAAAGGAATGGGATAACATCAAAACATCTCTTCGTGAGACACAAAGGATCAAGCCTCTATCAGTGAATGAGTTAATTGGAACTCTTCAATCATATGAGACTGAGAAACGAAATGAGGAGAACGAAACCAGAGGTAATAAGTCTATTGCATTGAAAACTAACATTGTTTCTGATGCAGATTCAGAAGATGAAAATGTTGATGATGAAGAATTAGCTCTCTTCATAAAGAAATACAAGAGAATGAAAATCAGAGGAAGAAATCTCAAAGGGAAGAAGCCCTTTGAAAATAAGAAGTCTGTCGATGAGACAGAAAAATCAAAGGATGTAATATGCTTTCACTGTAGGAAACGTGGACATATCAAGCCTAACTGCCCACTCCTGAAAAAGAAAACAAAATTTGAGAAAGCAAAGAAGGCTTTGAAGGCAGAAACCCGGAGTGATACAGAGTGTGAAGACAGTGATGAAGATATCTCAAACTTCTATCTAATGGCAGAATCAGATTCAGACTCAGATTCTAATCCTAGAATGGAAATCGAGGTAAAACCTTCCGAAATGACTATTGAAGTGTCGAATTACATTGATGAATTATGCTTTGAATTCAAGACTGCTCTTAAAAGAATCTCTTCTTTGAAAGAGGAAATTTCTTCTCTGAGGCAACAGGATATCTTACAAAAAGAAAAGATTGATTTTCTTCAAAAAGAATTTTACCTTGTAAAGGAAAGTCAAGATCATCTTTCCAAAGAAAATGCTGTTTTGAAAAAGGAAGTCTCAGGAATTACTTCTAAGTTTTCAAAAGGTTCCGAAACCTTGAAGCATATCCTTTCCATTCAAATTCCTTACTATAACAAATCTGGTCTAGGATTTGTAAAGGAAAGTGATAGCTTGATTGATTTTCCAAAAGTCAAGGAGCGATTAAAACAAAGACCTCCTCGACATGCTTACAAAAATCATTTTAAAAAGAATTTTGTAAAACCTGTTGGCCGAAGTGCTCTCAAGTGCTCAAATTGTGGAAATCCACAACACTTCGAGAATGAATGCCCTAAGGTCTGGAGACCTGTTCGAAGAGATTTTGTTAAGACAGCCTATACTAATGCTCAATGACCCAAACAAATTTGGGTACCAAAGAAAACTTGAGAAGTTCTGATTTTTGCAGGTTACCACAAAAAGAAAAAGAAAGTGGTACCTAGATAGTGGATGCTCTAGACATATGACAGGAGATCCAAGCATATTTGTTGATTTACACAATCTGAATGGTGGAAAGGTTTCATTTGGAGGAAATACCAAAGGAAAAATAGTTGGCAAATGGACAGTTGAAATTGGAGGACTTACAATCAATGACGTGTCATTGATAAAAGGACTCAGATACAACCTGATAAGCATAAGCCAACTATGTGATACAGGTTTCAGAATAAACTTTCAAGAAAATACATGTTCAGGGACAAGCAAAGATTCTTCTCAAACATTTACAGGAAGAAGACATGGTAATATCTATCTTCTGGATGTCAATCCAAACTCCACTCATTATTTGATCTCAATCAAAGAAGATGAAAACCTATGACACAGAAGATTGGGACATATCAGTATGAAACAAATCTCAAAGGTCTTAAACAAGAAACTGGTTCGAGGTTTACCAGATCTGAAATACAGAAAAACAGAACTATGCAATGCATGCAGCCTAGGAAAGCAAGTAAGGAGCTCTTTTAAATCTATACATCAAGTTTCCACTAATCGTGCTTTGCAGCTACTTCATATGGATCTGTTTGGACCAACCAGAACTCAAAGAATTGGTGGTAAGAAATTCTGTTTAGTAATTGTTGATGATTTTACAAGATTCACTTGGGTGTTCTTTCTTGCTCATAAAAATGAGGCATTTTCATACTTTTCAAAATTTGCAAAAAGAGTTCAGAATGAAAAGGGCTATACTATTTCCTGCATTAAAACAGATCATGGGGGAGAATTTGAAAATCAAAATTTTTCAAACTTCTGTGAGGAAAATGGCATTCAACACAATTTTTCAACTCCATATACACCAGAACAAAATGGTGTTGTGGAAAGGAAAAATCGTTCTCTGCAAGAAATGGCGAGAACACTTTTGATTGAAAGCAAGATTCCTTCTCATTTCTGGGCAGATGCAGTCTCTACAGCATGTTATGTCATAAACAGGATTTTTCTCAGACCTATACTTGAGAAAACCCCCTATGAGCTTTACAAAAGTAGAAAGCCCAGCATATCATACTTTCGTGTGTTTGGTTGTAAATGTTTTATTCTCAAAAATCCAAATGATCGCACTGGAAAGTTTGATGAGAAAGCAGATGAAGGAATCTTCCTTGGATATTCAACCACAAGCAAAGCATACAGAGTCTTCAACAAGAATTCTCAGACTGTGGAAGAATCAATGAATGTAAGGTTTGAAGAAAATATTCAGACTCACAAAGATGAATCTGAATCACTTTTCAACATTCAAGAGTTAACAGAGGATCATCAAGAATCTCAAAAATTTGAAGAATCCTCTAGAGAAAAGGATAAGGACAAAATCCAGACTCAACCGGAAGATTCAGAGTCTGCTGATATTCAGAAGGAAAAATTTGACAAAAACTGGAAACATAAATCCAGTCATCCGAAGAATCTCATCATCGGAGAAATAGAAGATGGTATCAAGACAAGGTCCAAACAAAAGGAGAACATCAGCAACTTAGCATTAATATCAGAAATAAAGTCAAAAGAAGTTGAAGAAGCCTTATCAGATGAAAGCTGGATAGAAGCTATGCAGGAGGAACTTCAGCAGTTCAGAATCAATGAAGTATGGGAGCTTGTACCAAGACCCAAAAACCATCCAGTAATTGGAACAAAATGGGTATTTAGAAACAAACTGGACGATAAAGGAAAAGTCACAAGAAACAAAGCGAGACTAGTTGCAAAAGGCTATTCTCAAGAAGAAGGCATAGACTATGATGAAACATATGCACCAGTTGCAAGATTAGAAGCAATTCGACTTTTATTAGCTTATGCTTGTTCCCATAACTTTAAATTGTTTCAGATGGACGTCAAAAGTGCCTTCTTGAATGGATTTATTAAAGAGGAAGTATATGTGGATCAACCACCTGGTTTCGAAGAACCAAGGAAAGGTGATCATGTCTACAGACTCAAAAAGGCCCTTTACGGTCTGAAACAGGCACCCAGAGCTTGGTACGAAAGGTTAAATAACTTCCTTCTACAAAATGAATTCACCAAAGGTAAGGTTGATACAACCTTGTTCATTAAGAAAAAGGGTAACGATTTTCTACTTGTTCAAATCTATGTTGATGATATAATCTTTGGATCCTCTAATGAATTACTCTGTAAGGAATTCTCTAAGGATATGCAGAACGAGTTCGAAATGAGCTTGATGGGAGAACTGACATTCTTTCTTGGCTTACAAGTAAAACAAACCAAAGATGGTATTTTCATCTGCCAAGAGAAGTATGCCAAGGAGATTATCACGAAATTTGGACTGCAAAATGGTAAGAAAACAGACACTCCAATGTCCCACACATCCAAATTGGACAAGGATGAACAAGGTAAAAAGGTGGATCAGAAAGTATACAGAAGCATGATAGGTTCTTTATTGTATCTTACTGCATCTAGACCTGACATACTTTTTAGTGTTTGTATGTGTGCAAGATTTCAATCAGATCCAAAGGAATCACATCTCTCAGCAGTAAAAAGAATAATCAAATACATTGGCACTAATCCAATGCTAGGTCTTTGGTATTCCAAAAATTCAGATTTTACTCTCATTGGATATTCAGATGCTGATTTAGCAGGTTGTAAAGTGGACAGGAAAAGCACCACAGGGACTTGTCAACTGCTTGGAGATAGGTTGGTATCTTGGTACTCAAAGAAACAAAATACAGTCGCTCTTTCCACAGCAGAAGCAGAATATGTAGCATTGGGAAGTTGCTGTGCACAGATTTTGTGGATGAAGCAGCAGTTGAGAGATTTTGCTGTCGAAGAATCAAGTGTTGCAATCCGATGTGACAACACAAGTGCTATTAATTTGTCCAAAAATCCTATTCTTCATTCACGTGCAAAGCATATAGAAATCAAGCATCATTTCATTAGAGATCATGTTCAAAATGGTGATGTGAATATTCAATTCATTGATTCTAAGAATCAATTAGCTGATATATTCACCAAACCTCTTGACAAATCTTCATTTGAATATATTAGAACCAAATTATGCATTACTTATCCATTCCCTTGAAGTGTTCAACAGAAAGGAACTTTTCAGACTGAAGGGTTCTCGGTCTGAACATTTTTCAGACCCTCAACAAAGGTACGTACATAGTTTAAAATTTGGCGGGAATATTTCTGGCAAAATATTTTCACTTTTGGAAGCAAATCGGGTACGTATCCTAATTTATCTGATTACTTATGATTAGAATATTTTATTTATATTATCCTGATCTTTTGCTCTTTCAAAAATATATTTCTTTCCTACCTGATTAAGCTTATGTTTACTTTGCAAAAATAACCTTTTGCCTCTGTGACCCGCTCTATTCGTTTATAAACCCGTCCTACCTTTTTCAAAACCCTATCTGTACGCTTTTCGTCCTTTTCAAAACCCTCCGATATTCAGAGACTCTCCTCGTCTTCTTCCTACAAAGATCCGAACTTTCTGGTCTTAGAGTGATCAAAATGCCGTTCAAAAGGAGATCCTCACGCATTCTGAACCAAGACTCTAAGTCTACCGCACCAGCAGAGTTTATGGAGATATCAGATACAGAGTCAGAACGTCGTGAAGAACTCTCTGGGGAGACACCACCAAAGCGATCGTCTCCACCAAAATCCTCCGGTAAATCTGATTTTCGCTTTCGGAGTATTAAACACGTATGGGAAACGTATCAAAGGTTGAAAAAGTATAATGCCTCGGCATCGGGTCTTCATGAATGTCTGCGAGACAACAATCTCTTTTCTGAAGAACACCTTGTACAAAGTTACACTCTTTTTTGTTCCAAGCCTAAGGAAACTCCCGTAAATGCTGCTACAAGAGAGCCCTCTTCCAAAAAGGGCAAGGAGAAAATTGGAGAATCCTCCACTCCCCCTGTACAGAAATCTGCTCCTATTAGCCCTAAATCGAGAACAGCCTCGAAGTTTATTATTCCTGATGATGATGCTCGTCTCTTTGAAACTTTTGAGATGAAAGTAGGAGTAGCATCAGGTGTACCTGGTAAGGGTGGATTATTCAGAAGTTCGGAGCACAATCTTTGCTACAAATTGCTACTTGCTAGAGGGATTATAAACCACCGAACTGTGGACTTCGACTTTCTAGAGAAGGCTGACGTTTCAGTAAAACACCTGTTTCAACAATTAGGCATGTATGAATTTTGCCTTCAATCTGCAGATGTATTTGCTGAACTCACTGCCTATTTCTATTCAAATCTCTCTATCTTATCGCCCAACTAGATCCAATTCACTGTTGGTGACAAGAAATTTGATCTCAAAGCAGAATTATTGGCAAAGATTATTGGAGTACCACACTACAAGTTTACTCCACTGGCAGTAGCTATTGAAGATGCTTCTAGGATTGCTTCTGAAAATCCTAACTTCACTCAAAGTTCCAATCGCCATCTCTCTTATTCTGACTTATCCAGAAGATCAGTTATTTTGCACAAGATCATCAACTGCTTACGGCCCAAGGCAGCCTCCAAAACTGACCTGTCCAAATCAGAAATCAAGCTCATCTGGGCTATCTTGAAAGGTCAACCTTTTTCTCTTCCTCACATCATCATATTTCACATGTACAGGACACTACATAAAGAGAAGGGACAACTACCGTATGGTGCCCTAATCTCTCGGATTTTCATGTTTCTTCAAATATCAATTCCTAATGAATTGCGTAAAAGTCCTGTTCCCTGTATGTTTGTTGGAGAAAGGATGATCTCCAAAATGAAACAGTTTGATGATGTGAAAAGTATACTAAAAGAAAAGGAGGCTCATCAATCTGAAGCAAGATCTTCTGTAAAGTCTAGCATAAGAAAGACAGAGCAAAAACAGAAGGCACATGTAGCAAGCAAGAAGACAGCTTCTTCGACCCCACTTAAAGTGTATAGCAAGAAAAGAAAGATTCTTCTGCATGATGAAAGTGACGAAGCAGAAGCAGAAAACACTGATACAGGTTGTGTTGATGCTCCAGAACATGTTTCTGAACCAACTCCTACAGAACATGTTTCAGAAGATCCAGCACCTGTTCAGGGGGAGAATCCACAAGAAGCAACTATGGAGTTCGATCAGCCTGAACCAGCTCATTTCCAAGATCAGTCTTCAGAAACTCAGAACGTTCTCTGTATTCTGCTAGAAATTAAGGACAAGCAAGCTGCTCTGGAACAAGACATGAAAAATCTGAAGAAAATTATTGAGGAAAACTACAACAATCAACGTCTTCAAGCAGCAGCGGATAAAGCAGAACTTGGGGAAGCCATTGCCCTGTGCTCATCCAATATGGATAAGGCTGTAGGGCAGTGCAGTTCGAAGATTGAGGAGGCTGTTTCTATTTTGGAAAATTTTCAACTGATTCGTACTCCGTCAAAACATTAGCCTGTTTTTTACAAACATTCTTTCTCAAATTCTTCTTTATTTTCATTTTTGGTCTGTAACTTAACTAACATTTTTTGTTAGACTATTTGCTCAATATATATAAATGCTTCATACGATCTGTCATTTACTTTTTGCTGATGACAAAAAGGGGGAGAATTTATTTGATGCAGATTATACTCAGGCTATCTACAAAGAAAGAGAAGACACAGATATCAACAGAGTTTGCTCTCTCAAATTTAAATCTGTGATCCATGCGCTATATATGCTTACTTACTTTAAATTAAACTCACATTGATTCAATCTGCAGATAGTTTTGTCACCATAAAAAAGGGAGAGATTGTTGAGGAAAACTCCTACTAGTTTTGAAGTTGACAAAACCTTCTATTCTCATTGTAAAATCTGATACTTGTTCTGAAGTTTTGTTTTTCAGGTGTAAATGTATATACATATGAAAACTCATAAAGAAGTTATTCAGACTTTACGAGGCTGGAAATATAAATCTTTTTATAACCCACAGAATCTAAGTTCTGAGACGCAGATGCAGACGCAGAATTTATTCAGACGCAGATGCAGACGCAGAATTTATTCAGATGCAGATGCAGACGCAGAATTTATTCAGATGCAGATGCAGACGCAGAATTTATTCAGACGCAGATGCAGACGCAGAATTTATTCAGACACAGATTTAGACGCAAAGTTCAGAACGAATTATAACAGCTAGTGATCTGGTATGGATTTCACAGAAGGAATGTTTTGATTGTTTCAAACTCAATCAAATTGATTGACAATCAAATATTACGACAAGAATGCATTTCAACGGACAAAGCTCTACTTATGGAAATCAAGATTCTGATTGTATGGGCGAACAAAATCAGCGGGATTCAGAATCTGTCATCCAACGGCTACTCAATCCTTTTTATACAAATCTGTCCACAGTAAAGATTGGAAGATGATCCTCTGGAGACTGTCCAACGGCTAGTTTGGAAGTAGAGGAGTATTTAAGGAGATCAACGAGCAGCAAGAAAAGATACAGATTCAAGAATCAACAAGTCCAAAGTCTGAGTATACTCCATTCATTTCCTCTTGTTGTTTTGAGCCAAAATACTGAGATCTTGAGGGTTACTTTGTAAGAGTGACTGTGTGAGATAGAGAGTCCTATCATACACAAGAGTGATATCACTCAAAATCTGTAAATTCCTCTTGATTACATAGTGAAATCCAGCCGGTAGGCTGTACGCGTGGGAGAGTGGACGTAGGCTTGCTATAAGCCGAACCACTATAAATTTGTGTGCAGATTCTCTATCCCTTATCTCTTACTTTACTTTCTGCACATCATAAGCTTCATCTGTCTTGCATCTGAACTTTATTCAGAACATTCTGTGATTTATCTTATTTCCGCATAAATATATTTAAAATTGTTTTAAGTCACCTATTCACCTCCCTCTAGGTGATTCCTGCTAGTCACATCAGCTCCTTCCGTCCCGTGGTGTTGCCAAACCACCTCGACCAAAGAAATCGTCTTGTTTCGCAGCACGTGCTCCTTCTTATCCTCAATCCATACCGGTCTTTCCACGTACAACACTCGGTCGTCCATGTCTATTTCTTCGTAATTTAGCACGTGAGTCGGATCGAATTCATACTTCCTTAACATGGACACGTGGAAGACGTTGTGAACTTGAGCCAAATTCGGTGGCAAGGCCAAACGATAAGTCAAGATTTCATTTCGCTCCAAGATTTCAAACGGTCCAACATATCTTAAACTTAACTTGCCTTTCTTGCCTAATCGAGACAATCCTCTCATTGGTGATACTTTGAGGAATACATGATCACCTACTTGGAATTCCAAAGGTGTTCGTCGTTTGTCTGCATAGCTTTTCTGACGGCTCTAAGCTGTTTTCAGCCTTTCTCTGATGACTTTTACTGCTTTTACTAATTGCTGTACCAACTTTGGACCAACGATTCTTCTTTCTCCGATCTCATCCCAACATAAAGGCGTTCTGCAGACTCTACCATACAATGCTTCAAATGGTGCCATTCTGATGCTCTATTGATAGTTGTTGTTGTAAGCGAACTCAATGAGATGCAATTGTTCTTCATAACTCCCTTTAAGGTCCAAAATGCAAGCTCACAACATATCCTCGAGAGTTTGAGTCATTCTCTCGGATTGTCCATCCGTCTGCGGATGATAAGCTGTGCTATACTGCATCTTTGTTCCCATGGCACTTTGAAGACTTTTCCAAAAGGCAGAGGTGAACTTGGGATCTCGATCCAAAGTAATCGTCACTGGTACACCATGAAGACAAATTATTTGGCGTACGTACAATTCCGTATATCTGTCCATAGCGAAGTCTTTTCGTACGGCGATGAAATGAGCAGACTTAGTCTATTCACGACAACCCAAATAGAGTCATTACCTCTTTGACTCCTTGGTAGACCCATCACGAAATCCACTGTGATGTGTTCTCATTTCCATTCTGGGATCTCGAGTGGTCGTAGCGGTCCACCTGGCTTGCAATGTTGCGCTTTTACTTGTTGGCACGTCAAGTATCTGGCTACGTGATTGGCTACATCCACTTTCATGCTAGTTCACCAATAATGTTGATATAGATTCTGGTACATCTTGGTGTTACCTGGGTGAATGCTATAGTTGCTGGGGAAAATGTCAAATAAGGACCCAAAGTGGGTCTCTTTTGTCAAAAAAGTACCTCAAGTGGACAATGTGTCAATTAAGGACCTGAGCTCGTCGGCCGACCAAATATTCATCGGCTGGCGAGCATGGGACATTTCCAGCGTTGGAATTAAGGGCAATTTTGTCCAAGTTTCTTTTCCTTTTCTTTTTCTTTTCTTATCTTCTTCCCTGGTCGCTGGTCCGACGACCGGTGACTGGCCAAAGGCTGAGGCCGGCGAGCTGGGCGAGCTCCGCCCTCGCCTCACCCAGTGACGGCGAGGGTCGAGCTCGCCAGATCTGGGCGAGGTCGAGCTCGCCCAGCCATGGCGAGCTCAGCCCTCGCCGGCCATAGCCTTTAGCTGGTGAGGGCGAGCCTCACCGTTGTCGGGTGGGACGAGGGCGGAGCTCGCCTAGCTCGTCGGCCTCAGCCTTTGGCCGATCGCCGGATCGGAGACCAGGGAAGAAGATAAGAAAAGAAAAAGAAAAGGAAAAGAAAAAGAAAGGAAAAAATTTTTTGGACAAAATTGCCCCTAATTCCGATGCTGGAAATGTCCCATGCTCGCCGGTTAGTGAACATTTGGCCGGCCAGCGAGCTCAGGTCCTTGTTTGACACTGGTTTGGGCACTTGTGGTTCTTAATTGACATTACCAATTGAGGTCCTTTTTTGACAAAAGAGACTTATTTGACATTTTCCCTAGTTGTTGCGATGTGCTTCTGACAGAATCTCTTCCTTGAGTTCATTGTTGTCAGGTACGCACAGTCATCCGTGAAACCTCAATGTTCCATCTTCAATCACTTGGAAATTAGGCTTTCTTTTATTTGCATCCCCCTACAGAATCTTTTGAATTTCAAGATCCGTTAACTGCAATACCATGATCTTAGCCTGAACCTTTGGCTCAATTCTTAAGATAGCCAATAGACTTGAGAGATGACTTACTTCAAACTTGAATTCTGAATCTTGTACTTTCTCGAGTAGAGTCCATTCCTTAATCATCAAGTGTGCTATGACAGATTTTCGGGTAAGTGCATCCACTACTTTGTTAGCCTTTCCAAGATGATATAGAATGTCACAGTCGTAATCCTTGAGAAGTTCCATCCATTGACGTTGTCTCATCTTTAATTCTTTCTGGAAAAACAAGTACTTCAAACTTTGATGGTTCATGTAAATCTAAAATTTTCTCCATACAAGTAGTGCGTCCAAATTTTTAGAGGAAAGACAATTGCCGCTAATTCCAAGTCATGAGTCGGATAGTTTAACTCATGTGGCCTTAACTATTGAGACGCATATGCAACCGCTCTTCCATGTTGTATTAAAATGCATCATAATCCCTTAAGTGACGCATCACTGTAAATCTCGTACCCTCCAGGACCAGATGGTATTGTCAGCACTGGAGCAGTAGTTAACTTGTGCTTGAGTTCTTGAAAACTCCTCTCACACTTACCCGTCCATTTAAACTTTTCTTCCTTCTTCAGTAGACGTGTCATAGGAGTAGCGATCGCAGAGAACCTTTCTACGAATCGCCTGTAATAGCCCGCCAGAACTAGAAAACTCCTAATCTCTGTCACTATTGTTGGTCTTGACCAGTTCATGATTGCCTCAATCTTAGTTGGATCCACAGAGATTCCCTTATCAGGGATTACATGATCGAGAAAAGCTACTCGATTGAGCCAGACCTCACACTTACTGAACCTGGCGTAAAGTGCATGTTCTCTTAAAGTTAGTAAAATCATCCTCGAGTGTTGCTCGTGCTCCTTAGGGCTCTTCGAGTACACCAGTATGTCGTCAATGAATACTATGACGAATTGATTCAAGTATGCTTTGAACACCCCGTTCATTAAATCCATGAAAGCAGCTGGGGCATTAGTCAATCCAAATGGCATCATTGTAAACTCATGGTGACCATACCGAGTCCGAAATGCCGTCTTTGTTATATTCTCCTTCTTAATTCTCAATTGATGATAGTCTATCCTTAGGTCTATCTTGGAAAATACCGACGCCCCTTGCAATTGATCGAATAAGTCATCTATCCTTGGCAACAAATATTTGTTCTTGATGGTCACCTAATTCAGCTGCCGATAGTCAATGCACAAATGCAAAGAACCATCTTTCTTCCTCACGAATACCACAGGTGCTCCCTAAGGCGATGCACTAAGGCGAATGAATCCTTTATCCAGTAACTCCTGCATCTGCACCTTTAATTCCTTCAGTTCTGATAATGCCATTCTGTAAGGTGCTCTAGAAATTGGCTCCATCCCAGGGGGCCAGCTCAATCACAAATTCTATCTCCCTTTCAAGTGGTAATCCCAGCAATTTTTTAGGAAAGACATTGGGAAAATCATGTACTATGACTGTGTTCTCTAGCCTCGGTTCCTCAACCAATGAATTAACCACGGTTGCTAGATAACCTTGGCACCCATCATCTAGGAGCCTAGTTACCTCAAGCGACAAAATCAAAGGAATCGGGGTTCCTCCTCTGCTTTTACAAACTCGTAACTAGTACGATTCAATGGATTTAACTGGATTACCTTTCTATAACAATCCACTATAGCTCGTTGCTTAGTGAGCCAGTCCATTCCGATGATGACATCAAAGTCGTACATTGCTAAGATAGATAAATCTATCAATTTCTCTTTACCACCAATAACTATTTTATAGCCTGGACACCTTACTGTAACCAATATTTCATCCTTTAGTGGGGTGATAACACGAAGAACTACTTCCAAAGGTTTCAGTTTAAGCCCCACTAACTTAACAAACTGTTCAGATATAAATGAATGCGAAGCTCCCGGATCAAATAGTGCATAAGCAGCATAATCTTAAAGAGAGATCGTACCCGTGATCATGCCAGGCGCATCCTCCGCCTCTCTTCTGGCCACAGCATAAACTCTTCCCTGCGCTTGTGGTCGATTCAGGTTATTCTGCGGAGCATTCCCAGCTTATTGTCCCACTCGGGGTTGTTGAAATGGCATCCTTTGACGGGGACAATTCCTAGAGTAGTGGCCTTGTTAGGCGCAGTTAAAACATGTCACCGTCACGGTTTTGTTTGGGCACGGGCCATTCTCATGTCTTTTCCCGCAAAACCGACACACGGCATTGAAGTGGTACGCCGATTTCCCAACGCCACTCTTCCTGTTGGGCGGAATAGGATACCTTCCTCCAGTCATCGATCCCTTCCCGAACCGACGATAATCCCGATTAGGCACAAACCACGATCCAGATGTGGTTGCACGTTCTGTAATGTTTCTCTCAATCAGCTGAACCTGTTCATACAACTTGTCATAATCCTTCGGGTTTAAGGGCACTAGTTGGTCCTTGATTTCTGGTTTCAATCCATCCCGAAATCTCCTTGCTCTGTCGACCGGATCTTCAATCCACCTTAGTGCATACTTAGACAATTCTGCGAACCTTGCCTCATACTGATCAACTGATAGATGATTCTGGCAAAGTTGTTGAAATTCGGTCATTTTCTGCTCCTCTGCACAATTCGAAAAATATTTCCCATTAAAGGCTTTTACGAAGGCATTCCACACCAGAACCGTACCTTCGGGAAAAACTCTTCTCTGAGTGGCTTCCCACCAAGTGCTAGCGTTACCTTGCAGCCGGTACACTGCTAACATTACTTTTTCCTCCTCAGAACACCTTAGTAAGGCGAAACCTTTTTCTAATTCCTTGACCAAGAGGGTTGCTGCCTCCGGATCACCTGCGCCAGAGAACTTCGGTGGATTCAGCTTCAGAAATTGTTCGACCAGTTTGTGCATTGGTCGATCCCTAATCACATTTCTAGCCAATGGAACATCAACAGGTGTGGTGACAGCGGCAGCAGCAGCATTTGCTTGGCCTTGAGCTTGCTGTCCCACCATGGTTGCTAGGGCTTGCAGGATCCTGTCCAATTTAGGATCCTCTTGTGCCCTTCCTCCGATACCAATCTGATTTAAAGCTGCCTTTCTCTTAGGAGTCCTCTGTTCAAGATTGCTCATCTCGCAGGATTCTCACAGAAACCTGCTTTCTAATTCCAACAAGGAATTAGAAGTCATGAACAACCTGCTTCTAACAATAGAATCAAATAATCAAGCACAGGCACAAGACGTTTTCCTAGCTAACTATCTCAAAATCTATCGCACCTTATCACTACAGGCATCGACCAAACTTGGATCGAGCTAACCTTGCTCTGATACCACTTAAACAGGGATGTCAGGCCCCGAACCTCGAGCGCGCTAACATCCCACAATGATTGTAACATCCTGAATTTCTGCCCATTTCCAGGATAAATGAATCAGATATTATTTCTCATTTAATTTTAGTAAGTCTCGCCCGGATTTGATCAATCGCGGGATACTAACCAAATGGGAATGGCTAAATAGGAAAAACAGTACGTGGATCAGGAACCCGATCGTGAATCGGGCACCGATTCTGAGAAACGACGAGGAAATATTTTGGTCTAATATGGACCGATCCTAGGGAGGTGATGGATATGGTTTGGCCAATGACGTACGATCGGATCGCGGGTGATTCCGCACGATCGAGAGTATGCGTGGTGAACAAATCCCAAACTTAAGCCGAATAATCGCAACCCTCGGAACTAGTGATAATTCCTCACGTTCTCCCAGTAATCGAGACCGTCACGACTCGAGTAACCCTAGGTCAATATGCGTAACCCCTAAACAACCGCCCGTTAGTGAGAGACCCTAAAATTTTAAATTGAGCAATTTTAATCGTGGAATTTGATCCGGACTTGGACATCAATTTTCGAGATCGTATGCGACTATTTTGTGAGGACGATGTCATTTTATGTTGGCCAACTATATTTGGGACTAGTATGGTCGAAAAATGGAAATTCGGTCCGAAATCGGTAAATGACAATTTTGCCCCTAGGCTAAAATTGGGGTATTCCGAATTTTGGGTTAATTTTGGAAATTATTTAAGGATTAAATTATGATTAGGTCAGCCCAATAATTCAGCCAAGAGAATGACCAAAGTGCCTCTCAATTGTTGGATAAACTTAAATCTAAGCCCTCGGATCAAAGGCATTTTGGTCAAAACAAGGAGATGTTGACACTTGGACTCCACTAGCTCTCATCTTTGACCCTTTGACTCTTATGTCTTGCCCAAGAAGCCAAGACTCTCTCTCTCCTCCCGCTCTCCCTCTCCATTTCCGCCGGCCATCCTTCTCCCTTCTGCCGTGAGCAAGCGCCGCCGCCGAAGCACCCCTGCTCGCCGCTGTGCCACCGTCTGACCTCGCCACCACCTGACCACCGTTCCACTTCCTCTTCCGTCCCACTCTCTCTCTCTCTTCGTCTAGCCAAGGACACGCTGAATCAGCCAATCCATGGGCCGCCGGCGTGAAGGAACCGCCGGAGCCGCCGCTCGCCTTGGCCGCCGCCCGCCTCACCGTCCGACCGCCACCCTCACCCCTCTCTCTTCCCTTGCCACCACCAGCCTCACCTCCCTTGTCTCGGCGCCGTTCGGTCCAGCCAAGGTCCGCTGGACCGCCGCCCAAGCACCTCCGCCGTAGACGCCACCGGAATGCCGCCGCCGGTTTCGCCGCTTGCTGGTGATCGGCCGCCCGTTTCCCGCTGGCTTAGTCTCGTTGGGAGCTTAGTTTAGTGTGAGTAATTAACTCCTAAACTTTAATTAGGACTAATGTTGCGTTTCTAGACGGATTAGGGTGATTTTAGGGGTTAATTAGGCTAGAATTAGGCTTGATTAAGGTCCATTGATTAGTGGCTGATTATATGGAATATTTGGGAGTTAATAAGTTGTTTAGGAAGTGGATTAATGCCCCAATAGGGGCTGTTTTGTGGCTGTTCCCCTTAGATCCGAATTTGATTAAAATTTGCTAAGTTGAGATTAATCGGATTATTGCCGTGATTGTTCGAATGAAATGATTTCGTGGCTAATTGGTGCTTGATTGGATGATGCTTGGTAATATGCTCTCGAGTGGCCGATTAGAATGTGGCATATCGGGCCTTGAACGTGCTAAAGTATGTGTACCAATTGCCTAATTGACGTGTCGTGTTGAAATGCCTCAATTGAACATATTATGGCATAATTGTAGCGTGTCACGGCTAGTGAGCATATGTTGGAACCAATTGAGCATGTTGTGGCCACATTGAATTGTGTACTCGTGATGGATATTGGGTGCCCATTATGCACGGTTTTGCATATTGCATATTTGATTTGGGCTTGAATCATGAGTTTTGAGAAGACGATATCAGTTTACCCCTTAGGGAACGGGGAGATGTATCTTAGGTATTACACTTTAGTTTGGGTCGACATGGGTGAGGCACATTTTGAGACCCATGAGTATGTGACATAGTGTTGGAGAGATTATGGGGGAGTACGGGCCACTCCGGTCTTTTGAGGTTCCGTATAATAGACAGGGTACATTTGATCCTCAGTGTCTTGATGGGAATGTGGTGAACCCTGGTACTCCTTCCGAGGGGAGTTCGAGCTCTTATGGTGACCCTGTAGTTTATGAGGTAGATGAGTTTGATTCTATGGACATGGAGCCAACTGATTGGGATATCGACCCGGAGCCGATGGAGCCGAACGAGGGAGCAGAGTTAGATGAGGAGCTAGGGCAGCCGTTCGAGGAGGATCTCGAGCCAGAGGTTGAGCTTGAGGCCATGGATGTAGAGGAGGAGCCTGTGGAGGCTGAGTCCGAGTTAGACTCATCAGATTCAGAGGAGATGCTTGATAGTTCTTCATCCTCTGAGTTCTCTGGTTTTGACCCGGACTGGGTTCCTTAGATTAGCCTTAGCTTTAGATAGATCGGGCCGTACCTTTTTTATCAGAGCCCCATCTAAGTCTTGTGCCCCTGACCCCTGGCCACTGACCCTTTTTGACCTAGTGGCCATTGACCTTTTTGTATGCAGTTTGTTTTCTCTGTAAATAAATATTGTAAATATTTTATGGTAATGCAAAAGTATGTTTTTAATCATATTGGTTTTCATTGTTGCGCTATCCATGGTTGTCTTAATTATTGTACGGGTGTATATATATATATATATATATATATATATATATATATATATTTATATACGTTTCTTCCGCTTGTGTAATGATCTCTGATTGTTGGGCGTTGGGTCGGCGACGCGTCCTGGGACGTCGCACCAAATTCGACCTTTACGTGGGATGTTCACGTTTCATGCGGTACGCGGCGTGACAATGGTCGTTATAAATGTAACGTCCCAAGACGTGTCGCAGACCCAATCAAATCATTAACAATTAAATGCATGCGGAAGCGAACTTAATTCACCCAATCACAACAACATGGATAGTTAGGAAAACACACCTCAATAAAACAACTTCATCAACAAAATACTAGGTTCACATATTACAAGTCCACCACGCGGACCTTCTTGATTACAACCACAAAGGTAGGGGGTTAACCTATCTCCTCTACCTACGAGGTGACCTCAAAAGAAGTTTGACCCCTCGAACGGGTACCTAGTCACCTCCTGGTCCCGATCAACAAGGACCGCAAAATCGCACGTGGCGATTTTCCATCACTTAGGGCCTGAAAATGGTTAAACAATAATAATGAGATAAATCTCAGCGAGTTAATGACCTAAGTCCCGACTAGGAGGTCAACTCATCTCGGATGTCCCTAACACATGCAATGATATATCGATGGCGTATAACTCAACTTAGTACACATAAGTACATCACAAGTCAATCACATGCACTCTTACCTTGTCTTGGCACATGCACACACCTTGCATGATATGACACCATGCACCATGATAAAGCAATAAGCATATAATGCAATCAGAATACACAGTAAGATTCCCATGCTCAATGCATTCACACGAGTCCTGATTATAAGGTGAAATTACTTTGGCTTGTCCCATAACGTGCCTCGTAATTTCATCCCATAATCAAGCGCAATGCCACTACAATCTTTCACGCGTATTTTGATTACTACAACCACACTTGGGGCACGGCACAACCCGCGATATTCGCATTAAGTTGGCGGTCTTCCGGTATAACCAGGCATCATCCCGCCCCATCGGACACGGCATCGTCTCACCCGACCACAATGACAGCATATCCTATAAATGGGTCATTTCGAATCTGATTTGTGAATGATTACATCTCCCCTGCTACCAGCTACGGCTTCCAATTACCAAATTGGGGACATCCGTTAGGACCACGGCCAAACCCTAGGTTGGCGGTCATCCGGTATAACCGGGCACAAAAGAGAACCCTTAGTTGATCATGCACACATATCAACACTCAGGTTCCATCGTTATAATTTTCAATAGCCATTGCAAACATGATCCGTGTTAATATGTTGAAATATCACAACTTCCACACGTAAAAATGCACTAAAATAATCACACGTGATTGTGCACATATCAATAAATTCTCAAACTCGGCATGCTTCTATATTCAAGTATCCACACCATATTTCTCACATAAAACTTAACAAATAAACCCGACACCTCAGGGTTTATTAATTGAATTCCCACAATTCTATATTTAATAATAATCAATCAATTCAATTCAACATACAAACCAATATATAAGGCAAAATTCCAACTTAGGCATCACAATTTAAGCCTAAAATAACCACAATTTAATTTCAGAATTTCCACAAAAATATTAATATTTTAAATTCCGAAAATTAATAAAATATTAATATTTTAATTCCGAAAATTCATTTAATTAATAATTAAATATTTATTATAAAAATAATCCAATAGCTTATCGCCAAAACCTCGATAGTTTATCGCATTTTCTCGATAACTTATCGAGTCCATTTATTACTTATCGCGATAACTTATCACTACCACTTATCACTTATCGCGATAGCTTATCAACTAACCCCTAATTAATTAGTACTAAACATAATTAAATTAATCTAAACTCATCCTAATCAAGTTTAGCATACTAATCAAGGGATTAGGGAGAAAACTCACCCGATTGAAATTCCAAAGACACCGACAAGTAGGCGGCGGAGAGAGCTACGCGTTGTACTGTTCGGAATCAACTCGGTACGACGACACACAGCTGGAGCGGGGCTGAACAGCAGCCCACAGAACCGGTGGTGCCGTTTTTGGCTCGGTGAGCGGCAAAATGGATGGCGACACGGCGATGGGAGGCCACGGCAACTTGGGGGCGGTGACCAGCGGCTTCAAGGCATCAAAAACAGCAGCAACACAGCAGCCAAGGGCTGTTCTGCTGGTTCAGCCGAGAAAAAGAAAGAAAGAGGGAGAGATGGGGGAAAATAGAGAGAAAGGGAGAGAGAGAGAGGTGGCCGTATGAGGGGGGGTGAGGAGAGACAAAAGAGATATATTTTTTTTAATTAAAGCCAAGCCACCAAAGTCCTCTTCATCATGCCAAAAGCCCCCAAAGTCTTCACCATTAAACTCCTTTGTCTCTTGGTCATAAATGCAAAGAAGGGTATTTTGATAATTTCACAAAGTATAAAAATACTTTTACACGTATACGAGCTAGAATTTTGGACAGACTCGTATAAATCAAGTTTGGGCTCAAACGGATAAGGAATGGGCTTGAAAATGCTAATGGGCTCAAACTTGGGCTTGAATTGCAATTGGGCTTAATGGGCTGAATTGGGCCCACTTGGGCTTGCCTTGGGCCCAAGTGGCTGAATCACATTGGGCTTGAGGCCCAATTTGCCTTCGTTCGACCCACTTCCTCGTGGGCTCAAATTCTCGGCCCGTTAATTCCTTTTCCGATAATTTTCGAGCAAACCGATAAATGAGTAAATCCATGAGCCGATGTCCAATAATTTAGTTTTGAAATCCTTGTAGATTCGACACCCAAATTCGGATTCTAATTTGTGATAAAAAAATTAATTAAGTGCGACTTTAGTATATCTCATACTAATAGGTGGCTTTTAGGAATTACGCGTATTCAACCCGTGGCTGATTTGATATCAAACCACGTTTAAATTTTCTCGAACCATGGATGATCTCGATTGTCATGTAATTGTGAGGGGTCGATCGCTAGTTCCGAAGTACACGATCATTGGGAATTGGTTTAGGATTGTTTGCAACACATACAACGGTCAAGCAGAATCACCTGCGATCTGATTGTATATTATTAACGAAATATTCTATAACCGTTCCTTGATCGGTCTATAATGGCTCAAAATTGTCTCTCATCAATCCTTGTGGTCGAATGGTCAATCCTTGGTCGAGTTCTCAAGTCGTGCGAACTTAATTCCTTAATAGCATTTCTCTATTGGTTAGTCTCTCATGAGCGATCAATTCAAAGCGAGACAAAACTAATAATGCATTGATTAATATTATCATTTCATTACATTGGAATATGGTCGAATTTCAGGATGTCACGGCATATGTCCATATGGGATTGTACATAATTGATCTGTTTGTACCCTCACTGGACGAAGGACGTCCGTGTCACCGGAAAACTCTCCTATTTATAGATGGTAAGCACAAAAGTGAGCCAAATCTGGATCTTGATGGAGCATAAAGGATGATATCACTATAAGATTTGAATACTTGAGCAACTCTTACAATGAGTCACCTCATGAACAACTTTTGTTGTGCTATGGACTTGTCTCCATGGCTGTAGATTTCGAGCCTCGGGATTGGTTGGGTGATGTCAATATTGTAATATAATATGAAAAATATCAAAATTTATAAATAAATTGATGCATAATCACTAGAGAAACAAACGAGGAATAATGTAGAGTATGAGAGATCTCCATGATTCGGTTTGAGGGGAAAATTGTTCAAAAAGTTCTAAAAACTTTTCAATTTTGCCTATTGAGTCCTAAATCTTCATTTTTTGCCAATGAAGTTCATCCAGCCAATTTTAGCCGGAAATCGCTGGCGTGGACACCGGCTATCCTACGTGGCGCGGCTGACATTGACATGGATAATTTTTAATAATATTTTAATTTTTTTTCAATTTTTTTCTTTTCTTTTTCCTTTTTTTTCTTACTCTTTCTTTTCTTTTTTTCCTTTCTTCTTCCTTCTCTAGTCGGTTGCTAAGGCCCGGTGAGGTTGCTAGCCTCTGGCAAAGCTCGCCCCTGGCAAGGCCGACCTACTTAGCCATGGTATGGCTCGACCTCGCCGTTGTTGGCGAGGCGCGATCTTGCTTAGCCATGGCGAGGCAAGGCACAAGGTCGATTGGGCAAGGCTCGGCTAAGGCCGATGAGGTTGACCTCGCCGGCTTTCGCCTATGGCCGGTCCTTGGCCATCGCCAATGCTTGGCGATTGGCTAGAGGAGGAAGAAGAAATAAAAAAAAGAAAGAAAAAAAAGAGGAGAATAATAGTAAATAAATAAATTAAAAAATATTAAATATTATTAAAAATTGTCTATGTTAGTGCTGACCGTGTGTGGCACGGCCGGCATTAACATTATCGATTTCCAACCAAAATTAGCAAGATGGATTAATTGGCAAAAAAGTGAAAATGTTTAAGATTCATATGGCAAAATTGAAAAGTTTAGGACTAAATTGGCAAAAGTGTAATAAGTTTATGACTTTTTAGATAATTTTCCCTCGGTTTGAGCGTCGGTATCTACTTCATGAAGAGAGTCAAACTCAAATAATCCAATAATAAATCAAAGAATTATAGAATCGCAATCGCTCACTCTCTTAAGTGTTTTCCAGACCTAGATTATACCCAAATCCACAGTGTTTACCAAGAGAAATAACTCAATTCCGATGTCAACACAAAACCACCTATGTTTTCGGAGCTCCCTTTTTCGCGCCATTTATCTTGAGCTCCTCTGACCGTGCGGCTGCAATAAAGTGCACCACTTATGCGGCTAATCCAAGTAGCTCCTATGCTGTCAAGGCAAAAGAGTTATGGATAAGAGTTCTTGACTAAATACTCACCTGTGTGCGAATAATGACCATTCTATTCCTTAAATAGATTTTTGACCAAAAATAAAATTTTCTATTTCTATTCTCTAGACGAGTTTTTGAACAAAATTTCTCTTTTCGAAATAAAAATTCACTTGATAGGCCTTTTAAATTTTTTATTCATCAATGGGCGGTGGTTGGCAGTGGGAGGCAGCGGCAGGCGACGAGAGGTAGGCAGCCGGCGCGTGTTGGGGGAGGCGGCGAAAGGCAAGAGCAAGCGATAAGAAGAGTTTTTATTTCTCTTTTTGTTCCAGAAATAGCAAAAATTTTTACTTTTCGTTTCTGTTCCAAACCTAATTCTAGACTAAATTTGTTTTTCAAGAAATAGAAAAAAGAATTGCATTATCAAATGGATTTCTGTTCCAAACCTATTTCCAGGAATAGAAAAATAGATATGGCCAGGAATAAAATGGTTATCATGTGCACCCTTAGAATCTACTGGCTATTGGAGTTCAACCAAGGCCTTATCTTAATATGTTGCATAGTATAAATAGAGATATCATCACCTATACCACCTATAATTATGGTGAAAGCTAAAGATAAAAGATAATAATTTGATCTTCATGGAAATTAAATAAAAAAATAGAAAATATCTCCAAATGATCAACTTGTGGATACTTTGCTTGATGTGTTATCTTGATATTGATTTGTAGAAGATTCTGCACTGCAACCATTTTGATTTTTTGCTCTTTAATTTGTTACTTCAAAGGACCAGAGATCGAGTTTGATTTGTAAACCGAAAAATTTATCTCGATTCAATAGTTTGGTGAAAATATTAGCAACTTGTGAGGAAGACAGAACATAGTGAGTTACAATACAACCAAGAGCAACCTTTTCTCGAACAAAATGATAATCTATCTCAATGTGCTTTGTCCAAGCTTGAAAAACTAGATTAGTTGTGAGATGTAATGCTGACATATTGTCTAAGAAAAGTAACAAAGGTTGACGTTGACAGATCTCAATGTCACGCAGTATGTATGAAATCCAAGTGAGATCAACAGCTACGGAAGCAAGAGCCTGGTATTCGGCTTTAGCTATGGAGTAGGCCACAATATATTGTTTCTTGGCACACCATGGAATACAATTTGAGCAGAGAAAAGTACAATAACCATTGGTAGAACATCGGGTGAGTTTGCACCCAGCCTAGTCTGCATTAGCAAAACCAAATAAATCGAGAGAACTACAAGACAAAATACAAAGCACATGGTGTAAAGCACCACAAACATATCGTAGAATACGTTTTACCATATGATAGTGAGCAACAATTGGGGCATGCATATGTTGGCAAACTATGTTGACTGCAAGTGAGAGACTTGGACGAGTGAGGGTAAGGTATTGAAGAGTGCCTACTATGCTTCGAAAATGGGATGGATTAGTGTAGAGCTAATCACCATATTTAAGTGGTGCTTGCTTGGTTGCTATTGGAGTAGCAATCGATTTACATTGCACCATTGATGCTCCACTCAAAAGATCCAGGGCATATTTTTGTTGTGATAGAAAGAGTCTATCAATGGAGCGATTGACTTCAATGCCCAAGAAATAATTAAGAGTGCCAAGGTCTTTTGTCTTTCATGGAAAACACTTGACCAAGTGTGTGCACAATATGGTTAAGTAATTTCAGGGAATCACCATTGATAACTATATCATCCACGTAGCAATAGAATAATAATGTGACCACAATGACGAAAAACAAATAGTGATGTATCGATAGTGCTACAGAAGAATCCATATTCACAAAGTAAATCGCTAAACTTGTTGAACCATGCCCTGGGAGCTTGTTTGAGGCCATAAAGCGCCCATCGGAGTAAGCAGACATGGTCAGAATGAAATGAATCACGGAAGCCCGTTGGTTGTTCCATATAGACGGGGACATCGAGATCGTTGTGTAGGAAGGTGTTCTTGACATCTAATTGGCTTTCGAGCAAGGCCCGATGGATCGGACCTAGGCTTCATAATGCTTGCACATGCTCAAGTAATCATTGGATGATTTTGAGTGGACGAACGTGCTCATGAAGAATCATGAACAACATCCTATGTAGAATCAGTAGTGTAATATTTGGATTTAAAAAAAAAAGAAAGAAAGCAAAGCAAAAAGGTTGAAAAGTCAATAAAGAAGCTACAGTGACTTCAGTTTATAAAAGGGGACCGAGAGCTTGCGGAAGAGAGGAAAAGAAGGAAAGGAAAGAAAGAGGAAAGAAGAGGAAGAAACGGAAAGAGAAAGAAGAGGGGTTTCGCACGTAGTCGCCATGGAGGCCTCATCAAGTTGATTCAACTTCAATTCGCAACGTCCGGTAAGTGCTCACTCCTCTCGTTCATCCAATCCGAAAAGTTTTCAAGGTTAGGACTCATATTTCGGAATTTTCTGTTATTCAAGCGGCGAAGTCCGATTTTTGAGTCGTTGAGCTATGAATATATATAGAATTGGTAGTTTATAGTGTTGCGGGGCTATGGGATTTTACGGAACCCGATTTGGACTTACGGTTTGCCAGATACGAATTTTTGAAGTTGCACGCGCACGGTAAACAGTGCGCGACCAGCGGCTTTTAGGTCGATTTTAGTTGGTTTTCGGCTCAATTTTGGGATGGCCAAGCTGGGATTCTTGTAGTGCTATGAATGGGCTTTTTATTGACTATAAGCTCGCTTGAAACGGGGTTTGGTGGCTTTGGATGAGCGATTTGTGAGCTCATTGCGGATGGCTTTGAGTAATCGCTTTGGGTGAGTGATTTGTGAGCGCGTTTGAGTCATTTTGATTAGCGTCTAAGCTTGGTTTAGTCGAGTCGTTAGAGAAAATCGTGTTTTACTTGGTGTTGACGTCGATTCTCGTTTAATTGATAGGATTACGTGATCGTCGGCGAGTTTAGCCACATTGTTTGGTTATGGGGCTTTTCCAGGCAAGTGGTGCTATCTCTTCTATAAATTTCTAAACTCATGTCTTAAAAGCAAAAGAGATTCAATATATAATGAATTGTGAACGAACATATTTGTTACATAAAAATATGGATTGAGCATTTACTACTTTTTAGTATTTGAAAATGATTTGAGAATTGTTTTTGGAAATGTATTGTGAAAGGATACATATGTGTATCGTGTTACGAATTAATTTATGAAATGAGTTTGGAAATGATTCAAGAAATACTCTACGAAATGTATTTCTGGCGGATGTGCCGTGTTGCGAGAATGTTATTTGTTTGGTTTGTGAAATGTATTCTGGATTGGATTTCTGATATTGGATGATGATTGTTTGATGCCCTATTGAGGGGTTTTGGGGTATGTATACCGGGTTTAGGATATCCTTCTGGGCCGAGTCGCCGGCTTTATAGGTGGAGACCTTGCTAAGGGGGAATCTTGGTAGCCTTGTCACAAGGCTTTATGTCGTGACCATGGTTTGATATTGAGTAATAGATTGGTCGATGGAATGGACCATCGAGGTGTGATGTGATTTGAGATTAGTCAATGGAATTGACCATTGACATGGTTTTTAATATAGATTGATCAATGGACTTGACCGTTGATATTTATGATGATTTAAATGAGTATTTTCTGAATTATATAAAGCTTTGATGAAATGAAACAACTCATATTTGATTTGACATGTATATTAAAGAGTTGGATTATGAGTTTTCTAGTATGGCTTTATGTATACATGCATAGTAGTTACTCGATCTGCTTAGAAGAGATATGCACTACTTACTGAGCTGTGGTTGCTCACCCCTCTCTTTCCCCAATCTTTTTAGGTTCTTTAGTTAGTAGACAATAGAGTGAGAGCGATATCGTGGGGACTTTTACGTGGTTTGAGGTTGCGTTCTTCAGGTGAAAGGACGGCCGTGTCATCCCCCATCCTGGTAAGTTTCAGGGTGTGACATCTTGTGGTATCAAAGCTTAGGTTGTGATCTTTTATTGGGTAGATTTTTTGGGACACTGTGAGATAGTGTGTTAGAACGCGTCAATCTTTTGTTAAGTACTGGAATGTACAATTCATTTTGAGTCCAAACGGTTATCGATCCTGATTCAGAGAAACATACTTCACTTTGTAAAGCAGTGATTTCTTAATTGTGAATCGTGTGTTCAAGAGGTGTGTTTTGGATGGCTGATAAAGAGTTGCATGGAAATCTAGTAGAGTTGAATATACATGATTTTGATGTTATTTCAGGCTATTGATTGGTTATCCTCACATTATGATATTGATGTGATTATATGACTAATATAAAAGACACAAGAAAGAATGTTGTAAAGCTAGAAAGTATTATTGTTATCGGATGTGTTTCTTGAGAATTTACCGGGTTTGAATTCCGATAAAGAAATTGATTTCTGTATCGAATGAATTTTGGTTGCATCATTTTCTTTAAGACACCGCATTGAATGACACTTTCTGAACTTGAAAAAGAAGGGGAGATGATGTGCCTATAATTGTTTTCAGAACAAGGTATGGCCATTGGGAATTTCTTATCATGCCTCTTGGATTAATGAATGTGCCTTCTACTTTCGTGTTTTTGATGAATAGAGTATTCAAAGATTGTATAAATAGATCTATTGTGGTGTTCACCAAAGACATATTGATGTACTAGAAGAGCCTACAGGAAGACAAATAGCACTTAAGGATTTGAAGCAGTTGGTCAGTGGAATTGCTCTACTAATGTTATGGAAGTGATAAGTCATGATCATTGTTATGATAAGTTATGATCTCTAGATAGCAAGTTGAGATTTTAAGAATTACATCATGACTGGTTGAGGTAGATTATTTTTCTTGGTTAGAAAAAGGAAATTTATATTGGAAGTTTTGATACGTGGCAATATTTGGTATGATAAGAATTGATCTTAGAAGTTATAAGCTTGAATTGACATATGAGACAGAGATTTACTTATGATAAATAGGTGCAATCAGCTTGTGAACTTCTGAATAGCAGGTTATGATCTTACTCTAAAGAATTTTTGTGGAACTAGTGGAGGCTGTCAATTTCAATTGCGGTTTGCAGTAAAATGGTAACACAAGGCGAGTGTTTTGGTCTTTGAATTAAGAAGAGATAATTTTAAGTGATGATTCTTTAAGTTGAGAACTTGAGACTATTGAATTTAATGGAAACTAGGTACGTTCTTATCTCAGTGATTTGGGAAGTTGTAAGCATTCAATCGTAAGTGATGATCTCTTAAGTGATAAAATTCTTAGATAAGATTTATGTATAAATTATTTGGGGAGACAGTTGAGATTGAAAATTTGAATAAGTGGATCTTGTCTTGAGAGTATTAAGAGTTAATTATCTTATGGATTAGATGGGCAAATTTTGAAATAGTGTTAGCGATAATCTGTTCTTGAGGTGTTAGTAAGGACATGAAAAGTATTCGAAAGTTTTTGTACAATAAAGTAAGAGTTGATTTGCACGAATCTTCAAGGGGATGATGTGATGTTCTTGGACTATGTACATAATTGAAGTGAATGAAATGTTGAAAGGAGAATCGACAACTTGTGAAAATTCAAGTTGTGATATGTTTTGATTTGATGGATATTTTGCAGATTATATTTGAAGTGTTGGCAAATGATTATGAACTTTATGCTATTGGAGAAAATTTTCGTAACGATATTTTTTAATTGATGATACGTTGGAGATATTAGAGACTATGTAGGAATTGATAAAAAAGAAGAAGAAGAAGAAGAAGAAGAAGAAGAAGAAGAAGAAGAGGTGTTTGGATGCTAGACTACTTCGGTAGTGTGACCTTTTAGGCATGACAAATTGTAAGTAATAATTTTCGGTGGATTGATTTGAGGATAGTAATGCGAAATAGGAAGACTAAGCAATAGATGTGAAATTAGAAAATGTTTAGTAGTAGTGGATGGAAAAAGGAATTTGAGAATTTTGGTAATGCAAATGGTAAAGTTGGGCTTATGCCTGTAGATAGTTGAAATCACATGTCGGCATTACTTGTATGACGAAAAATGCAAAGTCTTTATGGATCACAAGAGCTTAAGATATATTTTTACTTAGGGTTAATACCACGAAAAATCCTAAACTGGTATACTTGTGATACATTTACCCTAAACTATTTTTTTGACCACAAAAAACCCCAAACTAGTACACATGTGACAATTTTAACCCGAACTAATTTTTAATATTATTTTTTTGAATTTTTTTTTATTTTTTCATCTTCAACCTCTGGCCGGTCGCCAGACCAGCGACCGGCCAGAGGCGGAAGTCGGTAAGGTTAGCCTTGCCAGCCGCTCGCAATGTCACGCCCCGAACCCCCATCGAGCTCGCGACATCCCCTGCTCCGGTCGAATAGTTGCAACGTCCCAGGAACGTCGCCGACCCAACCCAAACATCAGAGCCACATGCGGAAGCGTATAACAAAACCCCGGACAAATAATGACGACAACGGGGTAGAACAACAGAACAATCCAGCAACCACAAATCCACACAACACCAAATATACAAACATTATATTACAGACATAATTAACAAACTAGCATCCGAAATCACCGTCAACAAAATAGCAGGGTCTGGTTAACTTAACTTCCCTATGGGTCAACCCGATTTACACAACCCCTAAAATACCCTAGGGAAAACCTACTGATCACCATCTTCCATTCCGCTCCTATTTCTTCTGACTCGATCCTCCGAAAATCTCTTGGGCATCGCCTGCGAATCCACCGACACCAAAAGCGGTTCTTCGAACTTCCAAAAAGAGGAGGCAGACTTCCCGGGTCTAAGGCTGGGGGTCTGAAAGTGGCGGTTATACAACCGTGAGACGAATCTCAATAAGTGTACAACCCCAAACCCCACGTAGGCACTCACGTACCGCCAGACGAAAACACGCATAACACACGATAATCAACCAAGCTAACAACCACACACGACCCTACCTGGAATCCATCATGCACGTTCCTGCACGTTAGACAATAACACAACCAATATACCACAGCAATGAATCACAGACGCGCGCGTGTCTCAATTATAAGATAAAACCTACTTGGGCACGTCCCATACCATGCCTAGCAGTTTTTACCCCATAATTAAGCAGCACACCATGCGATACAAACACACTCGCACACCAACTCACACCACGCGTCACTTTCTTAATTTCACTCGTCCCGCTAATTCTTGCTCATTCTCAACCTTTCCACCACTACCGCGCCCGCGTAAAACGCATCAGGCCAACGGTCTTCTGATCTCGTCAGGCATCGTCACCCCGTCGGGCCGGGCATTGTCACCTCGTCAGGGACGGCATCGTCTCGCGTAAACGTACACGCCTCAGGACGGAATCCTACACACATTTTCCTTCTACCGCGCCCGCGTAAAACGCATCAGGCCAACGGTCTTCTGACCACGTCAGGCATCGACACCTCGTCAGGGACGGCATCGTCCCGCGTAAACGTACACGCCTCAGGACGGACCTTTCCAACCAATCCACATTTCCATATCCTCGTTCCACTCAAACCACACTTACACACAGTCAACGACCACACGACCCAACACAATTCCACATTGTACGCACAATTCACAAGTCACCTATACTTCGCAAATATACATTCTCACCACGCAAGCATACCACACAATCATACACATTCTCAGCATGCGAACATATTGCGCAATCGCACTGCCACACCATCACACCTCACAACCACACACGTGACATATACAACCACACGTACACAACCCGAAGCACAATCCCAAATCAGCCAACTACCACCAATCGCACAATCACGCACAAATTTCCATTCAAGGCACAATCCCAATAATTAATCTCACAAATTAATTCCGATCAAACCCTAACATCACAGCCCTAATCTAAGTTCTCTAAACCTCAAAATTCTTCGCCTAATCAGTCCGCAACCACTAAATAATCAGCTCTACTCTCAGCCACAAAACAGCCCCAAAACAGTCACCAAACAGTCACAAAATTACCTAAACCGGGTCCTAAACGAGCCTAGAAATACCCGAGGTCCTAAATGACATTTGGGGAAAACACTTACCCTAAAAGGCGAGACAAACCGGGCTGGACAGAGGCTGGAACGGATCCGAACAGAAGCAGCAGCGGCAGCGGCGTCACCGGCGACGTACGGACGGCGGTGAACAGTACTTTCCGTACGGACGTGAACAGTACTTCCGTACGGACACGTACGGACATGCTGGAAAAACGGTGGCCGGCGCGGCGCCGGTCACGGCGGCAACGTGCCGTACGGTCGGGATGAACAGTGATCGTACGGACGGTGAACAGTACCGTACGGTCACTGTACGGACTGGGCTGAACGGCGACGTACGGAGGTGCTGGACAACCGGGTGTCGACGGAATGGCGATCGGAGCTCCGGCGAAGCTCCGGCGTTACTATTTGCAGACCGGGAAAGAGAAAAAGAGAGAAACAAGGCTGTTTTGGACAAAAACCGGGGCTGTGATGGCTACACAGAGGTGGAAATGGTTGATGGTGGTGCTGGCTTGGTGGGGGCAGCTCCGGCTGGTACTGTTCCGGCGGGAACAGTACCAGAAATGGCAGAAACGGGACTGCAGAACCAGAAACGTGAGGAAGAAGAGGAAAATTCTGGGAAAAAAATGGCTGAATGCTTCTGCACGTGAGAGAGAGAGATATATCTGGTCAAACATTGTAGACTAGGGTGCCAAGTGTCAAAAATCCAAAGCCTTGGACACTTTTGCCCCTAATCCAAAGGCCCATATTTGTTCTAATCCATAAAAGCAAGGGTAGAATGGTCATTTGCTCTTAACCATGGTTGACCAGACCTGAGTTAAGCCTAACTCACCTTGGTTAATCCCAAAATTAAATCCAAATTTCGGAATTAATTAAAAATGGCCTAGGGGCAAAATGGTAATTTTCCAGTCCCGGGGCGAAATTCCAATTTTCGCACATACGCGTTCCATATGTACGTGGCCAACATAATATGGCGTCGGATTCGCAAAATTCACTTTCTTAGCCCTCGAAAATTGACTGCGAAGTTCCGGGAATAAAATAATATTATTTTTCTAATTTTTGTCGAAATTCCAATTTTTGGCCAAAACCACTCTAAATGTCCGTGGCCACCCCAAAATGACCTTGGCCACGAAAAACAACCTCAAACGGCCTCCGAATCTAATCTCGGTGCCCACAGGGGCAAAACCGTAATTTTCTGGGTCCTGAACTGAAATTCATTTTTTTGCAGAAATGGATGGCCCCAAGGTTGGCCAAGCCAAAAACGTCATCGGCCACTCAAAATTGTCACTTTCAAAATTCTCGATTCCCGAGCCCGAATTTCAAGAAATGACTAAAATTGAACAATCGCGACTTTAGTTTATCTCTTGCTAACGGGTGGCTCATTGGGATTACGCACTTTCGACCCGTGACCGACACCAAGTCAAGTCACGTTTAAGTTTACTCTACCCAGGACGACCTCGATTGTCATATAATTGCGAGGGTCTGTCACTAGTGCCCTTCGGACACGATCAATCAAATAGACCGGTCTCGGTTGGCTCAAAACATTCCCTCATCAATCCATATGGTCGAAGATCGAACCCAGATCGAGTTCTTTGGTCGTGCGAACTCAATCCCGTAATAGCCTTACCCCTAAGGTTAGCATCCCGAGAATGCGCGGGTCTCGGGTGAGATCTCACTATAATGCATTGACCAAAATATTCATTTCATGAATCCCGGGAAAAGGATCGAAAATTCAGACTGTTACACGCAAGGCTCGACCTCGCCGACGTGGACAAGGGCGAGGGCGGCCCTCGCCTCACTAGCGTTGGGCTAGGACAACCTTCGCTCGACTCAAGCGAGGGTTGCCCTCGCCCGCCCAGCCGAGGGCTGTCCTCGCCCGCCCAGGTGAGGGCTGCCTCGCCCAACGCCAGCGAGGGCAGCCCTCGCCCGACATAGGCGAGGGCAGCCCTTGCCTGTGTCGGGAGAGGGCTGCCCTCGCCTGAGCGGGCAAGGGTCGCCCTCGCCTGGGCGGGTGAGGACCACCCTTGCCTTGGCAGGCGAGGATGGCCCTTGCCCGATGTCGACGAGGGCAGCCCTCGCCCGATGCCGACGAGGGCAACCCTCGCCAGCGGCCTGCCAGGGCAGCCCTCGCTAGTGGCCGACCTTGCCGGCTTTCGCCTCTAGCAGGTTCGGCGACCGGTCAGAGGTTGAAGATGAAGAAAAAAAAGAAAAGAAAAATTAATAAAAATTCGAAAAAATAGAAAATGATATTAAAAATTTAATTCAGGGTAAAATTATCACATATGTACCAGTTTGGAGTTTTTATGGTAAGTTCAGGGTAAAATTATCACAGGTATACTGATTTGAGGTTTTTGGTGATAAAAAAAATAGTTCGGGGTAAAATTATCATAGGTGTACCGTTTGAGATTTTTTGTGGTAAAAAATAAATAATTTGTGGTAAATGTGTCACAAGTGTACCAGTTTAGGATTTTTCGTGGTATTAATGCGAAATGGGAAGACTAAGCAATAGATGTGAAATTAGAAAATGTTTAGTAGTAGTGGACGGAAAAAGGAATTTGAGAATTTTGGTGATGCAAATGGTAAAGTTGGGCTTATACTCGTAGACAGTTGAAATCACATGTCGGCATTACTTGTATGACGAAAAATGCAAAGTCTTTATGGATCACAAGAGCTTAAGGTATATTTTTACTTAAGCAAAATTGGACATGAGGTAGAGGAGATGGTTGGAGCTTCTGAAAGATTATGATTTGTTCATTCATTAATACAAGCAAGGCAAGCGTAGTAGCAAATGCCTCGTAAGTCTTCTGGAAGTGACAACTTTACTCGCTACTTGGAAATCTATTCTTGAGGATGTGAGCAAATTAGACTTGAATGCTACATGTGTGATTGTTGATCGATTGACCAAGGCTGCGCACTTTTCGTCATATCAATTTGGCCTTTCACCAAAAGATATGGCAAGGTGATATGTCAATGAGATAGTAAAGCTTCATGGAGTTTTAGCAAGTGTCAATTTTGATAGGGATCCAGATTCGTGTTTAATTCTGGAAGAATTTATAAGAAGCGTTGAGTATTAAACTCAACTTCGGTACAACTTTTCACCCACCGATAAATGGACAGTCAAAAAGATTGATTTAGACGCTAAAGGATAGGTTGAGATCTTGCATCATTGACTTTGGTGGTTCTTAGGATGAACCTAGAGAAGGTACATCTTGAGATTTTTGGGCCTTGCAAGAAGGTCATGGTGTCTAAAGATGACACAATTATCCTTGATGGTATTGGTGGCAAGAAATCCATAGAGAAGACAAGTGAACAAATTAGGTTCACTAGAGATATTGACAAAACTATTTGGTGTTGTGGCTATTTTTGAAGATTGGAAAGGTTCGTGAAGCAAATGTACGCGAGACGAAGGATAGGGTTGCATATGCCTTGAATGCCATAAAGGCAGCTATAGAAGAGTGTATAGCATCAGGTGGAGGTGTTGCTTTTCTTTATGCATCAAAGAGTTGGACAAATTGCAAACTGCCAACTTTCATAAAAAATGCCAAGACATTATTTGATTCGATGCCAAAGAAGGAAATAGTTTCTGGGAGTGCGATAATATTTGGAGATGCTCAACATGACCGTTTCTCGAATACTTTGGAGTTGTTTCAAGAGATGCGGCTTACATGAATGCAACCTGATGAAACCATTTTGGTGAGCGTCATCTCAGCTTGTACTCACTTGGCTGCCCTTGATCAAGGAAAATGGGTTATGCGCACATAAGGAAAATTTGTCTCAAAGATAATGTTATTCTGAGTACGACCCTGATAAACATCTAAGTGAAGTATAATTGTGTTGAAAATGCATCGAATGGTTTCTAGTTAATGGAGGACAAAGGTGTCTCCATGTGGAAAGCTATGATTCTTGGGTTGTCAATGAATGGCTTGATAGAGAGGATAGGAAGAAAGCTTGGTAAGCTTCAACCAGACCATGATGGTTTCTACATGTTATTGTCAAACCTGTATACTTCGAAAGGGAATTGGGAGGTCTTGAGATTAGAGGAATTATGGAGCAACATGGAGTGATGAAAATACCAGGTTGTAGCATGATCGAAGCAAGCGAAGTGATTCATGAATTCCTAGCAGGTGACAAAACGTAATCTCAACAAGAAGAAATTGAGAATATATGTGAAGATCTAATGGCAAAATCACATAGGGAGGCTTCTTGCTAATTTTTTTGGGAGGAGGAAACACGCAAATATCCTTATCTGTTTGTTGATTAAGGTAAGTGAAAATTTCGAGGACGAAATTTCTTTTAAGGAGGGTAGAATGTAATATTTGGATTTAAAAAAAAAGAAGAAAGCAAAGCAAAAAGGTTGAAAAGTCAATAAAGAAGCTACAGTGGACTTCAGTATTTAAAAGGGGACCCAGAGCTTGCGGGAGAGAGGAAAAGAAGGAAAGGAAAGAAACCGAAAAGAAGAGGAAGAAAGGGAAAGAGAAAGAAGAGGGGTTTCGCACGTAGTCGCCACGGATGCCTCATCAAGCTGATTCAACTTCAATTCACAATGTTCGGTAAGTGCTCACGCCTCTCGTTAGTCCAATCCGAAAAGTTTTCTAGGTTAAGGCTCATATTTCGGAATTATGTGTTGTTCGAGCGGCGAAGTCTGATTTTTGAGTCGTTGAGCTATGAATATATATAGAATTGGTAGTTTAGAGTGTTGCGGGGTTGTGGGATTTTATGGAACCCGATTTGGACTTACGGTTAGCTAGATATGAATTTTTGAAGTTGTGCGCACTTGGTGAACAGTGCATGACCAGCGGCTTTTAGGCGGATTTTAGTCGATTTTCAGCTCGGTGTTGGGATGGCCAAACTTAGGTTCTTGTAGTGCTCTGAATGGGCTTTTTATTGACTATAAGCTCACTTGAAACGGGGTTCAGTGGAGGAAGTTATGGCGGGATCAAATTTCATGTTCAATCTCCGCGTTATGGACGGCTTTGAGTAATCGCTTTGGGTGAGCGATTTGTGAGCGCATTTGAGTCATTTTGGTTAGTGTCTAAGCTTGGTTTAGTCGAGTCATTAGAGAAAATCGTGTTTTACTTGGTGTTGATGTTGATTCTCATTTAATTAATAGGATTACGAGATCATCGTCGAGTTTAGTCACGTATTTTGGTTATGGGGCATTTCCAGATAAGTTGTGCTATCTCTTCTATGAATTTCTAAACTCATATCTTGAAAGCAAAGGAGACTCGATATATAATGAATTGTGAACGAAGAATTTGTTACATAAAAGTATGGATCAAGTATTTACTACTTTTTACTATTTGAGAATGATTTGAGAATTGTTTTTGGAAATGTATTGTGAAAGGATACATATGTGTATCGTGTTATGAACTAGTTTATGAAATGAGTTCGGAAATGATTCAAGAAATGCTCTACGAAATATATTTCTGGCGGATGAGCCGTGTTGCAAGAAAGTTATTTGTTTGGTTTGTGAAATGTATTCTAGATTGGATTTCTGATATTGGATGATGATTGTTCGATGCTCCATTGAGGGGTTTTGGGGTATGCATAATGTGTTTAGGATATCCTTTTGGGCCGAACCACCGGTTTTGTAAGTGGAGACCTTGCCAAAGGGGAATCTTGGTAGCCTTGTCACAAGACTTTGTGTCGTGACCATGGTTTGATATTGAACAATAGATTGGTTAATGGACTTGACCGTTGATGTTTTTTTTTTGGCCAGAGACCGTTGATGTTTATGATGATATAAATGAGTATTTTCTAGATTGTATAAAGCTTTGATAAAATGAAACAACTAGTATTTCATTTGATATGTATATTAAAGAGTTGAATTATGAGTTTTCTAGTATAGCTTTATGTATACATGCATAGTGATTACTTGATCCACTTAGAAGAGATACGCACTGCTTACTAAGCTGTGGTTGCTCACTTCTCTTTTTCCCCAATCTTTTCAAGTTCTTTGGTTAGTAGCTAATAAAGCGAGAGCGGTATCATGGGGACTTTTGCGTGGTTTGAGACTGCGTCCTTTGGGTAAAAGGACGGCTATGTCATTCCCAATCCTGGTAGGTTTCGAGGTGTGACAAGTAGTGTTTCACAACATTTGTAAGGAACCTTCATTTGCCAAGTTGCATCGAGAATTGAGTGAAGTACCAGATGAATCACTGATTTCGATATGATTTTGGTGAATATGTGATTTCTTACATCAATGTTGTTCACGTGAGAATTATTATCAGTTGGAAAGTTCAATGAGCTAGCACACTGTTGATATGAGTTGGTAGAAAACTCTCCTTGTTGCATATTCGACAATAAAAAGTCTGTGTTTGATGTTGTAGTGTCCTAATCTGGCATCTCAGCTTTTATCACTTTGACTGCTAAACAATGACCTGGGCACAAGATGTGAACATATGGTATCATCAAAGACGATGTGTCATGATATATAAACTCGACCGGTTAGAGGATATAAACATCGATATCCCTTATAATGATCACTGTAGCCAAGAAACACATATGGTAATGACCAAGCATCTAGCTTATTCATTGTGCAGTCCCTAAGATAAGGAAAGCACCTACAACCACAAGCTCGCAAAAAGTTATTATCTAGTTTTCAGAGAAATAAGAGTTTATGAGGTGAATTCAAGCCTAATGGCCTTGTAGGAAGTCGATTCAAGAGAAAAACCGTCGTTTGAAAGCTTTTGACCCAATACTTTTTAGGAATTCCGCTTTGATGAAGCATAGTCAAGCCAAGTTCACAAATGTGCCTATGTTTTCGCTTGGCAACTCCATTCTATTCCAGAGTATCAGGGCAAGATACTTGATAAACAATGTCATTTTTTTGCTAATGAATTACGAAATCTGTTTGGTTGAACTTTCCACCTCCATCAAATTGAAAGATTTTGATATGCCCTCCAAACTGTCTTTCCAAATATTTCTCAAAATTGAGAAAGCATGCATAAAAGTTGTCACGCCCCGAACCCCCGTCGAGCCTGCGACATCCCGCCTCCGGTCGAACAATTGCAACGTCCCAGGTTATCGCTGACCTCAACTAAACATTAGAGATTTAATCGCGCAAACGGAAACCATAAAACACCCGGACAACTTAAACTGGGGAGAATTGGGAGAATATATATTTCCATTTCTTGTTCAACTTGTTCCACCATATATACAATAAAACCAACCTCTGTTTACTAGTACACACTTTACTGAAACTACCAAAATCAAAAAGGAATCGATAACCTGACGTTCAACCCCAAATATGGTTCTCATCCAAGGCAAGCTTTCCCACTTCTACAGACACGGTCATCGTGTGTCTTATCCAGGTCATCCCATCACCCATCGGAAACTCAGCTACCTCATACTCCATATGCACTGGTATTCCAAAACGTACTGGTGGCGGTGGTCGAGGGTTCATCGCTCAAGTCGGGGTTCTGAAAATTGTTGGTTTACACAACCATGAGATTATATCTCAGCAAGTACACCCTTAAACCCAACCTAGGCTATCACGTACCTCCATACAATTACAAACCATATTCACATGCGCCAAATCTTCAAACAACAGGCATATTACACACAATCACACGCATATGCAATTTCCCAAGTCGTGCGTTCCTTTCGTTCTCATCATCACTTTCCACATTCCTCGCCAGTGACCCGCATAAATGTACACGCCTCAGGTACACTGCGACCACTAATCACTTTCCACATCACTCGCCAGTGACCTGCGTTGAAGTACACGCCTCAGGCATACTGCGATCATTCATCACATCCGGCCCGCGTACTCGTTCACGCCTCGGGCTTCAATCGTGACCTGAGCATCACACGCCCCAGGCCCGATCCCAACTCAGCCCGCGCCAAATGCGACAGGCCTATATGATTGGAACCCGAGCTTATAATGCCTCGGTCCAATCTCGGTCTCACCCGAGCTGATCGTGCCTCGGACCGATTCTCATTCTTGCTTTTTCAAGCCTCAACCTGTGCCAAATGCAACAGACCTACGTGATCGCGGCCCGAGTTTATGATACTCAGCCCAATCCCAAACTCGCACTTTCGTCCTTTCACACACTTTCCCACCATCACTTGCCACACTACAATTTCCTTCTCACTCATGCCCAGGCTCCACATGCATTTATGACACGCAACTGGCCCTTCACACGTGGCCCGCACACGTATTATTTTACACGTAGCTTATGCACATTCAGCATAGGACATGGCAATACCAATAATTAATTTAATTTACTCACGTATGCACCCAACAAGCATATACAGTCACCCAATTGCACAACAACATACTCAATTTAATCATCACAATTTATTTATAATTTAGATATACATCCAACACGTAAATTCTCATTTTTCTCCCACCAAACGGCATCGGATTAATTCTGATCCTTCACGGAACTTTCTCGCCATAAAATACCGGTTCTAAAAACCCAACTTGCGTCCCGAACAAATCATCACAGCCCTGTGAACAGTAATTCACAGCTTGTGAATAGTAAATCACAGCTTGTAATTCACCTCAAATTGTCCTCCAAAAATTCCAAAAATAATCCTCAAGGCCCGCCACAACATTTCCGATCTAAAACCCCAACATTTCTCACCCGAATAATTCCGATTTCACCCCAAAATCAAACTATCTGTTGATACCCAATATCCTAAATCGGGATTAGAGTGTGACTTAAAAGTTCTAGACTTAATTGGCTAGAACGGGGAGCGGCGGCACATAAACGGACACAGCGGGGACGGCGGCGAAGCTCGGCAACGGCGATCGGCTTGCGGCGGCGGTCCGGCCTCTTGATTTGGGGCTCACGGCCACTTGAAAGAGAGAGGGAAGGAAAGAGAAACGATGGCTGGTGGTGGTGGTTTGGGGCTGGTACGGCGGCTAGAGGGTGGTCCGGTGTGGTGGTGGCGAGCAGCGGCGCCGGCGTGGCTTCACGGCGGAAGAGGAAGAAGTTCACGGCAAAGAAAAAAAAAGGGGGGGGGGGAGGGGCTGATCGTGAAGATGAAGGAGAGAAGGGGGAGGAAGACCACATTCTTGACTCAAATAATATATTTTGACCAAATGCGGAAATGACCAAAACGCCCTTTACTCATATTTTTAATCCGACGGTCCCGATTCGATCTTATCTTGATCCGACGGCGGAGATCGATTCTTGCACAAAAATATCCAAGGGTATACTTGTAATTTCCCAAAAAATCCAAGGGTAAAATTGTCCAATAAAAAATTTAGGGCAAAATTACCAAAATGCCCTTTTCCCTTAAAACATACCCTTTAATAAATCCTAGGGGTATTTTGGTCACTTTCTCCGTTTCTTGCCCAAATCGAATTTTTCCGGAGGAATTGAGCGCACCAAAAATTCACACGTGTCACGTGCAACGTCGTCCTAACGTTCCGGCATGACTTCCTAATTTTTCGGTGTCTAATTTGGGCAAAAAATTCAATAATTAAATTCTATTAAACGCAACTCGAGCGCTTCTCGAGCTAACGGGCGGCTTGCTGGGGAAATTCGCTGAATCGACTGATGACTGATACTGAATCGAGTGACGTGCAAGTCTGTTCGGTACGTGATGACCTCGGCTATCATTAAAATCGTGAAGATCAATCACTTGATCCGAGGGGTACGATCGTTCGGTATAATTTCAGAATCATTCGTCAAGTCGTTTCGTGGTCCAACGGAATCACCCGCGATCCACTACTAGGACAGTGGCGAACTGACCCCTAACTATCCTTGGATCAGCCAACAGTGGCTCAAAATATCACTTCCGCGATTTAATGTTCGAAATCCATTCACGATCGAATTTCCTTTAGTCGCGTGAATTTAATTCCCCTATTAGCTTTCCCTAATGGTTAGCATTCCCAGAAATGATCAGTTCCGGGCGAGAATTTACTGCGAGCACATTTCATAAAACTCAGTTATTCAATAAATTCCAATTGGTGGAATTTCAGAATGTCACAATCTTCTCCCCTTATGAAATTTTGTCCTCGAAATTTACAATCTCACTATTACTCAAAATTTATAATTATTACTGCTACTCAAACAACTGGGGTTACTGATGTTGCATCATTTCTTCGCTTTCCCAGGTTGCGGCTTCAGTCCCGTGGTGCTCCCAGATAACCTTTACCATCGGGATTGTCTTGTTCTTCAAAACCCGTTCCTTCTGATCTTCAATCCTGATCGATCTCTCGACGTACGATACTTTATCATCCACTTTCATTTCTTTGTAATTCAACACATGCGTCGGATCTGGTTCGTACTTCCTCAACATCGATACGTGGAACACATTATGCACCTGTGACATGGTTGGCGATAACGCAAGGCGATATGCCAAATCTCCAATCCTTTCTAGCACTTTGAAGGGTCCCACGTACCTCGGACTTAACTTCCCCTTCTTACCAAACTGGGACAATCCTCGCATGGGCGACACTTTTAGAAATACGTGATCCCCTACTTGGAATTCCAGAGGTCTTCGCCTTCTATCTGCGTAACTCTTTTGACGGCTCTGCGCTGTCTTCAGCCTTTCACGAATGATCTTAACTGCCTCGATCGACTGCTCAACCAACTCCGGCCCTGCTATAGCTCGTTCTCCCACTTCGTCCCAACACACGGGTGTTCTACAAGCACGGCCATATAGCGCTTCAAAGGGCGCCATTCCAATGCTCTGCTAGAAGTTGTTATTGTAAGCAAACTCCACTAAGGACAATTGCTCTTCCTATTTACCTTGAAAATCCAGCACACATGCCCTGAGCATATCCTCTAGCGTCTGAATCGTCCTCTCAAACTGGCCATCTGTCTGAGGATGATAAGCTGTATTGAACTGTAACTTGGATCCTAACGCCGTCTGCAGATCTTTCCAAAAATTAGCGATAAACCTAGGATCACGATCTGATGTTATAGACACTGGTACCCCATATAGGGAAACTATTTGCTGCACGTACAACTCTGCATATCGTTTTAACGCGAAATCCTTTCGCACTGCCAAAAAGTGTGCCAACTTAGTTAATCTATCGACAATCACCCAAATAGTGTCATGGCCTCTTTGACTTCTCGGCAGTCCCGATACAAAATCCATAGTTATATGCTCCCATTTCCACTCTGAGATTTCCAACGATCGCAACAATCCTCCAAACTTACAATGTTGCGCTTTCACCTACTAACACGTCAAGCACTTAGCCACGTGCTTAGTTATATCCGACTTCATACCATTCCACCAATAAAATTGTCTCAAATTCCTATATATCTTGATACTGCCGGGTGAATACTGTATTGACTACGATGCGTTTCAGACAAAATTTCCTCCTTAACTCCCGTATCGTCTAGCACACATAACTTTCCACGAAATTTCAACACACCGTCCTCATATACCTGAAAATCCGGCTTCCTCTTAGTAACGTCCATCTCAATAACCTTCTGTATCTCTGGGTCCGTAGACTGCAAAACTTTAACTTTAGCCTGGATCTTCGGCTCAATCCTTAACGTCGCTAACAGGCTCGAGACTCGACTTACTTTCAACTTAAACTCGGAATCTCGCACATTCTCCAACAGGATCCACTCCTTGACCATTAAATGCGCGATGCTTGATTTCTGGCTCAACACATCTGCCCCTCGGTTTGCTTTTCCAGGGTGATATAGAATATCACAATCATAATCTTTTGACAATTCCATCCAACGTTGCTATCTCGTATTCAACTCTTTCTGCGAAAATAAATACTTGAGGCTCTGATGGTTAGTATAGATCTGAAATCTTTCTCCGTATAAATAATGTCGCCAAATCTTTAGGGCGAACACTATTGCGGCTAACTCCAAACCATGCGTCGGATAATTTAGTTCATGCGGTCTCAACTGCCTGGATGCATATGCTATCACTTGCCCATGTTGCATCAACACACACCCTAATCCCTTTAATGACGCGTCACTGTATATTTCATATCCTCTCGGTCCTGATGGAATTGACAACACTGGAGCCGTTGTCAACCTATGCTTTAACTCCTAGAAACTTCCTTCACACTGATCTGTCCATTCAAATCTATTCTCCTTTTTTAATAATTGAGTCAACGGCATTGCTATTGCCGAAAATCCTTCCACAAAGCGACGGAAATATCCAGCCAGACCCAGAAAACTCCGAACTTTTATTACCGTTGTTGGTTTAGGCCACTTCGTCACGGCCTCAATTTTCGACGGATCCACAGAAATTCCTTCTCTCGAAATTACATGACCTAGAAATGCTACTTGACTAAGCCAAAACTCGCACTTGCTAAACTTGGCATACAGTGCGTTCTCCTCAAAGTCTGCAACACTCTATGCAGATGAAATTCGTGCTTCTCCCGGCTTTTCGAATACACCAGTATATCGTCGATAAAGACAATCACAAACTGATCTAAGAATTCCTTAAACACCCGATTCATTAGATCCATAAAGGCAGCAGGGGCGTTCGTTAATCCGAACGGCATCATTGTAAATTCATAATGCCCGTATCTCGTCCTAAATGCCATCTTCGGTATATCCTCCTTCCTAATTCTCAACTGATGATACCCCGTTCTCAAGTGAATTTTAGAGAATACCGAAGCCCCTTGCAACTAATCAAATAAATCGTCAATCCTTGGCAAAGGGTATTTATTTTTAACTGTCACCTGATTCAGCTGCCTGTAGTTTATACACAATCTCAACGATCCATCTTTCTTTCTTACAAATAAAACCGGTGCTCCCCACGGAGATACACTAGGTCGGATAAACCCCTTATCTAACAACTCTTACATCTGCACCTTTAATTCCTTTAACTCCGACAGCGACATTCTATAAGGTGCTTTCGAGATTGGCTCCGTTCCAGGTGCCAACTCGATTACAAACTCTACTTCCTTTCCTAGCAATAATCTCGTCAATTCTTGAGGAAACACATTGGGATACTCACACACTGCCGCTATATCCTCAGGTCTCGACTCTTCAGCTGTCGAATCCATTACTACAGCTAGAAATCCTTGACACCCTTCATTCAACAACTTTGTCATTTCTACTGAGGATATCAACGGAATTGAGGGTCCTTCTCGACTTCCCACAAATTTAAATTCCGGATGTCCAACGGATGTCCAACGGGATTAAATTGGATCACCCTGCTATTGCAATCCATTATGGCCCTCTGCTTAGACAACCAATCCATCCCTACTATCACGTCAAAATCATACATATCTAGAACCGCTAGATCGATCAACTCCTCCCTATTCCCAATCACGATCTTACAGTTTGGACAACCCAGTGAAATCAACATCTTATCATTCAAGGGAGTCGTCACACATAGCACAACATCAAGCGACTGCGATTCTAATCCAATTAACTCCGCAAACTGTTTCGATATAAAAGAATGCGACACTCCAGGATCAAATAAAGCATACGTAACATGGTTACACAGAGAAATCGTACCTGTGACAATCCCTGGTGCGTTCTCAGCCTCTTGTTTGGCCATCGCATACACTCGTCCTTGCGCTGGAGGCCTATTCTGATTCAGATTCGCTATCTGGGCCACTCCCGTCTGATTCTCACTCCGAGGTGGCGGCAAAGCAAGCGGTCTATTCTGCCTAGAATTGGGGCAATTCTTTATATGATGCCCAAATCCTCCACATCCAAAGCAAGCTCCACCCCTTGTTGGACAAGGCCCGTTTCCATGTCGACCTCCATAAATCCTACACGGACCATCCTCGATCCGAATTGGCTTTCCAATATTCCTTTTAACTGGTGGAGTAAAACGCCTATTATCCACCATCAGCCTCTTTCCCAGATTACGGTTATTCCAACCCTGGACAAACTTCGATCCAGATACGGCGGCTCTATCCATCTGATCTCGCTCCAGAATTTGGGCCCTATCAAATATTTGCTCATATGTTCCTAGATTTACCAACAACAATTGGCTGCGGATATCAGCCCTCAATCCATCCAGAAATCTTCGCGCCTTATCCTCAAGATGTTCCACCATTCTCGGCGCAAACTTGGACAATCTCGCGAATTCCGCCTCATATTGATCTACTGTCATTTGGCCCTAGCGGAGTCTCATAAATTCCGCAAGTTTTCTTTCCCTAGCACTGGCTGAAAAATATTTCTCATAGAAATTCTCAGTAAAAACAGCCCAAGTCTTGACTGTACCCTCAGGAAAAATCCTATCCCTAGTGGCTTTCCACCAATCGTTCGCATTATCTTGCCGTTGATATACTGCTAAGGTCACCTTCTCATGATCATTACATTCTAGCACCTCAAAAGCCTTCTCAAGCTCCTCTACTCATCTAGGTGCAGCCTTCGGGTCATCTTTTCCAGAAAACTTAGGTGGTTTCAACTTAATAAACTGCCCTACCAACTGATGCATAGGTTTATTGGCAACCACTTGCCCCTGACCTTGGTTCTCATTAGCAACAGCAACAGCCTCGACGACTTGGCCAACCGGAGCAGCTCGCTCCTGAGTCTGCCGGTCTATTATATCGCCAATCCGTTCCAACGTCCTCATCACGGCTTCCATTCTAGGGTCCACAACAGGTCTAGCTTCCCCTCTGGGATTTACTGCTACTCCAGCATCGACTCCTACATTTTCCATCGCTCCAACACCCATTCCGAGATCCTTGACGGCTCTAGCTCGAGCGCATCCTCTACCCCTGGATCCTCTACCAGCGCCCCTTCTTGGGACTCTTCCTACTCCTCTTCCTTCGCTACTCATCGTCACGATTCTACCACTCTACTACCTGCTGTAATTCCATTCAGGAATTAGCAATCTAAACCAACTAGTTCAATCCAATTCTAAGCAACGAATTAACAGATCCGTTTACTCAACAAGCAATTCCCCACTACAAATCACGAAATCACCATCATCAGAGTCCAAACACTTACCTCAAGTCTAGACGCGCCTGCAATTCAATTACCATACACAATTGACTTATACAAATAATCACAACAACCAATCTGAAGGCACGTGTAGCTCACTCTACCCTACACCCCACTAAGATCTCCCCAATTACTACCCCAAGGTTTCCGCTTCTTATCACTCCAAGTTTCGATCAATTCTAGATCGGGCTGACCTTGCTCTGATACCAATTCAAACGGGGATGTCACGTCCCGAACCCCCGTCGAGCCCGCGACATCCCGCCTTCGATCGAACAGTTGCGACATCCCAGGTTATCACCGACCTCAACTAAACATCAGAGATTTAATCGCGCAAATGGAAACCATAAAACACCCGGACAACTTCAACTGGAGAGAATTGGGAGAATATACATTTTCATTTCTTGTTCAACTTGTTCCACCATATATACAATAAAACCAACCTCTGTCTACCAGTGCACACTTTACTGAAACTACCAAAATCAAAAAGGAGTCGATGACCTGATGTTCAACCCCAAATATGGTTCTCATCCAAGGCAAGCTTTCCCACTTCTACAAACACGGTCGTCGTGCTTCTTATCCAGGTCATCCCGTCACCTATCGGAAACTCAGCTACCTCATACTTCGTATGCACTGGTATTCCAAAACATACTGGTGGCGGTGGTCGAGGGTTCATCGTTCAAGTCGGGGTTCTAAAAATTATTGGTTTACACAACCATGAGATTATATCTCAGCAAGTACACCCCTAAACCCAACCTAGGCTATCACGTACCTCCAGACAATTACAAAACACATTCACACGCGCCAAATCTTCAAACAACAGGCATATTACACACAATCACACGCATATGCAATTTCCCACGTCGTGCATTCCTTTCGTTCTCATCATCACTTTCCACATTCCTCGCCAGTGACCCGCGTAAACGTACACGCCTCAGGTACACTGCGACCACTAATCACTTTCCACATCACTCGCCAGTGACCCGCGTTAAAGTACACGCCTCAGGCACACTGCGATCATTCACCACATCCGGCCCGCGTACTCGTTCACGCCTCAGGCTCCAATCGCGACCTGAGCATCACATGCCCCGAGCCCGATCCCAACTCAGCCCGCGCCAAATGCGACAGGCCTACATGATTGGAACCCGAGCTTATAATGTCTCGGTCCAATCCCGGTCTCACCCGAGTTGATCGTACCTCGGACCGATTCTCATTCTTGCTTTTTCAAGCCTCAACCTGTGCCAAATGCAACAGACCTATGTGATCGCGGCCCGAGTTTATGATACTCGGCCCGATTCCAAACTCGCACTTTCGCACTTTCACACACTTTCCCACCATCACTTGCCACACTACAATTTCCTTCTCACTTATGCTCAGGCTCCACATGCATTTATCACACGCAATTGGCCCTTCACACGTGGCTCGTACACGTATTATTTTACACGTAGCTTATGCACATTCAGCATAGGACATGGCAATACCAATAATTAATTTAATATACTCACGTGTGCACCCAACAAGCATATACAGTCACCCAATTGCACAACAACATACTCAATTTAATCACCACAATTTATTTATAATTTAGATATACATCCAACACGTAAATTCTCATTTTTCTCCCACCAAACGGCGTCGGATTAATTCTGATCCTTCACGGAACTTTCTCGCCATAAAATACCGGTTCTAAAAACCCAACTTACGTCCCGAACAAATCATCACAGCCCCGTGAATAGTAATTCGCAGCTTATGAACAGTAAATCACAGCTTGTAATTCACCTCAAATTGTCCTCCAAAAATTCCAAAAATAATCCTCAAGGCCCGCCACAACATTTCCGATCTAAAACCCCAACATTTCTCACCCGAATAATTCCGATTTCACCCCAAAATCAAACTATCCGTCGATACCCAATATCCTAAATCGGGATTAGAGTGTGACTTACAAAGTTCTAGACTTAATCGGCTAGAACGGGGAGCGGCGGCACATAAAAGGACACAGCGGGGACGGCGGCGAAGCTCGGCAATGGCGATCGGCTTGCGGCGGCGGTCCGGCCTCTTGATTTGGGGCTCACGGCCACTTGAAAGAGAGAGGGAAGGAGAGAGAAACGGTGGCTGATGGTGGTGGTTTAGGGCTGGTACGGCGGCTAGAGGGCGGTCCGGTGTGGTGGTGGCAAGCGGCGGTGCCGGCGTGGCTTCACGGTGGAAGAGGAAGAAGTTCACGGCAAAGAAAAAAAAAGGGGGCGGGGAGGGGCTGATCGTGAAGATGAAGGAGAGAAGGGGGAGGAAGACCACATTCTTGACTCAAATAATATATTTTGACCAAATGCGGAAATGACCAAAACGCCCTTTACTCATATTTTTAATCCGACGGTCCCGATTCGATCTTATCTTGATCCGACGGCCGAGATCGATTCTTGCACAAAAATATCCAAGGGTATACTTGTAATTTCCCAAAAATCCAAGGGTAAAATTATCCAATAAAAAATTTAGGGCAAAATTACCAAAATGCCCTTTTCCCTTAAAACATACCCTTTAATAAATCCTAGGGGTATTTTGGTCACTTTCTCCGTTTCTTGCCCAAATCGAATTTTTCCGAAGGAATTGAGCGCACCAAAAATTCACACGTGTCACGTGCAACGTCGTCCTAACGTTCCGGCATGACTTCCTAATTTTCCGGTGTCTAATTTGGGCAAAAAATTCAATAATTAAATTCTATTAAATGCAACTCGAGCGTTTCTCGAGCTAACAGGCGGCTTGCTGGGGAAATTCGTTGAATCGACTCATGACTGATACTGAATCGAGTCACGTGCAAGTCTATTCGGTATGTAACGACCTCGGTTATCATTAAAATCGCGAAGATCAATCACTTGATCCGAGGGGTACGATCGTTCGGTATAATTTCAGAATCATTCGTCAAATCATTTCGTGGTCCAACGGAATCACCAACAATCCACTACTAGGACAGTGGCGAACTGACCCCTAACTATCCTTGGATCGGCCAACAGTGGCTCAAAATATCACTTCCGCGATTTAAAGATCGAAATCCATTCACCATCAAATTTCCTTTAGTTGCGCGAATTTAATTCTCCTATTAGCCTTTCCCTAATGGTTAGCATTCCCAGGAATGATCAGTTCCGAGCGAGAATTTACTGCGAGCACATTTCATAAAACTCAGTTATTCAATAAATTCCAATTTGTGGAATTTCGGAATGTCAAAAAAGTCAGATTTTTGTCATAATGGAAACATCATAGTATAGCATGTATAATCAACCACAAAGCAAACATAGTACTGAAACCTTTGAACTAAGATTATTGGTGCTTTCCCCTAAAAATCATAATGTATATTTTCAAAAGGCTTAGCAGTACTAGAATTGGAAGACAAAACATGAAACTTAGATGCTTGACCCATTTGACAACTACCACATATGCCAATAGGTTTATTTCAAGCAGTAATTAAGATATCGCCTTTATTTTACAGATGATGAATTGTTGCCGATTGTGGATGTCCCAACCTTCAATGCTAAGTACTTTCATTAGCGTTCTTGAACCGGTTTGAAAATAGTGCTTCTTTTGGCAGCTTCAAGGTATATAAATCACCTTCGCGGTCTCCAACTGTTCAAACCTTCCCTGTTTTCTTGTCCCTTACTACAAAAGGAGTGGTAGAGAACTCAAAATTTTAAGGATAGTCAGTTGTACATTGGCTCACTCATAATAAATTATTTTTCATCCAAGGAACAAGTAGAACAAGTTTTAAGTCAATGCTCTTTTGACCTATATTGATCTTAGCATCACTGACATGAGAAATTTTAAGCGAGTCACCTTAACCAACCGTAATGCTACCTTTCCCAACATATGGTCGGAAGTTGAAGAGGTTACCTTTGTCTCCAGTCATGTGATTTGAAGCTCTAGTGTCAATGAACCATTCAAAATCTTGACTATCTCCAACAGTAAGCACAGCAAATGCCTTTGGCACATTTGATGGGAGGAAAGACCAATTAAACAGATTAAAGCAATCTAAAGCAATATGTCCTTGCTTGTTACGTATTTCATGGAAACGACTTTGTGCATTCTTTTTTCGAACTTCTCAATCTTGCTTTGATTGAATTGTGACCTTTGACCTTGCAAATGAATAAAATCAGCCTAAAAATTTTTCATTCTTGGCCAGTGTGAGGAACCCTTATCCTTGAGAAGAAAAGGGATTGTTGTTGGAATGTTGGAATTGTTTCTCCTTATTGTTACTCTTAAAATTACTTCTGTGACCAAAGAAAGCCGTCCCTTGTTGAATTGCAAGGGAACTTTCATTTGTCATTCGATTCTCAAACCTTTGCAATTGTGAAATCAAAATAGAGAAGGTTGGTATAGGAGGCTTCAACATGGATGTAGTGAATGAATCATATTGATCACCTAAGCCATTCAAAACAAAGACACCCTTCTTTTTGTCCTTAAGGGGATATCCAATTGCAGTAACTCATTATGATATTTTTTAAAAAGCACCAAGATACTCATGTGGAGATGAGAAATTATCTCTATGACATTTTTGGATTTGTAGAAAAGTTGAAACTTCACACTGCATAGTTACCTTGGCAAAAATGTTTTGTAATGCCAACCACAGCTCAACATATGTCTTCAAGTTTACTACTTGAGCAATGATGTCTTCAGAGAGCGTTGCAATGATCCATCCTTGTAGAAGGCGATTTGACCTTCTCCATTGTAAGAACTCTGGATTTGTCACTTCCTCCTGGACTCCAGCTTCTTTTCCATAGGTGATTATTGTTGGACTTGGCATCTTATACTCACCAGCAATGAATCCCACCAGATCTTGACTTTCAATCAGCGCAAGCATGTGTGATCTCCAGCAAGAATTGTTTGTTTGTGTTATGTTTAAAGACGAGGGGTATGGATACATTAGCATGCCAGAGGTATTAGTGGAAGCCATGGTTAAGGATCAACTTCTTTCGAAAAAGTGCTCCGATACCATAGAAGAACAAAGGTGTTTGATTGTTGATCTCAACATACAATTTGTTGAGATGATTTCCATTATATAAAGATATTACAAAGTATTATACTTTATAAAGAAACAATACAACAATGAAAATAATAAATGAAAAGATCCTTATATTATTATAAGAGTTGCCAATCCCTTGATTTTAGTATTTTCCAGAATCTGCTTGTGATTTTGATTGATATCTCCAGATTTTTCTTTCTTGATTGATAAATTAGTGCCTTTAAAGGGCTGGTTAACTATATGAATGCTGTACCAAGAATGATATTTTGCCATGTCTTTGACTAAAAGGAAAGACGTTTTATAAGAAATGAGATTATTAACAATTGATATTTGGATAGTTTGTATTTGATTCTAAGTCTGTTTCCAGAGCTGATTTAAATGATTCTGTGATTTTTTCATAGTACTTGATAGGTTTTCTCGTATTACAATTTTAATCCGCTCCTAAATCAAAAAGTGCAGTGGTTTCAAGGAAGAATTCGTTATTAATGGAGTTGGTTGTGGAAATAATCCCTTTTCTAGTGGTTATTTCCTAAAGAAGCATTAAGAAATTTGGATCTGTGGTAGATGATTTGGAGATAGTTTCCTCAGTTTTTCCTTTTCTTTTTGTAAGTTGAGATTTTATTTCTAAAATTTCGGTTATTTTTCGTGCTTGAATTTCCTTGAGGGTTTTGATTTCAAGCGTTTGTTGTTTAATTTGTAATTGAAGGTGCCGTATATTAATTGGTCTTTGTTTGATTATGTCTGTCAAGAATATCTTTAAGGTTATAGGTTGTGGTCCGTTTAGATTGTTTGATATTCACAGATGACAGGAATCTTTGTAAATGTTCTTTTTGAGTCTGAAGGTCCGGCATTTTATCTACGATTTCTACTAAGAATTCTTGATCTTTTATTAACATGTTGATTTCGAAAAATTTTGTTTCAGAGTCTGAAGAAGTTCCTTCAATTTCATTAACTTGAAGTCCTTCAAGTAAATGCTCTGAGGATGAGGTATCATCTTCTGAGCTGATAGAATCAAAAATTTTATTGATTTGATGAAGAGTATTATATCAAGAGATAGCTCGTTGAGTTTTTCGTTGAATTCACAACATCTAGCAATTTGGCCTTCTTTTCCACATTGATAGCATGTTATATTTTTATCAATTTTTTGTTTAGTTTGAGAAGTGAAGGATGAAGTTTTCGGGAAAATTTTTTTATCGTGGTTTTTTTCTATTTTTTTGGAGCATCTTATGCAGGAGCAGTTTTCTTTACAAGATTTGAAGTTTGAATTCTTGAATTTGTTGAAAGAGGGATCATATTGGGCATAGAAGGATAATAAATCTTTCTTTGTTTGTAATTGCTCTTTTTTGAGCTATTTTTGGAGTTTGAGTGTGGTACACATTTCCATAGCCAGTTTTTTAACTTAAGAGATTAGTTCTCCGATGAGTGATTTTGATAAGGGATTTGACCATCGTAGTCATCTCTAATCTTATTGTGGACTTTTTTCACCTATTAAGTAGGGTATTCATGTTAAAAAAAATTTCTTTCTAAGATGGTTGATGGTAATCTGACCTAATCATTACTCGTGTAAGGAATGAATCCTTGTATTCTCGGAATTTGGAAAGTGATTTGCACTTGAGATTGGATAGGAGTTCAGCATTTCTATCTTTTAAATGGGAAGGTTCTCCTTTAAAGTGTTGAGATATAGAGAAGATGAGAGTATTGACTGCACTAGGATGCTATGGCCATCTTCACCTTCAATTTCACGACCTTGGTCATCAGTACGATAGTCATTTAGGATTTGGTTTTTCTGATCTTCTGTAATTGTCCAGTAAAACAATCCTCACCCGAGTGTCCTCCTCTGAATATAATATTCTAAATGTCCTTCATCAAATGACCATGGTCTCCAATGTGTATAAAACACAACAAGATGTATCGTGAAATATTTTTGCAATCATTTATATTTCAATCATATTTTAACATTGTTGCGATCACAATTTTTATCATTTACATCACAACGTTGCGGTATTCATGACAAAGCTCAAAATCGAAACTAATATCAAGAAATGGAAAGGAACGCTTTGAGAAATTAAATGAAAAATTGGGATCAAAATTCTAGAGTGAAATATAATGTGGCTTGAAGGGAGAGGTACATTGGGCAGCAATCTTGTAGAGAGGTTGAAAATACTGAAGAAATTGAATATGAATAATAAAGATGAGATACAGAACATAGGATTAAGGATCTAATACATGCTTACGACATGACAAAGAGTCCAGAAAAAGTAGTAAGATTAAAAGACAGAATATGATTGGTTTTCTCGAGCCACAAAGTGGAAACATAATATTTTGGTTGCATGTGATAAACGTCTAAGACATGCTTTTCCCTCAAATCATGCCTTATGAAGAACATAGGTCTCATGAATGTAAAGTTGGTCCGCTCAACCTTTGGTCCTCTTATTACAGCAACCAAAGAACTCGTCATCTCCGAGCCTGAGAAAATTCCTCGAGTACATTAAGAGAAGATGCATTGATATCTTTATATCACGATATGCTGTGGCCCTGCATTTCTGAATAATCATCTACTTTTTGTGTCTCGTCATCGTCGTTAAATTCTTATTGTTGCTCTGGTGAAGCGGGCACGTCGCTAGGGCAGTGAAGGAATCGAGTGCCACTGCCAACCTGGAGGTATTGGCTCGCCATTTAGGAAGTGGGTTGGATAGCGGTTGCAGTTTATTTGAAGATCAAAATAAAAAAGGGTTAATACCACAAAAAACCCCAAACTGATATATCTGTGATAAATTTACCCCAAACTAATTTTTTGACCACCAAAAATCCCAAATTAGTACACCTATGATAATTTTACCCCAAACTAATTTTTTGATCACAAAAAACCTCAAACTGGTACATTTGTGACAAGTTTACCCTTTGTTAATTTCAGTTAAATTGTATTAATGCAAAAAAAAAAAAATCACAAACTGATACACCTTTGATAAATGAAGGGTAAAACCCAAAACTGATATATCTGTCAACTATCGGGTGTCATTTAACAAAACAATTTAATAGTAAAATTTAACGAAAACTAACACAAGATAAAATTATCACAGGTGTACCGGTTTGGGGTTTTTGGTGGTCAAAAAATTAGTTTGAGGTAAATTTGTCACGGGTGTTTCAGTTTGGAGTTTTTCGTGGTATTAACCCAATAGAAAAAGGAATAATAAGAATATGTTGCAACCACATGGAGCCAAAAGAAAAAAAGAAGAATAATCAAGATAGCTCAACTGAAAACATAAAATCAATAAGCTAATTAATGGATTATGGGTTAATGTATGTGGGCCACCCATGTTAGGCTAACCCAACCAATGACTCATCACGAGGGCCCATCTTAAGTAATTGCTCTGGTTGTTACTTGCGGATCGTGTAATTGCCCCTAGTAGTTCAAACAAACAAAAATAAAGGAAAAAGGATAGTAATCTCTATCTAGAGAGAAAAGCGCGATTTTAAGAAAAGAGAGAGAAAAAAACGACATTGAGAAGAGAAAATGACGTTCCGCTCTCTTCCCTGATGCATGATTCGACGAGGAACTCTCACACCTGCAATTCATAACGTTTAATATGTGGAAACAAGATATGTTCCGCTTTCTTGGGCATATTTCTCGATTGTTCGAGTTTCGATATTTAGAAACTGTTTCTTGACTATTTGAGTTTCATTTTATTTAGGAATCCGTTTCCTTCACTAATTAAAGGAGGTCAGGTTTGATTGTGATTACGTTCAAAAAAGACAAATGGTATCGTCAATCAAATCTCTTGTCCACGTACTCCCCCAACAAAATCGGGTGCCCCACCGGACAACTGTTTGATTTAAAAAATTTTGGTAAAGACAATTTGGTATAAAAAAATTGAATTTAAAAAAAATTGTCCATACATAATGTGAACTGCTTCATCATGGTAAAGACAATTTGATTTAGAAAATTTGGATGCCCATGCATATTCATTTTGGCAAACTCGCGCTATTTTTTATTTATTTATGTTTATTTGTCCTTTCAAATCCTTTATTTGACAAAAGATCCCCATCCTTACTGCTTTAACATTGTGTTTTTTTCATCGCTTAAAGTATTTTCAATCTTTCCTTACACCACAATAGTCATGGGAGCCAACAATTTCAGTATTCAAGTAGATATTGAATTTGTCAACCTTTCCTTGAAGGCTAGCCACCAGTTCAGTCATGTTTACCATCATTCTTGTGATGATGTACTTAATGTTGTCAACTGGTGACACATATTATATGGGATTAGGATATTACAATTGTCGTAATTTTTGTACGGTGCTCACTTGAGCGTCATAACTTTTTTTACGATCACTTGAGTGCCATGGTTTTTTAAAAATGTTCACTTTAGTACCATAATTTTCAATCGATCACTTGAGTGACAAGACTTATAGAAAAACGTTCAACCAAATATCTGAAATCTGACTTAGCACGACACTTGTGGTTGACTTTTTTTAATTAAGAGTTGTAGCACTCAAATGATAAATTGACAAGTTATATGGCGCTCAAGTGAGCGCTATATAAAAGTTATGACACTTATGGGGTTCTTTTTCCCCATATTATATATACCTGCATCCTATGAATGGCAAGCTTGACTTTAAATCTTATTACGCCTATATTCCAATGCTTTCTGTATATCCCTCGTTTGGAACCTTCATTCTCGCCGTCTTTATTCTTCATAGATAACCTGCAACCAACAAATGGTAAGTGTTTAACGTGGGAAGATCATTTAGATATAAAATTGTAGGCAAAACCACAAGTAATGGATTCTGTGGAATGGAGAGAGAGAGAGAGAGAGAGAGAGAGAGAGAGAAATTAAATCATTTAGATATAAAATTGGACCCTTCACAGATAAATGAATGTAATAAAGTTACCCATCATTACGGATAGAAGGAAAAAAAGTACATCTTCAAGAGATTACATGATTGCACATATTTCAAAATTAACCATCACAAATATATAATATTCGATGACCCTTATGATTGAAAAGTAGTATGGACTATGGATACCCATTATAACAAGATGTTTTTTCGTACTTCGTTATGTAAAAAGTTATATCCCGTGATTTTGAATATTTTGGTAATAACTGTTTAGAAAATTTGTTAGTTCTGTGTAGATTATATTGAGGATTATGACGAGGTTTTGAAAGAGTTTAGCAGAGTAGTAATTCCTGTATGATATAATATCTCATAGTTGAGTTGTATACGACAAATGATAATTATAAAAGATCATTTTTCTATTTGATAAACCGTATTTATCATTGCTGTGATCTCCACTGATTTTAAGCCTTCAACGTTATTACCAACACACAACACTCTTATCGTGCGTGGTTGAGCAATGCTGAGTTCTTGCCATCCAACGGTCCTAGACTCTTCATGCTAATCGAACCAATATGATGCAAGCTGCACAGAAAGGGCAATTATGGCACGCGTGATTTCCCCAACCTTATGCGGAAGGAGCAATAAGATGGAACTTGTGTCCATTGGTGTGAATTGGTTAAATGGAGACGTACGATAAATTTGACAGAAGGTCCTGTAAAATTTGACAATTTTGGAAAAATAATAGTCACGTCGTTCTCCAATAGGTTGTACATGTAGAAATACAAGCGCACTCAATTTTTTACACTAGATTGGATGGTAAGAATTTCCAATCGAATTCCTTGATCGTGCAAACCAAAGCGAGTTGAGTTCAGGTTTTATTCTCAATTGTTCAAATTGGCTCAATCTCAACTGATGAGGGTTACATTCTTTTTTACATAGTATTGCAGTTCTTAATTGTGAAGATTTTGAGTTATACCTCACTTCGGCAGTCCAAATATAAGTCTATGAAAAGCCACACGAATTACCGACGCATGAGAGGAACAATCAAAATTGGGTCTCGAGGGCAAAAGAAAAGCACTAAAAAAAAAAGCAGAGGTCTTTTCAATGAAAATTGATGGTGTATTTTTTTTACTTTATGAAATAAGTTCACGATGTTGTCTATGTGCTAATCTCTATTTCGCGAGGATTAGCATTTCCATATAACCTGCGGCCAGGTAATATGATCAAATTCCAACCATGTATCTACATCACTCCAAATGTTAGTCGCAAAAACTTCATCTTGACATGAAATTTCCACTTGTTTTTTATACTAAGAAATGGACCTTCGACCAAACGAAAAAAAAAAACTAAGAAGTGGACAATAAGCGCCACTAGACATTTGACCTAGCGGCTGAGGAGTGTAGATTAAACCATGGCTTCATCTAATTGCTCAAGTTATCAAACAGTTGATAGTGGTATCATAAAATTTTTACCAGCGCATGTTGGCAACACGATTTTGTATTTTAGCTATTCTCTCATAATTAATTTCAGCTCACATCATCGTAAGTTTGTGGCATATTCTATGTATTCACTGTTCGGAGTGTACTCATAATCGTTGGGTTCATCATCATAACAAAGGAAATAATGTAAGGCACATTAAGAATGGCATAGGTTCAAATAAGGCCAATCTTTATAAAGTTTCAACTAAAAAACCAATCAGGTGGTTAGTCGAGCGGTTCAAGACTTGATTTGCAAATCCAAGGTCGTAGATTTAATTTCCCATTTTATTTTCGATTTTAGGATAACTTGATTAGCATGCGAACAACAAGCCTGATCTTAGATGTATTGGCAGTTTTGGGCTTCCCCACTTGTACCTAGTGGAGTTGCGGTGATGGTCTTGTGAGATTGGTCTTAATCATGTCTAAACCATTTTTATAGGAAAGGTAAAAAAAATGCAGAATATGCAATTGAAGTGACATAATACTAAAGAAAAAAAGATTTGGCACAATCGATTTGAACAATATTTGGTGGCGAACGCATTACATGTCCCGCAAAAAAAGTTTAGTTACTGTTGATACCCGTCGACAATGGGTTATGACTAGGGGTGTTAGAACTGAACCGAAAAATTGAATCGAAACCAAAATCGAACTGAAATTTTGTGCATTTTCGGTTCGGTTCGGTTCGGTTCAGTTAGGTTTTGAATTCGAATAATGAAAAAATAACCCTTTGCTTTGCCGGTTTGATTTTTTTTTTCAGTTCGGTTCAATTTATAAAATGACCCGAACTTTCAAAACTTAATAACCTTAAATCAAAACCAATCTGTCGTTTTCTTTGTTCGCTTCGTCAACTCCTCAGCCTGAGATTGTGAGAGGGAGAAAAGGCAAAAAAGTGACTCGGGTCAACTTGTTGGGGTCAGTAGTTCTAGTTCATCTAGTCATGGAAATTTGACCAAGATGCTAGTAGAAAAGACCTTGCAACCATGTTTATTATTGGCAAATTACTCTTCAAGTTTGTAGAAAATGAGGGATTTAGGCAATTCGTGAGTAGAATCTAGCTCAAGTTTTTAATCCCCTCAAGAAACATTTAGACATAACTGTTATGAGCTATACTTGGATGAAAGAAGCAAATTAAAAAAAATATTTTTTAGATACATCTCCAAAGTTTCTCTCATGACCAACACATGGACCTCTTGTTAGAATTTGAGTTACACGTGTCTCACTGCTCATTTTGTAGATGTTGATTGGAAGTTGCAAAAGAAAATTTTGAATTTTTGTCAAATTCCGAGTCATTCTGCCAAGATAATGTGACATTTCGAAACTTCGCTCATTTGGGATTTATGAAATGAATTATTTTATTAATGTACTTGTAGCTAGTTCTCACCCGGAATTGATCATTTCTGGGATACTAATCATTGGGAAAAGGCTAATTGGAGATTTAAATTCGTACGACTAAGAGAAAATTCGATCGTGAATTGATTTTCGACCATAAAATCGTCGAGGTGATATTTTGAGGCATTATTGGCCGATCTAAGGATAGTCAGGGATCAGTTCGCCACTGCCATAGTAGTGGATCGCAGGTGATACCGCTGGACCACGAACTGAATTGACGAACGATCCTAAACCTATGCCAAACGATCGTGCCCCTCGGATCTAGTAATTGATCCTCGCGATTTTATTGACAACCGAATTCGTCACGGTCTGAATAAATTGCACGTGACTCGATTTAGTATCAGTCACGGGTCGTATAGACGAGATTTCCCAAAAGCCACCCGTTAGTTTGAGAAACGCTCAAGTTACGTTATATATATAATTTAATTATTGATTAGAGACCAAATCGGGCATCGGAAAATTAGGAAAGTCACGTCGGGGCTATTGGACGACGTTTAGTTGGAACGTACAACTCTGAATTTCTTCAGATTTTTCAGAAAAGCTCGATTTCGATGAGAATCGGAGAAAGTGACCAAAATACCCCTAAGAGTTTGTAAAGGGCTAGTTTTAAGGGCAAAGGGCATTTTGGTAATTTTGACGTAATTTTGAAAAAGACAATTTTGCCCTTAGACTTTTTGAGAAATTACAAGTATACCCTTGGATATTTTTTGTAAGATTCGATCTCGGCTGTAGATTTCAAGATAAGATCGAATCTGAGCCGTTGGATTAAAAGATTAGAAGAGGGCATTTTGGTAATTTTTCGTTTGGTCAAATTGGACTATTTAGGTCCAAGGCTTATCCTCTCTCTCTCTCTCTCTCTCTCTCTCTCTCTCTCTCTCTCTCTCTCTCTCCCCTCCCCCATTCGGTCCCCTCTCCCCCGTGAAACCCCCACCGTGAGCCCCCCCTCCGGCCGCCTCTCCCCCTCGTCGATCGCCGCCGTCTGTACGCCCACCGAACCGCCACCGTGTCGCGTCGTCCTCGCCGACGCACCACTGCCAGCCCACGCCACCGCCGCCCCTCTCTTTCTCTCCCTTTCGTTTGCGTGGCCGTGAGTCACGGCCAAAGGAGGCTGCCGCCGCACGCCATAGCCGCTGCCGCCGCTCATCACCGAGCCGCGCCACCGCAAGACACCGCCGTCCCCGTCGATTGCCGCCGCTTTCGCTTTAACTATATTAGTTTAGAGCTTGGTAAGTCGCGCCCTAAACCCGACTTAGGATATTGGGTATTGACGGGAAATTTTGGTTGAAATCGAGGTTAGTGGGTACGAGATTGTATGATTTAGGATGTTGAACCAATTGGCGGGCCTAGGATTGAATTCGGGGAATTTTTTATGGAAATTTTGAGGACAACAGTGGCTGTGAGTGACTGTTCAGTGGGCTATGATGGGCCGATTGGGACATAAATCGAATTTTTAGAACGGCAATTTATTGTGAGAAAGTGCCGTGAAGGGCCGGAATTGATTTGACGCCGTTTGGTTAGAGAAAAATGGCAAATTGTGTGTTTAATGCGTGTTGGAACTGCGACTGGGTGGGGATGATGAAATTGAGTACGTGATTGTGTAATTACATGTTTGAAATATGCCTGTTGTGTGCACGCTTGGGCCAGCTTGATTTAATTATTACAATTAGCCATGTCAAATGCTGAGTGAGCACTGTTTTACGTGAGAATTGATGCGTGCACGGGCCACGTGTAATTGGCCAGTTGGGTGTGGTAAATGCTTATTAAGCATGCGCATGAGTAAGAAAGAAATGTGGTATGGCATGTGATCGTGAAAATTGTGCCGTCTTGAGGCGTGTACTTCAATGCGGGATGATGCCCGGTACTATCGGAAGACTGCCAGCCTGAGGCGTGTACTTCAATGCGGGTTGCGCAGTAGGTGGTAGGTGTTGAGCCTGAGGTGTGTACTTCAACGGGGGCAAGAAACATGACCTGAGGCGTGTACGTTAACGCGGGCCCTGAAGTGTTGTGAAAAGTGGTTGTAGTGTACCTGAGGCGTGTACTTCGTGGGTCACTAGCGAGGAATGTGGAAAAGAGATGATGAGAATGAAATGAAAGCATGAAATGAGAATTTTATCTGCATGTGAATGGGTTTATGTGTTTGTGTTTGTGCTTGTAAATTGTCTGGAGATACGTGATAGCCTAGGCGGGGTTTAGGGGTGTACTTACTGAGATGTAATCTCATGGCTGTTTCAACCAATATTTTTCAGAACCCCGACAGGACTCATGAATCCTCCGCCACCGCCACCAGTGCGTTTTGGGGTACCGGTGCACACCGAGAATGAAGTTGTAGAATTCCCTATGCCCGATAACGTGACTTGGATTAGGCATACCACTACCATTTTTGTAGACGTAGGACTACCCTTATCGAAAACCCATGTATATACTGCTTGGTTCTTCCGAGATGCAGATGGGGATGAGTTTGGGCCCATTAGGAGTTTTGATGTCCCGTTTGATTTAGTAGGGGACTGGGACCCATCTGCCATACTCCCGATAGACGGAGAGTTGACCAGTGCGGAGACTAGTTTAGCTTAGTCTGGATTGCATCTAGCAGCCGCTGCTCAGGGATCTTCGGAGGCTGAATATGAACCCGAACCGGAAGTATCACAGGCTGAGAACGACCCAATGGATATAGACCTAGAACCAATTCCCGAGAAAGAACCAGAGAGAGTGGAGCCCGAGGTAGAACCTGAGGACGAACTCGGCCAACCTGAGGAGCCCAAGGAGGAACCGGAGTATGTACTCCCGTTTGAGCAGTATATAGATCCTAACTACGTGCCGGAATTTAATTTCTTCAATGGATTATGGGAGGAGGATCAGAATGAAGTTCTAGCTGAGTCAGGTGATATAAATCACCCAATCGAGGTTGAAGCAGACCCAGAATCTTCAGAGGAACAGACCGATCAGGAGGGTTCGGATTCAGAAGATGAGGAGTCAGACTCGGAATGGACACCTAGCAAGGGGCGTAGGGGCTAGTGTAAGGGTTCGGAATAGTAGGTTTTTGGAAAGTACCATTTTTGAGGTTTGAATGCCAGGTCACCGGTCCTTTTGTCTCGAAGGTTTTAGTATGGTGTGCACATGTATATATGGTTTGTAAAACTGTGAATATTATAGTATAAGTGTGAATGAGAAAGAAGATGTATTTTGTCCCTGATTGTTTTCCCAGTTTCAAATTGTCCGGGTAATTGTGATTTCCGCTGACGATTTAAATCTCTGATGGTTAATTGAAGTCGGCGATAATCCTGGGACATTTTATTAATCGTCTAGTGGAGGATGTCGTGCCTTCGATGGGGTTCGGGGCGTGACAGATAATAGGAAAAATGGTTGAGAAATGCTTGATTGATTGGGGGATTCAAATCAATTTTTTTTATCATCATGGATAATGAGAGTTCAAATGACTTAGGAATTCAATATTTGAAAAAGGGACTTATCTCACGAAACTCTCCATATGAGGTTTTGTGCTAATATATTGAGTTTGATTTTGAGAGACGTGTTGAAAGACATAGATGATTCCATTGTTAGAATACATTCGGTTGTGCGTTATGTGAGGTCTTCTCTTGCAAGGTTGAAAGGGTTTAAGAGTTGTATCGAGCAAGAGGATATTGAGTCCAGGTGTCTTTTCTGTTTAGATGTCGAGACTTGTTGGAACTCAACATATATGATGTTGGAAGCAGCTTTCAAGTTTCAAAAGCTTTTAGCTTATTGGAATTGCAAGATCTCAAATTTGTTGCAGAGCTTTCTAAGGTGAAAGAGTTGCCCACTAGTAATGATTGGGGGTATGCCTGTCACTTTTCTCGTTTCCTGAAGTTGTTCTTTGATATGACTTTAAAAGTTTCAGATTCTTCTTATGTTATTAGTAATGATATGGCGAAAGATTTGTATGGGATTAATGGAATAATTGATGAATATTGTGAGAATGAGGACCAAAGTTTGCAGGAAATGGCTAATAGAATGAAGACCAAATTCAGTAAGTATTTTGGCAATGTGAACAACATCAATCTTACTTTATTCATTCCTTTCATACTTGACCCGCAACACAAGTGGGAATATATGAAGTGGATGATTAATGATGTTTATGAAAGCAAGTAGGCAAAAACTTTATGAGATAAAGTAAAAATATCTCTGATATCATTATTCAAGCAATACTGCACTGGTGTATGCCCCTCAAGCAACTTGAGATTAAAGGGTACAAAGATAGTAAGCGTGTCAAAGTCTCCTATGGTTGGTGCTGATTTTATGATTGCAAAGTATCTTGGTCAAATGCGGACAACAATATTTGGAAGAAAAATCTGAATTGAAAAAGTATTTGGAGGAAGGATGTGAACGTTATAACCCTAATTTTGATATCTTAAGTAGGTGAAAATAAAATTCTTCAAGATATCATATCATTTTTTCCATTTCTCAAGATATTATGGTCGTGCCCGTTTCGAATGTAGCATAGAGGCGACATTTAGCACGGGAGGTTGTGTACTAGACGTGTTTCGTAGCTCCTTGACCCCAAGTATTGTGGAGGCTCTTATATGTGCTCAAGATTGGCTACTATCTGCCCCACTTTCAATTTCGATTGAGGAAGACTTAGAAGAACTCGAAATCTTTGAGTCAAGTGAAAAAATATTGTTTTAGAATATTTATACCCTTCTTTCTTTCAATAGATACATTTCTTCTCATTTTCATGGTGAATTTAATGTAGAGTTGCAAACTATGATCACGAAGCTAAACTCATTATCAATTTCTCTTCATAGTTGACGAAGTTGGAGATTGGTGCTTGTTAAACTATTTTGTTATTAAGATTTTGAGAGGGAATTTCAAGAATGATGACAGTAGTGAAGTTATCCAGTTATCCTTCGTGTCTTTAACTCCTGTTTATTTGGAGTAAAGTTAGTCGGAATGACTCAGTTTTCTGATTTGCTAAACAATATTTCTTGCAGAGGACAGTTGTCTTGCTAGAATGTTTGCTAGAGAGTATGTTGGATACCAATCTTGGTGTTGAAGATTACGTGGGTTAGGCTAACCCAATACAGAGGAAGAAGACCACTCTCATAAGATGAAACGCGTTCTTTCAGGTCCCTCTTCCATGCACTAGTTGTCCATTTCCATAGAAATTGGCTCTATTTGATTTATTTATATTTAATCTCTATATGTGACTACCAATATTAGACACAATTTTGTGTCGTGTATCTACTGCTTCATCATCTCTTTTCGCTTTATCCGTTTACTTTTTTTCACCTGTGAGTCAGTGCAGATAGAGGATCTTTGTGTCTCGACCATCAAAGATGTGTTGAATTCAAGTCCTGTTCATGAAAATGCAGAATGCTTGATTGGGGAAGAACTGTAGTCATCGGTGCTCATGTTCACGGGCTATTCATGCTCCCGTTATGCCTTGAGCAAATTTATGCTGCGTTTTGTGGTTCATATGTGTCGCGACCTAAAATTTCTCAGGCTAATGGATTATTAAGACTAAACTTAACTCGGGCCCTCCCAAGCTCTACCAATTCGCAACTTAGGGTTTAAGTTTTTAACATGCAAAATTTTTCATGCTCGGAGTCGTCACTAATCTATTTGTGGTAGGTCGATTAGAAACCTAAATAAAACATAGAAAGATATGTTTTATTCCTACGAACTAGAGATTCTAAGCTCGAGGACTTGATTACGCTAGATATAGTCTAACGCCCTTTCGGTACCTTTTCTTTTCAAAAATGTTTATGCATGCAATCTGGATCCATTTTAACTTAGTCACTAACATGTGAGGTGTTCATGCGGGTGCGCAAACCACCAATTTAACACCCAAGAAAGCATTGAATAAATTGCAAGTTGGAAGAATTACTTACCTCGAAGCAACGTAAGCATCTGCATTGTTAGCTAGAAAATCACATCAACAACCTAATATGATTTCTAATTAACAAGGAATTCACTCAATTTTTAGATTTTCGCTTATTTAAATGAAATCTAATCTACATGCAATGACATGCAAAAATGACATGCAAGTAATGCAACCTAGCATGCAAACTATATGTCATGCGACGACGTGACCTAATTCTGATGACGGGCAAATGATTTATTTTTGGTATTTTCTAATGAAATTCGGAATAAAAATATGCCTAAATTAACATGCAACCTATGATGACTTAACATATCCTAACATGACTTATTTTTGGGATTTTTGTTAAAATTCGAAATAATAAATTACTTAAATTAAGAATGCAATCTATCCTAATCTACCATAAAGCAATTCATTCTTTTTTTTGGGTTTTCATGAAAATTCGGAATTAAAAATAATAACCTAAATAATCTATTAAGATTAGAATATTACTTAATTTAAACTAGGAAATAGATTATCTCAAGTCCTAATTTAAATTAAATAATTACTCTATCGTCTAGATATATTTAGGATTCCTAAACATGCAAAACTCAAATTCAAATCCTAACTGATATTTTTTGAATTTTCTTTTTTATTTGAAAAGGAAAAACAATTTAAACAGAGATAGCATCCGCATTTAAAACAGCCACGCGATCCGCAAAATTCATTTCAAACTCGGATTAGGCACAAAAATCGAACTATCGGTCATATCTATAGGGTTACAGATATTGACGGAAAGTCGATCATTCAAATTTGGAAAGCAGATAAAAGTCATTATCGTACCTAAGTGATTATGGATAGGATAATGATTTTCCGTATCGCCACGTATCATACCTTAGGGATAAGGTCGGATAGTCGTCCAGATACGTTGCTGAATTAGGAAAGTTTCCTAATTTTGAATATTTTAAAAATATTACGGATATCAGATAATTATCCTAATATATCTAATATTCCACACGATGTTCACGAAATATTCAAACACTCAAATTAGTAAATTAAATATTCTGAAAAAATATCGGATAATGTCCAATTACCTAATTTGCAGATAATTCCCAAATTCGAATCGACTCAGGATCGAGTTTACGGATCGGGATCGAACTCGGGCGACGGGCGACACGGCGTCGGCGCGGCGGCTCACGGTGGCGTCCGGCACGGCGGTATAGTTCACGAACTTGCTGGATCGTGTGGACTTTCAGTTCGGTGGGGGTGTTCGGTGGCTTGCGTGAGGGGATCGTCGCAGCAAAGTCTCGGAACACGTGAAGAATGAGCACCGGAGGAGTGAAAGAACCTCCACTGATCAAGACTCGTTTACCGCAGGGAGCATCGTCAATGTTGGTGTCCCCACGTTGCAGAACAAGAAGATGAATCTTAGACAATGTCTTGTTTGCTCTTCACTTGCTTTACTCAACCTCCACTTCCTGTTTGCTCTTCAAGACTTCACCGCCATATTGCTTCTTTTGTATATTCTCATTGTCTTTAGAGAGTCCCTGTGCAACTCTCCTCCTTCTCTCCAATATGTAGACGTGAATTCTACGTGAGACTTCTGTGGACTGACGATGGAGTGGTCAATGTAGGCATGGCAGTGTTGACTTCGGGGCAGAAGTGATTCACGGCCAGAAGTATGGCTGTGAGCAGGGGCAAGCGGCGGCGGTTGACGCAACAGACGACGATGATGCGATGTCGAGCATGCGGCGGCGCGGGGAACAGAATCACGAGGCAGCAGCGGCGCGGTGAGATGGTGTGGCGGGGCTCTGGGCAGCGACGTGCGGCCGCGCGGGGAGCGGCGTTCTCTCTCTTCTTTTTTTTTCTTCTCTCACTTTTTCTCTCTGAAAATTCTGATCTGAAAAACTGTGTCCGAAATTGTGTCCCCCCTCAAAATCCTGACCTAATGATGTATATATAACACCAATCTAGATCAATTAGATGGGCTCTCTAGTCCTAATGGGCTTAGGCTTGGGCTTAGATTTTAATTTAATTTAAATGGGCTGAATTAAGCTCAAATTAAAACAACCGAGCCCATTTGACTTGTAATTCCCGGCCCTTGCATTCCAAGCGAGCCAAGTCCCATTCGATGAAATTTAAGCTCGTTCGTCACCGCCAGTCCGATGCAAAATGCAATTAATCTAAAAATGAATTTAAACTATATGTTATGCAACCTAAATATTTTTGTTTAGGGGTTAAAAATTTAATCCCTAATTTTCTATACAAATTACGACTAAATGGTCGCTAAAATTTAGGTATCAACAGCTGCCCCTCTTTGAAGGTGAGCTCGCAGAGGTTGCATTCAAAGACTAAATGATACCTAAATTTCACATATGCAAATGCAATGAATGTTGTTTTTGTCGAGATTATGAGTCCCATTTTTAAATGCATTAAGAAATGATGCATGCTGACATGAGTAGAAAACATACCTAGAATTACTTACCTGACAGGAGCAAGATAATGCAATTCGAGGCACGACTCTAATTTTGTATGTTGTTTGGCAAATGTTTGGGCTTAGTCCCATAGGTATTGCCTGATACACTGTTGATGAACTTTGGTGATCTACAATTAAGTCAAAACACATGAAGAAAGCTCGACGTATCCAATCATCATCTGGACTCGCGAGAGCAGTTTTTTAGTAAAAAAATGTAAAAACGTTCCGACCTTTACAAACTACCTATACATCTCCATAGGTATTTGTAAAGATTTGGCCGCTGCGCCTATACATCTCCATAAGTGCGTCACGGGGGAACTTCAAGAGGATATTCCGACATTTATGAGATACCGGTACTCATAAAGATTTGGCCGCTTCACTTATATCTGCTCATAAGTGAACTGCGGGAGAACACATGGGATTGAGAGAATATTCCGACCTTTACAAGATACCTATACATCGCCATAGATACTTGTAAAGATTTTGCCGCTTCACTTATATCTGCTCATAAGTGAATCGCGGGGGAACATCCGGGATAGAGAGAATATTCCGACCTTTATGAAATACGTATACCTTCTCATACGCATTCATAAAGATTTGGCCACTTCACCTATATCTGCTCATAGGTGAGTAGCGGGAGAATACCTGAGATTAGAGAAATATTCCGACCTTCACAAGATACCTATACGTCTCCAAAGGTACTTGTAAAGATTTGGCCGCGGCGCCTATACCTGCTCATAGGCGTGTCACGGGGGAATCTTCTCGAGATTGTATGAAAATCTGTGATTTGGCGAACAGAGGGGCTAGCCCGAGTGTTCAAGGGTTCATTGACAAAGTACCTGGATATCGTCAGAGGTACCTGAAAAGGCTTGATCAATAGACACCTAAACATCATCAAAGGCATCTAGAGATCACAACAAAATGATCAAATATGGGACCTGACGATTGCTCGAACAGGTTAGGGATACCTGGATAGTCATAGACATCCAAGGGATAGAGATATACTTACCTGGCGATATCTCCGTCTCTTGAGGGTGTGTCTCCTGCTAGACACGGTTTTAGGCAACATGTAATATGCATTCGCGCACTACCAAGAACACATATACTCATGCACTATGATCTCAACTGGTTTTATGCACGATGGTTTTGTCAAATCGGCATTACAAACTCCGCTGGGGAAAAATCATGACAAGACAATCCGAACTCACAAGCGGATATCTTGAAAATGTCGAATGAAGGACTTCCGGTCCAAAAGGGCTTTCTCTCATTCTCATCGAAAAGGCTGATTTATGGAGAATCGTTCCATCTCACCATCATCATGTTGACAAGGGTCTGAGTATTCTTGCAAGCAGTACAACCTTACCAATCCGAGAGGTCTTTGCTAGGACCGTAACGTGGGCTTGGTCAATGGCTTAGCAAAAGAGACTCTTTGAGTCGAGACTATTGAAAGAAAATACTCTGCAATTGTCTCCGGGTTTACAAGTTAAGAACCTGCAAAATGAGATAGAAATGGACTTGCTCGCACTTCTTCGAGCTAAGCTTATAAACATTAGAAACTCTACGTTAGTTCAAGTGCCCTAATCTGAAGAGACTTTGCAAGGGACGTAACGCAGGCTAGGCTCATGGGTTGAGAAATGAATGGATCATTAGGCTCAAAATGTATATAACTGGGGTGAACAAGTTGGTGATCATCTCGGCATTGTCACCGGTCTTCTTCTTCACCAGGGATTGTCTCCTCGGTAGATGTTCCATTGGCTTCGAGAGTTCATCACTTGATTCCTTTGAGACTTGTAGGACTACTGCTCTACTGGGGATGATTTTGACATGTCATATCCTGACATTTTTTCATTGAGCATTGGCTTTGCCTTTACCAGGCACACTGCTTTTTTCTTGCCCCCTTTTTTTAACAATGTAAACACTGGCCAGCTATATCTGACTGAATGACTCGCCATTTAAACTTTCAAGGATTCTTGTCTTCTATCGACGCTTCGGATATGCTGCTTGAACAATGATGACTTTTTGCCTTACCTCAGTGTGGGGGATGATCACCAACTGGGTTTATATGAAACGAATTTGCGGGCTCAATTGGGCTTAGCAAAGGATAAAATGTGTATAGGATAGAGAAAGAAATGCTCTTTGTCATCCTAAGGCACTTGAACTTCACGTGAATTCATCTGAAAAAGCAACACTCGAAGATTGATGCAAGTGAGAGCATGAAAATTTCTACTCATTTTTCACCTTATGACGCTGACTTACCTCCAGTTTGCCCCGATGTGGGGTGGTTCTTGACAGGGGTAATTTGAATGAATTTCTCCAAACGTTTAGGCTCAAAGTGGCAAAACAATGGATAACCTGTAGTGTTTGGAATAGAGAAATGAACCGCCTCTCGTCATTTCAGTTGCCGTACCTTTTGCGAGATAACCCTTTGCCTTACAGATATGGAAGTTTTTCACTCAACTCACTAGGGATTAGTGCACGGGACTGTGTATAGGATATGGCTTACCTTTCATCATCTCGATGTACCTCATTCAATTCATTCCACGTGAGTTATCATATTGTCTAAATAGATTCCCCTTTTGAAATCGATAATGTAGACTGACAAAATGATCAAGCATAATTTAAAGCCAAGGCACACATTCCATCTTTAAATTGATTGAAACCATTTATTCATAAATGAAATGTTTGCAATTCAGAATATAAAACCAAACATTTGAAAACTTTTGCTGCAAAATGTTAGATTTTGTCAGGGGTAATACATCTTCACAGCATCGGAATTAACAGGAGTGGAAAACTCACGACCATCCATTTCTGCGAGAATCAGGGCGCCTCCGGGAAGCACCTTTTTAACCACATATGGACCAATGTAGTTTGAGGCAAATTTTCTTCCAGGAACAGGAAAGACTGGCAGTACAGTCCTTAGGACTAGATCATTTACCTCGAAGTGTCTTGGACGCACCTTTTGATTGAAGGATCTAGCTATCCTCTGCTGATAGGTTTGACAGTGGCAAATGGCTTTCAATTGCTTCTCATCAATTAGGTTTAATTGCTCATGTCTTTGTCGCATCCATTCCGCCTCAGACAACTCCACCTGAGACAAGATTCGCAAGGAAGGGATCTCTACTTCGACAGGCAAGACTGCTTCCATGCCATACACCAAGGAAAAAGGGGTTGCCCCAACAGAGGTTCGGATCGAAGTTCGATACGCCATTAGTGCAAATGGCAACCTTTCATGCCAGTCACGATAGTTTTCAGCCGTTTTGGCCAAGATCTTCTTGATGTTCTTGTTGGCGGCTTCAACTGCTCCATTCATCTGTGGACGATAGGGAGATGAATTCAGGTGCCGGATTTTAAACTCGTTAAACAACTGATCTACGAACTTGTTGTTCAAATTTGTCCCATTATCGGTGACGATAGCCTCAAGGACACCATAACGAGCGACTATATCTCGCCTGATGAATTTTACAATATTCCTTGCAGTGACGTTTACATAAGATGCAGCCTCAATCCACTTAGAGAAATAATCAATCGCGACCAGGATAAATCGGCGTCCATTCGATGCCTTAGGATTAATTGGGCTAATCACATCGATGCCCTACATTGAAAAGGGCCATGGCTCAGACAACTGATGTAATTCCGTCGAGGGAATATTTATTTTATCCCCATGAACCTGACAGCGATGACATCTTCGAACATGTTGGATGTAGTCACTTTCAAGATTGAGCCAATAATAACCCAACTTCATGATCTTTTTTGCTAACATATGACCATTCATGTGTGGACCACATATCCCCTCGTGTACTTCTTGCATAATTCTGATAGCTTCAACCGCATCCACACACCTCAATAGGATCGAATTATAGGATCTTTTGTATAGCTTTTCGCCACTGATAAAGAATTTTGAAGCCATTCTCATTATGTATTTCCTGTCGACTGGGATGCTTCCCTCAGGAAATTCTTGTCTCTGGATGTAGCTCATGATATCGTAATACCATGGCTTTTTGTCAGGTTCCCCGGTCACAACCATACAGTAGGCCGATTTTATCAGGACTTCGATCTTCAAGGGTTCTACCTCTAACCCACCAATCACTTGCAACATGGATGATAACATAGCTAGCGCATCAGCGAACTGATTATGGGACCTCAATAAGTACTCAAAAGAGATATCTTCGAATTCCTCTATGATTTCTTCAAGGTATTCATGGTACGGCACTAGTTTGGTGTCTCTCATCTTCCACTCTCCCATAGTTTGAAGAATAATCAGAGCAGAATCACAAAACACTTTCAACTTGGTTATCCCCATTTCCACTGCAGCTTGGAGTCCGAGGATGCAAGCTTCGTACTAGGCTATGTTGTTGGTACAGGGGAACACCAACTTTGCTGCTACTAGATAATGTTGCCCATCTGGGGATATTAAAACTGCCCCAGTGCCAGAACCGGCCAAGTTTACAGCTCCATCAAAAAACATGGTCCATGTGTCTTCCTTTATTACCAAAATGCGATCTTTTGGAGAATATCTATCATCATCAGGGACTCCAGGATTTTCAGCTAACACATCAGCAATTACTCGATCTTTAACTGACTTCTGTGGCTTCATCTGGACATCAAACTCTGAAATTAAAATCTGCCACTTGGCTAACTTCCCTACCAAAGCCGGTTGATCAAGTAAATACTTGATGGGATCGTTCTTAGTCACAAGCAAAGTCTGGTGATGCAATGTATATTGTCGCAGCCTATGGAGCACCCATACTAGTGCAGCGCAAGTCTTCTCGGCTTCAGAATAATTCAACTCCGAGATGGTGAACTTCTTACTTAGGTAATAAATGGCTCGCTCTTTTCCATCTTCAGGATTTTTCTGGGCTAGTATCGCACCTAAAGACTCACTATAAATCGTGAGGTAAAGGATCAAAGGCTGGCCCGGCATTGGTGGGACTAGCACTGGTGGTTCCATCAGGTACTGCTTTAATTTATTAAACGCTTCTCGACAATCATCGTCCCATTCCACTTGAGCATTCTTCTTTAGAAGTTTGAAGAAGGGCTTAGCAGTTGCGGAGAGCTGGGAAATAAAGCGGGCTATGTAGTTCAATCTACCCAGGAGGCTTCGCACTTCTTTCACGGTCGATGGGGGTTGTAACTCACATATAGCCTTCACTTTAGAGGGGTCAACTTCGATGCCTTTACTGCTTACTATGAATCCAAGTAATTTGCCCGAAGTTGCTCCAAATATGCACTTTGCTTGGTTGAGACGGAGCTTAAACTCACGAAGTCTCTCAAATAATTTCTTCAAGGTATCGACGTGACTCTTTCCAGATCGAGACTTGGCGATCATGTCATCGACATAGACCTCGATCTCTTTATGCATCATATCATGGAAGAGCGTCACCATTGCCCGTTGATATGTTGCCCCGGCATTTTTAAGGCCGAAAGGCATGACCTTATAGTGGAATGTCCCCCAAGGAGTGATGAACGCCGTTTTCTCCTTATCATCGTCCTTCATTTTTATCTGATTATAACCTGAGAAACCATCTATGAAGGAAAACAGCTCGAACCCAGTAGTACTGTCCACCAAAACATCTATATGTGGCAATGGGAAATCGTCTTTAGGGCTAGCCTTGTTTAGATCGCGATAGTCGATGCAAACCCGAACTCGACCATCTTTCTTCATGACCGGCATAATATTAGCCACCCAGCTGGGGTATTTGGTGACTTCGATGAATCCCACTTTCAAGATCTTCATGACCTCCTCCTCTATTTTATTGGAAAGTTCGGGCTTAGTTCTTCGTAGCCTCTGTTTCTTGGGCGGCATGCCTGGATTAGTAGGCAGACCATGTTCCACAATAAAAGGGTCTAAACTCGGCATATCGGCGTACGACCAGGCAAAGATATCTTGGTAATCCTTCAGCAATTGGACTAAGCGCTTCGCTTCGTTTTCGGGAAGGGTTGCCCCTATTTTCACCTCTTTGGGCTCCCCTGAATCACTCAGGTTAATAGTGATAGTTTAATCTATCGTCAGGACTTTAGGCCTTTCATGACGCTCTAGATCGCGCTGAAGGTCCGAGGAATCTTCGAGTTTATCGGTGTCATCGAGATCAGGTTCGATAGCACATAATTCATCAGATTGGATCGTTCCCATACCCTCGCATATCACAAGATTACCCCTAAAACATAAAGTAGAGAATTCAGAAGGACAAATAGGGCTAAGCATTGCATTTTTTTATTGGTTGATTGATTTATTTATTTTGAAATTCTTTTCAAAAAGGTTTTAACACGAGGAAGCATGAAGAAGCCCAGGCCTTAGAATTCTCCTTAGACTATATTTTTCTTTTATCGGTTGGATATCATCACCGAGCTGGTTTGATGTACCTCAACATGCCCTCAAAAATGAAAATAATTTGTAATTTCATTGATTATCACCAAATGAATTACATTTATTGGAATGGAAATTGCAACAATCAAGCCCTAGAAATGAAAAGTCCTAAAAAGTAGCTCCCGAGACGGGGCAAGTCCTAAAAGGCAGTAAAAATTCCCGTGTAGGGGAATGTACGAAAAAAGTAAATGTGTTACTCTTGCGGGCCAGTACCCATTCCCTCCAACGGTCCTTCCTCGATGGCTCCAACCAAGAAATTATTGAACAAGGCAGTGATTCCCTCCATTGCATCATCAGGATCTTTTGTCACTAGAGGTGTTGGATCATCCATACCTCCACATCCATCTAGGACAATGTCACGGGGGTCAACATAGAAGCTCGTGGGCGTTGAGTATTTCACATAATAATCGAACTTGCCATTTGGTTACCCCAAAGTGTCGATCACCTCCTTCTCTTCATGCATCATTCTTGCAGGGCCTGGGAATGTGGTGCAGATGTGTGGAAGCAACCTACCATGCCCACGTTCTTCACCATTCGGCTCTTCTTCGGATCGCGATCTATTCTGTCCATTTCCTCGACCTCGACCTCGACCGTGTCCACGTCCACGTCCACGTCCCCCATTATTCGGCTCGCTTGACCCCAGGTATCCCAACCCAGTAGTGCGGGGCCTCTGAGAAACTTCCACCGGTTGACGAATACCTTGACCATTTCTACCAAGGCCTTCACCCGGAGTAAAGCCATGAGAGACCATTACCCTTCCAACCATGACTGCAGCATTTGACACCTCAGGAATAGGCGGTGATGATCCGCTAGACGCGTCTATGGTTGATACGAGCTCGAGTGACTGATAGCTCGATTCTATTTTGCAGTCCGGCTCAACATAGGGGATAGCTGTTATGTGGTAAATTGGGTGCTCTTCTTCACCGTGGACTATGACTAACTTTCTCTCCGCAACAAACTTTACCTTCTGATGTAGACTGGATGGCACAGCTCCAGCAGTATGAATCCATGGACGACCCAATAGAAAATTGAATGCAGTGGGAATGTCCATCACTTGAAATAGGACATTAAACACCGTTGGTCCGATCTGTATGTCAAGGTGGATTTCTCCCATCACTTCTTTCTTCGTTCCATCAAAGGCTCGAACGGAGGTCTTCACAGAATTTATCTTAGAAGGATCTATCTTCAGGCGATGTAAAGTTGCCAGAGGACAAATGTTCAAGGCTGATCCATTGTCAATGAGTACCCGGGCTACATGCGAGGCCTTGTATTTGACAGAAATGTAGAGTGCCTTGGTATGCCCCCTCCCTTCCAGAGGGAACTCTTCATCTGAAAAGGCTATGAGGTCCTTGAGGAGTATAGAACCTACAAATTCCTCTAATTTGTCATGATTGATCGTTTCTGGCATGTGGACTTCACTTAACACCTTCATTAGGACCTTTTGATGTTTGACAGATGTCTGGAGTAGTTCAAGCAAAGAGATTTGCGCGGGCATCTTGCGCAACTGTTCAACTACGTTGTATTCACTAGCCTTAATCACGGCTAGAAACTCCTTGGCTTCTTCATTAGTAACAGGTTTTGCAGGTTGGGCATTAGCTTGGCCGTAGAAACGCCCGGATCTGGTAACCAAGTCGACATCGAGAATATAGGACCAAGGGACTGCCTTATTATCACTATACTCATATGGTTGAGGTGTCTTAATCACTATCCCTTCATCAGCTATAGGCGTGCTTACAATGATCTCTTCATTATCGGACGCGTCTTCAAGTGGAGGCATGTCTTCAGGCAGAGGGTTGCCCTTGTCCTTCCTGGTGTTCAATGTAGCAAACTCCTCCTCTCAATTAATAACCACTTCGAAGATAGTGGAAACGATGCCAGTGTGGTCAGCATAAACGATCATCCCAGCTTCTACTATTTTTGAGATTCTTTCTCTCATGATAGCCAGGGGAAGGTACTCATTACTCGGGTAATAACCGGCTTTCACTAACTCATTGTAGATGTCGGTGGTATACACCTTGACATTCTTGATTCGACCAGCATCGAAGCTAAATATGGCATTCACATTGCCTACGTGATCAGGGAGTGGGTTGTTCTGAACATTCGGCTTAGCGGGTTGAAATGAGAAAGCCTTCGTATCTAGGAGGTTCTGAATTCGGTGCTTGAGGGTAAAACAATCGTCGGTTGAGTGCCCCACCTCGCCCATATGATAATCGCACTTCTTAGACGGATCGTAATTATAGAACTGCTCAGGATTGGGCCACTTTGGCTTAGTGGTAAGCAAGCCTTTCTTCCGAAGGACCGCCAATACTTGAGACAATGACCCAGGGAGGGGAGTGAACTGCCTCTTATTGTTTTTCTTCTGAAAGGGTTGACGACCCGTGCTTTGTTGTTGAGTTTCTGCTACTTAGATTGCCGGGACAGAGTTAGCATTCCGCCGGCCCGGTTGGGTATAAGTCACATTCACTTCAGCTACCGGTTCTTTCTCCTTTCTTGTGCTAAATCTCTTGGTTGAAGAAGACGGCTCCACAAACCACCCATCTTTCAGCCCAATCTCAATCTGCTCGCCTATAGGGATGAGTTGATTGAAGCTGTCAGCTGGAGTGGCTACCATCCGATTACGGTACTCGAACGGAAGAGTTTTAATGAACATCCTCTTCAATTTACTGTCTATGGGTTCTGGGATAATTTGAGCGGCTATGGTAGCGAATGATAACCATTCTGTTCCGGAATGAGTTCCTGAACCAGAAATAGATTTTTCTATTTCTGGTTCCTGGATGAGTTTCTGAGAAAAAAAACCCGTTTGATAATGACAAAAAATTTCTATTTCTAGAACAGAAACCCGTTTGATAACAGCACAAAATTTCTATTTCCTGAAATAAAAACCCGTTTGATAAACAATAGAAAATTCTATTTCCAGGAACAAAAATCCATTTTTTTATAAATGGAATAAAAATAATAAAAAATCCGAAAAATTCATAAAAATCTTTAAAAAAGTTCAGAAAATCCCAAAAAATTGAAAAATTCCAGAAAAAATCATCAAAATGTCGAGAAAATAAAAAAATTTAGATTTCGGGAAAATAGGAAATTTGTTGAATTTTTTCAAAAAAAATCAAGAAATCAAAAATTTCAAAATTTCACATAATTGCTTAGAATACCTGTGGCCACCCACTTTTAGTGAAATTTAAATTTTTTTAGTTGCCCAAAAAAAATCAAAAAATCAAAAATTTCAAAACTTCACAGAATAGTTTAGAATACATGTGGCCACCCACTTTGAGTGAAATTTAAATTTTTTAAGGTGCCCAAAAAAATTCAAAAACTCAAAAATTTCAAAACTTTACAGAATGGCTTAGAATACCTGTGGCCACCCACTTTGAGTGAAATTTTAATTTTTGGGGGTGAAAAAAAAGAAAAAAATCAAAAATTTCAAAACTTCACATAATGACTTAGAATATATGTGGCCATCCACTTTGAGTGAAATTTTAATTTTTTTAGGTGAAAAAAAATCAAAAATCAAAAATTTCAAAACTTCACAGAATGACTTACAATACCTCTAGCCACCCACTTTGAGTAAACTTTAATTTTTTTAGATGCCCAAATGGTATTTTTGATTTTTTTGATTTTTTTTGATTCCTAAAGAAAATTAAATTTCACTCAAAGTGGATGGCCACATGTATTCTAAACCACTCTGTGAAGTTTTGAAAATTTTTCTTTTTTGCTTATTTTTATTTTTTTTCGACACCTTAAAAAAATTAAATTTCACTCAAAGTGGGTGGCCACAGGTATTCTAAGCAATTATGTGAAGTTTTTTATTTTTTATTTTTTTATTTTTTTCGGCACCTAAAAAAATTTAAATTTCGCTTAAAGTGGATGGCCACAGGTTTTCTAAGCCATTTTGTAAAGTTTTGAAATTTTTTATTTTTTTATTTTTTTTATTTTTTTCGGCACCTAAAAAAATAAAATTTCGCTCAAAGTGGATAGCCACAGGTATTTTAAGCCATTCTGTAAAGTTTTGAAATTTTTACTTTTTTGCTTATTTTTACTTTTTTTGGCATATAAAAAAATTTAAATTTCACTCAAAGTGGGTGGCCACAGGTATTTTAAGCTATTCTGTGAAGTTTTGAAATTTTTTATTATTTTTTTCGGCACCTAAAAAATTTAAATTTCACTCAAAATGGATGGCCACAAGTATTCTAAGCCATTCTGTAAAGTTTTGAAATTTTTGATTTTTTGCTTTTTTTAAAATTTTTTTCGGCACCTAAAAAAATAAAATTTCGCTCAAATTGGGCGGCCACGAGTATTCTAAGATATTCTGTGAAGTTTTTAAATTTTAGAATTTTTTTTATTTTTTATTTTTTTTGGCAACTAAAAAAATTAAATTTTGCTCAAAGTGGGTGGCCATAGGTTTTCTAAGCCATTTTGTGAAATTTTTTATTTTTTATTTTTATTTATTTATTATTTATTTTTTTCGGTACCTAAAAAAATTTAAATTTAACTGAAAGTGGGTAGCCACAAATTCTAAACTATTCTGTTAAGTTTTGAAATTTTTGATTTTTTGCTTTTTTTTCTCATCTCAAAGATCGTGACTTCCATATGAATATGTGTGTTTAAAAAAATGAATTCCTCATAAATGGTTCTCGCTTTTGTTCCAGAAATGAAAAACCAACTTTTTTTTTGTTCTCATTTCTGGTTTCAAAATCAGTTTTGGAAGCAAACTTGTCCCGGAAATAGAAAAATGAAATTGCGTTACCAAACGGGTTTTTGGTCCAAAACTGATTCTGGGAACAAAAAACCAATTCTGGACAGAACCAGAATGGTTTTCATGCAGCACCTATGTTTCTCCATCTGATAGCATAATCCTTGAATGACTCATTCTTCTTCATCTGAGCACGCTCGAGGTCATCGCGGGTGGGAATGATGTCCGTTATGAACCTGTACTGTTTTAGAAATGCTTCACTAACTTCCTTCCAGGTTTTGAGACTATTTATCTTCTTCATGAGATACCAGTTCAAGGCAGGACCCTTCAAACTTGCTTGAAATGCATGAATCATCAGGAGTTCATTATCAACGTACGGGGTCATTTGTACGTGATATAGTTGCAGGTGGGCTTTTGGGCAGGAGGTGCTATTGTACTTATCAAAGTCTGGCATCTTGAACTTTTTCGGGATTTTGATCTGTGTGTACAGAGACAGGTCGATTGAAGGTGAATCCTGTGAACCTTCCATCTGCTTTACTCTCTCTTCAAGTTTGTTGACCCGTTCATCAGGTTTGTCCTTGTTGGTTTCAGAATCAGTTTTGGAAACAAACTTGTCCCGGAAATAGAAAAATGAAATTGCGTTACCAAACGGGTTTCTGATCCAAAACTGATTCTGGGAACAAAAAATCAGTTCTGGACAGAACTAGAATGGTTTTCATGCAGCACCTATGTTTCTCCATCTGATAGCATAATCCTTGAATGACTCATTCTTCTTCATCTGAGCACGCTCGAGGTCATCGCGGGTGGGAATGATGTCCGTTATGAACCTGTACTGTTTTAGAAATGCTTCACTAACTTCCTTCCAGGTTTTGAGACTATTTATCTTCTTCATGAGATACCAGTTCAAGGCAGGACCCTTCAAACTTGCTTGAAATGCATAAATCATCAGGAGTTCATTATCAACGTACGGGGTCATTTGTACGTGATATAGTTGCAGGTGGGCTTTTGGGCAGGAGGTGCCATTGTACTTGTCAAAGTCTGGCATCTTGAACTTTTTCGGGATTTTGATCTGTGTGTACAGAGACAGGTCGATTGAAGGTGAATCCTGTGAACCTTCCAGCTGCTTTACTCTCTCTTCAAGTTTGTTGACCCGTTCATCAGGTTTGTCCTTATTGAGAATAATCTGGACGGGGTCATCTACTAAATCGGGAAGATCGTCATCTTCCTCACTGTCGGCATTCTTTCCACCTTTATGCTTCGGGGTTGATGCCTCAGGGGATGCAGGAACGGGAGTTTGTCGAAGGGCTTTGATCTCAGTGGACATCTGTTGCATTGCGACGAGGACTTGCTTCATCTGGTCCTCAATGCCAATGACACGATCTCGTAAGTCAGTTTGATCGGCCATTCTAGTTCTTGACCGCGTACGAATAGACGATCGTGATCGGTCCGTAATTACCTGATGTAAAAGAAATGAACCAAATAAGCACATGGTCAAGACAAGGTTGGTCCATGACACGCTTCTAGTCTTTTTTTGTTTATTCATGACAATATTCGTATATGGACGAGATTTTATGAAAAGTGATCTAGGAAAAGAAATATAAATGACGCCCTAAACACAACCTAGGAAATAGAAGCACCAAAATCCCTAATCATAAAATTATGAAAAACAAAAAGTGAGACTCCCTAGAAACTATGGACTGAAAACAAATTCTCTAAAGCCCTTTTTTTTGTAAAAGCAAGATGACGGCAAACTTTGTAGGAAAATAATTACCTATGACATATCTAGGAAAATAAAGATATAGATTGAAAATAAATTCTCTAAAAGAGTTTTCTTTCTTTCTTTCTTTCTTTCTTTCTTTTTTAAAAAGGACTCAATGATTATTACTTTCAAATTTAAAACCAACCTAGACCTATCATGGACCGACCAAAGAAAGTATGAAACATAAATAAATTGCTAGATAAAGGTTCAGAAAAACTTACTTCACCCAATAGGACCATGTCAATCACAAAGACATGCGCATGAAATGTGAGGTTCGATTTCTATCTAGACTCTGGCTTGCAAAATGGAGACGCGAGGATTACTGGGCTAAACCAGTCATGGTTGTGGTTAGGCCGGGGTTCCCCTGACTCCGGCTTAGTCAAGGAGCCGACCCGGGTTGCAAAGGGTGCAACCGTGGTGGGAACTCAATGACACCGTGAAAAAAAACTTTCGGGACCAAGGAGGGCGACCCATACCACGCGGGTGTAGTCGGGGTGTCCGCTTTCTCAGTACCATCCTAAACCTATGCCACCCAGGTCCGGCAGCAGGAAGTGTGTGCGGTGTAGTGTAGATGCAAGGCATGCACAGCAGGTTATATCATACAGCGCTTCATGCATAAAATAAACCATTCATCCAAACACCTCCCTGCAAAACAAGGGTTAACAATCACGCCTCCCCTTATACCTCCCATTCTGCAAAAACATTTAACACCTAAAATGTTAGGGACGTACCTGGGATCCTCGCTGCCAAGCAAAAATATTTTTTGAAAAGAAAAACTGGTCTAAGTCCACTAAGAGTTTTAACTCAAGTCCCCAGCGGAGTCGCCAAGCTGTCGCGACCTAAAATTTCTCAGGCTAATGGATTATTAAGACTAAACTTAACTCGGGCCCTCCCAAGCCCTACCAATTCGCAACTCAGGGTTTAAGTTTTTAACATGCAAAATTTTTCATGCTCGGAGTCGCCACTAATCTATTTGTGGTAGGTCGATTAGAAACCTAAATAAAACATAGGGAGATATGTTTTATTCCTACGAGCCAGAGATTCTAAGCTTGGGGACTTGATTACACTAGATATAGTCTAACGCCCTTTCGGTATCTTTTCTTTTCAAAAATGTTTATGCATGCAATCTGGATCCATTTTAACTTAGTCACTAACATGTGAGGTGTTCATGCGGGTGCGCAAATCACCAATTTAACACCCAAGAAAGCATTGAATAAATTGCAAGTTGAAAGAATTACTTACCTCGAAGCAACGTAAGCATCTACATTGTTAGCTAGAAAATCACATCAACAACCTCATATGATTTCTAATTAACAAGGAATTCACTCAATTTTTAGATTTTCGCTTATTTAAATGAAAGCTAATCTACATGCAATGATGTGCAAAAATGACATGCAAGTAATGCAACCTAGCATGCAAACTATATGTCATGCGACGACGTGACCTAATTCTGATGACGGGCAAATGATTTATTTTTGGTATTTTCTAATGAAATTCGGAATAAAAATATGCCTAAATTAACATGCAACCTATGATGACTTAACATATCCTAACATGACTTATTTTTGAGATTTTTGTTAAAATTCGAAATAATAAATTACTTAAATTAAGAATGCAATCTATCCTAATCTACCATAAAGCAATTCATTCTTTTTTTGGGGATTTCATGAAAATTCGGAATTAAAAATAATAACCTAAATAATCTATTAAGATTAGAATATTACTTAATTTAAACTAGGAAATAGATTATCTCAAGTCCTAATTTAAATTAAATAATTACTCTATCGTCTAGATATATTTAGGATTCCTAAACATGCAAAACTCAAATTCAAATCCTAACTGATATTTTTTGAATTTTCTTTTTTATTTGAAAAGGAAAAACAATTTAAACAGAGATAGCATCCGCATTTAAAACAGCCACGCGATCCGCAAAATTCATTTCAAACTCGGATTAGGCACAAAAATCGAACTATCGGTCATATCTATAGGGTTACAGATATTGACGGAAAGTCGATCATTCAAATTTGGAAAGCAGATAAAAGTCATTATCGTACCCAAGTGATTATGGATAGGATAATAATTTTCCGTATCGCCACGTATCGTACCTTAGGGATAAGGTCGGATAGTCGTCCAGATACGTTGCTGAATTAGGAAAGTTTCCTAATTTTGAATATTTTAAAAATATTGCGGATATCAGATAATTATCCTAATATATCTAATATTCTACACGATGTTCACGAAATATTCAAACACTCAAATTAGTAAATTAAATATTCTGAAAAAATATCGGATAATGTCCAATTACCTAATTTGCAGATAATTCCCAAATTCGAATCGACTCTATTGACACCTAAATTTTGGTGCATCACTTAGTGTAATTTGCATAGAAAATTAGGGATTAAATTTTAACCCCTAAACAAAAAATATTTAAATTGCATAACATATAGTTTAAATTCATTTTAGATTAATTGCATTTTGCGTCGGACCGACGGTGACGAACGAGCTTAAATTTCATTGAATGGGACTCGGCTCGCTTGGAATGCAAGGGCCGGGAATTACAAGTCAAACGGGCTCGGTTGTTTTATTTTGAGCTTAATTCAGCCCATTATCATTAATTAATTCAGCCCATTTAAATTAAATTAAAATCTAAGCCCAAGCCTAAGCCCATTAGGACTAGAGAGCCCATCTAATTGACCTAGATTAGCGCTATATATACATCATTAGGTCAAGATTTTAGGGGGACGGACAATTTCAGATCAGAATTTTTAGAGTGTGAGAGTGAGAAAGAGAGAGAGAGAAGGAGACCGGCCGGAGCACCCCCCCACACGGCCAGAACCGTGCGACACCGCTGCTGCCGCTTCCTGCCGACGCCGCGCCTGTCGCTGCTGCTCCACACCGGTCGCCGCTGCTGCTTGCCGCTCCACACCGCCTGCCACTGCCGTGCGACGCCGCCGCCGCTGCTTGCCGCTCCACACCGCCTGCAGCTACCGCTTCCCGCCGACGCCGCGCCTGTCGCTGCTGCCTCCCGCCGACGCCGTTGCTGCCGCGCTTCACGCCGCGCGACGTCGTGCTCCGCCCCGAAGTCGTCGCACCGCCACCGCCGCTGTCCGAACAGCCACGCTGTTGCCCTGCCGTGTCATCGCCGCGAGCCGCCGTTGATCCCGATACCGTGTCGCCAGTCCACCGTTCGCCGCTCATCCCGATCCGCAAGTTCGAATTTGGGAATTATTTGCAAATTAGGTAATTGAACGTTATCTGATATTTTTCAGAATATTTAATTTACTAATTTGTGTTTTTGAATATTGCGTGAATATCGTGTGGAATATTAGATATATTAGGATAATTATCTGATATCTGCAATATTTTTAAAATATTCAAAATTAGGAAACTTTCCTAATTCAGCAATGTATCTGGACAACTATCTGACTTTATCCCTAAGGTACGATACGTGGCGATACAGAAAATCATTATTTTATCCATAATCATTTGGGTACGATAATGACTTTTATCTGCTTTCCAAATTTGAATGATCAACTTTCCGTCAATATCTATAACCCTATAGATATGACTGATAGTTCGATTTTTGTGCCTAATCCGAGTTTGAAACGAATCTTGTGGATTGCGTGGCTGTTTTAAATGTGGATGCTATATCTGTTTAAATTGTCTTTCCTTTTCAAATAAAAAAGAAAATTCAAAAATATCAGTTAGGATTTGAATTTGAGTTTTGCATGTTTAGGAATCCTAAATACATCTAGACGATAGAGTAATTATTTAATTTAAATTAGGGCTTGAGATAATCTATTTCCTAGTTTAAATTAAGTAATTTTCTAATCTTAATAGATTATTTAGGTTATTTTTTAATTCCGAATTTTCATGAAAACCCAAAAAAAAGAATGAATTGTTTTATGGCAGATTAGGATAGATTGCATTCTTAATTTAAGTAATTTATTATTTTGAATTTTAACAAAAATCTAAAAAATAAGTCATGTTAGGATATGTTGAGTCATCATAGGTTGCATGTTAATTTAGGCATATTTTTATTCCGAATTTCATTAGAAAATACCAAAAATAAATCATTTGCCCGTCATCAGAATTAGGTCACGTCGTCGCATGACATATAGTTTGCATGCTAGGTTGCATTACTTGCATGTCATTTTTGCACGTCATTGCATGTAGACTAGGTTTCATTTAAATAAGCGAAAAGCCAAAAATTGAGTGAATTCCTTGTTAATTAGAAATCATATTAGGTTGTTGATGTGATTTTCTAGCTAACAATGCAGATGCTTACGTTGCTTCGAGGTAAGTAATTCTTCCAACTTACAATTTATTTAATGCTTTCTTGGGTGTTAAATTGGTGGTTTGCGCACCCGCATGAATACCTCACATGTTAGTGACTACGTTAAAATGGATCCAGATTGCTTGCCAAGACATTTTTGAAAAGAAAAGGTACCGAAAGTGCGTTAGATTAGATCTAGCGTAATCAAGTCCCCGGGCTTAGAATCTCTGGTTCGTAGGAATAAAACATACCTCCCTATGTTTTATTTAGGTTTCTAATCGACCTACCACAAATAGATTAGTGGCGACTCCAAGCATGAAAACATTTGCATGTTAAGAACTTAAACCCTAAGTTGCGAATTGGTAGGGCTTGGGAGGGCTCGAGTTAGGTTTAGTCCTAATAATCCATTAGCCTAAGAGGAAATTTTAGGTCGCGACAGCTTGGCGACTCCGCTGAGGAATTGAGTTAAAACTCTTAGTGGACTTAGGCCAGTTTTCTCTTTTTTAAAAAAAAATATTTTTTGCTTGGCAGCAAGGATCCCAGGTACGTCCCTAACATTTTAGGTGTTAAATGTTTTTGCAGAATGGGAGGTATAAGGGGAGGCGTGATTGTTAACCCTTGTTTTGCAGGGAGGTGTTTGAATGAATGGTTTATTTTATGCACGAAGCGCTGTATGATATAACTTGTTGTGCATGCCTTGCATTTACACCACACCGCACACACTTCCTGCTGCCGGACCTGGACGGCACAGGTTTAGGATGGTACTGAGAAAACGGACACCTCGACCACACCCGCGTGGTATGGGTCGCCTTTCTTGATCCCGAAAGTTCTTTTATGGTGTCATTGAATACCTACCACGGTTGCACCCTTTGCAAACCCGGGTCGGCTCTTTGACTAAGCCGGAGTCAGGGGAATCCCAGCCTAACCACCACCATGACTGGTTTAGCTCGGTAATCCTCATGTCTCCATTTTGCAAGCCAGAGTCTAGGTAGAAATCGAACCTCACGTTTCATGCGCATGTCTATGTGATTGCCATCATTCTACCGGGTGAAGTAAGATTTCTGAACCTTTATCTTGCAATTTATTTATGTTTCGTCTTTTTCTTTGGTCGGTCCATGACATTAGGTCGGTCGTGAGTCTTGGTCTATACACTATGGGAGGGGCAGACATCCGGATTCTTGATGCTCCTAAGGACGAGCTCCGTGCCTGGTGGAATCTACTCAGTCTGACCAACCGCAAGCTAGTTGAGGGCCACATCGGGAGGCTGCTCCCCCTACTGGAGGTCAAAGTCCGTACCGGCCTCGTTCGAGCATTAGCGCACTTCTGGTGTCCCGAGACCTCTACCTTTATATTCGGTAAGCACGAGCTCACCCCGATGTTGGAAGAATATAGCGTGCTCATTGGAAAACCATTGGGGTTGGAGTTAGTCACACCACCCTTGGGAATTGATTCCACTTTAATGTTGGCTGAGTTTTTGAATATCGGAAAAGATGAATTGGGAAAAGTTTTAAAAGCAAATCGCGGCACATGTCCTTTTTCATTCCTGAGTCAGTGTTTTGAAAAAGCCACATCTTTTCAAAAAGGCAGAATCTTTTTGCTAGCATTTTTCGGGTTCGTGATTTTTCCTTACTGTAAGAATGCATGTAGTCCGTCAATCGCATGGTTGGTCCAACAGGTCTGTCTTGAAAAGAATTTTATCAACACCATTTTAGCCGAGACTTTCATTTCCCTCACTAAATTTAAGCAACATGTTGACAAAACTTTTCATGCCCCCCTCGAACTTTTGCAAATCTGGTTTTTGTCTCACATAAAAGGGTGTGGCGATTTACTCACAATATCCGAGCTTAGTGATTCTAGCCATCCCGTCTTGAGGTATAAAGAAAAACAAGGGGGTGCACCCGATTATCATTACTCTGAATGGATCATTTTCATGAAAAACGCTAGACCCCAAGGTTTCCAATGGCATGCTAACTGGTTCAAAGTCGAGGAAGCTCGGCTTACATGTAATGGTATTGGACCGGTTCCACTATTGGGTTTCACCGGTGCAATTGAATACTACCCCGCCAGAGTGTCTCGTCAGTATCAGATTCTCCAAGGACTCCCTCCAGCGTTACAACCAGAACTCCTCTAAGTCGACTTCGCCGATGATGATAAAGACCACGAAGGGACCGTAGCTCAGCTCAATAAGATGTGGAGGAAGTGCCGTGTGTTAAAGATAGCTCGGCCCGAAGGAGAACTAAAGGGAGAGCAGAAGTCCTATTTCGCGACGACCCAGTACATTCGTCGGCACAGAATCCCGCGGGATTTGCTCCCGAAGATACCCAAGGTGCCTCTCAAGTCCGCCAATCGCTCAGAGAACAATCGCCTCAAAAGGAAGGCCGAAGAAGCTGAAGAAAAGGCATCCAAGATAGCTCGAGCTTATGAGCAATTGAAGAAGGAAGTCACCTCCCATATGTCTATAGATCAAGCTAAAGAAAAAGCTCGAAGTTCTTTTTTCATTTCAGTTTCAATTTTTAAAATTTGTTTCGGAATTGAGTCATTTGTCTTTATATTCAGTTCAATTTCAAGTCATTAATTGGTGTAAAAATTTTCGCCATTTCAATAAAGGGGTCCTTTCAATTCAAAGCAGTTAGACCAATGTCATGGATTGGCGTATGACTTTGCTTGACACTTATGTATGCCTATTTCGTTCCAAATTTAGGTAGCTACGGACCGATCACGATCGCCCATTCGTACACGGTTGAGAGCCAGAATGGCCGATCAAACCGACTTGCAAGAGCGTGTTGTTGGTGTGGAAGACCAGATGAAGCAACTTGTCATCGCGATGCAACAAATGTCCACTGAGATCAAAGCTCTCCGGTCGGTTCCTGTTTCGGCATCCCTCGAAGCATCAGTCCCAAAGCAGAAAATCAGAAAAAGTGTCGATGTTGACGGAGATGACGATATTCCTGATTTAGAAGATGACCCCGTCCAGATCATCGTCAACAAAGACAAACCTGATGAACGGGTCAATAAACTTGAAGAAAGAGTAAAGCAGCTGGAAGGTTCGCAGGATTCACCTTCGATCGATCTGTCCCTGTACTCACAGATCAAAATCCCAAAGAAGTTCAAAATGCCGAATTTCGACAAGTACAATGGCACCACGTGTCCAAAAGCCCACCTACAGCTCTATCACGTACAGATGACTTCATACGTTGATAACAAACTCCTGATGATCCATGCCTTTCAAGCAAGTTTGACGGATCCTGCTTTGAACTGGTATCTCATGAAGAAGATAAATGGCCTCAAAACTTGGAAAGAAGCTAGTGAAGCATTCTTGAAGCAGTACAGATTCATAACAGACATCATTCCTACCCGTGATGATCTCGAACGTGCTCAGATGAAAAAGACTGAGTCCTTCAAAGACTATGCTATCAGATGGAGGAATTTAGCTGCTCAGGTTGTCCCAGAACCCATAGACAGTGAGTTAAAGAGGATGTTCGTGAAAACTCTCCCGTTCGAATACCGTAATCGGATGGTTGCCATTCCAGCTGACAACTTCAACCAACTCATCCCCATAGGTGAACAAATTGAAATAGGGCTGAAAGATGGATGGTTTGTCGAGCCGTCCTCCTCGACCAGAAGATTTGGTGCGAGAAAAGAGAAAGAACCGGCAGCTGAAGTGAATGTGGCTTATAACCAACCGAGCCGGCGGAATGCTAACTCCGCCCCAGCAATCCAAGTAGTAGAAGCTCAGCAACAAAACTCGGGTCGTCAACCTTTTCAGAGGAGGAACAACAGGAGGCAATTCACCCCCCTCCCCGGATCGTTGTCTCAAGTATTGACAGTGCTCCAGAAGAAAGGCTTGCTTACTACTGAGCCAAAGCGGCCCAATCCTGAGCGGTTCTATAACTTCGACCCTTCAAAGAAATGTGATTATCACATGGGTGAGCTGGGACACTCAACCGATGATTGCTATGCCCTCAAGCACCGAATCCAGAACCTCCTAGATACGAAGGCTTTCTCATTTCAACCTGCTAAGCCGAATGTTCAGAGTAACCCACTCCCTGATCACGCAGGCGATGTGAATGCCATATTTAGCTTCGATGCTGGTCGAATCAAGAATGTTAAGGTGTATACTACTGACGTCTACGGTGAATTAGTGAAAGCCGGTTGTTACCCGAGTAATGAGGACCTTCCCCTTGCCATCATGAGAGAAAGAATCTCAAGAATGGTAGAAGCTGGGATGATCGTTTATGCTGACCACACTGGCATCATTTCCACTATCTCTAAAGTGGTTATTAATTGGGAGGAGGAGTTTGCTACATTGAACACCAGGAGCGACAAGGGCGACCCTCTCCCTGAAGACATGCCTCCGCTTGAAGATGCATCCGATAATGAAGAGATCATTGTAAGCATGCCTACAACTGACGAAGGGATAGTGATCGAGATACCTTAACCGTATGAGTATAGTGATAATAAGGCAGTCCCTTGGTCCTACAGTCTCGATGTCGACTTGGTTACCAGATCCGGGCGTTCCTACGACCAAGCTAATGCCCAACCTGCAAAACCTGTTACTGATAAAGAAGCCAAGGAGTTCCTAGCCGTGATTAAGGCTAGCGAATACAACATAGTTGAACAATTGCGCAAGCTGCCCGCACAAATCTCTCTGCTTGAGCTACTCCAGATATCTGTCAAGCATCAGAAGGCCTTAATGAAGGTGTTAAGTGAAGTCCACGTGCCAGAAACGATCGATCATGACAAATTAGAGGAATTTGTGGGTTCTATACTCCTCAAGGACCTCATAGCCTTTTCAGATGAAGAGTTCCCTCTAGAAGGGAGGGGGCATACCAAAGCACTTTATATTTCCGTCAAATACAAGGCTTCACATGTAGCCCGGGTACTCATTGACAACGTATCAGCCTTGAACATCTATCCTTTGGCAACTTTACACCGCCTTAAGATAGATCCTTCTAGGATAAATTCTGCAAAAACCTCCGTACGAGCCTTTGACGGAACGAAGAAAGAAGTGATGGGAGAAATCTACCTTGACATCCAGATCGGACCAATTGTGTTCAATGTCCTATTTCAAGTTATGGACATTCCCACTGCGTTCAATTTTCTGTTGGGTCGTCCATGGATTCATACTGCCGGAGCTGTGCCATCCAGTCTACATCAGATGGTGAAGTTCGTCGTGGAGAGAAAGTTAATCACAGTTCACGGTGAAGAAGAGCACCCAATCTACCACGCAACGGCTATCCCCTATGTTGAGCCTGATTGCAAAATAGAATCGAGCTATCAGTCGCTCGAGCTCGTATCAACCATACATGCGTCTAGAGGATCATCACCGCTTATTCCCGAGGTGTCAAATGCTGCAGTCATGGTTGGAAGGGTAATGGTCTCTCATGGCTTTACTCCGGGTGAAGGCCTTGGTAGAAATGGTCAAGGTATCCGTCAACCGGTGGAAGTTTCTCAGAGGCCCCGCATTACTGGGTTGGGATACCTGGGGTCAAGCGAGCCAAATAATGGGGGACGAGGACGTGGACGTGGACGTGGTCGAGGTCGAGGTCGAGGAAATGGACAGGACAGATCGCGATCCGAAGAAGAGCCGAATGGCAAAGAACATGGGTGTGGTAGGTTGCTTCCACACCTCCGCACCACATTCCCAGGCCCTGCAAGAATGATGTATGAAGAGAAAGAGGTAATCGACACTTTGGGGCAACCGAGCGGTAAGTTCGATTATTATGTTAAATACTCGGCGCCCCCGAGCTTCTATGTTGACCTCTGTGACATTGTCCCGGATGGATGGGGAGGTATGGATGATCCAACACCTCTAGTGATAGAAGATCCTGATGATGCAATGGAGGGAATCACTGCCCTGTTCGATGAATTCTTCATTGGAGCTATCGAGGAAGGACCGTTGGAGGAAATGGGCACTGGCCCGCAAGAGTAACACATTTACTTTTTTCGCACACTCTCCTGCGCGGGAATTTTTACTGCTTTTTAGGACTTGCCCCGTCTCGGGAGCTGCTTTTTAGCACTTTTCATTTCTAGGATTTGATTGTTGCAATTTCCATTCCAATAAATGTAATTCATTTGGTGATAATCAATGAAATTACAAGTCATTTTCGTTTTGAGGGCATGTTGAGGTATATCAAACCAGCTCGGTGATGATATCCAACCGACAAAAGAAAATATAATCCAAGGAGAATTCTGAGGCCTGAGCTTCTTCATGCTTCCTCGTGTTAAAACCTTTTTGAAAAGAATCTCAAAATAAATAAAATCATCAAAAGAAATAAAAATACACTGTTTAGCCCTGTTTGTCCTACTGAACCCCCTACTTTATGTTTCAGGGGCAATTTTGTGACACGTAAGGGTATGGGAACGGTCCAATCTGATGAATTATGTGCCACCGAACCTGATTTCGATGACACCAATGAACTCGAAGATTCCTCGGACCTTCGGCGTGATCTAGAGCATCATGAGAGACCTAAAGTCTTAACGGTAGATCAAACTATCACTGTCAACTTGAGTGATTCCGGGGAACCCAAAGAGGTGAAGATAGGGGCAACCCTTCCCGAAAGTGAAGCTAAATGCCTGGTCCAACTGCTGAAGGATTACCGGGATATCTTTGCCTGGTCGTATGTCGATATGCCGGGTTTAGACCCTTCTATCGTGGAGCATAATCTACCTACTAATCCGGACATGCCGCCCAAGAAACAGAAGTTGCGAAGGACCAAGCCTGAACTTTCCAAGAAGATAGAGGAGGAGGTCATGAAGCTCCTGAAAGTGGGATTCATTGAAGTCACCCAATACCCCAATTGGGTGGCTAATATTGTGCCAGTCATGAAGAAGGATGGTCGAGTTCGGGTTTGCATCGACTATCGCGATTTAAACAAGGCTAGCCCTAAAGACGATTTCCCATTGCCACATATAGACGTTTTGGTGGACAGTACTGCTGGGTTCGAGCTATTTTCCTTCATGGATGGTTTTTCAGGTTATAATCAGATAAAAATGAAGGACGATGATAAGGAGAAAACGGCGTTCATCACTCCTTGGGGGACATTCCACTATAAGGTCATGCCTTTCGGCCTTAAAAATGCCGGGGCAACATATCAACGGGCGATGGTGACGCTCTTCCATGATATGATGCATAAGGAGATTGAGGTTTATGTCGATGACATGATCGCCAAGTCTCGACCTGGGAAGAGTCACGTCGATACTTTGAAGAAATTATTTGAGAGGCTCCGTGAGTTTAAGCTCCGTCTCAATCCAGCAAAGTGCGTATTCAGAGCAACCTCGGGTAAATTACTTGGGTTCATAGTAAGCAGTAAAGGCATTGAAATTGACCCCTCCAAAGTGAAGGCTATATGTGAGTTACAACCCCCGTCGACCGTAAAAGAAGTGCGGAGCCTCCTGGGTAGATTGAACTACATAGCCCGTTTTATTTCTCAGCTCTCCGCAACTGCTAAGCCATTCTTCAAACTTCTAAGGAAGAATGCTCAAGTGAAATGGGACGATGATTGTCGAGAAGCATTTAACGAACTAAAGCAATACCTGATGAAACCACCAGTGCTAGTCCCACCAATGCCGGGCCAGCCTTTGATCCTTTACCTCACGATTCATAGTGAGTCTTTAGGTGCGATGCTAGCCCAGAAAAGTCCTGAAGATGGAAAAGAGCGAGCCATTTATTACCTAAGCAAGAAGTTCACCGTCTCGGAGTTGAATTATTCTGAAGCCGAGAAGACTTGCGCTGCGCTAGTATGGGTGCTCCATAGGCTGCGACAATATACACTGCATCACCAGACTTTGCTTGTGACTGAGAACGATCCCATTAAGTATTTACTTGATCAGCCAGCTTTGGTAGGGAAGTTAGCCAAGTGGCAGATTTTAATTTCTGAGTTTGATATCCAGATGAAGCCACAGAAGTCAGTTAAAGGTCGAGTAATTGCTGATGTGTTAGCTGAAAATCCTGGAGTCCCTGATGATGATAGATATTCTCCAGAAGATCGTATTTTGGTAATAAAGGAAGACACATGGACCATGTTTTTCGATGGAGCTGTAAACTTGGCCGGTTCCGACACTGGGGCAGTTTTAATATCCCCAGATGGGCAACATTATCCTGTAGCAGCAAAGTTGGTGTTCCCCTGTACCAACAACATAGCCGAGTACGAAGCTTGCATCCTCGGACTCCAAGCCGCAGTAGAAATGGGGATAACCAAGTTGAAAGTGTTTGGTGATTCTGCTTTGATTATTCTCCAAACTGTGGGAGAGTGGAAGACGAGAGACACCAAACTAGTGCCGTACCATGAATACCTCGAAGAAATCATAGAGGAATTCGAAAATATCTCTTTTGAGTACTTATCGAGGTCTCATAATCAGTTTGCTGATGCGCTAGCTACATTATCATCCATGTTGCAAGTGATTGATGGGTTAGAGGTAGAACCCTTGAAGATTGAAGTCCTGACAAAACCAGCCTACTGTATGGTTGTGACCGGAGAACCTGATGAAAAGCCATGGTATTATGATATCATGAGTTACATCCAGAAACAAGAATTTCCTGAGGGAAGCACCCCGGCCGACAGGAAGTACATAATGAAAATGGCTTCAAAATTCTTTGTTAGTGGTGAGAAGCTGTACAAAAGATCATATGATTCGATCCTATTAAGGTGTGTGGATGCGGCTGAAGCTACCAGAATCATGCAAGAAGTACACGAGGGGATATGTGATCCACACATGAATGGCCACATGTTAGCTAAGAAGATCATGAGGTTGGGTTATTATTGGCTCAGTCTTGAGAGTGACTGCATCCAACATGTTCGAAGATTTCATCGCTGTCAGGTTCATGGGGATAAAATAAATGTTCCCCCGACGGAATTACATCAGCCGTCTGAGCCATGGCCCTTTTCAATGTGGGGCATCGATGTGATTGGCCCAATTAATCCCAAGGCATCGAATGGACACCGATTTATCCTGGTCGCGATTGATTATTTCTCTAAGTGGATTGAGGCGGCATCTTATGCAAACGTCACCGCAAAGAATGTTGTAAAATTCATCAGGCGAGACATAGTTGCTCGTTATGGTGTCCCTGAGGCTATTGTCACTGACAATGGAACAAATTTGAACAACAAGTTCATTGATAAGTTGTTCAACGAGTTCAAAATCCGGCACCTAAATTCATCTCCCTATCGTCCACAGATGAATGGAGCAGTTGAAGCTGCTAACAAGAACATCAAGAAGATCTTGGCCAAAACTGCTGAAAACTATCGTGACTGGCATGAAAGGTTGCCATTTGCACTAATGGCATATCGGACTTCGATTCGAACCTCTGTCGGGGCAACCCCTTTTTCCTTGGTATATGGCATGGAAGCAGTCCTGCCCGTTGAAGTAGAGATCCCCTCCCTGCGAGTTTTATCTCAGGTAGAGTTGTCCGAGGCGGAATGGATGCGACAAAGGCATGAGCAATTGAACCTAATTGATGAGAAGCGATTGAGAGCCATTTGCCACGGTCAAACCTATCAGCAGAGAATAGCTAGATCCTTCAATCAAAAGGTGCGTCCAAGACACTTCGAGGTAAATGATCTAGTCCTAAGGAAGGTACTGCCAGTCTTTCCTGTTCCTGGAGGAAAATTTGCCCCAAACTACATTGGTCCGTATGTGGTTAAAAAGGTGCTTCCTGGAGGTACCCTGATTCTCGCAGAAATGGATGGTCGTGAGTTTTCCACTCCTGTTAATTCTGATGCTGTGAAGATATATTATCCCTGATAAGATTTAACATTTTTGCGGCGAGAGTTTTCAAATGTCCGGTTTATACTCTGAATTGCAAACATTTCATTTATGAATAAATGGTTTCAATCAATTTCAAGTTAAGATGCTTGCATTGGCTTTAATTTCTGCATGGTTATTTGTCAACCTGTATCATTGACCTCAAAGGGAGAATCTATTTAGACAATATGATAACTCATGTGGAATGAATTGAATGTGTCGAATGAGTACATCGGGATGATGAAAAGCAAGCCATATCCTATACACAGTCCTGTGCACTAATCCCCAGTGAGTTGAGTAAAAAATTCCATGTCTGCAAGGCAAAGGGTTATCTCGCAAAAGGTACGGCAACAGAAATGACGAGAGGCGATTCATTTCTCTGTCTCAAACACTACAGGTTATCCATTGTTTCGCCACTTTGAGCCTAAACACTTGGAGAAATTCATTCAAATTACCCCTGTCAAGAACCACCCCACATCGGGATAAACTGGAGGTAAGTCAGCATCATAAGGTGAAAAATGAGTAGAAATTTTCATGCTCTCACTTGCATCAATCTTCAAGTGTTGCTTTTTCAGATGAATTCACGTGAAGTTCAAGTGCCTTAGGATGACGAAGAGCATTTCTTTCTCTATCCTATACACACTTTATCCTTTGTTAAGCCCAATTGAGCCTGCAAATTCATTTCTTAAACCCAGTTGGTGATCATCCCCCACACTGGGGCAAGGCAAAAGTCATCATTGTTCAAGCAGCATATCCGGAGCGCCGATAAAAGACGAAGACCCTGAGAGTCCAAATGTTAGTCATTCGGTCAAAACAAGCCAAAGTGTGACTGGCCAATATATGCATTGTAGACAGTGTAAGTCAAAAAAAAAAAACTAGAGGGCATGAAAAAGCAGTGTGCCTGGTAAAAGCAAGGCCAATGCCCGTGAAAGAAAAAAAAAGAAAAAAAATGGAGAAAAAATGATGACTTTAGATTAGAAAATGTTGAGATGTGTCAAAGTCACAAAAATATCCAGAGTCTTAAGGAATCAAGTGATGAATTCTCGAAGCCAATGGAACATCTACTGAGAAGACAATCTCGGACGGAGAAGAAGACCGGTGACAGTGCCGAGATGATCACCAACTTATTCACCCCAGTTATATACATTTTGAGCCTTATGATCCATTCATTTCTTAACCCATGAGCCTAGCCTATGTTACGTCCTTTACAAAGTCTCTTCAGATTATGGCACTTGAACTAACGTAGGATTTGGATATTTATAAGCTTAACTTGAAGAAGTGCGAGCAAGTTCATTTCTATCTCATTTTGCAGGTTCTTGACTTGTAAACCCGGAGACAATTACAGAGTATTTTCTTTCAATAGCCTCGACTCGAAGAGTCTCTTTTGCTAAGCCATCGACCAAACCCATGTTACGGTCCTAACAAGACCTCTCAGATTGGTAAAGTCGTACTGCTTGCGAGAATACTCAGACCCTTGTCAACATGATGATGGTGAGATGGAGCGATTCTCCATAAATCAGCCTTTTCGATGAGAATGAGAGAAAGCCCTTTTGGACCGAAAGTCCCTCATTCGACATTTTCAAGATATCTACTTGTGAATTTGGATTGTCTTGTCATGATTTTTCCCCAGCGAAGTTTGTAATGCTGATTTGACAAAATCATCGTGCATGAAAATCAGTTGAAATCATAGTGCATGTGTATATGTATTCTTGACAGTGTGCGAATGCGTATTACATGTTACTTAAAATCGTGTCTAACAGGAGACACACCTTCAGAGTTGGAGATGTCACCAGGTAAGTATATCTCTATCCCTAGGATATCTATGACTATCTAGGTATCCCTGACCTGTTCAAGCAAATTGTCAGGTCCCACATTTGATCATTTTTGCGATCTCTAAATGCCTTTGATTGCGTTCAGGTGTCTATTGATCAAACCTTTTCAGGTATTTTTGATGATATCCAGATACTTTGTCAAGGAACTCTTGAACACTTGGGCTAGCCCCTTTTGTTCATCAAATCACAGATTTTCATACAATCTCGAGAAGATTCCCCCGTTACATGACTATGAGCAGGTATAGGCATGGCGGCCAAATCTTTACATATGAGCAGGTATATGTAAAGGTCGGAATATTCTCCCAAATCTCAGGTATTCCCCCGCTACTCACCTATGAGCAGGTATAGGTGAAGCGGCCAAATCTTTGCATATAAGCAGGTATATATAAAGGTCGGAATATTTTCTCAAATCTCAGATGTTCGCCCGCTACTCACCTATGAGCAGGTATAGGTGAAGCGGCCAAATCATTGCATATGAGCAGGTATATGTAGAGGTCGGAATATTCTCTCAACCTCAGATGTTCCCCCGCTACTCGCCTATGAGCAGGTATAGGTGAAGCGGCCAAATCTTTGCATATGAGCAGGTATATGTAAAGGTCGGAATATTTTCTCAAATCTCATATGTTCCCCCGCTACTCACCTATGAGCAGGTATAGGTGAAGCGGCCAAATCTTTGCATATGAGCAGGTATATGTAAAGGTCAGAATATCCTCTTGATGTCAAAAGTTTCCCCCGCAATTCACTTATGAGCAGGTATAAGTGAAGCGACTAAATCTTTGCAAACACCTATAGAGATGTATAGGTAGTTCGTAAAGATCCGAACTGTTCTCGCGAATCCAGATGATGATTGGATACGTTGAGCTTTCTTCGTGTGTTTTGACTTAACTGCAGATCACCGAAGTTCATCAATATATATCAGGCAATACCTATGGGACTGAGCCCATACATTTGCCAAAACAACATACAAGTTAAAGTTGCGCCTCGAATTGCATTATCTTGCTCCTGTCAGGTAAGTAATTCCAGGTATGTTTTCTACTCATGTCAGCATGCATCATTTCTTAATGCATTGTAAAATGGGACTCATAATCCCGACAAAAACAACATTCATTGCACTTTCATGGTTGAAATTTAGGTATCATTTAGTCTTTGAATGCAACCTCTACGAGTTCACCTTCAAAGAGGGGCAGCTGTTGACACCTAAATTTTGACGCATCACTTAGTGTAATTTGCATAGAAAATTAGGGATTAAATTTTAACCCCTAAACAAAAAATATTTAAATTGCATAACATATAGTTTAAATTCATTTTAGATTAATTGCATTTTGCGTCGGACCGACGGTGACGAACGAGCTTAAATTTCATTGAATGAGACTCGGCTCGCTTGGAATGCAAGGGCCGGGAATTACAAGTCAAACGGGCTCGGTTGTTTTATTTTGAGCTTAATTCAGCTCATTATCATTAATTCATTCAGCCCATTTAAATTAAATTAAAATCTAAGCCCAAGCCTAAGCCCATTAGGACTAGAGAGCCCATCTAATTGACCTAGATTAGCGCTATATATACATCATTAGGTCAGGATTTTAGGGGGACGGACAATTTCAGATCAGAATTTTTAGAGTGTGAGAGTGAGAAAGAGAGAGAGAGAAGGAGACCGGCCGGAGCACCCCCCCACACGGCCAGAACCGTGCGACACCGCTGCTATCGCTTCCTGCCGACGCCGCTGCTTCCCGCACGACGCCGTGCCTGTCGCTGCTGCTCCACACCGGTTGCCGCTGCTGCTTGCCGCTCCACACCGCCTGCCGCTGCCGTGCGACGCCGCCGCTGCTGCTTGCCGCTCCACACCGCCTGCAGCTGCCGCTTCCCGCCAATGCCGCGCCTATCGCGGCTGTTTCCCGTGCGACGCCGCCGCTGCTGCTTCCCGCCGACGCCGTGCCTGTCGCTGCTGCCTCCCGCCGACGCCGTTGTTGCCGCGCTTCACGCCGCGTGACGTCGTGCTCCGCCCCGAAGTCGCCGCACCGCCACCGCCGCTGTCCGAACAGCCACGCTGTTGCCCTGCCGTGTCATCGCCGCGAGCCGCCGTTGATCCCGATACCGTGTCGCCGGTCCACCGTTCGCCGCTCATCCCGATCCGCAAGTTCGAATTTGGGAATTATTTGCAAATTAGGTAATTGAACGTTATCTGATATTTTTTAGAATATTTAATTTACTAATTTGTGTGTTTGAATATCGTGTGGAATATTAGATATATTAGGATAATTATCTGATATCTGCAATATTTTTAAAATATTCAAAATTAGGAAACTTTCCTAATTCAGCAATGTATCTGGACAACTATCTGACCTTATCCCTAAGGTACGATACGTGGCGATACAGAAAATCATTATTTTATCCATAATCATTTGGGTACGATAATGACTTTTATCTGCTTTCCAAATTTGAATGATCAACTTTCCGTCAATATCTATAGCCCTATAGATATGACTGATAGTTCGATTTTTGTGCCTAATCCGAGTTTGAAACGAATCTTGTGGATTGCGTGGCTGTTTTAAATGTGGATGCTATATCTGTTTAAATTGTCTTTCCTTTTCAAATAAAAAAGAAAATTCAAAAATATCAGTTAGGATTTGAATTTGAGTTTTGCATGTTTAGGAATCCTAAATACATCTAGATGATAGAGTAATTATTTAATTTAAATTAGGGCTTGAGATAATCTATTTCCTAGTTTAAATTAAGTAATTTTCTAATCTTAATAGATTATTTAGGTTATTTTTTAATTCCGAATTTTCATGAAAACCCAAAAAAAAGAATGAATTGTTTTATGGCAGATTAGGATAGATTGCATTCTTAATTTAAGTAATTTATTATTTCGAATTTTAACAAAAATCTAAAAAATAAGTCATGTTAGGATATGTTGAGTCATCATAGGTTGCATGTTAATTTAGGCATATTTTTATTCCGAATTTCATTAGAAAATACCAAAAATAAATCATTTGCCCGTCATCAGAATTAGGTCACGTCGTCGCATGACATATAGTTTGCATGCTAGGTTGCATTACTTGCATGTCATTTTTGCACGTCATTGCATGTAGACTAGGTTTCATTTAAATAAGCGAAAAGCCAAAAATTGAGTGAATTCCTTGTTAATTAGAAATCATATTAGGTTGTTGATGTGATTTTCTAGCTAACAATGCAGATGCTTACGTTGCTTCGAGGTAAGTAATTCTTCCAACTTGCAATTTATTTAATGCTTTCTTGGGTGTTAAATTGGTGGTTTGCGCACCCGCATGAATACCTCACATGTTAGTGATTAAGTTAAAATGGATCCAGATTACTTGCCAAGACATTTTTGAAAAGAAAAGGTACCGAAAGGGCGTTAGATTAGATCTAGCGTAATCAAGTCCCCGGGCTTAGAATCTCTGGTTCGTAGGAATAAAACATACCTCCCTATGTTTTATTTAGGTTTCTAATCGACCTACCATAAATAGATTAGTGGCGACTCCAAGCATGAAAATATTTGCATGTTAAGAACTTAAACCCTAAGTTGCGAATTGGTAGGGCTTGGGAGGGCTCGAGTTAGGTTTAGTCCTAATAATCTATTAGCCTAAGAGGAAATTTTAGGTCGCGACAGACTCAGGATCGAGTTTGCGGATCGGGATCGAACTCGGACGACGGGCGACACGGCGTCGGCGCGGCGGCTCACGGTGGCGTCCGGCACGGTGATATAGTTCACGAACTTGCTGGATCGTGTGGACTTTCAGTTCGGTGGGGGTGTTCGGTGGCTTGCGTGAGGGGATCGTCGCAGCAAAGTCTCGGAACACGTGAAGAATGAGCACCGGAGGAGTGAAAGAACCTCCACTAATCAAGACTCGTTTACCGCAGGGAGCATCGTCAATGTTGGTGTCCCCACGTTGCAGAACAAGAAGATGAATCTTAGACAATGTCTTGTTTGCTCTTCACTTGCTTTACTCAACCTCCACTTCCTGTTTGCTCTTCAAGACTTCACCGCCACATTGCTTCTTTTGTATATTCTCATTGTCTTTAGAGAGTCTCTGTGCAACTCTCCTCCTTCTCTCCAATTTGTAGACATGAATTCTACGTGAGACTTTCGTGGACTGACGTTGGAGGGGTCAACGTGGGCATGGCAGTGTTGACTTCGGGGCAGAAGTGATTCATGGCCAGAAGTATGGCTATGAGCAGGGGCAAGCGGCGGCGGTTGACGCAGCAGACGGCGATGATGCGACGTCGGGCATGCGGCGGCGCGGGGAACAGAATCACGAGGCAGCAGCGACGCGGTGAGATGGTGTGGGGGGGCTCCGGGCGGCAACGTGCGGCCGCGCGGGGAGCGGCGTTCTCTCTCTCTTCTTTTTTTTCTTCTCTCACTTTTTCTCTCTGAAAATTCTGATCTGAAAAACTGTGTCCGAAATTGTGTCCCCCCTCAAAATCCTGACCTAATGATGTATATATAACACTAATCTAGATCAATTAGATGGGCTCTCTAGTCCTAATGGGCTTAGGCTTGGGCTTAGATTTTAATTTAATTTAAATTGGCTGAATTAAGCTCAAATTAAAACAATCGAGCCCGTTTGACTTGTAATTCCCGGCCCTAGCATTCCAAGCGAGCCGAGTTCCATTCGATGAAATTTAAGCTCGTTCGTCACCGCCAATCCGATGCAAAATGCAATTAATCTAAAAATGAATTTAAACTATATGTTATGCAACCTAAATATTTTTGTTTAGGGGTTAAAAATTTAATCCCTAATTTTCTATACAAATTACGATTAAATGGTCGCTAAAATTTAGGTGTCAACAATATGTACTCTTATCTGATAAAAATGCTGATACTCACGTCATTTCCATTTTAGACATGAAAAGCTCAATAGGACTAGATGCAAATAGCAATCGCCACCATAACGAGTTTGCCCAAAAATGTAATACAATGTAGTTAGCATCGTTTTTATCGATCGTAGACAACTACCGGAAGGGTTCATCAGCTGCTCCATCTCTCTCGCACCTTCAAAAAATAACGCAACCAAAGGAGCGCGTTTTGTAGCCAAATCAGGAAGCAATTCCGCAAGCAACCTCGCCATCCATGAAAGTAACAATCGCCAAATATTTATTTCATTCTACTAGTTTAATTTACGTAGCCAAATCAGGTACAACTTATTTCATTCGACTTGTTTAATTTAGTGCATTAAAAGAATTACAATCAGCAAATAAATTCACTTTGTTTGAGAAATATAGAAAATTTTAGTAAGTTATAGCTAATTGAGAAAAAAAACTAGTGGATTTCTATCTTTTAATTGTGAGGAAATTAAAAATCAAATAACTCCGATTACTTTAATCTTACAAAAACATTACATTTTTTTTATCTTAAACTTGCAATAGACTCTCCGTAAGAAAAAGGAACTAAAATTTCAACTTATTTAAACAAACTGCATTTTTCATTAAAAAAATGGTTGCTTTACAAAACCTTAACTTGTGAGCAGGGGGAAAAAAATAAAATAAAAAAATAACAATGAAAACCCGAAAAACCGAACCGAGCCGAGCCAAGCTAAACCGAACCGAACCGAACCGAGTTTTCAATTCGAGTCATATTCGGTTCAGATCGCATTTCAGTTCAGAACAACCACACACCCTATAACGGTTGGGTCCAGTTCGGATATCCTAAAAAACTGAACCGAACCGTTGATACCTCTAGTTATGACTTATGACTATGATGAGTTTCCACTTCCACAAAGAGTTTGAGAGACTTTCATTCACACACAAAAGCATAATTTCAAAGAATCTTTCAAGAATAATAATAATCGCACTGAGCATTTGACCCTTGAAATTTCATTTGCTCGTTTTGTTTGTTTAGGAGTATCAAATGTTCTTTTCTTTTAGTTTTTTTGTTTTGTTTTTTGGGTTAGTTTAGATAACAATTCAAATGTTGAAAAAGAAAATTTGAAGGAGGAGACTTGAAACATGGTGGCACATTGGGGAAAAGTACCAAAAAAATCCTAAACCTATTGTATTTGTATCAATTTAGTCTTAAACCTTTTTACATTGGTACAAATTTAGTCCATCCGATCAATTTAGGCCGAAAATCACTGACGTGAATGCTGGCCATCCTACATGGCATGGCCGTCCTACGTAGAACAGTTGGCATTGACGTGGATAATTTTTAATAATTTTAAAAAAAATTAATTTTTTTGTCCCTTTTTTTTTTCCTTTTTTCCTTTTTTTTTACTTCCTTCTCCTTTGCCATGGCAAAGCACCAGCCACAGGCGAGGGTCACCCTCACCTAGGCCGCGAGCCATGAGGGTGGCCATCGCCAAATCTAACGAGGGCTGCGATGCCCTCGTCGGCCCTCGCCTGTGGCCAATTGCCGACCATGGCCGAGCACTGGTCACAAGCCCAAGGAAAGAGATGGAAGGAAAAAAGAAAGCAAAAAAAAGGAAAAATTATTAAAAAATTTTGCGTCAACGCCAACCGTTCGTCGACTATGCCATATAGAACGGCCGGTGTCCATGTCAACGATTTTTTTGCCTAAATTGGCCGGATGGACTAAATTAGTATTAATATGAAAAGGTTTAGGACTAAATTGATCTAATTGAAAGATTTAGAACTGAATTGGTATAAATATAATATGTTTAAGACTTTTTTGGTACTTTTCCCTGGCGCATTGCATTATCCCTGTAGTGTTTTGCAGATGGCATGAAGGAGCAATTCAAAATACTAGCGAGGGACTACACGATTGATTTGATTTTGGAAGCAGGATAACAATTAGGACCCCGGGCATAGTAAAGCAACCACATAGATTTTCGGCTTATGAGGTTGGGAAACGTACTTTGATCAAGCGCCCTAGCATTTTATTAAATATTCCTTTAAAAGACACTCGCCTTCGGGTGATTGCCACAACCTCTCGGAACATGTTTTTGGCATAAGGAAAGATTCCCTCGACTCTTGAGTTCATTTCTTTCTTGTAAAGATATATCGCTGTGGATAGACACGTTGAGGAGTCGCAAGTCATCCCCCTTAAACAAAAGGAAGTCTGAGAAATGTTGATGATAAGTTTCGAGAAGATAGATTCCAAGGAACAATAAGTATTTCTCGATTGTGTTATTTGGCTTTCGCTGGGTGGATAATGATATCTAATTGTAAGAGACAAACCCTTTTTGTGTCTTGAATGTGTAAAAACTATGGAAGATTATCCAAACAATATTAAATTTTGTCAATTCAGTTCTAGGTTTTTGAATTTGGTCAACGTAATTTTAGAACTTTTGAAAGAAAATTTCAATATAGTCCATCCGGCCTATTTATGCAGGAAAATTCTGACATGAAGATCTAATCAGCGTCGGCTATCTTACGACGTTTTGCTTATTTTTATCATTTTTCTTTCTCTTTTCTTTTTACTATTCATCTTCTTCTCCCTGCATATCATCTTCAACCGTTTTAGAGTGGAAACAACTTTTTCCGCCACTAAGCCCTTGGCCAAACCTTGCATATTTGGCCGGAACAAAGAAGACTGAAAAGCACGGGAGAAGGAGAGAGAACCACGATTCGCAGTAGCACACAAAACTCAGTCTAGGTTGCCTGGGACTATGTAAGTTGTAATTGTGAATAATCACCGGAGATTCGCCACGGCACCCGAGCCGGTGGCAATCTTCAGCAAGAAGCTCCGGTGAGGGCTCCAATCGCACTCGATTTCTCAAATCTAGATAAGACAAGAGCATTTAAGCAAATTTAATCATTTTATTTCTCTCTATATCATTTCCCTTTAATGTACATCCAAACAACGAGATTTGATGCAGATCCACGCTCGCAAGGCAAGACCTTATTGAGCGTTAGAGGCGCGATAACAATATTGATTTGATGGAAGAAATTTTTTGAAGGTGAAACGATCTCAATTCGCGCCTTTTTATTGCTTCAAATAGAGTGCATGCTCGTATGGACATTGAGAGAATTGATTCGCCTTGAAATATGCATCAATTCTGAAATTCCATGCTTTCAGTGCTTGTTTAAGCCCATATAAAGCTTTCTTCAACCTCAGCACTTTGTCTTCATAACCTTTCGCAACAAACTCCTCGGGTTGTTCAACATAAATTTCTTTTTCAAGGATGCCATTCAAGAATGCTGATTTGACATCCATCTGATAAATCCGCCAATTATTTTGAGCAGCAATGGAAATAATCAATCTAATTATTTCTATGCGGATGACAGGGGCAAAAACTTCATCATAGTCGATTCCGACTTTTTGCTTGTACCCCTTCGCGACTAATCTAACTTTGTACCTTGTCACTTCACCTTTCTCATTCTTTTTGGCCTTGTACACTCATTTAACACCAATTGATTTCTTGTCCTTCGGAAGATTAGCAAGCTCCCATGTTTGATTTTTCTCAATGGCTTCAATTTCTTCGGTCATGGCTTTCCTCCACTTTTCTTCTTTGGCCGCATCATCATAAGCAAGTGGTTCATAATCTGCAAGAAGACAAATAAGATGAAGCTCTTCAGTAGCTTCGTAAATTTCAAACAATCTTCTCGATCTTGGCACTAGCAATTCATCGACACTATTTGAAGAGGATGGTGTTGATGAACTTGAAGAAAATGTTGCAGAAGAAGGTGAAGGTTGATGCTTCAACTCCGTTTGATCGGAATCACTACGAACATTCGCTTCTTCTTTTAGATTTTCTTCCCACATTCCATCTTCATCGAACTTGACATCTCTACTTACATACACTTTCAAAGTTTTAGGGTCAAATAATCGATAGGCTTTGGATGTTGAGTCATACCCGATAAAGATGAGCTTTTTGCTCTTGTCTTCAAGTTTCAATCTTTTTTTATTCGGGACATGAGCATAGGCAATGCTCCCAAAAATTCTCAAGTGCGAAACACTTGGTGTTCTCCCGGTCCATGCCTCTTGTGGAGTTACGCCTTCAAGTCCATATGTGGGACATCTATTTTGAAGATAGATGGCACATAAAACAGCTTCTGCCCAAAGTTCCTTGGATAAATTTTTGCTCTTCAACATGCTTCGAACCATATCAAGAATGGTTCTATTTTTCCGTTCAGCCACACCGTTTTGTTGAGGAGAATACGGGGCTGTCAAGAAATGCCGAATACCATGATTTTCACAGAATTTGTTGAATATGGCTGAGGTGAATTCTCCACCACGATCGGTCTTCAAAGCCTTGATAAAATAGCCGCTTTCCTTTTCAGTCAGGTTCTTGAATTATTTGAAAGTATCAAACACTTCTGTCTTTTCTTCAAAATATACATCCAAGTTTTTCGAGTAAAATCATCAATAAAAGTAACAAAATATCGATGATTACCATATAAGTGAGGATTGATCGGGCCACACAAATCAGAATAAATCAACTCAAGCGGCTTCTTCGCTCGATAAGTTACCTCCTTCGGAAAGCTAGTTCTAGAATGCTTGCTGATAATACACCCTTCACATAATTGATCGGGATGATCAATATGTGGTAAGCCATAAATCATCTTCTTGCGAGAAAGCAAATTGAGTCCGCCAAAATTGAGATAGCCGAACCTCAAATGCCACAACCATGAAGGATCATCTATACACGCCTTTAGACATCGAGACATCTCACTATTTATATTAAGAATAAACATCCTGTTCTTCGACATCTTCACATTTGCAATCAGTTTATTATTTCGATCTCTCAACACAAGATTAAGATCTCTCATATAAACAGTATAACCTTTCTCCAGAAGTTGTCCCAAGCTCAAGATATTGCTTAACATTTTTGGAACATAATAAACATTGGTAATAAACTGACGTGCACCATTCTTTAAGCGAATCAAAATTGTACCTTTCCCTTCAACAAGAATTTTAGAGTTATCACCGAATGAGACATTCCCTTTAATTGTCTCATCTAACTCGGCAAACATCTCATTTCTCCCGCACATGTGATTGCTTGCGCCGGTATCCAAATACCATGTATTGCTTTGACCTTCTTCATATTATTTGAATCAAACTTGATCAGCATCATTCACCAAGTTCGCCTTTTCGTCTGCTCTGCTACTTTCTTTGTTCCGGTAGTTAGAAGCATAATGGCCAAGTTTATTACAATGATAACATCTGATTTTAGATTTATCATACCATTGGCTTGTCGAGTTCTTTCCTCTTTCACGAACACCTTTTTGGTACTGGTATCCTTTATCACTTCGAGCAGGATCTCCTCTGCTTCGTCCGCGACCTCTTCCTCGAAAGTGACCTCGGCCACGATCTCGATCACGATCTTGATTTGTCCTGCAATTTTGTACGGGATCTCTTCTTTACTCCTTCTCATCTCGTATGATCATCTGCGTTTGGAGAACTTCCTCCATCGGTTCAATCTTTTTCTTTCTCAATCTTTCTTCATGGGCTTGTAATAAACCCATAAGTTCATAGACCGTCATGGCATCCAAGTCTTTGGATTCTTCGATTGCAACCGCAATATGATCATACTTCTTGTCTAAGGACCGAAGTATTTTCTCAAGAACACAAACATCGGAAACGTCTTCTCCATTTCTTTTCATCTGATTAACAATTGCCAAAATTCTTGTGAAATAATCAGTAATCGATTCAAATTCTTTCATATGAATTACCTCGAATTCGCCTCTCAAGGTTTGAAGGCAAATCTTCTGAACTTTTTGAACTCCTTGACGTGTGTTTTGAAGAATCTCTCATGCCTCTTTAGCGGTAGTGGCGTTTGAAACTTTTTCGAACATGGAATCATCTAACGCTTGATAGATGATCGACAGGGCATATTGATCTTTCGTTCGAGCCTTCTCCAAGGCATTCCTCTAGTTCTGATTCAACGTGGTTTCATCCTCTAGCTCATCATAGCTAGTGTTAATAAGTTCCCACACACCATAGGTGCCGAGTAGAGCTTTCATTCTAACAGCCCACTTACCATAATTTTCTTTGGTAAGACGAGGGTATTGAAGGGTTCGGAATAGTAGGTTTTTGGAAAGTACCATTTTTGAGGTTTGAATGCCAGGTCATTTGTCCTTTTGTCTAGAAGGTTTTAGTATGGTGTGCACATGTATATATGGTTTGTAAAATTGTGAATATTATAGTATAAGTGTGAATGAGAAAGAAGATGTATTTTCTCCCTGATTGATTTCCCAGTTTCAAATTGTCCGGGTAATTGTGGTTTCCGCTGACGATTTAAATCTCTGATGGTTAATTGAAGTCGGCGATAACCCTGGGACATCGTATTAATCGACTAGCGGAGGGTGTCGTGCCTTCGATGGGGTTCGGGGCGTGACAGATAATAGGAAAAATGGTTGAGAAATGCTTGATTGATTGGGGGATTCAAAGCAATTTTTTTTATCATCATGGATAATGGGAGTTCAAATGACTTAGGAATTCAATATTTGAAAAAGGGACTTATCTCACGGAACTCTCCATATGAGGTGTTGTGCTAATATATTGAGTTTGATTTTGAGAGACGTGTTGAAAGACATAGATGATTCCATTGTTAGAATACATTCGATTGTGCGTTATGTGAGGTCTTCTCTTGCAAGGTTGAAAGGGTTTAAGAGTTGTATCGAGCAAGAGAATATTGAGTCCAGGTGTCTTTTCTGTTTCGATGTCGAGACTTGTTGGAACTCAACATACATGATGTTGGAAGCAGCTTTCAAGTTTCAAAAGCTTTTAGCTTATTGGAATTGCAAGATCTCAAATTTGTTGCAAAGCTTTCTAAGGTGAAAGAGTTGCCCACTAGTAATGATTGGGGGTATGCCTGTCACTTTTCTCGTTTCCTGAAGTTGTTCTTTGATATGACTTTAAAAGCTTCAGATTCTTCTTATGTTATTAGTAATGATATGGCGAAAGATTTGTATGGGATTAATGGAATAATTGATGAATATTGTGAGAATGAGGACCAAAGTTTGCAGGAAATGGCTAATAGAATGAAGACCAAATTCAGTAAGTATTTTGGCAATGTGAACAACATCAATCTTACTTTATTCATTCCTTTCATACTTGACCCGCAACACAAGTGGGAATATATGAAGTGGATGATTAATGATGTTTATGAAAGCAAGTAGGCAAAAACTTTATGAGATAAAGTAAAAATATCTCTGACATCATTATTCAAGCAATACTGCACTGGTGTATGCCCCTAAAGCAACTTGAGATTAAAGGGTACAAAGATAGTAAGCGTGTCAAAGTCTCCTATGGTTGGTGCTGATTTTATGATTACAAAGATCTTGGTCAAATGCGGACAATAATATTTGGAAGAAAAATTTGAATTGAAAAAGTATTTGGAGAAAGGATGTGAACGTTATAACCCTAATTTTGATATCTTAAGTAGGTGAAAATAAAATTCTTCAAGATATCATATCATTTTTTCCATTTCTCAAGATATTATGGTCGTGCCCGTTTCGAATGTAGCATAGAGGCGACATTTAGCACGGGAGGTTGTGTACTAGACGTGTTTCGTAGCTTCTTGACCCCAAGTATTGTGGAGGCTCTTATAAAGATTAATAAACAAAAAACAAAAAAATAAAGATTAATAAGACGACCTTACGAAATAAAATAAAAAATAAAGGGATTAGTGCTAATTAAACCGTAGCCGTGCAAGCGTGCGAAGTGCTAAGTGTGCCTAATAATCATGCACTCGCACGCGGATATTGTGTGGACTAGCACACACCCTATTGTCTTCACTTTAAGGAGCAAGAGATTAAATGAGTTCGGAGACTCGGTTGCACTAGTTGAATAACTAATACCTTTTCGGTACCTTTTTATCCTGTTCATTTCTGAAAATATTTGTCAGGCAATTTGGATTGATTTTAGGACTTTTCTCCTAACATGTGAGGTGATCAAACGAGTGCATAATCATAAACGATTAGAAATCAAAATAAATATGCAGCCTAATGTTCTAGCCCTAACTAAAACAGATAACATTCAAACACAACAGTTCATGCAATTATAGTCTAATTAAAAACAAACATAATGGTAATAATAAAACATTAGTAAGAAAACATACAAAGTACTACCGCATAACCCCATAGACTTGTCTAATTTAAGCATGACAATTTATGCAATTATAACAACATACATAATAATAATAAAATAAATTAAAATACTTAGATATATCACATAATTTAGAGAAGAAAAAAAACTTTCAATTTTTAAAAAAAAATAAGAAGTAAATAGGAAAAAGAAAAAAATTTAAAAATAATATAATATAATATTAAAACCGAATCGGGTCAGTGGATCCTAGTTAGTCGGATCCGACTCGGGTCAACAGACCCGACCCATAGCATTGACATGGGTCGGATCTCCGAATCCAATCCGAGTCAGGGGTGACTCGAGTCATTGACCCGGGTATGGACCAGATCAGACCCGATCCAGTGAATAAAGACAAAATAGGGCCAGTTCGACCAAGTTAAACTGGCCCTATTGGGCGAGCTAATCGATTCGACTGGGCTGCTGGCCGATTCAGGCCAAAATCCGAGCCTTTAAGCTTAGGAGGCCATCGACCGAGCAAAAATCAAGCGATTTGTCGGCTGTTTTGCCCGGCCTTTAGCCTCAGTCTCATCAGCTCTCGAGGCTGAAGAGACTGGAGGCGACGGGTCGGATGCTTGGCAGGGGTAGTTGCCAGCTGAGCTCCGACCGAGGCTCGTTTGAGCCTAAACATCGGTCGGAGCTTGGCCGGCGGACCTAGGTCATACTTTGACCTCACCAGGCCTCTAGTGGCCATCCCGGAGCTTTCCCAGGGTCAACCAACTCTCCGACCAGCCTCGGCACTACCGACCGAAGCTCAAACAAAACAGGCCCTTATTGGGCATTTCATCGAACAATTGGAGTGCATTGAAAAAACCAGGAGTCTCCGACCTCTCTCGGGGCTCCGGCCAACTCCAGTGACCTGGCTTACCTTCGGCGACGACATATGAACGGTGGGGGATGATGGAATGGACCGGGATTCGCGCGAAACGGCCAGCGCAAGTCCCGGCCAAACCGCGTAAAAAAAATAGAGCAAAACAGGGCAGTTGGGATCTGGGGGAAGCTTACCGGTCGACGACGCGTCTGGGGGGTTTCCGGCTAGTCAGGGGCTTACAGCGACGCTGCTGGTTCTCCTTCCTGCTCCGGCGTGACCTTGGTACACTCTAAACTCACTCTTTCTCTTTTCCCTCTCTGTCTCTCCCTGTTCTCCGTCTCTATTTTTTCTCTAATGGCCGACCCGGCCTCTCTCTCTCTCTCTCTCTCTCTCTCTCTCTCTCTCTCTCTCTCTCTCTCTCTCTCTCCGGTTTATATAGTCGACAATGACGGGGCCCCCTGCTCCATTATACATGCTGACGACGGCCTGCACCGACCTATTCTGTCTCGTGACTTTCACGGCCGTTTAGGCCTGTGCAAGGGAGCCGATTCTGTGAGGAAGAACAAAGGAAGAAGGAGGAGAGATGGCTGGGTTTTCGGGAAGGATAGGACTGGCCTTAATGGCCAGTCTCATTGGCGTGCTTCCTTAGCGAACTTTTGATTTGATGGAGACGGCGAGAGGCTGCTCCGCCATTCATCGCTCTATGGCCAGATGTAGGGGGCGAACAGGGGAAAGAAAGAGACAGGTCGGCATGGGGGAAGAGAGGAAGAGAAGGGAGCTGGGCCAGGCCAGGCCCAGCCCGCGCAGGGAAAAAGAAAAAAAGAAAGACGGGCTGGGCCCGCACGGGGGAGAAAAAAAGAAAAAACGAAAAGGGCCGGGTGGACCCAGCCCCGACCCGGCCTAACTCGAAATTTTTTTTTAATTTTGAAATTTTTTTTAAATGTTCTAATAAATCCTATTAATACAAATGTGCCTAATTTCTATATGCAATGAATTTAAATAGAAATAATTTTTTTATTTTAGGAATTAAAGAAAATTAACTCCTAAATTTTGTGCAGTTAATTTTGGGCAAATTAAAATAGGTGTCAATAACTGCCCCTCTTTGAAGGTGAGCTCACAGAGGTTACGTTACAAAGATAAAATGACACCTAAATTTGGCCCATGCACGCTCAATGAATGTTGTTTTTGGCGAGACCGTGAGTCTCATTTTTATGATGTGATAAGATGATGCTTGCTAAAGCAAATAAAAATATACCCAGGGCTACTTACCTTGCCGAAGGATAAAGTAATTCCAGATAGTTGGTATCATGTATTGAGGACTCGAACCTATCTTCGATCGCCTCGATTGAATTTCATTCGTCTAAGACTCGAACCTATCTTTGATCGCCTTGACGAGGGAAATTGTTTGTCTAGGATCTGAACCTCTCTTCGGTCGCCTCGACTGAATTTCATTTGTCAAGGACCTGAACCTTTCTTCGGTCGCCTTGACTGGGGAAATCGCTTGCCTAGGACCCGAACTTATCTTCGATTGCCTCGAGTGGGGAAATCGCTTGCCTAATACCCAAACTTATCTTCGGTCGCCTTGACTGGATTTCGTTTGTCTAGGACCCGAACCTTTCTTCGGTCGCCTTAACTAGATTTTGCTTTACCATAGTACCTGTATCTTATAAGGGGTACCTGAAAAGACTTGATGTGAACAGAGGGGCTTAATCTTATGCTCAGAAGGGATACCATAACAATTGTAGGTACATGGTGAACAGAGGGATCAGTCCAATGTTCAGTTAGTGAACAGAGGGGTCAGTCCAATGTTCAAAGGGTACCATAGCAATCGTAGGTATATAGTGAACAGAGGGGTTGATCCAATGTTCAAAGGGTACCATAACAATCATAGGTACATAGATTTTTGGAACCGGGCATGGGTAGAATATACTTACATGGGCACATTCCTGCCTCTTAAGGGCATGTCTCATGTCAGACAAGTTTTTTTGTGCAAAGATATACGCATTCATCGGAGAAATAGACAACTAAGGCTATTCTAGAATATCGTATGAAATATCTTGACCGCAAGTCAAGATGCTTTTCTTTTTTAAAGAAACACCTGGTTTACCTTCTGGATAGTTTGAAAAGAATTCTGATGAAATACCTAGGGTTTCTTACCTGGAGGTTTTATGCATCATCTGCTAAATACCCAATTTTTTTCGGGACATCTCTCTTGGGATGATAATGAGGGCTTTTCCAGCGCTCGAATTTTCGTATCTTATCACTGGGGGTTAAAACTCTGAGCTACAAAAGCATGTTGTGTCAATTCCACTCGGGGAATAGAAGAAATTTTTTGTGACATCTTTGGAGACGCTCCAAGGGTCATATATTCTTTGAGTCTTTGAGGACATTTTACCTGTCAAAGACTATTAACGCAAACATGCATGCATTCATCAAGGATAGACAAGCTAGACTATTCCAGAATGTGTATTTGAAAGTTCATGCAAGATAATTTTGTCATGTTTGCATCACCAAACATCCATCGAGGGTAATTATCAGGCAATACAATTTTTGCTTGGAAGGTGGACTTCTCGAGATGCTGAACGAGGGACCTTTAGTCATAAAGGACTTTCCATTCACTCTCATTGAAAAGGGTTATTTGTTCCGTCCATTAAGGCGGGAACCTCGAAAATACTCAATTTGACTGTTATCACATCAATAAGGGTCTAAGTTTTCTCTCGAAAGGTACGACGCTGTCAATCTGAGAGGTCTTCTTCAGGGTCATAATGTAGGCTTGGTCAATGTCTTAATAAAGGAGACTAACCGAGTCAAGCCCATGAAAGAAAATATTCTGCAATTATCTCCAGGTTTACAAGTCAAGAACGCTGTAAAACGAGATAGAAGTAATCTTGCTCGCACTTCCTCGAGCGTTATTTATAAACATTTGAAATTCCACGTTAATTCAAGTGCCCTAGTCAAAAGAGACTTCATGAGGGATGTAACGTAGGCTCGGTTCACAAGTTGGGGAACGAAATGATCGTTGGGCTAAAAAATGTGTGTAAGGGTGAGAATTGGTGATTATCTTGGCATTGTCACCAATCTTCTTCTCCACCGTCAGAATCCTCTTGGAAAACTTCCTGGGCAATCCCGTGTTTTGGCTTCTCGGACAGCTTTTTCTGGAGGAGCTTCTGCGTCAAGCATCTTCCTGGATACCATTTGATCTTTATCCTAATTGCTTTCTCCAAAATAGGTTCGTCTTCATCTATCATGTGATAGATCTTTGTCAAGACAGAGTTCTTAAAGTAGAGGTTTGTATCAAAGAAGAACTCAAGTTTAAATCCTTTGGGGTCATCTATTCTACACCGCTTAATATCTTTGAGGTATTTGAGAGCTCCTTCATCACGTTCAGAGATCTCCTCAGCTAAAACTTCATTGTTTTTCATAGTAATTATCCAGAAATTAGGGACTCCTTTCTCTTTATCTTTTTCATAATTTTTCTTCTTCTCTTTTTTCTTTTTTCTTGTTTTTTATTGATGGGCATTGACCTTGCTTTTACCAGGCATGCTACTTTTTTTATGCCTCTAGTCTTCAATGATTTCATAATTTTTTGCTGATCTTTTGGTGTTGTCAGGACTAGCCTAAACGAATTTGAACAGAACAATATTATTAGGTTCTTGGAGTCTTCATCTTTATTCGGTACTTTGGACCATAATGTTCAAACTGTAGTGACTTTTGCCTTGCCTCAGTGTGGGGGATGATCACCAACTAGGTTCGTACGAAATGAAATTGCCGGCTCAATTGTGTTAGCAAGGGATATAAGTGTATAGGATAGAAGAGGAACTGCTCTTTGTCACCCTATGGCACTTAAATTATCGTGATAATTCATTTGTAATAATAATACTCAAAAATTAATGCGAGTGAGAGCAAGAAAATTTCTATTAATCTTTTTCACCTTGTGCGAGCTGTTGTGGCTGATGATCATAGAAAATTTTAGATATTACAAACTCCTCATCTTTCTTATCTTGTTCAGTTCCTAGGTGAGAACATCGCTATTATCAATGATATGTTGACATTTTGGACAGGCTCTAGTTAGTTTGTTGCTCTTCTCTTGACAAAGCTCTCTTAGCCTCGACCGTTCGACCGTCGATGGTGTGCTTATCTTGGAGGACCCTGTCGAGGATCGCCAAATCTGTGAAGACGACGAGACCGAAGCCACGGGGGCGGTGATCAAAAGGGAGGGACGCTCTTCTTGCTCCCTCTGAATTTGAATCCTTCCTGTGATGCCGATTTACGTCAAGCTGCCACAATGTGAGGTGGTTCTTGACAGAGGTGATTTAAAAGGAACTTTCGAGTGTATGGACTCAAAAATGGTCAAGCAAAGGATCAATGGTAGTGTATGGGACAGAGAAATGAACTGCCTCTCGTCATTTTGACTATCGTATCTTATGCGAGAAATCCTTTTACTTTGCAAAAATTGAACCTTTTCGCTCATCTTACTAGGTTTGGTACGTGAGAATGTGTGTAGACTAAGGATTGCCTCTCATCATCCTGACACATCTCGTTCAATATATCGGAGCAGTTCGACACCATTTGTCAAATTGTCAAAATTTTCATAGAGAATTGGTGAATTAAACAAGTAAAATTACCTTACAAAATTCTTCCAAAAGACATGCAATGCACTTGGAGGAAGGTTAAGCATTCATTTGCTTTAACATGTTTCCTCTTTCTTTGTTTCTTTGTACTCTTATGAGAAAATTTTTTAGGGAAAGAGATACTTACCTATGTTGCAATAGTAAGGTAAACCTACAAGGTAATAAGAAAGACCGTGTTAATGAACGGCTCTTTGAGGGACAGGAATTAGGAACGATACAACATTACCCTTCGTGATTCCTTTCATTTGAGATTAAATTGACAATTCCTTGAGTTTTCTCAGATATTGACAATTTCTATTGACAATAGCATGAGCTTATGTTAGGAATAAAATGATAAAGGGTAAACTGAGAACGATACAAAACTACCCCTTGTGTCTCCCTTTGGTCTTCAAAGTTAGTAGGGTCTTTTCTCCTCTCATGGTTGGTCTCGAAGCTCAAATGAAATCCTCTATAATTAAGAGTGCTTCCAAATAGATAGTCCTATTATCAGCGCATGCTGTGTTAATGTGGTCCCGGCATGTTAAGGTATTTCTCGTAAATCTTCTGATTCCTGACCGCACAGGACATGTGCAATTGCTTGCATAGGGATCTTCACAGCAAAGCTAAATTCTGCTTTAAAGGTCTTTGACGGATATGGGCGTGACTACCATCGAGACTTCCATGGTTGTCAGGATCGGCCTTGATGCCATTTTGTCATGTGTGAAATCCATTTTGGTTAGAGTTGCCATCAGGAGTGTCCTTATCAATAACTTTTCTGCCAATTCTCTTGTTATCAATAGGAACATAGAGATTATTTCAATGATAGTACTTCTTTATAGCATCAGAGTTGACTCGGTTGGAGAATTGGCATCCATCCATCTCAGTTAGAATCAGAGCTCCTCCAGGGAGTGCCTTTTTCACGACATAGGGACCCTTGTAGTTTGGAGCGACTTTACCTCCAAGCTCAGGGAGTAGTGATAGCACCTTTCTCAGGACAAGATCGCCTACTTCAAAGTGTCTTGAGTGCACCTTTCGGTTGAATGATTTGGCTACCCTCTGTTGATATTATTGCCCATGACAAAGAGCCTTTAGCTGCTTTTCATTAATCATATTCAGCTGCTCAAGTCTTTGCTGCTTCCATTCTACATCAGATAGTTTCACTTAAGATAATACCCGTAGTGAAGGGATTTCTACCTCAACAGGCAGGACTGCTTCCATACTATACACTAAGGAAAAAGGGGTTGCCCCAGTAGATGTCCGAATTGATGTTCGGTATGTCATTAATACAAAAGGCAATCTTTCATGCCAATTTCGATAGTTTTCAGCAGTTTTGGCTAAGATCTTCTTGATGTTTTCATTGGTAACCACAATAGCTCCGTTCATTTGGGGACAGTAAGGAGACGAATTCAAATGACGGATTTTGAATTCGCTGAATAAATCATCAACAAACTTGTTGTTCAAATTTGTCCCGTTATCTGTAACGATGGCTTCAGGGACACCATAACGGGCGATTATATCTTGCTTGATGAATTTCATCACATTTCGAGTAGTGACATTGGTATATGACGTGGCCTCAATCCACTTGGAAAAATAATCAATTGCGACCAAGATGAAGCGATGTCCATTTGATGCTTTTGGATTAATTTGGCCAATCACATCGATGCCCCACATTAAAAATGGCCATGACTCAGACAACTAGTGTAATTCAGTTGTTGGGGCATTTATCTTGTTTTCATGGATCTGACAACAGTAACAATTTTGAACGTGTAGGATGCAATCACTTTCTAAGGAAAGTCAGTAATAACATAATCTTGTTATTTTCCTAACCAACATGTGTCCATTCATGTGTGGACCACATAGGCCTTCATGCAATTCCTGCATAATTCGCGTTGCTTCGATCGCATCCACGCATCTTAGCAAAATAGAATCATACGACCTCTTGTATAAGTTCTCACCATTGACGAAGAACTTCGTCGCCATCTTCATTATGTACCTTCTGTCTATAGAGCTAATCCCTTCAGGGAATTACTGCTCCTTGACACAGTTCATGATATTGTAATACCATGGTTTACCATTGGGTTCCTCAGTCACGGTCATGCAATGGGCCGGTCTGGTCAGGACTTCAATCTTTAGAGGTTCTATTTCCAAACCATTGGTAACCTGTAACATGGATGATAATGTAGCCAATGTATTGGCGAATTGGTTATGAGATCTAGATAGGTAGTCAAACGAGATCTCATTGAATTCTGTTACCAATTCTTCCAGATAGTCATGATAGGGTACAGTTTAGTATCCCTAGTCTTCCACTAGGCCAATAGGGCTCCTAACGATTCACTATGAATCGTTAAATAGAGAGTTAAAGGATATCTTGGGGCTGGTGGAACTAGTAGCGGGGGACTCATCAAATACTGCTTCAGCTTTTCAAATGCTTCCCGATAATCTTCATCCCAATTGATTTAAGCGTCTTTCCTGAGAAGTTTGAAGAAAGGCCGTGCAGTCTTAGAGAGTTGGAAGATGAACCGAGCAATGTAGTTCAACCTTCCCAAAAGAATTCTGACCTCCCTCACTATGGACGGGGGTTGCAATTCACATATTGCTTTGACTTTCTAGGGGTCGACCTCAATTCCCTTGCTACTTACGATGAATTTGAGTAACTTACCAGAAGTCGCCTCGAACATGCACTTTGTAGGATTCAAGCATAATTTGAATTCGCGCAACCGGCTGAATAGCTTCTCCAAGGCTTCAATGTGGTCCTCTCCGCATCTGGTCTTGGCGATCATGTCATTGACATAGACTTCAATTTCTTTGTGCATCAGGTCATGAAAGAGAGTGACCATAGCATGTTGGTACGTTGCCCCAGCATTCTTCAAATCAAAAGGCATAATCCTATAGTAAAAGGTCCCCGATAGAGTGATGAACGCCGTTTTCTCCTTGTCTTCATCGTTCATCCTTATCTGATTGTATCCGGAGAATCCATCCATAAAAGAAAATAATTCGAATCCAACAGTGCTATTCACAAGGACATCTATGTAGGGGAGCGGAAAGTCATCTTTTGGACTGGCCTTGTTCAAGTCGCGGTGATGAACACAAACTCGAATTCGACCATCCTTCTTCTTCATTGGCATGATGTTTGCTACTTAATCAGGGTATTGTGAAACCTCGATGAACCCTACTTTCAACAGCTTCATCACTTCTTCTTCGATTTTTTCGACAATTCGGGTTTAGTCCTTCGTAACTTTTACTTTTTGGGAAGCATGTCGGGATTGATAGGCAAACTGTGCTTGATAATCTGAGGGTCTAGTCCTGGCATATTAGAATATGACCATGCGAAGACATCTTCATAATCTTTGAGGAGAGCATCAAACGTATGGCTTTCTCTTCGGGAAGGTTGGTCCCAATCTTCACTTCTTTTAGATCCTGAGTACCACCCAAATTGATGGTAACAATATCTTCAGTTGTAAGGGGCTTGATTTGTTCATATTATTCCTAATTTCTTCGGATTTCAGCGGGGTCATTACTTGAATCGTCAGAATCGCTATTGTCAGTATCTACATCATCAGGTTGGACCGTACTAACTCCCTTGCAAGTCGCAAGATTATGCTTGGAACACAGGGTAAATTGATCAGAAAAACAAATGGGGATATGGATTTTTTTCATTGTCCTTTTCCTCTTAAAATATTTTTTTGAAGAAATAGTAAAATGTCTATGATTTTCGAAAATTTTTAGAAACGAGGAAGCATAAGATAGCCCGGGCCTTAGAATACTTTCCTTTTCGTGATTGGATATCATCAACGGGCCAGTTTGGTATACTACCTCATCCCCTCAAAATATTATTTATTTATAACACATGGATTTACAATCTTAGGATAGGGAGAGTTCAAAAAGACATTTCTTCTAGGAGAAATGACGACAAAAAATAAAATATAAGGATAGCTCCTTTTTCAGGGATTCATGCAGAAAAGAGGAGAGGAATTTTACTCAAGCGAGCTTGCATCCATTCCCTCCACCGGTCCTTCGTTTATTGCGCCGACGATGAAATCTTCGAAAGTATCGTTCTAGGAATCCAGCTCATCGGCTCCTCTCTTTACTGGTGTCAGCTTTTCCATGTCGTCCTATCCACTAGGAATGCTATTCTGCTAGTTTTCATAAAACCTTGATAGCATCTGGTAGTCAACGTAATAGTCGAACTTACCACCGGACTGGCCCAGGGTATCCATAATTGCTTTCCCCTTACGTGCCTTATCAGAAAGCTCAGGGGCAGTGGCACGAATGCTAGGTATCACCAAGAGGTCATTCCTACCATGACACTGCCATGGGGCACGAAAAGTGAATGCCCTAGTGTCTAGTAGATCTTGAATTCTATTATTCAGAGCATCACAATCATCCAGCGAGTGCCCGACCACTCCCGAATGATAGTCACAAGATCTGGAGGGATCGTAGTTAATGAAGTACTCAGGAGTAGTGTGTTTTGGCCTCCTTATGATCAGCCCCTTCTGTAAAAAGATAGGGAATATCACATCTATGGGTTTAGGGACCGGTGAGTATCGGCGTACATTACCCTACCACTGTAAGAGTTGGACATCTCGCCAAGTTATGTCGGGAGAGAATCTCGACGGCGGGTTTTCTTTAGGACCATTTACTTAGGTCACTTGCTCTTGATTGGGAAACGGCAATGACATGTCCGAGATTTAGCCAATGGTATCCATTAAGGATGTGAGCAAATCCCGTAGCTCGCCTAACACATACTGCAAATGTGCAAACAAATCAGGCGGGTTTACACTTGTTTCCGAGGTCGAGTCTTCATGTATGGCTCCTATAAAGATATCATCAAATAGGGTTACCACACTATCCAGCGTTTCTTCTCGTCCACAATCTTTCTCAATCGATAGCTTGTCTAAGTTTTCCTGTCGATCGATAGCAACATTTACAGGAAGCGGCGAGGAGCTCAGGTGACTTGAACATTCAGCAGGATACTTGAATCCATCACTGGATTATCATGAGAGGTTAAGATAAATTTTTTCATCCCGCAGCAATTTAGCAGGTGACGGAAAGGTCTTCCGGCTATGGGGAAGTAGCAAACCAACTTGACCCCTCACATGCCCCTTGTTGGCATGTGGATTTCCTCCGCGATACCCTAGACTAGCGGTACAGTGATTCCTGGCAGCTTGAATAGGCTCTCGAATGCCCCGACCTCCTCTGTCGAGTCCTTGACCTGGGGTGAAGCTATTCCCAACCATAACTTTCCCTACCATGATTGAGGCTTTTGACATATCAAGGACGAGGGAAGAAGTTCCTCGATATCCGTGCACGGTTGATACGAGCTCGATGGATTGATAACTAGATTCCACCTTGCCACTTGGTTCAACATACGGGATGGCAGTTTCCTGATAGATTCGATGGTCTTCTTCTCTAAGGACTGTGATTAGCTTCCCTTGGGCTACAAACTTCATGCTTTGGTGAAGGCTTGAAGGTATAACTCCAGCAGAGTGAATCTATGGATGGCTTAGCAGAAAGCTAAATGCAGTGGGGATGTCCATTACCTGAAACTGAATGCTGAATACCGTTGGACCAATCTGGACATCAAGGTTGATCTCACCCACAATGTCTTTCTTCATCCCGTCAAATGCTCGGACGGATGTTTTAGAGGCATGGAGCTTAGACGTGTCTACATTGAGTTGACGCAAGGTTGCCAATGGGTAAATATTGAAAGCAGACCCATTGTCTATCAGAACTCAAGCCATATGGGAGTTTCTACATTTAACGGAGATGTAGAGACTCTTGATATGCCCCCTACCTTCGGCGGGAAAATCATCTTCCGAGAATGTTATCTGGTCCTTCAAAAGGATGGACCCCACAAATGCTTCTAACTTGTCATGCTCAATTGTCTTTGGGACGTTTACTTCGCTGAGTACCTTTATCAGAGATTTCTGATGCTTCACGGACATTTGAAGTAGCTCTAACAAAGAAATCTGGGCAGGCAACTTGTACAGCTGATCCACCACATTGTATTCACTAGCTTTGACGATAGCCAGGAATTCTTTGGCTTCTTCATCGGTAACAGGCTTCAGAGGCTGTACATCAGCTTGGGCATACGTTTGTCCTGACCTGGTGATTAGGTCAACATACAGTTCGTAGGACCATGGGACTGCTTTATCATTCTCATACTGGTAAGGCTGAGGTATCTCGATCATTATGTGCTCCTCGGTTAGGGGTACCTCAATCGTCAGTTCCTCCTCCTTCTCTGGGTTATCAAATAAAAGTTCGTTCACAAGTGTAGGGATGGATTCACTTGTTACGGCATTCAATGCTGAGAGTTCTTCGTCCCAGTCGATGATAACCTCAGATATGGTGGCTATTATGCTGGTGCGATCGGCATACACAATCAAACATGCTTTCGCCATGCTGGCAACCCTTTCTTTCATTAGGGACAAGGGCAGTACTTCATCAGTTGGATAGTACCCTGCTTTCACTAGAGCGTTATAAATGTCAACAGTGTATACCCTCTCACTCTTGATTCGATCAACGTCGAAAGTGATATATGGCATTAATTCTGCTTTCATGTTCGGGTAGTGGGTTGTTTTGGACATTTGGCTTGGATGCATGAAACGAAAAGGCTTTGGTGTCGAGCAAGTTTTGGACTCGGTATTTGAGGATATAGCAGTCGTCCGTCGAATGTCCTACCTCGCCCATGTGATAGTTACATTTCTTTGACGGATCGTAATTCAAAATGTTTTCTGAGTTAGGCCGCTTCGGCTCGGTAGAAAGCAGGTTTTTCTTTCGGAGTATGGCAAGAACTTGAGAAAGGGATCCGGGCAACAGAGTGAATTGCCTTTTCTTATATCGCTTTAGAGGCTGGCGACTTGAGGTCGGCTGTTGCTCACTGCTCACCTCGACTGTCTGGGGAGGATGAACAGTCTGGGTGTATGCGATGTTCCCATCCATCAGGGACTCATTTTTCTTTTTCGTGTTGAGTCTCTTGCTTGTGGAAGCGGGGTCACTGAACCACCCGTCACGCAATCCTATTTCAATTCGTTCGCCCACAAGAACAAGACGATTAAGGGATTCAGTGGTGGCACCAACCAACCGGCGTCTGTATTCGTAAGGAAGAGACTTAATGAACAACTTCATTTGTTCATGATTAGTAAGTTCTGGGGTAACCTGGGTAGGCAAGTTCTTCCATCTGGTAGCATACTCTTTGAAGGGCTAACTCTTCTTCTTCTCAGTGCGTTCAAGGTCGTCATGAGAAAGGTGATGTCGAGGTTGAATTGATACTGCTTGAGGAATGCATTAGCGACATCATCCCAAGAATTAAAAGCATCCATATCTTTTGACATATATCATGTCAAAGCTAGCCCCGTCAAGCTTGCTTAAAAGGTCTGAATCATGAGGGGTTCATTATCAACGTATTGGGTCATCCGCATATGATACACGTTCAAATAGTGTCTAGGGCATAAGGTACCATTATACTTCTCGAATTTTGACATCTTGAACTTTTCTAATACTTTGACCCGTTTGTATATAGACAGATCAAGTGGGATAGCATGTTGCGGGCCTTGTAGTTATTTCAGCATCTCCTCGACCTTTGCAAGGCGTTTGTCATGTTCTGTCATCGGTGCATTCTCAAGTTCAGTCTTCCTGACGGCAAGGGGAAGCGGATCGTCCTCTAGCGGGGGCATTTTGCTGACGCTAGCAGAGGCTTTGTCTTTTCCAGTAGACGATAGTGGTAACACCACCTTAATTGCTGCAGGCATGGGCGTGAGCTTGCTATTGATGGATTCTATTTGCTTGGTGAGGTTTTCAAGTGCATTGAAAACCATCTTCATTTCGTTTTCCATGTTATTGAGACGGATGTTTTCTTCGGCCATTTTTTTTTGTAACTACCTGTGAAAAAATTGAAATGAATGAGTATAATGCCTAATAAAGAATCATTTCATGACCAAGTCATAATATTATTACATATTTTCTTTATTTGCAAAGAAAAAAAGAAAAAAAGGTTTTTATTAATATTAACAGTACAAACGGCGTCCCCGGGGTTCGAACCCCGATCGCTTTGGACCGTTTTCAGCTCATTCCCGAATACCACTGGGCCGAAGGCCACGATGGTGTCATTAAAGCGCAAAACATATTATTTATATAATAAAAAGTGGTCCGAGTTATATTAACATTAATACAACCCATAAACACCTTTAAAGAAGAAAACCAAAACCCCTAAACATAAATACTAGGAAATATAAAAGACAAGAGCTTTTAACAAAAGGGCGCCCTTCCCGTATACTCATTTTATAAACGATGGGGAAGCCACGGTCTCTTGGAGCCGCTTATTTTCACGGACAAATTTCGCAATAAACGTATCCCTCGTCCCCACAGTCCTTTTGAGATGGTCAATCTGGTTATATTTGGGACCTTTGGCTGTAAAACTACCGGGATTTGGTGATATAGAATGTAGAATAGAGAGGCATGGTGGACCTTTTCTTACCCTTTCAATAGTCTAGGCATAAGAATATTCTCAAACTGATATTCAGTCAACACTCCCTAGATGGCACGAATTTCGCCAACATAATTGTAGTTCGAGCGAGTGAATAGAACTCGAAATAGGTCTGTTTTGAGAGGCGGTGGGATCTCCTTAAGGCCCTGTGCTGGCAGGCTACCCGGTAGGGCTAGTACGAAGTGGCGCTAGATAAACCAAGCAGTGGAATAGGATTGTGAAATCAGTGAGCATACCGAGCCTAACCCTCATGGAACCATTTAGCGTGCCGCAAGAATGCTTTGGGACTGGGGTCTTTCAAAAAGTTTATCCAAGTAGAGTAATCCTTATCAGGGGAATTATTTTTTAAGACCTCAAATATTTATATCGGATGCATAAGGTCGTCGATTTCAAAAAGCTGCATGAGGTGCCCAAATCCTCTTAAATGGGATAAAAACCAGATTTGCAAAATTTCTGGGCGGTCCGCATGATCTTTTCGTCATTTTGTTTAAAACGATTAAGAGACAAAAATGTTTCTGCCAGAACCGAATTAACATAACTCAAGCCGGTGCAAATTTGTTTGGCCACATATGCAATCGAAAGGTTTATTAACTTTTTGCGATCAGAGAAAATCACACACCCGATAAAAACAATGATAAAAATCTTAGCTTTTTGGCTTATGGGTTGACTTTCAAAGCATTCATTTAAGAAAAACCAGGGGCATGCATTACAATGAGCTTTAACGACTCTTTTCACGGTATTACTCTCGGTTCGCAAAAACTGGGATAATTTGGGTAGAGGGGACACACCCAAAAGTGGTTGGATGAGCTCTGATCGTAAAGGCTTTCCAATGACAACACTATACTCTTCTAGAGTTGGGGTCATTTCAAACTTACCAAATATAAAAGTGGATGTCTGTAGGTACTAGAAATGTGTTAATGCCTGCATCATGCCAGAATGGATATTGATTTTGAGCAGTGGAAGGAGGCGACCAATTCTTGCTTTGATATACTGTTGGCCATTCTAATCGAGTTGGTCCCACCATGCCAAAAGCTCTTTCTTAGGAGTGGGGACGAATTGGACATCAGCTCTTTCCATCGTATATAGAATGCAATCAACGAGTAGCCTAAAAGTAGCAAATTAAATGAATAAGTAGGCTGTATAATAAAATAAGAAGGGATAGAATATATACCTTTCCTTGAACCATGGCAATCACAACAACATGCATATGAGGAGTGAGGTTCGATTTCTATCTAGACTGACTCAGCAAAATAAAGTAAAAAGGGTGCGTGATCGTCGCAGTCTCACGTTGGTGTCAAGTCCTTTTATCCTCGGCCAAATCGAAAGGAACATCTTATAGTCACGCAAATAACGGCTAAAGATTTTATGACTTTTTAGAAATGAATTTCGGGGAAAAGAAATGCAACCTCTACATCGCGGGCTCGCGTTCAAGGTCGTATCTTTCTTAACACCATCCTAAAATGCCCTATCGTGGCCTAGGTCCGGTAGTGTGGCTGTGTGTACAACAGTGCAGTGCTAAATCATTAAAACATGCACAATAATTTTATAAACAATCAATTTGAACCTGCAAGAACAAATAACACCTTAATGTCAAGATCATACCTAGAGTCCTCGCTGCCAAAACAAAAAAAATTATTTTGAACAGGATAAAAAAATTTTTAGCTTAAGTCCACTTTAAAAAAATGCAAATGCCCAGCGGAGTCGCCAGTCTGTCGCAACAGACTTCCATTTTTTTTATCGACATACAAAAAAAAAGGGTATGTGCTAAGTCTAGGTTCAGGACTTAACTCGGGCTCTCCCAAACCCATATCATATCGCGACTTGGGGTTTAGGTTTTTAACCTGTAAGTAGTTTATATCAAGGAGTCACCACTAATCGATTTAGGGTAGGTCAATTAGAAACTCAAATAAGATGATGGGAGAATCACCCTATTCCTATGAACCAGAGATTAAATGAGTTCGAGGACTCGGTTACACTAGTTGAATAACTAACGCCTTTTCGGTACCTTTTTACCCTGTTCATTTCTGAAAACATGTGTCAGGCAATTTGGATTGATTTTAGGAACTTTCTCCTAACATGTAAGGTGATCAAGCGAGTGCATAATCATAAATGATTAGCATTCAAAATAAATATTTCAAAATAAATATGCAGCCTAAGGTTCTAGCCCTAACTAAAGCGGATAACATTCAAAACACAACAGTTTATACAATTATAGTCTAATTAAAAACATGCATAATGATAATAATAAAACATTAGTAAGAAAACATACAAAGTACTATCGCATAACCCCATAGACTTGTCTAATTTAAACTTGGCAATTTATGCAATTATAACAACATGAATAATAATACAACAATAAATTAAAATACTCAGATATATCACATAATTTAGAGAAGAAAAAAAATTTAAAAATTTTTTTTAAAAAAATAAGAAGTAAAAACGGGAAAAGAAAAAAATTAATTTTAAAATAAAATAAAATAAAATAAAAATATAATATTAAAATTGGGTTGGGTCCGTTGACTCGGGTCTGTCGCCAGTCTGTCACAACATACCTCCGTTTTTTTATCAACATGTAAAAAAAAGGGAGGTCTCTCCTGGTACGCGCTAAGTCTAGGTTCGGGACTTAACTTGGGCTCTCCCAAGCCCATGCCATATCGCGACTTAAGGTTTATGTTTTTAACCTGCAAATGACTTATATCAAGGAGTCGCTACTAATCGATTTGGGGTGTGTCGATTAGAAATCCAAATAAGGTGATGGGAGAATCACCCTCTTCTTACGAAGCGAAGATTAAATGAGTTGGGGGACTTGGTTATACTAGTTGAATAACTAATGCCATTTCGGTACCTTTTTACCCTATTTATATCTGAAAACATTTGTCAGGCAATTTACATTGATTTTACGACCTTTTTTCTAACATGAGAGTTGAACAAACAAGTGCATAATCATAAATAATTAGTAATCAAAATAGATATGCAGCCTAAGGTTCTAGGCCTAACTAAGGCGAACAACATTCAAAACACAACAATTTTGTTTTGCAATTATAGTCTAATTAAAAACATGCATAATGATAACATAACAATAAAAATATCATACAAAATACTACCATATTACCCTATAGGTTTATCTAATTTAAACATGACAATTTATGCAATTATTTTAATTAAAAACAACATGCATAATAATACAACAATAATTTAAAACACTCAGGTATACCATATAATTTAGAAAAACATTAAACAATACTCTATCTAAATTATATCCTAATTTTTAAAAGAAAAAAGAAAAAGAGAAAAAAATTGAAATTTAAAAAAAACTAAAAAAATTTATATAAAATAATATTTTTAATAAAATAATAATATAATATTAAAAACGGGTCTGGTTAGCGGATCCGGGTCGGTCGGATCCGACCCGGGTCAACGGATCCGACCTATCGCGTTGACCCGGGTCGGGTCTACGATCCGGATTGGGTCAAAACCGACTCGGTCAATGGACCCCGCCAGCTCGTTGACCCAGGTCGGGGTCAACCCGAGTCGTTGACCCGAGTCCCGAATCGGGTCTGGGACCGTTCTCATGTGCCTGTGCACGCGAGAATGCCAGCAGGGCGAGATCTGGCGATTAGCCGGTTGTTTCACCCGGTCACCGACCTCGGCTGCCTCGAAATTTAGGGCCGAGGTGGCCCTCCTTTCCAGTTGACCAGGACGACCAATCACAGTGGCCGCTGGTGGAGCTCTAGCTAGAGCTCTTCGAGCTCAAATGATGGCCGGAGCTCAGCCGGTGAACCTAGATCGATTTTTGGTCGCCTCTGGACTCCCACTGTCGCCATAAAACTACCTATGAGGACCATAGCCCACCGGACGTTCACTTGTTCGCCGACGAAGCCCACAAACAAATCGGCCTCATTGAGGCATTTTCTCGAACACTTGGTGTGCATAGATAAAAACAACATATTTCGACCTGTTTCGAGGTTCCGAACGACTCCGACGGCCACAGCTAGCTCCCGACGGCGACTATGGGTTGGAAGGAGGATCAGTATGGGCCGAGATTCATGCCTAACGGCCGGCACAAATCCTGGCCAACCGGTGCATAAAAATAGAGTAAAAATAGGGCTAAGACTACTCACCGGTTGGCGTGTGCGTCTGGGGGAGGTCTCCGACTTATCTGGGGGCACCGACAAGACGGGCTCCTTATCCTTTCGTCCCTGCAAATCACCCAATCTCTCTTTCTCTCTCTCGGTTCATCTCTCTCCTTGTTTTTCTCTCAAAACCGGCCCCCACTCTCTCTCTCCTCTCGCTGGCCTATATAGCCGACGACGACAACGCCATTCTCTGCTCCATTAAATGCTTTGCACCAGCCTCAGCTCCTACCATGACTTTCGTGGCCAATTTGCGTGGTGGAGTGGGTATTCCGTGCTTCTCCAGTGGCGGTCGGGACAGAGAAGAGAGAGGGGAGGCCAAACCGGGGGAGGTGGAGAAGGAACTGGCCGGGTCGGGCCCAGCTCGCGCAGAAGGGGAAGAAGAAAAAAGAAAAACGGGCCGAGCCCGCGCGGGGGAAAAAAGAAAAGGGCTAGGTCGACCCGGCCCAAACCGGAATTTTAAAATATTAATATTTTTATTTAAAAAAAAGAAAAAAATTTGAAATTTTTGTTTAAAAATTATAATTAGTACAATTACCATTATCATGTTTAATATCTAGATGCAATGCAATTGGATGAATTTTTTTTTAATTTTTAGGAACTAAAAATTTAATTCCTAATTTTTGTATGATTAACTTTGGGCAATTTAAAAATAGGTGTCAACGGCTGCCCCTCTTGGAAGGTGAGCTCGCAGAGATTGAGCTCGTAGAAGTTATGTTCAAAGATAAAATGACACCTAAATTTAGCCCATGCATGTTCCGTGAATGTTATTTTTTTGCGAGACCGTGAGTCCCATTTTTTATGATGCAATAAGATGATGCGTGCTAAAACAAATAAAAACATACATGGGGCTACTTACCTTGCCAAAGGATAGAGTAATTCCAGATCGTTGGTATCATGTGTCGAGGACTCGAACCTGTCTTCAATCGCCTCGACTGGATTTCATTTGTCTAGGACCCGAACCTTTCTTTGATCACCTTGACTGGAGAAATCCCTTGCTTAGGACCCCAACTTATCTTCAGTCGCCTTGACTGGATTTCATTTGTCTCGGACTCGAACTTATCTTCGGTCGCTTTGACTGATGGTACCCTTTGAACATTAGACTGACCCCTCTGTTCATCATGTACCTACGATTGTTATGGTACCCTTTAAACATTGGACTGACCCCTTTGTTCACTAACTGAATATTGGACTGACCTCTCTGTTCATCATATACTTACGATTGTTATGGTACCCCTTCTGAGCATAGGATTAACCCCCTCTGTTCACATCAAGTCTTTTCAGGTACCCCTTATAAGATGCAGGTACTATGGTAAAGCAAAATCCAGTCAAGGTGACCGAAGAAAGGTAGACAAACGAAATCCAATCAAAGCGACCGAAGATAAGTTCAGGTCCTAGGCAAGCGATTTCCCTAGTCGAGGAGACCAAAGATAAGTTCGGGTCCTAGGCAAGCGATTTCCCTAGTCAAGGCGACCGAAGAAAGGTTCGGGTCCTTGACAAACTAAATCTAGTCAAGGCAACCGAAGAGAGGTTCGGGTCCTATACAAATAATTTCCCTCGTCAAGACGATCGAAGATAGGTTCGAGTCTTAGACAAATGAAATTCAGTCGAGGCGATTGAAGATAGATTCGAGTCCTCGACACATGATACCAACTACCAGGAATTACTTTACCCTTCGGTAAGGTAAGTAGCCCTAGGTATATTTTTATTTGCTTTAGCACGCATCATCTTATCGCATCATAAAAATGGAACTCATGGTCTCGCCAAAAATAATATTCATTGAGCATGCATGGGCCAAATTTAGGTATCATTTTATCTTTGAACATATTGTCTGCGAGCTCAATATTTGCGAGCTCACCTTCAAAGAGAGGCAGCCGTTGACACCTATTTTAATTTGCCCAAAATTAACTGCACAAAATTTAGGAGTTAATTTTCTTTAATTCCTAAAATAATAAATATTTCTATTTAAATTCATTGCATATAGAAATTAGGCACATTTGTATTAATAGGGTCTATTAGAACATTTTAAAAAAATTCAAAATTTTAAAAAAAAATTCCGAGTTGGGCCGGGTCGGGGCCGGGTCCACCCGGCCCTTTTCGTTTTTTCTTTTTTTCTCCCCCACGCGGGCTCAGCCAGCCTTTCTGTTTTTCTTTTTCCCCGCGCGGGCTGGGCCTGGCCCAGCCTAGTTCCCTTCTCTTCCTCTCTTCCCTCACGCCGACTTGTCTCTTTCTCTCCCCTGTTCGCCCCTGCATCTGGCCACAGAGCGATGAACGGCGGAGCAGCCTCTCGCCGTCTCCATCAAGTCAGAAGTTCGCCAAGGAAGCACGCCAATGGGACTGGCCTAATGGCCAGTCCCGTACTCTCCGAAAACCTGGCCATCTCTCCTCTTTCTTCCTCTATTCTTCCTCACAGAACCGGCCCCCCCTACACCGACCTAAACGGCCACGAAAGTCACGGGATAGAATAGGTCGGTGCAGGCCGTCGTCAGCATGCGTAATGGAGCAGGGGGGCCCATCGTCGTTCGCTATATAAACCGGAGAGAGAGAGAGAGGCCAGGTCGGCCATTAGAGAAAAAACAGAGATAGGGAATAGGGAGAGACAGAGAGAGAAAGAGTGAGTCTAGAGCGTACAGAGGTCACGCCGGAGCAGGAAGGAGAACCAGTAGTGTCGTCGTCGCCCCTCAACCAGCCAGAAGCCCCCCAGATGTGCCGTCGACCGGTGAGCTTCCCCCGGGTCCCGACTGTCCTGTTTTGCTCTGTTTTTGTACGCGATTTGGCTGGGACTCGCGACGGCCATTTCGTGCGAATCTCGGCCCATACCGTCGTCCCCCACCGTTCATACGTCGTCGCCGAAGGTAAGCCAGATCACTGGAGTTGGCCGGAGCCTCGAGAGAGGTCGGAGACTCTTGTTTTTGTCAATGCACTCTAACTGTTCGATGAAATGCCCAATAAGGGCATGTTTTGTTTGAGTTCCGATCGGCAGTGCCGAGGCTGGCCAGAGAGTTGGTTGACCCTGAGAAAGCTCCGAGATGGCCACTAGAGGCCGGGTGAGGTCAAAGTATGACCTGGGTTCACCGGCCAAGCTCCGACCGACATTTGGGCTCAAACGAGCCCCAGTCGGAGCTCGACTGGCGGCTCCCCCGGTCGGCCATCCGTCGACCCGTCGCCCCCAGTCTCTTCAACCTCAAGAGCTGATGAGACTAAGACTAAAGGTCGGGTGAAACAGCCAGCAAATCGCCGGATTTATGCTCGGCCGATGGCCTCTCGAGCTTCAAGGCTCGGATTTTAGCCTGAACCGGCCGGCAGCCTAGCCGGACCGATTCGCTCGCCCAATAGGGCCAGTTCGACCCGATCAAACTGGCCCTATTTCGTCTTTATTCATCAGACCGGATCCCGACCGGGTCCGATCCGGTCCATACCCGGGTCACCACTTATAGTCTCCCAAGCCCATACCATATCGCGACTTAGGGTTGTGTGTTTTTAACCTGCAAATGATTTATATCAAGGAGTCGCCACTAATCAATTTGGAGTAGATCGATTAGAAACCCAAATAAGGTGATAGGAGAATCACCCTTTTCCTACGAAGCGGAGATTAAATGAGTTCGGGGACTTGGTTACACTAGTTGGATAACTAATGCCCTTTCGGTACCTTTTTACCCTGTTTATTTCTAGAAACATTTGTCAGGCAATTTGTATTGATTTTAGAACTTTTCTCCTAACATGAGAGGTGATCAAACGAGTGCATAATCATAAACAATTAGTAATCAAAATAGATATGCAGCCTAAGGTTCTAGCCCTAACTAAAGCGGATAACATTCAAAACACAATAGTTCATGCAATTATAGTCTAATTAAAAAACATGCATAATGATAATAATAAAATATTAGTAAGAAAACATGCAAAGTACTACCGCATAACCCTTACCAAAAAAAAAAGTACTACCGCATAACCCCATTGACTTGTCTAATTTAAACATGGCAATTTATGCAATTATAACAACATGCATAATAATACAACAATAAATTAAAATACTCAGATATATCACATAATTTAGAGAAGAAAAAAAATTAATTTTTTTAAAAAAATAAGAAGTAAATACGGAAAAAGAAAAAAAATTTAATTTTTTAACAAATAATATAATATTAAAACCGAGTCGGGTCAGCGGATCTGGGTCGGTCAGATTCGACCCGGGTCAACGGACGCAACCCATAGCGTTGACCTGGGTCGGATCTCCAGATCCGACCCAAGTCAGGGCGACCCGGGTATGGACCGGATCGAACTCGGTCAGGATCCAGTACGGTCAATAAAGACGAAATACGGTCGATTCGACTGGGTCGAACCGGCCCTATTAGGAGAGCGAACCGGTCTGGCTGGGCTGCCGGTCAGTTCAGGCCAAAATCCGCGCCTTTAAGCTCGGGAGGCTATAGGCCGAGCAGAAATCCGACAACTTGCCTACTGTTTCACCCGGCCTTTGGCCTCACTCTTATCAGCTCTCGAGGCTGAAGAGACTGAGGGCGATGGGTCGACGGATAGCCGGTCGGGGGAGTCACCGGCCGAGCTCCGACCGGGGCTCGTTTGAGCCCAAATGTCGGTCGGAGCTTGGCCGGCGGACCCAAGTCATACTTTGACCTCACTCAGCCTCTAGTGGCCATCCCGGATCTTTCGCAAGGTCAACCAACTCTCCGGCCAGCCTCGACACTGCCGACCGGAGCTCAAACAAAGCAGGCCCTTATTGGGCATTTCATCGAACAGTTGGAGTGCATTGACAAAAACAGGAGTCTCTGACCTCTCTCGGGGCTCTGGCCAACTCCAGTGACCTGGCTTACCTTCGACGACGACATATGAACGGTGGGGGACGACAATATGGATCGGGATTCGCACGAAATGGCCGGCGCGAGTCCCGGCCAAACCGCGTACAAAAATAGAGCAAAACAAGGCATTCGGGACCTGGGGGAAGCTCATCGGTCAACGACGCGTCTGGGGGGCTTCCGGCTGGTCGAGGGGCAACGGCGACGCTGCTGGTTCTCCTTCCTGCTCCGGCATGACCTTGGTATGCTCTAGACTCACTCTTTCTCTCTCTTTTCTCTCTCTGTCTCTCCCTGCTCTTCGTCTCTGTTTTTTCTCTAATGGCCGACCCGACCTCCCTCTCTCTCTCTCTCTCTCTCTAGTTTATATAGTGGACGACGACGGGCCCCTTGCTCCATTACCCATGCTGACGACGGCCTGCACCGGCCTATTTTGTCTCGTGACTTTCGTGGTCGCTTAGGCCGATGTAGAGGGGCTGGTTCTGTGAGGAAGAAAAGAGGAAGAAGGAGGAGAGATGGCCTGGTTTTCGGGGAGAACGGGATTGGCCTTAATGGTCAGTCCCAGTGGCGTGCTTCCTTGGCGAACTTCTGACCTGATGGAGACGGTGAGAGGCTGCTCCGCCGTTCATTGCTTTGCGGCCAGATACAGGGGCGAACAAGGGAGAGAAAGAGATAGGTCAGCGTGAGGGAAGAGAGGAAGAGAAGGGAGCTGGGCCAGGCTAGGCCTAGCCTGCGCAGGGAAAAAGAAAAAAAGAAAGGCAGGCTGGGCCCACACGGGGGAGAAAAAAAGAAAGAGGAAAAGGGCCGGGTGGACCCAATCCCAACTTGGCCCAACTCGAAATTTTTTTTAAAAAAATTTTTGAATTTTTTTAAATGTTCTAATAGACCATATTAATACAAATGTGCCTAATTTCTATATGCAATAAATTTAAATAGAAATATTTTTTTTGTTTTAGGAATTAAAGAAAATTAACTCCTAAATTTTGTGCAGTTAATTTTAGGCAAATTAAAATAAGTGTCAACAAAACCTCAAATCGGTACATCTGTTAATTGTCACATGTAATCAAACTTAGCAATTTGACAGTAAAATTTAACGGAAACTAACGAAGGGTAAAATTGTCATAGATGTAGCAATTTAGCATTTTTGGTGGTTAAAAAATTAATTTTTGGTATAATTATCACAGGTGTACCAATTTGGGATTTTTGGTAGCATTAACCAAAAAAAAAAAGGTAACACCTAAGTGGCAACTCACTTTGCTAAGAATTCGGCAAAAGCAATGAAGAGAATGCATCTCTAACTATTTATGATTTAGGTCTCAAGTTTCCAAGTAATCCTTTGAGAAATTTTTCTGATTATATATCGATACAGGTCATCAAATTCTACATAGATTTCCAATTAAAATTTGTCCATTTTTTCGATCTATTTACCATTTCGATATAAACAAAATAGTTTTAATTTCTTGATAAGTAACTTTGCTCATGTCATGGTAATATCTTTGCGTGTAGAAAGCTTAGGTTGCAAGAAATCGAGATTTTTGCTTTTCCTTTTCCTACTCCTTTTATTTTGTGACTGTTAGCCTGAATCGGACTTGCTGGGTCCGAAAAGGAGACCTGAATCCCACCGAAATGTGGAATGACGAGTAAAGCTGGAAGCTTTGCATGCATTTGTGCAGTGAAAAAAGCACCATCACGAGGCGGCTCCGTCGTGCGGCGTTTCGTACCGCGGTGCCCGCCTTTGTGAAGCAATCCGATGCCCCGTAGTGATGCGGGGGGTTCACCATGCGTGATGACAACGGGTCCTGCAAATTACAGATGAGTCGAATCTTTTAAAACACGGTATCTATCCATCTATCATCATGTCTATGATGTATTATGAGTGAATAGATTCCGCGAATAGATTCCTAGACCTATTGCATCTCTTTTGCTTTCGGCGCAAAATCAGTTGAATTTTGTGAGACCGCCGATTCGACCTTTGAAAAGCTTTTCGTCTATCGAGCTTTTATTAAAGTGATGTTCCCATCGCATCTTTTTTTCCATATGGATTTATAGCGCAAGGAGTTGCGCATCACGCTTATAGAGATAAAAATTTGACGATTTTAAAAATATGTTAGAATATTATATTTTGATGTCATATAAAAATGTATTAACCATGGCCGAATGTTTTAAATGCACTAGCTAGTGTAGACTCTTTAATGCATATTGTCATACGGTCTTATTGCATCTCTTCGGCTTTCGATGCGAAATCGGTTGAATTTTGTGAGACTGCCAATTCCGCCTTTGAAAAGCTTTCAATCTATTGAGCTTTTATTAAAGTGATGTTCCTATCACATCTCTTTTTCCATTCGGATTTATCTGATGAGTACCCGCGCATCACACTAGATAGCGATAAAAATGTAACGATTTTAAAAGCAATTCGAAATATTATATTATATTTCGACGCTGTATAAAAATGTATTAACCACGGCCTAATGTTCTAAATGCACTAGCTAGTGCAGACTCTGTAATGTATATTGTCATGCAAAACCAATGGCAACATAGTAAATAAGTTGGGATTTTATGTGGAACCAATAGACCTATTGCATCTCTTTAGCTTTTGGCACGAAATCGGTTGAATTTTGCAAGACAACTGACTCTGCCTTTGAAAAGCTTTCAATCTATCGAGCTTTTATTAAAGTGATATTTTATCACATCTCTTTTTCTATTCAGATTTATCTAATGAGTACCCGCACATCACACTGGATAACGATAAAATTTAACGATTTTAAAAATATTTTGAAATATTTTATTTTGACGTGTATAAAAATGTATTAACCATGGTCAAATGTTCTAAATGCACCAGCAAGTGTAGACTCTTTAATGCATATTGTCATACGGAACCAATGGAAACATAGTAAATAAGTTGTGATTTTGTGCGGAGCCAATAAACCTATTACATCTCCTTAGCTTTCAGCGCATAATCAATTGAATTTTGCTTATGAATGGGAGGGTAGAGTACCAAGACATAGGGGTTGCCCAGCCAAGGCGGTTCATGAGACTACTGACTCGGCCTTTGAAAAGCTTTCGGTCTGTCGAGCTTTTATTAAAGTGATGTTCCTATGATATCTCTTTTTCCATACGAATTGATCTGACGAGGACTTGGGCATCACGTTGGATAGCAATACAAATTTAACAATTTTAAAAATATTTTTGAAATATCACATTTTGACGTCATATAAAAATGTATGAACCATGACCGAATGTTTTAAATGCACTAGCAAGTGTAGACTCTTTAATGCATATTGTCATACGGAACCGATGGAAACATAGTAAATAAGTTCTGATTTTATAAATGAATGAAAATAGAACTTAAAACAAAGTGAAAAAACCATACTCAATAGCGTAACACATTGATTACATTTACTTTCCTAAAACTCACTATCAACAGAATTTCGAAAGTCCATAAAATTTATAAAGAGAAAAATAATTTAGAGATGACATGAGTTACCTAATTGATTCTCCTTAAAAATACTCGATGAAAAACATCTCTAATTGTTTAGGTGGCATTTGGGAGCGCACTTGTTTTGGTAAGAATTCGGCAAAACCAATGAGTAGAAAGTGTCTCTAAGGATGCGTTTGGTAACCATTTTATTATCGAAAATAATTTCTGCTTAAAAATAATTTTTTTATTCCATTCCTAGAAACAATTTCAAAGCATTTGAAGGCATTTGATAACTGTTCAAAATTTCTATTCCTGGAATAGAATAAGAACATAAATGCGTTTGATAATTTTATGAAATTTCTTTTTATTAATAATATTTTGAAGTTTTAAATATTTCTTTCTCTTTTTTTTTCTTTTCTTTTTTTCTTCTTCTCCTTCCTTGGCCCATGGCTAGGTTGCCAACATCGGCGACCTGCCATAGACCAGGGCTACTTGGGCGAGGGTTGCCCTCGCGGCTTGGGTGAGGGTTGCGACGCCCTAGCCCTCGCCGGCCACAAGCTAGGAGAAATGAAGAAGACCAACCAAGAAGAAGAAGAAGAAAAAAATTCTTTTCCATTTCTGATTCTTGTTCCTAGAATAAAAAATCAACTTTTTTTAATTCTTGATTCTATTCCAAAACTGATTCTGGAAATAAATTTGTGCCTGGGAACAAAAAATTGACCCAATGAATTTCTATTCTTTTTTGTTCCAAGAAACAAAAGAATAGAATCGGGTACTGTTTGGCAAATCACCAAACGGCCCCTCACTATCTACAGTTTCTTGACCAAAAAAAATCTATAATTTTAAGTATCGAGTTTCTATGTCATCTTTTGAAAGAGTTTTTAATAGAGTTAATATCATGAAAAACCATAAAACTGGTATACCTGTGACAAATTTATTCCAAACTAATTTTTTAACCATAAAAAATCCAAATTTGTCAAATTTACTTTACGTAAATTTCCGTTAAATCTACCCTACGTTAATTTGTGTTAAATTTTTTCCGTCAAATTGCCGAGTTGAATGGCATGTGACAGTTAACGGGTGCACTACTTTGGGATTTTACCTTCCGTTTATCATAGGTGTACTAATTTGTGATTTTTCGTGGTATTAATTCAATTTAACGGAAATTAACAGAAGGTAAATTTGTCATAAATGTACTAGTTTAGGGTTTTTTAGGGTAAAAAAATTAGTTTGGGGTATATTTGTCACATATGTACCAATTTGGGGTTTTTGGTGGTCAAAAAATTAATTTAGGATAAATATATCACAAATGCATATGTTTTGAGTTTTTCATGCTATTAACTCTTTTTAATAATATATCAATATAGATGCTAAAAGATAAAACCGAAGTGGTTGATTAATTTTCATCGTAAGTAGAATGTCTGCATTCATATTTTTTATCTACTAATTATTTCAATATCAACAAATGATTTTAATATATTAAAAAAAACTTCACTCATGAAATAATACATTTCGGACGGGAAAAAACAGTGGAGAGGCCTAGTACGTGTAGAAAGCTTAGGTTGCAAGAAATGAAAATGTGGAAAAGCGAAGAAAAGCGGGAAGCTTTAAACGCATTTGTGAACAAAAGAAAGTCATCCGATAGCGTACGGAAGATGGAAGACGGGGTCCACCCCCGTCTTTTCGCCTTCCGTAGACCTCGCATGGGGTTGACGAGGACCTCGGGTGCTTCTTTTGAGCTTTCCATTGACGACCCTTTACCTTCCCCATGTCACTCTTCTTCGTCGTTAAGAATGCTCACTTCGGAGTTCACCACAATGGGACCGATGATGAGCGTACAAGCTTACCCAGTTTTTGCGTCGGAAGTTTCTTGAAACCTTAAGAGTGATTTTTCCCTGGTGCTTTTGATCGGCAAGAAAAAGAGGAGAAAGAAACGAGCAGAAGGTTTCGGTACGTGGGTTCGGATGGATTTGAGAGGGAGCACGACCAGAGTGTTGGGTGTGAAGATAGCAGAGGGGGGTTTGAGCAGGAGGAGGAGAGACAATACCAATGACCTGACTGATTTTGTCTTCTCTTGGTCTCTTCGCGACATCTTCAACGAAAACCTCTACCATAACCAGGTTTCTTTTATTCTTTTCTCATCTTTGGTTTTTTGCTTTTGTCATGCCATTCCTTCTGGTTTTATTCTCGTGTAAGTTCAATAACAATGTGGTTTTTACTTGAGAATTTTGCAAATGATGTTAGTTCGTTGCTTTTTTTTGTTTGTTCTTTTAGTAAGCTTGGCCTTATAAGAACCTCGCATTCGACTTGGTGAGATGGAACCCTTTATGCTTTTATTTTGTTTGGCAAACTCATTAGGTGTTTTAGGAGTATATGTTATGATTTACAGAATTTGGTCAAAGTATTTTTTGAATGTTGAGGTTGGTTGGTCATATCTGACATTTGGCCGAGCTGTTTTTGTAGGTGGAGACTATACCTGAGACATTTAAGTCGGTCCAGCAGTATCTCGGATCGTATGTCTACCCTTTACTGGAAGAAACACGGGCGAGTCTATGCTCGAGTTTGGAAAATATTTCTTTGCTGCCTTTCACCAAGGTTACTGGCTTTGTGGAATGTAACAGAAGTGGGAACTCATATGTTGTTGAGGCTGGTCAGTGGAGCAATGAATCCAACATTCGTGGCAGGGAAACTTACAAAACTTTGCCTGGAGATATCTTGATTCTAACTGATGCTAAGCCAGCAACCCTTCCTGACTTGGAGAGGTCCGGAAGAAGATGGGCGTTTGCATCAGTAAGGATGATTGGAGGAGACGATGAAGAGGATGAGGCAACATCATCCACAAACTTTAAAATGGAGGCATTATTGGACCGTGCAGTAGATAATTCCTGGAAGCCAAAGTTTGCGATTTTCCTGATAAATATAGCCACTAACAGAAGGATATGGAACGCATTGCATACGTCTCTGAACTTGGATATTGTGAAGGAAGTTCTCTGCCCAGATTTGGTGGTATGACTTTCCTTTTTGTACCTTTGGTTCATGTAGACTTAACATTGCTTTTTTAATTTCTAAGCTTCAAAACTTCATTTTACTCCTTTAGATTTGTAAGTTTCACCGGAAAATAAGATAAATGATGCCATAAGCCATTCTGTTGCATTAATAGATTAGGATGATTGTTTCTTTTAGTTGGTCCATTTCATGCTATGGAGACGAATGAAGATATGGGAAATTAGTGAAGTTATGTCTTAAATAGGACAAACTAGTTCCTTGGAGGCGACTTCCTCGTTAGTACTAGACCTTAAAATTTTCTATACTATACTTTTCACAGGATTTAAGTTTGTGCTGTGCAATGCTCTTTGTATCATATGAACACCAGTTAAGTTTCAGGTGTCTAACCTTCCACCATATTTACATGGTCTGGATTATCACAAGAAAAATGTGTTTGGGTTGCAGGCTGATAAAGTTTCCAATCTCTGTATTACAAAAGGTAATGGTTCTGGGAGTGAGAGCCTTGACGAGAGATTGTGCCATGAACTGAATGAATCCCAAAAAAAGGCAGTTGGGGCCTGTCTCAATAAACTTCAATGTGAGAACAAGCCATCTGTCGAACTGATATGGGGTCCTCCTGGAACTGGGAAAACTAAAACCGTCGCTGCACTGCTATTTACTCTCTTAAAAAGGAAACATAGAACCATTGTTTGTGCTCCCACAAATGTTGCGATCAAGGAAGTGGCATCTCGTGTTTTAAAGCTGCTAAAGCAATCAGATAGTGGTATAAGCACTGAAAAGGAAAGTTTGCTCTGTTACTTAGGAGACGTGCTTATTTTTGGGAACAATGAGTGGCTGAAAGTTGATTCCGACATTGAAGACATATACTTGGAACACCGTGTAGATTGTGTTGCGGAGTGCTTTTCTAGAGTCTCCGGTTGGCATTGGCGTCTAACTTCCATGATACATTCCCTTGCCAACTGTGTCCGTCAATACCACGTATTTTTGGAAAACGAAAAAACAAAAAGAAGGAAACAAGGAAGTGATGATGATGGGAGCGAATACGGAAGCAGTGAAGTAGATGGTAACTGTGAGCTTAAATCATTTCTTGAGTTTTTCAGGGACCGATTCAAGGCAACTGTCCAGCCCCTGCGGAGTTGCCTCTTTATTTTCTGTACTCATATATCCAGAACTAATTTCCAGAATATTACATCCCTCCTTACCTTGCTTGATTCTTTTGAAACTTTATTAAGTGGAGAGAAGTTGGATTCAGAGATGATGGAGATAACTCTTTCACGTGATGATCTTAGCCTGTTTCCATTTGAGACGTCCATGGGTCCACTATATAATTTATATATGAAGAGACAGGAATGCCTTTCCATGTTGGTAACTGTTCGGGATTCTCTGAAGGTTCTAGAACTTCCAAACCATACAAATAAGGCCATGATAGCCAACTTCTGTTATCAAAATGCTTCCCTTATTTTTTGCACTGCTTCTAGTTCATATAAGCTGTATTCCGTGGAAATGGAGCCTCTCAATTTGCTGGTGATTGATGAGGCAGCCCAGTTGAAAGAATGTGAGTCAGTAATTCCTCTGCAAATCCCTGGTGTCAAGCATCTGATTTTAGTTGGAGATGAGTGTCAGTTGCCTGCTATGGTCGAAAGCAAGGTAATGTTTAAATGTCTGAAAAGTAACTTTCTATTTGGTCTTGAAATATGTGTAATATCCTTCTCTGCATTTGAACTTAGATGGGGTAAATGTTCTATACCTAACGGGCCCTGAATTTTTTGTCATGTTTTATTTCTACAGGTTTCTAGCAGGGCTGGTTTTGGAAGGAGTCTGTTTGAACGATTGAGTTCACTGGGTTATTCAAGGCAACTTCTCAATATACAGTACCGGATGCATCCATCGATAAGTCTGTTTCCAAATTCAAACTTTTATCGAAACCAAATTTTGGACGGGCCAAATGTGAAGAGCAAAAGTTACAGAAAAAGTCATTTGCCATGGCCGATGTTTGGCCCTTACTCATTCATACATATTCCTGATGGACAAGAACAAATCGGAGATGACGGCTGTAGCCTTAGAAATCCTGTTGAGGTGGAAGTTATCTCGAGGATAGTGAGGAATCTGTACAGAGGTATGTCAAGAGAATTTTATACATTGCTTTGAGCACATGGATTTTACATGTATTACTTAATCATGTAGGTGTAGATTCCGATGGCCATTAATAGTTATTTTCCTAGGATATTTCTTTCGAAGTTTTGCCCCCACATAAAATGATATCATTATTGTGATGGTTTTATGTCCTTTTCTTTGCAGCTTGGGATGGGTCAGAAGAAGATCTGACAGTAGGTGTCATATCTCCCTACGCAGCTCAGGTTGCTGCAGTTCAAGCTAAACTTGGAAAAAAGTATGAAAATATCAAGGGCTTTATGGTCAAGGTGAAGTCAGTGGATGGATTCCAAGGGGGTGAAGAAGACATTGTTATAATATCCACCGTAAGATCAAACTCTCGTGGGGCTATTGGGTTCTTGTCCAATACTAAGAGAACCAATGTTGCTCTTACCAGGGCCAGGTATTGTATCCTCTTAACCGTGTTAAATTATATATTTGCAGTGATATAGCCTGTAAATCCCAGATTATTTCCAATCTATAGGTATTGTCTGTGGATTCTGGGAAATGGGAAAACACTGACGAAAAGCAAATCTGTGTGGGAAGCTTTGGTCGACAATGCTAAGAGTCGTGGATGTTTCTTCAATGTTGATGATGACAAGGACTTGGCTAAAGCCATCTTAGATGTGATGAAAGAGAATAATCAGCTTGATGATCTGCTTGACAGAAGCAGTGTACTTTTCAGAAATGCTAGGTGGAAGGTAAAAAACTTTGCTCAGCAGTATTCTAAGGCTACATTTATTTTTCAAAATGAGCATTAAGTTTTAAAGAATTTGTGACAACATATCTTACTGTCACGCTTTGGTCTTTTCAGGTTCTTTTCAGTGACAACTTCCTGAAGTCTTTCAGAAAGCTGACATCACCCAGGACAAAGATGTCCATCATAAACCTTCTGTCAAAACTATCCAGTGGGTGGAGACCAAAGAAGGGGAATGTGGATATAATTTGTGAAAACTCATCTCATATCGTGAGACAATTTAAGGCTGAAGGTCTCTATGTCATATGCACGATTGATGTTGTAAAGGAACAGGGATACATCCAAATCCTGAAGGTATGGGATGTATTGCCTTTAGAGGATGTGACAAAATTGGTCAAACGTTTGGACAGCATATTCGTGACCTATAATGATGATTTTATAAGTCGTTGCAATGAGAAATGCATCGAGGGGTAAGTCAGATCATTTCTTTTTTACTTAAGATTGGTAGCACATCACTTGCTAAATTAGAAAGCATCTCTTTTCCAGATAGATGACTAAAATATCTTGAATTGATCTTATCCCCTTATTTTCTTTCATTTCACATGCCTCTTCCTGTTATAGGGATCAGGAAGTTCCGAAGATCTGGGTCTGTCCTTTTGATTTTGTCCGCTATCGAAGTCCTTGTGAAGATCAATTTGGGAGTAGTTCTAATGCTGATGCTTCAGATCGTAGGTTGTATGCAGAGAATGCAAAAGTGAGCGAGAGTTTGCTTCTGATGAAATTCTACCCCTTATCATCAGATGTTCTCAGCCATTTGCTCGATGACAATGATAATAAGGAAGTGAGTCTTCCATTTGAAGTAACAGAGCAAGAACAAGAGATAATTCTTTTCCCCAGAAGCACTTTTATACTTGGGCGATCTGGAACTGGAAAAACTACAGTCCTGACAATGAAGTTGCTTAGGAACGAGAAACTGCATGATGAAGCAACCAAGGGATTTCGGGAAGTGCAAAGTGGTATCAGCAGTAGCAAAGATGCCTACCTGGAAATCAATGCTGAGGAAATCGGTGAAGGAGCAGAGGAGTGTGTATTGCCCCAGCTTTTTGTGACTGTCAGTGCAAAATTGTGTTTTGCGGTCAAACAACATGTATCCAAACTTAGAAGGTACATAAAATGTTGCGGGAAGATGTTTGAACAATTGAATAAATATTCTGCAATTTTTACAATGAACAAACATATGCAAGGTTAATGGATTGTCTAATCTTTTTATGAATTAGTCCGGGCAAGAAGATAACCCCTTAGGCATGCTACTATTTCGTCCTAGCGGAGAAGCACTACCAAGATACTTCATATATAGACTTCGATAGGAAATATAACAAGGTAGCAAGAGTGCATGGGTCAAATCAGTGCTTTGCCATGCTCGGGTGCTACTACTTGGTTTTAGCTGCTAAGAGATAGATTTAATCATTGCATATTGGAGATCAACATCATCTGCTTGCTGATTTCAAACTAAAGATTAATTTGTGTGGCAATACTCCTTATTTTGGTCTTTGTGCCACTTCTTTAGTTTGCATTTCCATTTTATTTGAAATTTTTGTATTAATTTTTCTGATTGTAGCATTGTACGTATATAAGGAAAATTGTATTTTAAATGAAAATATGCAATTATAAGCAGAATCGCGAAAGGACCGTCTGTTCTACATTGCTGTGGGGGAAGATTTTCATTGCCTGTGGGTGTAAATGCTATTCGTGTCTCATAGTATATCATTACAATCTGGGTGCATCACCGTGTTCTAATTTCCTTTTTGCTGCTAGTTACCTAAAAGTAGAAATTATGAGATTGTGTGTGTAGTGTAGGTATTCCCATAAGTTTGTTGAGTATTTTTCATTTCTAATAGCTAGCTTAATTAATCCTGCAGCTCCAGCATTGGTGCAAAACATGGAGTAAAAAGCTCTCCAGTTGATGAGATTGTTGATGATGCAGCATTATTCAAGGATATCCCGGATTCGTTTGTAGATATATCTCCCAACTCTTATCCCCTTATTATAACTTTTCGTAAGTTTCTGATGATGCTAGATGGAACAGTTGGGGTTTCGTTCTTTGAAAGGTTCCCCGATCTAAGGGAGTTTTGTCATGGCCAATCCTACAATTCTAGACCATTTGCCTTACAAAGTCTTCTAAGAGCAAAGGAGGTTACTTACGAAAAGTTTTGTGCTGTTTATTGGCCTCACTTCAATGACGAGATAAGGAGGAGGCTTGATCCTTCTAGAGTCTTCACTGAAATAATATCCCACATAAAGGGTGGTCTTCAACCAGCCGATTGTTGTGATGGCAAACTTGACAGACTAGCTTATGTTTCACTTTCAGAGGGTCGTGTCTCCACTCTGAGTATTCAGAGAAGAGAAGAAATTTATGATGCTTTTGAGGATTATGAACATATGAAAATGAAAAATGGTGAATTTGATTTGGCTGATCTTGTCAATGATCTTCATTGCCGTCTTTTTCGTGAACAGTTTACTGGTAAAGTGGTGGATTTTGTATATATTGATGAAGTGCAGGATCTCACCATGAGGCAAATTTCACTGTTCAAATATATCTGTAGAAATGTTGATGAGGGCTTTGTGTTTTCGGGGGACACTGCACAAACTATTGCAAGGGGGATAGACTTCAGGTTTGAAGACATAAGGTCCCTTTTCTACAAGGAGTTCTTGATAGATTCAATGGATCGTCCTGATATTAGAATGGTAAAGGGATGTCTTTCCAAAACTTTCCATTTGAGCCAGAACTTCCGCACTCATGCTGGTATACTCAAACTGGCGCAGAGCATTGTTAATCTTCTTTACCATTTTTTCCCTTTATCCATTGATGCTTTGGGCCCGGAAACTAGCTTTATATGTGGGGAAGCCCCAATTTTACTTGAATCAGAGAATGGCGAAAGCGCCATACTATCAATTTTTGGTAACAGCAATGTTAGTGGCAATTTCGTTGGCTTCGGAGCAGAGCAGGTTATTTTGGTTCGAGATGATCATTCTCGAAATGAAGTTTTAAACCTTGTGAGAAGGCAAGCCCTAGTTCTGACTATAGTGGAGTGCAAGGGGTTGGAATTTCAGGTAGGTGTGTCAGGTTGGATTGTTTGCCATGTGATTACAATGGTAGCTGCAATAAAGATTTCTTGACCTTTTATTTATAGGCAATTTTTTTTTGGATGGGTCAAGAACAATTTTTGCTGTTAGCTGTTAGTTTGTAAAATGCTTGTATTTGCAATTTCATTCTGCTATCCCTGTTGTTTTCTTTGTAGACAATGGCATCTAAATACACATAATGTAGAATTTGTTTGGGCTCATGTCAACATCATCCTCTAGGTTAATAGACAATATCAAAGATCTTGCAACTTTACGACTGATCTTGATTGGCAGGTGTGTCAAAATGAGTCAAAACATTCTCTTCCTAATTGTTTTGAGATCTCTTCATGTATTCATGAAACTCAAAATCTGTCATTTTGGTCTTTAATCAATTATTTTTACCAGAAACTTTTTTGCCTGTGACATTGTGTAGGACGTCTTATTGTACGACTTTTTTGGCACCTCACCTCTGAAAAGTCAATGGAGGGTCATTTATGGATACATGAAGGAGCAAGCTTTGCTTGATAACAGTTCTGAATGGTCTTCCCCAAGTTTCGATGACGGGAAGCACAATATATTATGCTCTGAATTGAAGCAACTGTATGTGGCAATTACTCGGACAAGGCAAAGATTGTGGATTTGTGAGAATGCCCTGGAGTTCTCCAAACCAATGTTCGACTACTGGAAGAAGAAGTGCCTTGTTCAAGTTAGGTTGGTAGATCATGCCCTTGCAGAAGCAATGCAGGTCAGGAGCACGCCAGAGGAGTGGAAGTCACAGGGTTTTAAGGTTTGCTGTTCTTCTATTTTTTCCTTTTTTTGTTTGTTTAGTCTTCATGGAACTGTTTTTTTGGCCTCATTTGGAGTCAACGTGATATGTGAATGTTAGGAATTTTGGAATGACAACAGCGACCGTAAAAATATAGCTGATCCTGAAAATTGTGTATAGAATGTGGACATTTTGTGGTACACATGGTGATCGATTTGCCAAATTTATTGGTTTTTTAATAGCTTGTCCGGATACTTCATTTAGACACAATGGATTAATGCATAAGATATGAACTTTCCTTGAATTTTTTCTCTCTTGAGCTTATGATCTCACTGGCAGTGCGGTTTTTTGGGTTAAGGGTACATCATTTTTTATTCCTATAAGGGAGGACTGTGTTTTCCATTCTCCTTCTTTTCATCTTCTCTGAAGAAGCTATTGATCTCTCTTTTTGTTTAACTTTGCAAGCTCTTACGTGAGGGTAACTACCCAATGGCAATAATGTGCTTTGAACGAGCAAGGTACACATACGGGGAGAAGTTGGCTAAGGCCTCTGCTTTGAAAGCAGATGCAGATCTCAAGCACGTTGTAAGTCCACAGGAGGCTTCTGACCTTCGAAGGCAGGCTGCTGAGATTTATGAAGCAATTGGAGTGGCCGAGTCTGCGGCAGAGTGTTTCTACATGTTGAAGGAATACGAGAGAGCAGGTATCATTTTTCTTTTTTTCAATTTCTTTGATATCTGTTAAAATAATAGGATATAGAATTTATATGCTTTATGCTATGTCAAAGCTGCCTAAGAAAGAGGAAGTTTGACTTTGATCTCAATTATTCTCTTGTACGTAGTTTTTTGTTGACCCGTTCAATTAATTTTTCTCTTTCAATATTCGGAAAAAAAGAAGTTTGATCTCACTTGTTAATATCCAAATGCATTTGGTGAATTTTGAGCAAGCTTCAAGTAATGTTGAATTCACGATTAATGCCTTTGTGTTGAGAAGTTGATTATTTTCTATATGACAACCCCCCTCCCCCTCTGCACTCTTAGCAGTTTGGAAAAATTTGAACTGCAAAGTTCTTAACACTGACCACATCTATAAGTTTAGAAAAAGCTGTGGCTGTCAGTTGCAATACTCCATGTCGACTATGGTTTGTGAACAACTTCTTGGTATTGTGGCAACCTATGGATGGTGGTCCTGTTTTGTATCTTGAGCTGTGCAAGAGCGTTTCTGGCAGCTTCCAAATGTCCCTTTGCTGTTTTATCATCTGACAATTTGTTTATGCTTCAACAGGTAGAATATACATGGAAAAATGTGGAGAATCTGCTTTGGAAAAAGCTGGAGAGTGCTTTTCTCTAGCTGGGAGCTACGGTCTTGCAGCGAAAGCATATGCAAGGGGAAATATTTTCTCAAAGTGCTTGTCCATTTGTGCCAAAGGGAAACTCTTTGAAGTGGGTTTGCAATACATTGAGGATTGGAAAAGTCAGGGAAATGAGAATAGCGGAGTAGTAAAGAAAAGTAAAGAAATAGAGAAATTGGAACAAGACTTTTTAGAGAGTTGTGCCCTTCATTACTATGACCTCAGAGACTACAGGGCCATGATGAAGTATGTGAAGGCTTTTCACTGCATCGATTCAATGCGAAACTTACTCAGGAGGCTGGGATGCCTTGATGAACTTATCAGTCTGGAGGAAGACTATGGTAACTTTTCAGAGGCGGCAAAGATTGCGAGGACGAAAGGTGACATCCTTCGTGAGGTTGATCTACTTGTAAAGAGCAGACAAAACAAAGAAGCGTCAATGAATATCCTGTGGTATGTGTTATTCTATTCCCTTTGGGCTCCTGGAAGCAAAGGGTGGCCCTTGAAGCAGTTTGCACAAAAGGAGGAGCTGGTAGCAAAGGCCAAACATCTTGCGAAGTGCGAGCCTATTCCCTTATATGAATATGTTACTGTAGAATCAAGCATTCTGTTAAATAAACAGAGCAGTTTGGCTGAAATGAAAGAACGTTTGAGTGCTTCCAGGAGAAATGGAAGTGTCAGAGGTGAAATGCTATGTGCTCGAAATATTCTGGACTTCCATCTTTGTCAACGTAGCTCAAATTTTTGTTGGAATGATTGGCTTGTCGACCCAATGGAGTATTATGAACAACAGATCTTGAGGAATCAGATATCCGTTGACTCATTGATCTGCTTCTGGAATCTTTGGAGAGAGAAGATCGATAGCATTATAAAATGTGTAGGATGTGCAGAGATGCCAGAGGAAAAGGAAAATAGGCGCTGTTGGAAGTTCTGTTTGAATTACTTTGGTGTCCTGGAGCAACGGAACAACATGCAAGTTACTTATCACCTTCTAAACCCAGATGCTGATTGGGTCAGCAACATAGATAAAAGATTTCTTCAAAGAAATGGACAATTGGTTGCTTTGGAGCTTCGACAATTTGTCTCTGCAGCTCAAAAGTACTGGAATTCTGAGCTTACTTCTGTTGGTATGATCCTCCTGCGCAAACTGGATGAACTTTACGATTTTTCGGCAAGGAGTTCTCTGTCGAACTTCTGTCAAAGCAGATGTCTCGCTCTCTTACATGAGGTTGCAAAGTTCCTTCGAGAACTCAATTGTCTGAATGACTCCTTCCGGGATAGTAGGGCACTGGAGGGTTTCATTGAAACATCCAGCAGGAGGTACTTTAGTCACATATTTCCTCTTGACTGGAGAGTATCATCGACAGAGAATATGATATCTGTAAGAGGCACTAAGGCTGCTTGTCATCTACTGAGAGAAACGATGAACATGATAATTTTGAAGAAGCGTTTTTCACATGGGAAGATGGGTGAGCTTGCGACTTTGGTTCTTGGGTCTGGAATGCTCAATGATGAATTGTACAGAAAAATTGCAGAATCTTTTGATAGAAATATGTCGTGGAAGGCATTCATGGAATGCGTGTGTCAGGATGTACCATCAGACCTTCCTCAGGCCAGAGATGATAATAAGCCCGTGGAGTTCCCTTTGGCTTGGAACCTTTATGGAGCTTTGGCAGATACTTACAAGGCCAATTGGAGGATTGAAAGAGACTACATCACTCCGATTTGCTTCTTGTATCTCTTGGAACGACTTTTGATTTTGTCATCTTGCTCCAAAGGGCAGTTTTACGCAACCAAGTCTTCTCTAGTTGAATGGCTTATCTGCCATGAAGGTTTAGCAAAGCCTAGCTTTACTTTCAACCCGGGAAATTTTTTGGAGCCCATCCTTGGGTTTGTTACTAGCACTATTCAGCAGCTGCTTTGCAACAAAGGTGAAACCATAGAATGGATCAAAAGATCAAACCTAAATGTGACGATGTACTACCCGCTATTGGTCTTGAAGTTGGTTCTGTTGGTTTGTTTGCTTCACTTAAATTTTGGCATCAGTCCAGATTTTCCCACTGTTTTGCTGGGTAAGAGTTGGATTTCTGGGCAATTACCTCCAGAATTTCATCCTATCCTTTCACATTGGTCGAAGCGGAACTTACAGAGAATTTCAGTCGGTGTTTTTGCTGAAGCTTTCAAAAAAGTTGATGATCCCCTCGTTATTACCTATTCTGCTGCAGATTGTTCAAATTGTCCACATGCCATCATTTTAGATGTGAAGTCAAACAAATGCAAGGAAGAGATTATGAAAGTTTTATTCCCCAAAGATGGAAGTGCCAGCTCCCTCAAGTTTAGAGATCTGACTGAAGTTTCCAAGGATTCCTCTTCATCTTCCAACAGTGTTCCAGCACCAGTTGTGCATTTGGATGGTGCAAACACTTCGTCGTTGGAGTATGACTGTGAAGCACGCAGTTCTGCCCCAGTGAACTGTATGTTGCCGGGACAAGAGTTGGGCTTAGAGAATGAGGAAGAGAAGAGCGAATTTGTGGAAGCTCAAAAAACCAGTGAAGTGAAGAAGGATGAGCAGGCTTCATCATCTTCTTTTTCCCAGATCAGTGGTGTGGAAAACAGGAACCAGAACAACGGCAATTGCAAGTCCAAAGGCAAGAAAAATAAGAAAGGAAAAGGCAAGAAGAGATGAATCCTCACTTCATTGTCCTAGATACAGTGCGAGTGAAAATTGTTTGTTGTTATAATCTACAAGCAATCTATATTCTTGTAATTATGTGGAACTTTTTAGTAAGATAGTTCTTAGAATGAAGAAAAACAGATCTCTACTCTACATGTCCTGAAGTTCTAGCAGAGAACAGTCATGAAAATCTACTATTCCTTTCTTGGCTGCAGATTAATGTTCCTTCTTTTTTACCTCTCTGAACCTTTAATTCTCTCATGCCTCGCCATAGCGCGTATGCGGTGAAGACTAAGAAAGCAAATGCAACTTTCTGTGCGTATCTATTTACTTACAGATCATCTTGATAGAGAAGGTTGCCTTGATTGGAGTGAAAACACATTATGAGATCTAGGTGGTGAGAGCATTTGTCCGTATGGGAGTGAACATAATTAGTCTGTTTGTGTTTGTACCCTCACCGGACGAAGGATGACTCCATCACCGGAAAACTCTCCTATTTATGGTTGGATAAGCACAACAGTGAGCCGAATCTGGCTCTTGATGGAGGAGAAATGATGATATTACTATAAGAATTGAATACTTGAGCAACTCTTGCAGTAAGTCGCCTCCTGAACAGCTTTTGTTGTGCGAAGGACTCGTCTCCACAGCTATATGATTTCGGGCCTTGGGATTGTTCGGGTGATGTCAACATTGTAATATAATACGAAACTATCGGATCTTATAATTAAATCGACGCGTAATCATGAGAGAAATAAACGAGGAATAATGACAAAAACATTTGATCTCCATGGTTCGATCTGAGTGTTGGTATCTACTCCATGGGAAAGTCAGTCAAAAATAATCCACCAATAAATCGGAGAATTAAAGAGTTACAATAGCTCACACACTCGAGCGTTTTTCATCCTTAAATTACACCAAAATCTAGTGTTTACCAGGAGAGACGACTCAGTTCGGATGTCAGCACAAAACCACCCATGTGTTAAGAGCTCCCTTTTTGCGCAATTTTTATTGAGCTCCTCTTACCGTGCGGCAGCAGTAAAGTGCACCACTAGTGCGGCAAATCCAACAAGCTCCTGTGCTGTCAAGCCAAAGAGTTGGGGATCAGAGCTCCCGACCAAATACTTACATGTTGGAGTCTCTTGGCTGTCGAAGTTCAACTAAGGCGTTATCTATTTTTTTAATAGCTCTAAAACCAATTGTTGTAATATAGTGCAAAAATTATCAGATCTTGCAACTAAATCAATTGGTATCATAGCTATTTAAAAAAATGGGTAAGGCCTTGATTGAACTCTAACAGCTATGAGAACTACAGATAAGTATTCAGTCAAGAGTTCCACTCCACGTCATCTAATTTAGGTACATGAATTTAAACTCGAGACATGATTTAACAGTTAATACTCAAAACTATTGGCGAGTTTAGTTGTTGTTGCACCGCCAAGGTGTATCCTAAGCAGCAACGCAGCTACTTTTATTTGGATGAACTAAGGCCGCATACTGAGTACCTTGAAGTTGAATGTTGTTAGGACATGTGATGAAATTGCTCAGGAAAAAACTTGGTCAAATGCAGGTAAATTTACCTTTTCTAACACGATTATTAAATACAAGAAAATCAATGGAAGTGCTCTAAATTGGGTTTAATAGTGAAAATGTTGTGAATCATGGGTCAAAAAATAAGAAAGTGAACATTGCTGATATCTGAATTTTGCCAATAAACCAAATCTGCATTTTAAAAGGACAAAAGAAGAAAATAATAATAATAGCGAAAATAGTATAACAAAAAAAATCTTTTTCTAACTAATTTCGCTTTCTTTTAACAACTCATTCACAAACAAAAACACCCTATCAAAAACACATATAGGGTGTATTTGTTTCAAGAAAAGTATTTTTTGGGAATCCGTTTTCCATATTTTCATCCGTTTGGTTCGTCGAAAGTAGTAAGTCAACTGAAAATACTTTACAGTCAAGGAAAACATTAATATATAAAATTGTAAAAGTGAATTCCCTAATCTAAAAAGGTAAAAACACTTTCCGGAATTACTCATCTTGAATTTGTTAATATTTTTTCTTTTCTTTTCCTTCTTTTTTTTCTTTTTTTCTTTTCTTTTCTTTTCTTTTTAAGAAGGAAAACATTCATGCATTTTCTTTTCTTAATAAAAATAATTTTAAAAATACAAAATTTTTTGATAATTTTTACCATAAGATTTTCCTCACCAAAGACTGAAAATACTTTCCAAGTGTTTTTTAGGTTTTAGCCAAACACTACTCACCACCCGCTTGGGTGGCGCTGCTGGAGAGGGCACTCTTCCTCTCGCAAAAGATTGAGTGTTCGAATCCCGGGCACCGCAAGGTGACTTAACCGGTGCACGTGTGTGATGGCTAGCACGTGTTCCCTGGATTATCAAAAAAATAAAATAAAATAAAATAAAATGAACTCATTTTCCTTGAAAATAACTTCCTGGAAAGTATTTTCCAAAAATGATACATTTTTAACTAAACAAAGGATATCTAAATATTGGGATAGGGCCAAACTGGACCCGGTCAAAAATGCAGATTCTGATTATTTTAATCAAATAACAATAGCTTAGAGCTTAAACAAGACATTACTTTTCCACAAACGATCGACCGTCCATGTTGGATCTTTGTCATCGCCCCAACTAACGTACGTTTTAAGTTAAAAAATCATTTTTTTTGAAAATTCAAAATATCGGTACGGACACGCGAGAATGACAGGAAAATTTTTCAAAAAATCATAAACATATTGCTCTTTTGCTAATTCAGTTCTAAATTTTTTTAATTTTACCAATTAAGTCCGGACATTTTCTCTAATTGAGTCTATCCAACTAATTTTGATCGGAAATTATTAATGTGGATGATGACTGGCGCTGATGTGGACAATTTTTAATAATATTTTTAAAAATTTCGAATTTTTTTTCTTTTTTTTTCCTCTTTTTTTCTTCCTTCGCCCGATTGCCGGGCGTGGGCAATGGCCGGTGACAAGCCAAAGGAAATAACTAGCTGGGGCGGCCTTAAAAAGAAATAAAAAAGTAAAAAAATTAATAAAAATTTCGAAAAAATACTAACATATTATTAAAATCATCCATGTCAACGCCGCCTAACCTACTAATTGTGCTATGTAGGATGGTCAGCGTCCATGTCAGTAATTTCTGATCAAAATTGGCTAGATGGACTTAATTGGAAAAGGTGAAAAATTTTATGATTCAATTAACAAAAGTAAAAAGCTTATGACTTAATTTGTAAAAATATAATAAATTTATGATTTTTTTGGATAATTTTATGAATAACCACGTAATGAAGGCAATTTGACGAAAACAGCACAACTTATGAAAATGGGTTTATTTTCTTTCATTGCTGGTCGAAGGGAGCTTCTTCGAGAAGGGATAGCTAGGTAGGTCTCGCATTTTGTGGGCGGTGGGGCCTAAAGGAAATTTTAGCACAAAGAAATGGTGGAGTGGACTCAATTGTATTTTCTTTTATTTCGTCGAACAATTGTATTTAATCAGTGGAGTATACTGTATACTAGTAGCACAATCGGAGCATGCACACATGTGAAAATTTTACCTGGTGAACATCAAGTTGATCTCAGATTGTTTGTAAATGGATATAAAATAAATAGATCATGTTCTACATTAGATAAAATGTCCACCGTATCGCTTAATGCATCAACTGTGTAAATGGCCATCAATAAACCTAATATTTACTCCGATGACAATAAGGTACCTACTCAATCGCATGTAAAAAAGTTCATATTCTTCGTTGATTTTCAGGTTAAAATTCGTCCATTTACCATTTCAATATCAAGATATCAACCGACAGTTTTAACTTCTCAAAAAGTAACTTGGCTCACGTCCTGATTCTTTTCGGACGGTGGACAGGCCCACCACTGGTAGAAAGCTTAGGGTGCAAGAAATCAAAATGGTTGCTTTTCTTCTTTCTTCTTCTTCTCTTTTTTCTTATTCCTTTCTTTCGTAATTTTTTGCCTGAATCCGACTGGCTGGGTCCTGAACAAGAGACCTGTATTCACCGAAATGAGTTATAACCAGAAAAGCTGAAAGCATCAGATGAATCCGTGCAATAATAAAGTCATCAGACACTGCATGGAGGGCGAAAACACGACCCACCCCGTCTTTTGATCTTTCAAAGGATATCGAGTGCTGCTTTTGAGCTTGCAATCACGACCCCTTTCCCTTTCCGAAGTCAATCTTCGTCTTCGCCGTGAAGAATGTTCACTTCGGAGTTCAAAATGGGACTGATGATGAGTGTAGCTTGCCCCTTTTTTTGCCTCGCAAGTTTCTTGAGACCTGGAGAGTGATTTTTCCCTGGTGTTTTGGTACGAGGGTTCAGGTGGGCTTGAGAGTGAGCACAAACAGAGTGTTGCGTATGGAGAAAGCAGAGGGTGGTTTGAGCAGGAAGAGGACAAGGGACAATCCCAGTGACCTGACTGCTACTGTCTTCTCTTGGTCTCTTCACGACATTTTCAACGAAAACCTCTACCATGACCAGGTTTCTTTTTATTCGTTTCTCATCTTTGCTTTTTCCCTTTTCGCACGCCCTGTTGGTTTTATTTTCGTGTAAGTTCAATGACAATGTGGTTTTTACTAGGGAATTTTCCAAATGATGTTAGTTCATTGCCCCATTCTTTTTTTTTTTTCGGCTTCCAGTTAGCCTAGCCTTATAAAAACCTTGCATTTGACTTAGTGTGGTAGAACTTCCTTTTATGCTTTTACTTTGTTTGGAAATATCATTAGGTATTTCAGGACTCTGTTTAATGTTTTACGGGAATTGGTCAGAGTAATTTTTTTGAATCTCGAGGTTGGTTGGTCATATTTGGGATTCGGCCGAGCTGTTTTTGTAGGTGGAGACTATACCGGAGACATTTAAGTCGGTCCGGCAGTATCTTGGATCGTATGTCTACCCCTTACTGGAAGAAACACGGGCGAGTCTGTGCTCGAGGTTGGAAGATATTTCTGTGCTGCCTTTCGCCAAGGTTACTGACTTTGTGGAATGCAAGAGAAGTAAAAACTCATATGCTGTCAAGGCCGGTCAGTGGAGCAATGAATCCAACACTCGTGGCAATGAAACTTACAAAACTTTTCCTGGAGATATCTTGATTTTAACTGATGCTAAGCTGGAAACTGTTCCTGACTTGGAGAGGGTCGGAAGAAGATGGGTGTTCGCATCGGTAATGATGATTGGAGAAGACGACAAAGAGGATGAGGCAACGTCATCCAAAAACTTTAAAGTGAAGGCATTATTGGACCATGAAGTAGATAATTCCTGGAAGCCAATGTATGTGATTTTCCTGATAAATATAGTCACTAACAGTAGGATATGGAACGCGTTGCATATGGTTCCGAACTTAGATATTGTGAAGGAAGTTCTGTGCACGGATTTGGGGGTATGACTTTTTTTGTCCCCTTAGACTTATAATTGTTATTGTATTTCTCTAAGCTTTAAAACTTCACGTTTACTCCTGTCGATTTGTAAGTTGTACCACGGAAAAAGATAAAGGTCCCTTTAGGCCATTCTGTTGCATTGCTGAATTAGGATGCTTGTTTCCTTTAGTTGGTCCATTTCATGATATGGAGATGAATGAAGATGTGGCCAATTAGTGAAGTTATTTATTAAATAGGGCAAAATTAATTCTTTGGAGGCGACTTCCTTGTCAGTACTAGACCTTAAAATTTTCTATACTATACTTTTCACGGGATTTAAGTTTGTGCCGCGCAATGCTCTTTGTATCATATGAACACCAATTAAGTTTCAGGGTCTCTAACCTTCTACCATATGTACACTGTCTAAATTATCTCAAGAAATGTGTTTTTGTTGCAGGCTGATAAAGTTTCCAATCTCTGTATTAAAAAAGGTGATGGTTCTGGGAGTGAGAGCCTTGACAAGAGATTGTGCCATGATCTGAATGAATCCCAAATAAAAGCAGTTGGCACCTGTCTCAATAAACTCCAATACAAGAACAAGCCATCTGTCGAGCTGATATGGGGTCCTCCTGGAACTGGGAAAACTAAAACTGTCGCTACACTGCTATTTACTCTCTTAAAAAGGAAACATAGAACCATTGTTTGTGCTCCTACAGATGTTGCCATCAAGGAAGTGGCATCTCGTGTTTTAAAGCTGCTAAAGGAATCAGATAGTGGTATAAGCACCGAAATGGAAGGTTTGCTCTGTTACTTTGGAGACATGCTTATTTTTGGGAACAAGGAGCAGCTGAAAGTTGATTCCGACATTGAAGAAATATACTTGGATCACCGTGTAGATTGTGTTGCTGAGTGCTTTTCTAAAGACACTAGTTGGCATCAGTGTCTAACTTCCATGATAGATACTCTTGCCGACTGTGTCCGTCAGTACCACATATTTTTGGAAAACAAACACACAAAAAGATGGAAACCAGGAAGTGATGATGATGGGAGCAAATGCGGAAGCAGTGAAGAAGATGGTAACTGTGAGCTTAAATCATTTCTTGAGTTTTTCAGGGACCGGTTCAAGGCAATTCTCCAGCCCCTGCGGAGATGCCTCTTTATTTTCTGTACTCATATATCCAGAACTAATTTCCAGAATATGACATCCCTCCTTACCTTACTTGATTCTTTTGAAACTTTATTATGTGGAGAGAAGTTGGATTCAGAGAAGATGGAGATTACTCTTTCACGTGATGAACTTCACCTGTTTTCATTTGAGATGTCTATGGGTCCACTATATAATTTATATATGAAGAGACAGGAATGCCTTTCCATGTTGGTAACTGTTCGTGATTCTCTGAAGAATCTAAAACTTCCAAACTTTATGAGTAAGGCCATGATAGCTGACTTCTGTTATCGACATGCTTCCCTGATTTTTTGCACTGCTTCTAGTTCATATAAGCTGTACTCAGTGGAAATGGAGCCTCTCAATTTACTGGTAATCGATGAGGCAGCCCAGTTGAAAGAATGCGAGTCAGTAATTCCTCTGCAACTCCCGGGTGTCAAGCATCTGATTTTAGTTGGAGACGAGTGTCAGTTGTCTGCTATGGTCGAAAGCAAGGTAATGTTTAAAATATCTGAAAAGTAACTTTCAATTGGTCTTGAAAGATGCGTAACGTCCTTACTATCCATTGGAGCTTAGATGGGCTAAATGTTCTATACCTAACGGCCCTTGAATTTTTTATCATATTTTATATCTACAGGTTTCTAGCAGGGCTGGCTTTGGAAGGAGTCTGTTTGAGCGATTGAGTTCACTGGGTTATTCAAAGCAACTTCTCAATATACAGTACCGGATGCATCCATCAATAAGTCTGTTTCCGACTTCAAACTTTTATCAAAACCAAATTTTGGACGGGCCAAATGTGAAGAGCAAAAGTTACAGGAAAAGTCATTTGGCATGGCCGATGTTTGGCCCTTACTCGTTCATAAATATTCCTGATGGACGAGAACAAATTGGTGATGGTGGCTGTAGCCTTAGAAACCCTGTTGAGGTGGAAGTTATCTCGACGATATTGAGGAATCTGTACAAAGGTATGTCAAGAGAATTTTATACATGTTGCTTCGAGCGCATGGATTTTGCATGTATTACTTAATTATATTGGTGTAGAATATGATGGCCATTAATGGTTCTTGTCGTAGGATATTTCTTTCGAAGTTTTGCACCCCCCCTCATAAAATGATATCATTGTTGTGATGGTTTTTTGTCCTTTTCTTTGCAGCTTGGGATGGGTCAGAAGATCTGACAGTAGGTGTCATATCTCCCTTCACAGCTCAGGTTACTGCAATTCAAGCTAAACTTGGAAAAAAGTACGAAAATATCAAGGGCTTTACAGTCAAGGTGAAGTCAGTGGATGGATTCCAAGGGGGTGAAGAAGGCATTATTATAATATCCACCGTAAGATCAAACTCGCATGGGACTATTGGGTTCTTGTCCAATACTAAGAGAACCAATGTTGCTCTTACCAGGGCCAGGTACTCTATCCTCTTAACTGTGTCAAATTACATTTTTAGAGTGATATAGCCTATAAATCCCAGAGTTATTTCCTGTCTATAGGTATTGTCTGTGGATTGTGGGAAATGGGAAAACACTGACAAGAAGCAAATCTGTGTGGGAAGCTTTGGTGGACGATGCTAAGAGTCGTGGATGTTTCTTCAATGTTGATGATGACAAGGACTTGGTTAAAGCCATCATAGATGCGAAGAAAGAGAATAATCAGCTTGATGATCTGCTTGACAGAAGCAGTGTACTTTTCAGAAATGCTAGGTGGAAGGTATAAGACTTTGCTCATTTCTACGGCTACAGTTATTTTTCAAAATAAGCATTAAGTTTTAAAGAATTTGTGACAACATATCCTATTGTCATGCTTTGGTTTTTTCAGGTTCTTTTCTGTGACAACTTCCTGAAGTCTTTCAGAAATCTGACATCGCCTAGGACAAAGATGTCAATCATCAACCTTCTGTCAAAACTATCCAGTGGCTGGAGACCAAAGAAGGGGAATGTGGAGATAATTTGTGAACACTCATCTCATATCATAAGAAAATTTAAGGCTGAAGGTGTCTATGTCTTATGCACGATTGATATTGTAAAGGAACTGAGATACATCCAAATCCTGAAGATATGGGATGTATTGCCTTTAGAGGATGTGGCAAAATTGATCAAACATTTGGACAGCATATTCGAGACATATAGTGATGATTTTATTAGTCGTTGCAATGAGAAATTCATTGAGGGGTAAGTCTGATCATTTCTTCTTACTTAACATAGGTAGCACATCACTTGATAAATTACAAAGCTTCTCTTTTCCAGATAGATGACTAAAATATGTTGAATTGATCTTATCCCCCTATTTTCTTTCATTTCACATGCCTCTTACTGTTATAGGGCTCAGGAAGTTCCGAAGACCTGGCCTTTTGATGTTGTCCGCTATCAAAGTCCTAGTGAAGATCAATTTGGTCGTAGTTCTGATGCTGATGCTTCAGATCATAGGTTGTATGCAGAGAATGCAAAAGTGACCGAGAGTTTGTTTTTGATGAAATTCTACCCCTTATCAACTGATGTCAGTCATTTGCACAATGATGGTGATAGTAACGAAGCGATTCTTCCATTTGAAGTAACAGAGCAAGAACAAGAGATAATTCTTTTCCCCAGAAGTACTTTTATACTTGGGCGATCTGGAACTGGAAAAACTACGGTCTTGACAATGAAGTTGTTTAGAAACGAGAAACTGCATGATGAAGCAACCAAGGGATTTCAGGAAATCCAAAGTGGTATCAGCCTCAGCAAAGATGCCTACCCAGAAATCAATGTTGAGGAAATCGGTGAAGGAGCAGAGGATTGTTTATTGCGCCAGCTTTTTGTGACTGTCAGTGCAAAATTATGTTTTGCGATCAGACAACATATATCTCAACTTAGAAGGTACATAAATTGTCATGGGAAGATGTTTGAACAATTGAATTGATATTCTGCAAGTTTTACAATGATTGAACAATTGCAAGGTTAATGGATTGTCAAATCTTTTTGTGAATTAGTCCGGACAAGAAGATAACCCCTTTGGCATGCTACTATTTTCCTTCTGGCGGAGAAGCACAACCAAGATACTTCATATTTAGACTTCGATAGGAAATATAACATGTAGCTAGAGTGCATGGGTCAAATCAGTGCTTTGCCATGCTCGGGTGCTATTACTTGGTTTTAGCTGCTAGAAAACAGATTTAATCATTGCATATTAAAGATCGACATCATCTGCTTGCTGATTTCAAACTACGGATTAATTTGTGCGGCAATAGTCCTTGCTTTGGTCTTTGTGCTACTTCTTTAGTTTGCATTTCCATTTTATTGGAAACTTTCGTATTAAGTTTTGTGATTGTAGCATTGTACATATAAAAAGAAAATTGTATCTTAAATGAAAATATGCAATTGTAAGCAGAATCGAGAAAGGACCGTCTGTTCTACAAATCTTGCTGTAGGGGAAGATTTTTATTGCCAGCTGATGTAAATGCTATGCTGGATAGGTGAGCGTGGTCTGGGTGGGCGGTTCCTAGCATGGAATCGGGAACCGTCCACTAAGGACCGGTTATGAGAAATTAGAACCAGAAACCGCCCGTTGATTCCATTGATCCATCCGGGAACTGGACCGCCAATCCAGACCGACGGTCCGGTTCCCGGGTGGATCTATGGAACTGGTCCTACTAAGTTTCACGCAAATGGAGGTGACCGAGCGTGAAAGAGGGAGGCGATAAATGGCTAAAGGTGCAGCCGTGAATTACTGGGAGTTGAGAGTCGAGTTTTAGATTAGGGATTTTATGGTTTTCATTTTTCTAAAAATGTTTTCTTTTTTTTTTGGGTTGAAATTTTTCTAAAAAATTATATATATGTATATATATTACTGGTCCGGTCCGGATGGGGCGGTTCCACACCTAGAACCGGGAACTAGACCGATACTCACTAGTTTTAGTAAATTATAACTGGGAACCGAACCAGTCCTCACGAGAACTACCGATTTTGGGCCATTCCGGTTCGGTTCCTGGCGGTCCGGGTGGTTTCCGGTTCCTTTGCACACCCCTAGCTATGTGTGTCTCGTAGTATATCATTACAATTTTGGTGCATCAGCATGTTCTAATTCCCTTTTTGCTGTTAGGTACCTAAACGTAGAAATTATGAGTTTGCATGTGTAGTGTAGGTATTCTCGTAAGTTTGTTAAGTATAAATTTTCATTTCTAATTGCCAGCTTAATTGTCCTGCAGCTCCAGCATTGGTGCAAAACATAGAGTAGAAAGCTCCTCAGTTGATGAGATTGTTGATGATGCAGCACTATTCAAGGATATCCCGGATTCGTTCGAAGATATATCTCCCAACTCTTATCCCCTTATTATAACTTTTCGTAAGCTTCTGATGATGCTAGATGGAACAGTTGGGGTTTCATTCTTTGAAAGGTTCCTGGATCTAAGGGAGTTTAGTCATGGCCAATCCTACGATTCTAGACCAGTTGCCTTACAAAGTTTTCTAAGAGCAAAGGAGGTTACTTACGAAAAGTTTTGTGCTGTTTATTGGCCTCACTTCAATGACGAGATAAGGAGGAGGCTTGATCCTTCCAGAGTCTTCACTGAAATAATGTCCCACATAAAGGGTGGTCTTCAACCAGCCGATTGTTGTGATGGCAAACTTGACAGATTAGCTTATGTTTCACTTTCAGGAGGTCGTGTCTCGACTCTGAGTATTCAGAGAAGAGAAGAAATTTATGATGCTTTTGAGGATTATGAAAAGGTGAAAATGAAAAATGATGAATTTGATTTGGCCGATCTTGTCAATGATCTTCATCGCCGTCTTTTTCGTGAACAGTTTACTGGTAAAGTGGTGGATTTTGTATATATTGATGAAGTGCAGGATCTCACCATGAGGCAAATTTCACTGTTCAAATATATCTGTAGAAATGTTAACGAAGGCTTTGTGTTTTCGGGCGACACTGCACAGACTATTTCTAGGGGAATAGACTTCAGGTTTGAAGACATAAGGTCCCTTTTCTACAAAGAGTTCTTGATAGATTCAAAGGATGGACCTGATATCAGAATGGAAAAGGGATGTCTTTCCAAAACTTTCCATTTGAGCCAGAACTTCCGCACTCATGCTGGTATCCTCAAACTGGCTCAGAGCGTTGTTGACCTTCTTTACCATTTTTTCCCTTTATCCGTTGATGCTTTGAGCCCCGAAACTAGCTCTTTATGTGGGGAAGCCCCAATTTTTCTTGAATCGGAGAATGATGGAAGTGCCATACTGTCAATTTTTGGTTACAGTAATGTTGGTGGTAACTTCGTTGGCTTTGGAGCAGAGCAGGTTATTTTGGTTCGAGATGATCAATCTCGAAATGAAGTTTCAAACCTTGTGGGAGGGCAAGCCCTAGTTCTGACTATATCGGAGTGCAAGGGGTTAGAATTTCAGGTAGGTGTGTGTCAGGTTGGATTGTTTGCCATGTGATTATTAATGGTAGCAGCAGTAACGATTTCATGACCATTTTTTTATGGGCCAATCTTTCTTTGATGGGTCAAGACCAATTTTTGCTGCTAGCTGTTACTTTGTAATATGTTTGTATTTGCCATTGTTGGGTTTATTATTTATTATAGTGTTAACAAGTTGGGGGCATTTCTTGTAATTGTGCTAGGCTTAAGGTTAAGCCTATATATACCTTTTTGTATCTTCTTTTAACCTGGACAATATTGAAGAGAGAGAAAGAGAACTTTGCCACAGCCATTTCATTCTACTATCCCCTTTTGTTTCTATGTATATAATGGCATCTCGATACACATGATGTAGAATTTGTGTTGGCTCATCTCAACATTATCCTCTAGGTTAATAGGCAATATCAAAGATCTTGCAACTTTGACTGATCTTGATTGGCAAGTCTGTCAAAATGAGTCAAACTATTCTCTTCCTAAATGTTTTGAGATCTCTTGATAAATTCATGAAACTCAAAATATGTCATTTTGGTCTTTAATCAGTTGTTTTTACCAGAAACATTTTTGCCTGTGACATTATGTAGGACGTCTTATTGTACAACTTTTTTGGCACATCACCTCTGAAAAGTCAATGGAGGGTCATTTATGGATACATGAAGGAGCAAGCTTTGCTTGATAACAGCTCTAAGTGGTCTTCCCCAAGTTTCGATGATGGTAAGCACAATATGTTATGCTCTGAAATGAAGCACTTGTATGTTGCAATAACTCGGACAAGGCAAAGATTGTGGATTTGTGAAAATGCCTTGGAGTTCTCCAAACCAATGTTCGACTACTGGAAGAAGAAGGGCCTTATTCAAGTTAAGCTGGCAGATCAGGCCCTTGCAGAAGCAATGCAGGTCAGGAGCACGCCAGAGGAGTGGAAGTCGCAAGGTTATAAGGTTCGCTGTTTTTCTGTTTTTTCTTGTTTTGTTTGTTTCCTCTTCACGGAATTTTTATTTTCGCGTCATTTGGAGTCAACATGATCTGGCATGCTAGGGATTTTGGAATGACAATAGTGACCGTGAAAGTATAACTAATTTGAAAATAGTGTATAGAATGTGTTCCTTCTATGGTACAAATATGGTGATGGATTTGCCAAATTTATTGTTTTTCTTTAATAGTTTAGCCGGATACTTCTTTTAGAAACAATGGATTAATGAATAAGATATGAAATTATTTTGTATCTTTTTTTGTCTTTTGGGTTTATCTGGTCGTTGGCGGTGCCCGTGCCCTTTATTGGGTTTAGGCTACACCATTGATTATTTCTATAAGGGAATATGTTTTCCGCTTCCTCTTTTCACCTTCTTGGAAGAAGCTATTGACCTCTATTTTTTATGTAAATTTGCAAGCTCTTACGTAAGGGTAACTACCGAATGGCAATAATGTGCTTTGGACGAGCAAGGTACACATACGGGGAGAAATTGGCTAAGGCCTCTGCTATGAAAGCAGATGCAGATTTCAACCACGTTTTAAGTTCACAAGAGGCTTCTGATCTTCGAAGGCAGGCTGCTGAGATTTATGAAACAATTGGAATGGCCGACTCTGCGGCGGAGTGTTTCTACTTGTTAAAGGAATACGAGAAAGCAGGTATCTTATATTCTTTTTTTTCAATTGCTTTCCTTGCTCTCACGTTGATAAGATGGAGAATTTATATGCTTTATGCTGCTTCTTTATTTTTCTTCTTAATGTAGCCATGCCAAAGCTGCCTAAGAAAGAGGAAGTTTGACTTCGATCTCAATTATTCTCTCGTATGTTTTTTTTTTTGACATGCCCGGTACCCTCTTGTTTACAGGTTCAATTAATTTTTCTCTTTCAATATTAAAAAAAGAAGAAGTTTGATCTCACTTGTTAATTTCCAAATGCTTTTGGCGAATTTTGATCAAGCTTGCAACTAATGTCGACTTAATGATTAAGGCCTTTGTATTGAGAAGTTGATAATTTTTTATAGGACAAACCTCCTCTCCACTCGTAGCAGTTTGGAAAATTTTGAGCTACAAAGTTCTTAACACTGACCACACCTATAAGTTTAAAAGAAGCTGCAGCTATCAGTTGCAATACCCCATGTTGACTATGGTTTTTCAAAACCTTGTTTGTATTGTAGCCATCTACAAACATGGATCCTGTTTCATATCTTGATTGGGTAATATAGTTGGGCTGTGCAAGAGCATTTCTGGGAGCTTCTAAATGTGCCTTCGCTAACGTTTTATCTTCTAAATGTCATTTAATTTTACGAGAACATAAGGACTCTATAAATGAGACGGACATTAAATCTGTTTATTCTTCAACAGGTAGAATATACATGGAAAAATGTGGAGAATCTGCGTTGGAGAAAGCTGGAGACTGTTTTTCTCTAGCTGGGTGCTACACTCTTGCGGCGGAGGTGTATGCGAGGGGAAATATTTTCTCCAAGTGCTTGTCCATTTGTGCCAAAGGAAAACTCTTTGAAATCGGTCTGCAATACATCGAGGATTGGAGAAGGCAGGGAAATGAGAACAGCATAACAATAAAGAAAAGTAAAGAAATAGAGAAATTGGAACATGACTTTTTAGAGAGTTGTGCCGTTCATTACTATGACCAGAGAGACTACAGGGCCATGATGAAGCATGTGAAGGCTTTTCATTGCATCGATTCAATGCGAAACTTACTCAAGGGGCTGGGATGCCTTGATGAACTTATCAGTTTGGAGGAAGACTTTGGTAACTTTTCGGAGGTGGCGAAGTTTATAAGGATGAAAGGTGATCTACTTGGGAAGAGCAAACAAAGCAAAGAAGCGTCAATGAAGGAATACGAGAAAGCTGGTATTTTTTTTCTTCTTTTCAATTTCTTTCATTTCATTCAAAATGATAAGATGGAGAACTTACATGCTTTATGCTGCTTCTTTATTTTTCTTCTAGTTGTAGTGAAGTCAAAGCTGCCTAAGAATGAGGAAGTTTGACTTCGATCTCAATTATTCTCTTACATGTAGTTCTTTTACATGCATGGTACCCTCTTCTTTACCATTTAATTGTTCTCTTTCGATATTCCAAAAAAAGGAATTCAATCTCACTTGTTTATTTCCAAATGGTTTTGGTGAGTATTGAGCAGCTGCAAATAATGTCAACTTCATGATTAATGCCTTTGTGTTGAGAAGTTGATTAATATCTATATGACAACCTGCTTCTGCACTCCAAGTAGTAGGGAAAAATTTGAGCTGCAAAGTTCTTAACACTGACACGCCTATAAGTTTAAAAGAAGCTGCAGCTGTCAGTTGCAACACCCCATGCTGACTATGGTTTTTCAAAAACTTTTTTGTATTGTAGCCACTGACAAACGTTGATCCTGTTTCGTATCTTGATTGGGTAATATATTTGAGCTGTGCAAGAGCATTTATGGAAGCTTCCAAATGTCCCTTTCCTATTGTTTTATCTTCTTACTACCGTGAAGTCATTAAATTTTACGAGAACATCAGGACTCTATAAATGAGACTGACATTAAATTTGTTTATGCTTCAACAGGTAGAATATACATGGAAAAATGTGGAGAATCTGCGTTGGAGAAAGCTGGAGACTGTTTTTCTCTAGCTGGGTGCTACAGTCCTGCGGCAGAGGCGTATGCAAGGGGAAATATTTTCTCCAAGTGCTTGTCCATTTGTGCCGAAGGAAAACTCTTTGAAATCGGTCTGCAATACATCGAGGATTGGAGAAGGCAGGGAAATGAGAACAGCATAATAATGAAGAAAAGTAAAGAAATAGAGAAATTGGAACACGATTTTTTAGAGAGTTGTGCCGTTCATTACTATGACCTGAGAGACTACAGGGCCATGATGAAGTATGTGAAGGCCTTTCATTGCATCGATTCAATGCGAAACTTACTCGAGAGGCTGGGATGCCTTGATGAACTTATCAGTTTGGAGGAAGACTTTGGTAACTTTTCGGTGGCGGCGAAGATTGTGAGGATGAAAGGTGACATCCTTCGTGAGGCTGATCTACTTGGAAAGAGCGTACAAAACAAAGAAGCGTCGATGAACATCCTGTGGTACGTGTTATTCTATTCCCTTTGGGCTCCTGGAAGCAAAGGGTGGCCCTTGAAGCAGTTTGCACAAAAGGAGGAGCTGGTAGCAAAAGCCAAACATCTCGCAAAGCCTGAGCCTATTGCCTTCTACGAACATGTTTCTGTAGAATCGAGCATTCTGTTAAACAAACAGAGCAGTTTGGCTGAAATGAAAGAACATTTTAGTGCTTCCAGGAGAAATGGAAGTGTCAGAGGTGAAATACTATGTGCTCGAAATATTCTGGACTTCCATCTTCGTCAAAATATCTCTAATTTTTGTTGGGAATACGATTGGCTGGTCGACCCAATGGAGTATTCTGAACCACTGATCTTGGGGAATCAGATTTCCATTGACTCAGTGGTCTGCTTTTGGAATCTTTGGAGAGAGAAGATTGTTAGAATTATAAAGTGTGTAGGATGTGCTGAGATGGAGGAAACGGAAAATAGGTGCTGTTGGGAGTTCTGTTTGAATTACTTTGGTGTTCTGGAGCAAGGGAACAACATGCAAAGAACTTATCACCTTCTAAACCCAGATGCTGATTGGGTCAGAAACATAGGCAATGGGCAATTGGTTGCTTTGGAGCTTCGACAATTGGTCTCTGCCGCTCAAAAGTATTGGTATTCTGAGCTTACTTCTGTTGGTATGGAGCTCCTGCACAAATTGGATGCACTTTATCTGTTTTTGGCAAAGAGTTCTCTGTCGAACTTCTGGCAAAGCAGATGTCTTGCTCTCTTACATGAGGTTGCAAAGTTCCTTCAAGAACTCGATTGTCCCAATCCCTCCTTCCGGGATGGTGAGGCACTGGAGAGTTTCATTGACACATCCAGTAGGAGGTACTTTAGTCACATATTTCCTCTTGACTGGCGAATATCATCGGCAGAGAATATGATATCTCTAAGAGGAAGTGAGGCTCCTCGTCATTTACTGAGAAAAAAGATGAACCTGACAATTTTGAAGAAGCATTTTTCACATGGGAAGATGGGTGAGCTTGCGACTTTGGTTCTTGGGTCTGGAATGCTCGACGATGATTTGTACAGAAAAATTGCAAAATCTTTTGAAGGAAATACATCATGGGGGGCATTCATGGAATGCGTTTATCGGGATGTAGCATCAGACCTTCCTCAGGCGAGCGATGGACCCATGGAAATCTCTTTGGCTTGGAGCCTTTATCGAGCTTTGGCAGATACTTACAATGCCAATTGGAGGACTGAAAGAGACTACATCACACCAATTTGCTTCTTGTATCTCTTGGAACGACTTTTGATTTTGTTATCTTGCTCCAAAAGGCAGTTTTATGCAACCAAGTCTTCTCTAGTTGAATGGCTTATCTGCCATGAAGGTTTAGCAAAGGGTAGCTTCAGTTTCAACCCAGCAAATTGTTTGGAGCCCATCATTGGGTTTCTTGCTAGCACAATTGAGCAGCTACTTTGCAATAAGGATGAAACCAGAGAATGGATCAAAAGATCAAACCTAAATGTGACGGAGTACTACCCGCTGTTGGTCTTGAAGTTGGTTCTGTTGGTTTGTTTGCTTCACTTAAATTTTGGCATCAGTCCAAATTTTCTGGATGATTTGCTTGGTAAGAGTTGGATTTCTGAGCAATTACCTCCAGCGTTTCTTCGTATTCTTTCACCTTGCCAGAAGAGAGACTTACAGAAAACTTCAGTTGGTGTTCTCGCTGAAGCATTCAAAAATGTTGACGATCCCCTCGTAATTACCAATTTAGCTGCAGATTGTTCCAATTTCTTGTGTCCCCGTGCCATCATTTTAGACGTGAAGTCAAACAAGTGCAAGGAAGAGATTATGAAAGTTTTATTCCCCAAAGATGGAAGCGCTGTGAGCTCTTGCGAGTTGCAAGGTCTGACCAAAGTTTCCGAGGATTCCTCTTCATCTTCCAACAGTGTTCCAGCACCAGTTGTGCATTTGGTTGGTGTAAACACGTCGTCTTTGGAGTGTGACCAATCATCAAAAAGATTGGTTTCATTAGAGGCAGCAACTAATGCAAAGGATGGGTGGATGGAACATGTCTCTACTGCCTCGACAATGGAGGTAATCCAAAGTCCTTGCACTATTGCATCCTGTTTTGACAGTGAAGCAAGCAATTCTGCCCTAGTGAACCGTTCGTCGCCGGGACACGAGTTGGGCTTAGTGAATGAAGAAGAGAAGAGTGAAACTGTTGAAGCTCAAAAAACCAATGATGTGAAGAAGGATGGTCAGCCTCGTTTTAGGCGCTTGTTAATGGCCCTTGGGGTTGGGGCGGTCCTTGGGGCTGGGGCGCTTGTTTTCCTGGTGTGGAAACCAGGAACAAGAACAAGGGCAATTGCAAGCCCAGAGGTAAGCAAAATAGAAAGGAAGAGGCAAGAAGAGATGAATCCTCTCTTCATTTTCACAGATATAGTTTTTGATTGAAAATTGTATGTTGTTATAATCTACAAGTAATCCACATTCTTGTAAATACATGTGGAACTTTAGTAAAATAGTTCTTAGAATTGAAGAAAAACAGATCTCCCGGACAGGAAGCTCATTACTCATTACATTTCCTGAAGTTCTAGCAGTGGATGGTCATGAAAATATACTGTCCCTTACTTAGCTGCAGATTATTGTTCCTTCCTTTTTACCTCTCTGAACCTTTAATTCTCTCATGCCTTGCAATAGATCGAATGCGGTTAAAGAATGAGAAAGAAAATGCAACTCTCTGTATATTTTATTTACTTGCGGATCATCTCGATAAAGAAGTTTGCCTGATTGGAGTGAAAATACGTTATGTCCATATGGGAATGTACATAATTTATCTGTTTGCTCCCTCACCAGACGAAGGGCCCATTTGGTTCGGCTTTTCAAATGCTACTGGGGAGAATGTAAATACCTTTAGTTGAAAGTCACTTGGGGAAATGCAAGTGGTGTTTGGTAAAAAATCATTTGAAAGCCATTTAGGGAAATACAATTGTGTTTGATAAATTCCTTTTAAAAAATGAGATTTGGGAGGCTTTTTTTTTTTTTAAGTACCCTTCGCCGGCTTCGGCGAAGGGCTATGGCCGCCGGCGAGCGAGATCTGGCGTCGGCGATCGTCGCCCGAGGAGGCCTGAGGTCGCACGACCTCATGCCGTCGCTGCCTGGGTCGCGCAACCTCAGGCGATGGCCGCCTGGGGTCGGGCGACCGCCCAAGCGCCATTGCCTGGGTTGCGCGACCTAGGCGGCGACGGCCTGGGTCGAGCGACCCAGGCGCCAGGCCGTTGCCGTCGGGGTCGCGCGACCCAGGTGACGGCGCCTGGGCAGTCGCACAACCCCAGGCGGCCGTCGCCTGAGGTCGTGAGACCCAAGCGGCCGTCGCCTGAGGTCACGCGACCCCAGGCGGCGACGGCCTGGGTCAAGCGACCCCATGCCTGGGTTGGGCGACCTCGCTGGCCACCCTAGCCGGCCACCCTAACCGACCACGCTTTGCTGAAGATTTTTTTTTTTTTGGAAACAGTCAGCATTTGTGGAATGCCAAAAGCCCAAAACTGGTCCGGACCAGCTTTAGGCTTTCGGCATTCCAACGGCATTTCAAATGCTGGCTTTTAGCTTTGCGAGTCCGGAAAGCCGAACCAAACGGTTCAGCATTTTGGGAAGGGGCTTTAGAGGCCGAAAGCCCCTTTCCAAAGCTGAACCAAACGGGGCCATAGGACAACTCCGTCGTCGGGAAACTCTCCTATTTACATACGTATAAGCACATGAGTGAGCCAAACTTGGATCTTAATTAAGGATAAAGGATGATATTACTATAAGATTTGAATACCTGAGCAACTCTTACAAATAGTCACCTCTTGAACAGCTTTTGTTGTGCTAAGGACTTCACTCCATGGCTAAATGATATCGGGCCTCAGTATTGATTGAGCGATGTCAATGTTGTAAAATAATGCAGAAACTATCGAATCTCGCAATTAAATTAACACGTAATCACCAAAAAAATAAACGAGGAAAAACAAAGAACACAATAGATTTACGTGATTCAGTCCTAATGTCTGTTCTTACTACACGGAGATAGTTGGCCGTAAATAATCTACTAATAAATTGGAGAAATACAGAGTTATAATCCCTCGTACGCTTGAGTATTTCCTAGCCCTAGCATACATCCTAACCCACATTATTTATAAAGAAAATTAACTCAATTCGGATGTAGAACTCATTGCACAAAACAACCATGTGTTCAGAGCTCCCATTTTTGAGCGATTTATGTTGAGCTCCTCTACCACGTGACAATAATCAAGGCAAAAGAGATGTGGATCGGAATTCTTGACCCAGTACTTATCTGGCGAAGTCTTCATGGTGTTGGAGTTCAACCAAGGCCTTAACCATTTTCTTTAAATAGATCCGATAGTTTTCATATTATATTACAACTAATTGGTATGGTATTGTGGCTATTTAAAGTAAATAGATAAGGCCTTGGATTCGGTCAAGAATCAATTCGGGTTGACGAACTCAAACTCGAGACATAATTTAACAGTCAAGACTCGAAATTATCTTCAGTTGTCGTCGCACCGCCGAGATGTATCCTCAAAAAGTAAGTATCAATGCACCTGCTTTGATTTTGGAAGAACTAAGGCGGCATTCTGTGTACCTGCTACCATGAAGTTGAATGGAGTTTTGATGTCCTGAACTTGCTCAGGAAAAGCCTTGTCAAATACTGATAAATTCACCCTTTTTCTTTTAACCCGATTGCTAAATATAAGAGGAAAATCAATGGACATGCCGTAAATTGGATTTAATTGCCAAAATGCGGAGAACCATGGGTAAAAAAATAGGAAAGTGATTATGTAATGAACTCCAATCTTAACTCCAGGGATTTCCATTGGACTATAGGAAAAGGAGATATGATTTCCGAATGATTTGATTCCTTTTCAATGAACTCTCGCTATCTTATTAAAGAAGAGTGGGAAGGCTTAGGAGATTGGCGATATGAACTTTAAGCTCTAATTAAGTGTGAAATTACACGTTTAAGCTATAATCAATGTACCCAATTGAGTTTAGAAAAAAAATCATCCTAGATTCTTAATTTTGGTATGGAATGACCAAACCTCGATTAAGCTGGGGTAATGAACTTAACCCGGTACGTAAAAACCAACTTGTGTTTTATTCAATCCATTTACTCGTAAGAGATCCAGCTTGACCCACCCGCACCCAATTTTAGAAAATGGGGAAATTACATTTTCCGTCCCTATAGTGTTTGGGGGAATTCAATTTTCGTCCTTATCCTTCGTTTGGTTACGAGTCTAATTCTTGTATTGTACTTCGACGACAATCAAAGTCATTCCATCTACATTTCCTGTCAAAATTCGTCAGAAATTGCTGAGACAACACTAGTTACCGACTTGTGGCTCCTACGTGTACATATCTCCAAACAAAAATTACAATGTTAATCCGCATACTTTTTGTAATGCTCAAATTTAGTCATATATTCCGACCAAAAAGAAAATTTAGTCATATACCTGATTTTTGTGAAGATTTTAGTCCCCGCAGCATTAATTGATGATGGCTATTTACATTTTCTATTTTTGTGTACCTTATATTGCGCTTACTATTATTTAATAAATTTTATGTATGTACGCAAATCTTGGGAAAATTTCAATTAAGGACCCCAAGTAGGGTCTTTTTCTCAAAAAAGGATCCCAAGTGGATATAGTGTCAAATAAGGACATGAAGTGTCTAATTAGTCTCAAATAAAGACCGGAAGTGTCCAATTAGTCTCAAGTAAAGGCCTGGGTTCACCAGCCAGTCAAATGCTCACCAGTTGACGAGCACGTTACTGTTCCGGTGACCGGAACAGGGCAGTTTCGTCTTTTTTTTAATTTCTTTCTTTTGTTTCCTTTTTTTGTGTCTTTGTTTTCATTTTCCTTTTTCATTTTCTATTTTTTTTCTTTCTTCCCTCCGCCGGCCTCGGGCAAGGGCGGCTCTTGCCGGCGTCGGGCGAGAGCCGCCCTCACCCGTCCAACCCAGTCGAGGGCCGCCCTCGCCAAATCCGACGGGCGAGGGTTGCCCTCGCTGGATCAAGCATGTTCGACCCTCGCCCGCCCAGCCTAGGCGAGGGCCGCCCTCGCCTGGGCTAGGCGGGCAAGGGCAACCCCTGCTAGATCTGGCGAGGGCAACCCTTGCCCTCGCCCGACGCCTACAAGAGAAGCCTTCGACTAGGCTGGGCGAGCGAGGGCAACCCTAGCCGGCGTCGAGCGAGGGCGACTCTCACCTGCCTAGCCTAGCCCAGGCAAGGGCGGCCTCTACCAACCTCGACTATGGCCAGCGGAGGGAAGAAAGAAAAACAAAACAGAAAATGAAAAGGCAAAGGAAAAGAAAGAAACAGAGAATGGAAAACAAAAAAGAAAAAAAATTAAAAAGAAAAAGACGAAACTGCCCTTGTTCCGGTCACTGGAACAATAATGTGCTCACCGGCCGGTGAACCCAGGCCCTTACTTGAAACTAATTGGGCACTTCCGATCTTTATTGGATACTGATTGGACATTTCATGCTCTTATTTGACACTATATCTACTTGGGGTCCTTTTTTGAGGAAAAGACCTTACTTGGGGTCCTTAATTGATATTTTCCCGCAAATCTTTATAGTTAATATTGGTACCTGCTAATCGGCATGCGCCCTACTAATAAAGGAATTGGGGGGTGGGGATATAGTATCACAGGTGTAGGGTTCGACTCTCGCGCTCTACAAAAGGCAAAGAAAAATCAGTGAATGAAGAGAGTTAGAGATATGACAGACAAAAAAAAATACCGGTACCTTTATCAGAGACACTTGAATGATTTAAAACTATTTAATTTAATAGATAGTGAGCTAAAATTGCGGTTAGAAGATTTAAAAGTCATCTTCATCTTTATGGAAACTAGTCCTAAATATGTCCATGCGAATTTGAATAGAAAATAAAGATGTTCTTGTTGCATATAGTAAAATCAATCTTAATGGCCTGGTTGATCTAATTGGGTGTATTTGCAAATGTAAGAATCACTAATTAACATTTGGTCTCGATTCGACATTTTCATAAGGTTTTGGATGGGAACGTGATGAAAATAGTTAAGTTCTCGTTGGAAAATAAATTGGGAATTAATTTTGTTAATAAAATAAAGCACAAGGGACCTAAGTAGGTCCTTAAAAGGCTCGATCCAGACTTCGGGATCGTAAAATAAGAAAGTATTACAGTCCTTCCCCGGAAGAAAAGCACACTAAGGAGGGACAGAAGGTAGGAAGGTAGATCGGCTGTCGAGTCATAAACAAGACGTTGTAGCCTTCCCAAGTTGTAACACCTTCCTTTGGTGAGTTAAACCACTACAATTGATCGTTCATATAAGTACCAAAACTACAATTGATCGTTCATATAAGTACCAAAACTACAATTGTAATTTGTACATTTAAGGCCCGCTTGTCAATATAGGCAATACTGATTTAGCACTTTCCGGCCAATTCCGAACGAAAATTTGGCAGAAGAACTTAATTTGTCACCCCAGAGTAGTATAGATTCCAATTTGTAACCAAATCAAGTATAAGACCAAAGTTGAGTTCCTCCAATACTACATGCACCAAAAATGTAATTACTCTAAAGAATTTGAGAGTAAAGGAGCTATAATTTGTTCTTTTTGCAAAATTGCGACAACATTACGCCAAATTAGCGAGAATCTGTAGCTAGCCACTGGCTATTGAATTATTGATGCTTGATAGCTTTTACAATGGACCTTATCTATCAAAAGTTATTTCGTTCAGTCTATCAAAGGGCATATTTATTTCGCCGAAAATCAACGATTTAAAATATTTAAAAAATAATAATCGTCTATATCACTTAGAAAAATGAGATTAGGATAAATATTTATGTTATCAACAAAAACACGTGGACCTAAATTGTTGTTGATAATAAAAACGTTTTTGGCCGAGCGATTTTTCTAAGCTATATAAACGGTCATTTTTTGAAAAAATATATTTCAAATTATTAATTTTTTGCCAAATAAACGAACCTATTGCTAGGCCAAGCTCTGGTTTGGTTCCAACCTGGGAACCGAAATGAACTTGTTGGTTCTTGGTGGTTCCCGGCTCCAAAAATTTGGAACATGCAATAATTGATCCGGTTTCTAATTCCAGGTGCGAAATCGAACTACCTGAACCAACTAGACTGGACTGATATGTTTTTTTTGTTTTTACTATTCTTTTTTCTCTTAAAGAGTAATGATGATTAGGCGTAGAAGCTTTAGAACCCTAACAGCCTCTGAATTAGCCAAACCATTTCTTTCCATGACCAGTAGCTAGAAAAGTAATATCCCATCTATCATTGGGTGAATCCACTTATTGATGATATCTTTCTCCCAACTTTACTTCCTTTTCGACCTACCAAGGAAACCAGTAGAAAAGATAATTCCAAAAAAAGTCCAAGACAATTGATCCTTTAAAGGACGAAAATGGCTTTGAGGAATTAGATTTGTCCTTGGCTCGGCTGAAAACATGGTGCTCAAACCTTCTTCATTTGAAAAAGGATTTTTCATTGCGAAGATGAGTTTCAGGAGCACCTAGACAAAAGCAACGTTGATATTTGCATTGAGAGTCCAGACTCACTTACAATCTTACGAGGAATAGAAGGAAAAAATTTAAGAAGTATTTGCCGGTTCTTGGACCCACCTAGGAACCGGCCTGGACTAGTCAGTTCAATTCCAAGACCAGGTGTGGGTCAGCTTCCGATTTGACTCTGTCCGACGGCGGCTCACTTTGTCGAGATATCTTCACCTATCTATAGTTTTTGTGATAATATATAGATACAGACGTTCAAAATTAAAAATGAAGCCATTAAATAATCTTTATCATAAGCAAAAAGTTCTTATTCTTCATAGATTTCCGATTAAAATTCATCCATTTTTTGATCTATTTACCATTTCGATATCAAAAAATAGTTTTAATTTCTTGAAAAGTAACTTTGTTCATGCCATGATCCAGTTCGAATGGACAGGCACAGTACGTGTAGAAAGCTTAGGTTGCAAGAAATCAAGATGCTTGCCTGCCTTTCCTTTTCCTAATCCTTTTTCTTTTGTAACTGTTTGCCTGAATCGGACTTGCTAGGTCAAAAAAGGAGACCCGAATTCACCGAAATATGGAATGACGAGTAAAGTCGAAAGCCTTGCATGCATTTGTGCAGTCAAAAACATCATCACACGGGGTACTGCGGATAGAAGATGGCCCGCGTAGGTCAGAGGCAAGGCAACTCCATCGTCGCACGATGCCCCGCGACGAAGCGTTTTGTACCACAGTGCCCATCCTTGTCAAGCAAGCCAGTGCCCTGTTGCAATGTGGCGGTCCACCATGCGCGATGAAGACGAGTCCTACCAATTATAGATGAATCGAAGCTTTAAAACACAGCATCTATCTATCATCGGGAAAATTGTCCAAAAAGTTGTAAACTTTTCAATTTTACCAATTGAATCCTAAACATTTTCACTTCTTATTAATTGAGTTCATCTAGCCAATTTTGACCAAAAATCTCTGACGTGGACGTTGGCCAGTTACGTGGTGCTGACATGGACATTTTAAAATAATTTTTTAATAGTTTTCTGAATTTTTTATGGTTTTTTCTTTTTTTTTTCCTTTTCTCTATTTTTTTTTGGAGTTAGGGCCGACAAGGGCCTCGCGGCCCTCGCCAGCCAGCACCAAGAGAGGGCTTGGCAGCCCTCGCTGGCACCTAGCGACGGCTTGGCGGCCCTTGCCGGCACCAGGAGAGGGCATGGGGCCGGCGAGGACTCTCAAGCCCTTGCCTAGCCAGATCTGGCGAGGGCGTCGCTGCCCTTGCCAGATCAGGCCGAGGGCTTGCACGCCCTCGCTTTGGCCAACGAGGGTCGACTAGCCACCCTTGCCAGCCCTAACTCCAAAACCAAAAAAAAAAACAGAGAAAAGGAAATAAAAGAAAAAAACTATAAAAAAATTCAAAAAATTATTAAATATTATTTTAAAATGTCCACGTTAACGCTACATGACTGGCTAGCGTCCACGTTAATGATTTCCTGCCAAAATTGATTGGATGGACTCAATTGGCAAGAAGTGAAAATATTTATGACTCAATTGATAAAATTGAAATATTTATGACTGAATTGGCAAAAGTGCAATAGGTTTAAGACTTTTTAGACAATTTTCCCATCTATCGTCATGTCGATGACGTAGTATACGTGAATAGATTGCCAAATCTATTACATCTCTTTCGCTTTTGGTGCGAAATTAGTTGATCTGTGTGATCTTGTTGACTCTACTTATTAAAAGCTTTTAGTCTATTGACCTTTTATTAAAGTGATATTTCTATCTCATCTCTTTTTCCACACAGATTTATCTAATGACGACTTGCAAATCACGCTGGATAACGATAAAAATATAACGATTCTAATCATATTTCGAAATATTATATTTCAACGTTTTATATAAGAATGTATTAACCACGGCCGAATGTTTTAAATGCACTAATTGCATATAATCGTGCAAGGAGAGCTTGAAACAATGTTAGTGCAGACTTTTTAACGTATATTCGTAGAAAATGATTGGTGATTTTATAGTTAATGGAAATAGAACTTAAAAGCAAAGCGAAGAAACCACACTCAACGGTGTAAAATGTTGATTACATTTACTTTCCTAAAACACACTATCAACAGCATTTCCAAAGTCCGTAAATACTATAACTCGTTATGTAGAGAAATAATTTAGAGACGATAGGAATTGCTTGATCGATTCTCCTTTGATTGACAATACTCGATGGAAAACGTCTCTTAATAATTTAGGCAACATCTAGGTAGCAACTCACTTTGTTGAGAATTTGGCAAAACCAATGAGGAGAAGGCGTCCCCAACTATCTATAATTATAAGTGTCGAGTTTTCAGGCGATCCTTTAGAAGAGTTTTTTTTATCAAAATAGATGCTACAAAAGAAAAGCGAAGTATTGAATAATTTTCATCATAAGTAGAATGTTCACATTCATCATTGATTTCTAGTTAAGATTCGTCCATTTTTTCATCTATTTATTATTTGAGTATCAACAAATAATTTTATGCTTCGTTTGTTTGGAAAAAAATAAATGATTTAAAAAATATTTTCCTAAAAATGATTGTCTGTATCGCTTGAAATAATTAGTCGATGAAAAATATTTTTATTATCAATAACAATTTATATCTAAATATTTTCGTGAACAATGAAAAAAATTTCTGTTAATTTTTTTTTGTAAGCGATATAAGAGATTATGTTTAGAAAAATATTTTTAAAATTATTTATTCTTCACGAAACAAACGGAGGGTTAATATCCTCAAAAATAACTTCTCTCACGACATGATGCATTTTGGGACTGAAAACAGTGGATAGGCATAATACGTGTAGAAAGCTTAAGGTTGCGAGAAATCAAAATGTGGAAAAGCGGAGAAAAGCGGGAAGCTTTACTCTCTTCACCAAATCCAGTACCTCGCCGCCAGATCTGGAAGTGGGGGTACCGGGCGGAGGAGACGGCCAAAGTGGAGAGATACGGCGCCAGCAACTCCAGCTCCACCAGTGGCCATGGCAGAAGGAGGCGTGTGGCTCGTCGTGAAGATGGAAGAGGAAGAAAAGAGAAATCTAGGCGGTGGATTTGGGGGATTTTTATTTTATTCTTTTTGATTTCACGTGTCAATTCGTAATTGGTTAATAAGTAAATAAGCGCATGGCTGACGTGGCGCTCGCAAATCACATGAATATTTCCTCCGTTTCGGACATGAAACAGTGGACAGGCCTAAGTACGTGTAGAAAGCTTAGGTTGCAAGAAACTAAGACGTGGAAAAGCGAAGAAAAGCGGGAAGCTTTACGTGCATCTGTGAAGAAAAAGAAAGTAATCAGACAGCGTACGGAAAGATGCGAGGAGGACGACCCACCCCATCTTTTCGCCTTCCATAGACCTCGAATGGGGTTGACGGAGACCTCGGGTGCTTCTTTTGAGCTTTCCCATTGACGACCCCTTTACCTTCCCCATGCCACTCTTCGTCGTTAAGAATGCTCACTTCGGGAGTTCACCACAATGGGACCGATGATGAGCGTACAAGCTTGCCCGGTTTTTGTGTCGGAAGTTTCTTGAAACCTCAAGAGTGATTTTTCCCTGGTGCTTTTTGATCGCCAAAGAGAAAAAGGGGAGAAAGAAACGAGCAGAAGGTTTCGGTACGTGGGTTCGGATGGATTTGAGAGGGAGCACGAGCAGAGCGTTGGGTGTGGAGATAGCAGAAGGCGGTGTGAGCAGGAGGAGGAGAGACAATACCATTGACCTGACTGATATTGTCTTCTCTTGGTCTCTTCTCGACATCTTCAACGAAAACCTCTACAGTAACCAGGTTTCTTTTTATTCTTTTCTCATCTTTGGTTTTTTCGTTTTTGTCATGCCCTTCCTTCTGGTTTTATTCTCGTGCGAGTTCAACGACAATGTGGTTTTTACTTGAGAATTTTGCAAATGATGTTAGTTCGTTGCTGTATTTTTGTTTGTGCTTTTAGTAAGCTTGGCCTTATAAGAACCTCGCATTCGACTTGGTGAGATAGAACCCTTTACGCTTTTACTTTGTTTGGCAAACTCATTAGGTGTTTTAGGAGTATATGTTATGATTTACAGAATTTGGTCAAAAGTATTTTTTGAATGTCGAGGTTGGTTGGTCATATCTGACATTTGGCCGAGCTGTTTTTGTAGGTGGAGACTATACCGGAGACATTTAAGTCGGTCCGGCAGCTTCTCGGATCGTATGTCTACCCTTTACTGGAAGAAACACGGGCGAGTCTATGCTCGAGTCTGGAAAATATTTCTTTGCTGCCTTTCACCAAGGTTACTGGCTTTGCGGAATGCAAGAGAAGTGGGAACTCATATGCTGTTGAGGCTGGTCAGTGGAGCAATGAATCCAACACTCGTGGCCAGGAAACTTACAAAACTTTGCCTGGAGATATCTTGATTCTAACTGATGCTAAGCCGGCAACCGTTCCTGACTTGGAGAGGTCCGGAAGAAGATGGGCGTTTGCATCAGTAAGGATGATTGGAGGAGACGATGAAGAGGATGACGCAACGTCATCCACAACCTTTAAAATGGAGGCATTATTGGACCGTGAAATAGATAATTTCTGGAAGCCAAAGTTTTCGATTTTCCTGAGAAAGATAGCCACCAACAGAAGGATGTGGAACGCGTTGCATATGTCTCTGAACTTGGATATTGTAAAGGAAGTTCTCTGCCCAGATTTGGTGGTATGACTTTCCTTTTTGTACCTTTGGTTCATGTAGACTTAACGTTGCTTTTTTATTTCTAAGCTTCAAAACTTCATTTTACTCCTTTAGATTTGTAAGTTTCACCGGAAAATAAGATAAATGATGCCATAACCCATTCTGTTGCATTAAAAGATTAGGATGATTGTTTCCTTTAGTTGGTCCATTTCACGAAATGGAGATGAATGAAGATATGGGAAATTAGTGAAGTTATTTCTTAAATAGGGCCAATTAATTCCTTGGAGGCGACTTCCTCGTACTAGACCTTAAAATTTTCTATACTATACTTTTCACGGGATTTAAGTTTGTGCTGCGCAATGCTCTTTATATCATATGAACACTAGTTAAGTTTCAGGTCTCTAACCTTCCGCTATATTAACATGGTCTGGATTATCACAAGAAAAATGGGTATGGGTTGCAGGCTGATAAAGTTTCCAATCTCCGTATTACAAAAGGTAATGGTTCTGGGAGTGAGAGCCTTGATGAGAGAGTGTTGCGGGAGCCAAGCGATTGAACAATAAAATTGACAGAATAAGAAAATAAATTGGACACCAGATTTACATGGTTCGGTCATAGTGACCTACGTCCACGGGGAGAACAGTACGGAATTCAACTATAAATCAAGCGATATAACGGAGATTACAACTACACTCAAGTCACTCAAATACTCTCGGTGTTTCTCAAGCCCCAATTACACCCAATAACGCACGCAGTGTTTAGCCCCATAATTCCTCACGAAATAATCTCTCAATCTCGCGGAAGAATTATACACAAATCTTATTACAAGATTTACGCTTGAACACTAATTCTTCTTGGATGTAATTCACGAATGAAATCAACTACGAAGCACTCGCAAGCAGCGGCGCTTCAAGAAGTCTTCGCTCTTGCTCTGGACATAGGCTTCAAGAAAACCACTCTGCTTTTTATTATCAACAATCGTTCATCAGGGCTCCTCTATCCGAATATTTATATGCATATATAAATGTGAGCCCCTTCTTCTTTGCCGACTTCATCAAGGAAGGATGTTGACACCTCTTTTAATTTGCCCAAAAATTAATTGCACAAAATTTAAGAGTTAATTTTCTTTAATTCCTAAAACAAAAAAATATTTTTATTTAAATGCATTGCATATAGAAATTAGGCACATTTGTATTAATAGGATCTATTTAGAACTTTAAAAAAATTTCAAAATTTAAAAAAAATCGAGTTGGGCCGGGTCGGGGCCGGGCCGACCTGGCCCTTTTTTTTTCCTTTTTCTTTCCCCCCGCGGGCCTCGGCCCTTTTCTTTTTCTTTTCTTCCCCTCCCCGCGGGCCTAGCCCGCTTCTTTTTTTTTTTTCCTTTTTTCCCCCTCGCGCAGCTGGGCCTGGCCCGGCCCAGCCCTTTCTCCTCCTTCCTTCTCCTTCGCCAGCCGTCCGTTTCTCTTCCACTGTTCACCCCTACAGCTAATGTAGAACGACGAGCGGCAGAGCAGCTCTGCACCATCTCCATCAGGCTAGAGCGGGGCTGAGAGAGCATGCCAACGAGACTGGCATTAATTGCCAGTCCCGTCCTCCCCGAAAACTGAGCCTCCTCTCCCCCTTCTTCCTCTCTTCTTTCGCGTTTGAATTGGCCCCCCCTCTGCACCGGCCTAAATGGCCGCGAAGTCGCGGGCCAGAGTAGGCCGGTGCAAGCCGTCGTCACGCAGACGTAAAGGAGCAAGGGGGCACCGTCGTCGTCGCCTATAGAAGCCGAAGAGAGAGAGAGGCCCAGGGGGTCGGCCATTTTGAAAGAAAGAGAGAGAGAGAGAAGAGAGAGAATAAAGAGAGAGAGAGAGAGAGAGAGAGAGAGAGAGAGAGAGAGAGAGCATACTGAGAGTCCGCTGACCGTGAGAAGGAATCCAACAGCGTCGCCGTCGCCCCCAGATCGGCCGAAGACCCCCCAGACGCGTCATCGACCGGTGAGCCTCTCTCGGCCCCGACTGCCCTTGTTTTGCCCTGTTTTGGTGTCCGGTTTGGCCGGGACTCGCGCTGGCCGTTTCATGCGAATCCCAGCCCATACCGTCGTCCCCCACAGCTCCTACGTCGTCACCGAAGGTAAGGATTGGTCATCGGAGGGTGGCGAGGCCTCGGAATAAATCAAACACCTCTGTTTTGGTCTCGCACTCCAACTGTTCGATAAAATGCCCAATAGAGGTTCTTTTTGTTTGAGCTCCGGTCGGTGATATCGAGGCTGGACGGAGGCTGAATGACCTTAGGGAAGCTCTGGGCTGACCACTAGAGGCCGGGTAAGATCAATTTACGACCTGGGTCCGTCGGCCAAGCTCCGACCGACGTTTGGGCTCAAACGAGCCCCGGTCGGAGCTCAGTCGGCGATTGTTCCGATTAGTTCTCTGGCGACCAGGCACTGGGTTCTCTTCAGCTTGATGTCCTGAAGAGATTAGTGCCACTGGACGGACGAAACAGCCAGCGAATCGCCGAAATTTCGTCCAGTCAGTGGCCTCTCGGCATTTGAGGCGCGAAGACTGGTCGAACCGGCCGGTTCATTGGTTCGGATCGGTCAGATCCGAACCGGATCCGATTACCTGATCCGAATCAATCAATTCGGGTCGATTTCACGGATCCGGGTCGGTCCTGACCGGATCCGATTTTGATGCCAAACTTGAATCAGCCGATCCGACCCGGATCAACGCCCTGGGTCGGATTCGTTGACCCGGGTCGGTCTGAACCGACCCGGATAGGCTGATCCGACTCGGGTCAATGCCCTAGGTCGGATTCGTTGACCCGGGTCGGTTCCGACCCGACCCGGTCTTTAATATTATATTAATATTATATATTTTTTATTTTTTTAAAAAGAAAATTTTAAAAAAAAATTTATTATTATTTTTTCTTCTTTTCTTCTTCTGTATTTTTTTTTTTTTCAAAAAAAAATTTCAAAAATTCAAAAAAAAAATTTAAAAGAAGAAGAAGAAATGATCCTTTTTTAAATTATGTGGTATACCTAAGTGTTTTAATTTATTGATGTATTATTATGCATGTTATTGTCATGTTTAAATTAGACAAGCCTATGAGGTTATGCGGTAGTATTTTGCATGTTTTTTTTATTACCGTTGTGTTATTATTATGCATGTTTTCAATTAAAATATAATTGCATGAGTTGTTGTATTTTTGAATGTCATCTGACCTAGTTAAGGTTAGAACCTTAAGCTGCATGAGTTGTTGTGTTTTTTACTGCTAATCGTTTCAGATTATGCACTCGCTTGATCACCTCACATGTTAGAAGAAAGGTCCTAAAATCAATCTAAATTGCCTGATAAATATTTTCATGAAATGAACAGGGTAAAAAGGTACCGAAAAGGGCATTAGTTATTCAACTAGTGTAACCAAGTCCCCGAATTCAGTTAATTTCTTATTCGTAGGAATAAGGTGATTCTCCCATCACCTTATTTGGGTTTCTAATCGACCCACCCCAAATCGATTAGTAGCGACTCCTTGGTATAAATCGCTTGCATATTAAATACTTAAACCCTAAGTCGCGATATGGTATGGGCTTGGAAGAGCCTAAGTTATGTCCCGAACCTAGACTTAGCATGTACTAGACGAACCCCCTCTTTTTACATGTTCAAGAAGACTCGGGAGGTCGGTCGCAACAGACTGGCGACTCCGCTGGGACTTGCATTGTTTTTTTTTTAAAAAGTGGACTTAAGCAATTTTTCTATCCTGTTCAAAATAATTTTTGTATTGTAGCAAGGACTCCAGGTATGATCCTGACATTAAGGTGTTATTTGTTCTTGTAGGTTCAAATTGATTATTTATAATTTGTTCTGTATGCTTTACTGATTTAGCACTACACTGTTGCATACACAATCACGTTGTCGGATCTAGGCCGTAATAGGGCATTTTAGGATGGTGTTAAGAAAGATACGACCTCGAACGCAAGCCCGCGATGTAGAGGTTGCCTTTCTTTTGATCGAAATTTATTTCTAAAAATCGTAAAGAAATATCTTTAGCCGCTATTCGCGTAACTATAAGATATTCCTTTCGATTTGGCCGGGGTTAAAAGGACTTGACACCAACGCGAGACTGCGACGGTCAGGTACTCTTTTAATTTCATTTTGCTGAGCCAGTCTAGATAGAAATCGAACCTCACTCCTCATGTGCATGTTGTTGTGATTGCCATGGTTCAAGGAAAGGTATATATTCTATCCCTTCTTATTTTGTTATACGGCCTACTTATTCATTTGATTTGTTATTGTTAGGCCACCCGTTGATTGCATTCTATATACGATGGGAAGAGCTGATGTCCAATTCGTCCCCGCTCCTAAAAAAAAGCTTCTGGCATGATGGGACCGACGAGACGAGGGATACGCTTATTGCGGAGGTTATCCGTAAAAATAAGCAGCTCCGAGAGACTGTAGCTTCCCCATCGTTTATGGAATGAGCATCCGGGAATGGCGCCCTTTTTGTTAAAAGCCCCTGTCTTTCATATTTCTTAGTATTTATGTTTAGGGGTTTTGGTTTTATTCTTTAAAAGTGTTTATGGGTTGTACTAATGTTAATATAACGCGGGCCGTTTTTTATGCTATAAATAAAATTTTTTGCCCCTTAATGACACCACCGCGGCCTTCGGCCCAGTGGTATCCAGGGATGTAGCCTCACGGTCCGAGGCGACCAGGGTTCGAACCCCGGGGACGCCGCCTGTAATGAATATATAAATAAAACCTTTTTTCTCATTTTTTTCTTTGTAAATAAAGAAAATATGTAATAATATTATGACTAGGTCATAAAATGATTCTTTATTAGACATTATACTCATTCATTCAATGTTTTCTCAGGTAGTTACAAAAAATGGCCGAAGAAAACATCCGTCTTAATAACATGGAAGATGAGATGAAGCTGGTCCTTAACGCGATCCAAAATCTCACAAAGCAGGTGGAATCCATCTAGGGCAAGCTCGCGCCCACACTTGCAGCAATCGAAGTGATGTTACCACTACCGTCTACTGGAAAAGACAAAGCCTCCGCCAGTGACAGTAAAATGCCTCCGCTAGAGGACGATCCGCTTCCCCTTACTGTCAAGAAACCTGAACCTGAAGCTATACTGATGACAGAACATGACAAATACCTTGCAAAGGTCGAGGAAATGCTGAAACAGCTACAAGGCCCGCAGCATGCTATCCCACTTGACCTGTCTATATACAAACGGGTCAAAGTACCAGAAAAGTTTAAGATGCCGGAATTCGAGAAGTATGATGGTACTTCATGCCCCAAACATCATCTGCACATATATCATGTGCAGATGACCTAGTTCATTGATAATGAACCCCTTATGATTCAAACCTTTCAAGCGAGTTTGACAGGGCCAGCCCTGACATGGTATATGTCGAAGAATGTGGATGCTTTTAGTCTTGGGATGATGCTGCTGATGCATTCCTCAAGCAATACCAATTCAACCTCGACATCACCTTTACTCGTGACGATCTGAAACGTACTGAAAAGAAAAAGAGTGAGTCCTTCAAAGAGTATGCCACCAAATAGAGAAACTTGGTTGCCCAGGTTATCCCATAACTCATTGATCATGAACAAGTAAAGTTGTTCATAAAGTCTCTTCCGTATGAATACAGACACCACCTGGTTGGTGCCACTGCTGAATCCCTTAATCGTCTCATTCCTGTGGGTGAGCAAATCGAAATGGGATTGTGTGAAGGATGGTTCACAGACCCCCACTTCTACAAGCAAGAAACTCGGCATGAAGAAGGAAAAAGAACCCCTGATAGATATGGATGTTACATACACCCAAACCGTTTATCCTTCCTCAATGATTCATATGAGCAGCGGACAGCAATCGGCCTCAGGCCGCAAACCGCCCTAAAGGCGAAATAACAAAAAATAGTTCACGCCACTCCCTTTGTCTGTATCTCAGATCATGCCTATTCTCCTGGAAAAGAGGTTGCTTGCTAAAAAGCCAAATCGTGAAAATCCTGAGCGTTTCCCCAACTACGATCCCTCTAAGGCATGTGACTATCATTTGGGCGAAATGGGACATTCTGTCAATGACTGTATTGTCTTGAAAAATAAGGTCCAGAAATTGTTGGATGCAAAGATGTTTTCATTCCGCAACATACCATCCAATCAAGCAGGAGATGCAGATGTCATCATTGAGTAAACTGAAGGCTCAATTTTCCTCCCTTAGAATAGAGGCATATTTAATAGTTTGAATCCTCCACTACGTGGGAGCCTTTCTTGCTTTCTAAAGTCTCAGCTGTTTTCTAAGATTCCCAGTTTTCTGAATTTTTTAATTATGCTTGGAATTTTAGTATTGCAATTTCCATTCCAATAAATATAATTCGCCTGAATTATTCAAAAGAATTACAAATGTTTTGTTTTGAGAGCCTGAGGAAGTATCCCAAACCGGCCCGTTGATGATATCCAGCCATGTAAAGGAAAATGTTCTGAAACCCGGGCTTCCTCATGCTTCCTTGTTTCTAAGCTTTTGAAAATAAAACAAACGTTTTGTCATTTTTCAAAAAGACAAAAAAAGAACGGTGGTGGAAAAGCATGCATGCTCATAGCCCTGTTTGTTTTTTTAACTTGCTCACTTCATGTCTCAGAGCATACTCCTTTTTTATTTGTTATTACAAATGGGACATTTGAAAATGACACAAATTGAAGAGCACGTCAGCCCCTAGTAATGATCACAGACCAAATCATTTGATAGGGGCAGTCCGAGCGAAGATCATCAAATCTTCAAATGAAACATAGGGCAAATCTCATTACTACTAGTGGGTGATATCAGCCTGAGAAAGTCAAAGAGAATGTTGGGCATTCCTTGATCCATGATAAGCGAAACATCATTTCGTACAAAAGTCGAGGGCAGATCAAGAAAAGATTACCCTTTTTGAAAAAAAAAATATGTCCTATTCCCTAACAAATTTTGGAAATGACATTTCACCACTTTTCTTTTGTAGATAATGAAATGGGGAACATGCTAGACTCTGACGTGCTAGCGAGCCGGATAGAGCACCAATGTTGGGACCTCTCGAATGAAGCATGACAGAGAAGTGCTTAATTGGAAGAGTAGACTAGGGGGCATGCGATCTCCCAGTCCATCAAAAGGGTGTATTTTGTTCCTAAAGTTCATCCACTTTAGCATAGAAATGACACATTCTTTCCTTTTATGTAGGATAAATTTGAGTAAAGATCCTGCGCAAGCAGCTGGAAAGGACTTTGCATATATACCAAGATAGAGCCAATCCTAATCCCACCAACCACGGAAGTCTAGATGGTGGTCATGCCCATATTCATCAAAGACCTTTAAAGTAGAGATTAGCTTTGCTGCGAAGATTCCCATGCAAGGAATTGCACATACCCCGTGCATGTCAGGAATCATTACCCTCTATTTCGAAGCACCCCTAATTATAAAGGATTTCATTCGAGCTTCGAGACCAAAAGTACGGAAGAGTAGACTGAGACAGAGAAGGCTAAATAAAGTAAAGAGGAGAAAAGACTCTGCTAGTTTTGAAGGCAAAATGGAAGAAGGATAATTTGTATCGTTCTCAATGTACCATCAATCCTCTCATTTCTAACATAAGCTCATGTTTTGTCAGAAGAGAATTATCAACATTCGAGAAAACTCAAGGAGTTGTCAATCTAGTCTCAAGTGAAGGGAATCACGAAGGGTAATGTTGTATCGTTCCCAATTCCTGTCCCTCAAAGAACCGTTCATTAACACTGTCTTCCTTATTACCTTGCAGGTATATCCTACTATTGCAGCATAAGTAAGTATCTCTTTCCCTAAAAAAAACTCTTTTCATAAGAGTAGAAACAAACAAGAAAGAAGAAATAATTAAAGAAAATAGATATTATTTTCTTCCTCAAGTGCATTACGTGGAAAGTAATTTTTATATGGTAATTTTACCTGTTTAATTCACCAATTTCTTGTGAAAATCGCGGCAATTCTACGAATGGTGTCGAACTGCTTTGATGTATTGAACGAGGTGTGTTAGGATGATGAGAGGCAATCCTTAGTCTATACACATTCTTAAGTACCAAACCCTTGCAAGATGAGCGAAAATGTTTCATTTCTACAAGGTAAAGGGATTTCTCGCATAAGGTACGGTAGCCAAAATGACGAGAGGCAGTTCATTTCTCTGCCCCATACACTGCTAGTAATCCTTTGCTTGATCATTTTTGAGCCCATACAATCGGAGGTTCCTTTCAAATTACCCCTGTCAAGAACCACCTCACATCGGGGCAGCTTGAGGTAAACCAGCATCACAAGAAGGATTCAAATTCAGAGGGAGCAAGAAGTGCGTCCCTCTCTTTTGATCACTGCCTCCGCAGCTTCGGTCTCGTCGTCTTCACAGATCCGGTGGTCCTCGTCAAGGTCTTCCAAGACAAACACACCATCGATGGCCGGACAGTCGAGGCTAAGAGGGCTTTATCAAGAAAGGAGCAGCAAACTAAAGCCTGCCCAAAATACCAACATGTCATTGATAACAGTGATGTTTTCACCTAGCAACTGAGCAAAATAAGAAGGATAAGGAGTTTGTAATATCTAAAATTTTCTATGATCATCAGCTGCAACAGCTCGCACAAAGTGAAAAGATGTATAGAAATTTTCTTGTTCTCACTTGCATTAATTTTCGAGTGTTATTATTGTAGATGAACTCTCACGATAATTTAAGTGTCCTAGAATGACGAAGAACAGTTCTTTTTCTATCCCATACACTTTTATCCCTTGCTAGCCCAATTGAGCCGGCGATTTCATTTCGTACGAACCCAGTTGGTGAACATCCCCACACCGGGGCAAAGCAAAAGTCACCACAGTTTGAGCATTAGGGTCCAAAGTACCGAATCAAGATGAAGACTCCAAGAGCCTAATAACATTGTTCTGTTCAAACTTGTTTAGGCTAGTCCTGACAATACCAGAAGAACAGCAAAAAAAATGCTAAAAACTAGGGGTATGAAAAAGCAGTGTGCCTGGTAAAAGTAAGGCCAATGCCTATGAATAAAAAACAAAGAGCATGATGAAGGCACTCTCAAATATCTCAAAGATATTAAGTGGTGTAGAATAGACGACCCCAATGGGTTTAAACTTGAGTACTTCTTACAAATTCCTACTTAAGAACTCTGTCTTGGCAAAGATCTGCCACATGATAGATGAAGACGAACCTATTCTTGAGAAAACAATTGGGACAGAGATAGAATGGTATCCAGGAAGATGCTTGATGCAGAAGCTCCTCAAGAAAAAGTTGTCAAAGAAGCTAAAACACAGGATTACCCAGGGAGTCTGCCAAAAGGATCTTGATGGTGGAGAAGAAGACTGGTAACAATGCTGGATGATCATCAATTCTCACCCTTATATTTTTTAGCCTAACGATCATTTCGTTCCTCAACCTGTAAACCAAATCCACGTTACATCCCTCATGAAGTCTTTTTTGACTAGGGCACTTGAATTAACGTGGAATTTCAAATGTTTATCAACAACGCTCGAGGAAGTGCGAGCAAGACTACTTCTATCTCGTTTTGCACGGTTCTTGACTTGTAAACCTGGAGATAATTGCATAATATTTTCTTTCATGGTCTTGACTTGGACAGTCACCTTTGTTAAGCCATTGACCAAGCCTACATTACGACCTTGAAGAAGACCTCCCAGATTGGCAGCGTCATACTGCTTGCAAGAAAACTCAGACCCTTATTGATATAATAGCGGTTAGATTGAGTGTTTTTGATGTTCCCACATTAATGAACGGGACGAATAGCCATTTTCAATGAGAGTGAGTGGAAAGTCCTTTCTGACTGAAGGTCCCTCGTTCAGGATCTCGAGAAGTCTGCCTTACAAGCGAAAATTGTCTTGATTGATAATTACCCTCGGTGGATGTTTGGTGATGCAAACATGGCAAAATCACCATGCATAAACTTTCAAATACACATTCTGGAATAGCCTAGCTTGTCTATCCTTGATGAATGCATGCATGTTTACGCTAATCGTCTATGACAGCTCAGAGTTCTAATCCCCAGTGATAGAACACGAAAATTCAGGCGCTGGAAAAGCCCTCATTATCATCCCAAGAGAGATACCTCGAAAAAGGTCAGGTATTCAACAGATGATGCATCAAACCTTCGGTATTTCGTGATTTCTTTTCAAACTACTCAGAAGGTAAACCGGGTGTTTCTTTGAAAAAGAAAAGCATATTGACTTACTGGTTAAGATATTTCATATGATGTTCTAGAATAGCCTCAATTGTCTATTTCTCCAATGAATGCGTATATTTTCACACAAAAACTTGTCTGACAGGAGACATGCCTCTAAGAGGCAAGAATATGCCTAGGTAAGTATATTCTACTTATGTCTGATTCCAAAAATCCATGTACCTACGATTGTTATGGTACCCTTTTTGAGCATGGGTTCAACCCCCTCTATTCACATAAAGTCTTTTCAGGTATCCCTTATGAGATACAGGTACTTTGGCAAAGCAAAATCCAGTCAATCAAGGCGATCGAAGAGAGGTTCGAGTCCTGGACAAACGAAATTCAGTCAAGGCGACCGAAGAAAGGTTCGGGTCCTAGGCGAAGCAAAATTCAGTCAAGACCACCGAAGAAAGATTCGAGTCCTAGACAAATGAAATCCAGTCAAGGCGACCAAAGATAGGTTCGGGTCCTAGGCAAACGATTTCCCCAGTCACGGCAACCGAAGGTAGGTTCGTGTCCGAGACAAATGAAATCCAGTCAAAGCAATCGAAGAAAGGTTCGGGTCCTAGATAAATGAAATCTAGTCAAGGCGACCGAAGATAGGTTCGGGTCCTAAGCAAACAATTTCCCCAGTCACAGCAACCGAAGGTAGGTTCGGATCCAAGACAAATGAAATCCAGTCAAGACGACCGAAGATAGGTTCGGGTCCTAGGCAAGCGATTTTCCCAGTCAAGGCGACCGAAGAAAGATTCGGATCCTAGACAAATGAAATCTAGTCAAGGCAACCGAAGAAAGGTTTGGGTCATAGGCAAGCGATTTCCCCAATCAAGGCAACCGAAGAAAGGTTCGGATCCTAGACAAATGAAATCCAGTCAAGGCGACCGAAGATAGGTTCGGGTCCTAGGCAAGCGATTTCCCCAGTCAAGGCGACCGAAGAAAGGTTCGAGTCATAGACAAATGAAATCCGGTCGAGATGACCGAAGATAGGTTCGGGTCCTAGACAAGCGATTTCTCCAGTCAAGGCGACCGAAGAAAGATTCGGATCCTAGACAAACCATTTCCCCGTCGAGGCGATCGAAGATAGGTTCGGGTCCTCGAAACACAATATCAACTATCTGGAATTACTCTACCCTTCGGCAAGGTAAGTAGCCCTAGGTATGTTTTTATTTACTTTAGCATTCATCATCTTATATCGCATATAAAAATAGTACTCCAGTTTCGCCAAAAATAACATTCATTGAGCATCATTCGCCAAATTTAGGTATCATTTTATCTTTGAATGCAACCTCTGCGAGCTCAAACTCTGCGAGCTCACCTTTAAAGAGGGGCAGCTGTTGACACCTATTTTAATTTGCCCAAAAATTAATTGCACAAAATTTAGGAGTTAATTTTCTTTAATTCCTAAAATAAAAAAATATTTTTATTTAAATGCATTGCATATAGAAATTAGGCACATTTGTATTAATAGAGTCTATTTAGAACTTAAAAAAAATTCGAAATTTTTTTTTAAAAAAATCGAGTTGGGCCGGGTCGAGGCCGGGCTGACCCGGCCTTTTTCTTTTTCCTTTTTCTTTCCCCCCGCGGGCCTCGGCCCTTTTCTTTTTCTTTTCTTCCCCTCCCAGCGGGCCCAGCCCGTTTCTTTTTTTTTCCTTTTTTCCCCCTCGCACGGCTGGGCCCGGTCCGGCCCAGCCCGTTCTCCTCCTTCCTTCTCCTCTGCCAGCCGTCCCTTTCTCTTCCCCTGTTCACCCCTGCAGCTGACGCAGAACGACGAGCAATGGAGCAACTCCGCGCCATCTCCATCAGGCCAGAGCAAGGCCGAGAGAGCATGCCGACGGGACTGGCATTAATTGCCAGTCCCGTTCTCCCCGAAAACCGGCCTCCTCTCCCCTTTCTTCCTCTCTTCTTCCGCATCTGGATTCCCCCCCCCCCTCTGCACCGGCCTAAATGGCCGCGAAGTGGCGGGCCAGAGTAGGCCGATGCAGGCCGTCGTCATGCAGACGTAACGGAGCAGGGGGTACCGTCGTCGTCGCCTATAGAAGCCGGAGAGAGAGAGAGAGAGAGAGGCCCGAGGGTCGGCCATTTTGAAAGAAAAATAGAGAGAGAGAAGAGAGAGAATAAAAAGAAAGAGAGAGCATACTGAGAGTCCGCCGACCGCGAGAAGGAATCCAGCAGTGTCGCCGTCGCCCCCAGATCGACCGAAGACCCCCCAGACGCGTCGTCGACCGGTGAGCCTCTCCTGGCCCCGACTACCCCTGTTTTGGTGTCCGGTTTGGCTAGGACTCGCATCAGCCGTTTCGCGCGAATCCCGGCCCATACCGTCGTCCCCCACAGTTCCTATGTCGTCATCGAAGGTAAGGATTGGTCATCGGAGGGTGGCGAGGCCTCGGAATAGATCAAAACACCTCTATTTTGGTCTCGCACTCCAACTGTTTAATAAAATGTCCAATAGAGGTTCTTTTTCTTTGAGCTCCGGTAGGTGATATCGAGGCTGGACGGAGGCTGAATGACCTTGGGGAAGCTCTAGGCTAACCACTGGAGGCTGGGTAAGATTAATTTACGACCTGGGTCCGCCGGCCAAGCTCCGACTGACGTTTGGGCTCAAACGAGCCCCGGTCGGAGCTCGGTCGACAATTGTTCTGATTAGTTCTCCGGCGACTAGGCAGTGGGTTCTCTTCAGCTTGACGTCCTGAAGAGATTGGTGCCACTGGCCAGACGAAACAACCGGCGAATCGCCAGAATTTCGTTCGATCAGTGGCCTCTCGGCGTCTGAGGCGCGAAGACCGATCGAACTGGCTGGTTCATTGGTTCGGATCGATCAGATCCGAACCGGATCCGATTACCCGATCCGAATCAATCGATTCAGGTCGGTTTCATGGATCCAGGTCAATCTTGACCGGATCCGATTCCGATGCCAGACTCGGATCAGCCGATCTGACCCGGGTCAATGCCTTGGGTCGGATCCGTTGACCTGGGTCGGTCCGAACCGACCCGGATGGGCTGGTCAGATCCAAGTCAACGCCCTGGGTCGGATCCATTGACCTGGGTTGGTTCCGACCCCGGCTCGGATCCGACCCAACCCGGTCTTTAATATTATATTAATATTATATATTTTTTTATTTTTTAAAAAAGAAATTTAAAAAAATTATTATTATTATTTTTCTTCTTTTCTTCTTCTATATTATTATTTTTTCTTTTTTCGAAAAAAAATTCAAAAATAAAAAAAATTTTAAAAAAAAGAAGAAGAAATGATCCTTTTTTTAAATTATGTGGTATACCTACATATTTTGATTTATTGCTGTATTATTATGCAAGCCTATGAGGTTACGCGGTAGTATTTTGCATGTTTTTTTTTATTACCGTTGTGTTATTATTATGCATGTTTTCAATTAAAATACAATTGCATGAGTTGTTGTATTTTTGAATGTCATCTGACCTAGTTAAGGTTAGAACCTTAGGCTGCATGAGTTGTTGTATTTTTTACAGCTAATCGTTTCTGATTATACACTCGCTTGATCACCTCACATGTTAGGAGAAAGGTTATAAAATCAATCCAAATTACCTAATAAATATTTTCATGAAATGAACAGGGCAAAAAGGTACCGAAAGGACATTAGTTATTCAACTAGTGTAACCAAGTCCCCGAATTCAGTTAATTTCCGGTTCGTAAGAATAAGGTAATTCTCCCATCACCTTATTTGGGTTTCTAATCGACCCACCCTAAATCGATTAGTGACGACTCCTTGGTAAAAATCACTTACATGTTAAATACTTAAACACTAAGTCGCGATATGGTATGGGCTTAAGAGAGCCCAAGTTAAGTCCAGAACCTAGACTTAGCACGTACCAGACGAACCTCCTCTTTTTACATGTTCAAGAAGGCTTGGGAGGTCGGTTGCGACAAAGGATAATTCTTATCCTTTTATTTCTTTCTTGTCTCTGACCAATCAGCAAATCCAGAAGTCCACACGGAAATTGATTTCCATATATTCCCAACAAAGTCCAAGTTGGACTTTCCTGTTTCACGCCCAAGACTCAGACACATATTCGAAAAGCTAATTTCCGAAACTTGGCTTGGATTCTTCTTTTCTGTCCTTTTATTTCACGATTCCGACTCTAACGTGAGAATAGCAAAATTGATGTGTCCGTATATTTCCTTTTTACTCGATTTCAGAGATCCGCAAAATATCCAATTCGGAATATTTAGATTTTGCTTCGGGCTCAAACTCGAGACATATTTTAACAATCTCCACCTTGGCTCAACGTTTGAGCCAATTCGGGCTCAAACTTGAGACATATTTTAACAATCTCCACCTTGGCTCAACGTTTGAGCCAAGTTACAATCGCTTTGATAGAATCCGAATTTCGCTACTACTCTCCCACAGCCCTCGATGGGCTTAACCGCCACAGACGTCTTTCAAGTCCAAGCCTCGCTTGAACTTCGCTATAACCGTGGACCTCATCAGAACATCAACTCCACATGTACCTTTAACCGCTTCACAAGAATTTTCCGACACAACCTCCTCAATCGCAAATAAAGCAAAACCATCATTGCATCCATATCTGTTCGGAGATCGAATACGCACCTTGTCAATATCAGCAGTTACAGCAACTGTTGGCTCAATAGGCTCCACCTCGTTATAAGCACCATCCGTGTCGATTACTTCGCTAGTACCCGCTACCTCATGAGTTTCTTATTGCAACTCCACCTCAAGCCAAGCACCGTCCAAATCCATATAAATACTGCTATTAACACTCCTAGCCAAAAGTACTGGAGACTAGTCAAATGTAACTTCTCTGCTGATAACAGGTGAATTTAATTTCGAGCACCACAACTTATAGCCACACTCACCTTATGCATGACCTAGGAATATGCACTTTCTTGTCCTTTCATCGAACTTACCATCACTAACTCGAACATAACATGGACAACCAAATATTCTAATAACAAAATAATCAGCAACGTTACCTGACCACACTTCTTCGGGAGTCTGACATTCAATCGCAGTCGATGGAGATCTATTTTTCAGGTAGCTCGCCGTACTAAGCGAATCCGCTAGAAACCTTCTAGCCATACCAGCACTAGAGAGTTTTTTATGGGCCGTCTCTAGTAATGTTCTGTTCATCAACTCTGCAATCTGTTGTGGTTCAATGGCACTAGTACGGTGTTTCACTATGTCTTCCTTCATGCAGAATTCGTTTGACAGCTTCGAGCAAAACTCCATACTACTGTCAGTCCATACCTGCTTGATCGTTTTACCAGTTTCCTTTTCGATCAAAGCTCTAAACTACTTGATCCTGACAATAGCATCAAACTTGTGCCTTAGCACAAACACCCAAGTCTTTGTCGAGTAATCATCGACAACTGTTAACATAAATCTGTCACTTTTCCTCGAAGGAAATCACGATAACCTACGAATATCTAAGTGAATTAATTCTGTAATATCCGTGGTTTTTCTGACAACCATACTAAACTGCACTTTCCGTCGTTGATCTAAATCACAGCACTTGCATACATTTAGTTTGTTAGCCACATAACCACATAGCAAATTTCTTTCACTTAGATCCTTTAGACTTCTCTCGCTAATGTGCCCCAAACACATATGCCACAATTCAGACTCTCAAATAGATGCATCCGATGTCTCCGCAGCGAATTTTGTCACTGTCTCACCTTGAAGCTCATACAGGGCATTATGCTTGATTCCTTTCATTATCACCAAGGCACCTCGAACAACTTTCAGAACTCCACATTATGAAGAATACCGACACCTAGCTGAATCAAGGGCACTCAAGGAAATCAGATTTTTCTTCAACTCTGGAACATGCCTTACTCCAGTCAATGTCCACACTAGAGGTGGCCACGGTTCGGAACCGACCGGTTCCGGTTCGGAACCGACGGTTCCGGTTCGTGGCCAAGTGTGAACCGGAACCGGAACCTCCTCTGGCGGTTCCGGTTCCGGGTCTGAACCGCCCGGTTCAGGGCCGGTTCCGGTTCGGAACCGGTTCCGGGCCGGTTCCGATTTTTTTTCTATTTTTTTCTTTTCCTTTTCGTTTTCTTTTTTTTTCTTCCTCCGCGGCCGGCCATAGCCGGGGTCGGCGCGGAGGTCGGCGGCCTCAGGCGAGGCGGCCCTCGCCGGCGTCGGGCAAGGCCGGCCTCGCCGGCGTCGGGCGAGGCCGGCCCTCGCCTGGGCTGGGCGAGGCCGACCTCGCCCGACGCTGGCGAGGTCGAGCCTCGCCCGACGCCGGCGAGGTCGAGCCTCGCCCTCGCCAGAACTGGCGAGGCTCGACCTCGCCGGCGTCGGGCGAGGCCGGCCCTCGCCTGGGCTGGGCGAGGCCGGCCCTCGCCTGGGCTGGGCGAGGCCGACCTCGCCCGACGCTGGCGAGGTCGAGCCTCGCCGGCGTCGGGCGAGGCCGGCCCTCGCCGGGGCTGGGCGAGGCCGACCTCGCCCGACGCTGGCGTCGCGAGGTCGAGCCTCGCCCGACGCCGGCGAGGTCGAGCCTCGCCAGATCGCCGGCCCGGTGAGGGCCGCCCTCGCCCGACGCCGGCGAGGGCGGCTCTCGCCCGACGCCGGCGACCTCCGCGCCGGCCCCGGCCATGGCCGGCCGCGGAGGAAGAAAAAAATAATAATATAAATTATAATTTTAAAAAACAGAAACAAGAAAAAAAGACAAAAGAGAAAAAGGAAAAACAGAAAAGAAAAAGAAAAAGAAGAAAAACAGAAATGAAAATAAAAAAAAATTAAAAGATACTATTCTTGTGAATTGTGATAGAACATTATTCAATATAAATTGTGATTAAAATACAAATTGTACTCAAATTTGATGACAAAAAGACAAGAGAGAAAGAGAGGGCTTCAACTTAATAAATTATCATTAAGCACATTACAATTCGTTACAACGATCTTAAAAAAAAGGAGTACAATATATATACCCTAAAATCATCCCAAAACCTAAGCATTCCGTGCGTAGGGGACCAAAGGTCACATATCGTCGGATTATATTTCGGTTTCCCTAAGCTCACGTGGGCGTACCCGGTATGAGAAACAAGAGTTCCCGAAATATTTGCCAACTCCAATAGTTCTTTTATCCTCAATCGTCACTACCCGTTTCAGTACCGATACTGGTAACGGTAGTATCTCCGTCGTTAAAGAATTCGGATTCATTATTCCGATCTATCTCTTGTTGTCGGTATTGAGCCTTCGTCCAATCAGCAACACAAGCTTGCATCTCCACTGATTCTGGATCTAATCTTGAACGATGTTCGTTCAAAATATTACCTCCGGCACTGAATGCTTGTTCGACCGCAACTGTGGAACAAGGGGTTGAAAAAATCTGTTTTGCAATAAGAGAAAGGATTGGGTATTGGCTTGCGTGCCTCTTCCACCAATCCAAAATTAAAAAATCTGTACCACCTTCGGCTTCAGTAAACTCAAATAAAATGGTTAGATAACTCTCTAATTCAGAAATATTTCCCATTACTCCCTTTTGTTTTTTTTGTCTATGTAATAAAAGTTTGTAGCCTCTACTAATTTTACCTGTATTGTCATTTTGTATCTCCGTAGATTGAGAAGATCCAATATCACCTAAATTATATTTAGTATAAAATTCATTATATAATTCTATTATTACGTTTTTAACCTCACGTACGATGGTTGTAATATTTGGCGTGTCATAACGTAAACATTGATAATATACACGCAAAAAATCATTTAAGCCATCCAATTTGCAACGTGGATCAAAACACAAGCAACTAAATAAATCATGGGAATTTCACTATAATAATGAAGCCATTTCATTTTCATTGCAACTATAGTATGTTGTAATTCAACATCATTTTCATATTCATCAAAAGTTCCGACAATATTAGTACACTCTACTAAAAATAAATGTGTAGTAGGATAATAAACACCGGACAAAGTATAAGTTGCATCATTAAAAACCTTTAAAACATCTAAAATTTTTTGGCAAATATGCCACTCTTGTGGGTATAAATTAATATGAGGTATATTATTAGAAATGAATGCACATAATAAATCTTTATATGGTAAAGATTCATTAAGCAAGTGGAAAGTAGAATTCCAACGAGTTGGAACATCTCTTGAAAATTTTTTTGGCTTTGCCTGATTTTCTCTACAAAATTGACCCCATTCTTTCATTTTTCTGGGATGTTTCCATAAAAATTGAATCGCCGTTTTTATTGGTTGAAGAAAAATATCAAGAGTTTTCAAACCATCTTGTACACATAAATTTAAAACATGACAAGCACATCTAATGTGAAAAAATTTTCCGCCAAAAGCAGGTTTACAAATATTTTCTAACTCGGCAATTGAAGCGGTATTTGCTGCGGCATTATCAAAACCAATTGAAAAAGTTTTGTTAAGCAAATAATATTCTTCTAAAACTTGCCTAATTATTCTATAAATATTATTTGCCGTATGATGATCATCGAAAACTCTAAATGCAATAATTCTTTTTTGAATAGTCCACTCGTCATCTATCCAATGACATGTTATGCCCATGTAAGAATGATTTTGCCAATGATCACTCCAAATATCACTACCTATATGCACGCATCCATTAAATTGCATAAAAAAAATTTTTAAATCTTTTTTTCCATTTTTGTAAAGATCTTTAATTTGTCGTTTAATTGAATTTCTAGGAACACGTTTTGCTTGTGGAGCACATGTTTTTTGTACAAATTCATTAAAACCAAATCTTTCTCCAAAATTAAATGCTAAATGCTCAACGGAAATAAATTTGCCTAATTCTTCCTTATAAGTTTTTTCATTAAAACGAAATAAAGGGGAAGTGTTAGGATTGACGTACCCGGAAATTTGTTGTTGCCCGATATCGATTCCCGTTTCGGTTGGATGTTTGCTTCTAAGATGTCGTTTAAATGTTCCATATCCTTGTCCACCTGTATGTTTATATATTTTTCCACAATATTTACAAATTATATCATACCTTTTTTGACCGATATCAAACCTTTCCACTTTCGTGAAGTGATTCCAAATGTCAGATGTAAATTCCCGTTCCGCTTCCTTTGTTGTAGATATTTCGGCAGGAGGATGAAAACTTTCTTGCGTCGGGACATGCTCCACATCAGGAAAAATGTTGATTCCATCATCTTGAAAATCTGCATATTCACGAGGATCAAAAGAATGATGGGATTCCGTCGCGATATTCTTACCTTTGTCAGTTGACACTCGACTTCCACTTGCCATTTTTCGAATGGATTGAGAGAATTGAGCGGATTAATTGGGAGAATTAAGAAAAAATTGCGTTGATTGAGAAAATTGAGAGAATTTCAGAGAATTTGAGAGAATTTTGAGTATTGAGAAAATTTGAGACTTGAGAGAAGAGAATTTGAGAGAATTGTGTGTGTATTGTGAGAATTTGAGAGAATTTATAGGAAAAAAATAGAAGAAAATTTAGAATTAAAAAAATAAAATATAACCGTTGCAAAATTGCAACGGTTATATCTTTTTTTTTTATTAGAAATGCCCGTTGGGGCGTCCGACGTACGGGCGTAGCCGTTGCTCGCCCGGACGCCCCAACGGGCCGCTGCAGCAGGGCCTGCACGTCTGCAGGCCCTGCTGCAGTTTTTCTTTTTTTTTTTTTTTTTTGGCCGTTGGGCCGTTGCCAGGGAGGGGCCTGGCAACGGCCCAACGGGCTGCTGCTGCTGCAGCGTGCACGTGCAGCCTGCAGCAGCAGCAGCAGCGGTTTTCTTTTTTTTTTTTTTTTTTTTCCGTAGTCCGGGCCGGTTCAATTTTTTATGGAACCGGAACCGGGCCCGTATGTCACGGGCCGGTCCCGGTTCCGAACCGTTGGCCCGGTCAACGGGCCGGGCCCGGGTTTGACCGGGCCGGTTCCGGGCCAAAACCGGCCCGTGGCCACCTCTAGTCCACACAATACCATCATGCATTCTGATTCTGACATTACCAACACCAATAACATCGTATTTAGCATTGTTCCCCAACTGCACTTTATTACTATCCGTGCACTGATAAGTAGTAAACCAGTTCCTCTTTGGCGTAGCGTGAAAAGAACAACTAAAATCCATAATCCATCCGCCAAACGACAAATCATTAGTGACAGACAAGACAAAATCAGTATTATCTGAATTATTGTTTGCTATAGCTGCAACATCATCCGCAGGATCAATTCTAATTCCCTTACTCTTGTCGTTTTTCAGCTTAAGGCAATCCTTTCTAATATGCCCCCTCTTGCCACAACTCCAATAGACAATACCACCAGTCCGAGACTAACTTCGTCTATTCGAGTTCATACTACTTCTGCTAACACGTGTACCAGTTCTTCTTCTATTTTAACCTACTAAAGCAGCAGATACATATTCGCTAGATTCTCTTCTACGGATGTCCTCACTCAGAATTAAATCTCGAATACCATCAAACGTCAACTTTGTCGACCCAGAGGAATTACTAATAACAGTAACAGTAGTATTCCAACTATTAGGCAATGAGGATAATAGAATCAAAGTACGTACCTCATCTTCAAAGTCAATCTCAACTGAACTCAATTGACTAACGATCACATTGAATTCATTAATATAATCAGCAACTGACGCACCTTTGGTTATCTTCAAATTAAACAGACGTCGCATCAAATAGACCTTGTTGATCGCAGAGGGCTTCTCATACATGTCCGACAGGGCTTTCATCAAACCCGCAGTGGTCGCCTCTTTCACGATGTTAAACGCGATGTTACGAGCCAACATCAGCCGAATAACACCCAAAGCTCGTCTATCTAGCAATTCCCAATCAGCTTGCTTCATCATCTCTGGCTTCTCCCTAGACAAGGGCAAGTACAGTTTCATCTAATATAGATTATTCTTAATCTACATCTTCCAGAAACCAAAATCTTTCTCATCAAATCTGTCGATTCTCACTTTTCCTTTTTCTATCGCCATCGACTCGCTTCAATTTAGCCAAGCCAAGCTCTGATATCAATTATTGCGGAAGCCAAGCGATCGAACAATAAAATTGACAGAATAAGAAAATAAATCGGACACCAGATTTATATGGTTCGGTCGTAGTGACCTACGTCCACGGGGAGAGCAATACGAAATTCCACTATAGATCAAGCAATACAACGGAAATTACAACCACACTCGAGTCACTCAAACACTCTCAGTGTTTCTCAAGCCCCAATTACACCCAATAACGCATGCAGTGTTTAGCCCCACAATTCCTCACGAAATAATCTCTCAATCTCCCGGAAGAATTATACACAAATCTTATTACAAGATTTACGCTTGAACACTAATTCTTCTTGGATGTAATTCACGAACGAAATCAACTACCAAGCACTTGCAAGCAGCAGCGCTTCAAGAAGTCCTCGCTCTTGCTCTAGACATAGGCTTCACGAAAACCACTCTGGTTTTTTTTTTTATCAACAATCATTCATCAGGGCTCCTCTATTCGAATATTTATATGCATATAAATGTGAGCCCCTTCTTCTTTGCCGACTTCATCAAGGAAGGATAATTCTTATCCTTTTATTTCTTTCTTGCCTCTGACCAATCAGCAAACCCAGAAGTCCACACGGAAATTGATTTCCGTATATTCCCAACATAGTCCAAGTTGGACTTTCATGTTTCACGCCCAAGACTCAAACGCATATTCGGAAAGCTAATTTCCGAAACTTGGCTTGGATTCTTCTTTTCTGTCCTTTTATTTCACGATTCGGACTCTAACGTGAGAATAGCAAAATTGATGTGTCCGTATATTTCCTTTTTACTCGATTTCGGAGATCCGCAAAATATCCAATTCGGAATATTTAGATTTTGCTTCGGGCTCAAACTCGAGACATATTTTAATAGAGAGTGTGCCATGATATGAATGAATCCCAAAACAAGGCAGTTGGGGCATGTTTCAATAAACTTCAATGTGAGAACAAGCCATCTGTCGAACTGATATGGGGTCCTCCTGGAACTGGGAAAACTAAAACCGTCGCTACACTGCTATTTACTCTCTTAAAAAGGAAACATAGAACCCTTGTTTGTACTCCTACAAATGTTGCGATCAAGGAAGTGGCATCTTGTGTTTTAAAGCTGCTAAAGCAATCAGATAGTGGTATAACCACTGAAAAGGAAAGTTTGCTCTGTTACTTAGGAGACGTGCTTATTTTTGGGAACAATGACCGGCTGAAAGTTGATTCCAACATTGAAGACATATACTTGGAACACCGTGTAGATTGTGTTGCTGAGTGCTTTTCTAGTGTCACTGGTTGGCATCAGTGTCTAACTTCCATGATAGATTCTCTTACCGACTGTGTCCGTCAATACCACATATTTTTGGAAAACGAACAGACAAAAAGAAGGAAACCACACCACCCACCTGGGTGGCGCTGCTGGAGAGGGCACTCTTCCTCTCGCAAAAGGTTGAGTGTTCGAATCCCGGGCGCCGCAGAGTGACTTAACCGGTGCACGTGTGTGGTGGCTAGCACGTGTCGCCCCTAGGGTTTACCTCCCGGCTGTCGGCCGTGCGGGGTTCCCTGGGTTATCAAAAAAAAAATAAAGGAAACCACCTTACCAAAAAAAAAAAGAAGGAAACCAGGAAGTGATGATGATGGGAGCGAATGCGGAAGCAATGAAGTAGATGGTAACTGTGAGCTTAAATCATTTCTTGAGTTTTTCAGGGACCGATTCAAGGCAACTGTCCAGCCCCTGCGGAGATGCCTCTTTATTTTCTGTACTCATATATCCAGGACTAATTTCCAGGATATTACATCCCTCCTTACCTTACTTGAGTTTTTTGAAACTTTATTAAGTGGAAAGAAGTTGGATTCAGAGATGATGGAGATAACTCTTTCACGTGATGATCTTAGCCTGTTTCCATTTGAGACGTTAATGGGTCCACTATATAATTTATATATGAAGAGACAGGAATGCCTTTCCATGTTGGTAACTGTTCGGGATTGTCTGAAGGTTCTAAAACTTCCAAACCAAACGAGTAAGGCCATGATAGCCGACTTCTGTTATCAACACGCTTCCCTGATTTTTTGCACTGCTTCTAGTTCATATAAGCTGTATTCTGTGAAAATGGAGCCTCTCAATTTGCTGGTAATTGATGAGGCAGCCCAGTTGAAAGAATGCGAGTCAGTAATTCCTCTGCAACTCCCTGGTGTCAAGCATCTGATTTTAGTTGGAGATGAGTGTCAGTTGCCTGCTATGGTTGAAAGCAAGGTCATGTTAAAATGTCCGAAAAGCAACTTTCTATTTGGTCTTGAAAGATGTGTAATATCCTTCTCTGCATTTGAGCTTAGATGGGCTAAATGTTCTATACCTAACGGGCCTGAACTTTTTATCATGTTTTATTTCTACAGGTTTCTAGCAGGGCTGGTTTTGGAAGGAGTCTGTTTGAAAGATTGAGTTCACTGGGTTATTCAAGGCAACTTCTCAATATACAGTACCGGATGCATCCATCGATAAGTCTGTTTCCGACTTCAAACTTTTATCAAAACCAAATTTTGGACTGGCCAAATGTGAAGAGCAAAAGTTACAGAAAAAGTCATTTGCCATGGCCGATGTTTTTTTTTTTTTTTTTTTGATAACCCAGGGAACCCCCGCACGGCCGACAGCCGGGGAGTAAACCCTGGGGGCGACACGTGCTAGCCACCACACACGTGCCACCGGTTAAGTCACCCTGCGGCGCCCGGGATTCGAACACTCAACCTTTTGCGAGAGGAAGAGTGCGCGTTCCAGCAGCGCCACCCAGGTGGGTGGTGCCATGGCCGATGTTTGGCCCTTACTTGTTCATAAATATTCCTGATGGACGAGAACAAATCGGAGATGACGGCTGTAGCCTTAGAAATCCTGTTGAGGTGGAAGTTATCTCGAGGATAGTGAGGAATCTGTACAGAGGGATGTCAAGAGAATTTTATACATATTGCTTTGAGCACATGGATTTTACATGTATTACTTAATCATGTAGGTGTAGATTACGATGGTCATTAATAGTTCTTTTCCTAGGATATTTCTTTCGAAGTTTTGCACCCCGCATAAAATGATATCATTATTGTGATGGTTTTATGTCCTTTTCTTTGCAGCTTGGGATGGGTCAGAAGAAGATCTGACAGTAGGTGTCATATCTCCCTACGCAGTTCAGGTTGCTGCAGTTCAAGCTAAACTTGGAAAAAAGTACGAAAATATCAAGGGCTTTGTGGTCAAGGTGAAGACAGTGGATGGATTCCACGGGGGTGAAGAAGACATTGTTATAATATCCACCGTAAGATCAAACTCTCATGGGACTATTGGGTTCTTGTCCAATACTAAGAGAACCAATGTTGCTCTTACCAGGGCCAGGTACTCTATCCTCTTAACTGTGTTAAATTACATATTTGGAGTTATATAGCCTGTAAATCCCATATTATTTCGAATCTATAGGTATTGTCTGTGGATTCTGGGAAATGGGAAAACACTGACAAAAAGCAAATCTGTGTGGGAAGCTTTGGTCGATGATGCTAAGAGTCGTGGATGTTTCTTCAATGTTGATGATGACGAGGACTTGGCTAAAGCCATCTTAGATGTGATGAAAGAGAATAATCAGCTTGATGATCTGCTTGACAGAAGCAGTGTACTTTTCAGAAATGCTAGGTGGAAGGTAAAAAACTTTGCTCGACAGTATTCTACGGCTACATTCATTTTTCAAAATGAGCATTAAGTTTTAAAGAATTTGTGACAACATATCCTATTGTCATGCTTTGGTCTTTCCAGGTTCTTTTCAGTGACAACTTCCTGAAGTCTTTCAGAAAGCTGACATCACCCAGGACAAAGATGTCCATCATAAACCTTCTGTCAAAACTATCCAGTGGGTGGAGACCAAAGAAGGGGAATGTGAATATAATTTGTGAACACTCATCTCATATTGTGAGACAATTTAAGGCCGAAGGTCTCTATGTCATATGCACGATTGATGTTGTAAAGGAAGAGGGATACATCCAAATCCTGAAGATATGGGATGTATTGCCTTTAGAGGATGTGACAAAATTGGTCAAACGTTTGGACAGCATATTCGAGACCTATAATGATGATTTTATTAGTCGTTGCAATGAGAAATGCATCGAGGGGTAAGTCCGATCATTTCTTTTTTAATTAAGATTGGTAGCACATCACTTGCTAAATTAGAAAGCATCTCTTTTCCAGATAGATGACTAAAATTTCTTGAATTGATCTTGTCCCCATATTTTCTTTCATTTCACACGCCTCTTCCTGTTATAGGGATCAGGAAGTTCCGAAGACCTGGGTCTGTCCTTTTGATTTTGTCCGCTATCGAAGTCCTTGTGAAGATCAATTTGGGAGTAGTTCTGATGCTGATGCTTCAGATAGTAGGTTGTATGCAGAGAATGCGAAAGTGAGCGAGAGTTTGCTTCTGATGAAATTCTACCCCTTATCATCAGATGTTCTCAGCCATTTGCTCAATTACAATGACAATAAGGAAGTGAGTCTTCCATTTGAAGTAACAGAGCAAGAACAAGAGATAATTCTTTTCCCCAGAAGCACTTTTATACTTGGGCGATCTGGAACTGGAAAAACTACCGTCTTGACAATGAAGTTGCTTAGGAACGAGAAACTGCATGATGAAGCAACCAAGGGATTTCGGGAAGTGCAAAGTGGTATCAGCAATAGCAAAGATGTCTCCCTGGAAATCAACGATGAGGAAATCGGTGAAGGAGCAGAGGAGTGTGCGGTGCGCCAGCTTTTTGTGACTGTCAGTGCAAAATTGTGTTTTGCGGTCAAACAATACGTAACCCAACTTAGAAGGTACGTAAAATGTTGTGGGAAGATGTTTGAACAATTGAATAAATATTCTGCAATTTTTACAATGAACAAACATATGCAAGGTTAATGGATTGTCAAATCTTTTTATGAATTAGTCCGGGCAAGAAGCTAACCCCTTTGGCATGCTACTATTTCCTCCTAGCGGAGAAGCACTACCAAGATACTTCATATATCGACTTCGATAGGAAATATAACATGTAGCAAGAGTGCGGGGTTCAAATCAGTGCTTTGCCATGCTCGGGTGCTACTACTTGGTTTTAGCTGCTAAGAGATAGATTTAATCATTGCATATTGGAGATGGACATCATCTGCTTGCTGATTTCAAACTGAAGATTAATTTGTGTGGCAATAGTCCTTATTTTGGTCTTTGTGCCACTTCTTTAGTTTGCATTTCCATTTTATTCAAAAAAATTTTATCAAGTTTTCTAATTGTAGCATTGTATGTATATAAGGAAAATTGTATTTTAAATGAAAATATGCAATTATAAGCAGAATCGCGAAAAGGACCATCTGTTCTACAAATCTTGCTGTGGGGGACGACTTTCATTGCCTGCTGATGTAAATGCTATTCGTGTCTCATAATATATCGTTACAATCTTGGTGCATCAGCGTGTTCGAATTTCCTTTTTGCTGCTAGTTACCTAAAAGTAGAAATTATGAGATTGCGTGTGTAGTGTAGGTATTCCCGTAAGTTTGTTGAGTATTTTTCATTTCTAATAGCTGGCTTAATTAATCCTGCAGCTCCAGCATTGGTGCAAAACATGGAGTAAAAAGCTCTCCAGTTGATGAGATTGTTGATGATGCAGCATTATTCAAGGATATCCCGGATTCGTTTTTAGATATATCTCCCAACTCTTATCCCCTTGTTATAACTTTTCGTAGGCTTCTGATGATGCTAGATGGAACAGTTGGGGTTTCATTCTTTGAAAAGTTCCCCGATCTAAGGGAGTTTTGTCATGGCTAATCCTACAATTCTAGACCAGTTGCCATACAAAGTCGTCTAAGAGCAAAGGAGGTTACTTACGAAAAGTTTTGTGCAGTTTATTGGCCTCACTTCAATGACAAGATAAGGAGGAGGCTTGATCCTTCCAGAGTCTTCACTGAAATAATGTCCCACATAAAGGGTGGTCTTCAACCAGCCGATTGTTGTGATGGCAAACTTGACAGACTAGCTTATGTTTCACTTTCAGAGGGTCGTGTCTCCACTCTGAGTATTCAGAGAAGAGAAGAAATTTATGATGCTTTTGAGGATTATGAAAAGATGAAAATGGCAAATGGTGAAATTAATTTGGCCGATCTTGTCAATGATCTTCATTGCCGTCTTTTTCGTGAACAGCTTACTGGTAAAGTGGTGGATTTTGTATATATTGATGAAGTGCAGGATCTCACCATGAGGCAAATTTCACTGTTCAAATATATCTGTAGAAATGTTGAGGGTGGCTTTGTGTTTTCGGGTGACACTGCACAAACTATTGCAAGGGGAATAGACTTCAGGTTTGAGGACATAAGGTCCCTTTTCTACAAGGAGTTCTTGATAGATTCAAAGGATGGACCTGATATCAGAATGGAAAAGGGAAGTCTTTCCAAAACTTTCCATTTGAGCAAGAACTTCCGCACTCATGCTGGTATACTCAAGCTGGCGCAGAGCGTTGTTGACCTTCTTTACCGTTTTTTTCCTTTATCCGTTGATGCTTTGAGCCCCGAAACTAGCTTTATATGTGGGGAAGCCCCGATTTTACTTGAATCAGAGAATGGCTTAAGTGCCATCCTATCAATTTTTGGTAACAGCGATGTTAGTGGCAATTTCGTTGGCTTCGGAGCAGAGCAGGTTATTGTTAATAAAGATAAAACAAACCAGACTTCACAGTTTTCTGATTTCACCGAGAGAGATGGAATTAAAGACTTAAAAATTAACATAACAAAAACTGTCAAGAACAAGCTTAATAGGAACCTATTTTAACTGCACACAAACGTGTATTTTAACTGCACACAAACGTGCAAAATAAACTGACTTGTTCCACTTCCTAGAAAATAGCTAACAAACTAACTGCCTAACTGCTCATATTTGATTGCAAACCAGAAATGACTAAAATGACAAGACAAACAAGCAGCACTGGGACACAGCTCCAACACACTCCTCCTTGGATCAGTTGCTGCTGCAAACTCCAATTTTTTTCCTTAACAGCTCAAATCTTTCAATCTGAAGTGGCTTTGTGAACATGTCTGCAAGCTGATCTTCTGATCTACAATAAACCAACTTAACTTCACCACTTTGTTGCACTTCACGTAGAAAGAAGAATTTGATCTTAAAATGCTTGGTTTTGCCATGGAAAACTGGATTATGTGATATTGCTAAAGCAGCCTGATTGTCCACATAAACTTCATTGCAATCACCAGAACTCAACCACAGATCCTTCATTATCTTCTTCAGCCACAAAACTTGATTTGCAGCTGCAGTAGCTGCTATAAACTCAGCCTCTACAGTGGACTGAGCTACAATCTCCTGTTTTTTGGAACACCAGGAGAAACAAGCAGAACCAAGAGTGAAGCAGTACCCAGATGTACTCTTCATGTCATCTACTGAGCCAGCCCAGTCACTATCAGAAAAACCTTGCAACTTAAACTTCTGGCCTTTCCTAAACTTCACACCAAAGAACAATGTTCCTTTGATGTATCTCAAGACCCTTTTTGCTGCGACCAAATGTAACTGACTAGGACTACTCATGAACCTGGATAAGACACTCACAGCAAATAAAATATCTGGTCTAGTTGCTGTGAGATACATGAGACATCCGATTAAGCTTCTATACATTGAAGCATCTACTGCTTCTGTTCCATCATTCTTTTGCAGCTTCTCCTTAGCAGCCATAGGAGTACTGACACTTTTGCAATCTTCCATCTGAAACTTCTTCAAAATTTCCTTCATGTATTTCTTTTGGCATATGAAAATCTCGTGTGAAGTTTGTTTGATTTCCAGACCTAAGAAATAAGCCATCTTTCCCAAATTTGACATCTCAAAAGCTGCAAACAGACCTTGCTTCACCTTCTCTATCAGTTCCACATCATTCCCTGTCACCAACAAATCATCTACATAGAGTGACAGAATTACAATGCTGTGATGCACCTTCTTGACATAAAGAGTGAACTCACTCAAGCTTCTTACAAAGCCAAAATCCTACAAATATCTGTCTATCTTTTCGTACCAAGCTCTTGGAGCCTGCTTCAGTCCATATAGAGCTTTCCTCAATCTGTATACTTTCCCTTCTTGCCCTTTGGCACTGAAGCCTTCAGGTTGCTCAACAAAAATCTCCTCTTCGAGCTCTCCATTCAGAAATGCAGACTTGACATCTAGCTGAAATATAGGCCACCCCTTCTCTGCTGCAACAGCTAATAGTAGCCTGATTGTATCAAGTCTTGCAACAGGCGCAAAAGTTTCAGAATAATCTACTCCCCATATCTGAGCATAGCCTTTCACAACTAGTCTAGCTTTGTGTTTATTGACAGAACCATCAGGATTAAGTTTTGTTCTGAACACCCACTTAACCCCAATCACATTCTTGTCAAATGGTCTGTCAACAAGCTCCCATGTGTGGTTTTTCTGAATCATTGTCAACTCCTCCTGCATTGCTGCAATCCACTTCTGATCCTCCTTAGCTTCCACAAAGTTAGCTGGTTCGAGCACTGCCACATTGCTTCTTTCATAAACTTCAGCAAGTGACCTTGTGCCTCTTACTGGCATATCATCCATAGTATCTTCCAATCCATTCACAGCTTCATCAACCTGTACAGTTGTTGTAGGTTGTTGTTATGCAGATATCTTCTGTTTTGCACACTTTTCTTCTATCCAATTCCACTCATCTTCCTCTAGAAAAACAACATCTCTACTCACAGTCACCTTCCCTGTCATAGGCTGAAAAATCCTATAAGCCTTTGAATGTAGACTGTATCCAATGAAGACTCTAGGCTCAGCTCTTTGATCCAGCTTGTCCCTCTTAACTTGAGGAACATGCGTATAACACAAACACCCAAAAACTTTTAAATTCTTTACATAAGGTTTAACACCATACCAGGCTTCAAAAGGTGTTGACCTCTCTAAGGCCTTTGTGGGCAATCTGTTCAACAAGAACACTGCAGTACTAGCTGCCTCAGCCCAGAACTTCTTAGGTAACATCTTCTCCTGCATCATACATCTGGCCATTTCCATAATGCTTCTGTTTTTCCTCTCACTGACCCCATTCTGTTGAGGTGAATAGGGGGCAGTGAACTGCTGCATAATACCTACTTCCTCACAGTTTAACTTAAACTTGTGAGCAGTATACTCAGAACCATTATCAGACCTGAGCATTTTGATTTTCTTCCCACTCTAATTTTCAACTAAGGCTTTGAACTTCACAAACACATCAGCAACTTCAGACTTGGCTTGCAAAAAATAAATCCAGCTCATCCTAGTCATGTCATCTGTGAAAGTAATGAAATACCTGCTACCATTGAGAGATGACTCAGACATAGGTCCACATAAGTCTGTGTGGACTAATTGCAGCTTCTCACTTGCTCTCCAGCCTCCTCCTTTGAAAGGAAATCTGGCTTGCTTGCCAAGAAGACAAGTTCTGCATTGTGGAAATTCCTCCTCCAAACTTGGCAAGTCATCTGCCAAGCTATTCCTCTGCATAAACAACATGTTCTTCCTATGAACATGTCCAAGCCTTTTATGCCAAAGCTCTGCATTTTCTTCTTTACACTTCAAAGCCATTTGTTGCATTTCCCGTGGCTTGAACAGGAAGCACTTGTCTTTCATTGGCATTCTCAACACTTCTTTGCTATTTGCATTATCAATAAGGCATTCCTTTCCTTCAAACTTCACCTTATAGCCCCTCTCAACTAATTGACCAACACTCAATGGCAAGTCATCTGCCAAGCTATTCCTCTGCATAAACAACATGTTCTTCCTATGAACATGTCCAAGCCTTTTATGCCAAAGCTCTGCATTTTCTTCTTTACACTTCAAAGCCATTTGTTGCATTTCCCGTGGCTTGAACAGGAAGCACTTGTCTTTCATTGGCATTCTCAACACTTCTTTGCTATTTGCATTATCAATAAGGCATTCCTTTCCTTCAAACTTCACCTTATAGCCCCTCTCAACTAATTGACCAACACTCAATAGATTCTGGTCAATTTTTGGCACAAAGAGAACATCTCTGATCAGCTTCTCCTCCTGATTTCCTTCAATAGCCACTGTACCCTTCCCTTGCACTTCGATATATTGTCCATTGCCAATTCTGACTTTGGACCTGACTGACTTGTCTAGACTTCTAAACAGCTTCAAATTGCCAGTCATATGATTGGTACAGCCACTATCCACCAGCCATGCATCATTCTCAACAGGAGAACCAGAATATGAAGCCACAAACAAGCATTCTTCCTCAGTCTCATTCACTGCTATCTGTGCTTCTCCTGCTTGCTGGTGATTGTTCTCTTTGCAGATTGCTTCCATGTGACCCATCTTGTGACATCTTCTGCACTTAACATCAGGCCTCCTCCAGCATCTAAAGGACTGATGAGTAGTTCCACCACAGTGTTGACAAGGCTTCTTGTTCTTCTTCCATTTGCCAGACCCACTAGAACTTCCTTCTTTCGCTGCAAACTTGAAGTCACCTGTATTTCCTTTTGACTGATTCCATTTCTTCCCTTTGCCTCCATCATTGAACTTCAATTTAGCTTGCAGTGCACCCTCTACAAGCTCTTCTCTTCTCATCAGTCTTCTTTGCTCTTGTGCCTGTAGGGCACTTAACAATTCTGCAAGCTTTATGTCAGCTAAATCTCTTGTATTTTCCAGAGAAGCTATGGTGGCTTCAAACTTCTCTGGAAGAGACACCAGGATCTTCTGAACCAGCCTTTCATCTTTCAAGTCAGTCCCTAAAACTCTGATCTTTTCAGCTATCCCAATCAGCCTATCAGAGTATTCCTTCACTGACTCTGAATCCTTCATCTGCTATCTCTCAAACTCCCTTAAGAGATTCAGCACCTTCATGCTTCTTATCTTCTCATCTCCCTCGTATTCATCCTTCAAGCAATCCCATATTGCCTTTGCAGAATCACATCTCATGATCCTTGTGAAAATAAGGGGTGAGACAGCAGCATACAGGCAAGACTTTGCCTTGGCTTTTCTTGTGGTTCTCTCTTTATGGAACTTTATCTTATTCAAGGTCGGATTGTTTGGAAGTGGATCAATTTCATAATCATTCTCCACAGCCTCCCATAGATCATGACCCTCCAAGAATGCTGTCATCTTAACAGCCCAAGCTTGATAATTTTCCCCAGTAAAGACTGGAGTAGCCATTGCAGAGAATCCACTTGATCCTGCCTCCATCAGCTTTATCTTTGCAGGCTCGCTTACCCTCACTTCACAGTCCCTTAAGATCCTATAGAAGCTCTGATACCAATTGTTAATAAAGATAAAACAAACCAGACTTCACAGTTTTCTGATTTCACCGAGAGAGATGGAATTAAAGACTTAAAAATTAACATAACAAAAACTGTCAAGAACAAGCTTAATAGGAACCTATTTTAACTGCACACAAACGTGTATTTTAACTGCACACAAACGTGCAAAATAAACTGACTTGTTCCACTTCCTAGAAAATAGCTAACAAACTAACTGCCTAACTGCTCATATTTGATTGCAAACCAGAAATGACTAAAATGACAAGACAAACAACAGCAGCACTGGGACACAGCTCCAACAGTTATTTTGGTTCGAGATGATCATTCTTGAAATGAAGTTTTAAACCTTGTGAGAGGGCAAGCCCTAGTTCTGACTATAATGGAGTGCAAGGGGTTGGAATTTCAGGTAGGTGTGTCAGGTTGGATTGTTTGCCATGTGATTACAATGGCAGCTGCAATAAAGATTTCTTGACCTTTTATTTATAGGCAATTTTTTTTTTGGATGGGTCAAGACCAATTTTTGCTGTTAGCTGTTAGTTTGTAAAATGCTTGTATTTGCAATTTCATTCTGCTATCCCCTGTTTTTTTCTTTGTAGACAATGGCATCTAGATACACATGATGTAGAATTTGTTTGGGCTTATGTCAACATCATCCTCTAGTTTAATAGACAATAGCAAACATCTTGCAACTTTACGACTGATCTTGATTGGCGGGTGTGTCAAAATGAGTCAAAATATTCTCTTCCTAAATGTTTTGAGATCTCTTCATGTATTCATGAAACTCAAACTGTCATTTTGGTCTTTAATCAATTGTTTTACCAGAAACTTTTTTGCCTATGACATTTTGTAGGACGTCTTATTGTACGACTTTTTTGGCACCTCACCTCTGAAAAGTCAATGAAGGGTCATTTATGGATACATGAAGGAGCAAGCTTTGCTTGATAACATTCTGAATGGTCTTCCCCAAGTTTCGATGACGGGAAGCACAATATATTATGCTCTGAATTGAAGCAACTGTATGTGGCAATTACTCGGACAAGGCAAAGATTGTGGATTTGTGAGAATGCCCTGGAGTTCTCCAAACCAATGTTCGACTACTGGAAGAAGAAGTGCCTTATTCAAGTTAGGTTGGTAGATCATGCCCTTGCAGAAGCAATGCAGGTCAGGAGCACGCCAGAGGAGTGGAAGTCACAAGGTTTTAAGGTTCGCTGTTCTTCTGTGTCTTCCTTTTTTTGTTTGTTTCGTCTTCATGGAATTGTTTTTTTTTGGCCTCATTTGGAGTCAAAATGATATGTGAATGTTAGGGATTTTGGAATGACAACAGCGGCCGTAAAAGTATAGCTGATCCTGAAAACTGTGTATAGAATGCGGACATTCTGTGGTACACATGGTGATCAATTTGCCAAATTTATTGGTTTTTTAATAGCTTGTCCGTATACTTCATTTAGACACAATGGATTAATGCATAAGATATGAACTTTCCTTGAATTTTTTTTCTCTCTTGAGCTTATAATGTCACTGGCAGTGCCGTTTTTTGGGTTAAGGGTACATCATTTTTTATTCCTACAAGGGAGGACTGTATTTTCCATTCTCCTTCTTTTCATCTTCTCTGAAGAAGCTATTGATCTCTCTTTTTGTTTAACTTTGCAAGCTCTTACGTGAGGGTAACTACCCAATGGCAATAATGTGCTTTGAACGAGCAAGGTACACATACGGGGAGAAGTTGGCTAAGGCCTCTGATTTGAAAGCAGATGCAGATCTCAAGCACGTTGAAAGTCCACAGGAGGCTTCTGACCTTCGAAGGCAGGCTGCTGAGATTTATGAAGCAATTGGAGTGGCCGACTCTGCGGCAGAGTGTTTCTACATGTTGAAGGAATATGAGAGAGCAGGTATCATTTTTTCTTTTTCTCAATTTCTTTGATATCTGTTAAAATAACAGGATATAGAATTTATATGCTTTATGCTATGTCAAAGCTGCCTAAGAAAGAGGAAGTTTGACTTTGATCTCAATTATTCTCTTGTATGTAGTTTTTTGTTACCCGTTCAATTAATTTTTCTCTTTCAATATTCGGAAAAAAAGAAGTTTGATCTCACTTGTTAATATCCAAATGCTTTTGGTGAATTTTGAGCAAGCTCCAAGTAACGTCGAATTCACGATTAAAGCCTTTGTGCTGAGAAATTGATTATTTTCTATATGGCAACCCCCCTCCCCCTCTGCACCCTTAGCAGTTTGGAAAAATTTGAACTGCGAAGTTCTTAACACTGACCACATCTGTAAGTTTAGAAAAAGCTGTAGCTGTCAGTTGCAATACTTCATGTCGACTATGGTTTGTCAACAACTTCTTGGTATTGTGGCCACCTATGGATGATGGTCCTGTTTTGTATCTTGAGCTGTGCTAGAGCGTTTCTGGCAGCTTCCAAATGTCCCTTTGCTAATGTTTTATCGTCTGACAATTTGTTTATGCTTCAACAGGTAGAATATACATGGAAAAATGTGGAGAATCTGCTTTGGAAAAAGCTGGAGAGTGCTTTTCTCTAGCTGGGAGCTACAGTCTTGCAGCGGAGGCGTATGCAAGGGGAACTATTTTCTCAAAGTGCTTGTCCATTTGTGCCAAAGGAGAACTCTTTGAAGTGGGTCTGCAATACATTGAGGATTGGAAAAGTCGGGGAAATGAGAATGGCGGAGTAGTAAAGAAAAGTAAAGAAATAGAGAAATTGGAACAAGACTTTTTAGAGCGTGGTGCCCGTCATTACTATGACCTCAGAGACTACAGGGCCATGATAAAGTATGTGTGTCACGCCCCGTACCCCATGAAGCGCTAACATCCCTCTCGGTCGATTATAGTGCAACGCTCCCACGAAACGTCGCCGACCCAACGCCCAAATAGAGAGCAAAGCACAAGCGGAAGCAATTGAATAAACGAACCCTGACAACGAATATAATACGAGACAATAGATAGCACGACAAACACTCAACAATACTGAAAATATGTATATTCTTTATAATATTTACCAAAGCTCTTTTACAACCTTTACGAAAACACAACATATATAAATATATACATACCAAAAGGATCAGTGAACGGCCACTAGACAAAAAGAGTAGGTAGCTAGGGTGAGTCTAATTAAATCAAAAAGGAAGATTACAGTAAAAAAGGTACTATCCTCCCTACCAAACTCCGATTCCTCCTACGGCTCCCAATCTGGGTATGACGACTCTACAGACTCTTCCTAAGAATTCTCAGAGGGTTCAGACTCTTCCGACTCCATATCTTGCGCTACAGCCCACTCGTTCTCGGAATCCGGTTCTAACTCCGGATCTAAGTAAAAACCTAACTCCTCATCAAATCCTATCTCAGCAACTTCTCCGTCTTCGTCCGGATCTAGGTCCATCGGCTTCGGCTTCGGTTCCTCATCTTCCATCGGTTCAGGGTCTTCACACCAAATCTCAGGTATTAGATTCACATCGACCTACTTGTCCATGGTCTGGGGATCAATGATTTCGCCATCAGCCATCTGTGGAATCATCACCCCACCTATATCTACCGGAACGTCAAATGTCCTAAGGGGTCGCCCGATATTTCCATCTGCATCTTGCAGGCACCAAGCTATGTACTCCTGAGTCTAGTAAAAATATTCACCCACGTTCACGAAAACTACCGAATGATATCTCACAAATGCCTCCTCGTTCCCAGCGGGGTACACTCTCGAAGTCATATGGATCCGCGTCGGAATCCCAAAAAGAGGCGGCAGCTTCGGCATGCTCAAGGCTGGGGGTCTGAAAATGTGGGTTATTACAACCGTGAAACGAATCTAAGCAAGTACAACCCCTAAACCTAGGCTAGGCTAACGTGCATTCTCCTGACAGGAATACACAATCAACATAGCAATACAAAATCACAATCATTTTCCGATCAGGGCCCTCGGCCCAGATCACTTACCTGGCTGCCCCTGCAGGTTAGCATTTCAATGTAATGCTTAACTCACATACACGAACACGCTATTCATACATACGTCATACGCATGCTCACGCTCATCAGTATTCGTATCACAAGCCATTCACCGTGTCACGCACACTCACATACTGGCCCATGCATTTATATGCATGCATGTGTTATTTTCATGCCAAATTCATATCTCGGCCCACTGGCCCACATTAGCACAGCGACGAATGCTCAATTTATCATTTCATTCGACCCGCGTAAATACGCATCAGGTCCGTTTCTTAAACACAACACTCTATGACCAGCGTAAACACTCTAGGCTCAGTGTCTCTAGCCCGCGTCAAAACGCATCAGGCGCAACACTGATCTCCTTACGAACCAAAGCCCGCGTAAAACGCATCAGGTTGGTCGTCTTCCGGACGTACCGGGCATCGTCCTGCTACAAAGTGCATGAGGACGGCACACCCCGCGTAACACGCATCAAGGCGAAATGTGATCACACATACACACGGCCACCTATTCTCTGAATCTCGCGTAAAACGCATCAGGGTATTTTAGGTGATCACATGCTCATGCCAGGCACTCATTCCCGCACAATTTCATCACATACCCCACTCTCGGCATACATAATGCGTGACCATGACAAATGTAACATGAGTATCAGCAAAGTACAGGCACTCAATCAAATCCATATCACCACACAATGCCCAATTCACAAATAGCATGCTCACTTGGCCAATTAACACCGTGCAGCCCAATTTCCAATACACAATTTCATACTCAATTCAAGCCATCAATTGGTCAATCACACTCCGCACGATTCAGCCACACGAGCATGCAACATGGCATTTCACAATTAAGCAAAATAAATCACCAATTCATCAACAGACAATCACTTTGGGTAATCCCGGCCATTCAGCTTATAATTCTTGCTGTCCAATAAAATCCGATACATTCCTCAAAAATGCGGACAGCCACTATTTCATCAATCCGGACCCAATAATTATTTATAATAATCCCACTAAATTCTTCGGATTTTATTTCCACCAATCAGTCATCAATCCAGTCCCAAATATACACCGATAATACCTAAACTAGTCCAGAAAAATGCACTATCAGTCCTAATCTGAGTTTAGGAGGTATATTCACTTAATTCTAGACCATGACGACAAGGAACAGCGGTCGATCACCGGTGAACGGCGGAATCGGCGGCGGCGTTCTCGGCGGACGGCGTACGGTCACCGTAACGGACACTGTACGGAACCGTACAGACACTATATGGATAGTGACATACGGTGACATATAGACGGTCTGGAGGTCACGGCAGCAGCAGCTCAATTGATTGAGCTCCGGCGCGACAGCGGCTTGTTCTGGTGGTCCTTTGGCCGGACGAAAAGAGAGAGAGAGAGAGAGAGAGAGAGAGAGAGAGAGAGAGAGAGAGAAGATGGGATGAGAGGGGGATGGGGACGGTGAGGTGCGGACAGCAACGACGGACCGGCGACCAGCTCCGGCGAGCGGCGGCTCCGTCGGTGCTCCGGCGTACGGACGGCGACCAAGAGGAGGACGGGCGAAGGAGGAGGAAACGTGGGGGAGGGGCTGCTAATCTGTGGGGTGGCCGAATGAAGGAGGAGAGAGAGAGAGGGAGCCCCATCTGGTCAAAAATATCAGCCCAATTGCGCCACGTGTCACCGATCCAGGCCATTTGACCAAAATACCCCTAATCCGACGGCTGACGTTCGTTCCAGCCCAATAATTGATGGGAAAAATGGTCTTTAGGTCCAATAATACAGCTGATAATACTCTTAATTATCCCAAATATTTTCCCCAAAAATTCGGACCAAAAATAGGTCTAGGGGCAAAATGGTCATTTTTCCGATCCCGGGGCGAAATTTCAATTTTTGGCTATACCAACCCCAAATGTGTGTGGCCAACATAATATGGTGTCGAAATTGCGAAAATAGCCTCTTAAGCCTTCGAAAATCGACCGCAAAGTCCTAAGGATTAAAATAATATTATTTTTAACTTCCGAGCCAAAATTTCAATTTTTGACCGTAACAACTCTAAATGTGCGTGGCCACTCCAAAATGACATCGGCCACGAAAAATAACCTCATACGGCCTCAAAATCGACATCGGTGACAAGATGGGCAAAATCGTAATTTTTGACTTTCGGGTCGAAATTCCATTTTTCGCATGTACTATCCCCAAACGTATGTGGCCATCGTAATATAATGTCATAATCATGAAAAATGCTTCTCAGGCCCTCGAAGATCGACACCGAAGTCCGGGTCCAATTTCGTGACCAAATCTCGCTAAATTTCCAATTTCAGGGTCTCTCGCTAATGGGCGGCTGTTTAGAGGTTACGCGTATCGATCTAGGGTTATCTGAGTCATGACAGTCCCGATCGTTGAGAGAATGAGAAATTATCGCTAGTCCCAGAAGTCGCGATAATTCGGTTCAAGTTCAGGATTGGTTGACCACGTGCACTTTCGGACATGCAGAATCACCAGCGATCCGATTGTACAACGTTAGCCTTGGCCAAACCACATCCGTCACTTTTTCCTAAGATCGGCTCACGTTGGCCCAAAATATTCTCTTATCATTTCTCACGATCGGTGTCCAATTCACGATCAGGTCCCTGGTCCACATACCATTACTTAGTCATACCCTATTGGTTAGTATCCCGAGAGTGATCAGTTCTGGGCGAGACTTAATAAAATGAAATGCTAAATAATATCAATTTTATTGGTCCCGGAATTACATTGATATTCGGGCTGTTACAATGTGAAGGCTTTTCACTGCATCGACTCAATGCGAAACTTACTCAAGAGGCTGGGATGCCTCAATGAACTTATCAATATGGAGGAAGACTATGGTAACTTTTCGGAGGCGGCAAAGATTGCGAGGATGAAAGGTGACATCCTTCGTGAGGCTGATCTACTTGTAAAGAGCGGACAAAACAAAGAAGCGTCGATGAATATCCTGTGGTACGTGTTATTCTATTCCCTTTGGGCTCCTGGAAGCAAAGGGTGGCCCTTGAAGCAGTTTGCACAAAGGGAGGAGCTGGTAGCAAAAGCGAAACATCTCGCAAAGCCTGAGCCTATTGCCTTCTATGAATATGTTTCCGTTGAATCAAACATTCTGTTAAATAAAGAGAGCAGTTTGGCTGAAATGAAAGAACGTTTGAGTGCTTCCAGGAGAAATGGAAGTGTCAGAGGTGAAATACCGTGCGCTCGAAACATTCTGGACTTCCATCTTCGTCAAAATATCTCAAATTTTTGTTGGGAATGTGATTGGCTTGTCGACCCAATGGAGTTTTCTGAACAACAGATCTTGAGGAATCAGATATCCGTTGACTCATTGGTCTGCTTTTGGAATCTTTGGAGAGAGAAGGTCGTTAGCATTATAAAGTGTGTAGGATGTGCGGAGATGCTGAAGGAAAAGGAAAATAGGTGCTGTTGGGAGTTCTGTTTGAATTACTTTGGTGTTCTGGAGCAACGGAACAACATGCAAGGAACTTATCACCTTGTAAACCCAGATGCTGATTGGGTCAGCAACATAGATACAAGATTTCTTCGAAGAAATGGACAATTGGTTGCTTTGGAGCTTCAACAATTTGTCTCTGCAGCTCAAAAGTATTGGAATTCCAAGCTTACTTCTGTTGGTATGGAGCTCCTGCACAAATTGGATGCACTTTATCAGTTTTCCTCAATGAGTTCTCTGTCGAACTTCTGGCAAAGCAGATGTCTTGCTCTCTTACATGAGGTTGCAAAGTTCCTTCAAGAACTCAATTGTCTGAATGACTCCTTCCGGCATGGTAGGGCACTGGAGGGTTTCATTGAAACATCCAGCAAGAGGTACATTGGTCACATATTTCCTCTTGACTGGAGAGAATCATCGACAGAGAATATGATATCTCTAAGAGGCAACGAGGCTGCTTGTCATCTACTGAGAGAAACGATGAACATGATAATTTTGAAGAAGCGTTTTTCGCATGGGAAGATGGGTGAGCTTGCGACTTTGGTTCTTGGGTCTGGAATGCTCAACGATGAATTGTACAGAAAAATTGCAGAATCTTTTGAGAGAAATATGTCATGGAAGGCATTCATGGAATGCGTGTCAGGATGTACCATCAGACCTTCCTCAGGCCAGAGATGATAATAAGCCCGTGGAGTTCTCTTTGGCTTGGAACCTTTATGGAGCTTTGGCAGATACTTACAAGGCCAATTGGAGGATTGAAAAAGACTACATCACTTCGATTTGCTTCTTGTATCTCTTGGAACGACTTTTGATTTTGACATCTTGCTCCAAACGACAGTTTAACGCAAGCAAGTCTTCTCTAGTTGAATGGCTTATCTGCCATGAAGGTTTAGCAAAGCCTAGCTTTACTTTCAACCTGGAAAATTGCTTGGAGCCCATCCTTGGGTTTGTTACCAGCACTATTCAGCAGCTGCTTTGCAAAAAAGGTGAAACCATAGAATGGATCAAAAGATCGAACCTAAATGTGACGATGTACTAACCATTGTTGGTCTTTAAGTTGGTTCTGTTGGTTTGTTTGCTTCACTTAAATTTTGGCATCAGTCCAGATTTTCCCACTGTTTTGCTGGGTAAGAGAGGGATTTCTGGGCAATTACCTCCAGAATTTCATCGTATCCTTTCACATTGGTCAAAGCGGAACTTACAGAGCATTTCGGTTGGTGTTTTTGCTGAAGCATTCGAAAAAGTTGATGATCCCCTCGTTATTACCTATTCTGCTGCAGATTGTTCAAATTGTCCACACGCCATCATTTTAGATGTGAAGTCAAACAAATGCAAGGGAGAGATTATGAAAGTTTTATTCCCCAAAGATGGAAGCGCTAGCTCTTGCAAGTTGCGAGATCTGACCGAGGTTTCCAAGGACTCCTCTGCATCTTCCAACAGTGTTCCAGCACCAGTTGTGCATTTGGATGGTGCAAACGCGTTGGCGTTGGAGTATGACTGTGAAGCACGCAGTTCTTCCCCAGTGAACTGTACGTTGCCGGGACAAGAGTTGGGCTTAGAGAATGAAGAAGACGAGCGAATTTGTGGAAGCTCAAAAAACCAGTGAAGTGAAGAAGGATGAGCAGGCTTCATCTTCTTTTTCCCAGACCAGTGGTGTGGAAAACAGGAACCAGAACAAGGGCAATTGCAAGTCCAAAGGTAAGAAAAATAAGAAAGGAAAAGGCAAGAAGAGATGAATCCTCACTTCATTGTCCTAGATACAGTGTGAGTGAAAATTGTATGTTGTTATAATCTACAAGTAATCCATATTCTTGTAATTACATGTGGAACTTTTTAGTAAGATGGTTCTTAGAATGAAGAAAAACAGATCTCTACTCTACATGTCCTGAAGTTCTAGCAGAGAATAGCCATGAAAATCTACTAGTCCTTTCTTGGCTGCAGATTAATGTTCCTTCTTTTTTACCTTTCTGAACCTTTAATTCTCTCATGCTTCGCCATAGCGCGTATGCGATGAAGAATAAGAAAGAAAATGGAAAAAGGACACTATAAATGCCATAAGTTATGTATAGAGATCACTTTAGTGCCATAATTTTTTTTTCAGATCACTTTGATGTCAACTTTTTTGAAAAACGATCATTTTAGTGCCAATGCTGACATGGTCACCGGAAATCTGACATGACTCTTTTTTTTATTAATTTTCAATGCTGACATGGCTCATCGGAAATTTGACGTGGCTCGTCGAAAATTTGACGTGGCTTTTTTTTTGCCAGAATTTTGGCCGGAGTCACTAAAGTGATTTCTTTTTCTCCGACTTAACACCAAAGTAATCCGAAAAAAAGTTATGGCACCAAAGTGATCTCCGTACATAACTTATGGCACTTATAGTGTCCTTTTGCCGAAAGAAAATGCAACTTTCTTTGCATATCTTATTTACTTACAGATCATCTTGATAGAGAAGGTTGCCTGATTGGAGTGAAAACACATCATGAGATCTAGCTTGTGAGAGCATATGTCCTTATGGGAGTGTACATAATTAGTCTGTTTGTGTTTGTACCCTCGCTGGACGAAGGACGACTCCATCACCGGAAAACTCTCCTATTTATGGTTGGATAGGCACAACAGTGAGCCGAATCTGGCTCTTGATGGAGGAGAAGTGATGATATTACTGTAAGTTTTGAATACTAGAGCAACTCTTGCAATGAGTCACCTCCTGAACAGCTTTTGTTGTGCTAAGGACTCGTCTCCACGGCTATATGATTTCGGGCCTTGGGATTGGTTGGGTGATGTCAATATTGTAATATAATACGAAAATTATCGGATCTTATAATTAGATGCACTAGCAAGTGTAGACTCTTTAATGCGTATTGTGGTACGAAACCAATGGAAACATAGTAAATAAGTTGTGATTTTGTAAGCGAATCAAATTAGTACTTAAAACAAAGTGAAAAAACCACACTCAATCGCGCAACACATTGATTACATTTACATTCCTAAAACACACTATCGATAGAATTTTGAAAGTCTATATAAATTATAGCTGGTCATGGAGAGAAATAATTAAAAGATGACACGAGTTACTTAATTGATTTTCCTTAAAATTACTTGATGAAAGACATCTCTAATTGTTTAGGTGGCATCGGGGGCGGCACCCGTGTTGTTAAGAATTCGGCAAAACCGATGAGTAGAAGGCGTCTCTAACTATCTACAGTTTCTAGATCAAATTAAGTGTCAAGTTTCTATGTTATCTTTTGAAAGAGTTTTTAATATGGTTAATGCTATCAAAAATCCCAATTGATACACCCGACAAAAATGCAGCAAATTAATTTTTTGACCACAAAAAACCCAAAACTGATACACATGTAACAAATTTACCCTCCGTTAATTTCCTTTAAATTTTTACTATCAAATTGTCGAGTTGGATGGCACGTGACAGTTGAACGGTGTACTAGTTTGGGGTTCTACCCTCCATTTATCACATGTGTATCAGTTTGTGGTTTCTCATGTTATTAATTCAATTTAACGGAAACTAACAGATGGTAAATTTATCTCAAATGTACCAGTTTAGCGTTTTTGATAGTCAAAAAATTAGTTTGGGGTATATTTGTGGTAAGTGTACCGGTTTAGGATTTTTTACGATCAAAAAAATTATTTTTAAGTAAATTTATCACATATATACCTGTCTAGAATTTTTTATAATATTAACCCTTTTTAATAATATATTGATACAGATGCTAAAAGATAAAAAGCAAAGTGATTGATTAATTTTCATCATAGGTAGAATGTCCCATTCATATTTTTTTTATTTACTAATTATTTCAGTATCAACAAATGATTTTAATGTCTTAAAAAAATAATTTCACTCATGAAATAATACATTCTGGACAAGAAAATATTCGGTAATTTGAGAGCGCCACGTCAATGCAGACGTGGCGTGAGCTTACTTACTTATATCCAATGAGATCTTGACACGTGGATAGTGATCTGGAAATTAAAAAATTTCTCTTTTCCATCTTCAACCTCCGGTCTGCGTTGGCTATCTCCACCGCCCAAGCCGCCGCCGCCACCATCCTTAAGCCACCGCCCCACCGTGGCCACCACGGTCCGCGGCAAAGCCGTTGAGCTCGTAGCCGGAAGCCATGGAAGAGCCAAGGCTCGAGATGCAGATATGGAGATGCTGCAGCTCGTCGCCGGAAGCCATGGACGAGCCAAGACTTGGGATGCCGAGCAGCGTCTGGTATATACACTTTCAGTCCATGGATGATTCTCTGTTGAGCGATGGAAGGAGAGAGAGATCTTCAGCCATGGCTTCTCTCTTCACCAAATCCAGCCCCTCGCCGCCAGATCTGGAAGTGAGGGGCACCGGGCGGAGGAGACGGCCAAAATGAAGAGATGCAGCGCCAGCAACTCCGGCTCCGCCGGTGGCCATGGCGGAAGGAGGCGTGGGCTCGTCTCGTCGTGAAGATGGAAGAGGAAGGAAAAGAGAAATCTTGGCGGTGGATTCGGGGGATTTTTAATTTATATTTTTTATTCCATGTGTCAATTCGTAATTATTTAATAAATAAATAAGCATACGGCTGACGTGGCGCTCGCAAATCACCGAATATTTCGGACGGAAAGAAACAGTGGACAGGCCTAGGTACGTGTAGAAAGTTTAGGTCGCAAGAAACCAAGACGTGGAAAAGCGAAGAAAAGCGGGAAGCTTTACATGCATCTGTGAAGAAAAAGAAAGTCATCAGACAGCGTACGGAAAGATGCGAGGACGACCACCCACCCCATCTTTTCGCGTTCCATAGACCTCGAATGGGGTTGACGATGACCTCGGGTGCTTCTTTTGAGCTTTCCCATTGACGACCCCTTTACCTTCCCCATGCCACTCTTCTTCGTCGTTAAGAATGCTCACTTCGGAGTTCACCACAGTGGGACCGATGATGAGCGCACAGGCTTCCCCGGTTTTCGCGTCGGAAGTCTCTTGAAACCTCAAGAGTGATTTTTCCCTGGTGCTTTTTGATCGGCAAAGAGAAAAAGGGGAGAAAGAAACGAGCAGAAGGTTTCGGTACGTGGGTTCGGATGGATTTGAGAGGGAGCACGAGCAGAGTGTTGGGTGTGGAGATAGCAGAGGGGGGTTTGAGCAGGAGGAGAAGAGACAATACCATTGACCTGACTGATATTGTCTTCTCTTGGTCCCTTCACGACATCTTCAACGAAAACCTCTACAGTAACCAGGTTTCTTTTTGTTCTTTTCTCATCTTTGGTTTTTTGTTTTTGTCATGCCCTTCCTTCTGGTTTTATTCTCGTGCGAGTTCAACGACAATGTGGTTTTTACTTGAGAATTTTGCAAATGATGTTAGTTCGTTGCTGTATTTTTGTTTGTGCTTTTAGTAAGCTTGGCCTTATAAGAAACTCGCATTCGACTTGGTGAGATAGAACCCTTTATGCTTTTACTTTGTTTGGCAAACTCATTAGGTGTTTTAGGAGTATATGTTATGATTTACAGAATTTGGTCAAAGTATTTTTTGAATGTTGAGTTTGGTTGGTCATATCTGATATTTGGCCGAGCTGTTTTTGTAGGTGGAGACTATACCGGAGACATTTAAGTCGGTCTGGCAGTATCTCGGATCGTATGTCTACCCTTTACTGGAAGAAACACGGGCGAGTCTATGCTCGAGTTTGGAAAATATTTCTTTGCTGCCTTTCACCAAGGTTACTGGCTTTGTGGAATGCAAGAGAAGTGGGAACTCATATGCTGTTGAGGCTGGTCAGTGGAGCAATGAATCCAACACTCGTGGCCAGGATACTTACAAAACTTTGCCTGGAGATATCTTGATTCTAACTGATGCTAAGCCGGCAACCGTTCCTGACTTGGAGAGGTACGGAAGAAGATGGGCGTTTGCATCAGTAAGGATGATTGGAGGAGACGATGAAGAGGATGAGGCAACGCCATCCACAAACCTTAAAATGGAGGCATTATTGGACCGTGAAGTAGATAATTCCTGGAAGCCAAAGTTTGCGATTTTCCTGATAAATATAGCCACCAACAGAAGGATATGGAACGCGTTGCATAAGTCTCTGAACTTGGATATTGTAAAGGAAGTTCTCTGCCCAGATTTGGTGGTATGACTTTCCTTTTTGTACTTTTGGTTCATGTAGACTTAACATCGCTTTTTTAATTTCTATGCTTCAAAACTTCATTTTACTCCTTTAGATTTGTAAGTTTCACCGGAAAATAAAATAAATGATGCCATAACCCATTCTGTTGCATTAAAAGATTAGGATGATTGTTTTCTTTAGTTGGTCCATTTCATGATATGGAGATGAATGAAGATATGGGAAATTAGTGAAGTTATTTCTTAAATAGGGCCAATTAATTCCTTGGAGGCGACTTCCTCGTTAGTACTAGACCTTAAAATTTTGGGGAAATGACACAAACAGTCCCTGAACTTTGGCCTAATGTGCATTTTGATCCCTAAACTTTTAATTTGTTCAATATAGTCTCTTAACTTTAATATAATGTGCAATGTGGTCCCTGAACTTTTAATTTGTTTAATGTCATCCCTGAACTTTTGGTACATATTCAATTCAGTCCCTGAACTATATGAAAATATTCAATACGGTCATTTTCATTAATTCAAGTTCATGGACTACATTGAACATTTTCACATAGTTCAGGGACTAAATTGAATATGTACCAAAAGTTCAGGGATGACATTGAACAAATTAAAAGTTCATGGACCACATTGCACATTATATTAAAATTTAGGGACTACATTGAATAAATTAAAAGTTCAGGGATCAAAATACACATTGGGCCAAAGTTCAGGGACTATTTGTGTCATTATCCCTTAAATTTTCTATACTATACTTTTCATGGGATTTAAGTTTGTGCTGCGCGCTCTTACATCATATGAACACCAGTTAAGTTTCAGGTCTCTAACCTTCCACCATATGTACATGGTCTAGATTATCACGAGAAAAATGCGTTTGGGTTGCAGGCTGATAAAGTTTCCAATCTCTGTATTACAAAAGGTGATGGTTCTGGGAGTGAGAGCCTTGACAAGAGATTGTGCCATGATCTGAATGAATCCCAAATAAAAGCAGTTGGCGCCTGTCTCAATAAACTCCAATACAAGAATAAGCCATCTGTCGAACTGATGTGGGGTCCTCCTGGAACTGGGAAAACTAAAACCGTCGCTACACTGCTGTTTACTCTCTTGAAAAGGAAACATAGAACCATTGTTTGTGCTCCTACAGATGTTGCCATCAAGGAAGTGGCATCTCGTGTTTTAAAGCTGCTAAAGGAATCAGATAGTGGTATAAGCACTGAAACGGAAAGTTTGCTCTGTTACTTTGGAGACATGCTTATTTTTGGGAAAGAGGAGCAGCTGAAAGTTGATTCTGACATTGAAGAAATATACTTGGAACACCGTGTAGATTGTGTTGCTGAGTGCTTTTCTAAAGACACTAGTTGGCATCAGTGTCTAACTTCCATGATAGATACTCTTGCTGACTGTGTCCGTCAGTACCACATATTTTTGGAAAACAAACACACAAAAAGATGGAAACCAGGAAGTGATGATGATGGGAGCAAATGCGGAAGCAGTGAAGAAGATGGTAACTGTGACCTTAAATCATTTCTTGAGTTTTTCAGGGACCGGTTCAAGGCAATGCTCCAGCCACTACAGAGATGCCTCTTTATTTTCTGTACTCATATATCCAGAACTAATTTCCAGAATATTACATCCCTCCTTACCTTACTTGATTCTTTTAAAACTTTATTATGTGGAGAGAAGTTGGATTCAGAGAAGATGGAGATAACTCTTTCACGTGATGAACTTAGCCTGTTTCCATTTGAGATGTCTATGGGTCCACTATATGATTTATATATGAAGAGACAGGAATGCCTTTCCATGTTGCTAACTGTTCGTGATTCTCTGAAGGATCTAAAACTTCCAAACTTTATGAGTAAGGCCATGATAGCTGAATTCTGTTATCGACATGCTTCCCTGATTTTTTGCACTGCTTCTAGTTCATATAAGCTGTACTCAGTGGAAATGGAGCCTCTCAATTTACTGGTAATCGATGAGGCAGCCCAGTTGAAAGAATGCGAGTCAGTAATTCCTCTGCAACTCCCTGGTGTCAAGCATCTGATTTTAGTTGGAGACGAGTGTCAGTTGTCTGCTATGGTCGAAAGCAAGGTAATGTTAAAATGTCTGAAAAGTAACTTTCAATTGGTCTTGAAAGATGCGTAATGTCCTTACTCTCCGTTTGAGCTTAGATGGGATAAATGTTCTATACCTAACGGCCCTTGAATTTTTTATCATATTTTATATCTACAGGTTTCTAGCAGGGCTGGCTTAGGAAGGAGTCTGTTTGAACGATTGAGTTCACTGGGTTATTCACAGCAACTTCTCAATATACAGTACCGGATGCATCCATCAATAAGTCTGTTTCCGACTTCAAACTTTTATCAAAACCAAATTTTGGACGGGCCAAATGTGAAGAGCAAAAGTTACAGGAAAAGTCATTTGGCATGGCCGATGTTTGGCCCTTACTCGTTCATAAATATTCCTGACGGACGAGAACAAATTGGTGATGGTGGCTGTAGCCTTAGAAACCCTGTTGAGGTGGAAGTTATCTCGACAATATTGAGGAATCTGTACAGAGGTATGTCAAGAGAATTTTATACATGTTGCTTCGAGCGCATGGATTTTGCATGTATTACTTAATTATATTGGTGTAGAATATGATGGCCATTAATGGTTCTTGTCCTACGATATTTCTTTCGAAGTTTTGCACCCCTCATAAAATGATATCATTGTTGTGATGGTTTTTTGTCCTTTTCTTTGCAGCTTGGGATGGGTCAGAAGATCTGACAGTAGGTGTCATATCTCCGTTCACAGCTCAGGTTGCTGCAATTCAAGCTAAACTTGGAAAAAAGTACGAAAATATCAAGGGTTTTACAGTCAAGGTGAAGTCAGTGGATGGATTCCAAGGGGGTGAAGAAGGCATTGTTATAATATCCACCGTACGATCAAACTCGCACGGGACTATTGGGTTCTTGTCCAATACTAAGAGAACCAATGTTGCTCTTACCAGGGCCAGGTACTCTATCCTCTTAACTGTGTCAAATTACATTTTTAGAGTGATATAGCCTATAAATCCCAGAGTTATTTCCTGTCTATAGGTATTGTCTGTGGATTGTGGGAAATGGGAAAACACTGACAAAAAGCAAATCTGTGTGGGAAGCTTTGGTGGACGATGCTAAGAGTCGTGGATGTTTCTTCAATGTTGATGATGACAAGGACTTGGTTAAAGCCATCTTAGATGCGAAGAAAGAGAATAATCAGCTTGATGATCTGCTTGACAGAAGCAGTGTACTTTTCAGAAATGCTAGGTGGAAGGTAAAAACCTTTGCTCATTTCTACGGCTACAGTTATTTTTCAAAATAAGCATTAAGTTTTAAAGAATTTGTGACAACATATCCTATTGTCATGCTTTGGTCTTTTCAGGTTCTTTTCTGTGACAACTTCCTGAAGTCTTTCAGAAAGCTAATATCGCCCAGGACAAAGATGTCAATCATCAACCTTCTGTCAAAACTATCCAGTGGCTGGAGACCAAAGAAGGGGAATGTGGAGATAATTTGTGAACACTCATCTCATATCGTAAGAAAATTTAAGGCTGAAGGTGTCTATGTCTTGTGCACGATTGATATTGTAAAGGAACTGAGATACATCCAAATCCTGAAGATATGGGATGTATTGCCTTTAGAGGATGTGGCAAAATTGGTCAAACGTTTGGACAGCATATTCGAGACGTATAGTGATGATTTTATTAGTCGTTGCAATGAGAAATTCATTGAGGGGTAAGTCTGATCATTTCTTCTTACTTAACATAGGTAGCGCATCACTTAATAAATTACAAAGCTTCTCTTTTCCAGATAGATGACTAAAATATGTTGAATTGATGTTATCCCCCCATTTTCTTTCATTTCACATGCCTCTTACTGTTATAGGGCTAAGGAAGTTCCGAAGACCTGGCCTTTTGATGTTGTCTGCTATCGAAGTCCTAGTGAAGATCAATTTGGTAGTAGTTCTGATGCTGATGCTTCAGATCATAGGTTGTATGCAGAGAACGCGAAAGTGACCGAGAGTTTGTTTCTGATGAAATTCTACCCCTTATCAACTGATGTCAGCCATTTGCACAATGATGGTGATAGTAACGAAGTGATTCTTCCATTTGAAGTAACAGAGCAAGAACAAGAGATAATTCTTTTCCCCAGAAGCACTTTTATACTTGGGCGATCTGGAACTGGAAAAACTACGATCCTGACAATGAAGTTGTTTAGAAACGAGAAACTGCATGATGAAGCAACCAAGGGATTTCAGGAAATCCAAAGTGGTATCAACCTCAGCAAAGGTGCCTACCCAGAAATCAATGTTGAGGAAATCGGTGAAGGAGCAGAGGATTGTGTATTGCGCCAGCTTTTTGTGACTGTCAGTGCAAAATTATGTTTTGCGATCAGACAACATATATCTCAACTTAGAAGGTACATAAATTGTCATGGGAAGATGTTTGAACAATTGAATTGATATTCTGCAAGTTTTACAATGATCGAACACATGACAATTGTTCGTCTGTCAGTGCAAAATTTCACATAGCATTTTACGTATAAAGAGAAAATTGTATCTTAAATGAAAATATGCAATTATAAGCAGAATCGAGAAAGGACCGTTTGTTCTACAAATTTTGCTGTAGGGGAAGATTTTCATTGCCAGCTGATGTAAATGCTATGCCGGATAGGTTAGCGTGGTCCGAGTGGGCGGTTCGCAACATGGAATCGGGAACCGTCCACTAAGGACCGCTTCCGAGAAATTGGAACTGGAAACCGCCTGTTGATTCTATTTATCCAACCGGGAACCGGATCGCCGGTCCAAACCTGCGATCCGGTTCCCGGGTGAATCCATGGAACTAGTCCCACTAAGTTTCACGCAAACGGAGGTGACTGAGAGTGAGAGAGGGAGGCGATAAATGGCTAAAAACACTACCATGAGTTAATGGGAGTTGAGAGTGGAGTTTTAAATTAGGGATTTTATGGTTTTCATTTTTCTAAAAATGTTTTCTTTTTTGTTTGGGTTGACATTTTTCTAAAAAATTATATATATGTATATATATTACTGGTCCGGTCCAGGTGGGGCGGTTCCACACCTTGAACTAAGAACCGGACCAGTACTCACCAACTTTAGTAAATTAGAACCAGGAACCGGACCGATCCTCACGAGAACTGTCGATTTCGAGCCGGTCCAGTCCGATTCCTGGCAGTCCAAGCGATTCCTGGTTCCTTTGCACACCTATAGCTATCTGTGTCTCATAGTTTATCATTACAATCTTGGTGCATCAGCGTGTTCTAATTCCCTTTTCGCTGTTAGTTACCTAAAACGTAGAAATTATGAGATTGCATGTGTAGTGTAGGTATTCTCGTAAGTTTGTTAAGTATAAATTTTCATTTCTAATTGCCAGCTTAATTGTCCTGCAGCTCCAGCATTGGTGCAAAACATAGAGTAGAAAGCTCCTCAGTTGATGAGACTGTTGATGATGCAGCACTATTCAAGGATATCCCGGATTCGTTCGAAGATATATCTCCCAACTCTTATCCCCTTATTATAACTTTTCGTAAGCTTCTGATGATGCTAGATGGAACAGTTGGGGTTTCATTCTTTGAAAGGTTCCTGGATCTAAGGGAGTTTAGTCATGGCCAATCCTACGATTCTAGACCAGTTGCCTTACAAAGTCTTCTAAGAGCAAAGGAGGTTACTTATGAAAAGTTTTGTGCAGTTTATTGGCCTCACTTCAATGACAAGATAAGGAGGCGGCTTGATCCTTCCAGAGTCTTCACTGAAATAATGTCCCACATAAAGGGTGGTCTTCAACCAGCAGATTGTTGTGATGGCAAACTTGACAGATTAGCTTATGTTTCGCTTTCAGGGGGTCGTGTCTCCACTCTGAGTATTCAGAGAAGAGAAGAAATTTATGATGCTTTTGAGGATTATGAAAAGGTGAAAATGAAAAATGCTGAATTTGATTTGGCCGATCTTGTCAATGATCTTCATCGCCGTCTTTTTCGTGAACAGTTTACTGGTAAAGTGGTGGATTTTGTATATATTGATGAAGTGCAGGATCTCACCACGAGGCAAATTTCACTGTTCAAATATATCTGTAGAAATGTTAATGAAGGCTTTGTGTTTTCGGGCGACACTGCACAGACTATTTCTAGGGGAATAGACTTCAGGTTTGAAGACATAAGGTCCCTTTTCTACAAAGAGTTCTTGATAGATTCAAAGGATGGACCTGATATCAGAATGGAAAAGGGATGTCTTTCCAAAACTTTCCATTTGAGCCAGAACTTCCGCACTCATGCTGGTATCCTCAAACTGGCTCAGAGCGTTGTGGACCTTCTTTACCATTTTTTCCCTTTATCCGTTGATGCTTTGAGCCCCGAAACTAGCTCTTTATGTGGGGAAGCCCCAATTTTACTTGAATCGGAGAATGATGGAAGTGCCATACTGTCAATTTTTGGTTACAGTAATGTTGGTGGTAATTTCGTTGGCTTTGGAGCAGAGCAGGTTATTTTGGTTCGAGATGATCAATCTCGAAATGAAGTTTCAAACCTTGTGGGAGGGCAAGCCCTAGTTCTGACTATATCGGAGTGCAAGGGGTTGGAATTTCAGGTAGGTGTGTATCAGGTTGGATTGTTTGCCATGTGATTATTAATGGTAGCAGCAGTAAAGATTTCATGACCATTTTTTTATGGGCCAATCTTTCTTTGATGGGTCAAGACCAATTTTTGCTGCTAGCTGTTACTTTGTAATATGTTTGTATTTGCCATTTCATTCTACTATCCCCTTTTGTTTCTATGTATATAATGGCATCTCAATACGCATGATGTAGAATTTGTGTTGGCTCATCTCAACATTATCCTCTAGGTTAATAGGCAATATCAAAGATCTTGCAGCTTTATGACTGATCTTGATTGGCAAGTCTGTCAAAATGAGTCAAACTATTCTCTTCCTAAATGTTTTGAGATCTCTTGATAAATTCATGAAACTCAAAATATGTCATTTTGGTCTTTAATCAGTTGTTTTTACCAGAAACATTTTTGCCTGTGACATTATGTAGGACGTCTTATTGTACAACTTTTTTGGCACATCACCTCTGAAAAGTCAATGGAGGGTCATTTATGGATATATGAAGGAGCAAGCTTTGCTTGATAACAGCTCTAAGTGGTCTTCCCCAAGTTTCGATGATGGTAAGCACAATATGTTATGCTCTGAAATGAAGCACTTGTATGTTGCAATAACTCGGACAAGGCAAAGATTGTGGATTTGTGAAAATGCCTTGGAGTTCTCCAAACCAATGTTCGACTACTGGAAGAAGAAGTGCCTTATTCAAGTTAAGCTGGTAGATCAGGCCCTTGCAGAAGCAATGCAGGTCAGGAGCACGCCAGAGGAGTGGAAGTCGCAAGGTTATAAGGTTCGCTGTTTTTCTGTTTTTTCTTGTTTTGTTTGTTTCCTCTTCACGGAATTTTTATTTTCGCATCATTTGGAGTCAACATGATCTGGCATGCTAGGGATTTTGGAATGACAATAGTGACCGTGAAAGTATAACTGATTCGAAAATAGTGTATAGAATGTGTTCGTTCTATGGTACAAATATGGCGATGGATTTGCCAAATTTATTGTTTTTCTTTAATAGTTTAGCCGGATACTTCTTTTAGAAACAATGGATTAATGCATAAGATATGAAATTATTTTGTATCTTTTTTTGTCTTTTGGGTTTATCTGGTCGTTGGCGGTGCCCGTGCCCTTTATTGGGTTTAGGCTACACCATTGATTATTTCTATAAGGGAATATGTTTTCCGCTTCCTCTTTTCACCTTCTTGGAAGAAGCTATTGACCTCTATTTTTTATGTAAATTTGCAAGCTCTTACGTAAGGGTAACTACCGAATGGCAATAATGTGCTTTGGACGAGCAAGGTACACATACGGGGAGAAATTGGCTAAGGCCTCTGCTATGAAAGCAGATGCAGATCTCAAGCACGTTTTAAGTTCACAAGAGGCTTCTGATCTTCGAAGGCAGGCTGCTGAGATTTATGAAACAATTGGAATGGCCGACTCTGCGGCGGAGTGTTTCTACTTGGTAAAGGAATACGAGAAAGCAGGTATCTTATATTCTTTTTTTTCAATTTCTTTCCTTGCTCTCACATTGATAAGATGGAGAATTTATATGCTTTATGCTGCTTCTTTATTTTTCTTCTTTATGTGGCCATGCCAAAGCTGCCTAAGAAAGAGGAAGTTTGACTTCGATCTCAATTATTCTCTCGTATGTTTTTTTTTGACGTGCCCGTTACCCTCTTGTTTACATGTTCAATTAATTTTTCTCTTTCAATATTAAAAAAAGAAGTTTGATCTCACTTGTTAATTTCCAAATGCTTTTGGCGAATTTTGAGCAAGCTTGCAACTAATGTTGACTTCATGATTAATGCCTTTGTATTGAGAAGTCGATAATTTTTTATAGGACAAACCTCCTCTCCACTCGTAGCAGTTTGGAAAAATTTGAGCTGCAAAGTTCTTAACACTGACCCCACCTATAAGTTTAAAAGAAGCTACAGCTATCAGTTGCAATACCCCATGTTGATTATGGTTTTTCAAAACCTTGTTTGTATTGTAGCCACCTACAAACATGGATCCTGTTTCATATCTTGATTGGGTAACATAGTTGGGCTGTGCAAGAGCATTTCTGGGAGCTTCTAAATGTGCCTTCGCTAACGTTTTATCTTCTAAACGTCATTAAATTTTACGAGAACATAAGGACTCTATAAATGAGACGGACATTAAATTTGTTTATTCTTCAACAGGTAGAATATACGTGGAAAAATGTGGAGAATCTGCGTTGGAGAAAGCTGGAGACTGTTTTTCTCTAGCTGGGTGCTACACTCTTGCGGCGGAGGTGTACGCAAGGGGAAATTATTTCTCCAAGTGCTTGTCCATTTGTGCCAAAGGAAAGCTCTTTGATATGGGTCTGCAATACATCGAGGATTGGAGAAGGCAGGGAAATGAGAACAGTATAATAATAAAGAAAAGTAAAGAAATAGAGAAATTGGAACACAACTTTTTAGAGAGCTGTGCCATTCATTACTATGACCTCAGAGACTACAGGGCCATGATGAAGTATGTGAAGGCTTTTCATTGCATCGATTCAATGCAAAACTTACTCGAGGGCCTGGGATGCCTCGATGAACTTATCAGTTTGGAGGAAGACTTTGGTAACTTTTCGGAGGTGGCGAAGTTTATAAGGATGAAAGGTGATATACTTGGGAAGAGCAAACAAAGCAAAGAAGCGTCAATGAAGGAATACGAGAAAGCAGGTATTTTTTTTCTTTTTTTCAGTTTCTTTCATTTCATTCAAAATGATAAGATGGAGAACTTACATGCTTTATGCTGCTTCTTTATTTTTCTTCTAGTTGTAGTGAAGTCAAAGCTGCCTAAGAATGAGGAAGTTTGACTTCAATCTCAATTATTCTCTTACATGTAGTTCTTTTACATGCATGGTACCCTCTTCTTTACCCATTTAATTGTTCTCTTCAATATTCCAGAAAAAGGAATTCAATCTCACTTGTTTATTTCCAAATGGTTTTGGCGAATTTTGAGCAGCTGCAAATAATGTCAACTTCATGATTAATGCCTTTTTGTTGAGAAGTTGATTAATATCTATATGACAACCTGCTTCTGCACTCCAAGTAGTAGGGAAAAATTTGAGCTGCAAAGTTCTTAACACTGGCCACACCTATAAGTTTAAAAGAAGCTGCAGCTATCAGTTGCAATGCCCCATGTTGACTGTGATTTTTCAAAAACTTGTTTGTATTGTAGCCACCTACAAACGTTGATCCTATTTCGTATCTTGATTGGGTAATATAGTTGAGCTGTGCAAGAGCATTTATGGAAGCTTCCAAATGTCCCTTTCCTGTTGTTTTATCTTCTTACTACCGTGAAGTCATTAAATTTTACAAGAACATCAGGACTCTATAAATGAGACTGACATTAAATTTGTTTATGCTTCAACAGGTAGAATATACATGGAAAAATGTGGAGAATCTGCGTTGGAGAAAGCTGGAGACTGTTTTTCTCTAGCTGGGTGCTACAGTCTTGCGGCGGAGGCGTATGCAACGGGAAATATTTTCTCCAAGTGCTTGTCCATTTGTGCCGAAGGAAAACTCTTTGAAATGGGTCTGCAATACATCGAGGATTGGAGAAGGCAGGGAAATGAGAACAACGTAATAATGAAGAAAAGTAAAGAAATAGAGAAATTGGAACACAATTTTTTAGAGAGTTGTGCCGTTCTTTACTATGACCTCAGAGACTACAGGGCCATGATGAAGTATGTGAAGGCTTTTCGTTGCATCGATTCAATGCGAAACTTACTTGAGAGGCTGGGATGCCTTGATGAACTTATCAGTTTGGAGGAAGACTTTGGTAACTTTTCAGTGGCGGCGAAGATTGTGAAGAAGAAAGGTGACATCCTTTGTGAGGCTGATCTACTTGGAAAGAGTGGACAAAACAAAGAAGCGTCGATGAATATCCTGTGGTACGTGTTATTCTATTCCCTTTGGGCTCCTGGAAGCAAAGGGTGGCCCTTGAAGCAGTTTGCACAAAAGGAGGAGCTGTTAGCAAAAGCCAAACATCTCGCAAAGCCTGAGCCTATTGCCTTCTTCGAACATGTTTCTGTAGAATCGAGCATTCTGTTAAACAAACAGAGCAGTTTGGCTGAAATGAAAGAACATTTTAGTGCTTCCAGGAGAAATGGAAGTGTCAGAGGTGAAATACTATGCGCTCGAAATATTCTGGACTTCCATCTTCGTCAAAATATCTCTAATTTTTGTTGGGAATACGATTGGCTGGTCGACCCAATGGAGTATTCTGAACCACGGATCTTGGGGAATCAGATTTCCATTGACTCATTGGTCTGCTTTTGGAATCTTTGGAGACAGAAGATAGTTAGAATTATGAAGTGTGTAGGATGTGCGGAGATGGAGGAAACGGAAAATAGGTGCTGTTGGGAGTTCTGTTTGAATTACTTTGGTGTTCTGGAGCAATGGAACAACATGCAAAGAACTTATCACCTTCTAAACCCAGATGCTGATTGGGTCAGAAACATAGGCAATGGGCAATTGGTTGCTTTGGAGCTTCGACAATTGGTCTCTGCCGCTCGAAAGTATTGGTATTCTGAGCTTACTTCTGTTGGTATGGAGCTCCTGCACAAATTGGATGCACTTTATCTGTTTTTGGCAAAGAGTTCTCTGTCGAACTTTGGGCAAAGCAGATGTCTTGCTCTCTTACATGAGGTTGCAAAGTTCCTTCAAGAACTCGATTGTCCCAATCCCTCCTTCCGGGATGGTGAGGCATTGGAGGGTTTCATTAACACATCCAGTAGGAGGTACTTTAGTCACATATTTCCTCTGGACTGGCGAATATCATCGGCAGAGAATATGATATCTCTAAAAGGAAGTGAGGCTCCTCGTCATTTACTGAGAAAAACGATGAACCTGAAAATTTTGAAGAAGCATTTTTCACATGGGAAGATGGGTGAGCTTGCGACTTTGGTTCTTGGGTCTGGAATGCTCGACAATGATTTGTACAGAAAAATTGCAAAATCTTTTGAAGGAAATACGTCATGGGAGGCATTCATGGAATGCTTTTGTCGGGATGTAGCATCAGAACTTCCTCAGGCGAGCGATGGACCCATGGAAATCTCTTTGGCTTGGAACCTTTATGGAGCTTTGGCAGATACTTACAATGCCAATTGGAGGACTGAAAGAGACTACATCACACCAATTTGCTTCTTGTATCTCTTGGAACGACTTTTGATTTTGTTATCTTGCTCCAAAGGGCAGTTTTACGCAACCAAGTCTTTTCTAGTTGAATGGCTTATCTGCCATGAAGGTTTAGCAAAGGGTAACTTCAGTTTCAACCCAGGAAATTGTTTGGAGCCCATCATTGGGTTTCTTATTTGCACTATTGAGCAGCTACTTTGCAACAAGGATGAAACGAGAGAATGGATCAAAAGATCAAACCTAAATGTGACGGAGTACTACCCACCGATGGTCTTGAAGTTGGTTCTGTTGGTTTGTTTGCTTCACTTAAATTTTGGCATCAGTCCATATTTGCTCGATGATTTGCAGGGTAAGAGTTGGATTTCTGAGCAATTACCTCCGGAGTTTCTTCGTATTCTTTCACATTGCCAGAAGAGGAACTTACGGAAAACTTCAGCTGGTGTTCTCGCTGAAGCATTCGATAAAGTTGACGATCCCCTCGTAATTACCAATTTGGCTGAAGATTGTTACAATTTCTTATGTCCCCATGCCATCATTTTAGACGTGAAGTCAAACAAATGCAAGGAAGAGATTATGAAAGTTTTATTCCCTGAAGATGGAAGCGCTGTGAGCTCTTGCAAGTTGCAAGAGCTCACTGAAGTACCCGAGGATTCCTCATCATCTTCCAACAGTGTTCCAGCACCAGTTGTGCATTTGGTTGGTGCAAACACGTCGTCTTTGGAGTGTGACCGATCATCGAAAAGGTTGGATTCATTAGAGACGGCAACTAATGCAAAGGATGAGTGGATGGAACATGTCACTACTGCCTCGACAATGGAGGCGATTCAAAGTCCTTGTACTATTACATCCTGTCTTGACTGTGAAGCAAGCAATTCTGCCCCAGTGAACCGTACGTCGCTGGGACACGAGTTGGGCTTAGTGAATGAAGAAGAGAAGAGCGAAATCGTGGAAGGTAAAAAAACCTATGATGTGAATAGGCACTTGCTAATGACCCTTGGGGCTGGGGCGGCCCTTGGGGCTGGGGCGCTTGTTTTCCTTGTGTGGAAATCAGGAAGAAGAAGAAGGGCAATTGCAAGAAGGTAAGCAAAATAGAAAGGAAGAGGCAATAAGAGATGAACCCTCTCTTCATTTTCCGAGATACAGTTTTTGATTGAAAATTGTATGTTGTTATAATCTACAAGTAATCCACATTCTTGTAAATGCATGTGGAACTTTAGTAAAATAGTTCTCACAATTGAAGAAAGACCAGATCTCCCAGACAGGAAGCTCATTACTCTATACATTTCCTGAAGTTCTAGTGGTGAATAGTCATGAAAATATACTGTCCCTTACTTGGCTGCAGATTATTGTTCCTTCCTTTTTACCTCTCTGAACCTTTAATTCTTTCATGCCTCGCGATAGCTCGAATGCTGTTAAAGAATGAGAAAGAAAATGCAACTTTCTCCGCATATCTTATTTACTTACAGATCATCGTGATAGAGAAGTTTGCCTAACTGGAGCGAAAATATGTTACGTGATTCAGCCTGTGTGTTAAAATATGTCTCGAGGTTGAGTCTAAAATGAAAATTTGAATATTCCGAATTAAATATTTTGCGGACATCCGAAATCAGGCATAGCTAAATATGATAACTGTACTTTGGCAAGTTAAAGTCCGTGAAGAAAGAAAGAATATTATGTTTTCCTAATTCTTGTGGAATTCACGGCCGGAAGAGGAAAGAAGAAAAAAATAAAAAGGAAAGTCCAACTTTGGACGTCGTTGACGGAACTTCACGGTTGCCTATTCCGCGTTGAGATGGCCACGGTGCTTCCTTTCCTGAATAAATATAGATTGGATCGTGGAATTTGGTTCAGTGTGCCGTTGTTGATGAATACATGAAGAGGTCTTGAAGCACCATCCACGAGTGCTTGATAGGGAGCTATCTTCATGATTTTATTCGTGGAATTACACCAAGAATTCAAGTGTTTATAGCAATTAAATTCTCGTGATTAGAATTTATGTTTATTTCTTTTGCGAGATTGAGAGATTATTTCGTGAATAACTGTAAGGCTAAACACTGCGTGAGTTATAGAGTGTAATTAGGATTTGGGAAACACTGAAAGTGTTTAAGTGACTAGAGTGTGGTTGTAATCTCTGTTGTATCACTTGATCTATGCTGCTCTCCCTATGGACGTAGATCACTATGATCAAACCAAGTAAATCTGATGTCCGATTTATTTTCTTATTTTGTCAATTTTATTGTTTGATTGCTTGGTTTCCGCAACACTATGAGAGCATATGTCCATATGGGAATGTACATAATTCATCCATTTGCTCCCTTCCCAGAGGATGGACGACTCAGTCGTCGAAAAACTCTCCTATTTACATACGGATAAGCACGAGTGAGCCGAACTTGGATCTTAATGAAGGATAAAGGATGGTATAACTATAAGATTTGAATACTTGAGCAACTCTTACAATGAGTCACCTCCAGAATAGCTTTTGTCGTATGAAGGACTCGTCTTCACTCCATGGCTAAATGATATCGGGTCTCGGTATTGATTGAGCGACGTCAATGTTGTAAAATAATGCAGAAACTATCGAGTCTCGCAATTAAATTAACGTGTAATCACTGGAGAAATAAACGAGGAAAAATAAAAAACACGAGATTTATGTGATTTGGTCCTAATGTCCGTTCTTACTACATGGAGTGAGTTGGCCACAAATAATATATTAATAAATTGGAGAATTACAGAGTTGTAATTCCTCGTACGCTTGAGTATTTCCCAACCCTAGGATACATCCAAACCCATAAAAAAGAAAATTCCCAAGGCCCTTTGCAAAAAAAATATGCCAAACACTACTTGGGCCAAAGTAGTTTTACAAAGAATTTTTTATCAAATGCCATTTACATTTCCGTAAGGGGCTTTAACCGGAAGGTATTTGCATTTCCTCAAGTCTCATTTGTAAAGTTGAACCAAACGGGCCCTACATCCGAATTGAGTTAATTTTCTTTATTATCCTACCCTTCGCTAGATCTAGCGAAGGCCTATGGCTGCTGGCGAGCTAGATCTGGCATCGGCGGTCGTCACCCAAGGTCGAGCAACCCTCGGCGAGCCAGATCTGCCGCCACCAGCCGTCGCCGAAGGCCAAGTGACCCTCGGCAAGGGTCGTGTGACCCACCTGGAGTCGTGCGACCTTGGCGGCCGTCGCCTGAGATCACGGGACTGCCTAGACGCTGCCGGCTCAGGCGGTCACGCAACCTCAGGCGATCATCGCCTGGGTCGTGCGATCTCGTTGGCCCGATTCAGTGTCGGTCGCCCTTGCCAATCGCCTTCGCACAAAAGATGAACAGTAATAAGAGGGGCAAAATCAAAATAAACCCAAATAAGTGAGGGTAGTTTAAGGGCAAAAAAGTTGGTTTGAGCATTTGCCAAATGTTGAAAGCCCAATCTTACCCAAAAAAAAAATGTTGAAAGCCCAAAACTGGTCCGGAGTAGGTTTAGGCTTTAAGCATTCTCAATGCTGGCTTTCGGCCGAAAACCTATTGGGAATGCTTGCCAAAGAGTTCAGCATTTTTCCAATGAGCTTTTGAGCCCGAAAGCTCCTTCCCAAAGCTAACCGTAGAACTCACAGCACAAAACAACCCTGTGTTTAGAGCTCCCCTTTTTGAGCAATTTATTTTGAGCTCCTCTTACCATGCGATAGTAATCAAGGCAAAAGACGTGTGGATCGGAATTCTTGACCTAATGCTTATCTGGCGGAGTCTTCACAGTGTTGCAGTTCAACCAAGGCCTTAACCATTTTCTTTAAATACATCCGATAGTTTTCACATTATATTTCAATTAATTGGTACAGTAGCTATATTACAACAATTGGTATCATGGCTATTTAAAGTAAATAGATAAGACCTTGGATTCAGTCCAGAAACCATTTGGGTTCTCAGGCTCAAACTTGAGCCATAATTCAATAGTCAAGACTTGAAACTATCTTCAGTTGTCGTCGCACCGCGGAGATATATCCTCGAAAAGTAAGTAAACCTACTTTGATTTGGAAGAACTAAGGCGGCATTCTGTGTGTACCTGCCACCATGTGTCACGCCCCGAACCCCTACGGCACGCGACAACCCCTCTGGTCGATTCAAGCGACGTCCCGGGAATATCGCTGACCTCAAAACGCCATCAGAGATTTACTACCACAGCGGATAACAACAATTAAACCCGGACAATTAAAAACTGGGGAGAAAAATCAGAGAGAATGTACATATCTTTTTCATTTCCTTCTCATACCATAATATTTACATTTATAAACTGTCTCATACATGTACATGCACACCGCTTTTCTCAAAAATCGATACTCCAAGGATGAAGACCTGGGTTTACTACTACTCCAAAAATGGTGCTCGCCAAAAATCCATCCTGAGTCTGATTCCTTGTCCTCTGAGTCTGAGTCCCCTTATACCGTCCCATCCACTGAGGACTCCAAAACGTTCTAGTGGCGGTGGCGGAAGATTCATGGATCCTGTCAGGGTTCTAAAATTATTGGTTGAAACAATCGTAAGAACACTTCTTAGTAAGTTCACCCCTAAACCCAACCTAAGCTATCACGTACTTCCAGGCAATTACGCAATCACATACATATATTCACACATGCTGAAACATCATCGCAGGCACAACAAATAATATTGTCAGGCTCAAACATGCGCACAACATCAATCAAACTCAATCATGTCAGATGTAAACACGCGCATGTACCACTCTTATCCCATTATTCCGTCCATTCTCATTTCCTCTTTTCATTTTTCGCCAGTGACTTGCGTATACGCACACGCCTCAGGTACACTGCGACCACTCACCACATCTGGCCCGCGTACTCGTTCACGCCTCAGGCCCCTCGATCGCGCCCCAAGCATCACACGCCTCGATCCGATCCCACATTCACACTCGATCGCGCCCCGAGCATCACACGCCTCGGTCCGATCCCACATTCACACTCGATCGCGCCCCGAGCATCACACGCCTCGGTCCGATCCCACATTCACACTTTCCTCAGCCCGCGCCAAATGCGATAGGCCTACATGATCGAAACCCGAGCTTATAATGCCTCGGTCCAATCCCGGTCTCATCCGAGCTGATCGTGCCTCGGACCGAACTCAATCATGCTCTTTCGAGCCTCAGCCTGTGCCAAATGCAACAAACCTACGTGATCGCTGCTCGAGCTTATGATACTCGGCCCGATCCCAACTCACTTTCTCATGCCATTGCCTCAAATTCCGTGCACACTTGCACCCCACACTTCACCACATCACCATTTTCACACAAAAGCACATTTTCGCATAAAACAACATTTTTCTTTGTTCAAATGTTTTCAAATCACTTTCAGCCCTTCACGGGATCTTCATAAAATTCCAAGACGGACCTAACGGTACCGAACACACATCAAACGACTCACCACAGCATAATGCACAGTACTCCCACAGCTCGTGAACAGTAATTTCTGCACTCAACCCACAAAATCACACCACCGACTCTTCCCGACACTTACATAAAACTCCAAGCCGGACTCAACGGTACCATTCTCATACCCAACAGCACACCACAGCATACTCAACTTAATTACCACAATTTACTAATAATTTAAATATGCATCCAATACGATAATTCCCATTTTTCTCCAACCGAACGGCGTCGGATTAATTCCGATCCTTCACGGAACTTTCTTGCCATAATATCTAGGTTCCAAAAATTCAACTTGCGTCCCAATCGGACCATCACAGCTCGGTGAACAGTAATCCACAGCCAATGAACAGTGTTTCGCAGCATATGAACAGTAAATTCGTAGCCCCCATTTTCTGAATTTCAAATAAATGTTACCCGAATTAATTCCTAAGGCCCGCCATAAAATTTCCACCCCCTATTCATGTAATTCCGCACCTAATTCCATACTGATTTTGTCCAAAATCACCCGTCGATACCCGAAGTCCTAAATTAGGTTTAGGCGCGACTTACCCGCGTTCTAGACTTCCTCGGCTAGAACGGAAAGCGGCAGCCCTTAATCGGGGACAACGGCGACGACGTACAACTTCCGGATGGCGGCGATCGGCTTGGGCGGCGATGGCGTGGCTTGCGCGTGGCCGAGGGCCTCACGGCCAAGAGAGACAAAGAGAGGGAGAGAGTCACGGTGGGGTGGTGGTCGGTGTGAGGGCGGCGTGAGGTGGTGACCGGCGGCGTATGGACGGCGGCGTGGCGCGGCGGCAACGGCGATCCGTCCGGCGAGAGAGAAAGAGAGAGGGAGAGAACTCACGGAGGAGGGGGAAATATCACGGGGAGGGGAGGAGAAAAAAGAGAGGGAAGAGAGAGAAAGGGGGTCAAGGGTTTAAATATCAATTTTGACCACTTTTTGACAATTTACCAAAATGTCCTTCTCTCACACAACTAACCCTTTATTAAATCCCAAGGGTAAAATGGTCCAATTCTCCGTTTCTTGCTCAAATCAAATTTTTCCGAAGGAATTGAGCACACTAAAAATTCACACGTGTCACGTGCAACGTCGTCCTAATGTTCCGGCGTGACTTCCTAATTTTCCGGTGTCCAATTTGGGCAAAAATTCAATAATTAAATTATATTAAACGCAACTCAAGTGTTTCTCAGGCTAACGGGCGGCTTGCTGGGGAAATTCACGAAATCGACTCATGACTGATACTAAATCGAGTCACATGCAAGTCCGTCCGGTGCGTGACGACCTCGATTGTCATTAAAATCGCGAAGATCAATCACTTGATCCGACGGGTACGATCGTTCGGTATAATTTCGGAATCATTCGTCAAGTCGTTTCGTGGTCCAACGGAATCACCCGCGATCCACTACTAGGACAGTGGCAAACTGACCCCTAACTATCATTGGATCGGCCAACAGTGGCTCAAAATATCACTTACGCGATTTAATGGTCGAAATTCATTCACGATCGAATTTCCTTTAGCCGCACAAATTTAATTCCCCCTAATAGCCTTTCCCTAATGGTTAGCATTCCCAGGAATGATCAGCTCCGGACGAGAATTTACTGCGAGCACATCTCATAAAACTCAATTATTCAATAAATTTCAATTGGTGGAAATTTCGGAACGTCACACCGTGAAGTTGAATGTAGTTATGATGTCATGAACTTGCTCAGGAAAAGTGTCATCCAATACTAAGTACACAGCATTGCATGCATCAAACTGTTAACAGCTACCGCATACAACACGTTAACCATGTACTCTTACTCCTCATCTATCTTTGGTGACTTTTTCTAAAGGAATTTTCTGGGCTTTGCATTCTAAACTCCGAATCTATCTAACACCTTCTCAATGTACTTTTCTTGAGACAACTTTAGAATTCCTTATCTCACATGATCCTCATCCGAAGAATTTGATTTTTTGCTCCCAAGTTCTTCATTTCAAACTCTTTTGACAATTACTACTTCAGTCAATTGATCTCCGTACAACATCCAAATAATATAGTAGCACCAAATTTCTTGAACTAAAAACAATGATCCATTTCACTTCTAGTGAACCTGTTACAACACATAAATGTATCAAATTTCTCGTACCATTGTCTAGGAGCTTGTTTCAAACCGTACAGACATTTCTTCAACTTCCAAATATAATTTTTTTTTTCGAAACATGAAAACCTTCTAATTGTACCATGTATATATCCTCCTCTAAATCATCATGGAGAAATGCAGTATTTACATCTAACTTCTCTAGAAGTAAATTTTTAGTAGCAACAATACTTAATACTGGCCTAATAGTAGTCAACTTTACAACTTGAGAGAAAATCTCTGTGTAGTCAATTCCTTTCTTTTTCCTGAAATTTTTTTGCTACAAACGTGCTTTGTACATCTTGCTGCCATCAAGTTCTTATTTGACCTAGTACACCAACATATTCTGCAATGCCTTCTTCCCATCTAGTAACTAAGTTAACACCTAAGTTTTGTTCTTCTCGACTGAATCCAACTCATCATGCATTGCCAGCTCCCACTTGACAGAATCTTTAACCTGCACTGCTTTCGAAAAATTTTCTAGTTCGCCATCATCAGTCAAAAACAAATAATGCAATGACGGAAAATACCTCTATACAGTTTAGGTGTTCTACTATATCTTTTCAAAGTAGGTTCAGGTGTAGGTGGTTCTTGTTCTAGTTCTTGATCAAAGTCTACAATTTATAACAAGAGCATTCTTAGAAACCCCTCCAATTCAATCTCTCTAGTCTCCACCGTTTGTTTCTCCCCACTAAATTCTGAGACAGATCTGCCCTCGTACACTACATTTTCATTGAATGTAACATCAACAGTTCTTATTATTTTTCTGTTTTTCATCCCAAAACCAATAGCCAAAATAGTTAGAATCATTTCCATTGAGAAAACATGTTTTAGCTTTTGCATCAAGCTTATCTCTATTTTCATATTTTATGTGGATATATAAAACACAATCGAAAACTGTAAGATATGAGAGATTCACATTCTTTACAATCCATTCTTCTTCCGATAGCTTGAAATCAAGTGAAACTGAATGTCCGCTCAAAACCTGTTGAGTAATCTAACATGCATCATCATACTTCTTGCACGCTAATTTAGGGTTATGTTCTTCCCTTTAGAAACTCTGTTTTGCTGCGGTCTATCGAGAATTGTTCTTGTCATCATGATTTCATTCTTTGCACAAAACTATTTAAACTCCTTGTTATCATACTCACCGCCATTATCGGGCCTTTGACATTTAATCTTGAAGCCAACCTCATTCTCGCTTCAACTTTCCATCTCTTAAAGTGGCAAACATATTAGATTTATTTTTCAGAAAATAAACTCATACCTTCATAGTAGATTCATCAATGAACTTGACATAGAAGCGTAAACCTCCAAGGGAACGTACATGGGTTGGCCCCAGACATGTATGCACCAACTCTAATTTTTCTTTATTTAGTTGTCTTCCAATCTTCGAAAAACTAACACGTTTTTGTTTACCCATAACACAATCCACACACAAACCAATATGTATAAACTTCAAATGAGGCAAGTTTCCCATTGATGCTAACACCATCCCCTCTTCACTCATCTGTTCAAGTTTACGGTGCCACAATTTGGAATCATCTTCTGACTCAGCAACTGCCGTTGTTTATCTACTGCTTTCAGTCATGTTGCTGTTTCTCTACTGTTTTCAGTCAGGTACGTGTTCCTGACTTTATTCCCCGTGTTAGAATCATAGCACCTTTAACAATTTTCCAAGAGTAGTCCCCAAAAGTAGTCCCAAAAAATAGTCTTGTCCTAAGGCCAAGAACAAATCTGACATTTTGCAACTTCCAATTGAAACCCATTAATAGTAATAGTCTTTATGTGAACATTACACTTCCCTATAATATCCAAAGGTTCGTCATCAGTAAGATAAATCTTTCCAAACTTTCCAACAACAAATTTGTGTATTAATTCTCTACACAAAGTAGAGTGAAACGATGCACCTCAGTCTACAATCCAAGACTCAATTGGACTGTCAACTCACAAAATTAAGGTATTTCACAGATTTCTCCTCCTCTTGATTTCAATCTTGATACTAAATTTTCTTCTTTGGGGTTCTACAATCTCGTCTCATGTAGCCTTTCTTTCGTTTTCCTTTTTTTCCAACCAAAGCATTTGAAAAAAATATGCATTGTTTAAATCTATTTTCCAAAACCATTTGAACTTATTTCCCATTTTTCCTGTACCTTCTATAATAATCAACATCTTGTGGATAGAATTTATTTAACTTATTATCTAGCAATGGTTCAGTACGTAATTGATGGTGTTTATATATATATATGTACGTATCAAAGTTGAATATTACCATAATGCAATTAAATCATAGGTCACGGAAATGATTGCCTTCAACCGAGTTACTAAAAAGCACATAAATTTCGTAATTGCTGGATTTGAATTATTTGAAGATCCTCTAGTATCGATTCCCCAATTTTGTTACTGCTTTCTCATTTCAATGTAATCGAACTTCAAGTAGTTCAAGTAGTTCGCCTTACCAAAAAAAACTTCAAGCAGTTCAAATTTATTGGAGCCTAAGTTTTTCTTTACAAATTAATCACATCATTTCGTTTGAGTTTTTAAAAAAATCAAATTTAATTATTCATCAACTATAAGTTTCAGCTGCTACTGTAGTCCCATTTTTTCTCAATATTTTATTTAAATTTTCGTTAGATTATGATTTTAGTTAGAAGTTTTTATATGGGATGGTGCTAAGTTCTTTAAATTTTCTAATGGGTAATGTAAATTTTATGTGTAATATTTAGTTCTTGCAATAAATATTTTAATTTCATTGGAGTATATTTTTATTCGAGCATTTTTTAATGGACCTAGTATGCCATTCTTTATTTTATAGAATATTTGAATTCACTTCAATTAAGTTTAATTCTAATTTTATTTTTTAATTCATTCATGATTTGTTCATTTAAAATTTTTATTAAAATGAATCATATTAATTTTCCTTTTTTTGTCTTTATTATGCAATTTGTGCCACAATTTCGTGGGCAGGTTTTTACCTTTGGACCCAAAATGAGTTGCCAAATGGCACTACATTTCCTTCAAACCTTGACTTCACTTTATTTCTACGAATAGATAGATTGGAACTTGTGATGGGAAACAAAATTTCTGCACTCAAATTTGCATCAATGTTAAAGACGTTGTCTAACTTGAACTTCATAGAACATTTCATGAATTTTTATGTCAACACCGACATCTTTGCCTTATCCATTTGTCTCAATAAACGTGCTAATATAGAAATGTGTAAAGTTAACTCAGTATGAAATTTGTTAAATTGTGTGAGATTGCCGACTCAACTTTTTAAAAATTTTCAATCTAGAGATTTTTTAACTTCTACCAAGGTGTGTTTGTTTTACGGAAAATAAATGATTTAAAAAATATTTTCCTAAAAATGAGTGCTCATGTTGCCTCGACAATGGAGGTAATCCAAAGTCCTTGTACTATTGCATCCTGTTTTGACTGTGAAGCAAGCAATTCTACCCCAGTGAACCGTTCTGTCGCCCGGACACGAGTTGGGCTTAGTGAATGAAGAAGAGAAGAATGAAATTATGGAAGCTCAAAAAACCAATGATGTGAAGAAGGATGGGCAGCCTCGTTTTAGGCGCTTTTTAATGGCCCTTGGGGTTGGGGCGGTCCTTGGGGCTGGGGCGCTTGTTTTCCTGGTGTGGAAACCGGGAACAAGAACAAGGGCAATTGCAAGCCCAGAGGTAAGCAAAATAGAAAGGAAGAGGCAATAAGAGATGAATCCTCTCTTCATTTTCACAGATATAGTTTTTGATTGAAAATTGTATGTTGTTATAATCTACAAGTAATCCACATTCTTGTAAATACATTTGGAACTTTAGTAAAATAGTTCTTAGAATTGAAGGAAAACAGATCTCCCGGACAGGAAGCTCATTACTCTTTACATTTCCTGAAGTTCTAGCAGTGGATGGTCATGAAAATATACTGTCCCTTACTTGGCTGCAGATTATTGTTCCTTCCTTTTTACCTCTCTGAACCTTTAATTCTCTCAAGCCTCGCAATAGATCGAATGCGGTTAAAGAACGAGAAAGAAAATGCAACTCTCTCTATATATCTTATTTACTTACAGATCATCTTGATAGAGAAGTTTGCCTGATTGGAGTGAAAATACGTTATGAGATCCAGCCTGTGAGAGCATATGTGTTGACACCTATTTTTAATATGCCCAAACTTAATTGCACAAAATTTAGGAATTAATTTTCTTTAATTCCTAAAACAAAAAAATATTTTTATTTAAATGCATTGCATATAGGAATTAGGCATATTTTGCATTAATAGGGTCTATTAGAACTTTCAAAAAATTTTGAATTTAAAATTTCAAAAAAAAAAAATCGGATCGGGCCGGACCGAGGCCCGCCTAGCCCGCCCCTTTTCTTCCTCTTTCTTTTCTTTCCCGCGCGGGCCCAACCCATTTTTCCTTTTTCTTTTCCTCCCCGCGTGGCTGGGCCTGGCCCAGCCCAGCTCTTCTCTTCCTTCTCCCCTTACGCCGAGCTGTCCCTTTCTTGCCCTGTTCTCCCCTGTTCCGCCCGCAGGACGACGAGCAGCCGAGCGCGGTCGTGCTGTCGCCATCAGGCCAAGCGATGGCCAATGGAGCACGCCGACGGGACTGGCATTAATTGCCAGTCCCGTCCTCCCCGTTTCCCCGACTCCCTTATCCTCTCCTCCCTCCTCTCTGCGTTTGTTTTGAACCGGCCCCCCCTGTTTGCTCTGCTCTGCTCTGCACCGGCTTGCCATGGCCGCGAAAGTCGCGGGGCAGGTAGGCTGGTGCAGGCCGTCGTCATGCCGACGCACAGTGCCACCGTCGCCGGCTATAAAAGCCAGAGAGACATAGAGAGAGAATAAAGAGAGATAGAGAGTGAGCCGGGAGAGAAAGGTAGCCTCCGGCGGCCACCGCACCTCAGCCATCCATTCCCGCTGCTAAGCCGACGACGACGACACAGAGAGAGAGAGAGAGATCCCCGGGTCGGCCATTTGAAATAGAAACAGAGCACAGAGAGAGAGAGAGAGAGAGAGAGAGAGAGAGAGAGAGAAAAAAAATCGAGGTCATGCCGGAGCCTAAGGAGAACCAGCAGTGGTCGTCGACGCCCTCAGACCAGCCGGAAACCACCCAGACGCGCCGACGACCAGTGAGCCCCTCACGACCGAGACCCCCCTGTTTTCCCTGTTTTTTGGCTCGGTTTGGCCGGGACTCGCGCTGCCGCTTTGCGCGAATCCCGGCCCATACCGTCGTCGGTCCCGGCCCCCACTCGCCGTTGGGACCAAGCCTCAGCCGTCGGAGTCGACCAGGTCGCCGGAGGAGGTCAGAATCCCCCATTTTTCCACGCGCCCGCCAAGCATTTGACGAAATGCCTCAACCGGGCTGGTTTTTGTTCCATCACCGGCCGGCGAACGGCGGTCCGACGGTGGCTCAGGTGAGTGGTACAGCCCAAGGGCGGCCCTAGTCGGGCAATTTGGGGGCGGCGCTGGCCTAGGCCGGCCGGCAAACGGCCAATTTTGGCCCCGCCGGCGTCCCCCCCGTGGGTCTGTATGTTCAGGTCGGATTCGACCCAAATCAACATATCCGACCCGGGTCAACGCCCGGGTCGGATCCGTTGACCCGGGTCGGATCCGACCCGACCCGATTTTAATATTATATTAATATTTTATTTTTAAAAAAAATTTTATAAAAAAAATTTATAAAATTTTTTTTTCTTTTTCTTTCTCTCTTCTGTATTATTTTTTTTCCGAAAAAAAATCAATTTTTTTAAAAAAATAAAAAAAGAAGTTTTTTTTTAAAAAAAATTATGTGATATTGTTGTTGTTTTAATTTATCGTTGTATTATTATGTAAGTGCTCGTCTTGTTTAAATTAAACAAGCATGAGGTTACGCGATATTATTTTGCATATTTTTTTATTACCGTTGCGTTATTATTACGCATGTTTTTAATACAATTGCATAAGCTGTTGTATTTTTTAATGTCATCTGACTTAGTTAAGGTTAGAACCTTAGGCTGCATGAATTATTGTGTTCCTGACTGCTGATCGTTTATGATTATGCACTCGCTTGATCACCTCACATGTTAGGAGAAATGTCCTAAAATCAATCCAAATTGTCTGACAAATGTTTTCGAAAGTGAACAAGGTAAAAAGGTACCGAAAGGGTATTAGTTATCCAACTAGTGTAACCAAATCCCCGAACGTAGTTAATCTATGGTTTGTAGGAATAGGGTGATTCTCCCATCACCCTATTTGGGTTTCTAATCGACTTATCCCAAATCGATTAGTGGCGACTCCTTGATGAAAACCACTTGCATGTTAAAAATTTAAATCCTAAGTCGCGATATGGTATGGGCTTGGGAGAGCCCGAGTTAAGTCCTGAACCTAAACTTAGCACGTACCAGGCGAGCCCCCCTTCTTTTTTGCATGATGTTCGATAAGAGGGCTCGAGAGCTCGGTCGCGACAATATGTCCATATGGGAATGTACATAATTTATCTGTTTGCTCCCTCACCAGATGAAGGATGACTCCGTCGCCGGAAAACTCTCCTATTTACAGACGGATAAGCACATGAGTGAGCCGAACTTGGATCTTGATGAAGGATAAAGGATGACATTACTATAAGATTTGAATACCTGAGCCACTCTTACAATGAGTCACCTCCTGAACAGCTTTTGTTGTGCTAATCCAGCCACTCTTACTATAAATGATATCGAGCCTCGGTATTGATTGAGCGATGCCAGTGTTGTAAAATAATGCAGAAACTATCGAATCTTGCAATTAAATTAATGCGTAATCACCGGAGAAATAAATGAGAAAAAATGAAGAACACGAGATTTATGTGATTCGATCATAGTGTCCGTTCTTATTACACGGAGAGAGTTGGCCGCAAATAATCTACTACTAAATTGGAGAATTACAGAGTTATAATCCCTGGTACGCTTGAGTATTTCCCGGCCCTAGCATACATCCAAACCCACATTATTTATAAAGAAAATTAACTTAATTCGGATGTAGAACTCACGGCACAAAACAACCATGTGTTTAGAGCTCTCCTTTTTTAGCGATTTATGTTGGGCTCCTCTTACCATGCGACAATAATCAAGGCAAAAGAGATGTGGATCGGAATTCTTGACCTAATACTTATCTGGCCGAGTCTTCATGGTGTTGGAGTTCAACCAAGGCCTTAACCATTTTCTTTAAATAGATCCGATAGTTTTCGCATTATATTACAACTAATTGGTATGGTATTGTGGCTATTTAAAGTAAATAGATAAGGCCTTGGATTCGGTGAAGAATCAATTCGGGTTCACAAACTCAAACTCGAGACATAATTTAATAGTTAAGACTCAAAACTATCTTTAGTTGTCGTCGCACCGCCGAGATGTGTCCTCGAAAAGTAAGTATCAATGCACCTACTTTGATTTGGAAGAACTAAGGCGGCATTCTGTGTACCTGCTACCATGAAGTTGAATGTAGTTATGATGTCCTGAACTTGCTCAGGAAAAGCCTTGTCAAATACTGGTAAATTCACCCTTTTTCTTTTAACCCGATTGTTAAATATAAGAGGAAAAATCAATGGACAATGCTGTAAATTGGATTTAATTGCCAAAATGCGGAGAACCATGGGTAAAAAAATAGGAAAGTGATTATGTAATGAACTCCAATCTTAACTTAAGGGATTTCCACTGGACTATAGGAAAAGGAGATATGATATCCGAATGATTTGATTCCTTTTCAATGGACTGTCGCTATCTTATTAAAGAAGAGTGGGAAGGCTTAGGAGATCGGCGACATGAACTTTAAGCTCTAATTAAGTGTGAAATTACATGTTTAAGCTATAATCAATGTACCAAACTGAGTTTTTGAAAAAATCGTCCTAGATTCTTAATTTTGGTATGGAATGACCAAACCTCGATTAAGCTGGGGTAATGAACTTAACCTGGTACGTAAAAACCGAGTTGTGTTTTATTCAATCCATTTCCTCGTAAGAGATCCAGCTTGACCCACCTGCACCCAATTTTAGAAAATGGGAAAATTACATTTTCTGTCCCTATAGTGTTTGGGGGAATTCAATTTTCGTCCTTATCCTTCGTTTGGTTACGAGTCTGATTCTTGTATTGCACTTCGACGACAATCAAAGTCATTCCATCTACATTTCCTTTCAAAATTCGTCAGAAATTGCTGAGACAACACTAGTTACCGACTTGTGGCTCCTACGTGTACATATCTCCACACAAAAATTACAATGTAATCCGCATACCTTTTGTAATGCTCAAATTTAGTCATATATTCCGACCAAAAAAAAATTTAGTCATATACCTGTTTTTTGTGAAGATTTTACTCCCCGCAGCATTAATTGATGATGGCTATTTACATTTCTATTCTGTGTACCTTATATTGCGCTGACTATTATTTAATATATGAATGTATGTGCACAAATCTCTATAGTTAATATTGGTACCTGCTAATTAGCATGCGCCTTGCTGGTAAAGAAATTGGGGGGTGGGGATGCTAGTATCACAGGCGTGGGGTTCAACTCCCGCGCTCTACAAGAGGTAGAGTAGAAATCAGTGAATGAGGAGAGTTAGATATATGACAGACAAAAAAAAATACTGGTACTTTTATTAGAGACACTAGAATGATTTAAAACTATTTTATTTAATAGATAGTGAGCTAAAATTGTGGTTAGAAGATTAAAAGTCATCTTTGTCTTTATGAAACGAGTCCTAAATATGTCCATACGAATTTGACTAGAAAATGAAGATGTTCTTGTTGCATATCGTAAAATCAGGCTTAATGGCCTGGTTGATCTAATCGGGCATATTTGCAAACGTAGGAATCGCTAATTAACATTTGGTCTCGGTTCGACCTTTTCATAAGGTTTTGGATGAAAACGTGATGAAAATAGTTAAGTTCTCGTTGGAAAATAAATTGGGAATTACTTTTGTCAATAAAATAAAGCACAAGGGACCTACGTAGGTCCTTAAAAGGCTCAATCCGGACTTCGGGATCTTAAAATAAAAAAGTATTCCGGTCCTTCCCTTGGAAGAAAAACACACTAAGGAGGGACAAGGGGTGGGAAGGTAGATCGGCCGTCGAGTCATAAAACAAGACGTTATAGCCTTCCCAAGTGGTAACACCTTCCTTTGGTGAGTTAAACCACTACAATTGATCGTTCATATAAGTACCTAAACTACAATCGTAATTTGTACATTTAGGGCCCACTTGTCAATATAGGCAATACTGATTTAGAACTTTCCAACCGGGAAAAGTGCCAAAAAAGTCTTAAATCTTTTGTATTTGTGCCAATTTAGTCATAAACCTTTTTTTTTGTGTCAATTCAGTCTTAAACCTTTTGCATTTGTACCAATTTAGTCATAAACCTTTTTTTGATGCCAATTCAGTCCTAAACTTTTTGTATTTATACTGATTCAGTCCTAAACATTTTTGTCTTTATATCAGTTCAGTCCTTCCTACCAATTTTGGCCAGATTTTATTGATGTGAACGCTAGCCAGCCAGCGGCCGATCACCAACGCTGACGTGAATAACTTTTAATAATATTTTTTAAATTTTTATTTATTTATTTTCTTTTTTTTTCCCTCCCCTCCCTCCTTCCTCCAGCCGATTGTCGAACCGGCAACCGGCTAGAGGCCAGAGGCCGGCAAAGACCTCGCCGACCATTGGTGCAACCTTGCTGGCCACTAGCGAGGCTCGCCCTCGCCATGGGGTTGGGTGAGGCTAGACCTCGTCGGATCTAGCAAGGTCGTGCCTCGCCAGCTATCGGCGAGGTAAACCTCGCTAGCCTCTGGCCGATCGCCGGTTCAGCGACCGGCTGGAGGAAGGAGGGAAGGAAAAAAGAAAAGAAGAGAATAAATAAATAAATAAAAATTCAAAAAAATATTAAAATATTATTAAAAGTTAGCCACATCAGCATCGGTGATCGGCTGACGTCTATGTCAGCAAAATCCGGCTAAAATTAGCCGAAAAGACTGAATTGACACAAAGACAACAAGGTTTAAGACTGAATTGACACCAATGCAAAAGGTTTAGGACTGAATTGACACAAAAAAAGATTTATGACTAAATTAGTACCAATGCAAAAGGTTTAGAAATTTTTGACACTTTTCGCCTTTTCAGCCAATTCCGAATGAAAATTCGACGGAAGAACTTAATTTGTCGCCCCAGAGTAGTATAGATTCCAATTTGTAACCAAACCAAGTATAAGACCAAAGTCGAGTTCCTCCAATACTACATGCACCAAAAATGTAATTACTCTAAAGAATTTGAGAGTGAAGGAGCTATAGTTTGATTCTTTTTGCAAAAATTACGACAACATTACGCCAAATTAGCGGGAATCTGTAGCTAGCCACTGGCTATTGAATTATTGATGCTTGATAGCTTTTACAATGGACCTTATCCATCAAAAGTTATTTCGTTCAGATTATCAAAGGGCATATTTATTTCGCCAAAAATCAACGATTTAAAATATTTTTTTATTTCACCTAAAATCAACGATTTAAAATATATTTTTTTAAAAATAATCATCTATATCGCTTCGAAAAATGAGATTAGGATAAATATTTCTATTATCAACAAAAACATGTGGACATAAATTGCTGTTAATAATAAAAACATTTTCGGCTGAGCAACTTTTCTAAGCTATGTAAATGGTTATTTTTTGAAAAAATATATTTCAAATTTTAATTTTTTGGCCAAATAAACGAACCCCGTTGCTAGGGCTAAGCACTGGTCTGGTTCCAACCTGGGGACCAAAATGAACTTGCCGGTTCATGGTGGTTCCCAGTTCCAAAAATTTGGAACATTCAATAATTGATTCGGTTTCCAATTTCAGGTGCGAAATTGAACTACCCGAACCGACTAGACTGGACCGATATGTTTGTTGTTTTTACTATTCTTTTTTTCTCTTCAAGAGTAAAGATGATTAGGGGTAGAAGCTTTAGAACCCTAACAGCCTCTGAATTAGCCAAACCATTTCTTTCCATGGCCAGTAGCTAGAAAAGTAATATCCCATCTATCATTGGGTGAATCCACGTATTGATGATATCTTTCTCCCCACTTTACTTCCTTTTCGACCTACCAAAGAAACCAGTAGAAAAGATAATTCCAAAAAAAGTCCAAGACAATTGATCCTTTAAAGGACGAAAATGGCTTGAGGAATTAGATTTGTCTTTGGCTCGGCTGAAAACATGGTGCTCAGAACCTTGTTCATTTGAAAAAGGATTTTTCATTGCGAAGATGAGTTTTAGGAGCACCTAGACAAAAGCAACGTTGATATTTGCATTAAGAGTCGAGAGTCACTTACAATCTTATGAGGAATAGAAGGAAAAAATTTAAGAAGTATTCGCCGGTTCTTGGATCCACCCAGGAACCGGCCCAGACTAGTCAGTTCAATTCCAAGACCAGGTGGATCAGCTTCCAATTTGACTCTGTCCAGTGGCGGCTCACTTTGTCGAGATATCTTCTGCTATCTATAATTTTTGTGATGATATATAATAAAAACGTTCAAAATTAAAAATGAAGCGATTAAATAATCTTTATCATAAGTAAAAAGTTCTTATTCTTCGTAGATTTCCGATTAAAATTCGTCTATCTTTTGATCGATTTTCCATTTCAATATCAAAAAATAGCTTTAATTTCTTGAAAAGTAAATTTGTTCATGCCATGATCCAGTTCGGATGGATAGGCATAATACGTGTAGAAAGCTTAGGTTGCAAGAAATCAAGATATTTGCCTGCCTTTCCTTTTCCTAATCCTTTTTCTTTCGTAACTGTTAGCCTGAATCGGACTTGATGGGTCAGAAAAGGAGACCCGAATTCACCGAAATGTGGAATGACGAGTAAAGTTGAAAGCTATACATGCATCTGTGCAGTAAGAAACGTCATCACACGGGGTACTGCGGACAGAAGATGGCCGGCGCAGGTCAGAGGTAGGGCAACTCCATCGTCACACGATCCTTGACGAAGAAACTTTTCGTATCGCGGTGCCTATCCTTGTAAAGCAAGCCGGCACCCCGTTGCAATGTGGTGGTCCACCATGCGCGATGATGACGAGTCCTACCAATTATAGATGAATCGAAGCTTTAAAACACAATATCTATCTATCATCGGGAAAATTATCCAAAAAAGTTTAAACTTATTGCACTTTTATCAATTTAATCTTAAATCTTTTAATTTTGTCAATTGAGTCCTAAACCTTTTTACTTTTTATCAATTAAGTCCATTCGGCCAATTCGGCCGGAAATCTCTAATATGAATGCCGGCCGACCACGTCGACATTTTATAATAATATTTCAATATTCTCTTAATTTTGTATGGTTTTTTTCTTCTTCTTTTTTTCCTTTTCACTGTTTTTTTTTTCTTTGTTTTGGAGTTAGGGCCAGCAACCTTCCCTAGCCACAGGCAAGGGCCGGTCGACCCTCGCTGGCTCTGGGTGAAGGCATCACGGTCCTCGCCTAATCTAGCTAGGCGAGGGCTTGGCGACCCTCGCTAGCACCAGATGAGACTAGACAACGGCGTGGGGTCAGCGAGGACCGCCAAGCCCTTGCCTAGCCATATTTGGCGAGGGCGTCGTGGCCCTCACCTATGGCCGACGAGGATTGGCTGGCCACCCTCGCCAGCCCTAACTCCAAAACCCAAAAAAAAATTAGAGAAAAGGAAAAAAACCATAAAAAATTCAAAAAATTATTAAAATATTATTTTAAAATGTCTACGTCAGTGCCACGTGGCCAGCCGATGTCTACATAAGTAATTTCTGATCAAAATTAGCTAGCTGGACTCATTTGGTAAAATTGAAAGGTTTAGTACTTGAATTGGTAAAAATGTAATAGATTTAAGACTTTTTGGACAATTTTCCCATCTACCATCATGTCGATGATGTAGTATACGTGAATAGATTCCCAAATCTATTACATCTCTTTAGCTTTTGGTACGAAATTAGTTGTACTGTGTGATCTTGTTGACTCTACTTATAGCTTTTTAGTCTATTGACCTTTTATTAAAGTCATGTTTCTATCTTGCCTCTTTTTCCCCACATCTAATGACGACCCGTGGACCACGCTGGATAACGATAAAAATATAACCATTCTAATAATATTTCAAAATATTATATTCCAACGTTTTATATAAGAATGTATTAACCACGGGTAAATGTTTTAAATGCACCAATTGCATATAATCGTGCAAGGAGAGCTTGAAACAATGTTGGTGCAGACTTTTTAACTTATATTCGTAGAAAATGATTTGTGATTTTATAGTTAATCGAAATAGAACTTAAAAGCAAAGTGAAGAAACCACACTCAACGGTGTCACATGTTGATTACATTTACTTTCCTAAAACACACTAGCAATAGCATTTCCAAAGTCCATAAATACTATAACTCGTTATGTAGAGAAATAATTTAGAGACTATAGGAATTGCTTGATCGATTCTCCTTTGATCGACAATACTCGATGGAAAACGTCTCTTAATAATTTAGGTGACGTCTAGGTAGCAACCCACTTTGTCGAGAATTTGGCAAAACCAATGAGGAGAAGGCATCCCCAACTATCTATAATTATAAGTGTCGAGTTTTCAGGCGATCCTTTAGAAGAGTTTTTTTTTTATCAAAATAGATGCTAAAAAATAAAAGTGAAGTATTGAATAATTTTCATCATAAGTAGAATGGTCACATTCATCATTCATTTCTAGTTAAGATTTGTCCATTTTTTCATCTACTTATTATTTCAGTATCAACAAATAATTTTATGCTTCATTTGTTTGGCAAAAAATAAATGATTTGAAAAATATTTTCTTAAAATTGATTTTCTGTATCGCTTGAAATAATTAGTAGATGAAAAATATTTTTATTATCAACAACAATTTATATTTAAACATTTTCATAAATAATGAAAAAATTTTCTATTTATTTATTTTTATAAGCGACATAAGTGATTATGTTTAAAAAAATATTTTAAAAATCATTCACTCTTAATGAAACAAATAAACGGGGCGTTAATATCCTCGAAAATAACTTCACTCACGACATGATGCATTTTGGGACTGAAAACAGTGGACAGGCATAGTGCGTGTAGAAAGCTTAAGGTTGCGAGAAATCAAAATGTGGAATAGCGAAGAAAAGCGGGAAGCTTTACATGCATTTTTTTTTTGGTGTGACAAATTTTTTTTTGGTGTGAAGCTTTACATGTATTTGGGCAATAATGAAAGTCATCGGACAGTGTACGGAAGAGAGAGGACGACCTCGAATGGTTGACGAAGACCTCGAGTGCTTCTTTTGAGCTTCCATTGACGAGCCTTGACCTTCTCAGTGTCACTCTTCTTCGTCATTCAGAATGCCTACTTCGGTGTTCAAAATGGGACTGATGATGAGCGTACAAGCTTTGCCCAATGTTCGCCTCGAAGGTTTCTCGAAACCTTAGAGTGATTTTTCCTTGGTGCTTTGATCGGCAAGAGGAGGGGAGAAAGAAACGAGTAGAAGATTTTGGTGCGTGGGTTCAGATGGATTTGAGAGGGAGCACAAGCAGAGTGTTGGGTATGGAGATAGCAGAGGGTGGTTTGAGCAGGAGGAGAAGGGACAATCCCAGAGACCTGACTGATATTGTCTTCTCTTGGTCTCTTCACGACATCTTCAACGAAAGCCTCCACCATAACCAGGTTTCTTTGCATTATCATCTTTGCTTTTTTTTTTCCTTTATCATGCCCTTTTGGTTTTATTCTCGTTTAAGTTCAACGACAATGTAGGGTTTGCTTGAGAATTTTCCAAATGATGTTAGTTCTTTGCTCTTTCTTTCTTTTTCTTTTTTTTTTGTGCTATTAGTAAGCCTAGCCTTATAAGAACCTTGCGTTCGACTTAGTGAGATAGAACCCTTTATGCTCTTACTTTGTTTGGCAAACTCATTAGGTATTTTAGGCGTATATGTCATGATTCGTGGGATTTGGTGGAAGTATTTTTTGAATGTCGAGGTTAGTTGGTCATATTTGACGTTTGGCGGAGCTGTTTTTGTAGGTGGAGACTATACCGGAGACATTTCAGTCAGTCCGGCATTATCTTGGATCGTATGTCTAACCTTTACTGGAAGAAACACGGGCGAGTCTGTGCTCGAATTTGGAAAATATTTCTTCACTGCCGTTCACCGAGGTTACTGGCTTTGTGGAATGCAAGAGAAGTGGGAACTCATATGCTGTTAAGGTCAATCGGTGGAGCAATGAGTCCAACACTCTTGGCAAGGAAACTTACAAAACTTTGCCTGGAGATATCTTGATTCTAACTGATGCTAAGCCAGCAACTTTTCCTGACTTGGAGAGGTTCGGAAGAAGGTGGGCGTTCGCATCGGTAAAGATGATTGGAGGAGACTATGAAGAGGATGAGGCAATGTCATCCACAAACTTTAAAGTGGAGGCATTATTGGACCATGACGTAAATAGTTCCTGGAAGCCAATGTATGCAATTTTCCTGATAAATATAGCCACTAACAGAAGGATATGGAACGCGTTGCATATGCCTCTGAACTTGGATATTGTGAAGGAAGTTCTCTGCACAGAGGTATGACTTTCCTTTTTGTACATTGGTCATTTAGACTTAAAATTGCTATTATATTCCTCTAAGCTTCTAAACTTCATTTTACTCCTGCTGATTTGTAAGTTTCATAAAAAAAATAAGAGACTTGATTGATGCTTTCAGCCATTCTGTTGCATTAATAGATTAGGATCATTGTTTCTTTTAGTTGGTCCGTTTAATGATATGAAGATAAATGAAGATATGGGAAATTAGTGAAGTTATGTCTTAAACAGGGCAAATTAATTCCTTGGAGGCGACTTCCGTTAGTACTAGATCTTAAAATTTTCTATACTATACTTTTCACGGGATTTAAGTTTTTGCTGTGCAATGCTCTTTATATTATATGAACAACAATTAAGTTTCAGGGTCTCTAACCTTCTACCATATTTACATGGTCTGGATTATCACAAGAAATGTGTTGGGGTTGCAGGCTGATAAAGTTTCTAAACTCTGTCTTACAAAAGGCAATGGTTCTGGGAGCGAGAACCTTGACGAGAGATTGTGCCATGATCTGAATGAATCCCAAAAAAAAGCAGTCAGGGCCTGTCTCAATAAACTCCAATGTGAGAATAAACCATCTGTCGAACTGATATGGGGTCCTCCTGGAACTGGGAAAACTAAAACCGTCGCTACACTTCTATTTACTCTCTTGAAAAGGAAACATAGAACCATTGTTTGTGCTCCTACAAATGTTGCCATCAAGGAAGTGGCATCTCGTGTTTTAAAGCTGCTAAAGGAATCAGATAGTGGTATAAGCACTGAAATGGAAAGTTTGCTCTGTTACTTTGGAGACATGCTTATTTTTGGGAACAGGGAGGGGCTGCAAATTGATTCCGACATTGAAGAAATATACTTGGAACACCGTGTAGATTGTGTTGCCAAGTGCTTTTCTAAAGACACTAGTTGGCATCAGTGTCTAACTTCCATGATAGATACTCTTGCCAACTGTGTCTGTCAATACCACATATTTTTGGAAAATGAACACACAAAAATAAGGAAACCAGGATGTGATGATGATGGGAGTGAATGCGGAAGCAGTGAAGAAGATGGTAACTGTGACCGTAAATCATTTCTTGAGTTTTTCAGGGACCGATTCAAGGCAACTGTCCAGCCCCTGTGGAGATGCCTCTTTATTTTCTGTTCTCATATATGCAGAACCAATTTCCAGAAGATCACATCCCTCCTTACCTTACTTGATTCTTTTGAAACTTTATTATGTGGAAAGAAGTTGGATTCAGAGAAGATGGAGATAACTCTTTCACGTGATGAACTTAGCCTGTTTTCATTTGAGATGTCCATGGGTCCACTATATAATTTATATATGAAGAGACAGGAATGCCTTTCCATGTTGCTAACTGTTCGTAATTCTCCGAAGGATCTAAAACTTCCAAACTTTACAAGTAAGGCCATGATAGCCGACTTCTGTTATCAACATGCTTCCATGATTTTTTGCACTGCTTCTAGTTCATATAAGCTGTGCTCTGTGGAAATGGAGCCTCTCAATGTACTGGTAATCGATGAGGCAAATGCGAGTCAGCAATACCTCTCCAACTCCCTGGTGTCAAGCATCTGATTTTAGTTGGAGATGAGTGTCAGTTGCCTGCTATGGTCGTAAGCAAGGTAATGTTAAAATGTCTGAAACGTAACTTTCTATTTGGTCTTGAAAGATGTGTAATATCCTTCTCTTCATTTGATTTTAGATGGGATAAATGTTCTATACCTAACAGCCCTAAATATTTATATCACGGTTCCATTTCTACAGGTTTCTAGCAGGGCTGGTTTTGGAAAGAGTCTGTTTGAATGATTGAGTTCACTGGGTTATTCGAGGTAACTTCTCAATATACAATACTGGATGCATCCATCAATAAGTCTGTTTCCGACTTCCAACTTTTATCAAAACCAAATTTTGGACGGGCCAAATGTGAAGAGCCAAAGTTACAGAAAAAGTCATTTGCCATTGTTGATGTTTGGCCCTTACTCATTCATAAATATTCCTGATGGACAAGAACAATGTGATGACAGGCGTAGCCTTAGAAACCCTGTTGAGGTGAAAGTTATCTCGACGATATTGAGGAATCTGTACAGATGTATGTCAAGAGAATTTTATACATGTTGCTTCAAGCACATGGATTTTGCATGCATTACTTAATCATATAGGTGTAGATTAGGATGGCCCTTAATAGTTCTAGTCCTAGGATATTTCTTTTGAAGTTTTGCACCCCTCATAAAATGATATCATGGTTATGATGGTTTTATTTCGTTTTCTTTGCATCTTGGGATGGGTCAGAAGATCTGACAGTAGGTGTCATATCTCCCTACTCAGCTCAGGTTAATGCAGTTCAAGCTATACTTCGAAAAAAGTATGAAAATATCAAGGGCTTTATGGTCAAGGTGAAGTCAGTGGATGGATTCCAAGGGGGTGAAGAAGACATTGTTATAATATCCACCGTAAAATCAAGCTCGCATGGGGCTAATGAGTTCTTGTCCAATACTAGGAGAACCAATGTTGCTCTTACCAGGGCCAGGTACTCTATCCTCTTAACTGTGTCAAATAATCCCAGAGTTATTTCCTATCTATAGGTATTGTCTGTGGATTTTGGGAAATGAGAAAACACTGACAAAAAGCAAATCTGTGTGGGAAGCTGGAAATGGGAAAACACTGACAAAAAGCAAATCTGTGTGGGAAGCTTTGGTTGATGATGCTAAGAGTCGTGGTTGTTTTTTCAATGTTGATGATGACAAAGACTTGGCTAAAGCCATCTTAGATGCGAAGAAAGAGAATAATCAGCTTGACCATCTGCTTCGCAGAAGCAGTGTACTTTTCAGAAATGCAAGGTGGAAGGTAAAAAGTTTACTCAACAGCATTCTGTGGCTACATTTATTTTTCAAAATAAGCATTAAGTTTTAAAGAACTTGTGACAAAATTTCTTTTTGTCATGCTTTGGTCTTTTCAGGTTCTTTTCAGTGACAACTTCCTGAAGTCTTTCAGAAAGCTGACATCCCTCAGGACAAAGATGTCAATCATCAACCTTCTGTCAAAACTATCCAGTGGCTGGAGACCAAAGAAGGGGAATGTGGATATAATTTGTGAACACTCATCTCATATCGTGAGACAATTTAAGGCTGAAGGTCTCTATGTCTTATGCACGATTGATATTGTAAAGGAACTGAGATACATCCAAATCCTGAAGATATGGGATGTATTGCCTTTAGAGGATGTGGCAAAATTGGTCAAACGCTTGGACAGCATATTCAGGACATATGGCGATGATTTTATTAGTCGTTGCAATGAGAAATGCGTTGAGGGGTAAGTCTAATCATTTCTTCTTACTTAAGATAGGTAGCACATCACTTACTAAATTAGAAAGCATCTCTTTTCCAGATAGATGACTAAAATATTTTGAATTGAGCTTATGCCCCTATTTTCTTTCATTTCACATGCCTCTTCGTATTATAGGGATCGGGAAGTTCCGAAGACCTGGGTCTGTACTTTTGATATTGTCCGCAATCGAAGTCCTAGGGAAGATCAATGTGGGAGTAGTTCTGATGCTGATGCTTCAGATCATAGGTTGTATGCAGAGAATGCGAAAGTGAGCGAGGGTTTGCTTCTGATGAAATTCTATGCCTTATCATCAGATGTTATCAGCCATTTGCTCATTGATAGTGATGGTAATGGAGTGAGTCTTCCATTTGAAGTAACAGAGCAAGAACAAGAGATAATTCTTTTCCCCAGAAGCACTTTTATACTTGGGCGATCTGGCACCGGAAAAACTACGGTCCTGACACTGAAGTTGTTTATGAACGAGAAACTCCATGATGTAGCAACCAAGGGATTTCAGGAAATTCAAAGTGGTATCAGCCACAGCAAAGATACCTCACTGGAAATCAATGTTGAGGAAATCGGTGAAGGAGCAGAGGATTGTGTATTGCACCAGCTTTTTGTGACTGTCAGTGCAAAATTATGTTTTGCGGTCAAACAACATGTTTCTCAACTTAGAAGGTACATAAAATGTCATGGGAAGATGTTTGAACAATTGAATAAATATTCTGCAATTTTTACAATGAACAAACATATGCAAGGTTAATGGATTGTCAAATCTTTTTATGAATTAGTCCGGACAAGAAGATAAACCCTTTGGCATGCTACTATTTTCATCCTAGTGGAGAAGCACAACCAAGATACTTCATATATAGACTTCGATAGGAAATATAACATGTAGCAAGAGTGCATTCAAATCAGTGCTTTGCCATGCTCAGGAGCTGCTACTTAAAGCATGCTCACGTGCTGCTACTTGGTTTTAGCTGCTGGGAAATAGATTTTAATCATTGCATATTAGAGAACGACATCATCTGCTTGCTGATTTCAAACTAAAGATTATATTGGTCTTTGTGCCACTTCTTTACTTTGCATTTCTTTAATCATTGCGTATTAAGTTTTGTGATTGTAGCATTGTACGTATAAAAATAAAATTGTATTTTATATGAAAATATGCAATTATTAGCAGAATTGAGAAAGGACCGTCTGTTCTACGATTCTTGCTGCGGGGGAAAATTTTCATTGCCAGCTGATGTAAATGCTATCCGTGTATCGTAGTATATCATTACAATCTTGGGGCATCAGCGTGTTCCAATTCCCTTTTCGCTGTTAGTTACCTAAAAGTAGAAATTACGAGATTGCATGTGTAGTGTAGGTATTCCCGTAGGTTTGTTAAGTATATATTTTCATTTCTAATTGCTAGCTTAATTAATTCTGCAGCTCCAGCATTGGTGCAAAACATAGAGTAGAAAGCTCTCCAGTTGATGAGATTGTTGATGATGCATCATTATTCAAGGATATCCCGGATTCATTTGTAGATATGTCTCCCAACTCTTATCCCCTTATTATAACTTTTCGTAAGCTTCTGATGATGCTAGATGGAACAGTTGGGGTTTCATTCTTTGAAAGGTTCCCGGATCTAAGGGAGTTTTGTCATGGCCAATCCTACAATTCTAGACCAGTTGCCTTACAAAGTCTTCTAAGAGCAAAGGAGGTTACTTACGAAAAGTTTTGTGCTGTTTATTGGCCTCACTTCAATGACAAGATAAGGAGGAGGCTTGATCCTTCCAGAGTCTTCACTGAAATAATGTCCCACATAAAGGGTGGTCTTCAACCATCCGATTGTTGTGAATGAGACTGACATTAAATTTGTTTACGCATCAACAGGTAGAATATATATGGAAAAATGTGGAGAATCTGCTTTGGAGAAAGCTGGGGAGTGTTTTTCTCTATCTGGGCAGTTCAGTCTTGCAGCGGAGGCATATGCAAGGGGAAATATTTTCTCAAAGTGCTTGTCCATTTGTGCCAAAGGAAAACTCTTTGAAGTGGGTCTGCAATACATTGAGGATTGGAAAAGTCAGGGAAATGAGAATAGCAGAGTAGTAAAGAAAAGTAAAGAAATAGAGAAATTGGAACAAGACTTTTTAGAGAATTGTGCCCTTCATTACTATGACCTCAGAGACTACAGGGCCATGATGAAGTATGTGAAGGCTTTTCACTGCATCGACTCAATGCGAAACTTACTCAAGAGGCTGGGATGCCTCAGTGAACTTATCAGTCTGGAGGAAGACTATGGTAACTTTTTGGAGGCGGCAAAGATTGCGAGGATGAAAGCTGACATCCTTCGTGAGGTTGATCTACTTGTAAAGAGCGGACAAAACAAAGAAGCGTCAATGAATATCCTGTGGTACATGTTATTCTATTCCCTTTGGGCTCCTGGAAGCAAAGGGTGGCCCTTGAAGCAGTTTGTACAAAAGGAGGAGCTGGTAGCAAAAGCGAAACATCTCGCAAAGCCCGAGCCTATTGCCTTCTATGAATATGTTTCCATAGAATCAAACATTCTGTTAAATAAACAGTTTGGCTGAAATGAAAGAACGTTTGAGTGCTTCCAGGAGAATGGAAGTGTCAGAGGTGAAATACTGTGCGCTCGAAACATTCTGGACTTCCATCTTCGTTGAAATATCTCAAATTTTTGTTGGGAATATGATTGGCTTGTCAAACCAATGCAGTATTCTGAACAACAGATCTTGAGGGGTCAGACTTCCCAGATTTCCGTTGACTCATTGGTCTGCTTTTGGAATCTTTGGAGAGAAAAGATTGTTCGAATTATAAAATGTGTAGGATGTGCAGAGATGCTGGAGGAAAAGGAAAATAGGTGCCGTTGGGAGTTCTGTTTGAATTACTTTGGTGTTCTGGAGCAACGGAACAACAAGAAAGGAACTTATCACCTTCTAAACCCAGATGCTGATTGGGTCAGCAACATAGATAAAAGATTTCTTCGAAGAAATGGACAATCGGTTGCTTTGGAGCTTCAACAATTTGTCTCTGCAGCTCAAAAGTATTGGAATTCTGAGCTTACTTCTGTTGGTATGATCCTCCTGCGCAAACTGGATGAACTTTATCATTTTTCGCTGAGGAGTTCTCTGTCGAACTTCTGTCAAAGCAGATGTCTTGCTCTCTTACATGAGGTTGCAAAGTTCCTTCGAGAACTCAATTGTCTGAATGACTCCTTCCGGCATGGTAGGGCACTGGAGGGTTTCATTGAAACATCTAGCGGGAGGTACATGGGTCACATATTTCCTCGACTGGAGAGTGTCATCGACAGAGAATATGATATCTCTAAGAGGCAGTGAGGCTGCTCGTCATCTACTGAGAGAAACAATGAACATGATAATTTACAAGAGGCGTTTTTCACATGGGAAGATGGGTGAGCTTGCGACTTTGTTTCTTGGGTCTGGAATGCTCAACGATGAATTGTACAGAAAAATTGCAGAATCTTTTGAGAGAAATACATCATGGAAGGCATTCATGGAATGTGTGTATCGGGATGTACTATCAGACCTTCCTCAGGCCAGCGATGATAATAAGCCCGTGGAGTTCTCTTTGGCTTGGAACCTTTATGGAGCTTTAGCAGATACTTAGGAGGCCAATTGGAGGATTGAAAGAGACTACATCACTCCGGTTTGCTTCTTGTATCTCTTGGAACGACTTTTGATTTTATTATCTTGCTCCAAAGGGCAGTTTTACGCAACCAAGTCTTCTCTAGTTGAATGGCTTATCTGCTATGAAGGTTTAGCAAAGCCTGGCTTTACTTTCAACCTGGAAAATTGCTTGGAGCCCATCATTGGGCTTGTTACTAGCACTATCCAGCAGCTTCTTTGCAGCAAAGGTGAAACCATAGACTGGATCAAAAGATCGAACCTAAATGTGACGATGTACTACCCGCTGTTGGTCTTGAAGTTGGTTCTGTTGGTTTGTTTGCTTCACTTGAATTTTGGCATCAGTCCAGATTTTCCCATTGTTTTGCTGGGTAATAGTTGGATTTCTGGGCAATTACCTCCAGATTTCCATCGTATTCTTTCACATTGGCAGAAGCGGAACTTACAGAGAATTTCAGTCAGTGTTTTCGCTGAAGCATTCAAAAAAGTTGATCCCCTTGTAATTATCAGTTCTACTGCAGCTCATTCAAATTTCTTTTGTCCCCATGCCATCATTTTGGACATGAAGTCGAACAAATGCAAGGAAGACATTATGAAAGTTTTATTCCCCAAAGATGGAAGCGCTGTGAGCTCTTGCAAGTTGCAAGATGTGACCGAAGTTTCCAAGGATTCCTCTTCATCTTCCAAGGGTGTAGCACCAGTTGTGCATTTGGATGGTGCAAACACGTCATCATTGCCGGGACGAGAAATGGGCTTAGCGAATGAGGAAGAGAAGAGCGAAGTTGTGGAAGCTAAAAAATCCAGTGAAGTGACGAAGGACGAGCAGGCTTCATCTTCTTCTTTTTCCCACACTGGTGGTGCGGAAAACAGGAACAAGAACAAGGGCTACTGCAAGTCCAAACGTAAGCACAATAAGAAAGGAAGAGGCAAGAAGAAATGAATCCTCACTTCATTGTCCTAGATAAAGTGTGTGTGAAAATTGCATGGTCTTATAATCTACAAGTAATCCATATTCTTGTAATTACATGTGGAACTTTTTAGTAAAATAGTTCTTAGAATGAAGAAAACAGGAAGCTCATTACTCTATGCATGTCCTGAAGTTCTAGCAGAGAATAGTCATGAAAATCTACCATTCCTTTCTTGGCTGCAGATTATTGTTCCTTCTTTTTTGCCTCTCTGAACCTTTAATTCTGTAACGCCTCGCCATAGCATATGCGCCAGCGCATATGCGATGAAGAATAAGAAAGAAATTGCAACTTTCTCTGCATATCTTATTTGCTTACAGATCATCTTGATAGAGAAGTTTGCCTGATTGGAGTGAACACACATCACGAGATCCAAGCCCGTGAGGGCAAATGTCCATATGGGAGTGTACATAACTGATCTGTTTGTACCCTCACCGGACGCAGGACGACTCCGTCACCGGAAAACTCTCCTACTCACGGATGGATAAGCACAACAGTGAGCCAAATCTGGCTCTTGATGGAGGAGAATGGATGATATTACTATAAGATTTGAACACTCGAGCAACTCTTGCAATGAGTCACCTCCTGAACAGCTTTTGTTGTGCTAAGGACTCGTCTCCATGGCTATATGATTTCGAGCCTCGTGATTGTTCGATAAATCAACATGTAATCACCGAAGAAATAAACGAGGGATAATAAAGAACACGTGAGATTCACATGTTTTCATCCGAGGGTCGGTATCTACTCCTAGGAGAGAATCGATCGTAATTAGTCCACTAATAAATCGAAGAATTACATCGCTCACGCACTCAAGCATTTCTCAGCCATAAATTACACCCAAGCCATGGTATTTACAAAGAAAAACAACTCGACTCGGATGTAGAACTCACGGCACAAAATCACTTGTGTGTTCAGAGCTCCTTGTTTGCACGATCCATGCGGCAACAATACAGTTTTGTGCGGCTAATCCAAGCAAGGCTAATTCTTGACCGGAATACCAGCGCGCTGGAGTCCTCATGGCTGCTGGAGTCCAACCGAAGCCTTATCTATTTTTCTTTAAGTTACTCTGATACCGATTGTTGTAATAAAATGCGGAAATCACCAAATCTTGCAATTGTTATTAAATCAATTGGGATCTGAGCAATTAAATCAATTGGTATCGGAGCAATTTAAAGAAAGATAAGGCCTCGGTTGTACTCCAACAGTCATGAGGACTCCAACATGGAAGAATTCGGTCAAGAATTCGGATCCACAAGTTCTAATACGGGTACACGGATTCAAATTTGAGACATAACTTAACAGTTAGGAACCCGAAACTACTCGCGAGTAGTTTGTGTCCCTTAAAATGGAGGTATGATTTCATGAACTTGCATAGGAACAGCTTTGTCGGATACTGATAGTTAGTGCTAAGCTTTTACCTTGTTTTTACGCTGAGTACAGTGAATGTTACTGAATCGAGGCTCTTCTTATTTCGCGAAAATAAATTATTTAAAAAATATTTCCAAGAAATAATTATTTATATCGCTTGCAATAATTAGTTAATGAAATATGTTTTATTATCGATAGCAATTTATATCTAAATATTTTCGTGGACGATGAAAACATTTTCCGTTCGTTTATTTTTATAGGAGATATAGGCGATTATTTTTTGGGAATATTTTTCAAATCATTCATTTTCTGCAAAATAAACGCATCTCGAAAGTGATAGAGGCTGGCTCAAGTCAATATAGAAACAAGGCCATTTGCAATGAATTAGACTTAATTGTCAAAATGTTGAGAACCTTTGGTCAAAAACGAAGAAACTTAACATGTAATGTACTCCAATCTTTGACTCCCAGGGATTTCATTGGGCTAACGGCTGAAAATGACAACCTTGTTAAATTAGAGTCTTCAAGAAGTGAATATTGTGATATTAAAATGATTCCTTTTCAATGAACCGTCGCTATACTCTTGGTCGAGGATAATTGTCCAAAAAAATCTTAAATCTATTATGTGAAGGTTAATTCAATCATAGAATTTTGAATTTGGCCAACTTAGTCGTAAACTTTTGACGATTTGCCAATTTAATCCGTCTGGCCAATTTTAGACAATTTTCCCGAGATTTTGACACGAGCTTTGAGCTCTAAAAAGTGTGAAATTACACGTTCGACTAATAATCAATGTGCCCAATTGAATTGGCAAAAAAAAAATCATCATAGATTCTTAATGTTGCTATGGAATGACCAAACTTTGATTAGACTAGGGCAATGAACTTACTAAAAATTGACTTCAGAAGATATTTTTAGTCCCTTTCCCTATAAGAGATCCAATAAGTACTAGTGTACCGCAAACAATTATTGAGTAATTTAAGGGCTTGCCCCATTTTGTATCCGATTAAGGTCACATTTATTTCATGGAAAATGAATAATTTGGAAATCATTTTCTTAAAAGTGATTACTTGCATCACTCACGCCATGAATAAACAGAAAATATTTTCATCTTTCACAAAAAATATATAGACATAAATTGTTATCGATAGTGAAAATATTTTTCATGACTAATTATTTTAAGATATACAAACGCTGATTTTTAGAAAAATATTTTCCAAAATATTCATTTTCTGCGAAACAAACGAAACCTAAAAAGTTGGGGCAATTACATTTTCTGTCCTGTAATTATTGGGGGAATTCACTTTGGATCTCGATAATAATAAGCTTATTCGTGTATCGGGGAGGCTATTAATGTCAAGTATTGATCTCAACTCTAGATTATTAAGTGGTTTAAGAAAAAGGTCATTCATGTGTTACTAATAAAGGTACCGGTATTAATTTTAAAGATATATGCACATATGTATCATGGGTTACTTGTCATGGAAATGCAAGAGTGATATTTCAAATATCATCAATAGAGCTGTCGGGACTAAAATCGTCATAAAAAGAATACATGACTAAATTTTGAGCATTACAAAATGTGTGCAGATTAATTGTAACTTTTATTTAGACGCTTGTATGTATAGGAGCCATGTGTCGAAAATCAGTGCTACCTCAGCAATTCTCGACAAATTTCTAATAGAAAATTTGATGGAATGATACATATTGTGGTAGAAAAAACGTGACTATTTTAATAAACTATCCATACCAATTCGCCTATTGGATAGTGAGTTAGAATTGTGATTAGAAGATTTAAAAGTTTGGCATGTTTTTGTGAAACTAGCCCTAAGTATGTCAATACGACGGTGGATTGAAAATCCGGATGTGGTTGTTAAGCATAGTGAAGTATGGGCCGTTAGTCTAATCGAGTATACTTTGCAAACATAGGAACCACTAATTGATCACCACATGGTCTTAAATGTTCATAAGGTTTTGGATGAAAAACGTGACGAAATAATTAAGTTCTCATTGGGAAAATAAAAGAAAAATGACACGAATAGTCCCTGAACTTTGGCCAAATACGTAATGTGATCATTGAACTTCAACCCAATATATAATGAGGTTCATGAACTTTTAACTTGTGCAATGTGATCCATGAACTTTTGATACTTGTTCAATTTGATCCTTGAACTATGTGAAAATGTTCATTATAGTCCTTCTATTAATTCAATATGAGGGACTTAATTGAACACATAGCAAAAAGTTCAATAATTACTTTGAACAAATTAAAAGTTCAACAACCACATTGAATATTAGGCTAAAGTTCAGGGACCATATTATACATTGATCTAAGTTCAGGGGCTGTTTATCTCATTATCTCAAAAAATAAACCGGGGATTAGTTTTGTCGGTAAAATAAATTACATGGATTAAAATTGATGGACCGCTAAAGGTACGAAAACCACAATCACAATTTGCGGTAAAGGTTCATACACGTAGGGCCCACATGTCAATATAGGTGGTGTCGACACAGCACTCTTCGGCGAATTTCGAACGGAAATTCGACGGTAGCACTGAAATTATCGCCGCAGAGTAACATTAGATTCCAATTTGCAACCAAATAAAGTAAGATCGAAGCCGAGTTCCTCCAAACATCACATGGACAAATTTATCATAAATGTACAAATTTAAAGTTTTTGGTGGGTAAAAAAATAATTTGAGATAAATTTATCACAAATGTATTAATTTAAAAAAGCGTGTAAAGTACGTGGACTAAAATTGATGGAACGTAAAAGTATGAAAACCACGGCCGAAGTTTGTCGTGCAAAGGTCCATGCACGTAGGGCCCACATGTTGATATGGGCGGCGTGCCAACCCAGGATTTCCTGGGGAGCTCCGAACGGAAATTCCGCGGCGGCACTTAAATTGTCGTGGCAGAGTAGCGTTAAATTCCAATTTGTACCCCAGATAAAGCATAAGACCAAAGCCAGAGTTCCTCCGATACCACATGGACCAAAACGTAATTTACCCTGGAGAATTTGCGAGCAGAAAGGAGCTACTCGTTAATTAATTGGCTGAGAATCTTGTAGCCCATCGAATTATTGTTGGTCGGTAGCTTTTACGATGGACCGCACCTCCCAAAAGTTATTTCTTTTAGACAACCAAAGGGGCCTCCCTTTTTTTTTTTTTTACCCCGAAAAAAGGGGCCTATTTATTTCGCCAAAAAACTAATTAAAAAAATAATCAACCGTATCGGATAGAAAAATTAGTTAAGGGCCGGTACTCCCGTTACCAACAAAATCACCTAAGCATTAATTACCGACGATAATGAATAACATTTTGTATATTTGAACTTAAATTATTAATTTTTCGCCAAACAAACCGACCTATCTCTAACCTTAGTTTTGTGAAACTGGGTATTTATGCAATTGTTTATACATAAAGAATACTGCTACTCGATCTATTCGCAAGGCTCTTTTCACTGTTTCGAGGAAGATTTTTTTTAAAGGATATTAAATATATTTTTGGCGAAAAAGTATAAAAAGGGGGAAAAGAGGGAAAAAGAAAACAGGTACCCCGATATTCCATTATTCCGTCCTCGAAGAAGGAATCCAAGGCTTCGATTTGCTACTTTAGGGTTTCCTCCCGAGAAGATCGTTCCGATTTCGTTCCCGTCGATCGGAGAGAGCGGGGCTTCCTCCCGATTGGAGCGGCCGTTCGATCTCGAGCGCGCCTCCTGCTCTCGCGTGCGCATTGGCGGTTTCCGGGTTCCGGCGGCCCGCCCGGCGCTCGTCAGGTACTGTGTGCTCGGCCCGGTTTTGTTTCTTTTCCCGAGTTCCGCCGTTCTTGTTTTGTGGTCGGCGGGAATCGCGAAGGGGCGGCGCCGGCAGAGGCGGGGGTGAGGGGGTGCGGGGTTCCGCGCCGCGGAGGTGGGGGGTCGGGATTGGGGCGGGCGATTCTGGGTCGCGGCGGGCGCGGCCGTCCCGTGAGCCTAAGTTCTTGACGCCGATTGTTTGTGATTGAGAAAGATGGGTCTTGGACGCTGGGAAAAGAGTAAACTTTGGGGGCGGATTGAGCGTCATTCGCGCGGGTTGTGCCTTTGCTAGAGTCGTGTCCTTTCCTTGGCTCTGCGATGGATGTGAATTACGCCTTAGCTTTGGTTGAGATGTGTCTTGTGTTGATTGAAAAAAAAAGATGCTGATGTCTCCGGACCAAAAAAGATGGTCTTGGATGCCGCGAAAAAGGTAAACTTGAGGCGGAAGTGTCGATCTCTCGGATTATTGCTTGCTGGTTTTATCTCCTTTCCATAGCTCGCGACGAATATAAATTAAGCCTTATCTTTGATCGCCGAATATAAATTAAGCCTTATCTTTGATTTTAATGTATTTTGTGTTGACCAGAAACAGTGCCGATATTTCCAGACCATAAGAGATGGTCTTGGACGGTGGGAAAAAAAGTAAATTTGAGGCTGATTAAGCGTGAATCGCGCGAATTGTGCCTTGCTAGAGTTATCTTCTTTCCGTATCTGCGTGATGGATATTAATTAAACCTTAGCTTTGATTGTGATGTATCTTGTGTTTACCAAAAAGATGCCGATATTTCCAGATCAAAAAAGACGGTCTTGGACGCAGGAAAAAAGTAAACTTGAGGCGGATTAAGCATCAATCACTCGGATTGTGCCTTGTTAGAGTTATCTCCTTTCCTTATCTCTGCGATGGATGTTAATTAAGCCGTATCTTTGATTGAGTTGTATCTTGTGTTGAATTAGATCGTGAAATTGATGGCGAACCCGCAAGGGAACCATCAAGAACCAGCCCATGCTTCGTCGAATTTCAATGGCAACGGGAATATCGCAGCGGCGGCGGCAGTGACGGCGGCGCCGGAGAGTTCAGGCACGACAACTGCGATGAAGCACAATCCTGGAATCTCCATGGACTGGACCACAGATGAGCAGGTTGCACTTGAAGAAGGCCTTGCTCAGTAAGGCCCTATTTTTTATATCTCTTTTCTTTTGGTTAGGTGATGTTTGTGTGACTTCATTTCAGGTTATAGACAGATGCATTCATACTATGGAATTTGACTTCTACCAGCAGGGGTAGTTATATAATGTAGCAAGTTCATATAATACCAACATCGTGGAGTAGTTGTGAGACCCTCATTATAGCATTTAAAGGAAGTTGTCACATTGTTCGCTTCTCCTGCCCCATTTTTTGAGCAAACAAAAATAGGTTCATTTAGGGTAGCATGGGTAATAGAAAGACTGATGATACTTTCCAAGTTTGGTCTATAGCTTTTTTCATTTTTCCGTCAGGACATCTACCTCATCGATGTTTCTAAAAAGCTTTTTGGGACTTGATGATCTTTTTAAATTTGTTATTACCCAATTTGTACCCATTTAAGTACTTTTTACTGATTGTTTACCAGATATAACAGATTTACTAATTTTGAGAGAGAGAGAGAGAGAGAGAGAGAGAGAGAGAGAGAGAGAGAGAGAGAGATCCCCAAGAAAAACTGTAGCTGCAGGCTTGAATAAGCCACTTGTTCAGTTCATTCCTTAGACTAGATAAAGAGACAGAAAAAGCATATATTTATCAGGCAAGGAGTTTAGAATGAAGAAGTGTTATTTCTGCATTAAGTGAGCCATCATATCTCTCATCTTCATTGCGTTCTCCATAGAAAACAAGTGGGTGACAGACAGCTTAGAAAATTTCATGTGTTTTAAATTATAGTTACCTATCTTAAGAAGAAAATTAAATGAAGCTTCAGGAGACTTAGAAGCTCTTGATACCAAGTTACTTCATGTTGTTTGATCTAGCCGAGTTAAGTCATAGTGACATCAAATTCAGCCGTAAAGCCTGTAATTCTAATCTTTCTGTGGGGAACCTTGCCCTTGCCACAAGCATATGAGGAATGTTTACCCTATTATCGTGATAATGACAATTTCATTTGTTCAACTGTTATATTCGTTTTCATGCATGAATAACATAAGCAATGTGGTGTCATGTCTGCAGATTTGGCTCGGAAAATAAGGTGATTTGCTATGCAAAGATAGCTCTACAGCTGCAAAATAAAACAGTTAGGGATGTGGCATTGCGTTGCCGATGGATGTCGGTAAGCTTTCATGTCCTTTGCTTCTGCAGCCGTTCTTTTCCATAGGGTAATGCTCCTCCTATTAGTAGTTATCTTGAGGCCAACAACAAAACTTAGTTATTTTTTCTATCCTTTCTCACGCATAGCTGCAATATTGCATAAAACTGGCATAGTGAAGGCCATAATATGCTTTGGTGATTTAAATAAAAATGAAAAACCTGTCCTTAGGTCAATTTTTCCTATTTGTCCATGCTTTTCTTTGCCTAAATGTGAAAAGGATGACATAAAGTCTTACCCTTTTCTTTAGAAAAGCCTTGAGAATCTGACTCGGGTGGACCATTGCTTCTCTGGTTTTATTGTCATCTCTGTTGGCATATCTACTTGCAGTACAGAATTAAACTTTTTGATTTTACCAGACAATTCGATCAGATATGAACCATGTTTCAGTTAAAGGTTTTCTCTCCCGATAATTTGTCTTCTTTAGGTTCCAAGGTATATTTGCAGATCAAATTTGCAAGGTAATTAGTTCACTGAAACATAAAAATTATTTAAAGAATTTCATTATGGGGTCGGATTTTTCAATGGTCTTCTCAGCGGAAAGGTAAAGCAGGTTAAATTTGATGTGCTTATTTAAGTTGTGCTTCTTTCTGTTACAAATTAAAATATGAAGAGTTGGAAACTAGACTTAAGTACATCCGTTTTTGTACAGAGACCTACTTTTATCGTGATATGATGTTTCGGGTTGTGAGGTGACAGTTTATTTTGTCTTGCTGGTGAATGTGTTGTGACTTTCAGATAAATTGTTAAGTTATATTACGCTATGTCTCAGACAAAATGCATGGCTGATTTTGGCCTTTTGTGTATGGTTGAGCACATTTTATTTGTCTCTATCGTTCTGATTTCAAGAGAGCATGCAGTAAACTGGATTATTGAAATAATAAGTTGGATAGTACAAGGGTTTTGAGATTTGCTGATAGCGGCTTGGACAGCACTTTTGCTCTTACTATGTTTTATCTTTTGTCATGTGTCCTATACTCTCTTTGTTTTTTTTTTGTCTAGAAAAAGGAGAGCAGCAAGAGACGGAAAGAGGAGCATAACCTAAATAGGAAAAGCAAGGATAAAAAGGTTTGTTTCATTGCATTATCTCATTTCCAGTTTGATGTTTTAGTTTTGATAATATGTAAGACCTTTTCCTAAGGTGTGATTTTGCAAGGTGGTGTAGTTTTGTATTTTCCATCCCCCCTGGTCTCTGTATTTTCCACTAGAAATTATACCAAGTCGCTCTGTGGCTGGCTGGAGGGTTGCCCATAAATGGTAAGGGCCCAAATCAGAAGCCTGAGCCCGACCTTCGTTGATTGGCTTGTGCTTTTAACTTTGAAAATGTTGGGAAAGTGTAAAGCTGTCCTTTGAAACATGACAGGAAGATTAGAATCTGTTCATCTGTCTCCTACAATGGCACAAGTTTGATCATGATTAGTTGTAAGAATATGTGATAGAAGTAATCTACACTGTGAAATCTTTGTTCTCAGTTTTTGAATTTGGATCAGACATTTCATGTACTCTATAGCGATTGATGGTCTTGAAACAGAAATTCTTGTGAACTTTGATATTTTTATGCTGAGGAACTCGGTTGTGCTAGTAGCTCATAGTTACCACACTTATGTTGTAGAAGGGTCAAGTGTGCGAGTGCTCCATAGAAACGTTGATGAGCACTTGCACACTTGACCCTTCTATCGTTGAATTGAACTTCTGTGTAGGGGGGCTTATAGACCAGAGTATTTTATACTGGGTTGCATGAACTGTACTTCAACCTTTTGCCTGCAGACAAACGAAGTTTTGGAAAGAATTTAGGCTAAATGCTTTTCTTCTTTTTTGGTGAATCCAATTATGGTTTAAGGACTTTAATAGAATATGGTACTTACATCTACACTCAGAAACTTCTTTGATGTGACATTTTTGTTTGTTTAGGGCAGCTCTGAAGATGTGAAACTGTTTCCTGGAGTTGTACATTCTTATCTATCTCTTGAGTTGTAGGCTAATATGTTTCTTGTGCGTCGTTACTTTCAATTGATATTGTTGTGTCTGCTGTAGTTTTACACCACCTTATTGACAAACTTCTCTGGAATATCATGTTGATTTTCTCCACAGGAAAGGGTAGCCGATCCTTCATCAAAGTCTTCTCAGTTTGCTGCCCGGCCTAATGGTGCTCCATATATGCCACCAGTGATTCCTATGGACAATGATGATGGCATTCCATATAAAGGTTAGTGACTTTTGGCTTGAAGAAGTCTGAAGTTATATTTTGAAGTTTAGGTTTTTGGCATTTGCCAAACTTGAATGTATATCGACAGTCCTCTGCGGATTTCATGATCTGTGATAGAGAGGTTTTGTGTCTTTCTTTATTGAAATAACTTGATGTTTTTGCTAGGACTAATCTGATTTAGCTTCTTGATCTGAAAAGTGTGTTTTTACAGGTAGAATTTCTTGACAAACTTTAATGTCATTTACCTGATACATCTAAGATGAATGGGACATTTTATAGTTTTCAGCTTTTTCTAGAGTTTGCAAAGTACTTGAGCTTAGGGAGTTTTGGCTTTGAGTACCATGACATAGCAGAGATTATGTATACCTTTTGGTTAGTACACAAACAAAGCAGTGTCAGAAGTTCACTCGATGTCGAATAACTGTCCAGGAAGCATCCTTAGCTATTGAAGTTTCACCTCCCATCTGTTTCCATTGTAGGTTGAATTTGAAGTATGAAATAAATTTAATTACCAACTGACATCTCCACATGATTTTTTTTCCCTAAATTGAAAAAGGGCCTTTCTTGGCTGCTGCTTTTTGCAAGCTTGACAATGCACCTTACTTGTCTGGAAATTATCCAGCTTCAAAATGCATTATTTTATTATGCTGTGTGCATTTAGTTGTTTGGTACGTGCTAATGAATTTTCTTCATTTGTCTTTATGATTGTGTTAACTACAAAATTGTTTCATTCTATGTACAGTCATTGAATTGAAGAAACTTTTATCTGTTAATTTTGTGTTAATGATGCAATTTTTATGCTGAAAAATTGTCACATGCTGTGCAGCAATTGCTGGTCCTACTGCAGACCTTCTTGAGCAGAATGTACAAGCCTTTAGTCAGATATCTGCAAATTTCGCAACATTAAAGGTGAAGCACTTTTGTCATTATTAGTTCAGACAATTTTCGGATATGAAAGTGTATAACAGTGTGGACCAAACTTCATAGCTACACTCCCATTTGCAGTTTTGTTTCTATTTTCAGCTTTGGCTTAGTAAACACTCTTGATTTAGATTTTGATATTTTCACTTGGTGCCTGTATTAAATATTCGGTGTCATTTTTGGCAGTGTTTAGCATGCATTTTATTTTTAAGCCTATGGATGATGTGCATTCATGGCCATTTAATATTCCTCTCTTTTTCCTTTCTTCTGTGTGCACGTGTGGACACAGTTGAGTAACCAGATGGTTCATGTCCAGTTCCAATTGACAACTGTGCGATGCCCAGAAACTGGTTGAATTAAAGCAAATTGTTTCCTGATACTCTTTTACTTTGTTTTTTGTATCGGAAATACTTACACGAGCTGGTTTGTGATGTTTAGAGTTGTCTCATTTATTCTTGAGCTACAGGAAAAGAATAAATTAACTTACCACGAATCACTCGTGTCACTTCATAGTTATACACAGTATATTGGGGAGGATCAGTGATGCATGGATCTCACTTTTTTTATCTGAAAAAGCAATCTTGCATCAGCTCTGTGCTGTCACTTAATGTTTTACAACTTTTATTCTGCATTATCTTCTATCACCATTTCCAATTGACTACATTTTATAATGGTTGTTAGACGTAATGCAAAATTGAAGTGCTTAATATTATATAGAGAGCACGTAAGATGTTGCTCTGGTCTGCAATTATTGCTTTTCTTATGCTGTTCTTTTTAATCAAGGCATCAGTGGAACGTTGAACTAACTCTTGGAATTCTTTTCTTTCAGATTCATGACAACATTGGTCTTTTTTGCCAAGCTCGTGAAAACATAGACAAAGTCATGAACGAGTGAGTTGTGTATATTATAGGTTTTGATTGTTTTATCTGTTCTTTTGTGGCACTAGAGGCATGGTCTATTGACAGATATCAAGTGGCAATATAAATAGCTATGGCTATCACCAGCATATGTCAGTGATGGTGCCTTACATGATGCTGTGAAATTATTGTTGATTAATCAGTATGATGTCGATAAATTTCACATTATTTGACAGCAGTAATTTGTAGACAAATTGTGCTTTTCTTTTCCTTTTCCTTTGAGATGATCTCTATATGATGTCACTTCATTCACAACTCTCATTTTAATTCATTCCTGAAGGAAGTAATCTAAAGCTATAGAATCATGGACTACAGCATATTATGTCCATTTCTAGACAGATGCTGTAATTTTGCTTACATGTCTCGTTCATGCGAGACCACCTACATTATATGTTTCAATCATAGAGCCTAACAAGGTAAAAGAAAGTATGACATATCATTTGCTTATTTTTAGCCCCTGTTAAAATTGATGGATCTTGTATTTTATGAATTGCAGTTTGAGTAACCAGCTAGACATAATGAAGCAGATGCCACCACTCCCTGTTAAGGTGAATGAAGAGCTAGCTAATACGATTCTACCCCGAACAGCACTTCCACCGCAGTCCTGATCCTTTGTTTGCCTCTTATAGCTTTGGAACGGTGCCGAGAGATTCCTACTTCAAGGGTTGATTCGTTAATCGATATCGACCATCTGGGAGGAGGCAAATTGTCAACTAAGTGGAGCTGTCTTTCCCAAATTGATAGATGTCATTAGTAACTCCATTGCTTCAGTTTGTGCAGAGTCGTTTTATTTTTTCCTTCTTTTTTATTGGATAGTTGATGCTGTAAATGTCAAAATAGAGGTGGTGTAAGGTTTAGGGAATGGCTGGAACAATAAGTAGTTCGTTAGTTACTTTTGGTTTTGGATTTCGGGAATTTGTCTTTGAAACAATCTAGTACTCTCTACAATTCTCGTTGTCACAGTCGCTTTGGGTAGGTGGTAAAGTCGAACTCTTTTCGTCGTATGTAGGACTACAGGAATTGAATAAATTTCGATTGATAGTTCTTTCTATGATCTCCCTTTGGATCTCCCCCTGAAGGCTCTCTGAGGCATGATCAGGGAGAGCGGCAGGCATCTTCATTGCCATTATCGCTACCTCAGGCTTCACCATCTGCTGGTGATTTAGCAGCACTGTGCTTAGCCCAAGCAGGCGAGGTCGAGTCACTCCTTTCCCAAGTAACATCCCGAATGCAAAGTTTTATGTATTGGCTATGCCGTATTGGAGTTGAGCCTTAATGCAGCCTGGTGAAGGGGCTTGCCTGCGTCTAATCCAACATCTTATACCCTAAGGCCTTGGGAAGCAATCTGAAAATTCTCGGCAAATCTTCCGAAATTGGGATTAATCAAGTGCAACCACTAATATATTGCCCTAATCCGTACTGTTGCATAAGATTAACTGAACGAGGCACGGTAACTTATGATTTCTTGGTATGCCTCGGCCAAACAGAAGGAACCGAAGGTATCGTAGATTTTGTTACCAAAATAGACAAGCTACAAAACAGGCCCTACAAAACAGGCCCTAATTTGGTATTCCGCAACAGTATCGGCATTGCAAAGCTAGATCAGCGCAATGTTGTCTCTCTATTGTTAGATTTGAAGAGTTGAGAACTGTCGCGTTGGCTAGCCTTCCGCACAAGCTCATGCTTTGCACTGATGATGTGCTGAAATTTGGCCCTTTAAATAGGAAATCGAAATAGGCCTTCCGAAATTCTGAAGACGTGTCCTCTATGCTTAATAGAACTTGCGCCTTTCGATATGGTAGTGTAAAACAACTCAGAATGCAAGCAGACTAGTCTCAACTAATATAGGACTCACCATCTTATAGTTACCTTTTGTCAAAATGAACCTCAAAGTAAACAAACAACTAGCTACAATCCAAAAGTAGTGTCAGGTATGTATGTGCATTTATGACAAGTGAACAAAAGAATACGTGTGCACTCGCACGAGAGAGAGAGAGACAGGACAATTGGAAGCCATTGTCGTCCACGAGAGACTACCTACAGAAATACCACCTGAACAGAGCATTATGCACATCAAAACAACAAAAGGGCATGCCCTGCTCCGTATTGAAAGGCCTCGTGTCTTCCCATATGTTGGTGCACATTGACCATGGTGATAAATCCTTACTTCCCCATCACAATCTATTTCCTCTTCTCTTCGACTGATTGCACTAAATCACAACCTACTTGTATATCCATTCATTGGCACGGCCACCAGACTCGTCCATATCTATGAAAATGCTAACTGCCTGTGACAAAAGCATCATTTGTTGCAAGCAATCATTATACATTCAACAGTCCTAATCATACCGTACCCTCTCTATGCCTCAAAGCAAAAACTAATTGAAAGAACTTTCCATCAAGTGCATGCAAGTTGGCAAATGAAAACTTCTGTGAACATTTTGCCAAGTGCTGGATCGTATCTTTACCTTTCCTATTCTTGGACGCTCTTTTGACTTTGCTAGGCTGTTTCTAATGTGTGAGACAGCTCCCCAGCATCTTAATGTGTTCGCCACGTCATCGAGCCTCAGTATATACTCCTCTTCAGTTAGCGGAAAGGATCTCTTGGGGGAAAAAAGCAGAAAGGCACATCGAACAGAAGGTTCAGAAAGGATTTTCATCCCAAAACTGATATAGCAATATCCTTAAATTTCATCATTTCTTTCTAAAAGTGTAACTGGATACTACCAGGAAACCGAAAAATGCGGGTCAACCATCCACTGACCTGTTCAAGGTACTTCCACATGACATTGAGTGCCAGAAGATTTCTTCCCATAAATTCCTGTAATGTATAGCATTTATAATCATAACTGAAGTGCCGGAAGATCAGTAAAGACAACCCAGTTAATCCAGTGCAAAGAGAAATTGCTAGACAAGAGTACCTAAAGAAAATGTGCCAACAGATTAGACTTTCAGTTGACAAATTCTCAGACATATAAACAGTGATTCTGTGCCAGATTCTTTTCTAAGAAAAAGCTCAGAATACCAGTCTTCCGGACTACCAAAGCTCTTGAAAGAGATGGGTGTTCAGAATCAAGTAAGAGAAGCAAGATATAATCTCTAAGAAGTCGAGAGGTGAATCAACCGTGTAATTGACTGCTTATCGGAGTCAAAACAAAAGAGTGGAAACCTTAAGCATGATAGATAATAGTCTCATATGGATTCTACCTTATGTTTGAAGCTCTACAGTTAAACACAATGGTCTTCCATTCTGAACCACTCAGTAAGGCATGAACACAAAAGGCCTAAAAAGTTTTGTTGAGTCAAAGGACACCGAAATTGGAATAATAGAGCAACTCGAACACAAGAATATACCTTCTTTATAAGCTGAATGTCGTATGACCTCCCATATTTGTTTCTAATAAGTGTGGCAAGATCTATGCCGCTAAAGGTGGAATCATCCATGCCAACAATCCTTTCAAGCTTCTCTCTGAGCGATTCATCACTTACCTGAAATATCAAAAACAGTAGCACAGATGCTAACCATAAGATTCTTGCAGCACAACCCTGCATTTACAGGGTTAAGAATTGAAATTATACCAAATCATACTTGGCAAATGAACCTTTCTCCTATATTCGAAAAGGCAATAGAAAAAATCCAGGAAAAGTGGACAAGAGAAAAAGAGGAGATGAGATGTTCTTTCCCTACTTGAGAGCCAACAGTCTCCAATAGCAGGCTCTTAGAGTGAAAGGACGTGATGGAGAGAGAAGTGAAATCTTAAACATAATTAAGATTTATCTTCATGTTATCCATGCCATCCAAGAAACAGATGAGGAGCATGAAAGGCTCATAATTGAAGATGAAGGAATCAACTTCTTTTGCTTGTCAGTAAGCGCAGTCAATTTCTTTTGCTTGCCAGTTCACTCCATAGATAATGAATCATAATTAAATTAATGATGATTTTAGCAATTTTCAAAATGTAGACTTGCAGTCCTTGAAGATACAGAACACAGGAAACAAAACAGCTGACTAAGCCGAAAGTCCAAAACAAGAGACAAAGACAAACTAATTGCTCTTTCATCTTTCATTCCTCTGTCAGTAGCCAAATATTACTAAAATGGGTGAAAATTGCTGCGCTTGATGTTTCTTTTGCAATACTCAAAGTCTCATAAAATGTTGAATCCCCAGAGTACTAAATCCTTGATAATTAATATTGTATATTTTTTTACTAAAACCAGTAACAACCAAAATATTGAATTGGAAAACTAGTATCACTGGCTAAAGGATGGTCTGGCAATTGATGAAACATGCATAGTTAAGTACAGGAAAATAAGATTACCTCTCCTTGGTCATCATTGGTAGAACTTTCACCGTTAGGTTCGTCTTCAGAGTTCTCTGAGTCCATCCCATCACCCACTGAACTGGAATAGACTGGCCCATGTCTTCTCGAGCATGGACTGGGTTCTACTGAAGGCTGTTGAGCAAGGAAAAACATGCTTCCATTTGGGGAAAAATATGAGCCAGAATACCCTAAACGCGGAACCTTCTTGCATTTTCCTTTAAAAGAGAACTCTGGGATCCTCTGAGACCAATTACAATGATGGCATGGCAAGAGACTTGTCATATCCTCTATATCACAAAAAACATGGATTAAAAATTACCACGTAGCTCACGGAATGACTATTTCCTTTTTTCTTTATTTTATGTAACGATAATTTCACAAATCAACAAATCATATCTAATGTTTTTCAAGAGGAAAAAATTTAATCAAGTGCTTTGGAGATATTGTGAAGAATCTGCACTAAGAGTTTAGAATCGATAAACCAACTTTTCAACATACAAAATGAAGAGGGAAACAAAATCCTGCTAGGTGGATGCATTTGCATAGTCTACTGAAGTTGACATATTTTCTTTGTTGGCCATCTCTCCTGAAGTTGATGCAGCTGCAATGGACTAACAGAAGTAGAACTAGAACACAACCAGACCGATGCGACACACACAAAGTGTTGCAGACAAAAACTCTCAAAGCCTGTACTTTTCTAAAAAGAGGCAAATGTCTAAACAAATTGAACATGACCAAAAAAAAGACTAAAAACCCTAGAATCCTGATATCACTCAACGAAGATAAGATGTAAAACTGTAAACTATTTATCCCATTGGGGCATAAACCTGCATTAGAGCTCAGTACTATTGTCAAATACTCCAATGGCATGCTCCTTTGGATGGATAAAACACAACCTTGAGCTTTAAACGGTTGTAGATTTCCTTTGATTGCCAGGAACTCTGGAACCACATTATTGAAGCTTTCTTACTTAAGTACAGTTTGTTCCTATTATCCTAGAATCTTCTTTCTTTCAGAAACATGCATGTGAGCTTAGTACAAACTCCTCTCTCCCTTCTTTCTTAGCTAAGAATTACCCCAACAGATCTTGTTACTGGCCATATGTATGTGAGCTTTATACTTCAGAATTGCATCCAAGATGATAATAACGTGTGCTGTCCTATGGTGAAATTCCGTCCTCTTTGCCAGTCATGTCAAAAAAAGTGAAACCAAGCATCATGAAAGGACGATGACCAACTGTGGTCATTGGCCAAATAGATTACTACAGCAGAACGAAGTGATCAAAGATGAACACAGCCAAGATTACTTGCGTACTTATAAAACTGCAATAGGTCGCTTCGAATGGCAAAAAGGCCAACTCAAAGACAGGCCCCCGCAATCAGGGTAAACTAAATCGAGAAGGCATGGCCATACACTTCCCAACAGTGGGTATACACTCGGCGACTGATCCAACCGACATGGATGTATTTTTGCACCAGTAAAGCGGTTGAGCAAGCACATAAACTATGAAGCTTCCGATCCATACGGGTTTAAGTGCTGGAAACTTGCTTTCTTAGCCAATTAGCCATGCCAGGTATCAAAGTCTCATTAACTCAAAAGCAAGCTCAACGTTCCACTTTCTCTTCCCTTCAACTTTCACGTATTCATTTCATAATCTATAAATCGCTATTCGGGTTGAAACGGAGGCCCCCCAAAAGCACTCTCTGTTTACTTCAGAGTCTCCACAGAAGAATAGGAATAAAAAAAAACAGAGGACGACGTCATTGTACCACAAAGAAATTCCCACTCGGGCATCCGCTTGTCAACAACCTTTCCAATTTCTCCAACTTGCACGATCGAATTCTAACGACCCCAGTTCAGAAAAGACGCTCGAATGAAAGAGAGACAGAGAGGGAGAGGGAGCTTACGAAGTGGGTATCTTCCGTGAAGAGTCAGCTGGCTAGTGGTTGGCCACTGATAGCTTTCTGAAGCTTCTGCTTGGGAAGAAGCCCAAAGAGAGAGAGAGAGAGAGAGAGAGGGAGACGTGGAAGGGAGAGAAGTGGAGATGTGTGGCGCAGTTTCATCTCTGCAAGTGGATACTCCAGAGTCCACAGAGACAGAGACAGAGCAACAATTCTCCTGTATGTTTATTTGACGGTATATACGGTTTTCTTGGCCACTTGTGAGTTCTTTCTTGCGTGGCTCGTGCGTTTCGGGCTTTTCAGCTCCCCTTTATCCCTTCTTCCCTTTTTCCTTTCTTCGAATAAATACCACGAAAAATTTCAAATTACCCCTAAACACAAATACCTTAAATTTTGAAACTCTAAATTTACCCACCGCGACATAAATACCTGAAAATCCAAATTTATACATACGTGACATATATATCCTCTATTTCAGTTTCGGATAAATACCACAAAAAATTTCAAGCTATGCTAAACACAAATACCTTAAATTTTTAATATCTAAACTTGCACGTTGCGATTTAAATACCCGAAATCCAAACTTATACATGCGTGATATATATACCACATATTTCAGTTTTATCCGAAGGTATTTGTCACACTAGTATAAGTTTGGGATTTTTTATGACACGCCAAAAAGTTTAGGGTATTTGTATCACAACAAACAAGTTTAGGATTTTCAATGATACAAAAGAAAGTTCGGATAATTGTGTCAATTCGACATAATTTAAAGCTTTTTTGTGATATTAGCTTTTCATCTTTTCTTGTTCTTTATTTTTTGTCTTTGAAATAACTCAAAAAGAGAAATCCCATTTTACTATGATCGGTCTATAAAATTAATTTGTTAATTAACGTGGCGGACTGCTATTAGATATCAAGTACAATCTATCTAGTTATATACTCATTTGTAGTCTAGCATTGCACTCAATAAGATGATTTTACAGATGAGCTGACTTTCAAATTCGAGCGCAGAATCAGGGTTATTTGAGCAATGCTTTTTTCATAGAAGAACTTTGTTATTTCTAGGAATTTTACCCCCGAGCATCAAACTTCGAAAAAAAATGGCAATTTTTAAAGAACCAAACAATATTTCAAAATTAGAGAAGATACACAAACTTTCGAATAAAAGAATATAAAGAACTATCAATCACTAATTTACTATTTATGAGGCTCGCAAGGTGTTTCGTAAGCTCGGAACCCAGATCTCTACCCTCAGTATTTTAACATCAAAATTAAAGCCCTAGCAAGCAACAAACTAAATAAAAGTACATTTCCTTACGCCACTTAAGAAAAATATGCAAGATGCGGAGATTGGTTGAGTTCTAAAGTAAAAAAGCAAGGAGCAAAAGCGGATTTAGGAGATGAACATTGACAGTACTATATCAAGAGATAATGAAACAACTTTTGACCCCCCAAATATATGATGATGTGAATAGTATACATACGTAGATACGAATCATTCATGAGGGGGGGCGACCCCCTCGGCTGGCCGGGCACCTGCCACGATGGTCGCCACCGGTAGCCTCGCTCGGAGGCGGCGGAGAAGACGTGACACGGCCCACAAAAGTCTCTCCGGCCGGCCGAAGCGGGAAGAGAAAGAAAGTCGTGGGTGCACACTGCCTTTGACTCCCACCGAACGTGTGCTGGTCAACCTCCATTATTATCACGCCGGCCATGGGGGGTGCGAGGAGGAAGACGGAGCGTGAAGAGACCGCCCACCAACTTCAGTTCGTTCGTGGGCGCCCGTCAGTTTCCCCTCGGCTTCCTGTTTCCGGAGATTCTCGTCGAAGACCCGACACGGCGCGCCAAATGCAGAGAACGAAACGATTGGTTCGCTTCTCGACGGACGTGATGGGATCATCGTGTGATCGCTCTACAGCTGATTCTGTCTTTCGTTGCCATATTAAATCTGAGTTGGTGTCACGACTCAGTATGTTTCGCACCTCGGTCTCTCGTTCGCTCACTCGAGAAGTTTGCTTTTTTTTTTTTAAAGAAATTCTATTGATATGACCGAGTTCAATCCATGTATTCTATACATGTCAACACACCTCAGTTGATTCCCCAAGTGGTGGCATGTATGTAGGACGGAAGGACACTAGTTTGAAGGGCTCATGATGGCAACCATTTGATTACATTCCCAGGTTAAGCAGATTTGCAACAACGAAAGTCAAAAGATTATCGACTTCTAAGGAAAAGTGTATCAAGTTAGATTACCATAGTCCATGTTGACGTTAAGGCTAATAACTCGGCTAGATATGGATTTTGTTGGAAACCGATGCGGAAAAACAAATAGACAGAACACAGAGATTTACGTGGTTCGATCACAAGGTGATCTACGTCCACGGGCGAGGTAAGATAATGTTCTACTATCGGCCCAACCCTTCGCGTCGCGAATCAAATCTCAATTTTTTCTCTACTTTCGGATCGCACAAAAAATATGTCGGGTCGGGTTATGAACCGGACCAAGTACATAAAATTAGAGACATATTTAACAGATTTGATGACAGGCATGGCATTCCTAGTTGCTACAGGACTGCAACCTGTGTTCATATGTCTTCCTCCTGATGCCCGGCCTCCCCGTTATCTCTTGCCCGATCTATTCTTGGTAATGAGAAGGTAGTGCACAGCTTCAGGGATATACAAGACGTGAAGGAGGAGAGGAAAAACTCTTCTCCCACCGGCACAGAATTTTCGTTCTCCGTAACTGCATTCTAATCAAATGCCATGGCTTTGCAATTTTGCCTGTTTTCGACTTCACTGTTCTGCTTCAAGAGTTTTTCCTGAGATCCAGTAGTAAAGTGCTGGTCTGCTGGTGAATTCCAAGAGGTGCTTAACTGTCTCGAATCTCCTTTTGGGTTGTTCATCATGGTGGGGTGGGTCGAGTCTGCAAAAAGGGTAATGAAGGCGACTCATGTAGACGTCGTTCTCCATGAAACTGGCCATAAATGTTGCGCTCCGCACAGCCGCAAATTAGAGGGTGGCACCAAGATAATCTTAGGACTTGTATTTGATCCTAAATGAATGCAGTTGGCTGATGCAAATGTGACCGCGATCTCTGCTCAGTTGCTTTCGAGATGTCGTTGAATTCGGGAGGGTATGTGGTTTCAAGGCGCTTCCTTCTAGTGCTATCAGTTCTCTTCATTTCACGGGTTAATCTGGTTAGATCAGGTGATGCAGAACCACTTCTTGCTCTAAAATCAGAGATTGATCCGCTGAATTCCTTGAATTGGCAAGGAAGTGGGGTGTGCCAATGGCAAGGAGTCAAAGAGTGCATCAATGGGAGAGTCACCAAGCTTGTGCTTGAGCATTTGGATTTGAGCGGCACTTTAAATGACGACATCCCGAACCAGTTAGACCAATTGCACGTGAGTAGCTTCAAAGGCAACTCCATATCAGGCCGAATCCCTGGTCTCTCTGGCCTCGTCAATGTCAGATCTCTCTATCTCAACGTGTTGAAAACCAGATCTGGATATTTTAGTTAGTAGTAGAAGTTCGATTATTTTTGTTTCCAGATTTTCAGGATTTTGTTTGTTAGCTTTTAGGAATTTGTTTCCTAAGTTTTAGGGTGCTGATAATTTTTTAAACCAGCAGATACTAACCAGATTTATGGCTAGTATATCTGGCTTTTTGCTTCGGTAGTTAGCACACAATAATTAGCTGGACGAGCAGCTATAAAAGGCCAGAGGCCTCATGTAAATTCGTAGCCCTTTCTGGAGAAAAAAACTTAGAACAGTTTCTCCTAAATTTCTACATGGTATCAGAGCTCGATCTGGACCATTCTTTTCTACCACATCTCTGAGTGTTTCCACCATGACAAAATACCCTAGAGCCACCATGGCAAGCGAGGTTGAGAGTGAAACCTCAGACCCTAAAGCTCAGAACTCTCCTTTGATTACCCAACCTATCAATGTATCTGAAGGGGGAACTCTTCTCATTACCGGTCATAAACTTACCGGTCACAACTTCAATCAATGGTCCCATTCTGTCATGATTTTCGTTTGCGGAAAAGGTAAAGAAGATTACCTAACTGGAGCTGCCGTACAACCTGAGGCGACGAGCCCAAACTATCGAACATGGAAGGTGGAAAATAACATGGTGATGTCCTGGCTGCTGAATTCAATGACGAATGAAACAGGGGAGAATTTCATGTATTACCAGACAGCGAAGGAGATTTGGGATGCTGTTCATGAAACTTATTCCAACAAAGATAACACCTCAGCCATCTTCGAGATCAAGGGCATTCTTCATGATCTAAGGCAAGGGGAATCTTCAGTCACTGATTATTTTAACCAACTCATGCGTTATTGGCAGCAACTTGACATGCTGGAAGATATGATGTGGAGTTGTCCTGAAGATAGCAAGCGGTACAAGCAAATTCAAGATCAAGAACGCATCTATAAATTTCTGTTAGGCTTGAATCAAGAGCTTGACGAGGTACGTGGACGAGTTCTGGGCATAAAGCCCCTACCTAATGTACGAGAAGTTTTTGCGGAGGTCAGGAGAGAAGAGACTCGACGAAAGGTGATGCTTGGTTGTTCAAAAAACCAGACCAATCCAGAAAATTCTGCCTTAATAGTCCGAGGATCTCAACCATCCTACAGTCGAGGTACTCAGTCAAACAACAACAACCAGCGAAAGAGTGGTCGTCCGTGGTGTGATCATTGCAAACGGACAGGTCACACAAAAGACACATGCTGGAAACTTCATGGTCGGCCAGATGATTGGAAGCCATCAGCCTCACGTCAAGACCGGGAGAGCAGAAGCAACATAGTCCAAACCGAAACAAACGCTTCGGTAGATTCGAGTCCCTTCAATAAAGAGCAACTGGAGATGCTGAAAAAGCTGCTCCAGGAATCAGTTCAGAAGGTAACCCGTTCAGAAGGGGTTAGTGCTCAACGAGGTAATTCTCTAAATGCCTTTAGTGCTAAACAGGAGAAAATCACCTCTTGGGTTGTAGACTCAGGAGCATCCGACCATATGACCGGAGATATCACAGTGTTCAACGAGTACAATCCATGTCAAAACGGCACTAGCGTTCGAATTGCTGATGGTTCTTGCTCAAAGGTGGCTGGTGTTGGATCAGTGGTTATTTCAAAAGATATAACACTGAATTCAGTATTATTTATTCCCAAACTCAGCTATAATCTTCTCTCCATCAGCAAGTTAACCAAAGATTTAGGCTGCACTACTAAATTTTTCCCACACTCATGTGAATTTCAGGTTTTGAACTCGGGGATGACGATTGGCAGTGCTGAGATGGATGCGGGCCTCTACCTTCTGCGAGTTAATGCCTCAGAATGGAAAAACAAGAAGATGTCATGTGTAGCATCTCGTGCTAAGGAAGAGAGTGAAGTAAGATTATGGCACTATAGGTTAGGTCATCCAAATTTCTCGTACTTAAAAATGTTGCTACCTTCTTTGTTCAATAAAGATTCAATAAAATTTCAATGTGAGGTGTGTCAATTATCCAAACATACTCGCAGTTCATACCCTTTGCAACCTTATAAGTCTTCTCATCCATTTCACATTATTCATAGTGATATTTGGGGACCTTCTCGTGTCAATAATATTACTGGTTCTAGGTGGTTTGTTACCTTCATTGATGATCACACAAGACTCACTTGGCTTTTTCTGATGAAAGAAAAATTCGATATTGGCCAAATTTTTCAAACCTTCAACCAAATGATCCAAACCCAATTCAGCACAAAAATCCAAGTTTTCAAAACGGATAATGGGAGAGAATACTTTCACTCACAGCTCGGGTCATATCTAAATAGCCAAGGTATCATACATATTAGCTCTTGTGTAGAAACTCCACAACAAAATGGAGTGGCGGAGAGAAAAAATAGGCATCTTTTGGAAGTCACCCGTTCTCTTATGATAGCCACTCATGTTCCTAAACATTTTTGGGGAGAAGCAGTGTTAACAGCCACATATCTCATCAATCGTATGCCTTCCCGTGTTCTAGATTTCCGAACACCGTTTCAAAGGCTACTTCATACCTACCCACATATTCGTTTTGCCTCACATATCCCACTCAAAGTATTCGGCTGCACAACCTTTGTTCATATAAATCAGCAACATCGCAGCAAGCTAGATCCTAAGTCCCTCAAATGTGTGTTTCTAGGATACGCTCCAAATCAAAGTGGATATAAGTGTTATTGCCCACAAACAAAGCGTTTTTATACCACCATGGATGTTACCTTCTTTGAGCACCAGCCCTTTCACTCCAAAAATATCATTCAGGGGGAGAGTTGTGAGGAATATTATTTTTGGGACACTTCTCAGTCACTCGGGTCACAACAAATAAATTCTCCTTATCTTCCGTATCTACCCATTCCAACATCCGAGAGTCATCCAACATCCGAAAATCTTTCGTGTCTACCCATTCAAGATGCTACACAAGACAAAAATAAAGAGGTAATTGTCTATTCTAGGCGGAAGACTCAAAAGGAGTTGGAGGACCGTACTACATCAAGGCCGGCTCAAGAGACAAATCCGAGTTCAAGACCCACAGTCGATGAAGGTAATGCTTCTGCAAACTCAGAAAATTCTGCTGTACTTGATGATCTTAATTAGCCTATTGCTCTTAGGAAGGGGAAGAGACAGTGCACTCAACATCCCATTAACAACTTTGTGTCTTACGAAAAGTTGTCTCCGAAATACAAGGCATTTGTTTCAACGTTGAGCGACATTCAAATTCCCAAGAATATCCATGAGGCACTTGCTCAATCTGAGTGGAAAAGAGCGGTTCTTGAGGAAATTCATGCACTTGAGAAGAATAAGACTTGGGAATATACAGAATTGCCAGCTGGGAAGAAATTGGTGGGATGTAAGTGGGTCTTTACAGTTAAGCACAACGCCGATGGTAGTGTTGATCGTTTCAAGGCAAGGCTGGTCGCTAAGGGATTCACACAATCATATGGAATAGACTACGAAGAAACCTTCGCTCCGGTGGCCAAACTAAACTCCATCCGAGTGTTGCTCTCTTTTGCAGCAAACTTGGACTGGCCCCTACAGCAATTAGACATAAAGAATGCCTTCTTAAATGGGGAATCGGAGGAAGAAGTCTTTATGGAGGTCCCACCTGGAATTGACACTAAAGAGAGCTTCAACAAGGTGTGCAAACTCAAGAAATCCCTATACGGCCTAAAGCAATCACCCCGTGCTTGGTTCGAGAGGTTAACAAGGGTCGTTGAGAAGCTGAATTTCACTCAATGTCAAACAGATCATACAATGTTTGTCAAGAAGTTAGATGAAGGTAGAATAGCAATAATGATTGTATATGTCGATGATATAATCCTAACTGGTGACAATCTGGAGGAGATTGGAAAACTGAAGAATATCTTGGCACAAGAATTTGAGGTTAAAGACCTTGGTCAACTCAAGTACTTCCTAGGTATGGAGGTAGCTCGGTCACGGAAAGGGATTGCAATTTCCCAACGCAAGTATACTTTTGATCTCTTGAAGGAAACCGGTATGCTTGGGTGTAAACCAGCTGACAACCCCATGGATTCTACCTATAAAACCGAGATGGAAGAAGAAGGACCATTAACAGACAAAGGGAGATATCAAAGATTAGTTGGCAAACTAATCTATCTCTCACATACTCGGCCAGACATTGGTTTTGCAGTAAGTATGGTTAGTAGATACATGAATCAACCAACAGTGAAGCACCTGCAGGCAGTTTTTCGAATCTTACAATACCTGAAGAGAAGTCCTGGAAGAGGGCTTTACTTTAAGAAAACAGAGGAGAGAAACGTGGAGATTTTCACGGATGCAGATTGGGCTGGATCTCTCACGGACCGAAGGTCGACAACAGGGTATTGTACCTTCGTATGGGGCAACATGGTTACTTGGAGAAGCAAGAAGCAACCTGTTGTTGCTAGGAGCAGTGCTGAAGCGGAGTTTAGAGCAATGTGTCAAGGAATATGTGAAGGCATGTGGCTGAGAAGAGTGTTAAATGAACTAGGATTCACTAATACCAATCCTATGTTATTATTCTGTGACAACAAAACTGCTATTGAGATTGCCAAGAACCCGGTTCATCATGATAGAACAAAACATGTGGAGATCGATCGACATTTCATCAAAGAAAAACTCGATGAAGGAATATTGAAGCTCTTGTATGTTCCAACCAATCATCAAACAGCGGATATACTGACCAAGGTTTTATCCAGAAATAGTTTCGAGATTCTAAGGTGCAAGCTGGGTATGATAGACATTCATAACCCAGCTTGAGGGGTAGTGTTGAAAACCAGATTTGGATATTTTAGTTAGTAGTAGAAGTTCGATTATTTTTGTTTCCAGATTTTCAGGATTTTGTTTGTTAGCTTTTAGGAATTTGTTTCCTAAGTTTTAGGGTGCTGATAATTTTTTAAACCAGCAGATACTACCAGATTTATGGCTAGTATATCTGGCTTTTTGCTTCGGTAGTTAGCACACAATAATTAGCTGGACGAGCAGCTATAAAAGGCCAGAGGCCTCATGTAAATTCGTAGCCCTTTCTGGAGAAAAAAACTTAGAACAGTTTCTCCTAAATTTCTACACAACGATAACAGTTTCACTGGCGAGATCCCGAGCTCCTTTTTGGAGCTGAACCGCTTGAAAGTGATAGTCTTGGCCGGTAATCGACTTTCCGGGACTATACTGGAGTCGTTTCTCCGATTGGGTAGGCTCCACACTCTCTACTTGCAGGACAACTTATTTACCGGGACCATCCCTCCATTCGACCAAGCCGGTCTTGCGTTCTTTAACGTGTCTAACAATCGACTATCCGGTCCAATTCCCGCGACTCCTACCCTGATGAGATTCAATGCTTCATCGTTCTCGGGCAATATAAATCTCTGCGGTGAACAAGTCAATGTGGTGTGCAACAGCAGCGCGTTACTGGGGCCTTCAATTAGTCCTGCGTACCCTCCTATTGCGCCGAGCTCTAATGGGTCAGGTGGAAGAGCAAAGCTAATGAAGATCGTTTTAGGGACGGTAGGTGGACTAGTGCTGCTCATAATCATTTTCGGCTCATGGATGGTTTCGAAAAGTCGTGACGAGAGCAAAGCTTTGGGGGAGGCAAGAGGCAAAGAGGGCGTGAGTGAAGCAGCAGAAAGCGAGGAAGAGCCGAGTAGAAACAGAGGCACTAATGGTGGGATACAAGGCGGGCCTGCGTTGGGAGGCGAAGAGCTGGAGGCCGGCGGTCTGGTGTTCTTAGGAGCAGGTGATCAGAGCATGAGCTACAGCATAAAGGACTTGTTGGACGCGTCGGCGGACATGCTCGGAAGAAGCACAGTGGGGACTACTTTCAGGGTGGAGATCACCTCGGAGTATACAGCAGCCGTCAAGAGGCTGAAGAACGCTAACTATCCGAGCATGGACGACTTCAGGAGAAGAATGGACGTGCTCGGGCGACTCAGGCACCCGAACTTGGTGCCGCTGCGGGCCTATTTCCAGGCCAAAGAGGAACGCCTTCTCGTCTACGATTATTATCCTTACGGCAGCCTCTTCGCGCTGATTCACGGAACGCTCGGTTTCTCTCCTTTTCTCGTCCTTGTTCTGGTAGATAAAACAGCGACAACATTCATGTGCAATGCATCTACTTGAGCGTCCATCCTATTCTCTGCAGGATCATCAGGGACTTCAGGAGGCGAAAAGCCTTTTCACTGGACGGCGTGCCTCAAAATAGCCGAAGATGTGGCCACCGCGCTTCTCTACATCCACCAGGACCACGGTATAATCCATGGAAACTTGAAATCTTCCAATGTGTCGCTCGGTCCCGACTTCGAGGCATGCCCGGCGGATTATGGTCTCTCCTCATTCCAGGATCCGAATTCTCCTGAAGAGCCGAGCGCCGTTTTGCTATTCTACAGAGCTCCCGAATGCCGAGACATACGCAACCCAATCACACGGGAAGCGGACGTGTACAGCTTTGGCATCCTGCTGCTGGAGCTCCTGACGGGCAAAACGCCGCTCCAGGACCACGTCCAGGAACACGGGTTCTGATTTGCCGGGGTGGGTTCGGTCGATCCGTGAAGAAGAGATGGAGAACACGAGCGATTCCAATCTAGGCAGGGACGTGTACGAGGAAAAGCTCGAGACGCTCTTGCGCATCGTGATGGCTTGCCTCTCGCCCGCTCCCAACGACCGGCCTTCGATGGGGGAAGTCCTGAAGATGATCCGAGACTCGAGGATGGGAACCCAAGCGTCCTCCGGCCGCAGCCACCGGCCGTAGGCTAGCATTTCCGACATGCTTCGTCAATCGACCACAAATACCTTTCGTGAAGATGCTGTTCTTGCTTGCGCAGCTCGCTCGGTACTCCGTTGCGAAGAATTTGCAAGATTGCAACTTCAATGTAATCGCCGAGATTGCACGCTCAGAATTACATCGCGCGACATGCCATAGCTAGCAAAGCATCTCTGGATCAATGGGGGCGTTCTTGCTTCCGAAAAGCCAAATTCTCAAACTAACAAATACATAATTTCCGCATTTTCAATTAAATTCTCACGAAAACTCTAGATTGCCTCTATGTTCTACATGTAAAATTGTACCAAAAAAAAAAGAGGGAAAATTCCAAATCATGATCCGAAATGGACATTATTTCAAATAAGGGCACGAAGTGACTATATCAGTCTCAAATAAAAATCCAACCTTGTGCGGCGAGATGGCATTTCGTCATTTACTTTTTTTTTCCTTTCTTTTTTCCTTATTCCGTTTTTTTTTCTTTTCCTTTTTCCTTGTTCCCTCCGGTAGCCATTACCGGGCCTTGTCGATTGGACTCAAGTGAGGGCAAGAGTTGCCCTCGCCAGATCTGGCAAAGGGTCGCCCTCGCCCGCCCAACCCAGGCGAGGCAACCCTAGCCCGGCGTCGGCGAGGGAAACCCTTGCCCAAAGCTAGCGAGGGCGGCAATCTCCGCCGGCCATCGGCGAGACACGGCGATGGCCGAGGGAGTGAAGAGGGAGGAAAGAAAAAAAGAAAAAGAAAGAGAAAAAGAAAGTAAAAAATAAAACAGCCAAAACAATTTTAAAAGTATACTTAGAAAATTTTTTTTTGACTAAAATATTCTTTCTCCTATGGCCAAAAGTCTTTAATTTTAGACGATCTGACCAGCTCCGTGCCCTTATTTGAGACAAGATCCGCTTCAGGCCCGCTTCAGGTCCTCACGCGAGGCAACCTGGCCACTTCGGGCCCTTATCCGAGATCCTCCCCCGAAAGAGGAATCGGGCCTTATTTTTCAAACCGCCACCACAGCACCCCTGAAGCTTGGGTGCATGCATGGCATGAATCCAACAACAGGGAAGTTTAAAAAAAAAGAAGAAAAGAAGAAGAAGGAGGAGAAAGGGGCGTGGCATCAACCAAAGAAAGAAACACACAAAATGGGTGGCTGGGGGGGAAAGAGAAGACGACAGAAAAGGAAACCCAAGGTGGAGAGTCCACAATAATCGGGCATCAAATGCCCCCCTCCCCTCCTCCTCTTCCCTCCTCCCTCTTTCCCCTTGTGGGGGGATTCGCACTGTTGCCGAATTCCAAGATGAGAGAGGAGAGGAGAGCAGAGAAGAGGAGCCACTCACTCACTCACTCACTCCCTCCCTCCTCCAATTATATTGGCTTCTCTTTTGCACCCAAATTCGAATAACTTATCCACGAAATTTGCACCGAAAGAAAGAAGGAAAAAAAAAAGACCGAAAGAAATTCTCCATCCCCCCCTCCCTCTCTCTCTCTCTCTCCTCCCCTTCTTCTATTTTGGCATCGACCGCCGATTTATCCAATCCGTCGAAAAATCCGAGGCATATTCCAATAAAGAGGAGGGGGGGGAGAAAAATAGCGAGCGGGCGAGAAAAAGGGAGGGAAAAAAACCGGGATTAGAAAACGGAATAAAAAGCGACAGCAGCGGCGGCGGCAAAATACGGCGGCGCCGCCCGGGTTCGGCCGGTTCCTCCCCTGATTTTCCCCTCTCATCGCCGCGTGCATATTTAAACCCGATGTCCGGCGAGGGCGAACCTGCGACGGCGATGCCGTGCCGTAAATCGGGCGAGGAGCTACGGAGGAATACATTACCCGGGAATAAAATTTGAATCTTGGTTTTATTTACTCGCGCACGAAGGAGGCGAGCCGAAAGGGTCGGTTTTTTTTTCCTTCCGAATTAATCGCGTTCATTTCTCAACCCCCCGATGGAAAAAAAAAGAAAAAACGGAGCGAGAGATTGATTATATTCATTTCAAAAAAAAAGATTTCCCCTTTTTTTTTTTTAAGCGGAGAGAGGAAAAGTGGCGAGCGACCAATTAGGGCTCTGTCGGAAAGCTGAGGCCTCCGAAAAAAAGTTTTAACGTTTCTCTTATTGCTCCCCCCCTTCTTTCTCTCTCCTCTCTCCTCTCTCCTGCTGCGCTCTGATTCTGTGCGCTCTGATTTTTCTCCACTCTCTCTCTCTCTCTCTCTCTCGCTCTCGCTCGCTCGCTCGCTCGCAAATTCCGCGTTCTCGATCGAAGATGGCGTGAAGAGGAGCCGACCCAGTTGGGCAAGCTCCGGATTTTTTCCCCCTCGCCGAGGAGCGGCGGCGGCGGCGGCTGCTCCGGATCGGTTCTTGATTTTTGGCGGCGGAATCGCTCTCTGGGAGGGGGCGGTCGGAGGAGTCCGCGGCAACCGCGCGGTGCGGTGCTTCGGGGTGGTGGGTTTCTGGGTCCGTTCCGGTCGCGCGGGGGGTATTCGGAATTCTTTCCTCCCCTGTTTCTCGGGAGCTTCAGTGGGGGCGAGCTGATGATGGAATCTGAAGTCTTGTCGCGGCCTGAAGCCGAGGGACTTCGTGCCGGTTCTTGAGCCCGTTGCTGCCCTGAGCTCCGTGGGGAGTGGCGGCGGTGGGGCTTCGCCTTGCCGGGGGGGAGTGCTTTCTGTGTGTGTGTGGCCGGCCGGGGAGGCGCGGGTGGGGTTGTTGGGTGGCGATAAAGCGGATGGCTCCGGGGCGTTGTTAGAGCCCGGGGGAGGGAGGGGGAAGGTGAGGGAATGGCGATGGAGTCGAACATGCCGAGTTCGTCGGCTCTGGGCAGGCACGCGATTTCTTTCCAGGCCGGCGCGCTGAACACGGCGTCGGAGATGGTGCCGATGATGGGGGGCGGTTACTTCGGGGTCAACGGCGCCGGCGGCGGGATGGTCTTCTCGGCTGGGAATTCCGCTACCCTGGGCAACGGTTTGGGGTTGGCTCAGGCGGGGAATTCGTCGAGCTCCCTCCTCCTGGATTATGTCCCGGGGCTCAAGCACGATGCGGATTTGGCCGTGGAGTGGTCTGCTGAAGAACAGGATAAGCTAAACGAGGGCCTTAGGAGGTAAAAAAATCCCGAGCTCCATCTATCTTTGAAACGCCTAAACGGGCGTCTGTCGGCGGGCGTATGTGATTTTCCTCCGTTGCTTTGCTTATCTTCAGCTGGAGTTTTAATGGTCAGGAAGTTCTTTGAGCTTGGCCTGTTAGCCATTTAGGTCTTTCCCTCTAACCCCGCAAAATCGAAAGAGATGAAAGAGGAGAGACGTATCGGCCGTTCGTTATAGAGCTGCCCTTGTAGGCTTGTAGCTACGGACGTCGTGCTCGAGCTTGTTATTCTGAATATGAACCGAATATGAGGAAGTGAACATGAGCTCTTTCCTGTTCCGCGGGCGCTAATCATTCTAAACCCGACATTTGAATTCCCTTGCTAGGTGAAATCCCATCTTTAGCTGCTCGGTAGAGACTCTTGTTTAAGCTACATATGGTGAACTTCTGATTTAGCTGCTACCGCTCTTCTGCTTCCGAACATTTTGTCCTCAATAACTCTTTTCGGTTGCTGATAATTAGTTTGATAAGCTTTTGTAGGATCTCGTGAATGATCTGCTGTCTAGACTTCCATCCTAGGTGTAATTTCCATAGTTGTGCCTGTTTGTACAACCTCCAAGTGTATCCTTCTTTTCCTTTGTTTGCACTCGTGTTCCCACTCTATGGTATATGTACTTTAACTGAAGTCTTGGTGGATGTGACATCTTAATCGTTTTCTACATCAATCATGAGATTATCTTCTTTTCTGCCTTGGAAATCACGGGTGCCTTTCTCCTTTCAATTGTAGATACGCTGATGAGCCTAATATAATGAAGTATATCAAAATAGCGGCCACGCTGCAGGACAAAACTGTGCGGGACGTTGCTCTGAGGTGTAGATGGATGACGGTAAGTTCATCTGGAATGTCCTCTGAGTCTAGATAACCTTTTCAACTTCAGTGGTTGCTTATGATGCGTTCGGACATTGTCAGTTGTTTGGACTTGGTGTCTTTGCTTGCATAATCTTGTTGACGGAGCTGTATACTCGTCAAATTGAAATGTTAGATTATTTGCATTTCATGTGAGGGGGAATCAAACCTATGTCGTGCACCTAAACCCCACTCAGCTGATTTTATGTTCTTCTTGTGCATGCACTCGGAGGCTTGGATTGTCTCAGCGCATAATGTTTCTTCAAATACCTCCTTGGAGTCCACAATTGCTTTTCCTACTTTTGTTACTGTCGCTGGGACATACATGCAACTTCTGTCATGGGATGATCTCTCCTTCTTTATTTCCAATCAATTGAGTGTTGTTTTAGTCAACTAAGGAGTTAGACATATAAAACTTGGCCCGATGTTGAGATCAGTTGGTCGGGTTGAGGAGTGAATCCAATCATGCTTCTTTATCGAACTGCGATGACTTTCAATAATAGGAAGTCAATAAAATATTCTGCAAATTGATACGTGGCGTAGCTTCTGATCTAATCTCCTCCTGCACGATATGCAAGGACAGTCCATAATGATAAACTTTGTGCGTGCTTATTGGGACAGGCTTGGAAACTAAACCACACTCATTTCCAAAGTTTTCCCTAAGAACGAGTCAGGCTTTCATAATCAAGTGATCAGAATTCAGCTGGTTTCGATGTTCTCGTGCATGCACTTGGAGGCTTGGATTGTCTCAGCAGATTAATGTTTCTTGAATTGCCTCCTTGGAGTCCACAATCCCTTTTCAATTCCTACTCTTGTCATTGTAACCGAGATATATATGTGACTTCTGTCACGTGATGATCTGGCCTTCTTTAAGTCCAATTTAATGGGTGTTGTTGTTAGTCAATTAAGGAGTAAGACAATTAAAACTTGGGCTGATGTCGAGGGCAGTTGCTTAGGTTGAGGAGTAAATCCACTTGTGCTCCTCTATCTCTAACTTTGATAACTTTCCCTGGGAAGTCAATAAAATATTTCTGCTAATTCAAATGCGGCTTAGCTTCTGATGTAATCTCATCCTACATGACATGCAAGAAGAGTCCATTACAATAATAATGAACTTTGTGTATATTTTGTTGGGATAAATTTGGAAACTAGTTGTGGTCATCTTACTTGTTATCTTGATGGTCATTCCTTGTTTAAAATTGATTGTGATGACAAATTTTATATGTCCCTATACTCATACTGAATGAATGAAAGTAGTATGGTGTTGTTAAAATTTATCGGATTTATCTATTAAAATGGAAAAAAGGAAATCATTAGAAACTATTGTTAAAGGTCGAGATGACTTGATAGCTCATCGGGCATTGTAAACATGGTCGCTTCTCATACCAAAAGGTACTTGAGCAGCCTCCTGTTTGATTGTTTTTTTTTTTTGCTCATTACTTTAATAATATGATCTCTTTCCTCGACCTTCTGGTTGCATGCAAATCAATAGAAGAGCTCACCGTAGTTTAGGAGAAAATGTTTCTGAAAATTAAGGCCATCTGGAATCTCATACTGCTCTGGTGTAACATGACTAACTTCATCTTGATAACATAACAGGTGGAAATTGCTTTGCCTCATTATGCTGGTGCTTTCAGTACATGAGCTTCACTTTGTCTCCTTTCCTTTCTTAAGAATTATTTTTCTTTACTGGGCATTCTCGATATCTTGAAGCCGCAGCATCTTGTGGGAAAATTTGCAATTTTTGGAGCAATAGATGTAAACTCGAATAGTCAGTCCAGCATTTTATTGTTGGGTTTTTACGAGAAAAAGCATCAGTTGTACATTTTTTTGCTACCAAACCAGTTTTGCTCCCTGAAATGTGTCCATGCCATTTTTAAAATTCTATCAGAAGGAAAGTTACACTAAGAAAGGGTACCGAGGCAGCATGTGTATGAAATCAATTAACTAGCTACAAGATAATGGAAGAACCAAAAAAACTGCAATCCGTGACATGGCTTATGCTCCACTGAAGCATAAGGGTGGATGGTCACTCTTTCAAGGTTATTGCAGGAGCTTCTATTTCTTCTCTCCTGCTTAAGTCGAACCCAGAAAAGGAAATGAGGAAGGAAAAGTAACTTTTCTCATTTAAGAGAATGTGAAAGTTTTCCTACTTAATCATCTTTACAACCACGTTTGTGTCCCACATGTTCATGAACTTGTTGCCACCTCTGCTCGCATGCAATGTAATAACAAATAATAGAACTTTAGGCGCTGTCGTCTAGCTACAACTGACTAGGCTGTGTTAGAAGGATATATTTTGCAAATTACAGGTGCTCTATCACATTGTTGGAGTATCAGTTGGTAGATGTCAAGCCTCTTTTGGCCAAGTTAGTATGTTCGAAGGCTTCGTTATTCTCCGTACTTCAGCCAAAGCAATGAATTAAGTGTTATGGACTTATTTTTCGCATTGATTCTATTGACTGATTAACCTACAAATCTTTTTGCCATTTTGAGTATTCGCTTTGTCATATCTAAGATGGCATATTCCTAGTTAAAGCTTCTATAGACGTTCCTTAATAGTTCTAAACATGTATATATATTTACCCAGTGTCTGACTATTTTATATATTTGGCAATTATTAAGCCTATGGAATTTTTGTTTGGTCGATATATAAATCTTCTTCTCTCAAGATTGGGGGAGTAACATCATTAGTTGCTTAAATTTACTTTTTTGCTCTGAACGTTTGGTGCCACAATTATTCCGGTCATATGTTGCATCAATTTATTTAAAAACCATCGATACTTCTTTCAATGATCGGCGAAGTTTTATAATTGAAAGAGTAATCAGTTGTGAGCTATCCTAAAAAAAAAAATAGGAAACTGGTGCTATACACCTAACAAGAGGTATTTTCCGGGCAACATAATTAATCAGAGGGCCCTAAGTAGTTGTCAATCATGCACAGAAGAATCAGTTGCCAGAGGAATCTACGAAAGACTCTTAAGTCTATATAATCCCAAACTTTCATATCTATCTTGTTTGGAACTGACGTTACTGACCGACACGAGGATAAAGATGTGCACCCCCTGGGCACCACTTAAATTTACTTTTGTTTTTATTGACCAACATGGAAAGAAAGAGGGGTGGGGGTGGGGTTGGGGGTGGGGGGCCCTATGTCAAATTTTCCAATGGGCACAAGCTGAGATGTTTCTTACAGCCCCTAACAGGTTCAAAAGCGAATTGATGACACAGTTTGAGAGATTCCAGTTAGTACTAGGGCAGTAGACAGACTGTCATACTTCATCTTATGCTGGTGGTATTATAATATTCTGATTGTTTGAATTGACTGACACTCTCTCCTATGTCCTCTTATGTTGTGAGGTCTCGTGCTCGAAAGTGCACTTGTTAGAAAGTAAGTTGATTGTATTGGAGTAGGTGGGAAGGTTGCACATATGGGCTGAGAACTAGGTCTATTTATTACTTATATATTTATCTCCATAGTCGATCAAAGTTTGGGAGATAAATCAATGGAAGGTTGGGGATTTTTCCAATCGAGACTTTATCCATGTTATTTCATCATTGAACTTTTTCCAAACAAAGTTGGCTGATAATAGATGAATTGGTGGCCGCAACGTGGGATTCTTGGAGGAGGTAATGGTTGTTAGATCTAAGGAAAATTGCAACATGGAATATATTTTTTGAAAATACTTCCTCGTGTTAAGCTTGGGCTACAGGACCTTGGCTCTTTTGGGCTTTGTGACTTGCTTTGCACCTTGAACAAACTGATTTGATGGAATTTGTGGTTAATACGACCTTTGACATGCAGACACATCCTTGATTATATCATACTAATTATGATACTGAATATTTATATCCTTTCATGAGGATTAATCAGATGATTCATTGATCTGACTTATGCTGTGGAATTGCTGCAGAGGAAGCGAAGGAAACCTGAAGAACACTATCTAGGAAAAAAGGTGAACAGCCGAAAGGTGTGTACCCCTTTACATTTTTGTTTACCGAAAAGTGTCTTTTTTCTATTCTTCTAAGTTCTTTAAAATTTAAACTAAGAAACATTATCTAGAACTGATAATCCTAATGGTGATGGCAACCAATAGCCAGCTATTCTTTTCTTGTTTGGGGTCCCCGTGTCCTTATATGATACTACATGATAACTGTAGGTTTCCTTGTGTCCCTGTATGTTTGTACCTTTGGAACCTTTTGGTAGTAACCTCTTCTTTCTACTACAATAAAAATTGCGGCAAACAATTTTGTAGTTAAAACCAGTCCTGGGATTCTAGAAGTGAAAGTCATACTTTGTGAAGTTTGTATCATGTGCTTTTTTCTTACGAGTGTATATCATGTTCTACTGGTGTAAGTTTGATTATTCAAAACATTTTTTGCATATAAGTTGATTGCCTTACTAACCACCTTTGCAAACCAAGTTATTTTGGATGTGATAATTTCATGACCATGCCTTTTCAGGATAAGCTGGTGGAATTGTCTGCAACTAATTCTTCATGTCTACCACAAAATATGGCTGCCTATACTCCTATGATTCAGCATATGGACCAGAATGAGCTTCTATCTTGTGAGGGTCAGTAGTTCTTGTTTGATTTTCATGAACAAAATCAGATAATCCTGTTTCCGTCACAACTTTGTACGTTAAATTCACCTGTTTTGTTTCTATGATGGCAAATCAAAGGTCATATTAAATTTTCATAGATTGCTGATGCACTTTTTATTGTTTAGCATATCATACCACTGAAATCAAATTTCTTCGTATGTCCTTTCAACTTTCCCCTTTTCCTTTTTTTAGTTGTAGGAAGAATGAAATGACATGAGTTTGTCTCCTACTTATTTTGCAGATGAATGTCTTAAAGTGCATATCATCAGTTGTAGGTGAAAGTTAAGTTTGTTACACATATTTTTCTGTAGCTGCATGAATATTTCATTAGTTGGGGAAAACCATTGCTCGTTGCAATGACACTTTGAACGGCTTATTTAGCTTTACCAGTCTATTTTTTATGCCATGCCTGCTGCAAAGGTCATAAAGAAGACTGATATTGGATAAATCATCGAATTCTGCTATGTCTAATTTGTTAGAACATGTGAATTATATCTTTTGTGTACTGACAGAATTTCTTTTTATTAGTGTAGAAGGAGACAAATGTTCTGTTAAATGTCTTTTGCATCATTACATTTTCCACTCAACTTCCTTTTAGCCCTTTCTAGCTAAAGGGGTACACAACGTGTATCTTTTTTTGTGCCCTCATATTCTATAGGAGATTAAATTGAGCACTCCATTTAACATCCATGACATTATCCCTCAAAGTCATGTGGCTCGTGGTCATGGTGATACGAAAAAGACGCTTCTTATTCCCTGACCTTGTAGTAGACTGTTTTTCCCGTCTTTGACAAGATGGACTGGTTATATTAGAATTCACAAGAAGCCATGATGAGTCGATTATCCTTTGGATGCGTTTGTCTTGAAATTTATGGGATACCAATTATCTTTAGTTGCTTGCTCAGGGATTGATGGCACTTCAAGGCAGCTCTTAAAGCAAAATGCACAAGCATTCAACCAAATCTCTACGAATCTTCATATGCTCAAGGTACAGTGCAAGAGGCCTTTTTTGTGCTCAATATTTTTGCATATTCTACCTGAAGGAAAGCGGCTGCAAAACTATCTGTTTTTTCTTTTATGAACAAAAAGTTTGTATATTTGGTTTAGTCAGCTTTCTTGTACTTGTTGGAATTTTGCTGGTAAGGTTGGAGAATACATCTTCATTCATGCTCTTACTTTTCTTTAATATGTTTGATTTATCTTCAACCATCAGTTTTCTGGTAGCTCTCTGTCTCTCTCTCTGTCTCTCTCTCTCTTAATGTGTGGTGTGAAATCAGATCTATCCACAGATACATACTCATATGCGTGAGTTTGTGTGAACAACGGTTGTTAGGAGAAAATTGCATGGGGAATCTTATCAATGGAAAACTAACATTTAGCATCTTTATTTGTTTTGTGATAACACGGGGGGTTTGTCCGTTCACATGATGTCTCTATGTTGATCTTCATAATATCGAACTATAAGTTCTCTAAATGGCAACAATGCAGTGCGTATTGTTCCATCAGTTGTTTAGTGATTCTTGTCTGGTTAATAACTTATACCCTACATTGTGAACTTATGTGTATGAACGAGGGCTGTTAAGCAGTCACCTTTTGAGGTATTATTCATACCCAACGATTCCATCGCTATGGAGCTAATTTTTTCTTATGAAGAGAGGACTATCCATTGTATCTTGAATAAAAACTGAGAGAACTGCTATGCATGGGCCTACTCGATGTCCTTTTGTATGGTTTCTACTATAATTTCTTCTGTTCTATCAGTCATAGACATATTTATATTCATCCACAATGTATAGGTCAGGTCCCTTTTCTGGGCATAAGAATTACAATTTATTTAAACTTTCCTCATCACGCAATTTGGTAAATTGTATGCGGAGGAATTCTACTGGCTTACTTTCCATCTAATGATTATGAGTAACAGTTACAGGAGAACCTCGACCTCTTCTATCGTACGAGGAACAATATATCTTCTATCCTGGAAAAGTATGTTCAGCTTCATTGTTTCTCCTTCTAAATAGTTTATTGATGGTAGTGGCGACATTGGGTAAATGGTTTCTTCCAGTGACTTCTATTGCATTGTGCAGCATGAGAGATACGCCTGGTATAATGAGCCACATGCCACCACTACCTGTATCCATTGATGAGGATCTTGCAAATACTATATTGCCCAATGTTAGTCAGGTAATACAGAATCAATTTCTCTATGCAGTTTATACATATTTGAAATGTTAACCCTATGAATAGATTCCTCTCTACTTTATTTTTGGGGAAATGATTACTTATCTATTGGAATGCAGTTTGAATTGAAGTCTCGTGTTCTTCTCTGTTCAGTATATTCCAGTTCCTCTATCCCAGTTTTTCTTGCATCTGCTTCATTTTATAGATATGCACTTAATTAACTTATCAGGTCAACTAGGTCAACTATTCATCTTTGCAAATACTTTGGGTATTCTCCTCAGAAGTGTCAAAAACTTGATTTGGTTTCAAAACCAACAAATTGGAGATCTTTGGTATAATATCCTGCGGAGTAGTGGATTCTCGGGACTAATTTAATTTGCTTTTTGACAAATTCAAGTGTAAGACTTTTGTGAATTTGTGAAATAAAGGGGTGGCAGCGCTCAGCCGCTTCTCTATATATTAGTAATGAGTCTAGGGAGTCAGTGAACTGATTGTGCTGTCAGGTTAGTCTGAACTGGTTCCATGTCGGGCGGGTGCTTCACTTTTATCATGCAATTGGCATATTGTTTAATAGGTCCTGGCATCAGCTCCGTACTGCCTAAAATTGTGTTATTGCTACCTAATATTGTCCTGCCTGTTTGCTCTTCTTCCAGTCAATCATGTTTGGCTCGCATGGAAGGATCCCATTGAAGCAGGAGCCAAGGTGCTAAGGGGGGCTGATTGAAATTCAATTGCATATACTAGATTTGTGAAGTACAGAACAATTCTGCTGTATAACACAAGATGCTGTTGCTGAACATTCTTCCTTCTGTAGAGCTGAGCGTCTAGCGATTGCCAAAAAGTTCAGAGATCGCATTTTTGGAATTAGAACCTCCACCTCTCAAAATAGTGAAAGCGAAAGCATGACGATAGAAGCGCAGAACATGCGTTATCTACTTATCTTGAAAAAGGAGGTTTCTTGACAAAACTCCCTTTCCTCGGTGAAGCTCTAGTTTAAGTGCATTGTGTATAAATCATAGACATCTACTTTGTATTACTGTCTCAGTGCCTGATTGTAACTTATATCTAAGTCAATACTCAGGTTATGCCACCGATCTTATACATTGTCAACATCCATGTTATGATTCTTCGATGTACTTTTGGAGCATTTGTGTTTTTATCATTCTCGTTTGGGTCGGTCAGAGCTCGTTCCACTTTGTAATGATGTACCGAAAGTCATTTTGACAATCTCCGAGCTCCAGGAAAATAAATTCTTTCGGAGGGACAGCGATGCGAGTCCTTGTTTTAATGTTGTCTTTAACTAAATTCTTCTGTATGATTCCCCAACTGTTTTCCTTAACATTCTGCAGTGACATTAACATTAGATGTTGGTTTCTTTAGTTGTCATAATTTCGATCCATTTCTTTGATAAAAGGCAGCTGATGAGAACCTTTTAGCTGAGTAAAGGGCAAGATATCAGCATCTGTGCTCTGACCAACCTTCTTTCTTGGTTACTTTCCGATATTCAGTATCTGCGTAAGGTCATAGATACCACAGGAAGCTAAATGCCAAACGTTCGAAATCATCGTGTTGGTTAGGTTATGAATTTTTCCGGCCAAAATACCGGTTTAATCGAGGCTCTTTCGTTCAATTAGTCAAGTTGTTTCCTTCGAAATATCGGACGTTTCAAGTCGCTCTTGAACTCTAGGTACATCATGTCGAACACGATTTCGCCGTCCGCATCCCGCGTGGCTTCCTCACTGTTGTCTGCGACATAGGTGGCAAAATTCGAGAACAATGTAGGATGGGATTCCTGTTCGGAGGAACTAACTTCATTAATTTCCTAATTTCGGAAGATCTTGGTTTTACATGCCTTAAAATATTAATTCTCTGTTTCCCCCCTAAATTTCTATCTACTCAATCCATACGAGCAATCCCTCTTCCGACAACAATAGATAAGGGTTAATACATCAGAAAACTCTAAACTGGTACACTTATAACAAATTTATCCCAAACTAATTTTTTGATTGCAAAAAACCTTAAATTGGTATATTTGTGACAAATTTACCTTCCATTAAATTGCATTAGTATCACAAAAAATCATAAACTGGCAAGCTTGTGACAAAAAGAGGGGTAAAATCTCAAACCGGTATAACTGTCACCTGCCACGTGTCATTCAACTCAGCATTTTAATGGTAAAATTTAACGGAGAGTAAATTTGTCACAGGTATACCGGTTCTGGATTTTTTAATGGTCAAACAATAAGTTTGGGGTAAATTTATCACATATGTACTAATTTGGGGCTTTTTGTGATAATGCTCATGGATAAAATGATGTTAGCCCGTCTAATATAAAACAGGAAAAAAAAACATGTGGCCAGGAGAGGAAAGAACCAAGAAAGCTTTCTATGGTAGTTGTTAGTGGACATAAGCTTCCAATTGGAGCAAGACACATTCCACTAATTGAAATCAAATTTGACGAAAGGGGCTGCCTAAAATCCAAAATTCACTGCCATTCTCGATTCAAGATAAAGACAAAGAACATCCCTAACCAACTCAAAATATATATATATACCTTGTCTTTTCATTAATTCCGAATGTGCTAGTTTATTAAATTAATTAATGAGTTAATCAGTTGAGTAGTTAATTAGCCTCCTTGGTTGTTACTGATGAATTGGACCTTCGGTTTGGCATCTCAAATTGCCCTTCAAAAGAGGCCAAGGAAATAGCACTCTCTTCCAAACGGAAAATGGCCGTAGCTACCCACTTATAATATAAAGAAATTGCACGTACTTGTATGTTATAACTTAATCGAATTTGGAAGATTATGCAGAATGTCTTTAATAATCGATCCATTCCGGTCAAATCTCCAGCTCGATCACGGCGCTTATTTAAATCAAAGAGCATCCGATCTCTATCTAATTAGCCACCTAATCGATCTCGATTAATTTTAAAGCTTCGCGTCGGAATAAAACAAACGCGATATCATAAGTTACTAAAAAACAATTGGTTTAGTCCGCTCGGGTGCACGAACTCTTCTGATCGATCGATGATGAGGACTTTGTCCCTGTCCTCGGACGGCATCACATTTTCAAATAGGTCTAGCGTTTTGTTGTCAATTTGGATTCTTTGACTTTTGTGATTGAGTTTGTCGCTTTTTTGTTGCGATTGCAATATATTATCAATCGAGCATGCTTCCTATGCGGCTTCATAGATGAAGCAGTTTGAGCTTAATTATTTAACAGTTTATTTTGTCTCATTGGTGCTTAATGAAGCAAATATTCGTGGTTTAATTGCTTCATAGAGGAAGGCCAACTAAAAAAAGAAATGGAACATATATTATATCGAAAAATCAATCTTTGGTACCCTTCGCTCAATGAGAAAATGGGTGGGTCTGGATTAGATGGATTGAAATTTATGGGGCTCAAGGAATGATGGAAGAGAATGAAAAAAAATAAAATAAAACAAGAATAGAAATAAGAAAATGAAGCGGAGAAACCTAGATTTTTCATGAACAAATTCAAATTTGAAAAAGATCTTTCGAATTTTCAAAGAGTAAGGGACAAGGAGATCGATCAAGAAAGTTCTCTGGTTCTTATACATGCACATATAAACGGTTTTTTTTTCAAAAAACGTTGCTCAAGACCATGAACTTGTGATCGGGATTTAAATTAGAGGACGAAGTTCATAGTGCTACGCAGCACAATTTAAGCCCGGCCTAAATTCGTCGTTCGGCCAAAGGACCAAAGCCAAGCTAAAGTGTCCATCCCGTAAAGAACGGGATAGCAAAGTGATCGGCCGATCAAACACCCAAAAGGAGTACAAAAAGGGGGGTTTCCAAACAAAGACGCGTGATTCCCAAAACAGGGTTTTGCAAAATCAAATCGGAGCTTTGCAATCTTATTCTAATGCTTGGGCGGCCACGGACCTTTCCAGAAATTCTGGTGTGAATGTCTGAAAAAAATTTTAAAAAATTTAAGGATGTTCTGAAAAGAAGGAGGAACGTGGAAAAATGAGAAACAGACCAGAAGTGTCTGCTGCGCGGCACCGTGTCGTGGAATCGAGTCTTCAATGATTTTGGGTCATGTCATGTGCCTCAAGAGGAGCACAATGCCTTTTTCCACTGTATAAACATGTGCATGTGATGTATACACTATACTGTGCTGCTATATTATATATATAATTTTCTGGGCTCTAGCCCAAAAGCAATTCCCCCTTCTTCTTTTTTTTTTTGGGTTTAGCAAATATATATGATTTTTTTGGTCATATTGCCTTTTCTAGTAAGTTTCTACATAGGGTTACACTTTGCCTTGTGCCACATTTGATTTGATAAGAAATGTGTGGAGGGGAGACATAGGAACCTTGAAAAGGAGATGCCATATGTTCAATGTTTCTTTGTTCTCGCGAAGGAAGACAATCCCATTGCATTAAAGGAAAAAAAAAGGCATAGCCAAACACCCTTTTTGCTTTGTGGGTTCAGAAGTGTGCGACTTTTTCACAGGAACAAGAAAAGTCACAATAAACGCCTACCGTCTCTTTGTTCTATGTCCTTTTTTCTCCCTTAAGAAAGTGACGAACGATTAAGAAAACATTCGTCGCGAATGGATCGCTAATAGTTGGGTGATTCATGTGCTGCCAGATACTAGAGAGTAACAATGCATGACCTGAAAGTCCTTTTCGACCGCACTTTGTGGCGTCATGGGCGCTGTAATCACGAAACTAGATGACAAGTTTTTATAATTTCATCCTATCTTAGTCGGGCCGAATCCGGTCGGTCCTTCTTGGCTTCCGTGCCTAATCACACGTCTGTGTACTTGTTTAAGTAGATAAATTCAACAGACGTTATGAAGTTTTCCGAATATGAAATCTACTGTCAATTCCCAAGCGCCCGAAAAACACCGTGCATGTGGTGTTGCTTAGCTTCTTAGAAAGTACCAAAAGCCAAAAAGAGGTCAAAGACATATTCGGGGAGGACAACGGGGACCGACAAGGACAGAACAAATCAGAGTGCAGTTGAGTTCCAAGTCCAAAGCAAAAAGTTCATCGGGGGAAAAGCTCTTTTGGCACTTGATTGCCATTCGTCCACGCACGAAACGGGTCCCTCCTTTGGTAAAGAGTCAAAAAGATCTGATGTGGGTTTTTTGGATCCATTACTTTTACCACCTAGCTCCGCCACTCTCCTAAAGTCTTTGAGAGTACCAGTTAGATTCACCCATGAAACTCAAAAGGAAGAAGAGAAAAAAGAAACAGAACGCACCGAGTGAAAGTTGGTGCATATGCAAAAAGTGAAAGTTGATTTATGGATCGAGTTGGTCCAGCGTGACAGTATGACGCCAACTTCACCTGCACCTTCTCGGGCGCGATTGACTTCATTCATCGCACCAAAGGAGCCCAGACAAGAATTTGGCTGCGAAAAAGCAATAAGATTTCTCCTCACTTTTCATAGGAGGCTTGTCTTCCCAACCTTGTTTTTTTGGGGAGACCGAGTCTCTCTCTCTCTCTCTCTCTCTCTCTCTCTCTCTGATTGGAGACAAAGGTGAGAGCGAAGTGCTCTCATGCTGCCACCTGTCGCTACTCGGAGCTCCTCCCTTTATTCCCTCCCTGCCCCCCGCTTTTGTCCCCTTCTATTTGTGCTCTTCCGCTCCCCCTCCGCCTCTCTCCGCCTTATAAATACGCCTGACCACAGCTCAAACCACACTCTCTCCTCACACTCAGTTGCAGCGATGGGCTCGATCTCAGACCCGCCCCTTTTGACCAACTTCACCCAACTCCTCCGGAGATGCCACACCAACCCGTCTCCAATCAAGAATGTCAACATGGTACTCTGCTTAATATGCTATCTTCATGCTGATTTGTAGAAGATTCTGCAATGCAACCATTCTGATTGTTTGTTTTTTTTTATTTGTTACTTCAATAGATGCCCCAGGAGTGTGAACTCCCGGTCATCGACCTGAGCGGGCTGAGCAGTGGATGCGAGGCGGTGAGAAGGTCGTGCGTAGAGGCCATATGCCGGGCCTCCGCGGAGTGGGGATTCTTCCAGGTGGTGAACCATGGGATCAGTAGCGAGCTGCTTGGGGGGATGAGGAGGGAGCAGGTGAAGTTGTTCGAGACGCCCTTCGAGACCAAGGCCCACTCGGCCCTCCTCAACAACTCCTACCGCTGGGGCACTCCCACTGCCACCTCCCCTGCCCAGTTCTCCTGGTCTGAGGCCTTCCATGTCCCCCTCACCAAGATCTCTGATCCCTCTTGCTATGGCCAGTTCATCTCTCTCAGGGAAGTGATGATGGAGTTTGCCACCGCCATGTCTAGGCTGGCCAGGACGCTGGCGGGGGTCCTGGCGGAGAACCTCGGGCATCGGGGCGGCCGTGGTGCGTTCGACGAGATGTGCCACGAGAGCACGTGCTTCCTCCGGCTAAACCGCTACCCGGTGTGCCCGCTGTCGCCGGAGATGTTCGGGCTGGTGCCCCACACGGACAGCGACTTCTTGACCATTCTGTACCAGGACCAGGTGGGAGGCCTCCAGCTCCTCAAGGACTCCCGGTGGGTCGCCGTCAAGCCCAACCAAGACGCTCTCATCGTCAACATCGGAGACCTTCTTCAGGTAATAAAAAAAGAAAGCACAAAGTCAAAACAAATTGCCCGAGTCAATAGCGTCACGGGCTCATCCTATGAATCCTCGTCCAATTCTTCAAATGCTCTGACTTTTCTCGTGCCTTGAACGAGGACAACGATTAACGTGAGTATGAATCGGTCATCTTTCTGGGCAGGCGTGGAGCAACGACGTGTACAAGAGTGTGGAGCACAAGGTAATAACGAACGACAAGGTGGAGAGATGCTCCGTCGCCTACTTCCTTTGCCCTTCGTACGACTCTCTGATCGGGAGTTGCAGAGAACCCTCCGTCTACAGAAAGTTCACTTTCGGAGAATACCGGAAGCAAGTCCAAGAGGACGTCAAGAGAACGGGCCACAAAGCTGGTCTCCCACGTTTCAGGCTACAAACGAGTATATAAACACAGTTCATTCAATTGAAATATACGAAAGCCATCCTGTGGGGACCTCCATGGTTTATAGACTAATACACAGTTCTGAGAAATTATATTAGTTTATTGAAAAAGAAAAGAAGAAGAAGAATGAAGAGAAGAAAAGAGACAAGGAGATTCTTTTTAGGTGTCTTATGATGTATCTGTAAATCTATAGCATACCATCCATACTATGCAGCCTTGAAACCAGCGAAAGAAGGAGGAGAGACGCATCATGTATGAGTCAATATGGCCTTTGTACAAGATCTTTTTGACATACGACATCAGTACTTAACTGATGTGAAGCCTTTTTGACTCTCTCTCTGACATTTGACCGCAAATAGTGTTCTCTTGTCATTCATATCTCATATGTCATGCCAACCCTCAGAAGCTTATTCCTTGGGATCGCCATGATTTTCTCGCCTTGCCTGAAATTTTTCCTGAGAAAACTGTAGGCATAGTCGATGATGATCTTCTTGCACAAAGATGAGTTCGGCTCAGCGACCATCTCGGCTTCCCCGAGGAGGTACACCGTGCCCATCTCCATCGCTTGCTGCACGATTTACATCTCCTCTTCTGCCTCTAGGATTGCTGTCTCATCCTTGCGGTTGTCATCATGGCTCTTGGCCTCGAGGAAGAAATACTCATGCCGGATGAATTCCTTCAAGTTGTCCACCAATTGGCGCTCAAACTCATGTGGCTCCTCTCTCTTGTCCTTGTATCCATACCGCACGATGCAGCGGAACATCCTGATACTCCTCGGCTCAACCTTCCTGAACAAGAATCGCTCCTCCAGCTCAACCTTGCTGATTGGGAGGTTCTTGATCGAGACAACGACTAGAATAGAGTGGATTGACGATATATTAGCCACAAAATGCAATAATATAGGAGGAATGCCCTGCACGAGCTCAGAGTAGAGGAGTACGATCCCGGGGACCCGGTTGATGCTTGGGTTTGCGGCAAGATCTCTGATGAACTCCGTTGAGACCTTGTTCTTGAGCTCGTACATGTACCGTTGCTTGTGGACGTATTGCCATATTATCATGACTGTCATAAGGACGGCTGCAAACACGATTGACAGGAAACCGCCCTCTCTGAACTTGTAGAAGACTGACGAGAGATAGAACAATTCAATCGAGCCGAAGATGGTGAAGAAGAGCACTATCCACCATATGCTCGTCTTCCATATCACAACCATGATGAGAGTGACCATGCAAGTTGTGATCACCATGACGCTCACCATAGCAATTCCTGTAACCCAACTTTCAGGAAACAAATCAAATTATAAAAGCCAACAAATTAGGTCCAATTGGAATTTTTGTAGGGCGCAAAATTTTTAGGCCGGTCCAAATTGATATAAAGTTATCTGAAGTTTTGAAAGGGAAGGCAATCAAATTGATTCATCAATGAAGTCTAATGATTTCGACTTACCGTACGCATTGCCAATGTTGGTGGGTGTCTGGAAGTGACCAATACGCAGGCGAACATGAGCATGTAGTTCACCTCCGGTATGTAAACCTGGCCCTCGTACTTGGCCGACATGTGAACCACCTTGACCGTCGGGAAACAGCCCAAGGTCAAAGACTGCGAGATGATGGCGAACGTCCCTGAGATCATTGCCTGGTTGGCAATGATTGCCGCGACGACAGCCACCACAAACATCGGCCAGTACAACGGTCCTGCTCATCGATCAATACGAGTCATGAAACATTATCAAACATAGCCTCATTTGTGTAGAAAAAGACTCTCCTTTTTGTATTCAGTGAATAATTTTTCTGTACATTTACAATGCTCAATCCTGTTATATATATAGGACATATGACAATCGTAATTATGAGATATACAATAGGAAGGATTCTATACTAGGAAAAAATATATATAAAATAAAAATTCCAAACATATAGGCTAAAATAGCTTATGACCACAATTTGTACTGCAGGCATAAGGCCTCATAATCTTTCGTGAGCTCATCCAATACATCGCAGACGATTTACCTTGGGAGCCTAATTCGGGTTAATTTTCTAAGTCTTGATTATGGCAATCATACTAATTAATTTTCTTTGCTAGATTATCTTTTATGAAATTCAAATGAGGTGTTTTATTTTAATTTTACATACCTGGGATTGAGTCATAGAAAGTGTTGGCAACATTGCCACGGTGCTTCATGAGATAAGCTGCTTGTCCACTGTATGCGGTCAGAAGTGCAGGAAATATGAGGCAAGAGAAGCTGATCTGCATCAATTGTACTCGCCATTAAATAAACCCAACAATGGGAACACACGTTACAAGCCGTGTAAGTAGTCCATAGGACATAAATAATTCGCCCGACAATCGTCTATATAAGAAAAGGTTCAGTTGAAACTTTGAGTTATGTGGTCCATAAAAGAGAGAAAACTGAGCAAAATTATGGACGGAGCTGTAGTTCGCACCACGCATATTTAGAGTTTGAAAATATGCCGGGTTTGTAAGGAGAGTTTTACAGATATTGTGCGTTTGGATCAGAACCATGAAATCGGTGCGCAAGATTTAGAAACACGCACGCTTTTTTTCGTTACAAAAACTAGGTGATATATATCTACTTACTTGGGTTGCTCGAACATTGAAATGACCCAGATCAGCAAACATGGCCTCAGTTCCTGATTCAATGGAAACGATCATATCATTGTGCTTGGGACTTTTACCTACTTGTATACCAAAAAAGCACACACAAGCATGATCACACGGACCTGTAATGCAAAGGAAGATGCCGCCGAGCAAGACCCAGGCTTGCTTGCCGTTGCTGTTGAAATAGTCGACGATGTACTTAGGGTTGAAGGCACACAACACACTGATGTCGTACTTGAACAGGTTGAAGATCCCGATCCCGATAATGAATGTGAACCAGACAAAAATGATGGGTGCAAATGAGAACCCAACCCGGTCCGTCCCGAACCTCTGGACGCAGAAAAGGAGTATCAGGATCACCACCGATATCACCACCACCGCATCTGCATGTCCATACATAAATATACGCGTGAAATAAAGAATTAGCACTTACGTGTGAAATAAAGAAGAGAGTTATAAATGGATTTTTGAAGCATATTTGTCTAATCAATTTGCTAATAATTACGCATTGAATTCTTACCTTTGCCCAGTGACTTGATCCCACTCACTGCTGAAAGAACTGCCAGAACCCAAAAGGAAAAAAAAAGAACCAGAGAGGTCTTCTTAGCTTCCAAGATGCAAAAAGTACTTCTATTTCTAACTCGATGATATCTTGATGTCGCATGAAGCATTGAAGGATAGACCATCTTAAGTGAGATGGGACATTGTAGGTCCACCCAGGTTTGGAATTCAAGAATAATAGAGGTGTTTCCTGGCTAGTAGATTAATAGCGAGAAAGGATGGGCGATTTTAACCTGAAATGGATGGAGTGAGAACACCGTTGCCGATGACCATGGAAGTGCCCATGATGGTGACAAGAAAGAGCACGATCTGGGCGGTCTTGCTGTTCTCCAGCATATGCTTGATCTTCTGAGTTCGTCGCAACTGCTTTGATGGTGTCAAGCTCGTAGTTTGAAACTTCTCGATCCTCGGGCTGGTGATTCGGTATCAGACTCACCTTTGCGTACCTACATATCAGCGTGTACAATGCGAACGTCCCACCTGAAAGCAAGCACGGTGCACCCGAGTTAGAATTGTGAAAATCATGTCATTGGTCGCCACCATAAAAAAGAAAAAGCTAATAGCAAAAGATTGGCACGTGAACCTACAAAAATGGTCACCTACATTATCCTGATAATCCTACTATGTGAAGCACAATAGAGGTTCGACAAAATAAAAGAACAATAGAGGTATACACGCGTACCGTCGCCATTGTCATTGGCGAAGAGGACGATGAAGACGTACTTAAGCAAGGGGATAAGGGCAATCGTGTAGATGATTAGCGACAGAACCCCGATAATGTCGTGAGTGTCCTTAATTCCCTCTGTGAATGTACTTGAGTACACGTAGAGTGGAGACGTACCTATATCACCATACACCACTCCAATGCTCTGAAATGCCAAACTCAATGTCCTTTGCCAATTCACCTGTAAATCAATTATTTCATCGGTTTAATGAAAAATGCTCAGTTATTCCGGGGGAAAAAGGATTATCCCTGAAGTCAACAGTAAAAAGTAGATTCAATTTATCAAGGGTAGCATATGATGATCACATCACATAAGACTTGAATTGCAAAATCTGTTAGTATATACGTTATTTCTCAACAATTGCAATCGGAGTTAAAGTTAGGATTTCTTGAGTAAATTTAACGGATTAGCACATCTGGTCACCATTTGGAAACCTTGTGTTTGCAATTATATCTAAGTTGAAATTGAGAAGTTTAATGGGAGAAACAACTTTGAGTGGTGAAGAATTAAGATGCGTGCCCTGTTGACAACCCAAATTTTGATAAAAGGAAGAGAGCTCACTCTTTATTCTTCAATGCTAGATTAGGTAAAAATTTCTAGGCTGAAGTAGTGAATTCTTCTTGCTGGTTAGTGAATAAATCACCATCATCAGCAATTGATTGGAAATTTCTCGAGGAAACTTGGTCAGGTAAGCTTGCTAATTACACCGAACTCAGAGTGTTTGATTGGCCGCTTATGTTGTGTGAGTGATGGTGAATCCGATGGTAAGGAGGTTGATGTTCCCTGGTTATTTGCATAGGGTGAAGGAAGATAGGTTGTGGTTTGAGGAAGAATCACCCGAGCTTATATTCACAGAGATGTTACCTTTGACAAATTTGCTCATTTTCACAATAGGAGTGAGGGATTAATTGTAGAGAAAGATTTGGATGATATTAAAAAACAAGTGCAGCTTCAAAGAGAGCCTAGAGGTGTTTAGAGTGCGGTAGATGTGACATTGTTTGCAAAGTTGCTGCTTTCCAAAGTTTGAGGTCCCACTTAATGAAGCTTCGAGGTGGTTAGTGAAGTTGGATGAGATAGAGGGCTAGTTGCAAACAAATACTGATTTAGAAACTTGGGTGCACTAGAGATAGTTTCGAGTTTGGAGATGTAGAGAGTGAAGAGCGCTGAAATGTTGTGAACGACTCGTAAAAGTTATTTCAAAAAAGCATTGATATGCTTATGTAAGTACCCCCACGTGCGACCTATCATAAATTGTTTAGATTGTCACTGTGTACTTGGACGGAGGTGGACCACTTGTCCCATGCTTCACTTGCTATTACCATCAATTATGTAAGCCATGTCAGGATAGTAATGGGCTTGATCTTTCATGTGCTATTAAATATTTACAGTTAGTCTAGGTGAATATTGTGGTGCTGTAAAGTGGATCCTACTAATTTTGTTGGGGACAACAAATGTTGGGTATGTTTCAGAGGATGCAGTTTAAGTAGGGTGGCAGTAATTAAATTTGCGAACTCCAAGGTCATGTAGGGAATTTAAAAGATGGTCGATTTTCAAGCAATTATGCATGCCTTTACTTCTAATAGTTAAGTCATTAGTTGGAAGATGTTGCTGAGAGAAATGACAATTTTGGGATGATTGAGGTTGAAAACACAGTGACAATAAAAGTAGCTGAAGAGGTGGTGCGGTCAAATGACTTAGTTATCAATGTTGGCATGGGACATCGGATTGATGTGGTGGTTAATGGAAGCTAGAGATATCAATGGAGAATTGAGTTAATTGGTGATCGATATTTCAGCATAAGAAATCACATGTCATGAGAGGATGTGACACCGAAGAAACTTCTTGTAACGGAGAATCCTGAGGATGTGTGGACTAAGTTTATTCCTCTAAATAAGTCCGAGCTTCACTTGGGCTTGATAGATGTCTGCAATGGTTGAGAGCCCGTCCGGACGTTGAGAGAGTCGACACGAGTGTTAAGATTAATTATATCTCAAGTTTAAGTCCGTGAAGGAAACTCATCTAGGTAGAAGTTCCAAATCCGAAAAGGACTAGTGGTTTTTTTGTTTGAACAAGTAAGGACTTAAAGAAATAGTTTCCTCATTGGAGCTGGATTTAGGTTCCCTAGTTAGTTTGGCAATTCACACAAAAAACCATAAAAACTGAATTCTATTATACACTAAGAAAATATGAGAAGTGTTGGGATTTTCTTTCTATTGAGTTTTCCGATGAGTTTTCAATAAGAGATTTTGAGAGATTTTATTAGTGTGTTTTGGTTTTGGTATAATCTAGCACTAAGAAACACTCGAGGGATTGTGTAAGCTCTGCAACTTGCCGGATACATAATGAATTTCTTGGCGGTTGGCTACCCTCATGAAGTAGGTATTAACACCTAAACCTAACTACATTGTGTCGTTCCTCGTTGATTTCTCCAATAATTTTTCTTCTTGCATTGGACTTGAATTACAATATTCGTTACCTTCTATCTTATTTCACAACCTATAACGAGCATATGAAGGTGATCGAACTCGTTGCAGTCTCAAGAAACATGTGGGACTCGCATATGCTATTGGAGTCCTCTCAGTCTTTTTGCTATATTCGATCAACGTGATTCAATGACCATTCAAAGGTGCATTCTAGGAAATCACAGGCATTCATATTTCAAGAAATACGGACGGACGAACTCAACGCGATGTTTTCTTGAAATCCAGGAATATCAAACAAAGAAAAGGAATTACTTAGCTGACGAAAAACACGGCTACATGCAAAATAGGCAATACGTACCTTGGATGAGTGGGCGTGGGACATGGAGACTCGACCGGCCTCCACGTTGAGGGAGTCGGAGAGACCCAGTTTCGCCCGCGAGACCTTTCGCTCCTTCATGTTCCGCTTCGCATCGTTCTCTGCCTCCTTCCCTTCTGCTGCGATCTCCGATTCTTCTTCTTCCTGAGTCATCGCCGCCAACTTCTCCTCCACCATTGATGCTCTTTGCCGAACTTTCTTTCTGTGTCTTTCTTCAATGTCAAGCGATGACTCCGCTCTTTACAGGGCCTCGAGAGAGTCCAGACGTTTCAAACTGAATATTCCGCCTGAATAAACCGTGCCATATGTTCGATGATTTCACACATTGTTAGAAAGACGTGTTTGGTTTGCGGGACTATAGGCTTCATCGGTCGGTTTGGCGAATTGCTCGCTTTTGTCGCTTTTCTACAAGTTTTATCAGTGTACCACCTGTCTTATCTTATTAATTATGCGCTGGCCCCAATAATCGTGGCGTGTCCTGAACAAACCATTTCTTTTTTCTTTCCTCCTTTTCTTTGTCAATTTTTTTTAATGGTTGAATGACACACACACACACACACACACACACACACACACACATATATATATATATATATATATATATATATATATATATATATAGGGTTTAGGGTCTATACACACACCTACACACACATTGTAATATCTTCTTGTTCATTTGTGGTTTCATTAGAGAAAAAAGTTCCATTAGTCGAGAGGCAATGTCAAGTGAACAGCATATCATTAAAATTTAAAATACAATCCTTGGCATATAACTTTGCCAAACTGTATTGCGTGTTCGATTATGACCCTCCTTGGATGTCGATTCATTATTCAAGCATTCGGTTTGAACGCGATGGATGTTGTATTCAAGTCACAACTTCTCGATTTAGAGATCTTCGAAATCATTCTTGTCACTTTAATGTGGAGTCTTACCTAATGTAAGTTAATGAGGCTTATCTGCATGCATAGGTGAGGAAGTGACTATTAATGCAGTTGAAAATATATACGGTGGAATCGCAATATTGTTTTGTAATATAATTCCCTAAACCGTTCACTATATCTTTGACAAGGCTCAACATTATTCAAAGTGCGAAATTACTTTTGTCTAGCAATTCCTTTTTCATTGGGAAATGGCGTAAAAACTCCCGGCACTTTTTGGACGGTGTACGTTTACCCCCCTGACTTTCGATCGTTACACAAGATCTCCCTTGGAATTTCACTTTGTTTCAACCATCAACCCTTTGTCTATTTTTAAATTTGCACATACCTAACATGTTGTTTTTCAAAGGTAAAACCATAGTTTTTGTGAGGTCTTCCATGTCCCCCTCAACAAAATCTCTGAGCCCTCCTCCGATGGCCAATTCATCTCTCTTGGGTACCGTGCCTCCCTTCTCATCTCATCTAATCTTAATCTAATACAACCCATCACTTAAGGAAATCTGGGTGGAAACGAACGTAACAGGGGGCGATGACGGAGTTTGTGGCAACGATGTCGAGGCTAGCGAGGGTGTTGGCGGTTCTTAACAGAGAAACCGGGCCGTTGGGGTGGCGGTGTGTTCAACGAGAGCACGTGCTTCCTCCGGCTGAACCACTACCTGGCATGCCGGCTCTCGCCGTAGATGTCCAGGTTGGTGCCCCGCATAAACAGTGAGGTTCTGACCGTTCTCTACCAGGACCAGGTCGGAGGCCTTCAGTTCCTCAAGGGCTTTCGATGGATTGCTCACGCCCAATCAAGGTGCTCTCATTGCCAACATCAGAGACCTTCTTCAGGTAAAAAAAAGAAAGAACGCACAATCATTTTCACTCCACATTTCACATCGTTCTCAGGTGTACCGTACAACATTATGGTGTATTGTCATAATTAAGTATAAAATTGTCATAACATGTTGTAACATTGATTTATGACATTACAACGAACTGTCATAAACAAGTTTAAAACAGTCCTACAAAAAGTTGGAATACGATGTACATACCTTAGAAATTCCCGTTTTCGTTTGGGTTAAGCCTCTTTGTACTTGACTTGCATTAACGGGGTGAGCTTGCATGGTGTTAGCTCAAACCCTGCTAGGCCGACCCAAACCGATTAAAGAGCCACTTACCTTGATTCACTCAACCTCAAGAAATTTTTGCTTCCGATTGGCCCGATCCCGAGGGGCTCGAAAGCGATGTCTATATGCCCAATCTGAACAAAAAAAAAAAAAAATTGGAGACGGGTTCATCCAAGCAATGCTCATTCAATTCTTCAATGCTCTGACTTTTCTCGTGTTTTGAATGAGGACAATGATCAACTCGGGTATGAATTGCTCCTTTTTTTTGGCAGGCGTGGAGCAATGACGTGCACAAGAGTGTGGAGCACAGCCCTTTGTATGACTCTAATCGGGAGTTGCATAGAGCCCCCTGTTTGTCACTCAAAAGCAGTTGAAGGCGTAATTTAATATTTTAATACTCTAACAATATCTCTCACATGTAGGCTAGACATTGGCCTAAATCCTTGAAATATTTAAACTTAGGACCTTCCGCACTGCTGCCATGTAAAATTTTCTGGGATCACTGTCAAATGCCGACTGTTTTAAATGTTTAAGCAAAGTGGGTGGAAAGAGACCACATATATACAAAAAGCATATAAATATCATTGTGAAGTAGGAATGTCTTATGGTGAATCTGTATATCTGTGGCCAACCATTCATACTTGCGGCCTTCAAACCAGTAAAAGAAGAAAGAGAGGCATATCATGTCAATATGGCCTTTGTATAAAATCTTTTTGACATACAACTTTAGCACTTAGCTGATGTCAAGCCTTCTTTCATGACCGTCCAATGAACCGGGCAGGCTCGGCTCTAAGCCTTTGGAGAAAACAATCATAGACTTCTGTGTAATCTGGCCTACCTAAAACGCATTTTCCAAGCTTTCTCATGACTAACTAAACAATCTTCAGGAATTGCTATTATCTTTTAAAAAAGAAAAGGTTGGGGCCGGGGAGGCCGAATAGGTACGGTCAATTCGTAAAGTGAACCACAAGGCCTACCCATCTAATAAAAGTTACACTCAAGCTCGGCCTGCCTATGAAGGTGGATGGATGACCGTCCCTGAACATTAGTGTATATGGTAAGTTCACTAACTGAATTGTCTTGTTGAATGCAAAAGGAAAGGTAATTCACAACTACGTGGCAAGAACATTCATCGATAGACACACAGGCGGTATAAATCAAAACTCCTGTTGTATTAAAAAAAGCCATTAGTTATGAAACATGGCCGTGCTGTTTCACCCATTAAAAGTCGCTAAATTTTATTTGACCACAACTAGTGCCCGCTTTTCATTCATATCTCATATGTCATACCAACCCTCAGAAGCCTGTTCCTTGGGATCGCCATGATTTTCTCGCCTTGCCTGAAATTTTTCCTGAGAAAACTGTAGACGTAGTTGACCACGATCTTCTTCAACGTGGACGACTTCGGCTCCGCGACCACATCAGCTTCCCCGAGGAGGTACACCACTCCCCTATCCATCGCTTTCTGCACAAATTGCATCTCCTCTTCGGCCACTTGGGTCGGATCGAACACAACTCCATTGGAAGAATTTGTTGACTTGGCCGCATTAAATGATTGGATAGAATTGCCGGAGAGATTGGATGGGTTTTGCTGCAGCAGCGACTCCTGCATAATGCTTGATCCCTTGGCCCGTCCATCTTCTGCTAGCAGTGTCGAATGTGGTACATCGTTGTTGGTTGTCACATCCTTTCGGATGTGATCATTGTTCTCAGCCTCAAGGAAGATGTACTCCAGCCGGATGAATTCCTTCAAGTTGTCTACCAATTGGCGCTCAAACTCGTGCGGCTCCTCGATCTTGTCGTTGTATCCATACCGGACGATGCAGCGGAACATTCTGAAGCCCCTCGGCTTGACCTGCCTGAACAAGAACCGCTCCTCTAGCACGACCTTGCTGATTGGGAGGTTCTTGATTGAGACAAGGACTATTATTGAATGGATAGACGAAATATTCGCCACAAAATGTGATAATATTGGAGGAATCCCCTGCACGAGCTCGGAATAGAGGAAGGCAACCCCGGGGACCCGATTGATGCTTGGGTTTGCGGCGAGATCTCTGATGAACTCGGCCGAGACCTTGTTCTTGAGCTCATACATGTACCGTTGCTTGTGGACGTAGTGCCAGATAATCATGATGGTCATGAGAAAGGCAGCAAACACAAGCGGTAGGAAACCGCCCTCTATGAACTTGTACAGGACCGACGAGAGATAGATCAGTTCGATTGCGCCGAAGATGGTGACGAAGAGCACGATCCACCATATGCTCGTCTTCCATATAACAAGCATGACGAGAGTGAGCAGGCAAGTGGTGATCACCATAACGCTCACCACAGCTATTCCTGCAACCAAAAGTTCAGGAGACAAATTAAATTATGAAAGCCACCAAATTTGGTCCCATCAGAATATTTTGAGGGTGCAAATTTTCAAGCCGGTCCAGATTAGTATACGGTTATTAGAAGTTTCAAACGGAAAGTAAATGTGATTAAAGCATCAATGAAGCCTAGCAATTTGCACTTACCGTAAGCGTTGCCGATGTTGGTTGTGGTCTGGAAGCCAGCAGTGACCAAGACGCTAGCAACCATGAGCATGTAGTTCACCTCCGGTATGTAAACCTGGCCCTCGTACTTGGCGGACGTGTGAATCACCTTGACCCTCGGGAAGCAGCTGAAGGCCAGCGACTGCGGGATGATGGCATATGCACCCGAGATCATTGCTTGGCTTGCAATGATTGCCGCGGCAACTGCCACCACGAACATCGGCCAGTACAATGGATCTGCTCATAGATCAACAGGAGTCGCGAAACATTATCAAACATAGGCTCATTTGTACTGCCGGCATGAAGCCTTGTAAACATCTAGGGCTCATCCTAAGAATCACGTACATTTTACGTTGAGAGCATAGTTTAGGTCAATTTTCTAGGTATTGATCTTGCTTTCTTTGCTAGATTGAATCGATTATAAAATTCAAACAAGGTGTTCTATTTGAATTTTACATACCTGGGATTGAGTCATAGAAAGTGTTGGCAACATGGTCAGGGTGCTTCATGAGATAAGCTGCTTGTCCACTATATGCGGTCAACAGTGCAGGAAATACGAGGCAAGAGAAGCTGATCTGCATGAATTGTACACCCACATAAAATCGTCAACGGAAATTGTGGGAAAAGCACAAAGTGATGTATGACGGTTTTAATTCTTTCAGTTTACTTATGGTTTTGTTCTTGGCATCATTTCCTCAATGGACGGAGACTTGGAGACAAGAAGAGAAAAAAAAAGAATAAATAAAACACAATTAATAAAACAAATGTGCCTAAAGAAGTCAAGAACAGCTTCCTTCTGTTGAAATCTAACGCAAAGGAAATTGTATCTACTTACTTGGATTGCTCGAACATTGAAGTGACCCAGATCGGCAAACATAGCTTCAGTGCCTGATTTCAATTGAATCATCCATATCAATGAGCTTAAAGCTGTGACCTGCTTGTTCACCAAAAGAGCACATGCAAGAATACACACGGACCTGTAATGCAGAGGACGACGCCACCGAGCGAGACCCAGGCATTTTTGCCATTGCGGTGGAAGTAGTCGACGATGTACTTAGGGTTGAAGGCACGCAACACACTGATGTCGTACTTGAACAGGTTGAAGAGGCCGATCCCACTGATGAACGTGAACCAGACGCAGACGATGGGGGCGAACGTGAACCCAACCCGGTCAGTCCCATACTTCTGGACGCTGAAAAGGATTATTAAGATCCCCACCGATATCCCCACCATCGCAGCTGCAAGTACATAAGTTGGATATACTTTTACTGATGAGCTAGTATTTGCATGTGCCACAAGGAAGAGAGTTATATAGAGATTTTAGAAGCATATTTGTATTATCAATTTGCTAATAATTAAGCTTTGTATTTACCTTTGCCCAGTGACTTGATCCCGCTCACTGCTGAAAGAACTGCAGGAACGCAAAAGAAAACAATATTTTTATTTATTTAATTGTGTAAAATGGATTAACACGAACTTTCAACATGATTAATCTTAGGTGTAAGCTGAGCAGTACCCAATAAAGAGCAATTGACAGCATGTCGACAAGCCCATCTTTGTTTGAGGATGTGATTATGTGTTTCCGAAAGGCACATCTTGAGGCAGTACGTGATGTATGTTCTACATATATGAAGACACTTTCTCCTTCGTGAGGATGGAGCGGATTCTATTCTCACATGATGTTTCCTGGTGCTTGCCTCTAACACGACTTTTATTGAATTATTGGTTTTCACTATATTAAAGTCTATCAGAAGATAGGCAAAAGAATTCTATCATGTTAAACTTTTTTCAACTGTGAGAACATGAAAACAAAAAATTACCAAACATCTGTTGTGCCGTACGTAAATCGTATGTGGGTAACCACTAAAGAGTGTACAAGCAAAATTTCTTTGAATTGAAATGAACCATCTTAGGTGAGTTGCCATTGTTATAGGTACCCTCAAGTGCAAAAGACAGAGCTGTTTCCTGGCTAGTTGTACTTGAAGAATTCTTCGAAAGGGTTGTGATAGATAAATAGCGAAAAAATATGGCGATTTAAACCTGAAATGGATGGGGTGAGAACACCGTCACCAATGACCATCGAAGTGCCCATGATGGTGACAAGAAAGAGAACGATCTGGGCGGTCTTGCTGTTCTCGAGCATTTCCTTGATCTTCTGAGCCCGTCGAAGCTGCTTTGACGGAGTGTGGAGCTTGTAGTTTGAAACTTCCTGGTCCTCCGGTTGGTGATTCGGGATCAAGCTCACCTTTGCGTATCTGCACATCAGAGAGTACAACGCGAACGTTCCTCCTGCAGGCACATAAGTCAGAATTCAGAAAATCAAGTCACCTACATCTACATAAAATGGTCATGTACATTATCCCGATAATCCTGGTATGTATGTGAAGCACAGTAAAGGTAGACGTGCGCACCGTCGCCATTGTCATTGGCTAAGAGAACAATGAAGATGTACTTGAGCAAGGGGACAAGGGCAATTGTGTAGATAATTAGAGACAAAACCCCAAGAATATCCTTAGTGTCCTTAATTCCCTCCGTGAATGTACTCGCGTACACGTACAGTGGAGACGTCCCTATGTCGCCGTACACCACTCCTATGCTCTGAAATGCCAAACTCATCGTCATTTGCCAATTCACCTGTAAATCATTCATTTCGTCAATTCAATCACAAAAACAAATATATCCAGTTATTTGAGGGGAAATTAGATTTTTACAAAGCCCATCAACAATAATTCGATTTATCGCGGGTAGCTGATAATGATCATATCCCGCAGTGAACTGTGTCCGTAAAAGCTTATTTACTTCAGCATCATTTGTATTTCGTGATCTGGTAAAAGATAATGGAGAAATTACTATGGAAAACGATTCTATGACAAGCATATACAAGAAATCTACTTCACTGCAATTTTACAAATGCATGTGGGACACACATCTTTTCTAAGAATCCTCCCACTGTCTTCCGATCGATACGATTCAAGAAGCGTTCAAAAGTTCATCCTCGTAAATCCAGGCCGTTCACGATTTCAAGAAAGACGGACAGAAGCACTGTATGCTATGTTTTCTTATGACAAAGTAAGAAAAGGAATTGATAAGCCGATGCAAAACATGGCCACATGTGAAATTTGCAATAAGCACCTTGGAGGAGTGGGCGTGGGACTTGGAGACTCGACCCGCCTCCAGGTTGAGAGAGTCGATGTGCCGCAATCTCACCCACGTGACCTTTCGCTCCTTCATGCTCAGCTTGGTCTTGTCCTCCGATTCTTCTTCTTCCTTCTCCGCCATTAGTGATGACTCCACTCTTTCCAGGGCCTCGAGAGTCAAGACGTTTGCGTCAAATTCTTCTGCTGGACAAATCGTGCGGAAGTGTTTGATGAATGTTTGTTTATGTCGAGAATTTGACGCAGACGTGCTTGTTTTGCGTACAGGTTTAGTATGACAATAAATTTTCTCTTCAAGGTAAATGAATAGGTTTCATCGATAGATTTTGGTAAGTCAGCACGCGTTTTTGTTGTGGATGTCTCCCTAATTATTGTATTGCGGATGGACAACAATATGTATGACATTATTTTCCTAATCAATGCATTGTGGATAGACGTCAACAAATATGAGCTTATCTCCCTAATCAACGCACCTGGATATATTTCCTTGGTTGCATAAATATGAGATTATCTCCTTAATTAAGCAATAGAAGATCATGGTATATATAATTTAAGCAACAAACTCGCCCAGGACATTCAGAAAGGAAAGGGATTTTGTGGTCCAAACGGCACCGTAGGGAGATATTGTCATATTTATTGCTGTATATCCACGATGCATGTTGCCATATATAATTTCGAGATTCATGGATTGGCCGACAGACCTGGCTAGTCTTTAAAGTTTCATCCTGATGGGGATAGATAATTGTAATTGTTGATCTTCAACGAGAAATTTCTACTAAGTGTGAGTCACCAGCTCGCGTAGACTACACATCTCTACCCAAAAAAAAAAAAATCACGCATTAATCGCAACGCCAAGATAAAAATAAAACTAAATTCCATGATCACCACTTGGACTTAGGGTGCATTTGGTTCGACTTTTGGGAAAATGCAAAAGCCTTTCGTTTAAAGAGGTTTTCCGAAATGTAAATAGTGTTTGGTAAAGTGTAATTTAATTAATGGCACATTAAGAATCAACTTTGAGTTAATTGTTGTTTGGAAAAAAAAAATACCCTTTGTAAGCGGTGTCGCCAAGGTCGCGCCACCCTAGGTGACCTCAAGCAAGGCTGGCTGGCACTAGATTGGCAGCCAAATCTGGCCTCGCTGGCCGCTTGAACCCTAGCCGGTTAGGTTGCGTGAGGTGGGGATATTTTCGGAATTATGAAAGTCTAGCGAAGGCAAAGTTGGAAGAAAAAATGTATTTGCATTCCGGAGTGCACAAAGAACAAAGAACCTTCGGATCTGCCTTAGGTAGATGCATTTGGAAATGCAATTGCATATTCCCAAAACTGCACGAAATTTTTTTCAAACGTTACTTGCATTTGCCCATTTTGGGAAAGTGTTTCCAAATGCACCCTTAAGACTTTTTGGGGAAAATTACCAAAAAAGTCCTAAACCTTTTGCAATTTTTTCAATTCAGTCCTAAATCTTTTTTTTTCCAATTCAGTCCTAAACCTTTTGCAAATCAGCCGATTCAGTCCTTTTGGCCGGTCGGTACTGACGTGGCCGCCGGCCGGCGTCCACGGCGCCGGCCGATGTCCACGTGGCAATATTTTAATATTTTTGAATTTCTTTTCTTTTTTATTTTTTTTTCTTTTCCTTCTCCCCCCTGGCCTGCGGCGAGGGCCCAGCTCCGGCGAGGCGGAGCCGGAGCTGGGCGAGCTCGCCCAACTCTGACGAGGCGGAGCTCGCCTTGGCTGGGCGAGCTCTGCCTCGCCATGGCTGGGCGAGCTCCGCCTCGCCGGAGCTGGGCTAGCCCAGATCTGGCGAGGCGGAGCTCGCCCTGCCATGGCGAGCTCCGCCTCGCCAGATCTGGGTGAGGGCGGAGCTCGCCCAGCCATGGCGAGCTCTGCCTTGCCAGGTCTGGGCGAGGGCGGAGCTCGCCCAGCCATGGCAAGGCTCGCCCAACGGCGGCGAGGGCCCAGCTCGCCATGGCTGGGCGAGCTCCGCCCAGACCTGGCAAGGCGGAGCTCGCCATGGCAGGGCGAGCTCCGCCTCGCCAGATCTAGGCTAGCCCAGCTCCGGCGAGGCGGAGCTCGCCATGGCTGGGCGAGCTCCGCCCTCGCCCAGATTTGGCGAGGCAGAGCTCGCCCAGCCAAGGCGAGCTCTGCCTCGTCGGAGCTGGGCGAGCTCGCCCAGCGGTGGTGAGGGCCCAGCTCGCCGGAGCTGGGCCCTCGCCGGCGAACCTCTCCCCTGGCCGGACAGGCCAGGGGGGAGAAGGAAAAGAAAAAAAATATAAAAAATTCAAAAATATAAAAAATATTAAAATATTGCCATGTGGTCATCGGCCGGCGTCCATGACGCCGGCCAGCGGCCACGTCAGCGCCGACCGGCCAAAAGGACTGAATCGGCTGATTTGCAAAAGGTTTAGGACTGAATTGGCCAAAAAAAGGGTTTAGGACTGAATTGAAAAAATTACAAAAGGTTTAGGACTTTTTTGGTAATTTTCCTAGACTTTTTGTTGGGAAAACACTCCCAAATAGACTGTGATGATATCGTTGGTCTCTATGAGTTCAGTGAAGACTGAAACGAAGATCTCAATAGAAGGAGAATGAGTCTAATATGACGAGATGTTCACGGAAACTTGGAAATCAGGGTCGATCTTTTGTCTACATGATGTCTTTGGATATTAATATACTCAAAAGGATGATTGGATTAGACAATCACAAGTAATTTCTCACGGATCAATGGTGATATCGAGCACATGCCCATAATAAGCATTAAACCGTGTTGACATCAAGTCAAGTTAGAAAATAGCATTAGCTGTTTGAGATATAACATAAGCCCCACCGAGAACTCAAAGTATCTCTCCTGCTTATCTATCTATTTACACACTACTAGGGACTACTACTAGATACCTCTCTTTTGCAGGCACTAATCAAGAAGCCTGAAAAACTCAAACTCAAAATAAATTGAATCCCACTCAGTGATCTTTCCTTCAACTCTATACATAAATTGCATGATCTAATTCCTTTAAGTATCCATTTTTATCTTTCCCTTGCCAGCATGCTTACCGTACCCGCCCTAGCGGGAACTACCCTAGTGACGCTGATAACGTGTTTGTTTGAAGATGAACGTTGAACAAAGTAGGCATAACTGTTAATAGGCTGAGAAATCACAGCAGAAGAACCAAGAAAAGACCACTAAGCAGCCGACAGCATTTTGGTGAAATAGTTAGAGGATTAGCGAAGTGAGAACTCCAACAGACTCCACTTTGGGAAAACCAGTTGCTGTCAGATGGAAAGGTTGTATGGGCAATCCTAACGTCGGTAACTGCTCTGAACGACTCTCAAACGGTTGTGTCTAAACAGAGTCTCCAACGGAATAATCGAAGATGCCCATATCAGAAGGATCAAGGAAGCTAGAAGGGGGTCAAATGGAAAAAGAGTACACTAACAATATTCTTCATTATTCTCGTGTAACTAAAATTGTCACTGTAATTGTTTGGAGATTTCTAAGTAGAGTTCAAGCTCTTTTGTAATTGTGATAAGATTAAGTGTACAAGAGTGATAATAGTAAATGTGTCTTGATAGTGTGATCTATCAATTGAATGGAGTAACACTTGCTAATTGTAACTTGTCTTAAAGATTACTGGTGGAATCCAACTCGTGTTGAGGTTCTCACCTAGAGAATGGATGTTGACTTGGGGATAAAGTCAAACCATTATAACTTTGCTATGTGCTTTATTTTTCATAATTATTATCGTCATATGTTCATTAGCATCTCCTACACATAATGTACACAATCTATTTCTGATGCTGTTGAGATTCGTTTCATTATATATTGCGACAGTGTTTCAAAATCTTGACACAACCTATTCAGCTTCAACCCAACAATTAGTATCAGTGCTCTATTGCTTGTTGTCTGGAGTGTTTTACTTCTAAGCATAAATATTCTTATTTATCTCTAACCTTAGTGGTTTCTTTGTTCCCGACTCTCAAGCTTCTAGCAAGCCATTTTACTTTGATGGCACCAACTATGGAGACTGGAAAAGTGGGTGTAAGGTTATATTGAAGCAACATATCTCCTTTTGTGGGACCTCATTCAAAATGGACCTGCAGTGCCTACACTAATAAGAGCTCTCGCTCAACAAGATCGTGAGAATGTGCAACCTACGGCTACCATCGCTGCTGCAACTAGAATAGAAGAATCACATAAAGACTTACACAAAATGCAAAAGCTAAACCTTTATTATATTGGGCCTTGTCTCCTTCTGAATTCAACATAATCTATTCATGTTCGACAGCTAAAGAAATTTGGGGTCAATTCTTAGTCCCATTTGAATGAATGGATAGGGTGAGGGAGGCAAACATTTATTATATTGGGCTTTTTAAATAATTGACAGTGGTTCCACCAAACCTCACATGATATAAGAAATTTGCCTCTCTAATTGCATATTTCCACGCTTTAGGCTTAGGTTGAAGCCTGAAGACTAGCCTATGCGTGAGGGGAAGTGTTAGGATATTTAAATAATAAATCACACCTTCATCTAATAGCTTAATTTTTTAGAATAGTTGACAGTGGTCATACCAAATCTCACACTTGTTATCAACATCGGAGACCTTCACATAAAACAAAAATAATTCACAAACACTCTCACTCCACATTTCACATTGTTTTCAGGTGTACCGTACAACACTATAGAGTATTGTCATGATTAAGTATAAAAATGTTGTAAAATGTTATAACATTGATTTACTACATTACAACGAATTGTCGTAATCAAGTTTAAGCAGTCCTACAAAAAGTTAGAATACGATGTACCTTAGAAATTCCTGTTTTCGTTTGGTTTAAGCCCCTTTGTACTTGACTAACATCAACAGGGTGAGCTTGAAATGTGTCAGCTCAAACCTTACTAGGCTGATCCAAACTGATAAAAGATCTACTTGCTTTGATTCACCCAACCTCAAGAAATTTTGCTTCAAATCCGCCCGGCCAGGCCCAGCCCGATCCCGAGGGGCTCGAAAGCATTGTCTATATGCCCAATCCGAATAAAGTCCCCAAGTCAATTTGGAGACGGGTTCATCCAATAAATGTTCGTTCAATTCTGCAATGTTCTGACTTTTCTCGGGTCTTGAACGAAGCCACTCATCAACGCTGGTATGAATTGCTACTCTTTTTGGCAGGCGTGGAGCAATGACGTGCACAAGAGCGCGGAGCACAGCCCTTTGAATGACTCTAATCGGGAGTTGCATGGAGACCCCTCTTTGCAACTCAAAAGTTTTAAATTGTTAGTTGAAGGGGTAATTTAATATTTTAATACTCTAATAATACCCCTCACACGCAGGGTAGACATTGATCTAAGCCAACTGTTTTAAATGCTTAAGTAAAGTGGTTGAAAGAGGTCACATATACAAAAAGCATATAAACCTCATTGTGAAGTAGGAATGTCTTATGGTGAATCTGTATATCTGTGGCCTATCATTCATACTTTGCGGCCTTCAAACCAGTAAAGAAGAAAGAGAGGCATATCATGTATGAGTCAATATGGCCTTTGAATAACATCTTTTTGTTGAAACTCATGATCATCCGATGAACTGGGCAAGCTCGGCCTGGGCCAAGGGAAAACAATTATAGAATTCTGTCAAATCTGGCCTGCCTATAAAGCATTTTCCAAGCTTTCTTAAGACTAACTAAATGATCTTTGACAATTGCTTTGATCTTTTTCAAAAAGAAAAGGTCGGGACTGGGGAGGCCTTGGAGGTATGGTCGAGTTGTCAAGTGAACCACAAGGCCTACCGAATATAATAAAAGTTACACTCAAGCTCAGCTTGCCCATTAAGACAGATGGATGGACGGTCCTTGAACATTAGTGTATATCATAAGTTCACTAATTGTATTTCCTGTTGAGTGGTTTTTTATCTCTCTTCCCCCAAAATCTAGCTCAAATGATGAGACATTCTCTCAAATTTATAAAGTGATCATCAGCCCCTTCCACACTTATCTTTTCCTCACACATCGAGCCTTGGGTCGGAATAGCAACAATCCGTATCTTCCGTGTGAGTGTTGAGTCTAGACTTATTGGTAACTGGGCTCTGATACCGGTATTGGGTGATCTTGGGCCTCTCTCATCCTAAAATCTAGCTCAAAGGATAAGACTTTTCCTCATACTTATAAACTGACTAGTCCCTTCTACAATCGATTGGGATAACCCCAACATTTTCTTGTTAAATTAAAAAGAAAGGTAATTTACAACTACATGGCAAAAACATTTTTCAGTCGATATATATCAAAACATCTTTGTATTAAAGAAAGCCATTAGTTATGAAACATGAACGTGACGTTTCTCCCATTAAAAGTTGCTAAATTTTATTTGACCACATTCAGTTGTTTCTTTTCATTCATATCTCGTATGTCATGCCAACCCTCATAAGCCTATTCCTTGGGATTGCCATGATATCCTCATCTTGCTTGAAAATTTTCCTGAGAAAACTATAGGCGTAGTTGACGATAATCTTCTTCAACAAGGATGACTTCGGCTCTGCGACCACCTCGGCTTCCCTGAGGAGGTACAACACTCCCTCTCCATCGCTTTCTGCAGGAATTGCATCTCTTCTTTGGCCACTTGGGTCGGACGATTTAAAGAATAAGTCGAGTTGGCCAGTTTAAATGATTGGATAGATTTGGAAGAGAGATTGGATGGGTTTGGCTGCGCCAGTGACTCCTCCATGTGGACTGTTGATCCCTTGCTTTTTCCATCTTCCGCTAGCAATGTCGAATGTGGTACATTGTATTGTCTCATCCTTTCAGTTGTGATCAATGTTCTCCGCCTCGAGGAAGAAGTACTCATGCCGGATGAATTCCTTCAAGTTATCCGCCAATTGGCACTCAAACTCCTGCAGCTTTCGATCTTGTCCTTGATCCATACATCACAATACAACGGAACATCTTGAAGTTCCTCAGCTTAACCTGCCCGAACAAGAACCCCTCCTTCTGCACAGCCTTGCTACTCGAGAGGTTCTTGATCAAGATGAGGACTATTATTGAATTGATAGACAAAATATTTGCCACAAAATGTGATAATATCAGAGGAATGCCCTGCGTGAGCTTGGAATAGAGGAGGCAGACCCTGGAGACCCGGTTGATGCTCAGGTTCGCGGCGAGATCTCTAATGAACTTTATCTGAGATCTTGTTCTTGAGCTCATACATGTACCAGTGCTTGTGGACGTAATGCCAGCTAGTAATGATGGTCATGACGATGGTGGCAAATACAAGCGGTAGGAAACCGCCCTCTACGAACTTGTAGAGGACCGATGAGAGATGGAGCAGTTCAATTGAGCCAAAGATAGTGAAGAAAAGAATGATCCACCATATGCTTGTCTCCATATAACGCTCACCACAGCTATTCCTGCAAGTCGGGATCAGGCTCACCTCTGCATACCTGCATATCAAAGAGCACAACATAAATGTCCCTCTTGCACGGAATAGGCACCACATGCGCACAACATAGGCACGAACGGGGCACACAAGTCAGAACTTCGAAAATCAAGGTTGACACCAAAAATAGAGAAAAGGTAAAAGAAAAAACAAATTGGCATGTGAACCTACAAAAAAAATTGATAATCCTGGTATGTGAAGCATAATAGGGATAGGCACACGTGTCGCCATTGTCATTGGGCAATTGTGTAGATGATTAGCGGCAGAACCCCAAGAATGTCCATAGTGTCCTTAATTCCCTTAGTGAACGTACTCGCGTACACATAGAGTGAAGATGTCCCTATGTCACCGTACGCCTCTCTTATGCTTCGAAATGCCAAACTCATCGTCCCTTGCCAATTCACGTATGAATCATTTATTTAATCAATTCGATCAAAAAAACAAATATATTCAATTATTTGAGGGGAAAATAGATTTTAGTAGATTCGATGTTCCCACACGGCATCTGCATGTCCATACATGAATATACTTTTATTGATGACTAGTATTTGCGTGACACAAGGAAGAGAGCTATATATGGATTTTAGAAGCGTATTTGTATTATCAATTTGCTAATAATTAACCATTGTATTCACCTTTGCCCAGTGACTTGATCCCGCCTTCTACTGAAAGAACTGCAGGATTAATCTTAGGTGTAAACTGTGCAATATCGAAGAAAAAGCAATTGATAGCTTGTCAACAAGCCCACGATTTGAGGAAGTTATTATTTATTTTCGAATGGAAAACCTTGCTTTAAGTTCTAAAATATCATGATTTTGATTGGCAGCAGGTCCTAGTTCTTCATCATCTCCAAGATCACCGAAGGCCTCTTGCACGGAACGGGCAAGATAATTGCACCAACGAGGCACAAATCTTGCACGGAATGGGCAAGATAATTGCACCAACGAGGCACAAATTCATGTCTTTCAAATTCATAGGGGCAAGATCCACATCACTTTCAAATGCAGTATGAGGGTGCACTTGTTCCCCTTCCAAATTACTTAGGCTTGCAATATATATTTTTATAGTAAGTCAATCAACAGGTCCTTCACCAAGATCACCAAAAGCCTCTTGCATGGATCGAGCATGGCAAGGGCATGAACAAGGCACACTTTCATATGTCTTTCAAATTCATAGGGTCGAGAACCACATCACTTTCAGACGCAGTATGAGTTCAAAGTTTTAAAACATCGTGAGAACACTTATTCAGCATTATTACCAATTTACAAGATCGTTTTCCTGGGTGTACTGCTACGTGACTTTGGTTTGCATTTATCATCACGATTGGTTTCTACAATTTCGTCAAGTAGGACCCCGGAGTCATTAAAGCTATCAATCCGGTTTACATCATTGATTACTTTCGGAGGAACAAAAAGGACGGATGGATATCTCTCGGTGGCATTGTCCTAGCCATAACAGGTACGCTCGAATTGCTTTGTTTCCTGATTTATTGTCCTGGGTGTATAGTCTCCGTATAATGGATAAGTTCATCCAGATGCAGTATGAGGGTGTACTTGTTCCCCTATCAAATTAATTAGGCAATCAATATATCTTTTCATAGTAGGCCAGTCAGTTGGTCTTAGTTCTTCATCGTAACCAAGATCACCAAAAGGCTCCAAGGCTTTGTTCAGCCTTTTGTACTTAGTGTACTCCAATATGCCTCTCTATTGGAGTACACAAAATGAAGAAATGGAGTCGTAAACGGGATCTCTCTGGTAAAGAATGCTGGCAGAGGAAAATGGCAATATGCCTGCCCACAATGTCGGAAGTGGAAAAATAAAAAAAAATGGATAGATGTTTTTTACAATGCCAAGGTGATCTCAAATAGGCATGAAGATGTAAAATGAGGAACCTTATTTAATGTATTTCCAATGAAAATGAACTTTCAAAAAGAAGGGCCAGCAGAAAAACAGCCAAGAGAAAGTCAGGATCAATCCTTGCCCCTGCATGTAAACATAGACACAATGTTTTTGCTACATCTCAAACATTTTCAAACAAAAGAAAATTATAGCTCTTGTAGGCACAATCAAATAGAGATATATGTGCAACATTCGTGCACTATATGTGCAACATTCGTGCAATTTTAAAATTTATTGATGTAAAATAAGGAATCTTATTTGATGTATTTCCAATGAAAATGAACTTTCGAAAAGAAGGGCTGGTAGAAAAACACCCAAGAGAAGGTCAGGATCAATCCTTGCCCCTGCATGTAAACATATTGACACAATATTACTCCTACATGTCGAACATTTTCAAAAAAAAGAAAATTATAGCTCTCGTAGGAAGCGTAAAAACCGGATTCTCAGAGGCTATACTAAATGTTTGGGGTTTCTATATGACCCGAAAAAATTAAAAGAACTTACAAAGACGAACGCCATCCCCTATCTTCCCTAAGTAACGATCTGTACTGTACTCTGCATAATGGTAGAAGATGAAGGTATAGTAATAGCTATATGGAACGATCAGCACTTTCAACAGTATTAGAAGGATTCAATTAACTATAGAAAGTGTCCATGAAATTCTAGAGAATGAGAAGAGCGATGGTGTAGCGCTGATAGATGAGAAGAGCGACAGTGTAAGGCACTCTCATGCTGTAGAGGACATGCCAGCAGGCAACTCCGAGCAACAAACATAGTCTGTCAGGTGGAGGAGCTACTGCTCTCGTCCTCGGTCGGTATCTGGAGGAGAAGTAGCTCGTCCTCCTCAGTGTCCAAGGCTTTGTTTAGCATTTCGTACTTAGTGTACTCCAATATGCATCTTTGTTGGAGTACACAAAGTGAAGAAATGGAGTCATGGATAGGATCTGTTCACTAAGAATGCTGGTAAAGGAAAATGACAATACGCTTGCCCCACATTGGAGGCAGTGGAAAAATAAAAAAATGGATTGATGTTTTTTACAATGCCAAGGTGAACTCAAATAGGCACGAAGATGTAAAACAAGGAACCTTATTTGACATATTTCCAATGAAAATGAACTTTCGAAACGAAGGTCCGGCAGAAAAACAGCCAAGAGAAGGTCAGGATCAATCCTTGCCCCTGCATTTAAACATATTGACACAATGTTACTGCTACATCTTAAACATTTTCAAACAAAAGAAAATCGGAACCATAAAAACCAGATTCTCAAAGCCTATACTAAATGTTTTCGGTTTCTATATAACCCGAAAAAATTAAAAGAACTTACAAAGACGAATGCCATCCCCTATCTTCTCCAAGTGACAAATCTATATTGTACTTTGCATAACAGTAGAAGATGAAGGTATAATAACAGCTATATAGATCGATCAGCACTTTCAGAAGTATTAGAAGGATTCAATTAACTAGACAAAGTGTCTATGAAATTCTAGATTATGAGAAGAGTGACGGTGTAAGGCACTCTCATGCCGCAGAGGAGATGCCGGCAAGCAACTCCGAGCAACAGGCAAAGTCTATTAGGTGGAGGAGCTCCTCCTCTCGGCCTCGGCCGGTATCTGGAGGGGAAGTAGCTCCTCCTCCGCGAGAGTAGCCATTTGGAGGAAGTTTTGAAACCAAAATGAGTCATGACTCCAACAAGGAACTATCCAAACTGTCTCCGATTCATAAAAGGAAATTTGCGTGTTTTTGCTTTGCTCAATTTCGTAAGTCAACTTGCTTTTTAAAGGAACTACTTCCACATTTCCACAATATCCCTTCTCTTTTTTTTTTCCCTTTCTTTCCAATTTCGACGTCTCTTGCACAATGCTGCATGTTCATGCGCTTTAACTCAAGTTGGCTCACATTCAATGGCCATAGAGTATAGTAACTCGGTAAACTTTACTGAAATATACAAGAGCCTTCCAGTGGGATATTTATGTTTTATACTAGTTAAGAATAATCATGCAAAATAAAGGAATTTGGAATTTGTGTATATTTCAACATATATATTAATAAAAAATACATTAGCCCATTTATAGGCTTTATTAGATAACTATTATCAGATAATATCTCAATCAAAATCAAATAGAGATGTATGTGCACTACACGTGCAATATTCGTGCACTATACGTGCAATCTTAAGAAATATTGATAATAAACATAATTATTAAAATATCTCTAACAACAAAAATAATCATGCAAAAGAGAGGAATTTGGAATTTGTGTATATTTCAACGTATATATTAATAAAGAATACATGAGTCCATTTATAAGCTTTACTAGATAACTATTATAAGATAATCTTGTTGACATCTAAATTTTGGTAACCCAGTTAGTTAATTCTCGCATAAAAAAATTAGGGATTGATCCTAGTTTCTAGAAAAAAATATTAATTAAAATGCATATATATAGGCTCATATAGTTGCATTTGCATTGGACTGGCAGTGGATGGACTCGAGTGAACGGCTATGAACTTAATGAAATTGGACTAAGCCTGCATTCAAGAAAATTCTTGGCCAAGCCTATGAACATTACAAGAGCTGAAATTTTCATTGGAAAATGTCTGAGTCCGAAAAGATTGATTTATTAATCTGGATATTATCATGATTTAAATTGAACAAATAGATTTGATATTATCATAGATTATAAGAGATATTGCAATATCTTCTTTGAATTGAAATAGGAAATAATTGCAAGCAAAAATCCTACATTTTACCTATAAATACATTCATTAAGGGTTCATATGGGGAGCAGAGAGATGGCCACCCAATCGACATACATGGCCAGAGAATAGAAAGAGGAGAGAGTGGCTTTGTTTCGCTCAAACGCACGATTACACCACCATCGTGCAAAACTAGAAGACGGCAAATTCTAGATTGATCATGTTACATCTCAGATCGAAGTTCCTCTCACCATTGACGCACCGCTTTGCTCTGTCCAATTTCAGCAACACCTCCGGATCTTGCTCTTGATTCCCGGAGAACATCCAGCAAGTCGTCGGCCAACTCTCCAAGGAACTCTGGTTTTTGACAACATTGTTGTTCCTCGCTGTCACGTTCCAGTTGAGTCGTCACACAGAGACAATGCAATACATACAGTAGAGCGGTGGAGGAAAAGAGAAGCACGTGGAGCAATACATGGCCGAATAAAAAAATCTCGGTTGAGGAGACTCTCTTGGCTATTGACCCCCACTTGTAAGAGAAGGTTTGGGTCTCTGTTTTTATTTTATTTTCTTCTCACCAGACACATACAGGTTGAGTTTCATCGCTTGTTCTTTGAGAATTTCGGTCAGATAGTCAAATACAACATTTTTTTTTGGTCAGCCAAATACAACTTCAGGAGGGACTCGCCCTTCAACAAACGTGTGCACTGGTTGCACTCTATTTGATTAGCATCCTCATTGGCTACCATAGGCATCCTCTACCAAGTTCTACGCAAGCGTTCCTTCAACATGGCTAGCTACAAGCTCCTTGTCGAGACCTAACGTCGGGTGCACCACCTAAAATTCAGCTAATGGATTACTAAGTTTAAACTCTCCTAAGCCTATACTAATTCACAACTTAGTTCAAGTTCATGTTAATTATTTTCATTAAGGGGTCGCCACTAATTTATTTTTGGTAGGTAGATTAGAAAGGAGATTTATTTTACTCTTGCGAACCAAAGATTATGAGTTCGGAAACTTGGTTACGCTAGATTACTCTAATGCCCTTTCAGTATATTTTCTCTTTTATTTTCATAAGAATATTTTGCAGGTAGCTTGAATTGATTTTAACTTATTCATTAACATGCAAAAGGAAATCATGCGGGTGCGCAATCAATGAAATTAACGCTCCAATAACAAAGCAAGCAATTGCAAGAAAGTAAATAAATTAGTCACTCCAAAATAATCAAATATTTTTGAGATTTTATTTTATCTTGAAATGAAGTCTAATCTACATGACATGCAATTTCCTAACGTGCAAACTATATGACATGCATATGATATTTTTGGTATTTTTATTAAAATTCAAAATAAATAAATGTCTTAATTTAAACAAATGATTAAGTCTAAGAGAAGAATATATTCTATTCTAAGATATTTTTGGTATTTTCTTTTATGGAAACAATCGAGCAAAGGATAAGCTCTCATCGCAAGATAATATTCACCAAATTCGCACGCGTAATCCACGAAAATCTCAAATCAAAGATTACGATAATCTAAAAAATAATCCATCATCTCGCGGATTAAATTAGAGATTAGCGCAATCTTTGGGCACAACAATTACCCAAATATTAAGTCGAATTGATTAAAAAAATGATTCAAAATCAAAAAAATGATCCAAAATCTTTACGGATCAAATCAGTAATTATATCGACTCAATCAATAGCCCTAATTGGATAATGCCTAACATCTCAATCAAATCAATTAGATAACAAAATTTATCCGAATTAAGCAATTAAACAATTTATGTCAAATCGGATGGAATAATTACCTAATTTGAGCACGTGTAATCTTATCGGAATCGAACCGGATCATGGCTTACGGATGAGGCTAGAAGGATGACTGGCATTGGATAGCCACGGATGAGGTGCTAGGCTGTGTGTCTTCACGGAGTTCGGCGATGGGGGCTGCTGGTCGTTTGAATGGTTGCCTTGATTCACGGAAAAGCTTAGAGCAACGTGCAAAATAGAGAAATTCCAAGCCACAGACTGGCTCGGCGAGGAGCAGCTCAAGGTGGGACTCGGCTTGACAGCGGGCGGCGTCTCAGTGCAAGCGGATGTCCCGGTGCAGGAAGCCTTGCGATGGGGACAGCAACTCCGGCGTTTGTCAGACAAACCCAGGGACTCGTGGCGATGAATTGTATGAAGGCAGCAAGCGTCGGTGTCGTTGAAGTTGCGTCGCCGAGAATGACGCAGCACTAGCGCGAGTGCAAGGTCCAATGCCCAGACGGCAACAGCAAGCACGTAGGGAGCGTCCGTTCTTCACCCGTGTCGTGCAAGGGACAACAAAATCCTCCAGGTGGGCGTCTTGAGTTTGACCGCAAGTGTATGCTTGACCAAGTCAAACCGCGCTCACAAGAAAGACCACACACATCAATGTTGGATCACTATCTTCAATCTTCAAGGCCACTGCCATGTTTCTCTCTTTATTATGGCCATCTATCACGATTTCTCTTCCCTCTTTTCTGTCGTGTGTGTCAAATTTTTTGGCCTTGTGTTCTACTACGTGGCCTCCCCACTTCAAACATCAATGGACGTCCCTTTATGTAGTACTAGGTTTAGACTAAAATTTTAAATTTTAAATTCTAAGAAATACACTTTACTAATATGAAACTTCTATTATATCTTAAAATCTTGATAATATCAAATCAAATCGAACAATTATCTTTCAAGATTTAAATTATAATCAAGGTTAATTGCTCAATTATTCTATGGGAAAATTTCAGCTCTTATAATACTCATAGGCTGGGCTGAATTTTCTCACACCATGGGCTTAGTCCAGTTAGCATAAATTAAGCTCAGAACTATTTAAGTCCGTCCATCACAGGTTCAATGCAAATGCAATTGTATGGGCCTAACTACTAATGCAAATGATCCTAATATTTATATGCAATTTAACTAATTTTTATCTAGGGGCTAATCTCGATCTCTAATTTTTCTATGCAATGAATTACTAAATGGTTAACCAAAATTTAGCTGTCAATAGCTACCCCTCTTTAAATGTGAGCTCGAAGAAATTGCATTAAAGACTAAATGATGCCTAAATTTTAACCATGCAAATGCAACGAATATTATTTTTGGTGGGAGCATGAGTCCCATTTTAAAATACAATATATCATGATGCATGTTAACGTGAATAAAACATACCTAGAGTTAATTACCTAACATGAGTGGTAGTGTAATTCAAGGCATGATTTTGATTCTGTATCATCTAACAATCGTTTGGGCCTTGTCCCAAATATGTTGCCTGATAAATCGCTGAGGGGTTCCGGTGACCTGGAATCAATTAGGACACATGAAGGGTGGTTCGAATTACCTTGATATCGTCTAAGGTAATCGAAGATGGTGATCAGTAGATATCTGGATATCGTCTGAGGTATATAAAGATCAAAGGATGGAGGACTACTTTGAATGTCTGGATATCATCAGAGATACTCAAAGCAAGCCTTCCCATGAATGCCTGGATATCGTCTGAGGCATCTAGCGATAATTTAGCAAAATAGAATTTATCCCACCTTTTGTCGAAATACATGGATGTTATTAGGGGTACTTGAGAAAATTATCCATTTGGAACCTGGATATCGTCAGAGTTGCCTAACGCGGGGCTTTCTCCAAATTGCTAGAAAAGGGGGCTTAATGAGGTGCCTAGTTATCATCTAAGGTATGTGAAAAGCAATTCAACAAATTGGAATGCATTTCTACTTTTAACGAAATAACTGGATATTATCAGAGGTATTTGGAAAAAGTCAACTGCTGAACACCTGGATATCAGCAGAGGTGTTCAAGATGGAACTCTCCAAATTGTTTGAGACATGTGCCTAACGAAATATCTTGTTATTATTTGAGATATTTAAAAGGACTTAATCGATAAATACCTGGATATCATCAGACATATTTAACGATTGGATGAACAAAGGGGTTAGCCTGAATGTTTAGGAGTTCCTTGACAAAGTACCTAGATAGCATCAAAGGTACCTGAAAAGGCTTGATCAATAGGTGTCTGGATATTGTCAGAGACGTCTAAAGACTGTAACAAAATAATCAAATATGGGGGTCTAACAATTGCTCGTACAGGTTAGGGATACCTGGATAGTTACAAGCATCCAAAAGGGGGAGAGATATACTTCCCTGGTTATATCTTCGACTATTGAGGGCGCGTCTCCTATTAGACACGATTATAAACAACAAGTAATATGCATTCATGGATAATCAAGGACGCATATACTCATGCACTATAGATTCAACTGGTTTTCATTCGTGACGATTTTGTCAAATCAGCATTACAAAATTTCACTAGGGAGAATCATGACAAGACAATCTGGATTCACAAGTAGATATCTTGAAAATGTCAAATGAGGGACCTCTAGTCTAAAGGAACTTTCACTCGCTCAAGGAAAGGTTGATTTATGAGAATCGATCCATCTCACCTTTATCATGTGGATAAGGGTTCGAGTATTTTCGCAAGCGATACGACCTTATCAATCTGGTATGTCTTTGTCAAGACCATAACGTGGGCTTGGTCAATGGCTTAGCAAAAGGAGACTGTTCGAGTCAAGGCTATTGAAAGAAAATACTCCGCAATTATTTTCGGATTTATAAGTCAAGAACTCTGTAAAATGAGATAGAAATGGATTTGCTCGTACTTCTTCAAGCTAAGCTTATAAGCACCTGAATTCCCACGCGAGTCCAAGTACCCTAATTTGAAGAGACTCTATAAGGGATGTAACATAGACTAGGTTCACGGGTTTGAGAAAAGAAATGATTGTTAGACTCAAAAAGTGTATAGTTGGTGTGAAAGAGTTGATAATCCTCTTGACATTGTCACCAGTCTTCTTCTTTGCTATCAGGGTCTGCCTTTGTGGATATACAATCAACTCCAATCCATTGTATACTACTCCACAAGGGATAATTCTGACATACTTATTTTTCTATTGAGCATCGGCCTTGTTTTTACCAGACACACTGCTTTTTCATGCCCCCTATTTCATTTTTTCATTCATTCATTTTTTTTCGACTCTTTTTCTTCCCATATTTTTTTGACTTTGACATCTATGGGCATTGGCCTTGCTTTTACCAGGTTCATTGCTTTTTTATGCCCCCTAACTTTCATTTTTTCTTTTTTGACTTTTGACACACACTGTCTACAATACATATTAGTCAACCACACTTTAGCTCGTTTTGACCGAATGACTCGATATTTGGACTCTTGGAGGTCTCTGTCTTCTATCAATGCTCTGGAGATGCTGCTTGGATGGGGATGGCTTTTACCTTGCCCAAGTGTGGGGGATAATCACCAATTGAGTTCAAGAAACGAATTTGCAAACTTAATTAGGCTTAGCAAAGGATAAAGTGTGCATAAGACAGAGAAAGAAATGCTCTCCGTCATCCTAAGGTAGGGGTGATCGGTTCCAGGGTGGGTTAGGTCTGGACCTAGAACTTGAAACCAACCCTGTTATAACCGGTTCCCAATTTTTGAAACCTGAAACCAACCCTATTTTTCCTAGACCCTGTTTTGAAACCAACTCTGTTTTTCCGGTCTGGTTTCAGGGTCTACCAGAGAACCTATTTTTTTTTTGTTCCCTTTTTCGGTTTCATTTTTTTCTAACAAAATAATATAGGTAGCAATGAAACAATTTAAAATAAAAGATGAATAACAAAAATCACTATCCGCCAAAAGTAACAATCCCCAAAATGAGCAATTGAAATTACAATCCATCAAAATCAACAGTCCAAAAGCACTATGTGGCAAGACATAGTCCAATTGCATAAATCTTTAAGAGTCACATTTCCAGGGAATTTATTCAACATGTTTAGCTCTTTATTTTGCGTCATGATGAGATAACTCCTCACTTCTATTTCCAAATGAAATATCTTGAAAGAAAAATCAAGAGATTTAGCGGTAAGGCATATACTCTCACTAGAAAAATGTCTATATATTTCATCTGAATCACACAATATTTACATGAATTTAAGGGCCGTGCTGTCTCACTCATAGTTGTGAAACATATTTCAATATTAAACCGAAAATCAATTATAAAACCAGTGAAGTAGGGTAACGTGATATAGGTTTTTTACTTTTTGGTACATTATCTCAAAACCGGTTTTAAAACAGGTTTGGGTTGATTTTTACTTGGAACCGAAAACCAGACCGGTTCTAACAGGTTCCCAAAAAATGGAACTGATACCCGGATCGGTTCTTGTTAGAACTGATTCCCGAACCTATTTTTCGGGTGGATTGATCCGATTTCCTGATAAATCCGATCCAGTTGCACACCCCTATCCTAAGGTACTTAACTTTCTTAGACATTCATTTGATAAAGCAACACTCAAAGATTGATGCAAGTGAGAGTAAGGAAATTTCTATCCATTTTATCACCTCCAGATGTTGACTTACCTCCAGTTTGCCCCGACGTGGGGTGGTTCTTGACAGGGGTAATTTTAAAAGAGCTTCTCTAAATGTTTAGGCTCAAAGTGGCAAAATAATGGGTAATTTGTAGTGTTTGAGATAAAAAATGAAATGCCTTTCGTCATTTCGATTGATGTACCTTTTGCGAGATAACCCTTTTCCTTGTGAACATAGAATTTTTTCACTCAACTCACTGGGGATTAGTGTATAGGACTGTGTATAAGGCATTTTTGCTTTCCATCATCCTGATGTACCTCATCCAATACATTTAATTCATTCCACATGAGTTACTAGATTATTCAATCTTATTCCCCTTTTTCGAAATCGATGATGCAGATTGACAAAATAATCATGCAAAATGTAAATCCAATGCACACATCTTAACTTGAAATCGAATGAAACCATTTATTCATTGGTGAAATGTTTGCAACTCAGAACATAAAAATCAAACACTCGAAAACTTTTGCTGCAAAATGTTTGACTATATCATGGATAATACATCTTCACAGCATCATAATTAATAAGAGTAGAGAACTTACAACCGTCCATTTTTACAAGAATCAGGGCACCACTGGGAAGCACATTTTAAATCACAAATGGACCGATGTAGTTTGGGGAGAATTTGCCCTCAGGAACAGAAAAGATCGGTAGTGCTTTCCTCAGGACTAGATCATTTATCTCAAAGTGTCTGGGTCGCATCTTTCGGTTAATAGACTTACCTACTTATGCATCAACTGGATCAGGTGTTTCGTCTCACTCTCAGGGAGATTTGCCCCTATCTTCACTTCTTTGGATTCCTTCGAATCACCCAAGTTAATAGTGATAGTTTGGTCTAATGTGAGAACTTTGGACCTTTCATGTCGTTCTAGATCACGCAGCATTTCTGAGGGATCCTCAAGATCATCGTGATCATCAAGATTGTGATCGACCGAATATAATGCACCAGATTGGACTATTCTCACACCCTTGCGTGTCATAAGATTGCCCCCGAAACATAAAGTAGGGGATTCAAAAGGACAAATAGGGTGTTTTTTTTTAATTTTGAATTTCCGATGTTTGTTTTTTGTGATTTTTTTGAAATTCTTTTCAAAAAGTTTTAATAGCAAGAAGAATGAAGAAACCCAAGCCTTAGAATTCTCCTTGGACTATATGTTTTTATTTTATCGGTTGGATATCATTACCGAGCTGGTTTGGTCTACCTCAATATGCTCTCAAAAATGAAAATAATTTGTAATTTTATTGATTATCACCAAATGAATTACATTTATTAGAATGGAAATTGCGATAATCAAGTCCTAGAAATGAAAAATCCTAAAAAGCAGCTCTCGAGACAAGGCAAGTCCTTAAAAGCAATAAAAATTCCCATCCAGGGGAAGGTGCGGAAGAGTAAAGGTGTTACACTTGTGGGCCAATGCCCATTTCCTCCAACGGTCCTTCATTGATAGTTCCAATAATCATGTCATCGAACAGAGCAGTAATTCCCTCCATTGTACCATTAGGGTCTTGTGTCACTGGAGGTATTAAATTATCCATACCTCCTCATCCATCAGGGACAATATCACGTGGGTCAATATAGAAGCTCGGGAGAGCCAAGTATTTCACATAGTAGTCCAACTTGCCACTCAGTTGCCCCAAAGTATCGATCACTTCCTTCTCTTCATGCATTATTCTTGCGGGGCCTGAGAATGTAATGCGGATGTGTGAAGGTAACCTACCACGTCCAAGCTTTCCGTTATTTTTTGTACTTTCACGCACATGTTCTTCACCATTCAACTTTTCCTCTAATCCCTGTCTATTCTGCCCGTCTCCTCGACCACGTCCACGTCCTTTGCCACGTTGTCCACTTCCACATCCATGTCCTCGTCCCCATTATTTGGCTTGCTTGGACCCTAATACCCCAACCTAGTAGTGTGGGGGCCTCCGAGGGACCTTCATCGACCGGCAGATAACTTGACTATTCTTGTCAAGTCCTTCACTCGCATTAAAATCATGGGACACCATCACTCTTCCAACCATGACTGCAGCATTTGACACCTTAGGAATGGGTGGCGCTGCAGCTAGGGGTGAGCGGTTCCAGGTTCCTCACAGGTTCCGCCTGGAACCTAGAACCTACCCTCGGGTACAGGTTTCTCATTTTTTGGAACCTAGAACCTACCCGTCCGAACCTGGAACCTGAAACCTACCCTGTCACAGGTTCCAGGGTCGGTTCCAGGTTCCAACAGGTTCTTTTTTTTTTTTTGGGTGGTGACACAGATAATTCGAATCCTTCTCGCCTCATATACTCTATCGAGATACCTCCTCTAAACAGAAAAAAGAAAGATTAACTGGATCTTTCAAATTAGTTTTGCCCAAGAATCATAATCCATAGTTGCATATGTCCAAACATTTCTGAAGGCTATTTGAAAATAATATTCCAAAGCTAGAAGGTTGAAAAGAAATCATTAAAAAATAATTGGGAACAAACCTAATTGAAGTTCTCCTGTTCCTTGAACTTCAAACGAATATGATAACCCCAGAAGCACATTTATTGCAAGATTTGTTTCTGCTTCAGCCATAAGCTGGTCCCCAGTTCTTCCACCAGTCAACTAAGAAAAAGCAAAATCATCTAGTTAACGTTCAAATATGCAAGAGAGAAGGGTGTAAAATCTAGAAAATCAACATCTGGCCATAACTTAGAGAGTCCTGAAGAGGCTATCACCATAATATAATTATACACAAGAAAATGAGACGACAAAGTCCTCAAAGGGGAAAAGAAGCATCTACAGCCTCACCTTCCACATCACCAAGAAACATGAATGACAGTTCACATAAAGAACAAGAAATAAAGCATCTTTTTTTAAAAAGCAGCTCAACTTCTCTAGTCACCCCCAGGTAGTACTTAACATTGTGGCAATCTCTGCACGACACCGTGTCGTATTAGAGTTGATCTATTCAAGCCACACATGGATATTTGTTATTCAATATGTTTCAATACACAAATAGTTATTTAACTTTCTAGATGTGGGAACTAAGGCCATTTTCCGGGACAGTGAAAATAGTTTCATTACTAGACCTTTTTCTTTGTGGATCTCTCAGCAATAAAGACTAACAAAGCGAAGAGATGATGATTGAAGGAACCAGTCATTCTTTTGACAATAAATACAGGAATTTAGATGCAAAATACTAAATAATACAATTCACATAAGCAGCCCAAACAAATTGTTTCATATCTGCTCAATTTTATTTCTGCCCAAACCCAATGGCTTCAAGTTGTTGTACCTAATTCAAAATCCAAACTTGGTGAAAGATTGCAGAATGGCTTTTTTACTAGAATAAGCTAGCACCATTAAATTTATGTTGGCATCTCTTAATTGCTTGAGTAACTGGCTGCCTAGCTGAGTGGGGACGTAAGGCACCCATAATCACAATACTGACCTCAACAGATCCTTTGAGTATGCCGCATATGCAATGACAATCTTCAGCAAGTGCAGGCAAAAAGAAAGTACCTCTCATTGCGGTTAAGTCGAGCACCAAAGTAGAAGGCCACAGAGAGCAACCAACAGTCGTTATGCACAACCACCAAAGACAGCCAGTTCTTGCATTTCATTCCATCTCTAGAAAAGGAGCTTTAACATTTGGAGTCCGTAATCACAACTGAAATACCCATTAAGATATCACAGCAAAAAATAAAGAATTTCCTTTCAGATCATGAATAAAAAGAACCAACAATAACCTAAAGCACACTTAGCCCCTTTCTTATCAACCCACCACAGCCACTTCCCCAATCAAATTGACCACAGTTTCATAGAAAAATCACCTAACAGCAGTTACTCATTTCCCACATACCTCATCCCGCTGCTCCAAAATTGCAGCACAAGCTAAAGTCAAAACCTTTTTCTCTAAAAGGCGCAATCTTGCATTTGCCCTTTAATTCGAAGGAAAAACAACAACGAACAAGAATCCCAAAGTACATGGAGCCTCACCTGGATCGCAGAGCGAGTAGAATTCATCCACATCTGAAACAAATTCACCCCAACACCAACAATGGCGTCAAGCCAGAAACAAAGAACTAAAAGGAAACATCACTGGCGCGCACATTCGAACTCGGACCCAGGAAAAAAAGAGAAAAAACGCATGCATGTGAAGATCCAAAGAGGGGGGCGCCGGCCCAACGATCGGTACCGTAGGTGAGGGCGCGAACGAGGGCAGTGCGTTGGGCGTTGTAGCCCTTGAAGATCTCTTCTACAGTGCGAGGACTAGAGAGGAACCACGTCCGGCGAGAAGCGGCGCCGATCTTGTGGAAAGACGAAAGGAGGAAGAGCCGAGGTAGCGAGCTCAAGAGGGTGCGCGTGCGGATCCCGAACGAAGACGAAGACAGAGGGTTTCGCTTGAAGCCTTGAAGCGAAGCGCACCTCCGCCGCGGACGAGCCGGACCGCGCTTGATGAAGACAGAGGAAGAGCCGAGGCGGATGCCGAACGGAGCGAGGAGAGGCAAGAGGGTCTCGTCGAGTTGTGGGTGTGGGGACTGGGAGAGAGAGCGCAATGGAGGAGCAGCCGAGCGAGGGGAGATTTGGGAAGAAACTTAGAAACTCAGGGTTTTTAGCAGGAAAGAGAGCGTCGGTTCCGGTTCCGGTTCCGGGTCCGGTTCCGGTTCGGTTCCTATAGGAACCGGGAACCGGAACCGGAACCGGCGGTTCCCAAAATTTTAGAACCGGGAACCGGAACCTTCCACCCTAGAACCGGGAACCGAATTGGACCCGCCGGTTCGGTTCTTCGGTTTTCGGTTCTACCCTGGAACCGTGCTCACCCCTAGCTGCAGCTCGAGACGCATGTATGGTCGATACAAGCTCGAGCGACTGATAGCTCGATTCTATTTTGCAATCCGACTCAACATAGGGGATAGTCGTTGTGTGGTAAATTGAGTGCTCTTCTTCACCGTGGACCGTGAATAACTTTTTCTCCACAACAAACTTCACTTTCTGATGTAGACTTAACGGCACAGCTCCAACAGTATGAATCCATTGATAACCCAATAGGAAATTGAATGCAGTGGGAATGTCCATCATTTTGAAATAGGATGTTGAACATTGTTGGTCCTATATGTATTTCAAGGTGGATTTCTCCCATCATTTCTTTTTTCGTTCCGTCAAAGGCTTGCACGGACGTCTTGGGAGAATTTATCCTAGAAGGATCTATCTTGAGACATTGTAAAGTCGTCAGAGGACAGATGTTCAAGGCTAATCCGTTGTCAATGAGTACCCAGGCTATATGTGAGATCTTGTATTTGACAGAAATGTAGAGTGTCTTGGTATGCCCTCTCTCTTCTAGAGGGAACTCTTCATTCGAAAAGGCTATAAGGTCCTTGAGGAGCATAGAACTCACAAATTCCTCCAGTTTGTCATGATCGATCGTTTCTGGCACGTGGACTTCACTTAAAACCTTCATTAGGGCCTTCTGATGCTTGATAGATGTCTGGAGTAGTTCGAGCAGAGAGATTTACGCGGGCATCTTGCGCAGTTGTTCAACTATGTTGTATTCGCTAGCCTTGATCACGGCCAGAAACTCCTGGCCTCTTCATCGGTGACAGGTTTTGCACGCTGGGCATTAGCTTGGACATAGGTATGCCCAAATCTCGTAAGCAACTTGACATCAAGACTATACGACCAAGGGACCGCCTTATTGTCACTATACTCATATGATTGAGGTATTTCGATCACTATCCCATCATCAACTGTAGGTGTCTCTACTATAATCCCTTCAATCATCGGACGCATCTTCGAGCGGAGACATGTCTTCAAGCAGAGGGTCGACCTTGTTTTTCCCGGTGTTCAATACAGCAAACTCTTCCTAATCAATAACCACTTCGTAGATAGTGGAGACGATGCTAGTGTGATCGGCATAAATGATCATCTCGGCTTCTACCATTCTGAAAATCTTTCCTCTCATGACAGCCAAGGGAAGTACCTCATTACTCGAGTAATAACTGGTTTTCAGTAACTCATTATAAATGTCGATAGTACGCACCTTTACATTCTTGATTCGACTAACATCGGAACCGAATATGGCATTCACATTGCCTGCATGATTAGGGAGCGGATTGCTTTGAACATTCAACCTAGCAGGTTGAAAGGAAAATGCCTTTGTGTCAAGCAAGTTCTGGACTCGGATGCTTGAGAGTGATACAGTCGTCAGTTGAGTGCCCCACTTTGCTTATGTGGTAATTACATTTCTTGGATGGGTCATAACTGTAAAACTGCTCAGGGTTGGATCGCTTTGGCTTAGTCGTAAGTAAACCCTTCTTTTGAAGAACAACTAGTACTTAGGATAATGGTCCAAGGAAGGGAGTGAACTGCCTCTTGTTGTTTTCCTCTAGAAAGGTTGGCGCCCTGCATTTGATTGTTGCGCCTTCACCATTTGAATTGTTGGGGCAAGCTTAGCATTCTCACAATCCGATTGGGTATACGTCAAATTCACTTCGGTTGCCGGCTCTTTCTCCTTTCCTGCACTAAATCTTTTGGTCGAGGAATACGGCTCTACGAATCACTTGTCTCTCAACCCTATCTCGATCTGCTCACCTATAGGGATGAGTTGATTGAAGTTTCTAGCTAGAATGGCTACCGTTCGATTACGGTATTCATACGGGAGAGTTTTAATAAACATCATCTTCAACTCACTGTCTATAGGTTCAGGGACAACCTGAGTAGCTATATTCCTTCATTCGATAGCGTAGTCTTTGAATGACTCCGTCTTTTTCTTCTGAGCACGTTTGAGGTTCTCGCTGGTGGGAATGATGTCCGTTATGAACTTACACTGCTGTAGAAATGCCTTACTAACTTCTTTCCAGGTTTTGAGGCTATTTATCTTCTTCATGAGATACCAGTTTAAGGCAAGACCTGTCAAACTTGCTTGAAATGTATAGATCATCGGGAGTTCATTATCAACAGATGGAGTCATCCATACGTGGTACAGCTACATGTGGGTTTTTGGGTAAGACGTGCCATTATACTTGTCAAAATCTGGCATCTTGAACTTTTTCGGAATTTCGATCTCATGAAAAGAGACAAGTCGATTGAGGATGAATCATGTGAGCCTTCCAACTGTTTCACTCTTTCGTCAAGCTTATTGACTCGTTTGTCATGCTATGCACTTGGCGCGCCATCAAGTTTATCTTTGTTGATGACAATTTGGATACGGTCGTCTACTAAATCGGGGAGATCATCATCTTCCTCACTATCATTATTCTTTTCGCCTTTCTGCTTTGGAGCGGATGCCTTAAGGGATGCAGGAATGGGAGTCAGTGGAAGGACTTTGAAATCGAAGGGCATCTGTTGCATTGCGGCGAGGAATTGCTTCATTTGATCCCCAATACCAACGACACGATCTCGTAAATCAGTTTGATCGGCCATTCTTGTATTGGTACCAATCTAGTCCTAAATTTTTCAACTTGACTAATTTAGTCATAATCATTTTCACATTGATATTAATTGAGTCCATCCAGCTAATTTAGACCACAAATTATTGACGTGAACGCTAGCCATCCTACATGGCACGGTTAACGTTGACATGGACATATTTTATAATCTTTTAATAATTTTTTCAATTTTTTTCTTTCTTTTTATTTTTTTTTATTTTTTTCTTTCTCTTCTTCCATGGCTTGTGCTAGCACTGGAGAGGGCGAGCATTGGCAAAGCCGCCCTCACCAAATCTAGCAAGGCCAACCCTTGCTAAGGCTAGGATTGCCTCACCTGGAGTCACTTGGGCGAGGGTTAGCCTCGCCTAAGTAAAGGCGAGGCCTGGCGAGCCTCGCCCAAGCAATGCTTAGCAAGGTGGCCCTGGCCTAGGCGAGGATCAACCTTGCTAGATCTGTCGAGGGTAGCGTCGTCGGTGTTCACCCTCACCCAAGCGAGGCCAGCCTTCACTTGCCACGACCTGTGTCGATGCCGGCACAAGCCATAGAAGAAAAGAAAGTAAAAAAAGAAAAAAGTTTAAAAAATATATTAAAAAATTATAAAAGATTTCAACGTTATTGCCAACAAGGACGGTCGGCGATCACGTCAGCAATTTCCTACCTAAATTGGTCGGATGAACTCAATTAATACCGATATGAAAATGTTTATGATTAAGTTGATCCAATTAAAAGGTTTAGAACTTTATTGGCACTTATGTAATAGGTTTAAGACTTTTTTGGTACTTTTCCCTCAAATAAAACTAATTAGCTGATGAAAAACATGGATACATACAAAAATTGCAATAAGCACCTCGGAGGAGTGGGCGTGGGACATGGAGACTTGACCCGCTTCCAGGTTGAGAGAGTCGACGCGACGTAGTTTCGTCCATGAGATCTTCCGCCCCTTCATGTTCAGCTTCTCCGCCTCCTTGGCTTCCATCGTGATCTCTGGTTCTTCTTCTTCCTCCCCCATCGCCACTACCTTCTTCTCCGCCATTGATTTTTCTCGCTGGACTTTTACCTATCTCTTTCTTCAATGTGAAGTGATGACTCCGCCATTTGTAGGGCCACGAGAGTCAAGACGTTTTAACTGAATATTCTGTTGGACGGATCGTCCAAAAAGGTGTGATGACGATGAAGGCGATCATTGTGGTTTCTTTATTTCGAAAACTTGACATTGTGTCCGGGAGACGCGTGTGTTTCGTGTCTAAATGGTTGGTATAGTAAAATTTCTTTTTCCATTGGCCGATTTGGTCAGTCGCACGCTGTTGTCGCTTTCCTAAGAAGCGTCGAGATAAATTCATCTATGTAGTTTTCAATGAGTCAGCTGCCTTAACTAATTATTACTAAGGGGCATTTTCCAAAGATGACATGTATTTGTCTTTGTTCCAAGGTTTTATTCAGGAGAAAAGAATGCCTAGAAAGCTGCCATTTGATCTTAATTGACTCTCATTGCCTGAGCTACGCTCTAGGCCCTAATAATAGCGGTGTGTCCTGAACTCCTTTTCTTTGGCATTGTAGATAGTCAAATGACATTGACATATATGCATATACATTGTATTATCTTCTTGTTCATTTGTTTTTTGATGAGAGGAAACATTCCACTAGTCGAGAGACAATGTAAAGTGAACATTATGTCGGTACATTTTTACATACAATCTATGATGTATATGCATAGCATTGATTATCATAGCAAAAATCAATAAGTATTTATAAGGTTTAATTGCTCGAAGTTAATTTGATGTGCACCCTAAATATTTGGTGCAACTACTATTCAACTTTTCATCACTTTACCAGTACAAGTTTCAAGTTAAGGGATTCTCAAAGATGTAAAATATAAATAGTAAATTTTTATAGTTTAAACATTTTTGTGAAAGTAGGTCTACTCGTGTCCTAGTTTACTTTACTTTCTCGCAACTCGACTGGTCCATTTGCTTGAGCAATCTTAAGGGCATACTTTTCTCAATCGGCCCGATGCATTCGGGATTTACTTATAGAGTACTCCAAGAGTACTTCCTAAAATCATAAAAAAAAAAAAGTAAACTATCTTGCTATTTAGGCCATCACTTCGTTGGTTTTTAAAACAATAATGATTACACATATAAATACGTCATTAGTAAAATAGAAAGGCCCCACGTTGGTAATCATGAAAATCATGTCATTTTGTCTTGAGTGGCTTTTTTCCCAAAACGAAAACAGAAGACAAAAGGGCCTTAAACAGCTCGCCGGGTCCTGATGAGGTAATAAAGTTTTGTCAATGTTAGAAAACCAGTCAAATTTCTATTGGAGACCTTAGAGAATATGCCTATTTTCCACCCGATAATTATTTAATTCTCCCACTACGTTGGCCAATCTTTTGTGACTTCATGAAAGGGACATATAAGAATAATATGCCACAAAATTCTTCCTATGCAACGCATGTTCTTCCTATGTTACTCAAACAGCTTGCCCTTTGCAAGGTACCATGTGACTTGAGGGTTCTAACCCCCCAAAAAATTGAGGGCGACCTTTCCAAAAAAGAAAATGCCAGATTACAAAAAATATTATTTTGTGAAATTATGTGACCAACTTTTATTGCACACTCGACTATGAGATAAGGCTTTAGCAAGACAAACGATCTCAATTGGACGTACTGTCTAAAAAGCACCAAGTGAAATCTGCAAAGAATTCGACCAAAAATAAATCTTCGAAGAAGAAGCTCCAAATATTCAGACGGCTTGTGTACTTACTTTTGTTTTTCTTGTGCTGCTACAGAGCCACCACTTTCTGCCCACTAAAAAAAAAGGTAAAAGACCAAGAACCACGAGTTGATGTATTTTGAAAGAAATCGGGAAATTATTTTCCTTCTCCAACTTGCACTGCAACATTGGAAAAGAAATATGAATTTTTTTAGCACACACTTTGATGTCCAACATCGCCGGCCCTTCCCAGCAATTATGAGGCGGCGAGGAGGGTTGCAAGCCCTCGCCTACTTTTTCCTTCTTCTTTTTTTTCTTTTTTTTCCTTATATTTTAACATAACTTACATAAAATTTACATTAAAATAATAAAACAATGTCATTTTAGTTAGAAAAAATAATAAAAAGGTCACGTTTACATTTTCTGTTAATCAAGTTGGACAGAGTTAAGGGAATGACTCGATTGTACCAATTTAACAAGTTTTATGACTTAATTGTACTTTTTGAAAATTTTAGGACTCAATTACATTTGCATGACAAGTTTTAGGAACCTAGAATGCAAATTGTGATAATATCAATTCAACTTGCTCAATTATCCTCTAAATTTGCTTCAATAATCCAATATTTCCAACTTAGCAACCTAGAATGCAAATTTTGGCCTTAATGTGTCCATGGGCTTGGCCAAAATTTCATTCTTTTATGGGCTCAATTCAATTAATTAAATTCAAAACCATTCACTTAAGTCCATCAACTTGTCGGTCCGATAAATATGCAAACTATAAGGGTTTAATTAACTATTAATACAAATGCTCATAATATCTAGATGCAATTCAACTAATATTTTTTGTTTAGGGGCCACAACTAATCCCTAATTTTCTATGCAATAAATAACTAACTGGGTTGCTAAAGTTATGGTGTCAACAAAGTACGGAACAATTGACTTGGTTCAGCTCGTATGTCAGTACTTATTGTATGAGAGAGTCAGCCGCAACTAATCTATTAATCAATCAAAGAATTATAGAGTTACAATTGCCTAGTCAAGTATTTACCCACCTTAGTTACACCCAAACTCACGGTTTTTAGTCTGCCATAATTGTTTGATAAAATAAATCTCCGTGAATTACCTCTCAGCTTCCAAATACCCACGATTGCAGTCCAGCAAGTGATCTCAATTGGATGTACTGCACAAATCACAGAATGAAATCCACGAAGAGGCTGCAAATATTGAAATTGCTAGTGGATTGGTTTTTTGTGCAGCCGTTGAGCCACTTCTTGAATTGTTTACACACTCTCCCCACCAAAATTGGGCAAAAGACCGATAACCCACGAATTGAATGTATTTTGAAACAAAACAGGAAATCAATTTCCTTCTCAAAGCTGGACTCCAATAATATTTTTGTGTTATTGAAAGCCATTAGTTATGAAAACCACAAGCAGTGTCATCTTCTCTTTCATATCTCATATGTCATGCCAACCCTCACAAGCCTATTCCTTGGGATCGCCATGATTTTCTCGCCTTGCCTGAAATTTTTCCAATTTTTCCTGAGAAAACTGTAGGCGTAGTTGACGATGAACTTCTTGAACAAGGACGACTTCGGCTAGGCGACCACCTCGGCTTCCCCAAGGAGGTACACCGCACCCCTCTCCATCGCTTTCTGCACGAATTACATCTCCTCTTCGGCCACATGGATCGGACTGAACACAGTTCGATTGGAAGAATTCGTCGACTTGACCATTTTAAATGATTGGATAGAATTGGAAGAGAGATTCGATGGGTTTGGCTGCGGCAGCAACTCCTCCATTTGGACCATTGATCCCTGGGCCTGTCCAATTTCTGCTACGAATGTCGAATGTAGTACACTGTTGTTGGCCGTCTCATCCTTTCGGTTGGGATCATTGTTCACGGCCTCAAGCAAGAAGTACTCATGCCGGATGAATTCCTTCAAGTTGTCCACCAATTGGCGCTCAAACTCGTGCGGCTCCTCAATCTTGTCCTTGTATCCATACCGCACAATGCAGCGGAACATCCTGAAGCCCCTTGGTTCGACCTGCCTGAACAAGAACCGCTCCTCGAGTGCGACCTTGCTAATCGGGAGGTTCTTGATTGAGACGAGGACTAGAACCGAATGGATAGATGGAATATTTTCCACAAAATGCGATAATATTTGAGGAATGCCCTGCACAAGCTCAGAGTAGAGGAGGGCGACCCCGGGGACCCGGTTGACGCTTTGGTTCCCAGCAAGATCTTTAATGAACTGGGCCGAGACCTTGTTCTTGACCTTGTACATGTACCGTTGCTTGTGGACGTAGTGCCAGATGATCATGACGGTCATGAGGATGGCAGCGAACATGAGTGGCAGGAAACCACCCTGTATGAACTTGTAGAAGACCGACGAGAAATAGAGCACTTGACTTTGTCGTCCAGATAATCCCGTACCAAGACGTATCTAAAATAGTAGTCATTAGTGAAACCAAAATACTTGTACAAACCAACGAGGTAATCCCATCTCCAACAGTCCAAAGATTCAAATCTTTGTAATATTCTGAACCATTCATAAACATCACAGCAAATAGAATTAAAACATTTATAGCTCCTACATAAATAAGATCAAACCAAAGATGGTGAAGAAGAGCACGATCCACCATATGCTCGTCTTCCATATCACGAGCATGATGAGAATGAGCATGCCAGTCGTGATCACCATGACACTCACCACAGCAATTCCTGCAACCAGACATTCATATACAATTTTTAGGTCGGTCCAAATTTATGTAAAGTTGTTAGAAGTTCCCAATGGAAAGGAAAGCAAATTAATTCATTGTCGAGGCCTCTTGTTTTGGACTTACCATAGGCGTAGCCGATGTTGGTTGTTGTCTGGAAGCCGGCAGTGACCAAGACGCAGGCGATCATGAGCATGTAGTTCACCTCCGGTATGTAAACCTGGCCCTCGTACTTTGCTGATGTGCAAACCACCTTGACCCTAGGGAAGCAGCCCAAAGCCAGTGACTGCGAGATGATGGAGAACGCCCCTGAGATCATTGCTTGGCTCGCAATGATCGACTCGGCGACTGCCACCACGAATGTTGGCCAGTACAATGGTCCTGCTCATTGATCAACAGGAGTCACAAAACATGATGAAACATGGACTCTTTTGTGCCATGGACATGAGGCCTCGCTGTCTTTTGCCAGCTCATCCTAAGACATCGTGCGCGATTTTACCTACGGGAGCTTAATTCGGGTCACTTTTCTAAGTCCAGATCATGGCGATCATACTAATTATTTTTCTTCGCTAGATTATATCAATTATGAAATTAGAATCAGGTGTCGTATTCTAATTTTACATACCTGGGACTGAGTCATAGAATGTGTGGGCAACATGGCCAGGGTGCTTCATGAGATAAGCTGCTTGTCCACCATATGCAGTCAAAAGTGCAGGAAATACAAGGCAAGAGAAGCTGATCTGCATCAATTGGACAACCAAATAATCAAACTCGACCATGGATTAGCACCACTAATTTGCTGAGCAAGATTCAGAAAGTTTGTGCTTTTGTTCTTGGCATCATTTTCTCAATGGACGGAGTCATGGAGATGCGAAGAGAAAAAAACAATAAGACAAAGAACAAGTAATCAAATGTTCCTAAAGAAGTCAAGAGCCTCCTTCTGTTTAAAGTTAAAGGCAACGGAAATTGCATCTACTTACTTGGATTGCTGGAACATTGAAATGACCCAGATCAGCAAACATGGCCTCGGTGCCTCATTCAATCGAACCATCCACATCAATGAGCTTTAAATTGTTACCAACTTGTTTACCCGGAAAAACACACGCAAGCGTATGACAAGCGGACCTGTAATGCAGATGAAGATGCCGCCAAGCGAGACCCAAGCTTGCTTGCCATTGCGGTTGAAGTAGTTGACGATGTACTTAGGGTTGAAGGCACGCAACATGCCAATGTTGTACTTGAAGAGGCTGAAGAGCCCGATCCCACCAATGAACGTGAACCAGATGAAGATAATGGGCGCGAATGAGAACCCGACCGTGTCCATCCCGAATCTCTGGGCACTGAAAAGAATTATCAGGATCACCACCGATATCCCCACCACCGCACCTGCATGTCCATACATAAATATACGTTTATTGAAGGGAGTTACATATGTATTTTAGAAGCACATTTGTATTGCCAATTTGCTTATGATTAAGCACCGTACTTACCTGTGCCCAGTGACTTGATCCCGCTCACTGCTGAAAGAACTGCAGGAACCCAAAAGAGAAACAGCAAAAAAGCACCAGAGAGGTTATCTTACCTTCCATGATGCAAAAAATATTTCCGTTTATTTTATTTTGTAATGATGGTTAACCCGAACCTTCGACACAGACTAATGTACGAGTCAACTGTGCAGCACCTTTCGGTTTGGGAAAGTGAAAGTGATTGTGTTTCGTAAGAAAGGAAAATCTGGTTTCAAGTATAGAAGGTGAGGAAAAGTGTCAAAAAAATCATAAATTTATTATATTGATGCTGATTTAATTTTAAACTTTTTAATTATGTCTATTTAGTTTTAAATATTTTGATTTAATGTCAATTTAGCCATAACGACTAATTTTGGTTAGATATTACTGACGTGGACACCGGCCGATATTAATGTGAATAATTTTTGATAATATATTTTTTATTTTTTCTGTTTTCTTTTTTTTTTCTTTCTTCCTTTCTTTTTCCTTTTGCCGATGATTGGTCAGAGACGATAGTCGGCCACAGGCCATGGCTGAGGGGGCCAGCCGAGCTTGGGCAAGGGTCCTTGTCGCTTGCCACAAGTAGGGGCCAACCTTGCCAGATCCAGCAAGGGGAGCCCTCATTGGGGCTTTGCCAAGTGTGACCTTGCTGGGCATCATCTTCGCCCAAGTAATACCCAGCAAGGTCGCCCTCGCCTGGTTGGGCCTCACCTATGGTAGGCAACGACAACCCTCGTCCAAGCGAGGCCAACTTGCCCAGCCATGGTCGGTGGCCGGTTACCAACAAAAGGAAGAAGAAAGGAAAAAAAATGAAAGAAAAAAGAAAAAAGGAAAAAATTCGAAAAAAATATTAAAACATTATTAAAATTGTCCACATCAATATCGGAGGTGCCACATAGGCCGACCGACATCCACGTCACCAATATCGGGCCAAAATTAGCTAGAAAGACTAAATTTGCACGATGCCATATGGTTTAAGATTAAATTGGCATCAAAGTAATAGGTTTAGGACTTTTATGAAACTTCTCCCATAAAAGGAGAATGCAATCGCTATGGACTTTTGTTCTAACATGACGTATTATCGGTTTTCACTAAGCGGAAGTCTCTATCATAATATTGGAAAAGTAGTCTCTATCATATTATGCACTAATAAAATCATTGATATCGTCTTTCGAACAATTTCGAAATATATCAAGATAAATTTCATTCAACTAAAAGCACATGAAAGCAAAAAATTGTGAAACATCTATCATCCTATACATAAATTGTGCATGGGTAGTAGAGGTGTGCAAAATGGACTGTCTAACTTGGGAACCGCTTAGACCGGACAAAACTGGCCGGTTGGGTCCAGTTTTCAGAAGTGTTGGCTTGGTTCCTAGTTTTTAAAAGTGGAATCGATATTCGGGCGGTCCAGTTCCCGATTCCAAGGAGGAACTGGACCTAACCGGACCGACTGGATAGGACCGATTACATCTGCTTTTTTTTATTTCTTCAAAAAAATTAATAAAATGTGAACTAAACCCTAAGTAAACTTCATTAACATAAATTCATGGACAAGAATTAATAAAATGTGAACAAAACCCTAAGCAACCGGTTCCATTGAATCAGACCAGATCAGGAACCGATCACTTCTAATGGGTGGTGAGAAAGAATTCTTCTAAAGGGCTCTGATAGATAAATAGTGAGATAGGACATCGATTTAAACCTGAAATAGATGGAGTTAGAACACCGTCACCAATGGCCATTGAAGTGCCCGTGAAGGTGACGAGAAAGAGCATGATCTTGGCGATCCCGTTGCTCTCGAGCATCTCCTCGATCTTCTGATACCGTCGTAACTGGTTTGACGGAGGGACGAGCTTGTAGTTCAAAACTTCTTGGTCCTCCGACTGCTGATTTGGGACAAGGCTCACCTTCGCGTGCCTGCATATCAGTGAGTACAACGCAAACGTCCCTCCTGCATGCACACACAAGGCACACTAGTCAGGATTGCGAAAATCAAGTCATTGGGAACCTAAAACCATTTATCATGTACAATTATGCTGATAATCTTAGCACGTGAAGCACAATAGAGATAAAATAGCATACCGTCACCATTGTCATTGGCCAAGAGGACGATGAAGACATACTTGAGCATGGGAATTAGGGCAATCGTGTAGATGATTAGCGACAAAACTCTTAGAATATCTTGAGTGTCCTTAATTTTGTCCGTAAACGTGCTCTCGAACACATGGAGATGTCCCGATGTCACCGTACACCACTCCTATGCTCTGAAATGCTAAACTTAACGTCCTCTGCCAATTCACCTGTAAATCATTTATTAATCACAAATACAAAAACACTCAGTTATTCAAGTAGGAAAAAGATTTTTACTAAGTCCATCGACAGTAAAAAGATGGCGTAGTTCATCAAGGGCAACTTATCACTATCCTGTCAAGCATCTTTTCCGTGAGTCCTCTCACTATCTTTTCATATTTGTGATCGATATGGTGCTATAATTGTTCGAACGTTCGTCCTAGTGAAACCCGGGCATTCATATTTCGAGAAGGATGACGGAGAAACTTTTATGCGACGTTACTCGAAATGCACTAGTATCAAATAAAGATAAGCGAAATAATTAGCTGACAAACAACATGGCTCCATGCACCACCATGGAGGAGTGGGTGTGGGACATGGGGACTCGACCCGCCTCCAGGTTGAGAGAGTCGACACGGCACATTCTCGCCCACGACGCCTTTCGCTCCTTCATGTTCAGCTTGGTCTTGTTCTCCACCTCTCTCGTTTCCATTCTGATCCCCGGCTCTTCTTCTTCCTCCAGCGCCACCACCTTGTTCTCCGCCATCGTTTCTCTCGCCGGCCTTCTTTCGCTCTGTTTCTTTCTCTCAACGTGAAGGGACGACTCCGCACTTTACAGGGCATGGAGAGTCCAGACGCTTTAACTGAATATTCGGCTGGGCAAGTCGTGCGAAATGTTTTGATGGGAAAAAGGGTGATCATTGAGGTTTGTTTATCGAAAATTTGACTTTGGTGGGTCGGCGAGACGTGTTTGTTTCGCGTTGGGGATTAGGATAATAGAATTTCTTTTCAAGGTGACTGGGCTTCGTTGGTCGATTTACCAAAGTTGCGCGCTTTGTCGCTTACTGCATAAGCTGGGAATAATACCAAAAAAGTTTTAACATATTGCACTTATGTTAATTCAATTCCGAACATTCAATTTGGCCAATTTAGTCATAAACCTTATGACAATTTGGCAATTGAGTCTTTGCGGCCAACTTTGATCGGAAATCGCTGACGTGGACGTCGGCTGTCCTACGTGATACGGTAGGGGTGACATGGATAATTTATATTATTTTTAAAAATGAAGTTTTATTTTTTTATTTTTTCTGCATTGTGCCGGCAACCCTCGCTGGCTCAATTAAAAAAGCACACTAAAAAATTTCTAAATTAAATTAATTTTTTTAAAAAAATTACATAAATTATCTATGTCAGCACTCGTCATGCCACGTAGGACGACTGACGTTCACGTCAATGATTTGAGACCAAAATTGATAGAAATGACTCAATTGGAAGATTATCAACAAATTAAGGACTAATTTGGTCAAATTAAAAGGTTTATGACTGAATTGGTATAAATTTAATTGATTTATGACTTCTTTAATAATTTCCCTCACATAAGCTAGTTCAGATGAATTTAAATGTGTACTTTTCCAGAAGTCAGCTGTCTTAACTTATTTATTACTAATGAAACTACTATTAACTACTTTTTTTCTTTTTTTAATGGGCGGTTTCCAATAATGATATGTATCTTTCTTTGTTTCAAGGTTTCATTCTCAAGAAAGAAAGCCCAATAAGGAAAACCGCAATTTGATCACAGCTAAACTAAAACAAAGTGAAAGTTCCAAATTGGGACTTGAATTTGGACCCTTTTCTCAAAAGATGACCAAGACTGGATATTGTCTTAAACAATATTTTAAAGTGACAAACTTAGTCTACCGGGCCGAATTATAGCACGCGAAACTCACATGGTTGCGGAAGGAAGACAATGCTTCTAAACGAAAATGCCCTGGTCATGACTCGCAAAGCGTCATGTGAGTTACACATGTTCATCGGTTGGCGAAATTTTGGCCGAGATGTGAATTCAGGATTTTATCTTAGATTAAATTTGCCACTTTGGGACTTTATTTAAGATAAAATCCATTTTAAACCATCTTTTAGGAAAACGGCCCCACTTGATGTGGTCATTTGAAATTGTTTTTTATAAGTTAATTAACTATGATTGCTTTAGCTACACTCTACGGATCTAATGTGCTGTCCCCGATAATCGTGGTGTGCCCAGGAAAAAATGTTTTTTTCTCCTTTTCTTTTTCATTGTTTTGATAATTAAATGACATTGACATATGTATACGTTGTATCTTCATTTGCGGTTTCATAAGGGAGAACATTCCATTATTTATTTTAATAGCATAAATTATACGTAACTAAAAAGCTTTCACTACTTTGAGTTGTGCAGCCGCTTACTCCAAATATTTCAAACTATCACACTATAACAAAGTATACCTTTAATATTTGCGGTACGGTTGTTTCACCCTAAGTTTTTTGTGCGCATTCCACTCAACCTTTTGTCACTTTACGAGACACGAGTTTCAAGTCGAGGCATTCTCAACGATATAAAATACAATCCGTCAATTTTCTAATAACTTAATTTTTTATTTTGTATAGCGAGTCAGGTGGTGTCCGAGTTTGCTTTCACGCACAACAACTGGTCCACCTCCTCCGGAGATATTAAGGGCGCACTTCTTTGCGTCGATTTGGTACATTTAGGATTTTACTCATGGAATGCTATCAACAAGGACTTGGATAAAAAAAATATCATAAGAAGGAGCAAACTCCCTTGCTATCTAGGTCAAAATCTCGTTTGTTCTTAAGACAAAACTAATTACACGTGTAAATGCGCCATTAGCAAAATAAGAAAATGCCCATGTGTAATTAGCAAAATTCGAAATGCCCCACGTTGGTAATCATGAAACCCATTTCATTTGTCTTCAATGCTGCAAAACCATTCAAGTTTCAATTGGAGACCTTAGAGGACATTCCTATTTTTAATAGCATAAGCCTTTTTTTTCTTATAACGGATCAAATACTGTCCGAGTCTGCTTTTGCATACCTCGACTATTCCGCTTCCCCAAGGGATCTAAAGGCCACGATCCCCTACGTCAGTTTGGTGCATTTGAGATTCTACTCATGGAGTGCCCTCTCGCTTTAGTTTGGTGCATTCAGTATGGAGTGCTCTCAATAGGACTTGAACATATGACCATAAAGATGAGTCAATAGGATAATCGAGGCGCCTCACATTGGTAATCGTTCACGGAATCATATTAACTGTCTTGAGTGGCTCTTCTGGACAAAAAGAAAACAAAAGGGCCCTTAAACAGCTCTTCGGGTCCCGATATGGTAACATAGTTTTGTCAACGCTACAAAACCATTCAGATTCAATTGAATACGTCGGCCAATCTAGTCTGACTTCATGAAAGGGATATCTGAGAGATATATCTGAAAAATTTCTTCCTAATGCCAAGCATCTACTTCCTATGTTACTCCAATTGCCTACTCTTTCTAACATACTTGTGACACCAGGGTTCTACTCCCAAAAGGAATTGAGGGTGACCTTCACATAAAAGAAAAATCCCAGATGACATTAATATCATTTTTGTAAAGTTATGTGACCAATGATCGATCCATATTCAAGCATTTGGTTTCAATGTGACAAATTTTGTATTTAAATCGTACCATCTCTATTCAGAGTAATCCTTGAGATCGCTTGTCTTCTTATTATGGAGTCTTATCTAATGATAGCTGATCTGACTATTTACATGGATAAGTGAGGGGTGAGGATTAGTGTAGCCGAATATATATGGTGGGTCACAATAGTCTTGGAATCTAATTTCCTAAACCAATCATTTTTTCTTTGACAAGGCTCAAGATTATTCAAAGAGATAAATTACCCAAAACTGAATAAATCCTCCCCGAATTGAGAACTTCGTCAAAACCCAAAATGGGAAGAGGAGTTGGGCAGTGCGTGCGGACGACAATTGACCGAGCAAAGTAGATTTGATTATTATAAACGTTTGATAGCGAGCTTCACTATAAAACTTGCATTATCCCTAGATAGTCGTAGCAATTATTGTGGGTTTTAAATTAGAGTTATACAAGTGCACATTGAGGATCATCAATCATGCTTCCAAAGTCAATCTCCCTAAGCAATTTCGGACAGGCGAGTTGGAATTCTAAAATCGAGGGACAAGGATGGTTCGTCATATGCTAAGCCTCGTTGACTTTTAGGCAAATTGAAAGGGTCATGTCATGTGGTGCCTTGTCCATTTGCACTTAAATTAAAGTATCTATATTGAAGTATACAGTCGTTTAGTTGAAAAAGGAAAAAAAAAAAACCTAGATGGTCATCTTGGACATTTTTTTTTCATGTTTCCAAATAACACCCTCCCGCGAATTATCACTTCAATTGAGTGATGATTAATATTACACAAGCATCTCGTACAAAGTTGGTTGAATTGAAACAGTACTTCATAACAATGAAGGACCCGAAGAAGGAATGCCATCTTAATTTAAGTATTAAACAGTTCGAATTGGAAAGTCTAAAGTGGATTGCACCATAGCACATCCTTGACAGTCGTAAAAAAGTTGTAAGCTACCTGTGCTCGCACGAGTTCCAATTTACTCGCTTTTTCTTAGGGTCTTGCTTTTTCCACTTCTCTTCTAATTTAAACATCCCCGTTCACAATATTTTGACCATATTAACTCCTTGTGTGGCCCACCGTTTAGCCTAGCTACTTCAATGGTCAGAGTGACGTTCTTTCTTTTTTTCGGGAAAATTATCCAAAAAGTCCTGAACATATTACACTTTTATCAATTCAGTCATAAATATTTTAATTGAGTAAATTAAATTCTAAATATTTTCACGTTTTGTCATTTGAGTCCATCATGCCAATTTTGGCTAGAAATCGCTGATGTGGATGCTAGTTATCCTAGGTGGCACATTCGGCGTTAACATGAATAATTTTTAATAATATTTTAATATATTTTTCGAATTTTTTATTTTTTAATTTTCTTTTCTTTTTCCTTTATTTCTTTTCTTTACTTTTCCTTCTTTAGTTTTCTTTTGTTTTCCTTTTCTCTTTTTCTCTTTTCTTTTTTCTTTTTCCCTTTGTCCCTCCACCGGCCATCACTGAGCCTCGTCGATGGCTAACAGAGGTCACTAGCCTTAGGCAAGGGCCTTCCTCGCCGGCCTCGAGCAAGGGACACCCGCACCTAGCCTGGCGAGGGTCACCCTCATCTAGGCAAGCATGGGCAACATTCACCTTCCCCGATCTAGCAAAGGGCAGCCCTTACCCGATCTGGTGAGGGCGGTCCTCACTCACGGGTTCAAAATAGAGACATGTTCTAACAATAGTCAAGCTTGGCCTTCCTACTAAGTATGTTGGATCAACGGCCCGAAACAATAATGGATATCATTGGTTCACTAATTGAATTTTCTTGTTGAATGCAAAGAAAAAGGTAATGCACAACTACAAGGCGAGGACATTCATTAATAGACGCACAAAAGGAACATAGCAAAATATGTTTTGTGTTAGAGAAAGCCATTAGTGATGAAACAAGAACATTACTTTTCTTCAACTTGTGCTCTCACTCCAAACATGCATTCAGCAACTTTCCCATTAAAAGTTGCGACATTATATTTGACCACAAGCAGTGTTCTCTTTTCCATTCATATCTCATATGTCATGCCAACCCTCACAAGCCTATGCCTTGGGATCGCCATAATTTTCTCGCCTTGCCTGAAATTTTTCCTGAGAAAAGTGTAGACGTAGTTGACAATGATCTTCTTGAACACGGACGAGTTGGGCTTGGCAACCACCTCAGCTTCCCCGAGGAGGTACACCACACCCCTCTCCATTGCTCTCTGCACGAATTGCATCTCCTCTTCAGCCGCTGGGATCGGACTAAACACAGTTCGATTGGAAGAATTCGTCGACATGACCGCGTTAAATGATTGGATAGAATTGGAAGAGAGATTGGACGGGTTTGGCCGCGGCAGCGACTCCTCCATTTGGACGGTTGATCTGTTGGCCTGTCCAACTTCCGCTAGCAATGTCGACTGGGGTACACTGTTGTTGGCCGTCTCATCCTTTCGGTTGGGATCATTGTTCACGGCCTCAAGCAAGAAGTACTCATGCCGGATGAATTCCTTCAAGTTGTCCACCAATTGGCGCTCAAACTCGTGCGGCTCCTCAATCTTGTCCCTGTATCCATACCGCACAGCGCAGCGGAACATCCTGAAGCCCCTTGGTTCGACCTGCCTGAACAAGAACCGCTCCTCGAGCGCGATCTTGCTGATTGGGAGGTTCTTGATTGAGACGAGGACTAGAACCGAATGGATAGACGGAATATTTTCCACAAAATGTGATAATATTGGAGGAATGCCCTGCACAAGCTCAGAGTAGAGGAGGGCGACCCCGGGGACCCGGTTGATGCTTCGGTTCGCAGCGAGATCTTTGATGAACTGGGCCGAGACCTTGTTCTTGAGCTCGTACATGTACCGTTGCTTGTGGACGTAGTGCCAGATGATCATGACGGTCATGAGGACGGCAGCGAACACGAGCGGCAGGAAACCACCCTGCTTGAACTTGTAGTAGACCGACGAGACATAGAGCAATTCGATCGAGCCGAAGACGGAGAAGAAGAGCACGATCCACCATATGCTAGTCTTCCATATCACGAGCATGATGAGAGTGAGCAAGCAAGTCGTGATCAACATGACACTCATCACAGCAATTCCTGCAACCAAACATTCATGAGACAAACTAGATAATAAAAGCCACTAAATTAGGTCCAAATTAATATAACGTTATTAAAAGTCTCGAATGGAAATGAAGGCTCCGATTGTTTCGCAGAAAATGAGTAACTTGCAAAATATTTTTCTTAAAATGATTATTTGTATTACTTACAATTAAAAAATGAACAAACAAAAAATATTTTCACTAGCAACGTAATTGTTTAGATATAAATTGTTGCCAGCAATAAAACATTTTTCATTGATCAATTATTTTTGAAATATATATTCCAAATTATTCATTTTCTACGAAACAAGCAGAGCCGAAATCACATTAATTTTTCAACGGAGCCATGCGTTTTGGACTTACCATAGGCATTGCCGATGTTGGTTGTGGTCTTGAAGCCGAGAGTGACCAAGACGCAGGCGATCATGAGCATGTAGTTCACCTCCGGTATGTAAACCTGCCCTCGTACTTTGCCGATGTGTGAACCACCTTGACCCTCGGGAAGCAGCCCAAGCTCAGCGACTGCGAGACGATGGCGAACGCCCCTGAGATCATTGCCTGGCTTGCGATGATCGCTGCGGCGACCGCTACCACGAATGTGGGCCAGTAAATCGGTCCTGCTCATCAATCAACAGTAGTCACGAAACATTGTCAAACACTGGCTCGTTTATACTGCGCGCGGGACGCCTAATAAACTTTTGCGGGCTCATCCCAAGACATCACGCATGATGGGTCAATTTTATAAGTCTCAATCATGGCAATCATACTAATTATTTTTTTATTGGCTAGACTATATCTATTATGAAATGTACATAAACTATGGTATTTCAATTTTACATACCCGGGATTGAGTCATAGAAAGTGTTGGCAACATGGTCAGGGTGCTTCATGAGATAAGCTGCTTGTCCACTATATGCGGTCAAAAGTGCGGGAAATACGAGGCAAGAGAAGCTGATCTGCATCAATTGTACACCCAAATAATCAAACTCGACCATGCGAACACTATGACATATATTTAGTGCACAGGACACAAATACATCACCTCACGATCGTCGAAATAAGAAAAGATTCAGTTGAAACTGATGTGGTTCATTAAAAAAAGAGAACTAAATTCAGAAATTTTGTGCTTTTGTATTCTCCTCAATGGACGGAGCCATGAAGACAAATAATGAACAAAACAAAATTTATAAAAATATTCCTAAAGAAGTCAAGAAGAGCCTCCTCCTGTTGAAAGTTAAGGCGAAGGAAATCGTATCTACTTACTTGGATTGCTCGAACATTGAAATGACCCAGATCAGCAAACATGGCCTCAGTGCCTGATTTCAATTGAACCATCCATATCAATGAGCTTAAAACTTTTTACCCAAGAAAACACACACAAGCATACAAACACAAACCTGTAATGCAGAGGAAGATGCGGCCGAGCGAGATCCAGGCTCGCTTGCCGTTGCGTTTGAAGTAGCCGACGATGTACTTAGGGTTGAAGGCACGCAACACACCGATGTCATACTTGAACAGGTTGAAGAGCCCAATCCCGCTAATGAACAGGAACCAGAGTAAGATGATGGGCGCAAAGGAGAACCTGACGCGATCTGTCCCGAACCTTTGAACGCAGAAAAGGCTATCAGGATCGCCACCGATATCCACACCACAGCATCTGCATGTCCATACATAAATATACGTTTATCGATGAGTTAATATTTGCGTGACAAAAAGAAGAGAGTTGTACATGGATTTTAGAAGCAAATTTGTATTTTCTATTTGCTAATAACGAAGCACTGTATTTACCTTTCCCAAGTGACTTGATCCCGCTCACTGCTGAAAGAACTGCAGGAACCCAAAAGAAAGAAAAAAGGACCAGAGAGCTTATCTTAGTTTTCAAGATGCACAAAATATGTGCAGTACCAAAAGAAGAAACAATTAAGACAGTTTCTCCTTCAAAAGGAGGAAGCGGACTCTGTGGACTGTTGTTCTAACACGACGTTTGTGAAATTATTGGTTTTCACCATGTCGAAGTCTCTTATCATAACATTGTCAAAAGAAGTCCATGTCGTGTTATGCACCTTTAGGAATCCTTGATATCATTTTTCAAATGATTTCGAAATATATCGACAGAAATTTCATTTAACTGTGAGGTCATGAAAACGAAAAATTGCCAAACATGTACTGCTGTGCATAAATTGTGCATGGGTAACGAGAAAGAATTCTTTGAAAGGGTTTTAATAGAGAAATAGCAAGAAAGGATAGCGATCTAAACCTGAAATAGATGGAGTGAGAACGCCGTCGCCGATGACCATCGAAGTGCCCATAATGGTGACAAGAAAAAGCAAGATCCGGGCGCTCTAGCTGTTCTCGAGCATATACTTGATCTTCTGAGCCCGTCGCAGCGGGTTCGACAGAGTGTCGAGCTTGTAGTTCGAAACTTCTCGGTCCTCCGGCTGCTGATTCAGGATCAGGCTCACCTTCGCATAACGGCATATCAGTGAGTATAATGCAAACGTCCCTCCTGCACGCGAGAACGAGGCGCACTAGTTAGAATTACGAAATTAAGTCATCGGTTGCCAACAAAAAAAATGAAATAGCTAAATAAAAATAATGGCATAGAGTATAGTAACTCGGTAAATTTTACTGAAATATACAAGAGCCTTCCAGTGTGATATTTATGTTTTATACTAGTTAAGAATAATCATGCGAAATAGAGGAATTTGGAATTTGTGTATATTTCGACATATATATTAATAAAAAATACATTAGCCCATTTATAGGCTTTATTAGATAACTATTATCAGATAATATCTCAATCAAAATCAAATAGAGATGTATGTGCACTACACGTGCAATATTTGTGCACTATACGTGCAATATTTGTGCAATCTTAAACCCTAAGTAAACTTCATTCCATTGTATCAGACTGTATCATGAACCGATCACCTCTAATGGGTGGTGAGAAAGAATTCCTGTACAGGGCTCTGATAGATAAATAGTGAGATAGGACAGCAATTTAAACCTGAAATAGATGGAGTTAGGACACCATCGCCAATGACCATTGAAGTGCTCATGAGGGTGACGAGAAAGAGCATGATCTTGGCGATCCTGTTGCTCTCGAGCATCTCCTTGATCTTCAGAGACCGTCGTAACTGGTTTGACGGAGGGACGAGCTTGTAGTTTGAAACTTCTTGGTCCTCCGGCTGCTGATTTGGGATCAGGCTCACCTTTGCGTACCTGCATATCAGTGAGTACAACGCAAATGTCTCTCCTGCATGCACGCACAAGGCACACTAATCAGGATTGCGAAAAGCAAGTCATTGGGAACCTAAAACCATTTATCATGTACAATTATGCTGATAATCTTAGTACGTGAAGCACAATATAGGTAAAATAGCGTACCGTCACCATGTCATTGGCCAAGAGGACGATGAAGACATACTTGAGCTTGGGAATTAGGGCAATCGTGTAGATGATTAGCGACAAAACTCTTAGAATATCTTGAGTGTCCTTAATTTTGTCCGTAAACGTGCTCTCGAACACATGGAGATGTCCCGATGTCACCGTACACCACTCCTATGCTCTGAAAAGCCAAACTTAACGTCCTTTGCCAATTCACCTGTAAATCATTTATTAATCGCAAATACAAAAACACTCAGTTATTCAAGTAGGAAAAAGATTTTTTCTAAGTCCATCGACAGTAAAAAGTTGGCGTAGTTCATCAAGGGCAACTTATCACTATCCTGTCAAGCATCTTTTCCGTGAGTCCTCTCACTATCTTTTCATATTTGTGATCGATATGGTGCTATAATTGTTCGAACGTTCGTCCTAGTGAAACCCGGGCATTCATATTTCAAGGAGGATGACGGAGAAACTTTTATGCGACGTTACTCGAAATGCACTAGTATCAAATAAAGATAAGCGAAATAATTAGCTGACAAACAACATGGCTCCATGCACCACCATGGAGGAGTGGGTGTGGGACATGGGGACTCGACCCGCCTCCAGGTTGAGAGAGTCGACACGGCACATTCTCGCCCACGACGCCTTTCGCTCCTTCATGTTCAGCTTGGTCTTGTTCTCCACCTCTCTCGTTTCCATTGTGATCCCCGGCTCTTCTTCTTCCTCCAGCGCCACCACCTTGTTCTCCGCCATCGTTTCTCTCGCCGGCCTTCTTTCGCTCTGTTTCTTTCTCTCAACGTGAAGGGACGACTCCGCACTTTACAGGGCATGGAGAGTCCAGACGCTTTAACTGAATATTCGGCTGGGCAAGTCGTGCGAAATGTTTTGATGGAAAAAAGGGTGATCATTGAGGTTTGTTTATCGAAAATTTGACTTTGGTGGGTCGGCGAGACGTGTTTGTTTCGCGTTGGGGATTAGGATAATAGAATTTCTTTTCAAGGTGACTGGGCTTCGTTGGTCGATTTACCAAAGTCGCGCGCTTTGTCGCTTACTGCATAAGCTGGGAATAATACCAAAAAAGTTTTAACATATTGCACTTATGTTAATTCAATTCCGAACATTCAATTTGGCCAATTTAGTCATAAACCTTACGACAATTTGGCAATTGAGTCTTTGCGGCCAACTTTGATCGGAAATCGCTGACATGGACGTCGGCTGTCCTACGTGATACCGTAGGGGTGACATGGATAATTTATATTATTTTTAAAAATGAAGTTTTATTTTTTTATTTTTTCTGCATTGTGCCGGCAACCCTCGCTGGCTCAATTAAAAAAACACACTAAAAAATTTCTAAATTAAATTAATTTTTTTAAAAAAATTACATAAATTATCTATGTCAGCACTCGTCATGCCACGTAGAACGACTGACGTTCACGTCAGTGATTTGAGACCAAAATTGATAGAAATGACTCAATTGGAAGATTATCAACAAATTAAGGACTAATTTGGTCAAATTAAAAGGTTTATGACTGAATTGACATAAATTTAATTGGTTTATGACTTCTTTAATAATTTCCCCCACGTAAGCTAGTTCAGATGAATTTAAATGTGTACTTTTCCAGAAGTCAGCTGTCTTAACTTATTTATTACTAATGAAACTACTATTAACTACTTTTTTTCTTTTTTTAATGGGCGGTTTCCAATAATGATATGTATCTTTCTTTGTTTCAAGGTTTCATTCTCAAGAAAGAAAGCCCAATAAGGAAAACCGCAATTTGATCACAGCTAAACTAAAACAAAGTGAAAGTTCCAAATTGGGACTTGAATTTGGACCCTTTTCTCAAAAGATGACCAAGACTGGATATTGTCTCAAACAATATTTTAAAGTGACAAACTTAGTCTACCGGGCCGAATTATAGCACGCGAAACTCACATGGTTGCGGAAGGAAGACAATGCTTCTAAACGAAAATGCCCTGGTCATGACTCGCAAAGCGTCACGTGAGTTACACATGTTCATCGGTTGGCGAAATTTTGGCCGAGATGTGAATTTAGGATTTTATCTTAGATTAAATTTGCCACTTTGAGACTTTATTTAAGATAAAATCCATTTTAAATCATCTTTTAGGAAAACGGCCCCACTTGACGTGGTCATTTGAAATTGTTTTTTATAAGTTAATTAACTATGATTGCTTTAGCTACACTCTACGGATCTAATGTGCTGTCCCCGATAATCGTGGTGTGCCCAGGAAAAAATGTTTTTTTCTCCTTTTCTTTTTCATTGTTTTGATAATTAAATGACATTGACATATGTATACGTTGTATCTTCATTTGCGGTTTCATAAGGGAGAACATTCCATTATTTATTTTAATAGCATAAATTATACGTAACTAAAAAGCTTTCACTACTTTGAGTTGTGCAGCCGCTTAATCCAAATATTTCAAACTATCACACTATAACAAAGTATACCTTTAATATTTGCGGTACGGTTGTTTCACCCTAAGTTTTTTGTGCGCATTCCACTCAACCTTTTGTCACTTTACGAGACACGAGTTTCAAGTCGAGGCATTCTCAACGATATAAAATACAATCCGTCAATTTTCTAATAACTTAATTTTTTATTTTGTATAGCGAGTCAGGTGGTGTCCGAGTTTGCTTTCACGCACATCAACTGGTCCACCTCCTCCGGAGATATTAAGGGCGCACTTCTTTGTGTCGATTTGGTACATTTAGGATTTTACTCATGGAGTGCTATTAACAAGGACTTGGATAAAAAAAAATATCATAAGGAGCAAACTCCCTTGCTATCTAGGTCAAAATCTCGTTTGTTCTTAAGACAAAACTAATTACACGTGTAAATGCGCCATTAGCAAAATAAGAAAATGCCCATGTGTAATTAGCAAAATTCGAAATGCCCCACGTTGGTAATCATGAAACCCATTTCATTTGTCTTCACTGCTGCAAAACCATTCAAGTTTCAATTGGAGACCTTAGAGGACATTCCTATTTTTAATAGCATAAGCCTTTTTTTTCTTATAACGGATCAAATACTGTCCGAGTCTGCTTTTGCATACCTCGACTATTCCGCTTCCCCAAGGGATCTAAAGGCCACGATCCCCTACGTCAGTTTGGTGCATTTGAGATTCTACTCATGGAGTGCCCTCTCACTTTAGTTTGGTGCATTCAGTATGGAGTGCTCTCAATAGGACTTGAACATATGACCATAAAGATGAGTCAATAGGATAATCGAGGTGCCTCACATTGGTAATCGTTCACGGAATCATATTAACTGTCTTGAGTGGCTCTTCTGGACAAAAAGAAAACAAAAGGGCCCTTAAACAGCTCTTCGGGTCCCGATATGGTAACATAGTTTTGTCAACGCTACAAAACCATTCAGATTCAATTGAATACGTACGTCGGCCAATCTAATCTGACTTCATGAAAGGGATATCTGAGAGATATATCTGAAAAATTTCTTCCTAATGCCAAGCATCTACTTCCTATGTTACTCCAATTGCCTACTCTTTCTAACATACTTGTGACACCAGGGTTCTACTCCCAAAAGCAATTGAGGGTGACCTTCACATAAAAGAAAAATCCCAGATGACATTAATATCATTTTTGTAAAGTTATGTGACCAATGATCGATCCATATTCAAGCATTTGGTTTCAATGTGACAAATTTTGTATTTAAATCGTACCATCTCTGTTCAGAGTAATCCTTGAGATCGCTCGTCTTCTTATTATGGAGTCTTATCTAATGATAGCTGATCTGACTATTTACATGGATAAGTGAGGGGTGAGGATTAGTGTAGCCGAATATATATGGTGGGTCACAATAGTCTTGGAATCTAATTTCCTAAACCAATCATTTTTTCTTTGACAAGGCTCAAGATTATCCAAAGAGATAAATTACCCAAAACTGAATAAATCCTCCCCGAATTGAGAACTTCGTCAAAACCCAAAATGGGAAGAGGAGTTGGGCAGTGCGTGCGGACGACAATTGACCGAGCAAAGTAGATTTGATTATTATAAACGTTTGATAGCGAGCTTCACTATAAAACTTGCATTATCCCTAGATAGTCGTAGCAATTATTGTGGGTTTTAAATTAGAGTTATACAAGTGCACATTGAGGATCATCAATCATGCTTCCAAAGTCAATCTCCGTAAGCAATTTCGGACAGGCGAGTTGGAATTCTAAAATCGAGGGACAAGGATGGTTCGTCATATGCTAAGCCTCGTTGACTTTTAGGCAAATTGAAAGGGTCATGTCATGTGGTGCCTTGTCCATTTGCACTTAAATTAAAGTATCTATATTGAAGTATACAGTCGTTTAGTTGAAAAAGGAAAAAAAAAAAACCTAGATGGTCATCTTGGACATTTTTTTTCATGTTTCCAAATAACACCCTCCCGCGAATTATCACTTCAATTGAGTGATGATTAATATTACACAAGCATCTCATACAAAGTTGGTTGAATTGAAACAGTACTTCGTAACAATGAAGGACCCGAAGAAGGAATGCCCATCTTAATTTAAGTATTAAACAGTTCGAATTGGAAAGTCTAAAGTGGATTGCACCATAGCACATCCTTGACAGTCGTAAAAGAGTTGTAAGCTAGCCGTGCTCCCACGAGTTCCAATTTACTCGCTTTTTCTTAGGGTCTTGCTTTTTCCACTTCTCTTTTAATTTAAACATCCCCGTTCACAATATTTTGACCATATTACTCCTTGTGTGGCCCACCGTTTAGCCTAGTTGCTTCAATGGTCAGAGTGACGTTCTTTCTTTTTTTCGAGAAAATTATCCAAAAAGTCCTCAACATATTACACTTTTGTCAATTCAGTCATAAATCTTTTAATTGAGTCAATTGAATCCTAAATATTTTCACGTTTTGTCATTTGAGTCCATCATGCCAATTTTGGCTAGAAATCACTGATGTGGATGCTAGTTATCCTAGGTGGCACATCCAGCGTTAACATGAATAATTTTTAATAATATTTTAATATATTTTTCGAATTTTTTATTTTTTAATTTTCTTTTCTTTTTCCTTTATTTCTTTTCTTTACTTTTCCTTCTTTAGTTTTCTTTTGTTTTCCTTTTCTCTTTTTCTCTTTTCTTTTTTCTTTTCCCTTTGTCCCTCCACCAGCCATCACTGAGCCTCGTCGATGGCTGACAGAGGTCACTAGCCTTAGGCAAGGGCCTTCCTCGCCGGCCTCGAGCAAGGGACACCCGCACCTGGCCTGGTGAGGGTCACCCTCATCTAGGCAAGCATGGGCAACATTCACCTTCCCCGATCTAGCAAAGGGCAGCCCTTGCCCGATCTGGTGAGGGCGGTCCTCACTCACAGGTTCAAAATAGAGACATGTTCTAACAATAATCAAGCTTGGCCTTCCTACTAAGTATGTTGGATCAACGGCCCGAAATAATAATGGATATCATTGGTTCACTAATTGAATTTTCTTGTTGAATGCAAAGAAAAAGGTAATGCACAACTACAAGGCGAGGACATTCATTAATAGACGCACAAAAGGAACATAGCAATCTTACCAAAAAAAAAAAAAAAAGGAACATAGCAAAATATGTTTTGTGTTAGAGAAAGCCATTAGTGATGAAACAAGAACATTACTTTTCTTCAACTTGTGCTCTCACTCCAAACATGCATTCAGCAACTTTCCCATTAAAAGTTGCGACATTATATTTGACCACAAGCAGTGTTCTCTTTTCCATTCATATCTCATATGTCATGCCAACCCTCACAAGCCTATGCCTTGGGATCGCCATAATTTTCTCGCCTTGCCTGAAATTTTTCCTGAGAAAAGTGTAGACGTAGTTGACAATGATCTTCTTGAACACGGACGAGTTGGGCTTGGCAACCACCTCAGCTTCCCCGAGGAGGTACACCACACCCCTCTCCATTGCTCTCTGCACGAATTGCATCTCCTCTTCAGCCGCTGGGATCGGACTAAACACAGTTCGATTGGAAGAATTCGTCGACATGACCGCGTTAAGTGATTGGATAGAATTGGAAGAGAGATTGGACGGGTTTGGCCGCGGCAGCGACTCCTCCATTTGGACGGTTGATCTGTTGGCCTGTCCAACTTCCGCTAGCAATGTCGACTGGGGTACACTGTTGTTGGCCGTCTCATCCTTTCGGTTGGGATCATTGTTCACGGCCTCAAGCAAGAAGTACTCATGCCGGATGAATTCCTTCAAGTTGTCCACCAATTGGCGCTCAAACTCGTGCGGCTCCTCAATCTTGTCCTTGTATCCATACCGCACAACGCAGCGGAATATCCTGAAGCCCCTTGGTTCGACCTGCCTGAACAAGAACCGCTCCTCGAGCGCGATCTTGCTGATTGGGAGGTTCTTGATTGAGACGAGGACTAGAACCGAATGGATAGACGGAATATTTTCCACAAAATGTGATAATATTGGAGGAATGCCCTGCACAAGCTCAGAGTAGAGGAGGGCGACCCCGGGGACCCGGTTGATGCTTCGGTTCGCAGCGAGATCTTTGATGAACTGGGCCGAGACCTTGTTCTTGAGCTCGTACATGTACCGTTGCTTGAGGACGTAGTGCCAGATAATCATGACGGTCATGAGGACGGCAGCGAACACGAGCGGCAGGAAACCACCCTGCTTGAACTTGTAGTAGACCGACGAGACATAGAGCAATTCGATCGAGCCGAAGACGGAGAAGAAGAGCACGATCCACCATATGCTCGTCTTCCATATCACGAGCATGATGAGAGTGAGCAAGCAAGTCGTGATCAACATGACACTCATCACAGCAATTCCTGCAACCAAACATTCATGAGACAAACTAGATAATAAAAGCCACTAAATTAGGTCCAAATTAATATAACGTTATTAGAAGTCTCAAATGGAAATGAAAGCTCCGTTTGTTTCGCAGAAAATGAGTAACTTGCAAAATATTTTTCTTAAAATGATTATTTGTATTACTTACAATTAAAAAATGAACGAACAAAAATATTTTCGCTAGCAACGTAATTGTTTAGATATAAATTGTTGTCAGCAATAAAATATTTTTCATTGATCAATTATTTTTGAAATATATATTCCAAATTATTCATTTTTTACGAAACAAGCAGAGCCGAAATCACATTAATTTTTCAACGGAGCCATGCGTTTTGGACTTACCATAGGCATTGCCGATGTTGGTTGTGGTCTTGAAGCCGAGAGTGACCAAGACGCAGGCGATCATGAGCATGTAGTTCACCTCCGGTATGTAAACCTGCCCCTCGTACTTTGCCGATGTGTGAACCACCTTGACCCTCGGGAAGCAGCCCAAGCTCAGCGACTGCGAGACGATGGCGAACGCCCCCGAGATCATTGCCTGGCTTGCGATGATCGCTGCGGCAACCGCTACCACGAATGTCGGCCAGTAAATCGGTCCTGCTCATCAATCAACAGTGGTCACAACACATTGTCAAACACAGGCTCGTTTATGCTGCGGGCGGGATGCCTAATAAACTTTTGCGGGCTCATCCTATGACATCACGCATGATGGGTCAATTTTATAAGTCTCGATCATGGCAATCATACTAATTATTTTTTTATTGGCTAGACTATATCTATTATGAAATGTACATAAACTATGGTATTTCAATTTTACATACCCGGGATTGAGTCATAGAAAGTGTTGGCAACATGGTCAGGGTGCTTCATGAGATAAGCTGCTTGTCCACTATATGCGGTCAAAAGTGCGGGAAATACGAGGCAAGAGAAGCTGATCTGCATCAATTGTACACCCAAATAATCAAACTCGACCATGCGAACACTATGACATATATTTAGTGCACAGGACACAAATACATCACCTCACGATCGTAGAAATAAGAAAAGATTCAGTTGAAACTGATGTGGTTCATTAGAAAGAGAGAACTAAATTCAGAAATTTTGTGCTTTTGTATTCTCCTCAATGGACGGAGTCATGAAGACAAATAATGAACAAAACAAAATTGATTAAAATATTCCTAAAGAAGTCAAGAAGAGCCTCCCCCTGTTGAAAGTTCAGGCGAAGGAAATCGTATCTACTTACTTGGATTGCTCGAACGTTGAAATGACCCAGATCAGCAAACATGGCCTCAGTGCCTGATTTCAATTGAACCATCCATATCAATGAGCTTAAAACTTTTTACCCAAGAAAACACACACAAGCATACAAACACAAACCTGTAATGCAGAGGACGATGCCGCCGAGCGAGATCCAGGCTTGCTTGCCGTTGCGTTTGAAGTAGTCGACGATGTACTTAGGGTTGAAGGCACGCAACACACCGATGTCGTACTTGAACAGGTTGAAGAGCCCGATCCCGCTAATGAACAGGAACCAAAGTAAGATGATGGGCGCAAAAGAGAACCCGACGCGATCCGTCCCGAACCTCTGAACGCAGAAAAGGGCTATCAGGATCGCCACCGATATCCACACCACAGCATCTGCATGTCCATACATAAATATACGTTTATCGATGAGTTAATATTTGCGTGACGAAAAGAAGAGAGCTGTATATGGATTTTAGAAGCAAATTTGTATATTCTACTCGCTAATAACGAAGCACTGTATTTACCTTTCCCAAGTGACTTGATCCCGCTCACTGCTGAAAGAACTGCAGGAACCCAAAAGAAAGAAAAAAGGACCAGAGAGCTTATCTTAGCTTTCAAGATGCACAAAATATGTGCAGTACCAAAAGAAGAAACAATTAAGACAGTTTGTCCTTCAAAAGGAGGAAGCGGACTCTGTGGACTGTTGTTCTAACACGACGTTTGTGAAATTATTGGTTTTCACCATGTCGAAGTCTCTTATCATAACATTGTCAAAAGAAGTCCCTGTCGTGTTATGCACCTTTAGGAATCCTTGACATCATTTTTCAAATGATTTCGAAATATGTCGACTGAAATTTCGTTTAACTGTGAGGATAAGAAAACGAAAAATTGCCAAACATCTGTTGTGCTGTGCATAAATTGTGCAAGGGTAACGAGAAAGAACTCTTTGAAAGGGTTTTAACATAGAAATAGCAAGAAAGGATAGCGATCTAAACCTGAAATAGATGGAGTGAGAACGCCGTCGCCGATGACCATCGAAGTGCCCATGATGGTGACAAGAAAAAGCAAGATCCGGGCGCTCTTGCTGTTCTCGAGCATATACTTGATCTTCTGGGCCCGTCGCAGCGGGTTCGATGGAGTGTCGAGCTTGTAGTTCGAAACTTCTCGGTCCTCCGGCTGCTGATTTGGGATCAGGCTCACCTTCGCGTACCGGCATAACAGCGAGTACAAAGCGAACGTCCCTCCTGCACGCGAGAACGAGGCGCACTAGTTAGAATTATGAAAATAAGTCATCGGTTGCCAACAAAAAAAATGAAATGGCTAAATAAAAATAATGGCATCTGAGCCTACAAAAAATGGTCATGTACAATATGCTAATAGTCCTAGCATGTGAAGCACAATAGATCTCTATATGTGCGTACCGTCGCCATTGTCATTGGCCAAGAGGACAATGAAGACATATTTGAGCAAGGGGATGAGGGCAATCGTGTAGATGATTAGCGACAAAACCCCGATAACATCCTGAGTGTCCTTAATCTCCGTGAATGTACTCGAGAACACATAGAGTGGAGATGTTCCTATGTCACCGTACACCACTCCTATGCTCTGAAATGCCAAACTTAACGTCCTAAGCCAATTGACCTGTAAACAACTCATGTCAGCAATTTAATCGCGAGAACAAAAACTCAGTTATTTGCGGGACACGTATCATTTCCGAGAGTCTTCTCACTGTTTTTCTATATTCTCATATGACTCGATGATCTGTCTAAAGTTGGTTCTGGCGAAACTGACGAAAGCAACTCTATGGGATGTTTCCTTGAAACCCACTAACATCAAATTCAGAAAATGGAACTGATTAGCCAAAGAAAAACATGTTCCGCACAAAATCGGCAAGAAGCACCTCAGAGGAGTGGGAGTGAGACATGGAGAATCGACCCGCCTCCAGGTTGAGAGAGTCGACGCGGCGCAGCCTCGCCCACGAGACCTTCCGCTCCTTCAGCTTCTCCACCTCTCTCGCTTCCGTCGTGATCTCCACTCCTTCTTCTTCCTCCATCACCGCCACCTTGCTCTCCGCCATCGCTTCTCCTCGCCGGCCTTTCACCCCCACCTGTGTCTTTCCTTAACGTGAAGTGACGACCCCGCTCTTTATAAGGGCTCGGGAGTCGAGACGCTTTGATTGAAGATTCTGCCGGCCAAATCGTGCGAAGTGGTCAATGTTAGAAAACGAGGGTGATCATGGAGGTTTGTTTTTTCCGAAAATTTGACTTTGTGTATGCGAGACGTGTCCGTTTCGCGTGTACGATTATTTCTCTTTCGAGGGGACGAAGGTTTCATTGGTCGGATTCGGTAAGTCGCACGCCTTTGTCGCTTTCCTCAGAAGCTAGTGGAAATAAATTTCCGTAGTTCTAGTTTTCCACGAGCCACCTCCCTCGGTCTTAACTTATTTTCATCCTTTGAATTTTGAGAGGCTGTTTTTTCAATGACGTAATGTATTTGTATGTTCCGAGGTTCCGTTCAGAAGAGAAGAATGGCCAGCAGAGGAAAAACTGCAATTGGATCACAATAAAGACTTGAGTTAATTGACTAGAATTAATTACCTACAGTGGCTTCAGCTACACGCTAGGCTGTTATGAGCTGGCCCTAGTTGCAGTGATCACTCCCGAATAAAATATAGGTTTTTTTTTTGCTTGTTCTCTTGGTCATTGTTTGGATGGTTAAGTGACATCGATGTGCATTCTTTCAGCATTTTAATGCTGGTGTTTATGCTCGGCGATGTGATGAGGACAATAAATATAAACGCACAGTGGAGTGAGAGATTTCGGCGTGTGCTCGCTACTGAATATAGTGATCGGCCGACGATCATTCACGGTACTAGATATGTTTTTAGGGGACGAGAGCGTGCTTTTAACCGCGGACTATGCTTTGTTATTCTCTTTATGACTTTTACTTTGTTCTACAGCTTAGTTGGGATTTGCTCGGAGAAAGACTTCTATATACCTCTCTAGTATTATTTGATATATGAATGGCATCTTTCTTTCGACGAAAAAAAAAATGACATTGACATTCGATCGATGTTAAAATTATTGTATGAATGTTAATTTAGTCCTAAATTTTTCAATTTTGTCAATTCAATCATAAACCTTTACATAAATTTCAATATAATCATTCCAGTTAATTTTTGCTATAAATGGCTAACTTGTCGGTCCAACCAGGTCGGTCGACCTACATGGCATATTGCCACATCAACAATTTCAGGTGGAAATTGGCTAGAATAACTACATTGGAATGTTGCGCAGATGTTTAGGAGTAAATTGATAAAATTAGAAAGTTTAGGACTAAATTGGCATACGTATAATAGGTTTATGATTAATTGGAAAATTTCTCATACATGACACATGTTATATTGTCTTCTCATCCATTAGCGGTTTGATAAGGGAAAACATTCCACTAATCGCGAGACGATGTCAAGTGAACATCACGTCGTTACAATCTATCTTTCAATCCATGTTGTATGTTAATAGCATAAATTATAATAACATAACATGACATGATATCGGAGTTGAATCTATTTATAAATTTTAAACTTTCGCTACTTAAAGTTGATTACATGTGGAGCTGCTTACTCCAAAAATTAAAATTATCAAACTACAACAAAGCATTTTTTATCCAAACGGTACGGCTCTTTCGCCCTTAGTATTTGGTATGCAAACTATTTGACCTTTCGTACCTAGAGGTATTTTTTATGTTGTAAAATAATTCGTTAGTTTTTAATAGTATGAGCCATTTAATTGTTGTATAGTGGATCAGATTCTGTCCAAGCCCGCTTTGCGCAAATTGACTGTTCCGCCTCTTCAGGCGATCTTAAGGTCGCGGTCCACACGCCAGTCGGATCAAGGAATTTACTCATGGAATGCTCTCACGTGCCAGTCCGATACATTCAGGAATTTACTCATGGAGTGCTCTCGACACGACCTGAACGTATGACCCTAAACGAATGCTTCGTATGGATAATCGAAATGCCATTCATAATAATTGTCTTTGAGTGGCTTTTCTGAACAAAAAGAAAACAAAAGGTCCTTAAACAGCTCCGCGGGTCCCGATGAGGCAACATACTTTTGTCAACGCTACAAAACCGCTCGGGATTTCAATTGGGGACCTAGGAGTATATTCCCATTTCCCACCCAAAAATTATTTAATTCTCCCTAGGAGAACAAGTTGGCCCATCGTGTCTTACTTCATGAAAGGGACATCTAGGAATAGTGTCTCAAAAATTCTTCCTATTGCACCTTGTAAGATGCTATGTAACGTGGCATGAGGGTTCTACTTATAACCCCCTCCCCCAACAAAAACAAAAATGAATTGAGGGTGACCTTTCTATTAAAATGGCGTGGCCAACTTTTTGAGGGTGACCTTTCTATTAAGATGGCGTGGCCAACTTTTGTTGCGTACTCGGACCCCAACCCCTCGGAGGGAGATTCATTATTCCAACATTTCGTCCAGATGCGACAAATCTTGTTTTCGAATCACCTCGTCTTTTTTCGTACACAGGTGAAGACTGAGGATTAGGGTTACCATATATTGTTCGAAACAGATGCGAAAAAATAAAAGACAGAACACAGAAATTTTACGTGATTCGATCATAAGATGATCTACATCCACGGACGAGGCAAGACAAAATTCTACTATAATCAAAGAGAGTACAATTTTTAGAAGTCGAAAATAACGACGAAAGCTCACGGCTTACAAAACTCTCTGTAAACAAAATTCTTTCTATACATCAATGAGAAAACCTAGTCGCAGTATAAATAGGGCTTCCAAAAATTTTCCTCGGGGGCTACACCCCCGAACCCCCCAAGACATTGGTTTGCTTCCTCCAGCTTGGGCGATCCGCTATGAAGATTTGTTCGCTTGCTGCGGGTTAGGCCTATCGGCTCAACCCTTCGCGTCGCGAACCAAATCTCAATTTCCTCTCCACCTTCGGGTCGCACGAAAAATATGTCGAGTCGGGTCATGAACTGGACCAAGTACATAAATTTCAAGACATATTTAACATATATAAATAGGGTTTTTGTAATTTAATTTCCTAAACCGATCACTTTATCTTTTACAAGGCTCGAGATTAATCAAAGAGCAAAATATACTATTTTCAAGCAATTCTGTTTTTTGGGAAATTGCATTAAAACCTTATGAAGTTTTTGGGTGGTCCACGTTTATTCCCGAACTTTCAACCGTTATATAAAACTACCACTGAACTTTGGCTTTGTTACAATCGTCAACCCTCCGTTTATTTTTTTGGTTGCACATGCCTAACATGTGATTTTTCAATGGTAAAACTATAATACTTCTTGATTGTTGTAGTCATTTTGCTTTCCATTTCGCTCAATTTCAAGTATTATTATTATTCTTATTATTGTTGTTGTCGTCTAAAAATCCCTACATTTTTTTTCTTCTATTTTTTGTTTTGTATATGTAATCATTTTTAGTATTGTGACCTCGAACTCTACTTGAAATTGAGCGACTTAATCAAGAGCAATCATGAAGCCAAGCTCGAATTACTCGCGAATAACTTGAATCGAGAACTTCTTCTTATCCTTAAATTTTGTTGTCCACATTAAACTTTTCAAAAAAAATTTCGGAAAAAGATAATCAGAGAGCTCAAAATAATCACAGAGATTAGTCGAGGAAGATAACTTTTACCAGGAAAGCCAAATGGCCCTTACAATGAAATTGTGTAGAGATATGCTTCAGACCATTTTTAACAATGAAATTTCTAAATATGCATTTTTCTGTATAATTAAGCAAGTATTTGCATGCTTATTCTTCATCATCTATGCTACATACTTACGAATCGATTTTGCTGTGACATTCTATTTCAATGCAAATTACACCCTTACATAATAATAATTTTTTTTCCATTAATGTTAAAAAATTCGGCCAATCGCGAATGTCATTGTACAAGATGACATACGTGCGACTAATGTCACAAACAAATAGTTATCGTAAAAACGTGTTTCCAATTGAGGGATATTCGCATATTGCATGGCTAGTTGACCAGTGAAATCTAAGGGTGGAAAACATTCATTGCCGAAAAACCACGGCAATTCGCTTAAGTCTGGACTAGGTTCGGGGGTAGCCTGATTTTGATTTTATTATTATTATTATTTCATTTAAGAAATAGCATGTTATTGTAGAAATTTTAAAAGTCCAAATATACAATTAGCATGCGGGATCAATGCGTCAGTTGGGGTGAATACCAAGCATAAAAGTCTTTTTCCCAAGCCCTCCAATGAATTAAAAATAGTGCGACAAAGTTACATATATTGAAAATGACACTTACATGGAAGCAAAAATATGAATAATAGCAATTATATATTGGTATACAAATCTTGCCTATCTCCTTATAGCTTTGATCTTTAAGAAAAATGGTTATCCAATGAATGTTTTTTTTACATACTTAGGGTTTTTTTAACACAATGTGATAGGTGGGACAGAGGATTAGATTTTTACATACACGTGTAAATTGAATATGCAATTAAGTTTCCAAACTCAATTATGGAAAGACATTAAATTAAGTGCTAAAATTTTACAAAATTTAGTAACGGATGAAAAATAAAATTTATTTGAAAAATTTTATTAGTTTTGACTAAGAAAAATCTGGTAAGGCGAAAATTTATTTAATGCGGTAAGCAAGGAAGGGGTTACTGAATTCATTCAACTGAAAAATAATTGATGACAATACTAGAACTTATTGACAAGTCTCCTCCTCCTATGTTTGGTATGAAATTAATAATATTCAGTTATTGATTTTCATTTATCGCCAAACAAATTTTTATCTCTCTTTTCAGCACTTAAGTTTATCAACATCTAAAATTGAATACTATTTGACAATTATTTCACTCAATTTTATCGAACAATCCCGTCCTGATAAAATTTGGACAATAAACCTTTTATGAGGAGAACTAATCAAGTAAATGAGTAAGTTTTAATATTAATTCTGTGTTTGGGAAACCAGGGAAAATGGGGGCGATGAAATTCGAGTGAATACTTTTGAGAAAATTTAAATTTTTGTGGGATCAAAAGAGGAGATAAAATTTAAAATTTTGAGTATTTTCCTTCAATTTTCTTCGCCTAAGGTGCTTTTATGAGTATGTTGTTGAATTTATATAACTCACCAACCAAATCACATAATGCCATTGACACAATACTTCCTACCTTTTTATACATAAGTGGAGAATCATCTGATGAAAAAAAAGGGTACTTGAATATTCTAAGAATCTGTCAAAGAATGACCAAATTGATTGAACGTCCATTTCACTCTCATTTGGAAATTATAAAATAGACTAGAAAAATGTATCAATGACTTTTCTCGGAGTCTCCACGTACACATAAAAAAATTTTGAGTACATCGTCCCCCCGATTGAAAATTCGGTCAAAACCAAAACTGGCAAAAGGTGGAAATAATTACCTGGTTGCGAGAACTTTCAATACGGTGATTTCAGTCAATTTTTACCAGAAATCACTGACGGCTGATCTAGTCATCACTATTCGTCCCACGTGGCGCACTGCCCCGTGAGCAATTTCCTGCTAAAATTGGCTAAACGTATTACATTGAAATTTAGGCAAAGGTTTATGACTAAATCTGTAAAATTGAAAAGTTTATGATTGAATTGTTATCCGTCGATCAATTGGACAATTTCCCCGCAAAAAATGCTAAGCAACAGGCGTGGATGAAACGTTTGATGGCGAACTTGATTATTAAATTGCATTATTGCTAGATAGTCATCGCAATTATTATCGGTTTCTCATTATAATTCTACAACATACTCAATGAGAATCATCAATCGTGCCTCCAAAATCAACGTCCGTAGCAATTGGACGGCAGAGTTGAAATTTTAACTTCACGGAACATGGATGGATCGTCACATATTACGGCCCGTTGACTTTTAGGGCATTGCGAGGTCATATGGTGTGCTGCCTCGTCTACCGCCAAAATTTAAACTAAAGTATCCATATTAAACTATATACTAGTATAATTTACACCCAAATAACACCGCGGGCATTTTTTCAATGTTATTTTAACTAATACTGATTTACCACACGATTGACTACTCATCGATTTTACATCGACTACTCATTGATTTGCAATCACGTCATATGACCGTCGTATCGACAACTTAATGCCAATGCCCCCACTACAATTTGGATTATTTTTGGGTGTCAACAAATACCCTTTTTCACAAGATATCACTTTAATTAGGTAAGCCGAAGTATATATATGGTGTTACTAATGTGATTTTCATTTTTTGGTGGTTATCTCGAACCTGAATCTTTTCAATCTCGTTGCACTGACCTGACTTCTCGAACACGTACATGAGCATCTCAATTAGCGTAAACAAGCTTTAATACCATTAAAAATCTCAAACTTATATTCATTGACACATTTATCCAGAACTAATTTTCGTATCCCAAAAAATCTCAAATTTGTACCCATTACATATTTACACACAAACTAATTTTCATCTTATAAAAAATCTTAGACGGATACCTCTAAACACATTCACCACAAACTGATTTTCTTCTTACAAAAAATCTTAAACTAGTATTCCGGACCCAAATCTATCCCTTTAATCTATACATGTCAACATACGTAAATTTTCCACGTCGGATCTAAAACTCCACATCATATCCGACTTGCAACCGCCTACCATGTGTGGACACTTTTGCATTTTAATGGGATATTGGACAGAATGCTAGAGGAGATTAGATTTGGGTCAAGGCTACAGGCCTGCATTTTTTGTGAGACGAAAATTAATTTGGTGTAAATGTGTTGTAGGGGTATCAATTTAGGATTATGAAAATCAATTTTTGGTAAATGTGTTAAGGCATACCAGTTTAAGATTTTTTATGAAACGAAATTTAGTTCTAAATAAATATGCCGTGATCTAGCAGTTTGGGATTTTTAAATGATATTAATCCTTAAAACAATATGAGATTTTTTGCGACAATCGAGCACACTCGATATATGTTTTCATTACCAAGTGTTTTTCATATTGATTTCCATATAATATAATGATTATTACGAATCTTTACATGTCTATAGCATCCTCTATGAAGTAATTCAGAATCCAAATTTGGTGTTCAAACTTGATTTGTACCATCAGACACCGATAGAGGAGCGCCACAAAAAATTAAGAGGGCTTGTGCTTAAATTCGAGAACGAAAATAATGACCATCATATCCAAACAAGAAAAATAATGAGCGAAAAAAGAAAAATTCCACGAATTAGCATCTCAAAGCATTGAAGGGTACGTAGAAAAAATGCCCATCCTATTTTAAGTGACGGACTTTTCAGATTGCAAAGTCCAAAGTGGATTGCAGCACGGCACATCCTTGACTATCTTAAAAGACTGGTAAGCTGCGCGTTCTGGCACGAGTTCAAATTTACACACTTTTTCTTAATGTGAGATAATATAAAAAATTACTCTAATCATCATATAGTTATGCTTGATTAAATTAGCATACAGACTTCCTATATCTGAGTTAATAGCAAAAGCTAAAGTATATTGATGACGAGTCTAATAGATTATATGGTGTGGATGCGTATTGTATAGCGGTCAATTCAGCTATAAACTTTTGGCCAATTTAGTCTTAAAACCTTTTGAAAATTCATAAAGTATTTCAGGCCAATTTTTTTCTTTCTTTCTTTTCCTTTTCTTTTTTCCTTATTTTCCTCCGCTAGTGGCTAGGTCTTGACGATGGAAAGAAATTGCAACAATAATCTACATTAGCATCGGCCTACCACCTAGGACGGCCAACATCTATGTCAACGATTTCTGGTTAACATTGACCGAAATGATTACATTAACAAATCATCAAAAGGTTTAGGACTAAATTAGCCAAATTTGAGAGATTATGACTGAATCAGCCGCCGTACAATAGGTTTAGGACCTATTGGACAATGAACCCTGTCAATATCAAGTGACTTATTTAATCTTCATTGTTTAGGTGAATTCATTCTTTATGATGCATATGTATTTTTCATCAAGATTGTACTGAACATATACTATATGCAATGTCAATTGTCCAAATTTTTATTTATGAGTCAAATTTAGCCTAGAGCAGAGTTCTATAGATCAAATGCATCGACAAATTTATTAGGTTATCACAAGTTCAGTGATGTATTCCTGTAAATCTAGATTTATACGTAGTCTAATGAAAAACATAGATTAATTCAAGTTGGACAATGTATTTCCACTATATGTTCTTCGGGGATAAGCTATACGATACATAGTTATGACCTTATCTAAATGTCATGATGTCTTTAATGTAATGCATTAGATATATGCGCACGGGACAGATACTTTCAATAGAACGATAATTTTTGTTGCGCAAGGAAAACCATAGCCACAATTTGTAAAAATATAATCTCTTGATATAGTTTATAATGGCCCAGAAAGAGGGTAAAAGTGGCAGGCCTGCGGAGCGCCCGTCTCTTCCATTATTGTTTCTACCCTCATAACGAGGATCACCAACGTTCGTTGTTTCAAAAATATGATAGCTCTGCTTTTGACTCAAAAGCAGAGCTATCTCGTGAGCAACTGGTCTCTCCGATCTTCATCCTCAAAAGTATTGGAATCTAGTGATGAGTAGCTGGTCTTTCCGTCGTCATCGAGGAGTTTACGTAAGAGAAAAAAAAGAGCATTCTACAGTGCCATTAGAGCTCTCGTCAACAACACCTCATCTTCGGAAACTTTTCAATTTTGTCAACGCTATACAGTGCCAATCATGGGCATTATTCGTTGTGGGACTCTATGTCAATTGCGAGCATCATCAACGAGGGAAATCGCCGTCAAGTGTCTTGGCAAGTATGAGCACGGAAGCCGAGCACGTCTTCATTTAGCAGCCGAAGCTGAGCGTGGTGGGGTGATAAATTTTACTCTGCTGCAACTCAAGTTGGTTTTCCATACAATTTTGTAAAGGTTGTGTGAGAAAGAGGTGTCAACTTTTAGATCATGTGTTTCCCGAGCGCCTATAAGATCCGGTGATGATGTGGATTATATTTGATTAGTCATGTAAGGTTCGATCTATAATTATAGACACGTCCCTTGTCTAGTGTAAGGTCTGGCTTACAATGCACTTTGATCACAGAATTTCGAAGAAAGTTGCACCTGTCGCATGCCAGCTACGTGCTTTAGCTTGAGAGGGAGTGTTCAAATATATGTTTGGATGTCAGAGTAGTCTCTGTTGTAGAATATTGTTGGAGACATTATTAAATATTATGGATATCATTTGATGTTTCATTAATTTTTAAGATAGCTAATTTTCTTGTTAGATTGGATTACTTCCTTTTTTTGTACATAATTTTTTGATATAAATACCCCTCAACACAATATGAAGTCAAGTTATCGAGCAAGAATGTAACTTTTGACTATTTTGTTTCTTCCTCTCTTTTGAAAATCTTAGAATATTTATAAGAGCATACATATATTATTTATCGACCTTCAAACAAGAGTTGTTGGCCATACTAAATTGATTTTAGTATCAAATTGTCTGATGTGAACTTTTTGCTGGTAACGAGCTCGTGACAGCCAACTGCGATCTTCTCCTGTATCCTCGCTAGAAATATAATATATCTTTTTGGTGACATGCTGACTCATGAAAGCATCATATTCCATAAGCATATGCTAAATTAGGTGGATGGATCGATAGAAATTATATATATAGATGAAAGTCAAGTGTATAATGTCCTTTGGCAAAATTTCAGTTTTGTCTCAGCATGTTCAGCTTCCAAGGCATATAGGATTGCTATGATGTGGAACCTATCTCTCAATAAAAGATTGTCCAATTTGTCATTGTCGCAAGCAATTTAGCGTAGGACTTGGTCTCCAGCAATTTTTGAGGTTTCTTCTTTGGGCTATGATATAGAAGAGGAAAGCGCTGGGAACTATTGTTTAAACACCATGTTTCCAACTTACCCAATAAAAATAAGTAAGACACATTGATTTGTCTTGTCCTTTTATGGACAACTGTTCATCGAAGTTGTTGACACCAACTCCAAGTCTGTTTGTAGAAACCCCCAAAAAAATACCATAATTTGTCTCACTTTGTCTCTTGTATGTGAAGAAAACCCGCAACAATAGAAATGCTTTGAGAATACTAACAACTGATAAGGTCATTACTCTGTATACTATAACTATTGAGAATACTAACAACTGATAATTTCGCATGCATTCCAGCATGTGCCGAAAACTATGACACCCTAAATCCCACGGCAATGATAAATGTCTTCTTGAGTGATTCGTGCGTACGATTCTTATCAAAATAATCACCACCTCGGGTGATTATTTGAGCACTTCTTATGAGAGCTTGACTCTTATAGATGGACCATGTGTGTTGCAAATAGCTTCAGAGAGGATTCCTTTCGATAGATATGTGGTTCGTGGATAAACTAGGCATGTACCTAATCCAACAAGGGCGAGGAATGACCATTCAGCAGGAAGACTTGAACAAGGGTGTGACTCCTTACAATCTACCAGGACGGTGGAGGAGGCATGAATAGTTTGGATCGTGCATCAAATCAAGAGGTATCATCAAGCGATATGAATCGACTTTGACGTGGGCATTAGTGCCTTAAATAGGGAAGCTTGTAACGTTATAAGTTTCCCATCAGATGGAGGGAGTCTGCTTGAGTGAACCATAAATGAGGCACACTCTTGAATGGTCATCATCTCTTATTGTCGCTTTGAGTATTTGCTTTAGAGGTGGGGCCCACATGGATCGGGTCAAGCCAATATATATTTTTTCATTTTCACGTTCTAAATTTTAGCTCGGACGAGAGAGACCTTCTTGATTAATCGAGAAGTAAAACTTTCAAAGGGATCACCATCACCATCTTGTCTTACTATTTTGAGTACTCCTTTTTGGGATTTGACCCACGTGGAATAGCTTAGGTCGTCACGGATAACATTGTAGCTATAACCTCTTTAATGGATGTGTGGTTCGTAAACAAACTAAGCCCAAGCCAATCCGGCAAGGGCAAGGAGCAATCGTAGTAACGAAAGGGCTCAAACAAAGTGCGGCTTCTAAGGAAAAATAACACAAACAGTCCTTAAACTTTGATTAATTGTGCAATCTGATCCCTTCATTTTTAATTTTGTAATCCCTGAACTTTAGTCTAATGTTCAACGTAGTCCATGAACTTTTAATTTATTCAATGTGATCTCTAAACTTTTAATACATATTTAATTTAGTCCATGAACTATACGAAAATATTCATTGTAATCCTTCCATAGAAGAGGTCAGATCTCAAGTTGATAATATATGGGCCTAACCTTACTTAATGCCTTAAGTAGTAGCGTTTGTGATGATACTCTATATTACAACTTCAAAGAGATTTGTCAAAGGCAATGGGCTTTTTTCTTGGGTTGGACAAGGAGCAAGTACTCCAGCTCGAACGCCATATCGATGTTCGGGCACAGGCCCAGCATCGAGTGAACAGAATGAAGTCAGTGAATGTGCGAAATTGTGTTTTTAAGTGATGGTGGGCTTGGGGCAAGGTTTGGTTGAGGTTTTGTATCATCATTTAACGAATCTAAAAGCCTCCCTAATATATTGACTTATCAATTCTCCAAAGGCCCAATTGATTTCCTATTAATAAAGTCTCGTTTCACGCGACATCGGGAGTTATTCGATATTTCGGTCTATGTCAATTCAGTCGCAACATTAGTGGTTTCCGGCGAAAATGAACCAGGATGACTCTTTCAATTCGGCAAAAATTGAAAAATTTATGATTGAATTAACATCTGCACTGTCGGTTTAGGACTGATCGGATAATTTTCCATCCAAAACAAGAATAAAAAAACAGGCTAACTAGCTCTATCCAGGTAGGTAGACAATTGAAAGAGTCATGTTTGATGAAATGACGCCTCTTGATGATTGGTTATGTCCATCATTTTCGGCTCGATGGTGGTCGCCGGAAGAGCTCGGGTTCGGTCGGGCGATGCCAAAATGGAAGGCCTGGATTCTCGTCCGGTCCATCGGAAGGGAATTAACTTTTGGAGCGGGTGCCGATCCGTGACGCCTCGGATCGGGTCACGATTCTTTGTATATATATTTGTTTATTTATTTATTTGTATTTTTCATAATATGATGGTTGTGTGAAGTCTTCGTTGAATCCTCTTCGCTCGACTTCCTCTTCGTCTTCTTCTTCGTCTTCTTCTTCTTCCCTTCCTGCAGTCACCCAAGCGATCGATCTCTCTCTCTCTCTCTCTCTCTGGCCACAACCATGAAGCGCGCGATCGACGACGTCGCTTCCGGCGCCGCCGCCGCAGCCGCGGGCGCCGTCAAGCCGGTGTTCCTCACCAAGGCCGAGCGCGAGAAGCTCGCCCTACAGCGCCGCCAGGACGAGGTGACCGCCCAGAGGCGCCGCCAGGAGCAGCTCCTCCTCTCCCAGGATGGCGGCGGCGTCCCCCCCTCCTCCTCCGACCAGAAGCCCTCCGATCCCGACCGCCGCGACCGCGACCGCGAACGCGACAGGGAGCGGGACCGACCGCGCGACCGGGAACGGGAGCGCGACCGCGAGCGAGAGCGGGAGCGGGAGCGGGAGCGGGAGAGGGATCGGCGGGAGCGAGATCGTGAGTCCGAGAGGAGGAACCGTGAGAGGGAGCGGGAGGAGGAGGCGAAGGCCCGCGAGCGCGCCCGGCTGGAGAAGCTGGCGGAGAGGGAGCGGGAGAAGGAGCTCGACGCCATAAAGGAGCAGTACCTGGGGTCGAAGAAGCCTAAGAAGCGGGTCATCAAGCCAAGCGAGAAGTTCAGGTTCTCGTTCGATTGGGAGAACACCGAGGACACCTCTCGGGACATGAACGCACTCTACCAGAACCCTCACGAGGCGCAGCTGCTGTTTGGGCGAGGGTTCCGCGCCGGCATGGATCGCAGGGAGCAGAAGAAGCTCGCGGCGAAGAACGAGAAGGAGCTCCGTGAGGAGATTCGCCGGAAGGAAGGAGTTGAGGAGAAGCCCGAGGAGGCCCTCGCGCAGAAGCAGAGAGAGGAGGCTGCGGATGTGTATGATACGTTTGATATGAGGGTTGATAGGCATTGGACGGAGAAGAAGCTCGAGGAGATGACGGAGAGAGATTGGAGGATCTTCAGGGAAGATTTCAATATCTCCTACAAAGGGTCTAAGATACCTAGGCCTATGCGGAGCTGGGTAGAGAGTAAATTGAGCTCTGAGCTTCTGAAGGCTGTGGAGAGAGCAGGGTACAAGACCCCTTCTCCTATTCAGATGGCTGCAATTCCTCTCGGGTTGCAGCAACGCGATGTCATTGGCATTGCAGAGACTGGGTCTGGTAAGACTTGTGCTTTTGTGCTCCCTATGTTAACTTACATTTCAAGGTTACCTCCGCTGACTGAGGAGAATGAGGCCGAAGGGCCTTACGCCGTTGTGATGGCACCGACCCGTGAACTCGCTCAACAAATCGAGGAGGAGACTATGAAGTTCGCCCATTATATGGGGATTAAGGTGGTTTCAATTGTTGGTGGGCAGTCAATTGAGGAGCAGGGGTTTAGGATCAGGAATGGTTGTGAGGTTGTGATAGCAACACCAGGGCGTTTGATTGATTGTCTGGAGAGGCGTTATGTTGTTCTTAACCAGTGTAACTATGTTGTTCTTGATGAGGCTGATAGGATGATTGATATGGGTTTCGAGCCACAAGTTGTGGGCGTGTTGGACGCCATGCCGTCCAGTAATTTTAAGCCTGAGAATGAGGATGAGGAGCTTGATGAGAAGAAGATTTATCGCACTACTTATATGTTTAGTGCTACGATGCCGCCTGCTGTGGAGCGGCTCGCAAGGAAGTATTTGAGAAATCCTGTAGTGGTTACAATAGGTACCGCTGGAAAAACTACTGACTTGATATCTCAACATGTGATGATGATGAAGGAATCAGAGAAGTTTCACAGGTTACAGAAGTTGCTTGATGAACTTGGTGACAAGACAGCTATTGTCTTTGTTAACACTAAGAAGAACGCCGATACAGTTGCTAAGAATCTGGATAGGGCAGGCTACAAAGTGACTACTTTGCATGGTGGAAAGTCTCAGGAACAAAGAGAGATAAGCCTGGAAGGTTTTAGATCCAAGAGATACACCGTGCTAGTGGCAACAGACGTTGCAGGGCGTGGTATTGATATACCTGATGTGGCCCATGTAATAAATTATGATATGCCTGGTAACATAGAAATGTATACACATCGTATAGGGCGAACAGGTCGTGCTGGTAAGACCGGTGTGGCTACAACATTCCTGACTCTAGGCGACACAGATGTCTTTTATGATCTGAAGCAGATGCTTATTCAAAGTAACAGTCCAGTGCCTCCTGAGCTGGCGAGGCATGAGGCTTCAAAATTCAAGCCTGGATCAATTCCTGACAGACCTCCTAGACGAAATGACACCGTTTTTGCTCACTAATCAAGCCGAGTTATTGCAAGATAGTTCCTAGTATAGGGTCTAGTTATTATTCCTTGCACTGTGCAATGCTCTTTTTCCAAATGAAGAATTCAGTATACTATTTGATGAGTGGGATCAGTCCAAATTTGTGCAGGTATCAGTGCACTGGGAGTGGTAATTGATGTTATTTTTGTTAGAAACATTGTATTTGGAGCATTGTTATTACAGCAGCAATTAGCGACTGCATCATTTCACTAGTTATAGCATAGGGAGGTTTTACTTATGGTGGCTTGTTGTATCTAAATCCTTCTCTCTGATTTACTCAATTATCTGATGTTTTAGTGACCTTGTGGATTGTTCTTTCCCTTTTTGGCTTTTAAGATGTTGCAGCTTAAAGACTGTTATATTCAACTTCTGCAGTCTTGACTTGTCTTCTTTTATTGTGTGGATGTATTTATTCTGTTTGCGTTTTAAATGTTTGGAAGGGACATGTTTACCATGATCTATCTGGACTAGTAACATGGAGGTAATTAATGTTTAGTGCAGATGTTATGTTTAGTTGAGAACCTTGAACATGGTACTTATATGATGATCCACAGATCTTGAGTTTAGAACGAAATTTTCTGTTAACATAATCAGAGTGCAAGTAGAAGATGCGCGAGCTGTGCTTACATGCTGAAATGGGTGAATCATGACCTCAGAATTTGAAACCAGTTGTCTGCAGAAAATGAGTGACCTTCTCTGCATAATATTTTAGGTAGATTATAGATGAAAATTCACTCCAAAATATTATCTGCTAAAGTTGAGGTAGTATCAGTGAGAACTGTGGCGTGTTGCCTTTTCCACAGTTTTATATACTTCTTTTTACTACGGCTTAGAAAAGTACTTATTGCTTTTCAAAATTTTGAAACGAAAAAAAGAAAAGCATAAACAGTTCAGTAAACATTCTAAACGAGTCTATATATCATATTTATGTGTTTTGAAATGTTACAAGTGTTTTATGTTTAAAAAAGTGAAGTATCAGACACTACTATAAAAGAAAAAGCAAAATATGGTCCCAAACACCTAAAATCCTCAGACTTGGAAGATCCAGTCACTAGTAATCAGGAATGTCAAATGGACGAAAGTTTCGAGTTTTGTATCTTATGTTATGGACTTTTAGTTGGCTAAAGATTGGCAAAATCTGGACATTGAGGATCCTTTTACTGGAGCAAAGTGATTCTGACAAGCCAAACATCGATCTATTAGTTAAAGAAAAAGAGATGGGAAAGTTGTGAGGAAAGACTGAACCGGAGAAGGGAAGTTACTAGGAAGGACAATGAGCCTAATGCCGTTATTGAGTCCTGATCTCAGTGGTCAGAAACAGTTTGACGCAGAATTTAGTTTCAATTTGCCCCCACCTCCCTATGAGTTCCCGCAAAGAAGGTAGTTGTTCGCATCTGAATTTGAAATTCAAGGCGTTTAAATCTGCTGCAGCATTAAGTTGGCATATTAAATGACTGATATGATAGGGCGTTGGAGGAATGAATTTTGGAGTTGTCTTCATCTAGTTGGCGGCGGCAGCGGGGCGTGGTTTTAATTATTTAGCTTTCAATATAATGTTATATTGCATGTATGCTTGAGGACATCGATATTTGATATATAGATGTCATGTATCTCTTGTGCTCTTGTCGTTTATTTCTGAGTTGGGAACATAGGCTGTTTGCTATGTGTAATCATCTGCTCTGCTCTTGCATTTTACTGTAGATTAACCTGTTAGTGTTACTTTATCCTCTCTATGAATAAAATTATTGAGGTGACCTTATTGTAATATCGTTCATACTCTTGGATAGTCTTCTGATGGAATTTTGGGATCCAGGTAGGGTGCTTCTGCACAAGATCTACTTTAGATAATTTACCTTAAGCTATTAGTGTTCCCTTGTTCTCTCTATGGAGAATCATTAATGTGGCCTCAATGGAATAACGGTAATTTCTTTTGGAAAGTCTTCTGATCTTTCGCCAAAAGGCAGGGAGCTGCCAAAGATGACAAATACTGTGGGTCATATGTTATATTCAGATTGCAGCTTTGTGGGTGGGCACTGTAATGTGATCTTGGGGCTTTGGATTCACTTAAGTTGTTGATGAGACTTGATGGCATCATTTCTCTTTATTATTTGCCATAACTAATTCAATCTTCTTATGGCTAGAATTTGTTTTATTTGATAAGTGATAAACTTGGAACAAATCTTAGCGAATCAGTGAGACTAGCTAGAGGATTGATGGACTAAGGTGAAGCGCATATAGAGGCTCAAGGCACGCCAAAAGGAGAGTTATAGACAGCCTCACCTTCAGCAGAACCATGCATATATGTAGCATCACTTGTGCATGCCAAAGCGAAGTCGGATATTGTCCCTGCCTAAAGAATCAAGTGAGACTAGCTTACAGACTCAATGGACAGAAGGGAAACGCAAATAGGGTGACCTTACTCTTCATAGCTTTTCTAGTATGGTTGCAGATCATTTGCCATGGACTAATGATGATCTTTAAACCGATTAGTTCATTTTCTTGTTCAGGTATATTGATGTTCTAATTTGTTAAATCGTATTGCTAACTGCTAAGAGTGATTTGGTGGATTGAGGAAGACAGAAACCAGGCATTGTAAGTTCAAGAGATCGAAATCTCTTCACTCGTGTTGATGTATCGCTTCTTCCTTTCCATTTGATACTTGGATAAAACCTTCCATTGTCAATATTTTTTATCTGAACAACTATTGAGTTCTAGTTACTTGTTCTTAATATAGCTGATGCTTACAATTTTCTGTCTCAATACTCATCCATCCGTTTGTAACTAATAATTGGTTCTACCGTGAGATCTGATCACTTTATACTAGGAACCCTACAGTTAGATGGATAGCAGTTATCTGGACTGTAAAGCCATTCTTGAATCTCAAGCTCTTTACAAGATGTATTATGACTGCACCAAACATGGATCACAGATAGAGGCAAACTTGTAGTGGGCATAGCATGTATATGGTTTCACGTAGGTGAAATGGGTTGTTTTAGTGATTCTATTTCTGGGGTAGTGGATGGTCATCGCACACTATGGAAGCTTTTCTTTGGCATTTCAGTTTGAAAAAGGAAAAGGCAAGTAGGGAAGCAAGTGGTGTATTCATACAAGATCATTTCAACTTGTCATAACTGAATGAATTATGCACAGATGAATGGTAAATGTAAGTACATGAAAAAATGACTTCTACATCTTTGTGGCATTCTTAAAGGTTTTCCGAGATACTCCATGCTTTTCTATTTTTCTCTGGGGCTTTGTGGCAATTAGGTGGAAGGCGATGTTTTCAAAGCTTACCTAGCTTGTCCCGTAAGGGATCTCTTTTGCATGTTGTTCCTCCACAGTTATTTCACTATTTGGACTTGCCATTGGCATCCCTTCCTGGTGGTGTTTTACACTCGCAAGCATGTTAGGTCCATAAGTCTGATCTACACCTCAAGAAACCAAATCAGAAATAAGAAGATTGCTCCGGAATGACCTTCATCTGCTTAAGCACCAAAGCTGCTTTCTTCTTATGTCCATCCTCATGGAGAAGTTGGATAAGAACTCCCTCAATCCTTCGGAATGATGGATCCAAAGGATTCGTAAGATTTGTGTGACTCAAGATCTTCTCAAAAAGGTCCAGAGCTTTTGGTTTTGCTGAGTGGGACCCTTTCTCCAGGACATGTAAAATGGCGTCTATGCCATGGTAGTCAACAATGGCTGCAGTTGCTTGAGATAGTGTTCTATCATCTGTCAGCAATGTTTCAAGTGCCATCAAAGCAGCCTCTTGCACGCCAGGATCTGTCCCCTTCAATGATTTCATGAGTGGCATCATTGCATCTGTCTTGACAAGGCAGAAAGTGTCCTTCGACGAGCAAGCAGTACCATGAACAGAACACAAGCTTCCAATTTCTGATGAGGTTGAACAACACCAGAAGTTGGGGAAGAGATTCAGTAATTGGCCGAGTGGTGCTGCCTTTCTGTCTGCTGTAGGGATAACCGTTGCGCGAGAAAATGACAAGCTGGACTGGGATAAATGGGCTAGTGCAATTGCCGCGCGTTGCTTGGCTAAAGAGCTCCGACTGGACAGCACACGGATTAGTGATGGATGCAGTTCGAGTTTTCCTACTTGCTTCTGTAGATCAATTTTGGATGGTTCTGTGTAGTATAGTAATGCTGCTAGCGCGTTCTCCAACAGAGGTTCTCCCGAATTTGGCACAGTTCGAGCTTGATTGCTTTCCATGTCTACCCCACATATGATCTCATGTATGGCTTTTAACACATCTGATTTAAGTAATAGATCATCAATGGTGGTATCATCTTTCGGGAGTTGGCCAATGATTCCAGCAGCAACAGACCTTTCTTCTGGATCTGGTGAATGCGTAAGAGTGGATGCTATTTTGTGAATGACAGCTTCTTTTCTGGGTGTTGGAGGAAGCGGGACTCCACCAAGGTGACCATTAGAGATACTGTATACAAGTTCCATTGTCCATCTTCTTACTGCAGGCTGACCGTTTTCAAGGCAAGAGTAGAGATGGGCAATTGCATCATCATCCAATCGGATTAGTTCTCTAGCCTGCTCAGATTTATGGCTGAGCTCCACCAGCAACTGTAAGAACTTTATTCTAGCTTGAGTCTCTGAAGTTGATATGAGGTGTAAGAATAAACTGATGCTGTGCTCAGACTGGAGCTCCTTCAAACCTTGAAACATGTGGAAGTCACAAGCCTCAGTGGCCCCGACCAGCAAGGCGAGAACCTCTACAGCTTCTTCCTTCAAGTATGGATCAGACATTGCATATGATATGAGGCTGAGCAAGAGTGGAATAGTCATGGGGTCCGCCAGGAGCTGCTTAGCAATAGCAGAGTGTGCCAAAAGTTTTTTGATGGCCCGGAGACAAGCTGATTTGTATGCCGGGGAGCTTGAAGAGAGCATTTTGACCAGACTATGTATAAATGAATCGTTTTTCAAATCGTTGACGCTAGTCTCCTTGAGTTGCATCTGTACTAAAGCCTCAGCCATCAGTGCTCTGGTCTCCTGCGATCCTGGATGAAGAGTTCAAAAAAGTGACTCCATGGTTTTTGTAATAACGAAAAATTCTGTTAGCTGGTTTTATGTACCTTCATTGAAGCGACAAACAAATGGTTTGAAGTATCCACTTTCCGCCATTTTAACAGCGAAGTGGGTGTTAAAGGACAGATTTTGCAGCACCTTGTGAGCTTTCTTCGACACATCTCTCTCCCTGTAGTGAAGCATGGAAACTAATAGAGGAATGCTGTTTTTGGCGTTTCCGATTTCCTCTGCAATTGCCTCTCTCGAGGACAGCTCCAGCAAGACTGCAATAGCATCGTGTGCCACTTCACCTTTATAGAGTTGTTTCACAACGAGATGAATTGCCCCCGCTTTAACAATGGATACCTGCAACTTTTTGGCAACACTATCTCACACACTCGGAAAACAATAAAGATGAAATAATAATCATTGCTTAATGATCTCACCTTGCAGTCTTCTGAATGTCTGGCTAGGCGGCTGAGACATTCAAGCGTAGCCGCAGTATTTAACCTTTTGTTTTTCAGAAAGCCGACCAACTTCGGAATGGGGTTTTCTTCTGAAAATTTGGCAGCATATAGAGGCGTTTTCAGTAGAGACTTCAACTCCTGTAAAGCGCCATTTTGTGTAGACTCCTCGTCGGAATTGATCCCCTGTATTGCCGCTTGGAATTTTAAGTCCATGTCCCTTTGCTTCCATTCTTGTATGGATCCTCGAAGAGAGAGGTTTGGTGTTATGTCCAAAGAGGGAAGCTCCTCTTTGCAGGTGGGGCAAACTGTCTCTCCTCTTTCAAAATGCTCTTGAATGGCCTTCTTCTCAAAGCTATGGCCACATAAGATCGCGACTGGCTCTGTCATAAGTTCATGGGAGAGTGGGCATAGAAATGAGTCAATCGGGTGATACTGGCGACGTGTGTTGGTATTATCATCTACAGGCCTTGTCACGATTTCTGTGCTACAGAGAAGCTGTATTAGCTGTGACAGCTGAAGTGCCTCGGCTTGTTTCTTTTGAGCCTCCATTTCTTCCTTCTCTTGCTTCAGAATTGCCAACTCCTGCTGCACTAAGGATGTATTCTCACTAGCTCCAACAGCTTCAGCGATTTTCTCCAAGAGTTTCACGGCATTCTCGTGGTTCCTTGCGTCCTGCTTTATCAAGTTCTCTATCTCTGAAGAAATTCTCTCTATTTTAGTCGAAGACTGGAACTCCACAGACCCCAGGTTGTCGATGATGTTGGCGATCATTGTCTTTACATTCAAGCCGATGTTGAGATTGACCAACTGAAATGAAGAGATGGTTTCAGTGATCTCCTTGGCCAATTCCTGCATCTGAGCGAGGACTCTGCTCGAATGGAGTATGAGGCGGAGGCGGCTGCCGGATCTGCAGTCTTTGATGACATCACATGCAAGATGTAGCTGGGAGTTCAATTTCTGCAGTTTGGTTTTTGTGAACTCCGAGCCGAGCTGGGCTTCGACCTTCCTGCAATCCACGGCATGGAGGACGCCGATCAGTTGCGATATGCTTCTGGAGAACTCCTGAAAGCCGTCCTTCGCAAGTACCACATCCCGTGTTTCGCCCACAAGCTCCATGGCTTGTAAAGTCACCCTGTTCCATAGTTCTTGCAGAACTGCCACTCCGACGGCCTCGATTCTGGTGTTGAAGTCCATGGGGGGGGGGCGGGGGTGCGGTGGTTGTCAGGGCAAGGCAAAATACGCAGAGACCGGGTGAGCCTATCTGAGTCGACCGAGATGACAGCGGATTTCCTGGAAACCTAAGCTCTGATATGACCTACAAGAACTGCAATGGACGGCACAATCGTGGTTCAGTCAATCGTCAGGAGTATGAGGTGCGTGTGAGAACTCAGGAAGGAGATGGACCATTAAACTATAACGCTGGGTCCTGAGTAGTCGAGCAAAGCGAAGGTCTTTCCCCTTTTTTTTCTTCTCCTAAAGCACCCTTGCAAGTACTTTCAAGGAGACTTAGTTAAAAAAATGGTGAGGTCGCAGTCAGGAAAGTTGAAATTGAGAGCAGCACTGTGTTTGGTCCGTCGTGAAGTTCGGGGCTTGACTTCAGAATCAACTCCCACCATGATTCCTTCTAGCGTTCGCGTTCATATCTTCTTTCTCGACAAGGATCATTCCTCGTCCTTTGCTTCTCTGTTCACACGGACCGCCTTATGCATGCAAGAATAATATAGTCATCGATCAAAATCTGAAGCAGCTTCATCTCAGGAAATATGAAACGCAACTTTATGTTTGGAACTTTCTTGGCAAGAAAGGAACCTTTTGAACTCGTCAAATTTGTCACTACGCACCGGTAAGATCCCCATCCTGTTGGAAGTCAATACTAGGGCAATTGCCGTATCAGTTCTTCCTCCCTTCCCAGGGCGAAGCATGATTTTTGACTTCACCCATCTCCACGCGGCTTGTGTTGATTCATTCCTCCCGAATAGAAATCGTTGTTAGATATGCCGTGGACAGACCCAACGTGAGGTGTGTGGGTGACTTGCCTGTGCTGATTTGGTCATGCAATGAACTTCGATTGTACGCATATGGATCGTCCGAGTCGCTCGAGAGGCGCACTTCCGTGTTTGTTTGGAGGACTCGGCTTGCTCTGTTTCCTTCAATTTATTGTTGAGGACCACCATCACGACTATATTAAGTGACTTAGACCTGGTCTTGGTCTTTGTTTGGATGACACAATTGTCTTCAATCTGAACCTAGACTATTGTGCGCAACTAGCTACCGTCTAATGATATTTAGCTCTAGGAAGTGGCAAGAGGACCTTCTCAACCCCTTTCCAGACATCGCGTGAATCGAACAGGAGTGCCATTGAAAATATACGATGCGAAGAGAGTTCTTCCGTAATACGCTGTCTTGACGAAAAGAGGCTCTTGTTGGAAACCCTGGAGTGGCGATTCCCCGATCGGCTCTGATCAGGTGGTCACAAGATACAATGGACACTTTGATCATGATGATCAAGACACCTTGTGGGGATAATACTTCTCTCTGAGTTGAAGAAAATGACAGTCCTGAGAGGCAAATGATGCGAGAACCGTCATCTTAAACAAATGGCTTTTGTTACTGGGCTCGCGTTACAGCCCAAAGCATGGGCCCTTTCTGTGCAAGTGTTTTTGAGTCTTGCACTTAACAACATAGTGTCCAAGTCATCAAGCCCATTGAGGTGGAGTGTGTTCAAAGGGGGATTTACGATCAATTGAAACATTAATGTAATTAAATTTCTTATTTACGTTTTACCCTCCTTCTCTCCCCTCCAGTATAATTCTGGCTCCGTCACCGAGCTTTTCATGATCAAAGTCTAGCAAAAACTCTCTTTACTTCTAGTGTCAATTCATAATCCTATAGTAGTGTGTATTATGATTCTCGCATCCATATTTTGGCGCATCTTTGGAACCTCATTCTATATGTGGATCCCTTGCACCCAATCAAGGAAGCCAAGTTCAAAGTAAACATGAATTCGCCCGCCCGCTGGTCTTGTGAAAACGATATTTGTTCATTCTTTCGCTCTATCATTGAGTTGAGATAGCCGACGTCCGCCCCACTGCTCTTGCCTGCAAAGGGTTGTCACTGTCGACACGCACGAGCACTTTCGGTTCTTCCCCACAATCAAACCAACAAGATAAAAAGACGGGGGAGAGCCACAACCGTTAGTTTGAGGGAGGGTGTATGCATGTATAGTTCCATGGTTTTGTTTGGTGTGGGTCGATCAAGCTCCACGATTGGGGAACACGACCCGCTGATCCCGTTCAATGGCGAGCAAGCGAGAGCGAGAGAGAGAGAAGTATCAACACCATAAAACAAAATAATGATGAAAGCAACAAGTCCTAGAACCCAAAGGGGAACATGTTGGCAGCTACTATTCATTGCACACGATCACGGTGGTTGTCATTGTGGCCCATTCGCTTTGACTCTCCTTCCCTCCCTCCCTTTCTCGCTTCTGTCTTTTGCGTGGGATTTTTACAGAGATTTCTCATTCTTTCTTGAGGGGTCTTAGGCATAAAACGGTAGCTCTCGCCTTGCTGGCTCCATGAGGACCATGCATTCTTGTGTTCATATCTGTCAGACGTTAAGTACAGGAGAGGTAATCCGCGGATATGAGCTCGGGAGCGGTTTTAAGAAAAACCTACAATTGCATGCACAGAAGATGAAGAACGACATGTGAAGTAACAAAGAAAAGTTTGAAAGGATGAATAAGATTGACAAGCCAGTGAAATGTTGACTGAGGTACTAAGAGTCCAGTTATCGGATAAAGGTTACCGGATCAAGAGGTTCATGCACATATGAACAGTTCAGTCCGAACTGATTTTTTCGTTGAACTATTATATGGACCACCACCGGATTAGACTTTTCGCGCGCGCTTGCTTCATTGAAAACCATAAACGAGTGCAATTACCCATGCGATCGATGTCTTCGTCTTTGAATTATTCCCGTAAAGATTATTTCGTTCTTGACATAATGTTCTACTGAAACCATAGTTACTCCATTCACCGGTACTTCGAGGGTTTGAGATCGTCGTGAAATTATGAGGTGCACAGGGGATGAGGACGAAGCTTACACACACGTGCAGTTCTTGGGGTTGGATGTGACAGGACTCAATCTGGAAAGGCAGGCAGTGACCCACGCTTCGCAGTCTTTTCACTTTCATCTGTACATGGTGCATCGACAAAGTCTCTATCTCTCTGTCTCTCTCTCTGTCTTTCTCTCCCACCACTTCCATTCTCCATGCTCGTGGAAAATTTTGTGGGGGACACAAAATCCCTAGCAAAAGGACACATTACTCTTTTGTTCTCACTATATTCGCATTGGGTGAATTTGATTTGATGGTTCAAATTATGCAGATAGCTTGAAAGTCTATTTGAAGTGACTTTTTGTTTTTCAGTTTTCTCTTTGATTATTTTACTTTCATTGTTAGTGTTTTGGAGAGATTTCACTTTTCATTTAGAATTGAACCACTTGAATCTTTAAACACGCATGGTTACGAAGATTTAGCGTGTCATATGAATTTATATGGGCATCTTTATAATCTATTGAAAAGACAAATAGCATGATTTTTTTGCTAAGATCTGTATTGTAATCTTACTTGGAACAAATATAGTTTTTTGATGTTAGATGCAAGATATATTTCTTGAGATTCCCTAACTAGGTCTTTTTTTTGGAGAAAATGATTGCATACTCAATTGTAGTGTGGTGGTAAAAATGGTATGACTGAATGATTGATGTGGCGTGAAGCAATTAATATAAATAGTTTGCCTTTAACTCATTAGCTCAGAATCTTGATCAGAAGTGAGTCAATTTAGATAAATTAATGAGCTTGGACTTGGGTTTACTCTTGGTGTTCTCCCGATAATGGAATTATCATGCTTCTTTGACACGTCCTAAAGAGTGATATTAGAGTGGAAAGTTGATTGTCAGGGCCTTGAAATGGTGTACCGATATTTGATGATTATCTTAAGGAGGAATCTCATGACCAATATTGTACTACTGTAGTTGTTCGGTATGATGAGATGGAGAGCTATACAATGGTGTTGCAACGCAGTCTTGGACTGATGATGATGGTTGCGGCATAAACATATCCTTAGTTTACATATTATTATCCAGGTAGGAGTAGATAATACATTCTCTTTGGTTCATAACTCAACAAACTTAAATTTTTTAGTGAAGATAGGTCTAACTAGAAATAAGTCGGACTTGCATTCGCTCTTCCTGATCTCCCAATGTCCGAAAACATACATTTCTTGGAGCTTTTGGCTTACAAGATAATTATGCACTAAAATTATCTTGAATATATGATATTCGTCTATCCAAATTCAAAATGAGTTCATTGTGATATCAATTACCATCTAATTGAAAGAGTTTAGGATGGAATAGTGGAAGCCCGACACCTCATTTTGGAGAGATTATCAAAAAAGATTTCAAGTTCAAGTCTATTAACATATCAACTTAAACCCATCTCCACTCAAAAAACTCAAGTAAAAAAAAATTAGTCATGGACCAATTAAGAATTATTAACTACTCAAAACCACGTCTATTCGTCAAAATTAGGATTTTGCCTAACACCTTCTACACATTCATCTGATCAACAAAACATAAATCGTTCATCCAAGATGTTTTGCTTTTAACAAAAGTTCATCTTATATGAATATTGAACTCTATCTGTAATCATGTTACCAGTACCATACCATTTGATAATACATAGGTGATGTTTGTTCTATACATAGTGATTTTTTCTCTTATGGAAATTGCAGTGGAGACAGCTACAAGGGAATGCTCTTCATTTGCTCTCTGAGACGTACCCAACAACGTGACTCCAACACACGTGTGGCTGGTCCTTGATGTCCTCCTTTTGATCCGGTTGAAGCAGTCCAAGATGCAGCCAAATGCCAACCACAAAGTGGCCTTTTCTAGCCAGACACATCCCTATTCTTCTTCTTACTTTGAACATTCATTGAGTCACCCTCCCTTTACGAGGCCAGCTTCTATTCGAGTCTCGATGTGATATGTTTGATGTTGAGGATTGTCGAATAGTGGGGTTTGTCTATAGCTCCATGTCCGCCAATATTATGGGATTTCGAAGTACAAAAATAAAATATTGCATATATATATATCCTCAAGAGAAAATATGGCATTCGGTAATGTATCAATCCTTTCATGTATTGGATTATGAAAAAAGAAATGGACAATTAGATCAGGAGTCTTAAAACTTGTATCGATCTTGCAGTTGAGTTCTAAAAATTTCATTTTGTGTCCTTAAGTTTCAAAAGCTGTAGCCATCCTCCACGTTAGGTTGAAATGAACCCTAAATCTGATTTTTCTTTAGCAATGGGAAACTTATCCGTCGTTAAAAGGAAGCTAATTTCATTGCCATTCATAAGCATGGTTCACGAGATGTTCTTTTCGTCGATATTGATAAGTTATGGCGACGAACTTGCTGTAAAATCTGTACGGGACTTTTCCCTCCCACTTGTGGGCTACGAACTCGCAGCCACCGTAAAAAGCAGGCGGGATTTTTGCATTTCATCACCATAGATATCTTTTTATAGTCAATTTTAATTTTAATTTTTTAAAATTACTTTTAAAAGTATGAAAACATTATAAATATGATAGAATTAGAGAAAATTGAAATTAAATTTAATAACCAGAAAAAAGAATATTAACAGTTAGATTAAATAATAAAGAATGACTGAAATTGATAATGACCCATTTAAACAAAACAAAATAAGATGATTTAAGATAAATTAAGTAAAAAGAAAGAAATCTAGTAAGTGATTGCACCTGCTGAAGACTTTGGGTGCGTTTGGTTCAACATTTGGAATGGGCTTTGCGGCTCTAAAATCTCTCAGCCAAATGCAAATGACATTTGGCTACTTTTTTTACTCACTTTGGGGAGCTACAATTGCATCTCCAAGGCTCTCCAAAGGATTTTAGCTAAATGCAAGGCTGGAGGTGCCTTAAGAAGTTGTATTTTCGGAATGTTAAGCCTTGGTTTAATGAAAATTCTAAAACTTCCCATTTTAACCACATTTATCAAGTATACTTCCATTTTTACCCCTTTTAAAACAAACCCTAAGATCCTCGCTCCTCTCTCTTCCGCGTCTCCTCTCTATTTTGTTCTCAAAAGATCTTTGCTCTCGCCTCTTCGCTCTTGATGGACATCTCACTTTGCCTCTACGCTCTCAATGACCCTCACCTTTCTTCCCTCACGCCCGCTCTCGACACTGCTTGCCTTCCTTCCTTAAAGATATACTGGTTTTTATTATTTTTGGATAACTTCGTGTTGAGCATGAAGGTTTTTACGATGTCACTTTGATTTGTCCATTGCTGGTTCGTCTGGATTTGACTTCACTTCAATTTCTGGATAACCTTATGTGACTGCAATCACTTCAAGTTTTGGTTCGTGCTGTGCCAAGTTAATGTAGGTTCGCCAGTTTTAAAGCATTTTTGGAATGATCGAGCCTATCTTAAGTAGCTCACTTGTGTTTTTGATTTGTTGTGGCGGAAATTGATGAGAACTTAATCTTATTCATGCATGCATGTCCATCTCTGCTTGCTTCTCTGCACTCAATTGTGAAGCAAACCAAAAAGCAAACTTTTAACTGCATGGCATCGTGCCAAAACAAATTAGATAAGAGTTTGAAACCTGCCATAGTTGTTTTTTTCTTGCTCTGGCTTCTATAATTCTTCATTTTCGTGTCTTGCTAGGCTTGATCTTAGTAGCAACCAAACACCTTGGCAATGCGGCACATGCACTCGTATATATTAAGTGAAATCACTAGACTTAGTTGTTTTTTCTGATTAAATAAGCAAAGGAGTGAAGATATAGGATCCACCAAGTTTTTAGCAGTCGTGTTGTCACCAAAGCTTCATCTCAAATGAAGCTATTTAATTCCCATGAAGCAAGCCAATCTCTGCATTGTCCTGTTTTGTTTCATTAATGCTATTTGTCTCTATGCTTGTGCCAATGTCTTTTCTTGCGTTGCTCAAAACACAAATCTGAGGTTTCTTTCTTTTGTTTTGGTTGGTTTTTGCAGCATAAACAATTGATTGTGAGACTAATATGTTTGTCTGGGGATTTAATTTGATAATTTTACTATTTGGTTATGGTAGAGTAGAAAGATCTACCGAGCTATGATTGTTTTGATTTGCTGGTCACTTGTAATTGCTCGTCACTATTTTCTTTTGTTCATGTCCAAATTGCTAGAAGATGGCAAGTTCATCGAAGGAAAATGCATATTGGACTACCGATGATGTAGAAATATTTTGTAAGTTGTGCGTTGAATAATTTTAAAAAGGCAATCGTCTTGCAACCAACCAGAGGGATGGATGGACAATCAAAATTGATAAGTTCGAGGAGTTGACAAACAAAAAAAATGATAAAACTCAAATGAAATGTAAGTGAGATAATCTTAAAGAAGAATCGAAAAGATGGAGGACATTGATTTTAAGTGAAACATGACTCGGATGGGATTCAAGGAAGAAAACCATTAATGCAAGTCATGATGGTGGGAGACTAAATTTTTGGTTTTTATTACTTCTTCTTTTACTTTACCATTAAGTTCATCTTCAATGATACAACTTACTCAAATGCTCCATTATAACAGGCCGCTCCTAAGCTTAAGTTTTTTTAGGACAAAAGGCATACCTCCTAATCTTGAAGTGTTGTTAGATAGAATGTTCAAGGATACAGTTTCTATCAGAGGAATTTCACGGGATTCTACACAAGGTTTATATTTTGATGAGGATGTTGAGGCCACATAGGTGCACGATTTACTGATGAGGATTTGGAGCGTCATATTGTTGAATCAATTCAAACTCAGACCCATAAAAGAGCGATGCAAACTTCAAAGTGACCAGCTCAAAGAAAGAAAGAAAGAAAAGAGATTGACTCTAGCATAACTGCTTGGAAACCATATTAATAGGCTTTGTTTTACTATTGAAAGCAGAAGCATTGCCATTTTTGTATCTCAAAAGGAGTTATGAGGCCTATAATAACAATTTGAAAGGAGTTATGGAGCGTTCAAAGTAGAAATCCAGCATACGATAAATGATCATAACTTTTTATTCATAAGGAGTTATGAGGCCTATAATTCCAATTCAGAAAGCTCGTTTTAAGTGCTATGCTCAAGCCTCAAAATGCATCATTTAGGTATATTTCGAGACACTTTTCTATGTTATGTCTATTCCCGATTATTTTTCCTAACTTCTTAACTGCTTAGGTTATTTTTGGGTTTTCTCAAATTGCCTAAGCGTGTAGAGTTATTTATTATTTTCAATATTTCAGACAACTTTTAACCATTAATTCATGAAATACAGAAAAGAGAGCTTTCTTAGAGTTGTCACCTAAAGGCAAACACCTGCATGAGTGCTTGTTTGCAGATTGGATTGGCCATGTTTATCTACCATTTACACTAGGGTTGGCAATTCATGTTGTGTTGAGAGAAAGGTATAACACGAATATGCCTAACCCAAACACAACACTATTAACAAATGTGTCGAAATGCCTTGACATGCCCAATAAAATACGTCACACAGTATGACATGACTAGCATGGTTATCAAGTGTGGTCGCAACCCTCCGAGTTGAACCTTGAGGGAGTTTAATGGATTGTTAGGCGGTCATGAATACCCCTCTTGTGAGGTGGTGTTTATGCTTCGCACAGGCTCTCCCAAACCTATCGATTACAACTTGGTTTATCATTCATTATTTAATTGAACTTATATTAAAGTCGACATTAACCTATTCTAGACCGATTAGAGCCAACGTCTACAAACCAAAAATTTCGAGGTCAGGAACTTGGTTATGCTAGTTTTGCCTAACGCCCATGACCAGCACCTTTTCTCTTTTAATAGAGAACTTTTTTTTATTATTCTTGGAACATGTAAATATATTATCATGCGTAACTGCTCAAGCATTAGAAGACAATCAATCATAAATAAAAAAACAAAAAATGAGATAGAAAATAACTCAAGCCGTATCAGGCAAAATTAATACAAAGCCTCGTTATAAAGTCCAAGACAAGACCCCTATATATTACGCGTAATTATAAACATGAACTAGTCTAATAAATGAAAATTTCTTAATCTATATGATGAGAAATAAATTCTAATTGAAATATGATGAAACTAGTAATAAGACATAATCAAATGAATAGAAGAAGAGGAGGAGGAGGAGGAGGGTAACCTCCGCTTGTCCAAATATCTTCAGGATTTTCAAAAGAAATCAATGTCAAGCGAGAGTTCGTTGTCTCTTAATGCATGATGTTGCTGATCCCAACACAGAATATTTGTAACTGTTGCATCGATCATTATCCGGTACGAGCCTACAGTTCATCGAATTTAACATTTAGATTTTCATATCGACCGTAACAAGCGTGATGATCACTTTGTTGGATGGTATTTTGTTTGTTTCTCCATACATAGATGCACAGAACATATTCTCACCGATTTCATAGTTCCAAACAAGAACTTACAGATAATCCGCCTTATGAATTCATTGCATGCGTCATGCATGCAACTGCATATCCTGTTTCGTCAGTTTCGGGTTGTAGCAGACAATGGCTAAAACCAGACGATTCATTTTCATTTCTTTTTTCCAAGAAAACCGCACGTATTAGTTGGGCCATGCATTTTATTCTCAACGTATAATTTATAAAAGAGAAGAGAGAGAGAGAGATAAGGGCGGAGACAAAAAGAGAGAGGGTCCAAATTTACTGTGTCCGGGCGGAAATCTGGAGGAGGTGGTTATGGCCACATGCTCTGCCATAAATGCAAGTGTTAGAGAGAGAGAGATAGAGAGAGAGAGAGAGAGAGAGAGGATGAAGCCAAAGATGCAGGATTGATTGATCATGCGAGTGTGTGTGTTGATGGATTTATCATATGTGATTGCATGAACAGTGCATGTTGTCCCCCTTGGGTTGCTCTCGATGTCTCCTCCTTGCATTCACGTCCCATGCTTCACGGATCTCACTCCTCTCATTTTCTTTATGTCCGTTGCCCTCGTGGCCACACCATGACCTTCTTCATCACTCCCGTGTTATCCTTTTCTCTTTTTCCTTTTCCTTTTCCTTTCCCACCTCCTTTTTTTTTTGTGTGTATTTATCTTAAATCGACTGTCATGATAAAAATTTCGATCTTTACAAACAACATTAACGTCATCAGAAAAAATGCTCTTGTCCAAAATTATTATGACTTGCGTAAGTTGTATTCTATTAGTGGTGGTCCATATAGACCCATTTAAACGCGACGTGTGATTAAATTATATACGTGTGCGTTATAAATGATTGTTTCTTTAGCATCGCCAGTCATGCTTGACAATGCCCCTGTAAAGAGTCTTGCACCAGTCTTTCTTGCGAATAGTTTTGAGAATTCAAATGTTGTAGGCCAAAACAGTTCAAGTCACTTCTTAGTGAAAAGTGATGTGGAAGCACATGAGACACTGTAGATTCAATTGGCACAGGCTAAGCAGAGAAAAACACATGTTAACATATAGTCATATGAAGTCTGTCCCAGATCCAGTAATAGTGCACAGAGCGAGTGCTTGTACAAAATCATCACATCAGCATGACAAAGGGGTACTCTTGGCAACAAGCCACCCCCAACAACAGACCAATATCGAATTAGAAAAGCAGAGTAGAGAAGGGGAAAAAATGATAAAACTTTCACTACCGCGTAACTGTTTCTCAATTGTCCTCGTCAGGGATGAGCAGGAGAACCTGTGAAACCTATCAAACCAGCACGAAGAACCTGAAAGGAACTTCTCACTTGGCGACATTAACCTCCATCTTGTAAGGCTCCCAGAAAGGGACCTTCTTGCTGAAGAACCTCCCCGCCACCCTCGAGTCCAGGATCTTTAGGGCATCCTCTGACTTCATGCACCTGGGTGTCTTGTACTGGTTCACTGAGGACCCCTGTGACACACAATAGTCCATCAGTGCATCAAATGTCCCATGCCTCACCACCCTAATCTCTAATGCCCCAATGGACTTGTCCTTGGCCCGGCACCGCCGGTACACGTAGTCCAGCAACTCCTCAACCCTCGAGCAACACTCCTCCATGATCTCACCATCGAGCCCCGTAAGCTCGCTGTTGATAATGTTGTTGCCCTTGGCCTTGAGCTCCCAAAAGAGCACATAGTGGCCCGGCAGCGACGACGTGTCGGGATAGCTAGTGTACTCAGTCAGCAGGAACCCCAGTGGTTCCAGCAGCTTCTTCGCCTCTGTGACCGCCTTGAGCAGGTCCTCCTCGCTGGTCTTGTCAGTGTCAATGCTCAGGACAACATTCTGCCGTTGCACAAAACGGAACTGGGGGGCATTGTTGTAGAATCCGGTCACCATTAGTATGTCGCCGACCCTATATCTGTACAGGCCTGTGGAAGAGATTTTTACAGGCATTTTGAGAGAAATGTTGAATTTAACCGATTCTTTAGTTACAATAATCATTGACTAATTCTCAAAGAACGGGGAGATTTTAGATCAAATTTATCGGAAGATTTTATGTGTTGCATGTGACCTTAGGACATGAATATGGGATTTCCAATGTAACAACCCATTAAGCTGGTGTTTTCAATGCTATATATCCTGTTCAAAGTTTGAAGTTCCCAAAACATGTGCATGTGCATGCTGGTTCAAAATTTGCACTCTTAGAGTAGCAAAAAAATATCATCTAACTGGGATCTTTATAGACTTGTGCATTGCATTTAGCACATGGAAGGGTTGGGTTTAGAAGCCTGAAAGTGTTTTTGCACATTAATTCATGCTTTATGCTGTGTCCTGCATTAGATCAGCGAGGCTTTCAATGGTGACAGTTGTGGTGGTTAATTAAATTTGCACTACAAATGTATACCTACCAAATTAACAAAAAATAAGAAATAGAAGTTGGCTAACTGAATAGGGACTTTAAGTCATTAATACTTTCAAATGAAGAAACAGATCCGAAGAGAGAAAAGAACACACCTGTAAAGGTTGTGACAATGAGCTCGTAATATTGACCGAGCTTCACATCCACGAGATCAACGGTCTCTTTTAAGGAATGTGAACCAGAATTGCCGTTGCATTGAACCTCTTGAGTTGTTTCACCGGGGCTTTTCTCCACGGGCAAGAACTCGAAGTAGGCCATGTTCGGTAGGAGGGTGTACGAGACATCCGAAGGCTTGCTCAGTGGATTGAAGTTGATCCCGAAGTAGCACTCCGAAGAGGCATACATTGTGGAGATCAGAGGGAGCCCACCACTGTAAAACTCCAGAGTTGGGATGTATTGGGCCATAGACCCTGTAACTATGACCTCAATGTACTTTGTTCTCGGCCAAAGCTTCTTAATTATGCCTTCCCAAGATTCTCCTCCGCGCTCTTTCTCGAGTGAATTGGCTAAATCCGGATTGGGCATTCTGAGGATCGAGGAGACAGAGCTCCTGCAACCTGGGTCTGTGATCCAATCGCTGATTTGACCTGTTCTAATGTTTGAACATAATTCTCTCCAAAAGTCTTCCAAGAACTTGATGGCCCTCAAGAAAGCGGATGCGAATACTGCTCCCACTCGGAGAACCTCGTCCCGTTGTACCAATCCACAAAGCAATTGGCAGTACATGCTTTGTTTGCTGTCGGAACACAAAATAGTCTCGTCAGGGCTAGTGTATACATTGTACCTGTTATAAGGCCTATTCCTGAAGTTGTTGCTCTTGTAGTAACTTGTCAAGACAGGTCTGGCCCTTAAATTAGAGGGAGTACTGATCTCCGGCTTGATAAAAAGAAGGTACATCCCCTTGCCTTGGTCCAACCCATCGACATACCTGAAAAATTAGCGGGAATATAGCACACCGTTTTGAATTAGGATTTCACTGTTACATTCAATTCCTTCCAAGAATTTGAGTCAGAAAAGAACATATGACGATGGAATTATGGTACTTGTTCATCACGGGCACAAGGAGGTTGTAAAAGAATGTCTTTCGATCCAGGTCTTCTGCGGTTGAAGGCATCATTTTAGGCTGCCCGCCTGAGGTTCCCGAGCTGTGAGAGAAAAACATGCACAATACTTAGTTCAAGAAAATATGCTTCAGTAAAAGCCAAGAACAGATATCAGGAGAAAACTTGGTATACCTTGTCAATAGCTCAGTGATCGGTTGGAATGAAATAATCTCGGATTGTTCCCCATTGGCTATCCTCTCGATATATGGCTTGATGTCCTCATAATTCACCACGGGCACTTTCTTTTTGAACAGTTCCTTATCGACGAGGCCTTCCAGGAAGCCACTGAGGTACTCCGTCCGAGCATTCTGCATTAGGATCTCGTTCAACACCTGTCCCTGAATCTGATTTGCATCCGTGGTGAGATCCTCCAGAAGCTTCAGGCCGGCTTCGCTGTCGTTCGGGTCAAAGTTAAGCAACATCCTCTCGGCAAAATTGCTTTTCGGGCAGAACTCTAGTGGTGAGCACCTTTGGAATAACAGTTTGGCAAACTCCTACGATTTTGTCATTCCTGGGGTGTTTATAGTGAGGATCCTAAAGAGCCACTGAACTCAAAAGGCGACCTCACCAGCTGAAGCACAGCTTTTATAAGCTAACTCATGAATTCTCTCATATTTAACAGTCACTTCTCTGCCTCTTTCCCTCTCTTTCTCTCTCTCTGTCTCTCTGTGTGAATTGGACCATGTTTCTGAGTAGCTGCCGATTGAGGGTTTTGAGAGAGGAAATGATTTAATATAACAGCTTTCTTGATGGGATTATTTGGAAGGTTTTATATAATTTCAGAAGAGGAGGAGGAGAGAAGAAAAAGAAATATCCATCTGAACGCAAGCAGATGCTACAACATGCTAATGCTAGGGGGGTGAAGAAGTAGAGAGGCTATGAAGGTCCTACACACGTGGCCTTGTCTGGTAAGCTGTGATTTAGATGCAACCCCTTCGTTGGTAAAAACCCCTACAAGTGCCTACTCTTTAGCCCAATGAGGAAAAATGTGCACTGTACAGTTTCAAGCCCAATAGTCGTGTACATGTTTTTTTTTTTTTCTGTTGAGATAAACTGGAAGAGCAAATTAAGTATTCGCTCATGCATGACTCCTTTGCATGGTCTTCCCACTGACACAAAAGTGAAGAAAAGGGCACAAAGAATTAGAAAACTGATTAATTAATCAAAGATAAAAGCTGTGCTTTTTGTTGCACAAGAAATCCAAAATCCAAGTGACCTCAAGAAGAGCAGAACACAGTTTAATCACATTGGCAATCATGGACGAACTTACCCTCATTTAGCAGTCATTTCAAAAGACGGCCTAATCTAAATTCCCTTCTTCCCAAATAAATTGATATATCTACTTCTATTTTTCAATTTTTGTTTTTTTTGCATTGGTGAGTCGATCACAATTACCCTACAAAATGATTGATCCAATGAATTGTACATTGGAATTTCGAAGAATCTCAATCTTTAATCGATTCGATTCTCCATGTGTTATCACAATGCCGTGTAATTGCTACACAAAATATCCTCTCGTTTTCTAGCGCAATTCACATGCATGATGTGCATGATGTTACAGTATTTCTCGTCTTCCATGACCTAACTGAGATTTCAGCTATAGACAAAATGTGTCTTGAAACAAAATAGGACCTGTTTGGCTGATTCTCCAGCAGACAAGCGACTGTCTGCAACAGTATGGACGCTTGCAACTTCAGGTATGAACCGATGCCCCCTACGAAAGACTTTGTGTCCCTAAGAAAACGAAAGCGGTCTAGCTCTTGACTTCACACATCTTCCTGCTTGGTATTAATAAACTCTGAAATCACCACTTGATTACTCATGAAAAATCCCAGGAGAGCTTTCTTTAGCCCCTACTAATAGCAGAAAGCGATTTCCAAGGCACACAGCTGTCCATTGATTAAAATGCCCAATTTAAAAAGGAAGAAGAAGGAGATTATTCCTACTTATACTAATCTTGTCAGTTATGCGGAGCCCAAAAAAATTTTTTGTTGCTTTTTTTAATCCTCTTTTGGGATCCTGACTTTCGTGAAGTCACCATCACATGTTCACGGACTCACTGTAGAATTACCCACCTTAAAGGGCAGATCAGTGGAGTTATGGATATGCAATGTAACAATAAATATGATGCATTGTGACAGCAGTAAGAATTTCATTTGTCAGATGAAGTTGGATTCTTCCGTTAGGAAAATCGCTTACGATCTTTTGAATATGATAAAATAATCAAAGGTTACTAATGTATTTAATTGTTGAGTAAGCAGGAAAAAGATGCACAAGTTACTATGCAGATGGTGTTCGAACCCAATGCCTAAAAGATACGAGTTCTCTATCAATGGTTAATAAGGCATGAGGTGTAGAGGTATCTACAACTTGGAGGTACCTGAGTAGAAGGTGAATAAGCCTAAAAAGGAGAGCTCAATACAAATTGGAGGTACTATGGATAGGTGAACAACAAGGTAGAGCTATGATTGCCAATATACTTAGAAGGACCAGAAGATAGAAGCTAAAGTGAAGTTGATGTACTTTGCCTATATTAAAGGTATCCGAATTATAAAGTGAAAGACCGATGAAAACTACATGGACTTTTATGGAGGTGAACAAATCATGAAGAACGGGAAGTTCGTGGAGACTTGTAGGTACCATATAAGATGAACAGTCTGCATGATCCACATCACTATCGTACTTGAAGTGCCTAATTAAAGGCAGTTGGATATAACCAAGAAGTATGATATAACCGAGCTTGATATCAACAGAGTATTGTGTAAGCTGGATATTAGCAAAGTAGTGCGGGAACTAGATATAAGCAGAATACTACTAAAGTTGGATGATATAAGCAAAACACTTACACTACCTGGGATAAGAATCTTGTCACGAACTTCAAGATTATTATTTAGAAATATTTTGTCTCATCCCTTGACAGTTTGTGATTTGATATGGATTTCTTATTTAAAAGATTTTGATTGACGATCAATCTACGCATAATAAATCAAATTACATGAGATATCTTGATTGATTGACAATCATCTTGAATGCAAGATACATTCCATAGACAAGCTACTCTATTTCTAGAAAGCAAAGATTTGATTATATAGGTGACTAAATCTACGGGAATTCTGATTGATCGACATCAACGGCTATATTGATCTACTCAATAATTGTCCAATGGTTAGTTTGGAGATTATTCCTCTTGAAGATTGTCCAACGGATATAGTGGATACTGAAGAATATAAAAGAAGATCAAGACACTAAAGATAGAAGATTGATCACGAGTTTAAAAGTTCAATTTTAGAGAGAGCTTTACATCTTTACATTGTCTATTGAGAGCAATAAATTTGTAATCTTTCGAGAAGTGTTGATAGTGTTATAGTTTGTGCTTAGTGTGAGATAGTGAGATCCATATAAGTAGCACCTACTTTGAAGAGATGTGTTTGAGTATAAGCGGCACATTCTACTGTAATTTCAAGAAGATTTCTAGTGGAACTAGCCCGTAGGCTGTTAGTTTAGGAGAGTGGACATAGGCTTACACCAAGCCAAACCGCTATAAAAGTGAGATCCATATAAGTAGCACCTACTTTGAAGAGATGTGTTTGAGTATAAGCGGCGCATTCTACTGTAATTTCAAGAAGATTTCTAGTGGAACTAGCCCGTAGGCTGTTAGTTTAGGAGAGTGGACATAGGCTTACACCAAGCCAAACCGCTATAAAGCTTTGAGTTGATCATTCTCTATCTCTTTTCTTATATTCATTTATTATTAATAGAAGAGCACTACACTATTTGATATAACCAAAACTTGCTTATATCAACACTCTATTTTATCCGGTCACATTTATATCACACTTCACGATTTTAATTCCACACTTTTGTCAAGTTTATTGAAATCACCTATTCACCCCCCTAGGTGATTCTGTTAGCCAACATAATCTTCAACCTCACTAAACACGATTATGTGTTTTTGGGACCTTGAAGCAACCAAACTTTAAAATACTCAAAAGTTTGGTAATTTCTTTCAATTCCTCGTTTAGATTTTTTGTTACACACCTCACTAGTGGCGTATATACTCCTGCATTACAAGGGCATGAATTTTTTAAGTTGTGTAAAATTGAAATATGCATTTTACTAAACTGTTCGTTATATTGTATCTTGTTTTATATAAGTTTTCCTCTATTGAATGAAATAAAGGTGGAATTCTTAGTTCGTATTATTTATTGATATAAAATATAGGAATTTGATAACAATTAGAAAATTCTTAATAGTCTTAGTTATATGATATAGAAGGATTTTACACGTAATCAACTACATTATTGCAATATTGAGAAAATAATGAAAATCTTCCAGGAAATACTTGATAGGAAGAGTTACAAAAAATGTTAATTTTCAATAAGTGCTAATTTACAACATTAAAACTAAATAATACTTTTTTTAGTAACAAAACTCGTGTATTGAATGAGGATCTAATTGGAAATAAAATGAGTGGAGAGCGTGAGAAAAATACTCATTATGAGAAAAATTATCAATCCCTTGCAATTTAGAGTTTTATTTGTCACTCTTATAAAGAATCCTTAAGAAAGAGCTTTTGAATTCATATTTATATAGAAGACCATGCATATTCGATTGTTCGACCGTGTTAGATACTTGTTACTTGATCAACTAAGAAGTGTAAATCACACTATACTCCAACAACTTAATTAACTTGGGAAGCTATACATCATTTTATGATGTTTTGAACCTGGACCACAAGAAGATCAATGCATTTATGGTAGTCATTATCAATACCAAAGTGCTTATTTTTATATGGGATCAAACCATCAAAAACCTCAAACTATGTCCACTATGGCACTTTACCCTAACCTTTTTTCTGAGACACCAAAAAACTCCAAACTTTGTACCTATGTGACATATTTATCTTATGTCAAGGTTCATTCAATAAGCACAATTAAAAATATGCCTACATGGACAATGGAAGGTACACGGTGTTGACCCGGTGCCTACATGGCTTAAGTGAGATAAAAGTGATGTTGTTATGGTTGGAAAATCATTTTATGAAATTTTGACAGATGGTAAATGTGTCACACAGGTAAACATTTAGGGTAAATGTGTCACAATGAGCATAGTTTGGGGTTTTTTGTGTCAGGGCAAATGCCCCTAAAAATCCCAAGCTATACCCGCTGTGATATATTTACCATATACTTTTTTCTTTGATACTAAAAATTCAAAACTTATACCGGCATGACATATTTTCCCTCTATCAAGGTTTTGTCAATAAGCACTGTTAAAAATCTGCTCACTTGGACGCCGGAAAGCAAACGGTATTGACATAGCGTCGATGTGACTTAAGTGAAATAAAACGATGTTATCTTAGCTAAAAAAATCATCTGACGAAACCTTGACAATGGTAAATGTGCCACATAGGTACGAGTTTTAGGCTTTTTTTTTGTTGCAAGAAAAAATTTAGGATAACTGTGTCACAATGAGCACGATTTGGGGTTTTTAATGCCACCAAAAAAGGTTCGTGATAAATGTATCACATTAGGCATAGTTTGGGGTTTTTGGTCGCTTTTTCTCGAAAAAATTACCAAAACAGTCATAAACTTATTGCAAATGTGCCAATTCAATCCTAAACATTTTTTTTGTGCCAATTCAATCATAAACCTTTTGTATTTGTGCCAATTCAATCCAGCCTGCCAATTTTGGCCGGTCGACACTAACATGGACGCGGCCAATGCCGACTGTCCAGCCGACATTGACATGCAATTTTTTAATTTTCTTTCTTTCTTTTTTTCCTATCTTCTTCCCCAGTCCGGTTGCTAGACCGGCTAGAGCCTGAGGCCAGCGAGGTAACCTCGCCGTCACTAGGCAAGGTTGAGCCTCGCCATGGCTAGGCTAGCTCGACCTCGCCCAATGACGACGAGGCTCGACCTTGCTCAGCGACAGCGAGGCGCACCCTCACCAGTGCCGACAAGGACAAGCCTCACCAATGGCCAGCAAGGTTGTCCTTAGCCTCTAGCTGGCCAACAATCGACTAGGGAAGAAGATGGGAAAAAACAAAAAAGAAAGGGTGAAAAAAATATTTAAAAATTGCCACGTCAGCATCGGAAAATTTTGAAAAAAAATATTTTAAAATTACCACGTTAGCATCGGCCGGACAGCCGGCATTGGCTGAAGTCCACGTCAGCATTGGCTGACGTCCACGTTAGCACCAGCCAGCCAAAATTGGCACAAATATAAAAGGTTTATGACTGAATCGGCACATTGCAATAGGTTTAGGATTGTTTTGGTAATTTTCCCTTTTTTCCCTTTTTAGGGTAAATGTATCACAGTGGGTATAGTTTAGGATTTTTTGTGACTTTTTCTCTTCTTATATTGACTAACATCTTTGGTCAATGCCCGTATTAGTTACCTCCTTAATAACACATAATTAAGGAAACTCTTTTCCCTAAAGATGAATTTCAGTTATCTAATCCAACGACTGATGAAAGAACCTGAAATTATCCTTTGTTTTGGCAACTTTTTTACTTTTCTTTGGCTTATTTATGATATTACCACTTTATATCCTATATTTTGAAAACAACTTCGGAACTTAATCCAAACAGAAAATTCAAGACCGAAAAGATTTAATTGCCCGTCTTGGAAAAAAGTTCTCAAATCTCCCCAAAACCATAACACCGATCTCCGACGAGCACTCATCTCTCCATCACCCGCTGTTATCGGCCGCCACCTAATTGACTCCGAGCCTTGTTCCCAGCACCACCGCCGTAACCATGGTGACCTTGTCGTGGTATCGATAATCCCCGATCTAGGTCCCCCTCATCTAAAGTCATGAGCTCTCCACTACCTTTGATCAAGGTTGAACATCGAGAGAGAGAGAGAAGGTTTTTCACATTAGTGTTTAGGTAATTTAAGTGGTTAGACATATGAAAATGGAAGAGATCTTAAAGAAAATGGCGACTTGATGATTATTATTTATCACGAATGTAATCTAATGTCTAATTAGAAAAGTGAGGACACAAACTTGTGATTTTAATAATTGGCTAAAATAATATTTTTGCTAAACAATTTCAAGCATACTCATGTCTATCATAAGGTGAACTATAACCACGTGTTATATGTCAACTAATGGGCAAAATGATCATTTTAAAAAGCTCGCCAAACTATCTTGCTTTTCCTCAAGTTCATATGGCTTCTAACCTTTTTATTACTTAGAAACCAGGTGGTGTCAAGGTCAGATTTTGCACCCTTTGACTGATCCGCCTTTTCAAGTGATCTTAAGAGTGCACTCCCCACATACATGCTCACATATGCATGTATGTGGGAAAAATGGTCCAATCAGTTCTAAACCTATTATATGGATATCAATTTACTTGTAAACTAGAATTTAGTTCTAAACATTTATGCAAAATTTCTGTAAAGTTCTTCGGCCAATTTTCATCTGAAATTGCTGACTTGGTGGTGTGCCATGTATGATGAACGATGACTAGAATGCCACGTCAGCAATTTTCATTGAAAATTGACTAGGATGACTATATTGAAATTTCATGCAAAGGTGTAGGACTAAAGTACCAAAATTAAAATTTATGATTGAATTGACATCCGTATAATAGGTTTATGATTGACTGGGTAATTTTCCACATGTGTGTATGCATTTTTAGGTGAACGAAAGTCATTTTGAGTTTGTTTAAGTATATTACAGATATAAGACTTTTCATAATCGTTAACAATTGTTAATTATCAGAACATGTTTACCCTATGGTGAGGTACGTTCTCACTTGTTAGTGCAGGACAGCCAACGTAGATGACTTACCCAAATTACAATTTTATCTTGGTTTGCATTTCGTTTCTTGTCATGTTAAATTAAGATCTTCCTCACCACATTAATAGTACTTTATTTTCAATCAGAAAAGTTCGATTAGAGTTAATTAAATACATGAACTGACCAACTCAATTTCATAATTAAATAACTAAGATCCACGTTATCTCAGGAAACCTTTATATCCTTAATATAATTTTCTCAAGTAATGTTAAAGAACGGACAAAAACAGCTTCTACTTTTCCCATGGTTTCTTTTTTGTAATTGTTTTCATTGCTACATTGGATAAAGTGGGAAGACTGGCGTGCATGAGCCCAAGAAAGAGGACAAAGAACAAGAAGTGTCATGCAAGTGAACCATGTGTCTTTTCGAGGACCCTGCTTTGGGGTCGCGAGCATTATGATTGGTAGCAGACCAGTCGAACCCCAAATTAAAGGGGTTAAAAACCAAGAAAATCCAACTAAAACACATGTTGTTTTGTGAATTCGAGACTACTGGTCAAACGAAGAAAAAAGCAAGAAAAAAAAATAATAATAAAATAATTGTTGAGTGCATGCATGAGAAGCTTGATACATTTACTTGGGGAGATCACCAATAGGGAGGTAAAGTCCAAGCTCATTAATATATCAAGTTAGATTCACATTCACTCAAAAGTTTAAATCAATTCTACTAACGTGGGACTTTCTAACACAAGTCACATATGTATATATTAACAATTTCTCCCCCATGTGGGCATAGTATTAGATTTTTTTTTTTGGTAAGGAAGAGCTTAGTATTAGATTTTTTTTTTTGGTAAGGTAGCTTAGTATTAGATTTGTCCTCCCTTTATTCAAGTATTTTTTTTTTTTGCATTAAGATATCTCAACTTGAGTCTTTAACACGGTTTTCAAGCAGTGGACATTGTGGATCTCCTCCTCATGTGTGAACTCAGTATTAGTTTTGCTTCCCTTTAATTCATGTATCTTTCTACATCAACATATCTCAACATGAATGTCCAAGCCTAGCTCGGGACCGCGTTGATATAACACATCGCCCACTGCTCAGAAACCGCTCCCTTCACTTGTGAGCTCGATGTTCTGGATCTCCCCCTCAAGTGTGAGCTTAGTGTTAGCTATGCTCCCTTTTAATTCATATATCTTTTTGCATCAATATATCTCAACTTGAATCTCTAACGCCTAGCTCAGGACCGCATTGTTACGCCACATAGTCCACCACTCGAAAACCGAGCTGGGCACGAGATTCATTTTTTGAGATATTTGTCAAATACCAGAAAAGATTGGAGACCAACCAATCTACCACCAGCTTTAATATCATTTGTTAGAAGCGTGCGACAGAAGTCTGATATCTTCACCTGAGGAGATTACCAAGAGGAAGTCAAAGTCTAAGCTTGTTAATATATCTAGTTGGATCCACTTTCACTAAAAAATTTAAACCAATAAGTTATAAGCCAACTAGAATTTATTAACTATTTCATAGCATATCAATTCTCTAACGTGGGATTTTCTAACACAACTCACACGTGCACCTCAACAACAACAACCATAATAATAAAGAACAAGAAGAAAGTTTAGGGCCTTTAGGCTTTTTGGGTATGACGCGCCAGGTAACATAAGGAATATGAGGACAAAAGATCAGCACCATTTGAGCTTAGCTTTAATTTGTATTTTTTGAACTTTTTATATTGGAATTATTAGACCTTTACAGCTTTTTTTGTCTTCTATCTCTTTGGAGTGATCATAGCGGTTTTTAAAGAATGGTGCGGATTTTATATTGAATATGCTAGCACTTCACATCATAGGAAAGTCCGAAGCATATGATCCATGAATGTGTGTGAAGCTTTTTCTTTCCTGTCACACTACCTTTATAATAGAGATGTTCATGAGTGGGTGATTAAAAGTATTGCGCAGCCGTTACATCTAAAACTTTTAGAGTGGTCGAGGACGGTGCCGAATAATCTCTTCACGTGAATACTGGTTGGATGTGCGTGGTTCCATCAAGTAATATCATAGCCGACGATAGATATATTTGCTTTCAATATTTACTGGTATTTGATGAAAATCTCCAGAAAAAAAATTTGTGGGTCGTCACCGTTACCTCCACAACAATGGCTATCTCGGTTCTGTTTGACAGAACAAACGATATTAAGGTCATTAATACAAGTTGAAGGTATGGACTTAACCGATTCATTTGGCTTTTAGGATGTTTCATGATCCTCCAAATAGCTGGACTTCTGTGCTCGTGTTATTGGTTAATGAAAAAAATTGATAGCAGAGAAATAACACAAGAAGATTAAACGGTTCAGCCATTGGCCAACGTCTACAGGCAAAGCAGGAGCAGAAATTCACTAATCCAAAATCCGGAGTATAATAAAAAGGAGAGAAGTCTTAAGACCCTAAACTCCAAATCTAATTAATCTTTGCTTATGTATCCCTCTTGACTCAGATGTCGCTTATTCACGAGCAATCGTCTTTTCTACTACATTTCACACTGTTTCTTCGAGTCGCGTTGTGACTATTTTCCGCTGTAATCCAGCTACCTTTCTTCTATTTTCGAGGCCTACAGAGGTTGAGTTGGCCTATTGTGCCCTCTAGCTGATATGGCATACATTGATATTCTCAAGTCACGATTAGCCTGATGTGCTTATCATCTTTACTCCATGCACTCACTCCTTGAACATCCTGTCGAGAAAAGGGCAAAAGAGAAATCTCTCTTCTTGGATGTGAAGCAAAGTAGTATGTTCTATCCAAGGACTATCTATGAAACTATGTCAACAAATCTAAACTTCAAGAATCAGAAAAGCTAGCCCACAGAAAAGACAAGCCAGTCCTTGGTAATTGCAAACTATAGCTTCAAAAGTTTCTTTCATGTGTAAGTTACCATGCCTTCATCTTTGAGTTGAACCTAAACCTTGAAAGCTGTCTTAAATCATGTAAAAAACTACCTGAAGTTATATTATCTTACACCAAGACAAAACCTCTCTTGAACGTTCGCAGAAAAAGGTTGAGTTTATGAAATTGCATGATGTAAGAAAAATTTATATTGCTCATGATATATTGGAATATTCGCGAGTTTTTTTCACTTTGATACGATGCAAGCAATAATGTTCAGTTAGTCAGTAATGGAGATATGATGCCCAACGCATCATAGTTGATTCCTTGTTTACATCGCTCAAAAGATCTTGTCAACCTCGATAAAATTAGCATGGGATCGCAATCTGTAAAACGACCCATGAATAAGTAAATTTGTTTGGTTTGAATGCAATCATGAACGGGGATTAAAATGGGTAAGCTTGTCTAGACATGAAAAAATGAAATGCACCATGCATGAGCGACCGTCATAAACAACTCAACTAATCTAGCTACTTCGAACTGAAAAGATAACCTTTACTAGAGTTAGCTTGAAAATTTTACATGCATTTTACACCGTTTACTCACAATTAAAAACATCCCATCATTTTCTCGTAACTAGTAAACATGCAGGGGTTCGAATTAGATAGATCTGCATAATGCAAGATTATTTGACGCAACTTATGTTGCCCATATGACAAAATGTAACATAAATTGTTGAGTAGATAAAAGAAGCAGCAACAAGATGAGGTTTGCATACGTGACTGATCTGCATGGCTACGAGATCATTGGGTATGCACTAGAATAATGAAAAGATAAAATAGAAAAAAAAAAGGTTTTGGTAGGCGCACACTGAAGAATTAACTAATCGCGGGTCTTATTGATTATCGATAGTAAGACACGTACGTTGGGATTTGCTAGATTTGGTTGACCATAGATGGGAAAAACAAAGGGAGGGATGGCGTCACGCGAGGGAACAGGAGCCCTTGAGAAGGGGAGAGGAACAGGAGCGAAACAAGGGAGGGAAGGGTCGAGGTGCCTTGGCTTGATCCTCGTGTGTGGATATGTGTGAGCCTTTTGGCTTCCCTCATGCTTTGACTTTCCCATTCTAAAAAGTTTCCCAAATTCGGGTCGCCCTATTTAAATGCTCCTAGTTCTTGCCCTTGTATCGTGCGTTTTGTATTCTATCAAGTGCAAGTTGGGAGAAAAGAATAGAGAAATGTTGGCCCTTAAATTATTTAATTTCTTAATCATTTCCATTCAATGCGTTCAAAAGTTTTTGAGGAAAAGAAAATATATTTCATTTCTTAATACTTCGTCTCGCGCGAATACCAATTTGATGATCAAGACCTTACGGGGTGGATCCTAATATGCGGGACCGTGGGCAAAGGATTATTGAAGTTTAATGTATATGAATAAGGAAATCAATAAATAAGTGAATGACAATGTTTTTCGCTGACCTGATTGGAGGAAATTTCGTCCAAACTACAATTTCTATTTGTAGGTTACGTGAGTTGTGTGATCTACATGTGAACATAAAATGAACAAAACACACAATCAAAAAAGACAGAAAAAAAAGTCCTAAAACCTAACCAGGACACTACACACGAAACCCACATCCTCACTCTCTCCCTCTCTCACATTTGCATTGTTGCCACCACATCATTGCGCCGCCACCGTCAATAGCCCTCGCACCCTTGAGTCTCTATCTCTCTCTTGCTCGGGTTGGATCGAAAAGGCTTAAAAGCCGCCACGACCTTGGTTTCTGCCAATTTGAGGTCACACAAGGTCCAATGGGGGCCTGTAGAGGAGGAGGGGCGAAACAGGGGCTCTCGGCAATGTTATGATTCGGCGCATAATCAAAAGGAAATAGAGAGTAAAAAAAAGCAAAGAAAATCAAGACAAGATGTTTTTATCCTAGTTCACCTTTAAACTAGAGTCACGTCCAACAAAGGATTCCATTATAATTAGCACATCGCACCTCTCTATTACATCCCTCAATTACATCCCTGTGCCTTCCTATCGGAGAGTAGTATGAACCACACCTCAGCAAACAACACGGTGAAGGCTCGTTGGCTTAGCGATGGCAGTTTGTAGGCTCGACAACGGTGACCCGTGGGCTCAACAATGGATGCGGCTTGGGCTTGGTGGCATCGACGGTGCAGCCGCGACGTGAATGGCCACTCCACAAGTTGCAAGAGTAGAGGGCAAGCTAGGAAGGGAGGAAGATAGAGAAAAAGAAGAGAGAACGCCTTTTTGTCTAAGTTTGGTCACCTCATTAAGTATAGGGTTTTCCAAGAAAAACCCGCCAATCAAAGTCTGAGTTGGAGGAAACATGACCAACGATGAAAGGAAATTCAAAATTGAATGCACAACCACTTATTCCAAAATGCTTATACCATTAGAATGTGACGTGCCTTCACATTCATGGAGAAAATTGGAATATATATGCCCAGCTTAACTCCACGAAAACAATTGTCATTCATGAACAGATTTAATGTAGAAGCAGATCCATCTCGCTCGTGGTTGATGAAGTTTGGTCCAAATAGACACTATGAACGGGACAAAAAGCTCTTCATGACCCAAAGGGAAAAGAACAGAAAAGGAAAGCTGTAGGCCATGTATTAATTGATACTTGTTGGTTGGTGATTAAGTTGTCAAGATAGACATGGGAAACGAAAAAGAGATGTGATGTGGGTTGGGAAGGGGAGTGGCAGTAGGGATAGCATGAGTAGGTTTGACCCCGATGTACGTGGGCAATGCATACACATTGTTTGGTTGGGCTGACATCTTGCCTGCCTATTGTGGGATTAGAAGCCCTACGTGTCTTAGGCTCTAAGACAACTTCATGAGCGGCTAGAGCTCTTTGTCTCAAGTGAGTTAGTCTCGAATTTCAGTACCAATGACCTAGGCCAAATCCGCATTGGTGTTGTCGAGAAAAACCCTTATCAGACATCTTTTAACAAAAACTTATAAAGACATATTATAATAAAAAAGAATAAAATAAATTAATCATATGGTTGAATTGTACTATGTAGAAGTTAAATGTTAATGTGCAGCGGGGCGCGGGCTCCCAGCCGTGAATATTAAAGAGCTTTGGAGCACTTAGGTAAGCTGACACATAAAGTCAAAGTAAGACCAGAAACTGGGTTGGGAAAAGGCTGACTCTGGAGCTTCCGGGAGAACGTTTTGTAGTTCAGAAATTGTCCGATCAGTCTTAAACTAATTATATAGATGTCAATTTAGCCTTAAATTTTTTCAGTTTTACTAATTCAGTCATAAATATTTCCGCAAAGTTCCAATATAGTTATTTTAATCAATTTTCACTAAAAATCGCTAATATGGCGGTATGCCACTTAGGATGGCTAGTGATGATTGGACTGCCACGTCAATGATTTTCGGCAAAAATTGATCAAAAGAATTACATTGGAATTTCACGAAAAAAAACTACTAAATTAGCAAAATTGAAAAGTTTAAGACTGGATTAGTATTTGTACATTGAGTTTAGGACTGATTGGGCAATTTTCCCTTCAATAGCACATTCATGAAGATCATCAAAAGCTTTTCTGAGAACTTAGACTTTGCTCTCATGCTTATACTCAAGAACAAAACTGAGTGTGGACTCTCATAAGGCTCAAAGAGTGGCGCGGTGTGATTTGTAATATGTGCGAGTATGCTTAATTTAGAGATGAGTGATGGAACTCATATAGGGGTTGCGCAACTTCTGGCTCGAAGTTACATGTCTTGTACACAGTTGTAGACAAATGCTCAAGCATGTACAGCGGATTACAGCGTTGTTGGGCTGCTAATGCTAGAGAAATCGGACGAACACCAAAGGAGCGCCGAACCACTATATATCTTCTTTGCAAGATTTGTTAGGCCCTTCTCATTCACTAGTGCAAGTACTCGCGATGCTTTTTATTATAGAACAGTGGACGGTTACGCAAAAGAAGTGTGCAAAACATGTACTTTATTGCTTGCACACCTAATTCTTTGGTTTGAACTTTTTTTTGTCAAGTTAGCATTGTAATCGTGCATAGCGCTATTCTTTTTATTGGGTAAGTTTAGTTTTCTTCATTAACTAAAGAGAAATGGAGGACAAGATCCATTTGCAAGCCCCAAGTACTTGCACGCGTTATTGTCGATATTGTTCTCTATTCTTCTAATCTGCATGTAAAAACTACAGTGACTCATTGTATCTACAAACTCCATACAAACTTGGCATCTGAATTGTTAATGTATAACAAATTACTTGACTATGAACTTTATACTCTTTATATATATTTGATCTCATTCCACCTGTAAAATTTAACTTTTTGGGTTGGAAACTTTCTAACATAGTATCGAAACTAGGTTCTGCCTCGATTTATTACGCATGTACCCCCTCCTCCCCGACGTATACGTCGAATTTCACGTGTCGTTTATATCTCACATTAATTGTTTACGGGATTTATATGCTTTATTGATTTAAATATTCTAATATGAGCATAATCCAGGCAGAGCAGGTCCATGTGCGATTCACGAGTATATATGGACATTGGTTTCTATAGACTAAGACAAGTTATAAAAATCCTCAAGTTGGACTCCATGCATGGCTTGTTCACATTGCTTCCCAGCCATTCTCTCGTTGAGATCCCACAACATCTCATGTTCACGACTTCACTTTGGCTCTTCCCCAACCCCAATAGGGCGTCGTCGCTATTGCCCTTTAATTAATTGCGGGCACATCCTCCACTCTTTTTGTCTCTTTCTAGTAAGTGGTGGAGGAAAAAAACATTTGTTCATGGGTTGCTTGGCTACTAATTAAATCATGTTTGTCGGGTAATCCGATAGTAATCGCACGTTAATCCGACACTAGGCGCCCTCCCAATTGGTCCCCAAGGCTTCAAATTGAGTTTAGTGGTCCAGGTCGATCTGAACAGGAACTGCTCACACTTATCCATTGATATAACTTAATTAATCGTCACCGTGTAGTTTAATTACCTAATCATATGCCGGTAGTTAAGAGAGCTGGCTCCAAGTTGACGCTGGACCACGAGAAACTTTTCTTTAATTAAGGTTTTAATGAGCGGTGTTGACATCGTTTTCTTAAACGGGAGACTCACAAGATCCAAGAACGTAATATTAAACAGATAATTTTTTTTTAAAAGGGCAAGTCAAGTTGGTGAAGTGATGAGGGAAAATTGTCTAAAAAGTTTTAAATTTATTATATTTGTTTGCAAATTCGATCTTAAACCTTTTAATTTTGTCAATTGAGTCGTAAACCTTTTTCACGTTTTGCCAATTGAGTCCATCCAGCTAATTTTGGCAGGAAATTACTGACGTAAATGCTGATCATCCTAAGTAGCACTGCCGATACTGACGTGGACAATATTTAATATTTTTTTAATATTTTTTTTCAAATTTTGTATTAATTTTTATGTCTTCTTTTCTTTTCTTAGTTTTTTTTCCTCCATTCTTCCTCTAATCGGTTGTCGGGCTTGGGCAATGGCTGGCAATCAGCCAAAGGAAACAACTGACGCAGGCGACTGCCATCGGGATCTGATGAAGGGCGTCCTCATTGGCCTTAGGCAAGGGTTGCCTTTGCTAGATGCCAGCGATGGTCGCCCTCGCCGAAGGCCAACAAGAGTCACCTCGACAACTTCAGGCAAGGCCGGCCCTCGCTGGCCTATGGCGAGGGCGGCTTCACTAGCTTCGACGAGGATGACGTCGCCTGAGGTTGGCGAGCATCACCCTCACCGATGGTTGCCTTTGGTCAGTCGCTAGCCATTGCCTAGGCCCGGCGACTAGCCAGAGGAAGAAGAAGGGGGGAAAAAAAATAAAAAGAAAGAATAAATAAATAATTTCAAAAAATATTTAAATATTATTAAATATTGTCCACGTCAGCGCCAGTCGTACCACGTAGGATGGCCGGCATCTATGTTAGCAATTTCCGGACAAAATTGACCGAGTGGACTCAATTGACAAAATGTGCAAAAATTTGTAACTCAATTGATAAAATTAAAAAGTTCAAGTCTCAATTGACAAAGGTATAATAAGTTTAGGACTTTTTGGATAATTTTCCTTAGCGATGAAGTTTATACGTAGCAGATTTTCTTCTAGTGCAAAAGATGGGGAAAAATTCCTATGAGAAGGGTCACATGACATTTGAGAAGGCCATTTGTAAATGAATAGGCAGGCCGGTGAAGAAAATATGGGCCTTTAGAGTCGGATCATTCGACTTTTACCGCAATTACTCCGATGCACTAAACTTTCAGTTCTCTCTTACAGTGGGTGGCTGGATGCAATGACCGGAATCAAACTAATCTTCTAATCTTCTGTCGAAACGCAGATTCGCCGAAAGCGGGACCGATATTATGAGCGCCACATGGCCACCACATCAGCATAAATTGATGGAACCAATTCAAAGATTTATGACTCAATTGCATTATGTACATAAGGTTTAAGACTCGTGGTGCGACTTTCCCGTATTTGCGTAACCCAATTCTTTTCTCAACAAAGAAGATACCTTCAAAGTTTGTGAATCCATCACCGCGCAATTTTTCCGCTTACCTTGTGATTTAGGATGCACTCAAGGAAAGCCTTGCTTTGATGTTGATGAGTCCTAAGAAGTTCATTCCAAATGTTGTGATGGTGAGATTGGTCGTGTTAGCAGAGAGTTCATCACATTCGAAGGCACTTCATGTAAATAGCTTCTGGCGATGGTTTCCCATTTTCTAGTTCAATGTCTGATCCCCATCTGCACGAGTGGTGGTTCAGCATTTTGGACATTGACCGATGCTTGTATGGCATCACATGGCAATGCGAGAGCGAGAGAGAGAGAGTCCAGGTGCATCAGATGTCGTAAGTTCGACTTGTGCAACAATCCGCCCCTTGCCTCCGCCGCAAATAAGGTTGCGAGGCTGCCGCGACCACAGTAGCACGTCTTTGGCCGAGACTGAGCGTTTGCTTCTTCTGTCGTGGGCTGAGGTCACGACTCGGCTCGCTCAGTCGGTGAGGTCACCCGTGCTTTTATCGAATGGTCTCGATTCGCAGACTACCGAACATGATAACTGTTGAATTTTCCGATCCCATATTAGACTGGCATGATTCAATGACTGGATAGCATTGCTATCCAACGGAGACTAGATTTTATCTTCATCGGACTCCGTCGTGATCACGTTGGCGAAGGAAATCCAATTTCGTCGCCGTAGACATAACCTAGGGCGACAAATTACCACTTTCGTCGCCAAAGGACTAATCTGGTCTGCTCTAATGCGATGAAGCTTAAACTTTGACGCGCTTGGTTGGAGAATGACGGCAAAATATTAGTTTCACCGGGTCTGATAAGCTCCTGGTCTAATCAACTTTTGATTTCGCTGCCATTGCATTGAGTAACAGCGACGAAATAAAAGTACAGTCGCATTTGCTGCGCCCAAACATGACGAAACCAATGTCTCGTCGCGATGGAACTGATATTTCGTCTCAATGAGGTCGATCAATGGCAAAGGAATTTGTGCTCGATTTCGGTTGGTCTCTCAATGACAACAGGAATTCATATCTCATCGCCATTCCTTGGCATATGGCGAAGTAGTTTGTTTCCATCGCAGTGACATATCGACCGCGACGAAACTAATTTCGTCGCCAGAAGATTTCATCTGCATAACCTCGATTTCTTGTAACGAAAGTTGGAGGACGAATTGGATGCCCCATTGACCCAAATAAGGGTATACATTCGTCAGAGGAAGAATCAGTAAAGAACAGAGTTCCTTTCCTGGAATGGGTTTGATGAGAACCGATTGAGCTGATGCAGTGAGCTTCTGCATGTGCACACCCGGAGAGGCAGACAACGCAATCGCAGACTATAATATCCCTATATCTTGTAACATGGAATACTTAAGACAAACAGGTGGATTTAAGATTCGATCGAGTCGAGCTCGGGGAAGACTAAAGTCGAAGGGTCACCTTCGAATCGTGCTGCACTGCGAGCTTGCTTAGTGCATTCAGCCTAGACTCGTCTAGATTCCTGCCCATGATAAGTTTTATGACTTAATTTAGTGGATAAGCTCTTATATTGTTGTAATGTAAGGCAAGAGGGACCATTTAATCGAAAGGAAGCAAATTAAAATATGATCGAAAGCACAAGGATTTTACAGCATTTCAACAAATCATTTACAGGCTTTCCCGTGAATACTTCAACATTATTAAAACCTTAGAAAAACTAAAAACTATTATAGGTGAGTTTATATATGGAAAATTTTGTATGTTTCGAATGGATTTAGGTGTGTATCACGTTAAGTAAAAGTCAAATTATAAGAGACACAAACTTTAAAAGAAGAACAGGTAAGAGATAAAAGTCATTCCAGATAAAAGTCGAATGTTCTTTTGTCATAACTTTAACAAAATCATGCATCCAACACCAAACATAAGCATACACAGATCATAGTTTGATGTCGGACCATTCTAGCAAACACAGTCTTGTAATGGTCTCTTTGAATAATTGGATAGAAATCTATTTTGTTTGCTTTCATTGGTCAAACGAGGCTGACTTGTGGGCGATCAGAGGAGATTATTCGGCAGAAGTATAGTCAATTGTTCTTGACCGTTCTCTTAAAATTTGCTCATCAAACATGCTATTTCCATAAAGGTATGAAAAATAATAGAATATACTGAAAACTTAACAAGAAGTTATTGTTTACTTCCATGTGACTTGTGAGTTAAGTTACAAAGTCTTTGAGTTTAAATCACATTGAGGACCACCTTCTTTAGGATAATTCATAAATGCAATGGCAGATCGAGAAATTGACTTTAGAGTGAGGCGAGACGAAGATTATTCATTAAATAACATTTATTATTATTCTCGAAAAATTATAACCTTGAAAATATAAGGATTTTTTGGACCTACAGAAGTGGGGTCGCCACTACCCCCGTGCATCTGTCATTGCATACGTGTACGGGCTTTGATTAAACCTGATCATGGGCCAATTGGCAAGTTAGCCCTATCTAGGCCTTGAAGCACCGATTTAGATGGCTAGGGCAATTAGTTTCCTTTTTAAGCTAAGCCTGCCCATACCCGATTTTTCATGAAGAAAATTCAAATATATTTCGAACACGAGCGGCACTTGAACTGGTACTTTTAGACCAAATAGGCCCGGTACTCGACTCGATCGACCGAGGCCCCACCTATTGACCAGGTCCACCTTCGAATTCTTAGACCTTTGGTCACTGTTCAAAGATAGAGCTCGTTGGGCATTAGCAGACAAAATAGTCCCAAGAACTTGGCGCACTTTCCCCAGGGAGGATAGAATGGAAATTTCACCAGTAGCTTCTTCCAGGTGTCATCCTCCTTGTAGAAGATAGAAAATTTGCAGTAAGCTTCCCTTGTGAAACAAGGGCTTAGGGAAAAAAGAAGGCTTCTGGCACAAGGGCAGACGACCCACAAAGCAGCAAAAAAGCAGAAGCTTGAGCCGATGTTGAGCCCAATTATAAATTAGCATCTCCAATTTGATTATGAACCCACAAAATTTACTCAGACACTCAAGTTCAACTCAACTTCAATTACATCACTTAGTCTTAGTCAATTAGCGAAACTCCGCTTTCTCCATATGGAGCAATTTCAGCCGGGATTCAGATTTTCTCCGCCCGAGGAAGAACTCGTCAATAATCACCTGATGAGAAAGGTACTTGGATACGCCGACAATTGCCTCATCCCCGAACTCGAGGATTTCTATGCATGGGATCCTTGGGATTTACCGAGAGTGTATCAAGGCGAGTTTCATTCGCCTACTCCTTTCCCTTTTACTTAGACGTGCATTGCGATACTTATTTGTGACGTCATAATTTTTATTACGCATAGAAAAGTTGTTCACACACTACCCGCACTTATGGTGTTATGATAAGTTATCCTAAAGTTTTTTTGTTATGTATGGGTGCAGAAATATCGACTGTTCCATCGGACGGGTGGGATTGGTACTTCTTGTGCCCTTCGCCTTACCTAGCCCAAAATAGTGAGCGTGTGAAAAGGAAGACAAGGAGCGGTAATTGGAAGATTACGAGCCAAAGGGATGATATCAAAACCCGAAGCACTAGGGATTTAATAGGCACAAAAAGGATTTTGACCTTTTACAGAAGTCGAGTTAAGACTGGATGGGTCATGCATGAATATCACCTGAATCCCGAACTTCTCGATGGATACTCGTCAACTCTCCAGGTTCTCCGATTTATCTATTTAATATCTCTCTTTTTTTTTATGTGCAAAATAAATTAGTGAGAAGCAAATCGATAGCGCATTAGGCTAGGCTGAAGAATGTAGGATGATGGTTCTTTTAAACTACAACATAATATCAACCGCTTTCTAGAGAATGAGCCAATTGACCTCTTAGAGTTAGGCCACTTGGTTGGGGCATCGGGATTAACAATCTAGCAGCTGGTGTTTACCCGTTCAAATCCCGCCGACGTGCATGAAAACTAATCTAAGTTAGGAGCACCTGTACATGCCAAAGGCCTGTACATAACCGGTTTATGGAATTTGCACCGTGTTATGGGCTTAGCTCGACCTTATGCTTTTGCTCTTGAATTATAAAAGAACGAGCCTATTACACTATTATATCACGTCGTCGACATTATTATTTCTTTTGTTTTGACCATGTGACATTTACTTTTATAGGTTATTTACATGTTCACATTTGTAGTCAACGTGAAACTTTCATATTCTACATACTCTGATCGTTGCAATATTAATAAACAAATTTTTACAGATACCATATATACTCTGTCGCCTGAAGAGGAAACCAAGTGAAAGCTTGGATATTTCCCCAAGCTTCGAAGGAGGTTCAGGTGTAACCGACGATGCACCAGTTGCTTCTCAACGTGATTCAGTCGAAGACACAGACCATGAGGTAAGTAATCCAAAGGACCAAACCTTGTTTCCATCAAAATGATGTTCCATGCACTGAGCAGTAGCCGAAAAATTTCATAGTAATTCAGGCGTCTTCTAACACGGAATTTTTCATCCCAACATCAGTCATCGTATCAAGCAACTCTAGAATCACTCTCCCAGTTCGAGATGCTCGATGACAACCCACCGAACTACTACTCGCATTACTCTTACGATCCACAGCCCTATGTTTACGGCAACGGCCAGGTAAGTCGCACATCGTCGCTTGTGGTGCATGCCAATGGTTCGATCAATTGGCCAAACAAATTAACCATTCACTAATTCCTGATTAAACGAATGATCACTATGTCTGGTGCAGGGCAATGATTTCTTTGATCATTGGAGCTGAAGAATCACCACTACATGCTCTTCAACAACGTGGCTTTTTGCAGGATCTTCGTGTTAAGAGAGTTTTCATGTCCTATAAGCGTGCTGTGTTTTGTGTGCCTTTGTGTAATTTGAGAACTACTGTATTGCATAATCTGTAATGGACTTGTGCCAACCAGATAGTGTCACTAAATTGCGGGTACGAAACGACAATTGCAATACCGATCTTCAATTGCAACAGTTCGAGCATTTCGCGGTGACCCATGTCGGACGATGTTGTGTGTATTAGTTCAAATCGACACCTCGAACACTTTTATCTAAGTCGACCGGCTCGGAGCAAACTCGAAATGTCCAATTCATAGTTAGTCGGATATGATTGAGGATAATCTAAAGCTTTTGCCGATATCAAAGTTTAGGGGTTGGCCGGCACAAAAAATAAAAAAACAGCAACAATGACCCGTTCTCATAATCTCATGGGCCGGATCCTCTCGATTTGGGCCCATTCGGCCCATTGCGAACCGAGGAGATAAACTCATGGCTCAGCGAGTCACCGAGTTAACTCCCTGCATTACAAACCAAAAAAACTGCAAATGTTGATTGATTTGCCAGACTCCAACAATCTGACGGCCAAGATCAACCCATACACGTCACCGTTCAACTCACAGTCGCTCTCGCACATCATCTCCTCCAATTTGGTGACTCACAAATTGACCCATTAATCCGTTTATGATTCATTTACTCGTAATGTAAGTTTCGCAATCCATACCCAACCCGACCCTACTCATACCCAATCTATACCCTATCCGATCCATATTACTAAAACACTTTCATGTTTAACCCAATTTAAGAAAACTTGTTTCTTATGATTTTTAATATATATCTTGCTAAAACACTTCCGTATAATACAAATCTAATTGACAATTTTTAAAATTGATTTTTAAAAAATTTGAGGCTCCGTTTGTTTTCAAGGTAGAAAAACATTTTTTAAGAAAATAATAATATTTTCTTATGTTTGGTTGAAACTTGAAAATGAACTAGAAAATTTTTTTCGTCATTTGATATGGAAAATCTGATTTGATTTCCTCTATGCACTCCTTTTAATAATTTTTATTTTTATTTGTTATTTGCTTGTTTCTTTTATTTTTCCTTCTTCTTCGTCCGATTGCCAGCCATGGCGACAACCGGTGACAGCCATAGACAAGTTGTAGCCTTGCTAGATCCAGCAAGATCGAGCTCGCCTGAGGCTGACGAGCTCGAGTCTCACCAAATCGGTGAGGCTTGAGCCTCGCTAGTGCCGGACATTGGCGAGCTCGAGTCTCACCAGCACTAGATGTCGGTAAGCTCGAACCTTGCCAAAGGCCGGCAAGGCCCTGGCCTGGCCAGATTGGCAAGCTTGTCCCTTGCTTGTGGCTTGTCGTCGTGGCCGAGGAAGAAGGGAAAAGAAAAGAAAGGAAAGAAAAAAGAAAAAAAGAAAAAGAAAAATATTTGTAATTTCGATTTTTTAAAAAGAAAATATTCTTATAAGGCTGAAGAAGAGGGAGAGAGAGTGTGTGTGTGAGCATAGTGGGTTGGAAATGGGTTATAAACTCAACCCATTTAGATCCATTTATTTCCAGCTTTAAATTTTAAAATCCATTCAAGGTAACTCTTCAAAATTGAAGTAGCCTATATATGACCTATTTATTTTTTAAATGGGTCATATATGGTTATAAGACTCATTTTAACATGTCTAATCACGGCATAGCATAAGATGATGCACTATTAATCATATTACATGCTATGTCATTTTTTCATAAAGGTTAGGCAGTGTCCGAGTCAGTTTTCACGCACCTTGACTTGTCTGCCTCTCCGAGTGATCTTATGGGCACACTTTTCCATATGGGTTTGCTTCATTCAACATTTTACTTTTAATTGCTTTCAACGAGTTTTGAACCAAGGCCGTAAGGAAAAAAATGAAGCGTTCATATTACATGATATGCCATTTGTGGATACTTGCCATGTCATTTTCATATTATATTCTGCCATGCCATCCTGTGTATATACTTGTTATCCGATCATTCTCATATCACATACTTTGTCATTCGTGCATTTTATTAAGGGCAAATTGCACAAGCAATCCTAAATTTTGTGTATGGAATTGAATCAAGTTTTATACCTTTTAATTAGTTCAATTAAATTACAAACCTTCTTCAAAAAGAGCAATCGTGTCCTTTTATTGAACAATACCTAAAATTGCCTACAGGTCACTCAAAAAATGTTTATAGAGAATTCTTAAATTACACTTTTCAACGTAATTTTAGGAATTAATTGCGTTTTTTGATAAAAGATTGAGGACATAATTGAACCACCTAAAAGGTTAAGAACTCAATGGTAAAGGCACGTGACTTGATGGAATCAATTCAAAGATTTAGGACTCAATTACATTATGTACATAAGGTTTAAGACTCGTGGTGCACCTCTCCCGTATCTGTGTAACCCAATTCTTTTCTCAATGAAAAAATGCCTTCAAAGTTTGCGAATGCATTGCCGTGCGATTTTTCTGCTTACCTTGTGATTTAGGATGCACTCAAGGAAAGCGTTGCTTCGACGTTGTAGGCGTCCTAAGAATTTCATTCCAGATATTGTGATGGTGAGATTAGTTGCGTGAGCGGAGAGTTCATATTCCAAGCCACTTCATGTAAATAGCTTCTTCTATATGATGTGGACGACCCATTTCACGAGAGTCGTAGCTGAGGCTCTGGTGATGGTTTCCCATTTTCTAGTTCACTGTCCGATCTCCATCTGCACGAGTGGGGTGGTTCAGCATTTTGGACATTGACCATGTTTATATGGCATCGCATGGCAATGCAAGAGAGAGAGAGAGAGAGAGAGAGAGAGAGAGAGAGAGAGAGAGAGAGAGAGAGAGAGTTCCGGTGGTCAGATGTTGTAGCTTCGACCCGGGCAACAATCCATCGCTTGCCTCTGCCGCAAATAAGGTGGCTAGGCTGCCGCGACCACAGTAGCACATCTTCGGCCGAGACCAAGGGTTTCTTCTTGTGTCGTGGCTGAGGTCGCGACTCAGTTCACTCAGTCGGTGAGGTCACTCGTGTTTTTCGTGAATGGTCTCCAGTCGCATACTGTTGGTACGTGAAAACTGTTGAATTTTCCGATCCCATGATTCAATGAGCGGACAGCATCGTGTCGATATGATCCGAAACAATGCAAGAATTCCTCGATTACTTGACCTTCTCATCCTCAATCTTGGTGCCTCAGACCTGCTGTCGAGTGCAATTCATAAGTGAGTTAGAATCATTTTTTTTGTGGTCAATTAAGGATTAGTAGTAAAACTAAAGTTGGCTATTAAAACCTTGTTTATAAACTACTTCACACAAAAAATCAAAGTGCGATCCGAAAACACTCCCGATTAGTGAAAAAATTTGTAAGTTGTCTATCCGTTTTTATGGACCAAGTTCCCCAACAAAAGAGGTGCCGAAATTACCGCACAAAATGATGATTACTTGGGATTGGATTTTAACTATAGGTAACATCAGAGGGCTTTGCCCCACTTGATGTGGAGCTTGACATCTTGCGCGACGAAACGAGGAATTTGTTGAATTAGGTTTGTTTCTTCTCATCGAAAGTAGGGAAAATTCCATTTTGACACCCAAAGTGGGCTCAAATTCTCAATTTGGTACCCAAAGTGGACAAAGTGTCAAATAAGGGTATGAAGTACTTAGTCCGTCTCGAATAAGGGCCCAAAGTGCCCAAAAAGTCTCGAATAAGGGTATGGGTATCCGGCCGGCCAAAATGTCCACCGGCGGCCAAAAATGATACTATTCCGACACAGGAACAGTACTTTTATTTTTTTTTACATTTTTTTCTTTTTTCTGTTTTTTTCTTTTCCTTTTCCTTTTCCTTTTCTTTTTTTTTTCTCTTCCCTCCGTCAGCCTCAGGCGGAGGCTGCCCTTGCCGGCGTCGAGTGAGGCCCGTCCCCGCCTGGGCTGGGCGGCCGAGGGCGAGGGTCGTCCCGCCTGGGCGGGTGAGGGTGGGTCGCCCTCGCCGGCGTCGGGTGAGGCCCGCCCCCGCTTGGGCTGGGCGGCCGAGGGTGACCCTTGCCAGATCCAGCGAGAGCTCTCGCCGGATCTGGCGAGGGTCGCCCTCGCCCAACCCCAGAGAGGGCGACCCTTGCCCGCTCAGCCCAGGGGGGGCGGGCCTCGCCGGCATTGGGCGATGGACGCCCTCGCCTAGGCTAGGCAGGCGAGGGCGGCCCTCGCGAGATCCGACGAGAACTGCTCTTGCCGAATCTGGCGAGGGTCGCTCGACCCCGGCGAGGGCGACCCTCGCCCGCCTAGGCAAGGGCTGTGCTCTCGCCCGATGCTAGTGAGGGCAGCCTCCGCCTGAGGCTGGCGACCTCCAGCGGAGGGAAGAGAAAAAAAAAAAGAAAAGGAAAAGGAAAAGGAAAAGAAAAAAAACAGAAAAAAGAAAGAAAAAAATGTAAAAAAAATAATAAAAGTTTTGTTCCGGTGTCGGAACAGTACCTTTTTTTGGCCGCTGGCGGACATTTTGGCCGGTCGACGACTCAGACCCTTATTTGAGGCTTTTTGGGCACTTCAAACCCTCATTTGAGACTGATTAAACACTTCAAACCCTTATTTGACACTTTGTCCACTTTGGGTACCAAATTGAGAATTTGATCCCACTTTGGGTACCAAAATGGAATTTTCTCTCGAAAGTAGAACCGTTAAAATCGGTATTAAACCCATATATGACCCATTTAGGGTCACTATAACTTTGAAAAACCCATTTTAAACGGGTTTTAAAGTTTTAAGTCTATCATAAATTGGTCTAAATGGATTGAGTGTAAAACCTACTTTTAACCCACTCATTAGGCCTACACACACTTTCTCCCTTTTTATAAAAATATTTTTAAAAAAAATTGAAATTAGAATTATTTATATTTTTATCTCCTTTTCATTTATTTTTATTTTTTCTTTATTTTCGATCGGTGGCCCACCACGGTGACGGCCTTTGACCAGCCACAAGGGAGGACAACCTCACTGAAGGCCGACGAAGCTCGAGCTCGTCAATCTAGAGATGCCGAGGCCTTTCTGGCCTTGGGCGAGGGTCGAGCCTCGCCAGCCTCAAGCAAGCCTCAAGTTGGCCTGATTCTGGCAAATTGAGCCTCGCCAGATCCGGCAAGGTCAAGCTCGATGAGGTGGAGCCTCACTTGGGGCAGGCGAGGCCTTGGCCTTGTTAGATCAATGAGCTTAAGCTTTATTGGCCTCCAGCAAGCTTGTCCTTGCTTGTGGCTGGCCACCTACCAAAAATAACCGAAAAAGAAAAAAAAGAAAAGAAAAAAAGTAAAAATTAATTTAAAAAAATAAAAATTATAAAAATGAATGCATAAAGTAAAATCAAATAAGATTTTATATACTAAATGTCAAAAAATATTTTGTAGTTCATTTTCAGGTTTCAGCCAAACATCGAATTTTTTTTATTTTCTTGGATAATGACTTCATGGAAAACATTTTATAGAAATGTTGCATTTTTGGCGAAACAAACAAAACCTCAATTTTCAAAAAAAAATTATAAAAATTATTCACTAGCTTTGTATTGTATGAAAATGTTTTAGCTGTATAATTTTTAATATGGATTGGGTCGAGTATAGGTTGGGTATAGGTCGGGATATTTACGTTACAAATAAATGAGTCACAAACGAGTTAATGGGTCAATTTGGGTTGAACCATTTATGACCCGACCCAAACCCAACCCGACCCACCAGTTTAATAGGTCTAATCGAAAGCGATGAAAAATTCGAGAAAAGTGTCAGAAAAGTCCTAACCTTATTTGCATTGGTGTCAATTTAGTTCTAAATCTTTTAATTGTGCCGATTTAGTTTTAAACATTTTGACCTGATACATTTAGTGGCCGGATATTGCTGACATGGACGCTGGTTGGCTTACGTGGCACAACCGACACTAACGTGGACATTTTTTAATAATTTTTTAATTTTGTTTCTTTTAATTTTTTTCTTTCTTTTATTGTCTCTTTTTTTTCCTCCTCCTTTCGGTGACCGGCACGGCCATGGTTGACGAGGATTGGCCTCACCGGGGCAAGGGCGAGCACTGGACCTTGCCAGAGCCTATTGGCCTCGTCAGCGCTTACCCTTGCCTCGGCGAGGACCACCCAAGGGAGGCCAGCCCTCACAGGCCACTGGAAAGAGGAGAGGAAAAAACAGAAAGAAAAAAATAAAAAAAAAATCGAAAATTATTAAGATATTATTGAAAAATGTCCACATCAGCACCGGTCATGCCACGTAGGCCGGCCGGTGTCGACGTTAGCAAATCCGGAAAGGACTGAATTAGCACTAGGTCGAAAGGCTTAGAATTAAATGGACGCAATTAAAAGATTTAAGACCAAATTTTCATAAATTCAATACATTTAGGACTTTTCTAACACTTTTTCCTCGAAAAATTCATTTGGTCACGTTTGTTCAGACCAAAGGCTACAAAAGGACAATTTCCGTGGCCTTACTCAGATTAAAAGGCGATGACGTTCGCGATGAAAATCCATTTTCGTCGCCGTAGACATAACCTAGGGCGACAAATTACCACTTTCGTCGCCAAAGGACTAATCTGGTCTGCTCTAACGCGATGAAGCTCAAACTTTGGCGCGCTTGGTTGGAGAATGACGGCAAAATATTACTTTCACCGTGTCTGATGAGCTTCTGATCTAATCAACTTTCGTCTCTCAATGACCCAAATAAGCATATACATTCGTCAGAGGAAGAATCGGTGAGAACAGAGTTCCTTTCCTGGAATAGTTTGATCAGAACCGACTGAGCCGATGCACTGAGCTTCTACGTGGGCATACCCGGAGAGGCAGACAACGCAATCGCAGACTATAGTATCCCTATATCTTGTGACATGGAACACTTAAGACAAACAGGTGGATTTAAGATTCGATCGAGTCGAGCTCGGGGAAGACTAAAGTCAAAGAGTCGCCTTCGAATCGTGCTGCACTGCAATCTTGCTTAGTGTGTTCAGCCTAGGCTCGTCTAGATTCCTGTCGACGATAAGTTTTAGAACTTAATTTAGTGGGTAAGCTCTCATATTGTTGCAACGTAGGGCAAGCAGGACCATTTTATTGAAAGGAAGCGAATTAAAATGTGATTAAAAGCACAAGGACTTTATAGCATTTCAACAAATTATTTACAAGCTTGTCCATCAATACTTAAACATTATTCGAACCTTAGAAAATTAAGAAACTATTATAGGTGAGTTTATATATGGCAATTTTTGTGCGTTTTGAATGAATTTGGGTGTAAAATGTGTTGAGTATTCGTAAAAGACACCAAACTTTAAAAGGAGAATAGATAAGAGACGAAAGTCACTATAGGATAAAATCGGATGTTCATTTGTAGTAACTTCAACAAAATCATGCATCCAACAGGAAACATAAGCATACATAGATCTTAGTTCGACGTTAAACCATTCTAGCAAACACAGTCTTGGAATGGTCTCCTGAATAATTGGATAGAAATGTATTTTGCTTTGATTTCACTGGTCATACGGGGCTGACTTGTGGGCGATGAGAGAAGATTATTGAGCAGAAGTATAGTCAATTGTTCTTGACCACTCTCTCAAAATTTGCTCATCAAACATACTATTTCCACAAAGGTATGAAAAACAATAGAATATACCGAAAACTTAACAATAAGTTATTGTTTACTTCCTTGTGACTTGTAAGTTAAGTTACAAAGTGTTTGAGTTTAAGTCATTACGCGGACCACCTTCTTTGGGATAATTCATACATGCAATGGCGTACTGAGAAATTGAGATTAGAATGAGGCGAGACAAAGATATTCATTAAATAGCATACATGATTCTTCTCGAAAATTTGTTACCTTAAAAAATAAGAATTTTTTGGACCTAGGGAAGTGGGGCTGCCACTACCCCCATGCATCCGTCATTGTATACGTGTACGGGTTTTGATTAGACCTAATCATGGGCCCATTGGCAAGCTAGCCCCGTCCAGGCCTTGAAGCACCGCTTTGGATGGCTGGGCCAATTAGTTTCCTTTTTAAACCGGACCCGCCTGATATTTTGTGACGTAAATTCAAATATTTTTCAAATACGGGCGGCACTTGGACGGGTACTTTTGGACCAGATAGGCCCGGTACTCAACTCAGTCTACCGAGGCCCCGCCTATTGATCACGTCTAGCTTCGAATTCTTTGACCATTGGTCACTGTTCAAATATAGAGCTTGCTGGGCATTAGCAGACAAAATTGTCCCAAGAACTTGGCGCCCTTTTCCCGGCGAGGATAGAATGGAAATTTCACCAGTAGCTTCTTCGAGGTGGAATCCTCCTAGTAGAAGATGGAAAATTTGCAGTGAGCTTCCCTTGTGAAACAAGGGCTTAGGGAAAAAGAAGGCTTCTGGCAGAAGGGAAGACGACCCACAAAGCAGCAAAAAAATAGAAGCTTGAGCCGATGTTGAGCCCAATTATAAATTGGCATCTCCAATTTGATTACGAACTCACAAAATTTACTCAGACACTCGAGTTCAACTCAACTTCAATTACATCACTTAGTCTTGGTCAATTGGCGAAACTCCGCTTTCTCCGTATGGAGCAATTTCAAGCGGGATTCAGATTTTCTCCGTCCGAGGAAGAACTCGTCAATAATCACCTGATGAGAAAGGTACTTGGATGCACCGACAATTGTCTCATCCCCGACCTCGAGGATTTCTATGCATGGGATCCTTGGGACTTACCGGGAGTGTATCAAGGCGAGTCTCATTCATGTACTCCTTTCCCTTTTAGTTAGGCATGTGTCGTGGTACTTATTTGTGACATCGTAATATTAATTACTCGTACAAAAGTTGTTCACACGCTATACGCACTTATGGTGTTATGATGAGTTGTTCTGAAGTTTTTTTTGCCATGTATTGGTGCAGAAATATCGAACGTTCCATCGGATGGGTGGGACTGGTACTTCTTGTGCCCTTCGCCTTACCTAGCCCAAAAGAGCGAGCGTGTGAAAAGGAAGACAAGAAGCGGTAATTGGAAGATCACAAGCCAAAGGGATGATATCAAAAGCCGAACCAACGGGGTTTTAATAGGCACGAAAAGGATTTTGACCTTTTACAGAAGTCGAGTCAAGACCGGATGGGTCTTGCACGAATATCAACTGAATCCCGAACTTCTCGATGGATACTCTTCAACCCTTCAGGTTTTCCAATTAATCTATTTAAGATTTCTTTTCTTTTTTTTTTCTTGTGCAAAATAAATTAGTGAGAAGTGAATCGATAGCTCATTAGGCTAGGCTGAAAAATGTAGGATGATGGTTGTTTTAAACTACAACATAATATCAACGGCTTTCAACAGAATGAGCCAATTAACCTCTTAGAGTCGGGCCAGCTAGTTTCGGAGTCGGGATTTATAGTCCAGCAACTAGAGTTCACCCATTCAAATTCCACCAACGTGTATGCAAACTAATCTAAGTTAGGAGCACTATGTACATGCCAAAGGCCTGTATTTAATCGGTTCACGGAATTTGCATTGTGTTTCGAGGGCTTAGCCTAATCTTATGCTCGTGCTCTTGAATTATCAAAGAACGAGCAAATTACATTATCGTACCATGTCGTCGTCGACATCATTATCTTTTGTTTTGACCACGTGACATTTACTTTTACGAGTTTTGTTTTTCATTTATATATTCCGCATTTGTAATCAAAGTGAAACTTTCAAATTCTAGTGACTCTAATCTTTGTGACATTAAAAATAAAACAAAATATTTACAGATACCGTACATCCTCTGTCGCTTGAAGAGGAAAACAAGTGAAAGCTTGGATGTTTCGCCAAGCTTTGAAGGGGGTTCAAGTGTGGCCGATGACACTCCGGTTGCTTCTCGACACGAGTCAACAGAAGACACGGATCAGGAGGTGAGTAATCCAAAGCACCAAAACCTTCGTTCCATCAAAATGATGTTCCGTGCACACTGAGCATTAGCCGAAATATTTCCGAGTAATTCGGGCATCTTTTAATACGGAATTTTTCGTCCCGACATCAGTCATCGTATCAAGCAGCACTAGGATCACTCTCCCAATTGGAGATGCTCGGCAACCTACCGAACGACTACCCGCATTACTCTTACCATCCGCTGCCCCACTTGTACGACAACAGCCGGGTAAGGCGCGCGCCGTCGCTCGCGGCGCACGCCGATGGTTCGATCAATTGGCGAGACAAATTAGCCATTAACTGATTCCTGATTAAGCTAATGATCACTATGTTTGGTACAGGGCAATGATTTCTATAATCCTTGGAGCTGAAGAATCACCACCCTGAGCTCTTCAACAAACGTGGCTCTGCAGGATCTCTGTGTTGAGAGAGTTTTCATGTACTGTAAGCGTGCTGTATTTTGTGTGCCTGTGTATAATTTGAGTTTGAGAACTACTGTACTGCATATTCTGTAAGAGGCTTGCGAGTGCGAAACAATGATCGAGATACCGATCTTTCATCGCGTTGGTGCGGGCGGCACCCCTTGTCGGATGATGTTGTGTGTATTAGTTCGGATCGATGCCTCGGACGCTTCTATCCCGGTCTGACCGGCCCGGAGCAAACTCGAAATATCCAATTTATAGTTGGTCGGATATGATTTGGGGATAATCTAAAGGTTATGCCGATACCAAAGTTCAGCGGTAGGCCGGCACCCAGGAAAAAAAAAAAAAGAAAGACCCGTGCTCGTAATAACATGGGCCGGACCCTCTCGATTCGGGCCCATCCGGCCCATCGCGAAGCGGGGGGTCATGGGACTCGCGGCTCAGCGAGTCACCGAGTCAACTCACTGTACTTTGCGAGCGTTGATTGATCCGCCAGGCGCCAGCGATCCGACGGCCAGGATCGACCCAGACACGTCACCGCCCGTCTCCCGAGCCTCGCACATCGTCTCCTCCTCCGATCTGGTCACTCACCCCCCTCGAACTCGAAGACGCCACCAAGGCCAGCCCCAGAGCTCACAGAAGAACCCTCGCCCCCGCTTCTGGCCGCGCGACCCCCCGCCGCCGCCGGCGAAGATGATGATACCGCCGGAGCTCCAGCCTCGGTCCTTCCGCCCGTATATCTCGTCCTCGGTCAGCGCGCCGACCTTCTCCTCCCCCTCCTCCTCCTCCTACGGCAATGGATCGCCGCCCTACTCGCCTGCTCCTCACGGCTCCAGCCCCGGCTCCGGCGATTTCTCCGGCGGGGGGTCCCGATCGGCGAAATCGTCGTCCCGATTCGCTCCCTCCGCCTTCTCTCACAACGCCCGCGTCGCCATCGCCCTCGTCCCCTGCGCCGCCTTCCTCCTCGACCTCGGCGGCGCGCCGGTGGTCGCCACCCTCACCCTCGGCCTGATGGTGGCCTACATCCTCGATTCCCTCAGCTTCAAGGCCGGCTCCTTCTTCGGCGTCTGGTTCTCCCTCCTCGCGGCTCAGATCGCCTTCTTCTTCAGCTCGTCACTGATCTCGACGTTCAACTCGCTGCCTCTCGCGCTCCTCGCGGCGTTTCTCTGCGCGGAGACCAACTTTCTGATTGGTGTGTGGGCGTCGCTTCAGTTCAAGTGGATTCAAATCGAGAATCCTTCGATCGTGCTCGCGCTCGAGAGGCTTCTCTTCACTTGCGTTCCCATTGCGGCCTCGGCGCTCTTCACTTGGGCGACGGTCTCCGCCGTCGGTATGAACCATGCGGCCTATTATCTGATGGCGTTCAATTGCGTTTTCTATTGGCTTTACTCGATCCCTCGAGTATCGTCTTTTAAAGCTAAACAGGAGATGAAGTATCACGGTGGAGAGGTTCCAGATGATAATTTGATCCTCGGGCAGCTCGAGAGTTGCATTCACACACTGAATTTGCTCTTTTTCCCTTTTCTCTTTCACGTTGCATCGCATTACTCTGTGATTCTCTCGTCAGCTGCTGCGGTTTCCGACTTGTTCCTCCTGTTCTTTATCCCTTTCTTGTTTCAACTGTATGCGTCAACAAGGGGCGCACTTTGGTGGGTGACAAAGAATGCCCATCAGCTGCAGAGTATTCGCGTGGTGAATGGTGCAATATCGTTGGTGGTGGTAGTGATTTGTTTGGAAATAAGAGTTGTTTTTCACTCTTTTGGGAAGTACATTCAGGTTCCACCGCCATTTAATTATCTTCTTGTGACCACTACAATGCTTGGAGGGGCTGCTGGGGCTGGTGCCGGTGCTCTCGGTATGGTTTCGGATGCTTTTAGCTCGGCGGCTTTCACTGCTTTGGCTGTAATCGTCAGTGCTGCTGGTGCAATAGTTGTGGGATTTCCTATAATGGTATGCATTTTAACTTCCTTGTATTTTTTAGATTAAGTTTAAACATGTATCATTTGTGGACATTGAATTCTTATTATTGTAGTATAGCTTCATGAGTCCTGTTAAGTGTTAAACAAGTAACTGGAAGCACTGCCATGGGGTAAAGGGAAAGAGCAGATAACTTCAGTGCCAAGGAATGACAAGTTTGGTCTTTATTTGCAAGTTTCCATTTTTCTTTTGAAGTGTACTATTGCGTTCAGTAAAAATTCGTTAGCACATAGATTTGGAGTTCTCTCTGTTATGGCATTTTGGTAGATATAGGTGCATGATTAAAAAAAAAGTAGTGGTTGTTGTTCCATCGCTTAGGTATTACGCTCAATAGTTTATACTTTATTGGATGATTTAGCTATGACTATTTAGTGACATCTTAGTTAGCTTGTCATTACGTGAACCTTTAGTAGTTATAATGTCTCCACTAAATCAGTGACACAATGAGACTAATTTCAATGTGGGAAACATCAAACTCAGTTTTTTGCTGGAAAAACCCTCTCCCACAATCCCATGTCCAGGACTGATGACCCTTTCCCCTGTGCAATGTCCCTCTTTGCCATTGCTGCTATGGAACCTATGACAATACTGATGTAGTGCAACATTTTGGCTGTTGCATCATTCACGCTACTTTCATTACAGATAGATGATGTAATGGTAAAAATTTCACAACCTTCTTGTAGCTGCTTTCTCTTCAATTTGGAATCATGTCACTACATCCCATTGTTTCAACTGACACCTAAACTGTAATATGATTAATTCACAATAACTAGAGACCATTTTCTGTTTGCTCCCACAATTATATTCTTTTCCTGCCATATGCAAAGCAAGTTTTAATGTTCTTTTCCTGCCACATGCAAAGCAAATTTAAATGGACAAGAAGAGCTGCTAAGATGGATTTTGTCGGGTGCCAACTTATGAAATTAGCAATTTTTACTGATGTTATGTGGAATTCCACTGTAGACCGGTTCTTTTTTAGGGCAACATCGTGTTTGAGTTGTTCTGTTTATGCTGTGCATTTGATGCTTGGTGGCAACCATGAAACTTACAATTTACAAAGCAATATGCTGCTGAGGGTGGTTGACAGAGTTGGCGATGCTCTGATTTTGACAATAATGGGGTTTGCTTGTGCCTTTTTTTTGTTCTTTTTTTATTTTGGGAGGGGGGGGGTGTTTGGTGTTTAGTGAGGAAGGAGGAAGGGCACAAGAAGCTCTTGCTGATTGCTGCTTTGTTTGATATAAGATGTTCTACTTTGGCTTCTTGCAATAGTGTTTGAAGAGGTAAAGACAGAAGTTCTGAAGGACAAATATGTCTCTATGTGAAATTGTTCTTGCTCTGTGAGATGTATAAAAGATTTTTCGTATGGCTAGAAATCACTAAAAGTTTATGTGGATGGTCATGGTAACATTTTCTTTTCCCTAACTGAAGGTGTTCACCCTTTGACTGGTGATTTTAGGAGTTTGTATAATTCCATAAGATTCAAGGTTCATAGTCTAAGTTAATCTATCTATAGTATTGGATGAAAAGAATAAACTTCCTTGGTTTTTAAATGTCTGCAGTTGCTTTTACGCCTTTTCAATAAGGGCCGAATAGGATAGAGAAGGTGGTGCATTCTGTTGCTTGTAGGTTGAGTATCTGATTATTTCATAGCATTTTGCCACATGAAGGATTCATGCTCAGAAGCAGTGTTCTCAAAGGCGAGATGGGGGCTCGCCCCTATGTGCCAAAGCAAGGCAAGTCTGAGCATTGACACCTTGTCTGGTCTCAAGGGAGGTGACTACATGTAGGCACTGCCTAGGCGAGTGTTTCACAGTGCCTAAGGTGATTGGAGAGAACTCAGAACTTGGACCTAATTTACAGGTGGCCAGGACCTATATCTTGAGTGGAGAGAGAGAGGTATGCCGCAAATTAGAATTGTCTGGAATAATGCCCTGGAGCCGAACTGAGCAGGTTGATATCATTGGCTAGAGTTAAAAGATGACGCAGCTTCTTTGTTTTATCTTAGTGTTGGTTGTCTTGGCAGTGTAGCCTGAAATCTGTTCTTTTCTTGACTATAGGCCTCAAAAAGGTCAGAATATGTAGAGGAACTTTCCGACTTAAAAGCCCCGAAGATATTCCGGAGCATAGTCCCAAATTAAGATGCAATTGAACTCTATTGCTCTCGTGTAGTGGAACGAACAAGTTTGCTAACACATGAATCCTAAGCTTTTAAATTAGAGCCTCTCATTGCTCTGGCAAGTGCCTTGGGCGCTTAGCGCCTTCAGCATTAAATTTTTTAGTGCCTTACGAACACTTGGCAAGTCTTGATTTGGTATCAATAATTCCTTGAGAAAATCAACAGTGAGCTCTTGCAATCTGCAAGTCTTGATTTGATATTTGAACATTAAATAGCTGGTTGTAGTTGGACTTTTCATTGCTAGGTTAAATTAATCTATAGGGAGTTTCACATGGCATTTACAATCAACCACAGATACAGCAATTTATTATTTTTAACTTTTGATCTTGCAGTTTCTTCCATTGCCATCAATCGCAGGCTTCTATTTTGCTCGATTTTTTACTAAGAAGAGCCTCCCATCGTACTTTGCATTTGTGGTGCTTGGAAGCTTAATGGTCACATGGTTTGTTATGCATAATTTCTGGGACCTGAATATCTGGATGGCAGGCATGTCATTGAAATCCTTTTGTAAACTCATTATCGGAAGTGTTATTCTGGCCTTGACGGTTCCTGGTTTAGCTCTGCTGCCAACAAAACTGCATTTTCTGATTGAGGTTGGCTTAATCAGTCATGCACTGCTTCTATCCTACATTGAGAATCGGTTTTTTAGTTATTCCAGCATATACTACTACGGGTTTGAGGAAGATGTGATGTATCCGAGCTATATGGTAATATTCACGACTTTTCTGGGTTTGGCATTGGTGAGAAAACTGTCTGCAGAACATCGTATTGGACCAAAGGCAGTTTGGGTATTGACTTGCTTGTACTCTTCAAAGCTAGCCATGCTGGTCATTACATCAAAATCCGTTGTCTGGTCTTCAGCTGTCCTACTGCTGGCAATATCTCCTCCTTTGCTTCTTTACAAGTAATGAGCTTAGTTTTTCGTCGGAACATATTTCAGGTGTTTATCTTCACTAAAATGATAATATTAATTCTGTTGGGTACTTCCTTATGCATTGCAGGGATAGGCTCAGAACTGCTTCCAAAATGAAAGCTTGGCAAGGTTATGCACATGCTGGAGTAGTTGCTCTATCGGTTTGGTTTTGCCGTGAAACAATTTTTGAAGCCCTACAATGGTGGAATGGAAGAGCTCCATCTGATGGTTTACTTTTGGGTTTCTGTATTATCTTGACTGGATTGGCTTGTGTGCCTATCGTTGCTCTTCACTTTTCGCATGTCCTGGTAAGAGTTGTGCTCATGGAGTGGGGAATCCGCTCATTATGTGTGGCTATTCTTTCCTGGCTAACTGTTTCTTTGGCATGTTTCTTTAAGTGGATTGCTTTTGGTTCGGTACCATTCAGGAGTGTTGTTCAAACTTCCATACCTTTTGAGTGATCTATGTTGACCTCTGCCTGCATTTTTTTTCCTTCCCTCACTGAAACTAATCTTTGTTTCCTTTTGCCTTGCAGCCTGCTAAGAGATGCCTAGTCCTCATCGTGGCGACTGGTCTGCTGTTTATCTTGATGCAGCCCCCGATCCCTCTCTCATTGACTTACCGTTCTGACTTAATCAGAGCTGCCCGTGAATCTGCTGATGACATTTCAATCTACGGATTTGTGGCATCAAAGCCCACATGGCCATCATGGTTGCTTATTGCAGCTATTTTGCTCACTCTTGCTGCTGTAACATCCATCATACCCATCAAATACATTGTTGAGTTGAGAACATTTTACTCAATAGCCATGGGAATTGCTTTGGGTGTCTACATATCTGCAGAGTACTTCCTGCAAGCTGCTGTCTTGCATGCCCTAATTGTTGTGACTATGGTTTGCACTTCTGTATTTGTGGTGTTCACCCATTTTCCATCTGCCTCAAGCACAAAGCTCTTACCATGGGTATTTGCTCTACTTGTTGCTCTGTTCCCAGTGACTTATCTGTTGGAGGGCCAGATGAGAATTAAAAACATCCTTGGAGATGGTGTTATTGGTGAAATGGAAGAGGAAGAGAAGAATTTGACTACTTTATTGGCTGTCGAAGGTGCAAGGACATCTCTTCTTGGTCTGTATGCAGCAATCTTCATGCTCATAGCATTGGAGATAAAGTTTGAATTGGCCTCGTTGATGAGGGAGAAAGCTGTTGAAAGGGGTGGGATCAGACAGTCTCGATCTGGCCAAAGTGGCTCTGGTACTTTTCCTCCTAGAATGAGGTCCATGCAGCATCGACTTGCATCTAATGCTCCAACCTTCACTATCAAGAGAATGGCTGCTGAGGGAGCTTGGATGCCATCGGTTGGGAACGTTGCCACCGTGATGTGCTTTGCCATATGCTTAATCTTGAATATCAATCTCACGGGTGGCTCAAATCGTGCCATTTTCTTTCTGGCACCTATTTTGCTTCTCCTCAACCAAGATTCTGATTTCATCGCTGGATTCGGGGACAAGCAAAGGTATTTCCCTGTCACAGTAGTTATATCAGGATACTTGGTCTTGACTGCCTTATACAGCATATGGGAGGATGTTTGGCATGGGAACACAGGTTGGGGGTTACAAATCGGTGGGCCTGATTGGTTCTTTGCTGTCAAAAATGTGGCACTCCTAGTTCTTACGTTTCCCAGCCACATTCTTTTCAACCGGTTTATTTGGAGTTACAAAAAGCAGAACGACGCCATGCCATTACTTGCAGCCCCTCTTAATCTGCCATCTATTTTGATATCTGATGTGCTTAAGATTAAGATATTGGGTTTGTTAGGTATAGTGTACTCCTTAGCCCAGTATCTAATTTCTAGACAGCAATACATATCTGGTCTGAAGTATATTTAGGCTCATACGTGTTTTTTGTACTATATGATTTGGCAATTTTCAAAGGAGATGTGAAAGGTCAATTTCTTCCCATTTTTCTTCGTTGGGGGTTTTTGATGCCCCAGAATTGCCAGAACTGGGTGAATCCCTGAGTTATGATAGCTTTCCTTGTTACTCTTGAAATTACTATCCCTTCCAAGCATATCTCCAGAATTGGGTTGAGTCACAAACTAATGTCCGATCTAGCAGACTAGCACTTGCAGGTACTGTAATCATTGCTCCTACTGGGGGTTGCGATGTTGGTCAGGATAAGGCCACTCGAGACACCTGCTTGAAATCTTGAAATCGTGGTATTGATTCATCTGTGAGTTTCAGTTCAGTAAAGTTGTCGTGTTATACCTCCAGGACCGACGTGTTGTAAAGTAGCAGAAGTTTTCGATGGTTAGTGTACATCCTTGTTATGCAGGACTCGAGCAGATTAGTTGGGTTTTCGCTGATGCCATTGAAGGTTAACCGATGAAGAGGAGATTTCAATGTTTTGGTACTTCTCTTCCCTTCTCTCTCTCTCTCTCTCTCTGGGCTTTACTCATTTGCGGAGGAGTCGGTTTTTGAATTCAGAGATTTTTTGGGCCATATCGAAAAGCACACGAGATAGTTAAAGACCGGAACAAGTGCAATCTGGGTCTTTTAACAGAAGTTGTAAGCATAGAGTATCAACATTCCTTTGGCCCCATCATCCTTTTCGTTCTTGGGATAATTATCCAAAGAGTACTCAAATTATTTTAGGTGGCTAATTCAATCTTAAACTTCTTAATTTGGTTAATTTAGTATTAAATTTTTTGATGATTTGTTGATGTAGTCATTGTGGCTAATTTTGGCTAGCAATTGCTGATGTGGATGTTGGCTATCCGACGGGGTACCATTGGTATTGACATGAATAATTTTTGTAATTTTTTTAAAATTTTCTAAAAACTTTTCCTTTAATATTTTCTTTTCTTTTCTTTTTCTTTGTTGCCTCTCTCCCTTTACTGGATGTCGGGACCTCAATGAACAAGCAAAGGTGTCGCGGTCCTCACCTTGGCCCTCGCGACCACAATAAGGGTGTTGTGGCCCTTGGTAGCCATAGCAACGGCTCGTTGGCCCTCGCCAAATCTGGGCTAGCAAAAGCGTTATGGCTTCACTCGTGGCTAGCAACCTTCGTCGGCCATCGCTAAGGCCACAACAATTGACGGGGGGAAATAGGGAAAAAAGAAAAGGAAAGGAAAATATATATATATAAAAAGAGAAAACAATTAGAATATTTTTGAAAGATTATAAAATCGTTTATGTCAACGTCGGTCGTACCACGAAAGATGGCCGGTGATGATTGGATTCACATGTTAGCAATTTTAAGCCAAAATTGGTTGAAGAGACTATATTGGCAAATTATCCAAATTGAAAAAAAATTGGATTGAATTGGCCATTGTAAAATAGGTTTGTGATTTTTTGGATAATTTTACCTTTTGTTCTCGTAGACATCAAAACCACCGTTGAAGCAACTAAACTGTAGAAATAGGACTCGCTGTGATACAGAGTTTGCGTATGCACTTGACATGGTCCATCTTTTTCGAGACAAAAACTTTCAAAACCACCTTTTATGCAGTAATTCACAACTTTGCAAAAAGAACATTGTTCGATGTTGTTCAATATCATAAAACAACAAAGGACTACACAAGAGACCTAATGGTTATGGTACCATTAACCAAGTTCAAATATCATCATAGAAGTTGCAACAATACAAAACCTAGCCTAGAATGGTGAATCTTTCTCATCTATCTTCTCCTAGAGAAGCATTTTCACGAATACTTGCTTGTCATCTCCTTCCAATCCAAAAAAGAGATAAATGTTCTCAGGATCCTTCACAATTTTTCTGCACAATTTCATTCTATCCAAGGTACTTAGAGACATTTTAAGATGCTTCTCGTTGATTTTTCTCTTGTCAGTATCCAAATCTTTTAGCATGTCCAATACGATCAGCAATAATCTCCATCCTCTCGTTAGCTTTTCTCCAAAGAAAGAGCAAAAAGTATCACCGCAATTCGAAAAAGTATAGTGCATGGGCTCTTTAGTTCAAGTCTCTTGTGACCTTTGTTAAGTTAGGATGTGAACTAGAGAGGTTAGGACATGAATTAGAGAGTTATGGAAGAGCATGAGCTTCGACACTTTTGCTACTTTCATGAAGTTTAAATGTGAACCGAAGAGTTACAGAGGAGAAGTAGCTTTAACTTTCTCACCGCTTTCGCAACGCTTCGACGTGAACCCTGAAGCTACGAAGGAATTTTGAAGCTTTCGCATGAACTATGGAGGAGAAAGAGGAGAGAGTATGGTTTTTTAAGAAAATAACTACTGAGTATGTGTTGAATTCTGTTTCGGGCTTCGATCCAAACCAAGTTTTGATATCCGAATTGAAATTTATGGCAACCCAACTTGAGAAAAACAAACAGAGGTTTAGCGCGCATAAATTAGGAGAAAAACCAAAGAGGAAGACCAAAGTTTAAGTTGCCAATTCATTACACTTTACGTCAGTCATGCTAAGTATCGGAGAGAAATGCATAATTGCGTATAATTTTGAAACCGTAAGTGCGAATTCAGCACACTCCTTTTCGGTTCATCGTGAGTAAGATAGAAGCTTTAGGTTCCCGCTTCCATCTGAGCAATCTTCGTTTGAATCTGCAATGATCGTCAGAGCATCAAACATGCTTGACGATTGATCCGGACGGTAGTCTTTCGTTTGTTTCGACCATAAACACTTTCACGAAAACGCTCGCCACCTATTCGACAAAATGTTCTTAAGCTCTTGGAACGCAGGCATCGGGAATCGGGCACCTATCAATGTCAATTGGGTATATGGCGCCGACGCATGGCGATGGCCAGATTTCTTTCCCTTTTGCAGAAATTAAAGCAGTAAACAAATTTCCAATTAAATCCGCGCCAAATATGGAAGAAGGAAGAACGCTCTTTTTGAGTAACCGATTTTTGCATGAATCGAAAGGGGGCGCCACACGACAAGATAAGAGTTGAATTCGACGACATGAAATGGAGTCGAAACGACGTCCCTCTCCACCAAATCCAGCCGCCCACGCCACGCGATGTCGTCCTCGCAGCTCCATCCTCCCATCTTGCTCCTCCTCCTCCTCCTCATCGCCGCCGCAGCATCCTCTCTCCTCTTCCTCGCCCCGACCCGATGCCACGGCCGACCCGACCCGACGCCGACGCCGACGCCGTGGCCGCACCAGTTCCACGCGGCCCTGTTCATGAACAACTCGGGGGGCGCGCTCCAGCTGGTCGACCTCTGGTACGACTGGCCCAACGGCCGCAACCTGAACGCCATCCGGGACCAGCTCTCCCCCACCGTCGTCCACGACGTCGAGTGGGACAACGGCACCTCCTTCTTCTACACCCCCGGCGGCGGCGGCGGCGAGGGGAGCTGCCGGACCCTCCACTTCGAGGTGGGGATCCTGCGGCCCGACTGGCTCGAGGGGGCGAGCTACCTGGGCCGGCGGCGCGTGGACGGGTTCCTGTGCGACGGGTGGGAGAAGGTGGACTTCATCTGGTACTACGAGGACGTGGCCACCAGGAGGCCCGTCCACTGGGCCTTCTTCAACGGTGCGTGCCGTCTCGATGATCCTTTCTTTCTGTGTTCACGGCTCGTCCTCGTTCGGTTTTTGGTAAACCAAGATTTTGATTTGCTGCGTCTTCTTCTTTAATTAATCAGAGCGATAAGCGTGTTCGGCGGTCTACGCGTTCGGGTACAAACCCCGGGTTTATTCTAATGTCATATCCCATGAGTTTGGTCGAGGAAATGATGTCAAGAGAGGTTAATTTATTTCGTGAAAAATCAGCTATTTGAAAAATGATTTTTTAAAAGTAATCATTTTTATTGCTTGCAAAAATGAACGAAGGGAAAAATATTATCATCGTTCACGAAAAATATTTACACGTAAATCATTGTTTATAACGAACACTTTTTTCATCGACTAATTATTTCAAGTAATCATTTTTAGAATCTTTTTTTTTCAAATTGTTCATTTTTCGCGAAACGGACGGAATCTCAGTGGAAATATTTCCTTTGTTTTGTTACAAATAGGGACAACGGCACCATAGGTCATTGAACTTTTTTTTCATTTTTGGGCGTGTTTTGGTATAATCGGGTTCCTGAGCTTTATATTTTCTCGTTCAATATTGTCTTGCGATTAATTTCGTGGATGAAAGTAATGGTAGGGTCTGCGAAGTAGTTCATATGCGCCCAAGTTCGTTTTTTCAATTTCGAGCATGTCGGATGCCAGTGTTCTGATGTTAGCGGTGATTTATCGATAAAAGTTGTCTATTTTGCCACTTCCGTCCATAAAATTAACGGGAGCACGACATTGAGCATACAGCTAACTCGGGTAGTGTTATGTTTAATGTGTGAAGGGATGAAAGCTCACGTGATGACATTTGAAGTGGGAGCTGCCCTGGAAGATGCAGAGTGGCAAGCCCCTGCCTATTGCTTCGGGGAGAAGGGAGGAGAAGATGCTGCTAAACTCGCCGCTGCTTCCGGCGATTCTGGTGGATATCCGGTGAACAAACTCGGAGCACTCGGACGTTCGACGAGTCTATGAACGAGAGCAAGCAAGCTCTTGGTCGTGTAATAAAAGCCGTATTCTATCATGCCGAGAGAAAGTGATTGTGTTCTAATAAACGTTGGCCCCGAGTTGGCGTCGGTGCCGCCAAACTACGCCGTAGCGAGCACTGGACCATGCTCCAGGCACTGATACATTAATTGACTCGTTAAATAATTCAACCTCAGACCATGTCTCCTCCTTTATCAATTAACGAGGCGAGGCAACAATCCCTTCCTCGAACCGAGACTTTGTTTTTCTTCCTTTGGAGAGACGAATGATTTGAACGATATTTTTCTAAAAAAGTGATCGTTCATATCGTTCATGAAAATGACCGAATAAAAATATATTTTCATCGTCCATGAGCATGTTTAGAAATGGATTATCGATCAATTATTTTAAAAGATGCGAATAATTATTTTTAAAAAATATTATTCGAATTATTATTATCATTATTATTCTTTTTTTTTTGGCGAAATAAACTGCGCAACGAGATGACTTAGGATAGGTTCAAGGATGATGGCCTTACATCATTGGAAGCAAAAAGCCATGGCCAAAGAATCCATCGAACTGTCGCATTCCACCACCCACCCGGAGAAGTAAGATGCCATCCTCCTCATTTCCATTCGCCATCTCCGCTCTCTCCCTCCTCCTCCTCGGCGCCGGCGCCGGCGCCGACGATCCGAGCCCGACCCGAGCCCGACCCGGGACGGGCGAGACCGACCCGACCCCGACCCCGACCCCGTGGCCGCACCAGTTCCACTCGGTGCTGGTCATGAACTACACGGGCACGCTCCAGCTGATCGACCTCTGGTACGACTGGCCCAACGGGCGCAACTTCAACATCATCCGGGACCAGCTCTCGGCCTCCCTCCTGTACGACCTCGAGTGGGACAACGGCACCTCCTTCTTCTACACCCTCGACGGCTCCTCCCCGAGCTGCCGCACCGCCCAGCTCGAGGTCGGGATCCTCCGCCCCGGCTGGCTCGAGGGGGCCACCTACCTGGGCCGGCGCCGCGTCGACGGGTTCCTCTGCGACGGGTGGGAGAAGGCCGACTTCATCCGGTACTACGAGGACGTCGACACCAAGAGGCCCGTCCACTGGCGTTTCTACACCGGTGAGCTCTGACCAAAAAGTTCGAGGCTAATCAAATTCTTGTTCCCTGAGGCTTTAGAACTTCCAAATCGTGTAATTTGTTCGTAATCGTGTGCTAATTTTGATTTCAAAAGAACTTGTCGGTGCATTCGCGAGTTGGGTTTTCACTGGAGGAGAAAATGAGGGAGGGCGAGTGAGGTTGAATCCAGGGGCGCGCGGAAGAGCTTCCGCTTGTTTCTTTTCTTGGTGAAATTAGGGTCTGTGAGCTGGTTCGTGAATTGAATTTTGCTCTCTGTTTCTGATCCTTGGTCCTGGGTACGCGCGCCTGCAACTGGGTCGTGTTTTACTGACTTGGGATTTTGCGTGTTGTTGATTGAAGGGAGAGAAGCTCATGTAATGACGTTCGAAGTCGGAGCTGCGCTCGAGGACGCCAAGTGGCAGGCCCCTGCTTACTGCTTCGACCAGGAAGACGTGGAAGAAGATGGAGTGGAGGTGAGAGGAGGTTCTGCCGGTCTCTGAAACGTGCAAAAGCTCCTGTTTGGATCCCCTTTTGTCAGTACTCTCTAGTTGTTTCAAGAAGGCTAATAATGATCAATCCACTACCATCAGCATTTTCAGTTCTGTGACCATGTTATGTCTACTGTAGCTCTTGTTAGTCTGCTGGTAAAAGCTAACTTTAAACATCACAACTCAGCAACAAACAACCTGAGGAACAAACACAAGGTCCTACACATGGAGTGGACCATAGTCATTGAAGGAGCCGTGACTTTGGGGAACCAAGATGGGTCGTTCCCATTGAGCCGCTGCGAGGGCTCGGGGATGCTTCCATCCTCTCTCTCTGTTCACACAGGCTGTGACCATTCACCACCTCTCTGCGCAGCATAAGTGGCGGAAAATGAGCAATAAATAGGTTGCGGGAGTAGTTTGAAAGGACACTCCTGAGTTTTGAGAAATAACACAGGAGATGCTCTTGCATTGATATGCTGACTGTACGAAGCGATACCGATGGATCCAAATCGATTTGAGGCTAATCTGATCAACAGGCGATCGGGCAAGCAAGTTTAAGCTTTGTTCTCCGTTGTTGCGAACTCGACCATAAAGTGATCAAACTCTCAGGGAAACGGGTTTTTTTCTGAGACGCGATGCGTGTGAATGTCTGTGAGAAAGGCGTGTCAGCTCCTGAGAGCACAAGTAGTGTAGAAACCGCTTTTTGGATCTAAATGAGGAGCAAACACCAAGTGCTTAAAAAATTGAATCGCGAGAAATCTGAAGGTAATTGAAATGACAATGCCGGAAACAATGGAAAATAAGGTGGTGAACACTTAATCTAAAGCTATTGAGACACTAGTGCTCGAAAGCGGAAACGGAACTTCGCTAGAATAGAGAGATAACCGAAAGTTACATACACGTTGACGCTCAAATGGAAGCATTGAAATGAACGCAACATTGATGTTGACAGTGCACATTATGATGAATAAACTTGATCCTAAAACTAAAACTGAAATTGAAAGACATTGATTCGATAAGGAAAGAGAAAAGTTTGGCAGAATTTTGGCATAACTAGAGAGTTTCTTCTTCCTTGGTATTCTTTCTTCTCCACATATCCATGATTTCATTAACTCTCAAAGTAATCGCGTGTCATGCGATAACTCACTCCTCTCACACAAGCTAATTAAATATTGTAACTATTCTCTCTGTTAGCCCAAGTGGATCGAGATGCTCTTATTCTTACTCTGATCGAAGTAACCCCAATACGTCTCGGATCGAGACCAATCATTGCACATATCGAGTCGAAGTTAGGGTGGATGAACCTCATATCAAGATTATTGAACTTGGTCGAACTCGATTCTGTCGAACTCGACTCTTGTGTCGAGACTCTTTCTTCTCAAACTTATGCCTTAGCTTGAATCTCATCATAATATGTACGCCGTAAATTGACACCACCAACACATACATAGAGTTGCAATACATTGTTCTCGTAGAACATGAAATCTTTCTTTTACACCTGGGACGTTACAACTTTCTATCACAAGCTTAACCTTGTGAGAAAAAATCTGTACGTGGCATTTGTAATTGATCCGCGGATGATAAAAATCCTCGACACCTAAAACCACAATGATCTACACTAGAGTGAACAGATCAAAGAGAAACTCAAACCCTAAGTCATATATTAAAGATAAAATGCGGCCACCAACCGATGCATCCTCTGCGTCGTCGCGAAGCTTGCATCGCTCCGGTCTATAGCATCGGCTGCCTGTCCTGTCTAGTGTCTCTTGATCTATGTTTTAACCGGTTCCCTGGTCTCAGCCTTGTGCCCTGCCCTGTACTTATACCTCCGAGCCGAGTACAAGAAAACGCCGAAATTGATCAAGCTCAAAACGGTGAGCAGCCAGTAAAAGTAATCGAATCTACCAGTGTTGATATTTTGGGAAAGCCACGACAGTCGCCTTTCCTTCTCGTTACCTGTGACCGATTTCACGATGTTGTTCAGTATAGAGGCTGCGAAGCAACCTAATCCACCGGCCAGAGCGGCATAAGCAGACCCTATGCTTTTCATTGCATCCGGTGCCTCCTCGTATAGAAACTCCAACAACCCCACAATACAGAACACTTCGGCTATCCCGATCAGGCAGTACTGAATCAACAGCCAGTACGCGCTCAGGTTCGGCATCGGGCTCAGGAAGCTAGCCTCGTAGCCATGCTCGATGGCGTAATTCCTCCTGAACCTCTCGAAAAGCCCAGCCCACGCCACGGACAGGATTGAGACCGCCAGCCCGATCCCTACCCTCTGGAGCTGAGAAGCGCCCAGCGGATGGCCCGTGACGCGTCTGCACAGAGGGACGAACAGGGAATAGTACAGAGAGAGTAGGAGGAATATACTGAGGCCTGGGAAGACGGGCATGCAGGTCACGGGGAGCTTGAGATGGCCCATGTGGGTGTTCATCGTGAAGGCCTGTTGGACCGAGAGGGTCAGGTACTCGGTCAAGACCAAGCTGAGCATGATTGTGCAGGCTGGGATTGGTATGAGCTTGATGAGGATCTTCACTTCCTCGACTTGGGTCACGGTGCAGAGCCTCCATGGACTAGGATCTGGACCATCCTCTTTCAGCTGCAGAGCCGCCTTGTCCAAGCATCTGTGAGGCCATGAACACGTTATTCATCGAGCACACAAGAAGTGTCAGACTTGTCTAAGAAAGAAGTGGCAGAATGTTTCTACCTGAATTCATCTGTGTGGGCAATCTTTCCGCTGCCCTTTATGGCCGATTGTTTCCCCAGAACTTCATAGAGGCCCACGAATTCACTGCTCGAGAATTTGGCTTTCCTCTTCCGGAAAGCAGCAACGAGAACTTGGGCGACTCGCGTCAAGGGACTGCCTCCCGGCAACCTGTGCCGGTACAAAGGCGTGCCCACGAAGAACACCATGTTTGATATTGCCATGGCAATGGCCAGAGAACCAAAAGCCAAGCCCCACCCGTGCTCCATCTGAATATAAACGACCAAAGTGAAGGCCACGATCGCACCAACCGTGACAGAGAGATAAAAGAAGTTGAAGAACCTATCCAAGTGGGACTTGTAGTCTTTACTTCTCTCGTCGAACTGATCAGCCCCGAAAGAAGAGACACATGGCCTGATTCCAGCGGCACCGAGCCCGGTTATGTAGAGCACAGCGTATAGGTAAAGCATCTGCCAGGGTTTGGCGGGCTCGCAGTTTCCTAACAGAAGCGCGAGCTTGTCGCACCCCTCTTGTTCCGGCATGAACATGCCCATGGTTGCACATAAGGTGATTCCCGTCAAGCCCTGCACCCAAATATTTTGCGTCAAAGGATTAAATCATCAGAATCCTGATGCAGGTCGTAGCAAGGAAATTCAAAATACACACTGACGAGCCTAACTAAAGAATGCGCCAGAACATTTGATCTCGCAACAACATAGCAATATGAATCAAGCTAGGACAACTAGATCTGGTACCCTCTTTCATATTTCTCACCGCAAGATAAATCGTGGTGAAAAGCGCTATTGTCCAATATCGGCCTAGGTATGCATCGGCTAGGAAACCTCCTAAGACGGAGGAGGCTTGCGATATCCCGAGGAAATTGTTAACCGCGTTCGATGAACTGGAAAAGGGTTTGTGCATAACGTAAAACATGAAAGCCACCATGTTCACCGAGAGGCCAAAATATGCCATTCTCTCTGCCATCTCATTTCCTGCGGAGAGAAAACAGCTAAGCTCCGACAAAAGTTTGCAGCAAGAACAAATAAACCAAAGCAATCCTGTCTAGAGAGTATATAATTACTCATCGGCTTAGAGAATCAATCACCGGACGGCGAATCTCAAATGACGTTTGCCGGACACCATTTTCTCCTTTCAAAAACAGTCATTCTGCTCACCGAAAATGAAGAAGGCCGCGATCCAGCCGCCCGTCTTCGACAGGTCGGCAATCGGCTTCCCGCGGATATCGACGGGGGTAGTGCCGCCGGTGTAACCCCGCCCGAAAGCGGTCCTCCTGTCGTCAGACTCGATGAAGAAGTTGCCCAGCTTCTTCCTCCTAATCGACTCGGAATTCGCGTTCACGCTCGCGCTTGCTTGCGCACTCGCTTGGCTCTCCGGGAGACACTCCGGCGACTTTATCTCCCTGGTACCCATCATCCGAAACTCCCTGAACGACAAAGAAGGACAAGAAGAAGAACTACCGACGTCCCTGAAACCTCGTCACTTTCTGAACAGATAAAGAGATTCACGTTATCAGGACCCGTGTCATCACCAACTACAGCTGAAAGGAGAGAAAAAAGAGGAGCAAAAGTTTTCGTCGCACGAACAGATTCACGCGCACACCCTTTCAGTGGGAAGATGAACTTAACTACGCCATTCTACTTGGCGCACAAGGGCAAGCGCAACGCCAAGCCAAGTGCCTAAATATCTACCAACATATCTACCAATTACTGCTGTAGTCCCAGCTTAGGCCTTTAAAGGGCGGCTGTTCGGGACCGATGGCCAGCGCAGTGCCACTTTTCCTTCCGGATGTAACAGCAGGGAGACAAGCAATTAAAGCTGATCCAGCTAACAATCCCATGGTTACCCATTGAGGACGAAGGAGTCCGGCATTAATTGCTGCATATATATATATATATATATGGGGAATCGGTATTAGATAGGGACTGGGCAATAATGGCTCCCACCGGTCTTGGAGGCTTCTGCATCCATCGCTGTGGTTCATGCCGTCTCGTCTGGGAAAGATCATTTTTCGCACAACCACTGTTGCGAGAAGTCGCCTAACGTGCTGGCATGATATTTATTCGTCCGGCTCGGTTTGGTCGAGAGCTCTCCATCTGCTGTGGTTTCGGAACGTGCACTGAAAATGATGATTCTTAGTTTGAAGGGCGGCATCGTACCGTTAAATCACCAATGTGTAAGCATAAGGTGATAGATAATGATCGTGGATTGGACCCCTACATGGAAATTGTACGATGTGACCAAGCAGCAATACCGAAACAAGGGCATTTATTAGGGTTATGTAAGTAATCCGGCCTAGCTACCATCGGATTTTGAGTTCTCGTGCATGTGATTCGCATTTAACGTTCGAGGGTACTCGAATGGGATAATTACTATAGAAAAGTTCTTATTTATTATATAGATATCAATTCAGTTCTCGACTTTTTAATTTGATCAATTTAGTTCTAAACTCTTTTTTATTTTTTCTCTTTTTTTACTGGTAAATCAAAAAAATTATAAAAAATTCAGAAAATTTTATTAAAAAAAATTTGTCAACATTATCGATTTATGATCAAAATTGGATGGAAGGACTACACTAGCATATCGTCAAAGTTTAAAACTAAATTGATCAAGTTAAAAATTTAGAATTGAATTGGCATCCGTACAATAGATTTAAGACATTTTTTTTGTAATTTTCCAGTAATCGAATTGCCATTAACGAGTTGATGTTATCGTTGAAAACACATAGAGTACGCTTGTGATTTTCAATTTTTGCATAGTTTCTATCAATTTGCAAATGGTAATAAATTCAAGAACTGACCCATCATGGCAATGGACTTCCATCAGAACGATAATGTGTCCTGTTCAACCATTATGTCCACAAACTCCACAGCTGTTGATCAATGAATGCCATCATCATCAGCTTATCGTTTGCAGTTTCCTCAATGACCCAAGAGCATTTAAATCTTCAGAAATGATGAAGATGAGGTCACTAAAGTTTGACGAGCTCAAAAGTGAGGAATGGACTATTCCGTTTCCGAAAAAAAAAAATGCAGTAGAAAAATTTTGCTAGTCACTTGATTTCCCCGATAACTTATTAGTATTCTACTAGTACTTTTACGAAGTTACCGACTTTTTTTCAATTTACAAATTACCAACTATCCTACTCTTTGTAATTTTGTCTCCCTTTTCTTACTAGCTCTTAAAATTTATATTCTCATATATGAATTTACCAATCTTTATTTGAGTGACTTACCAACTTTTTTCCGATTAAATTACTGTCTAGAAATGCAATTCATTCAGGTAGGTTCTCCTTTTCGCTTAGAGGGAAGCATACATAAGGTGAGACGGAAAATTAAAAAGAGTAAAAATATCATCTATGTCGTAACTTTACGATTGATTTTTTCTTCGCATTTTGATAAACATTGCGATTCCAAAGTACATTTTATTCAAGTAAGGTACCCATGGTTGGTTTTCTAATAATGTATCTATTGCTCTTCTTGCAGCTGGCATGGCGTACCGAATCATTACTTGGAGAAGAGAAGTGTTTGAGGCAACCTGGCTACATCATCTTCCCTAGAAGAGGGGGTAGAGTGTCCCGATCATTATCCAATCAACCTCCTTGGATTGCCAATTCCTTCTGGTTCTTTGCCTCTCTCTTCCTTTAACTGTAGAAAGAGACAGCAAGAATGTTTAGAGGATTGGACAACCTATGGCAACAAGAGATTTCCCTCTTCATGTCATGAATCCAGACACCTTTAAGTTCCACTGTAACGAGATATGCCACAGTTAGTGCATAGCGATTATGTTTGTTGAGGTCTTCTGTTCTGCTTTCTTTTATCCGTGCGATAGTAAAGAGACACCCCCGCTGTGCGCATGTAAAAAGGCGACACTTCAAAAGTTGAGTAAAGCAGCCCAATTGAGAAGTATTTGATTCAAAGAAACTAATAGAAATTCACAGTGAAGAGTAGAAATTGAACACGGACATATATATGAAAAGAGAGATCATTTTAAGATTTGAAGGTTTTTTGGGAGGTCGTTGTAACATAGAAACTATAAACACTTTAGAATTGAGTCATTGGAGAGATGACATGAAATTATAAATTTACGGATTTGTCCATGGATATCTTATTTATAAAATAAGTAAAATAAGGTTATTCGAGTAATATATATATATATATATATCGACGCACCATATTGTTGCAATGGAAGTTCTAGTACGTTTGGAAATCCTGGTAGGAAGGAAGAAGAGAGAAAGGACGGAAAGACAACTTTTAAGGAAAAAAAATATCAATGTTTTATTTTACTTAAATAACCATTTTATTAAACAATGATATTTATTATTAGTATTATATTATTCCTGATGATTTATTTTTTCATTAAAAAAAAAAGAGAGGGAAGGTGGCTGGGCAATGGCTCTGTTACTATCCACCACTGTCTACGGCTCCGCCGGGGGTCGGGGGACCCTCGCCGAAGCAGTGGCCAGACCCTCGCCTTCCGTTGGAAGGGGCGGCGCAGCCCTCTCCAGTTGCAGGATAGGGCCGCGCCACCCTCTCCACGGGCTGGCCGTGGCTGGCCAACCCACTTGGTTTTTTCCTTTCTTTATAATTGTCAATTCCAAAATTGTTTTCTTCTACTCCTTTCTTAAATCAGTGTTTTCTTTTTTAATTTTCTATCTTTTTTTTTTCACTTTGCTTAGTGTGTAAATTAACTATCATTTGGTTTGGATGATTAATATTTGTCACTATTACACTCATAAAAAGGAGATATTATTAAAAATGATACGTTTTACTGTGAATGAATGTTATTACTATACATGAAACATTTTACCACAAATGAAAATCATTTACCGTACCGTACAGTACATGTGTACAAGGTAGAAGTTTCTTTTACTCAAAATGATGGACAACTTGATTAGCAGGTTAAAAAACTAAAATGGTCCAAATTGATTATAACGTTTTTCAACGGTGAGAGATCTAAGCCTATGGTTAAGTCCTTGACCGTACAAACCTCTCATAATGACGGAGTCGCATTGTACCACCCAGTAGTTTGCGAGTATATAACTTGTCCATGTTTAATGAGTCGTAATGCATTCATTGAGCAACCAGAGACTGCTTCAAAGGCAAATCTCAGAAATGCCATGCTTGTGCCACTCTTATCCCAAAATGAAAAAAGCAAGCCATGTCCTAAAGTTAAGTGCACGGTATAGTTACTTCTCAAATTATAGCTCTAGATTTCTAATCATCCCTCAGCGCTGACAGTATCTTACTGTTTGCAGCCGGAATAGAATTCGAAAACACTTCGTGAGTGATTATAATGTTGTCTTCGATGGCTCTAAGGGGGACCGTGCAGGACACGGTCAGGCCGCTTAGACATAAAAATAGCAGCATAAGCTTAGTTTTACAGAAAATAAAATCATAGGACTTAGAAGCACTTGCACACTCTGATCATGCTTCTCTGTGACATCATAGTACTTAGCTAAGCACTCGCACTTAGCTATAAATGGATGCATACATAGCAGCTTTTCGGGCAGCATAGATAAGGAATTCACACTTTCTATAATGCAGCTTACAGAACAAAAGAGCCTCTCCCTGATTGATCAAAATATTGATTAGGTGACTTCCTCAGTTTTCCCTTCGTTTGATAGTTGACTCTTATATTATAGGGTGTGGGCGCTGAACTAGATAATGCACTCTACGCTTTAGGAAAATGCCCTCTCCATCACTTGTTGCTTCTTGTTGCCTGGATTAAGTAACTGGTTCAATTACTCTGCGAGCGAAGAACTTTTCACCTCAGCCAGGAAGATACACTGCAAAACAAAGACTAACCTCATGCGTCAACTGAAGCATGTTTCGGTTGATCAGCTCTGGATGATTTTAAGGAGCTCAATATCAAAAAGAAGTGTCTTGTCTATCAGCCCTTGGTTCCTCAGGACAAAATCGAGAGCTCGCTGACCCTGTTAAAAAAGTTGCTTCTAAAATTTCGTCAAGTTGATAGACTAACCATTCAGATGTTATCAGAAATAGACATTAATATTACTGAAAAGGTAGTGGGCTTTGGACCGCTTTTGTTGAAGTCATTCTCCGGATATCCCAGTTCTGGTGGCACTATGATCCTGCATTGCTGTGAATAAAGATGTGAATTTGAAAGTAACTAGTAGAAACAGTAGAACTCTGGCCATTGTTTCCCTCTAAAGGTAATCAAATAGGATACAAACGAGAGGATCTTCGCTTTGAATTTTACGAAGTAAACAATATAGAACCGCATCAGTATGCTGACTGAAACTTCAGAAGAAACCATAACATACTGTGAACATTGCGCTCATTGTCAAAGACCCCAGCCATTTAAAGAAATATAAGAACTGAAGCTGCCATTACCTTAAGCAAAGACTTTTTTTAGATTTTTTGTCCTCTCATCCCAGCATCAATCATGACGCATTACAGGCATGCATAACTAACAAGCATTTGGATCATCGACCCAACGAGCATACAGCCAAGATACATATACACTACTCCATGCACCTGAACAGGAGCAAAGGGAAAGACTAAATAGCCAAGATACAGATGCGGCACCTTCTAACACCCCCAAGGGCCATGCCAGCAACAGCTTCTTCAAATGCTGGTATTACCTGAAAATGAGAACAGGAAGTATGCTTACCTATCTAATTTACTTCAAGTACGGCAGCAGATCCATTAGTAAACAGAAGCAGCTACCAAGCTATTCCGATTCAGAGCAAAGGAAACTTGCCAACACACAAGGTGAGACTTTACCACGTTATCACTCCTACGTCACTCAGATAGAGCAGCAATTGAATTAAAACGGCGATTGCACTCATGAATGAAGACTAGGTCAAGGCAGTACCAAGCTGGCGCATACGTTTCATATGCACCGCTTACAAACAGAAGCACTTTAAAAAGAATTGCTCAGTTGGGATAGATTAACGTATACGAGTACATTTTAATGTTTGTTAAAACCAGGGATATGGATGAATGACACAGAGGATAGCTAAACATTATCCTAGATCACACAAAATGCTATTTGATATGGAAGTAAAATATACTTTTTGATTCCATATTATCTACCATAGCCGTTATAAGGGACCATAACTAACCTCTTGAGATCCTATCTTGAATTTGAAGAAGTCCTTATCATTTCCCTGCATTAGAGGAACAAGGGATAGTGTTTTAAAGTCAATAAATGAGAGATGGAGAGCATAAAAAGAAGCCTGTATACCTCAAAGGAACCGCCTTTTGTCTTGTTACGAGCTTCAAATATGCGGCCATAGTATCCAATAGTATAACCATCCCAGTCAACCTGTGATTTATTCAATCCATCACTGACATCATTGACATTAAAATCAGACAATCCTGCAAATGATATCACACAATCATATGGATAAGAAGGCCAGTTATGCTTGCTCATTGTTTCTTCTAGATCGGTTTCACACCTCCAGATCAAAAAGTATCAAATGTACGAAACTTTACCATTCATTCTGTCAAAAATAATACGGTCTCCAGCACACACAAGGGATAAAGAAATAAAAGCTTATCCCATTTGCAGACAATCCCTTCTATCAACTAGAAATAAAATGAGCGCACCAGGAGCTATGCTTAAAACACCATCAGTAAAGGATCGTCACTCACCACTACAGTCTCTCCCGCTTTGGGGGTGGGACCATCTCCAACTCTCAAGTCCTGCATTCCTCTAAGCAATGAATTAAAATAGGCGAAAACGGTATTCCTTTAAGCAACGAATTAAAATAAACAAACAAAGTATAAGTGCTTCTAGATGGAACACAAACAGGTTTCAAATATAGCATTGGCGCATGAATGACCTTGTACTGAAGACCTGAATCCGTTTCTGTGTAGTCTGGATATCGCATTTTTGACTTGCCATAATCCTTCCCTCTAATTGCCGGCACTGTGACCATAAAACAACAATAAACTACAATAAGACTAGCAACCACCTCGGAACACTATAATGTCAAGTCTTTGAACAATTGAAGCAGGCATAAGCAGTCTCACGAGACATCCGTTCATTCGTTTTTGACAAAGGAAGCCATTAATTAATGTCACGATACACCGAGCAAAACCAGTTGACAGGCGGGTCAATTTTAACTAACATGGATAGGGGAAAACGATGGGCCAGCAAGTAACTAAATAAGCCACGACATCTGCAAATGCATCATGTCAACGCGCAGATTTACACCAGGATTAGAGAACCCGACAGGCCGACACCCCTCAAAACAGAAAACGAACATTCGACCAAAGCCGACAGCATCCGACAGGACCAACTTTCCAGACAGACAAGTTATAATTTTACGACCTTATTTATTCATATCGATTTCATCTCACGCGGCGGAGCAATGCATCGACAAGCATCAGCAATCCACACGAAGCAATCTTGGATCCGAACGGAAACATGGAAGCGGCGTGAGGAGAGGGGATGGGCTTACTGTCGGCGAATTCGGAAGCGAGAGCGACTCGATCGCGCGAAACGCCCCACAGGGCTCCGGTTAGCGTCCCCACGGTCGACGGAACCAGAACCTCCCGCCGCCGAAACTCGCGCGCTCTTGCTCCTCCTCCGCCGCTACGACTAGGCTCTATTGCAAGACACGAAGATCGAGCTAACCGTACTTTTCACTCATTGCTAATGCTACCTCGTAATGACCGAAGCGGAGCAGCAAATCCGATACTGACCGGAAGAACCGGAAGAGGGTAGGGACAGCCGAGGACGGAGAGCCGCTCGCGGTCGCTGCGGAGACTGAGACCTCGCGGCTCCGTTTCGTCTCTGCGGAGATTCAAAGACGTTGGCAGAAATGAGCCGAGCTTCGGCCGTTCTGAAAGCGAAAGGAGACGGGGGGGGGGAGTACCGTGGCGGGAGGCGTAGGAGACGGCGGCACGGGCTTTGACGGTGGTCCGACGGCTGGAATGGACGCCATTGACGCACGGCGAGAGAGAGAAGGAGAGAGAAGGAGAGGCACTGTTTCGCGGGGAGATGACGGCCTCAGCTTCCTGGACCTTCTCCAACAAAAGAAAAAAGAAAAACGCAAAAGGATGGCTTCCTGGACATTTCTTTTGACGATTCTGCCCTTCACATCTTACTAGGTTCGCCCGTGGGGGGCATATGATAGTGGTGGCCACGGTTCGGAACCGACCGGTTCCGGTTCGTGGCCAAGTGTGAACCGGAACCGGAACCTCCTCTGGCGGTTCCGGTTCCGGGTCTGAACCGTCCGGTTCCGGTTCGGAACCAGTTCCGGGCCGGTTCCGATTTTTTTTCTATTTTTTTTCTTTTCCTTTTCGTTTTCTTTTTTTTCTTCCTCCGCGGCCGGCCATAGCCGGGGTCGGCGCGGAGGTCGGCGGCCTCAGGCGAGGCGGCCCTCGCCGGCGTCGGGCGAGGCCGGCCCTCGCCTGGGCTGGGCGAGGCCGACCTCGCCCGACGCTGGCGAGGTCGAGCCTCGCCCGACGCCGGCGAGGTCGAGCCTCGCTAGATCTGGCGAGGCTCAACCTCGCCGGCGTCAGGCGAGGCTCGACCTCGCCGGCGTCAGGCGAGGCCGGCCCTCGCCTGGGCTGGGCGAGGCCGACCTCGCCCGACGCTGGCGAGGTCGAGCCTCGCCGGCGTCGGGCGAGGCCGGCCCTCGCCGGGGCTGGGCGAGGCCGACCTCGCCCGACGCTGGCGTCGCGAGGTCGAGCCTCGCCCGACGCCGGCGAGGTCGAGCCTCGCTAGATCTGGCGAGGCTCGACCTCGCCGGCGTCGGGCGAGGCCGGCCTCGCCCAGCCCAGGTGAGGGCCGCCCTCACCCGACGTCGGCAAGGGCGGCTCTCACCCGACGCCGGCGACCTCCGCGCCGGCCCCGGCCATGGCCGGCCGCGGAGGAAGAAAAAAAAATTATAATATAAATTATAATTTTAAAAAACAGAAACAAGAAAAAAAGACAAAAGAGAAAAAGGAAAAACAGAAAAGGAAAAGAAAAAGAAGAAAAACAGAAATGAAAATAAAAAAAATTTAAAAAATACTATTCTTATGAATTGTGATAGAACATTATTCAATATAAATTGTGATTAAAATACAAATTGTACTCAAATTTGATGACAAAAAGACAAGAGAGAAAGAGAGGGCTTCAATTTAATAAATTATCATTAAGCACGTTACAATTCGTTACAACGATCTTAAAAAAAAAGGAGTACAATATATATACCCTAAAATCATCCCAAAACCTAAGCATTCCGTGCGTAGGGGACCAAAAGTCACATATCGTCGGATTATATTTCGGTTTCCCTAAGCTCACGTGGGCGTACTCGGTATGAGAAACAAGAGTTCCCGAAATATTTGCCAACTCCAATAGTTCTTTTACCCTCAATCGTCACTACCCGTTTCAGTACTGATACTGGTAGCGGTAGTATCTCCGTCGTTAAAGAATTCGAATTCATTATTCCGATCTATCTCTTGTTACCGGTATTGAGCCTTCGTCCAATCAGCAACACAAGCTTGCATCTCCACTGATTCCGGATCTAATCTTGAACGATGTTCGTTCAAAATATTACCTCCGGCACTGAATGCTTGTTCGACCGCAACTGTGGAACAAGGGGTTGAAAAAATCTGTTTTGCAATAAGAGAAAGGATTGGGTATTGGCTTGCGTGCCTCTTACACCAATCCAAAATTAAAAAATCTGTACCACCTTCGGCTTCAGTAAACTCAAATAAAATGGTTAGATAACTCTCTAATTCAGAAATATTTCCCATTACTCCCTTTTGTTTTTTTTGTCTATGTAATAAAAGTTTGTACCCTCTACTAATTTTACCTGTATTGTCATTTTGTATCTCCATAGATTGAGAAGATCCAATATCACCTAAATTATATTTAGTATAAAATTCATTATATAATTCTATTATTACGTTTTTAACCTCACGTACGATGGTTGTAATATTTGGCGTGTCATAATGTAAACATTGATAATATACACGCAAAAAATCATTTAAGCCATCCAATTTGCAACGTGGATAAAAAACACAAGCAACTAAATAAATCATGGGAATTTCACTATAATAATGAAGCCATTTCATTTTCATTGCAACTATAGTATGTTGTAATTCAACATCATTTTCATATTCATCAAAAGTTCCGACAATATTAGTACACTCTACTAAAAATAAATGTGTAGTAGGATAATAAACACCGGACAAAGTATAAGTTGCATCATTAAAAACCTTTAAAACATCTAAAATTTTTTGGCAAATATGCCACTCTTGTGGGTATAAATTAATATGAGGTATATTATTAGAAATGAATGCACACAATAAATCTTTATATGGTAAAGATTCATTAAGCAAGTGGAAAGTAGAATTCCAACGAGTTGGAACATCTCTTGAAAATTTTTTTGGCTTTGCCTGATTTTCTCTACAAAATTGACCCCATTCTTTCATTTTTTTGGGATGTTTCCATAAAAATTGAATCGCCGTTTTTATTGGTTGAAGAAAAATATCAAGAGTTTTCAAACCATCTTGTACACATAAATTTAAAATATGACAAATACATCTAATGTGAAAAAATTTTCCGCCAAAAGCAGGTTTACAAATATTTTCTAACTCGGCAATTGAAGCGGTATTTGCTGCGGCATTATCAAAACCAATTGAAAAAGTTTTGTTAAGCAAATAATATTCTTCTAAAACTTGCCTAATTATTCTATAAATATTATTTGCCGTATGATGATCATCGAAAACTCTAAATGCAATAATTCTTTTTTGAATAGTCCACTCGTCATCTATCCAATGACATGTTATGCCCATGTAAGAATGATTTTGCCAATGATCACTCCAAATATCACTACCTATATGCACGCATCCATTAAATTGCATAAAAAAGTTTTTTAAATCTTTTTTTCCATTTTTGTAAAGATCTTTAATTACTCGTTTAATTGAATTTCTAGGAACACGTTTTGCTTGTGGAGCACATGCTTTTTGTACAAATTCATTAAAACCAAATCTTTCTCCAAAATTAAATGCTAAATGCTCAACGGAAATAAATTTGCCTAATTCTTCCTTATAAGTTTTTTCATTAAAACGAAATAAAGGGGAAGTGTTAGGATTGACGTACCCGGAAATTTGTTGTTGCCCGATATCGATTCCCGTTTCGGTTGGATGTTTGCTTTTAAGATGTCGTTTAAATGTTCCATATCCTTGTCCACCTGTATGTTTATATATTTTTCCACAATATTTACAAATTATATCATACCTTTTTTGACCGATATCAAACATTTTCACTTTCGTGAAGTGATTCCAAATGTCAGATGTAAATTCCCGTTCCGCTTCCTTTGTTGTAGATATTTCGGCAGGAGGATGAAAACTTTCTTGCGTCGGGACGTGCTCCACATCAGGAAAAATGTTGATTTCATCATCTTGAAAATCTGCATATTCACGAGGATCAAAAGAATGATGGGATTCCGTCGCGATATTCTTACCTTTGTCAGTTGACACTCGACTTCCACTTGCCATTTTTCGAATGGATTGAGAGAATTGAGCGGATTAATTGGGAGAATTAAGAAAAAATTGCGTGGATTGAGAAAATTGAGAGAATTTCAGAGAATTTGAGAAAATTTTGAGTATTGAGAAAATTTGAGACTTGAGAGAAGAGAATTTGAGAGAATTGTGTGTGTATTGTGAGAATTTGAGAGAATTTATAGGAAAAAAATAGAAGAAAATTTAGAATTAAAAAAATAAAATATAACCGTTGCAAAATTGCAACGGTTATATCTTTTTTTTTTAATTAGAAATGCCCGTTGGGGCGTCCGGCGTACGGGCGTAGCCGTTGCTCGCCCGGTCGCCCCAACGGGCCGCTGCAGCAGGGCCTGCACGTCTGCAGGCCCTGCTGCAGTTTTTCTTTTTTTTTTAAATTTTTGGCCGTTGGGCCGTTGCCAGGGAGGGGCCTGGCAACGGCCCAACGGGCTGCTGCTGCTGCTGCGTGCACGTGCAGCCTGCAGCAGCAGCAGCAGCGGTTTTTTTTTTTCGTAGAACCGGCCCGGAACCGCCGGTTCCGGGCCGGTTCAATTTTTTATGGAACCGGAACCGGGCCTGTATGCCACGGGCCGGTCCCGGTTCCGAACCGTTGGCTCGGTCAACGGGCCGGACCCGGGTTTGACCGGGCCGGTTCCTGGCCGGTTCCGGGCCAAAACCGGCCCGTGGCCACCTCTAGCATATGAGCTCAACTTATCGTGCGCCGTCAAGTCGGGTGGACTCCCACGTGGAAGCCACGTGATCTAGTGAACTAGGGTAGATGGTTCGAGTGCGCCGGATATTATTGGGTTCCCCTTTGTGAACCTACTGAGCTCTGAATTGGCACCTGCGACGTACGCACTGCTCCTCTTTTCTTCGCCGCGCAGAACAATGACAACGGGACCACGACCACAAACGTCGTGGCCGACGCCGAGATTGCAGCCTAGCCTCAAGCAACCCCATATATGGGTTCGCTGAGGCGGACGAACCCGCGAGTCCAAGGTAACGAACGTCAGATGCAAGGTCGAGGCGCTACGGGAGGCTCGATCGATCCCGATGGCCACTGATAGGAAGAGATGGAGAGGTGGGAGGGTTCATGACAAGGCTTCTTTGGCCGACAAAGCACAGGGGGCGGCTCGGTGTGAGGTTCCCGGCGTGGGCCTCACGACGGTGGCTAGACGGTGGTTCCTCCGTTCTCATGAACTGAATCAATCGGTGCTCGTGAATAATGCAAGGGAAGGGACACAACAATTCAGTCAACTGGTGCTCGTGAATAATGCAAGGGAAGGGACACGACGATTCGGTGGCGGCAAGGGCTCGCAAATGGTATCTGCAGCTGATCGGCATCATTCAAGACTATCCGCAATCGATGGAACTTCCTTCCTTCCTTCCTTTTTCTATTGTTTTTCGGCCTATTCTATTTAAAATTTGTAAGGGGAAAAAACTAATTCCACTTTCAAGTTTAGACATAGTCACCGTCACCATTTGAAATCCCTTCCCTTGGCAATAATAGCTGTAGCGTCTCAGGTACGCCCCTTTCAAGACGAATCCTCTGATTCTCAATAGTCATCAGATTTTTCGCAGGCAAAAAATACTTTTTTTTTTCTAAAGTCAACATTTATAATATGAATGTGACATAAAAACATAGAAGTATAGAAACGCAAGGACATGCCAATTAAGAAGTTACCATTCATATCATATAACAACAAGGGTGATACAAAGGTGAGTTCGCGCTCGGGGAGACTATTTATAGTAGCTACTCCAACCCGACTATTCACACTGACCCACCAACCATATCAAAAACGACAAAAGCTATCACCCAATACTATATGAAATGACAGTTGTGTTTGTCGAAAAACACTCTTTCCTCCTCCTCCTCCTCGACACCGCCCTCACTCAACCCCACTACCAGCACTGTCATCCGCTCCATCCTACCCAAGGTGTGGGAGTGGACCCACCCTACCCGGGGTGTGGGAGTGGACCCACCAATCTTCCTCCTGCACGAATGTAGATGGCAACAAACCCCAAAAGAATGGGTCCCACAGGGGACCCAATGTCTATAGTCAGGATAGACATGCATTTCATAAAAACAATCCCGGGAAATAGTGGTCCACAAACTCAGTCAAGTAGCCCTCAAAATCAATGGGCACTCTGTAGCTAATAGAGGTTGAAGTGGGGAATATCAGCATGGCTAAGAATATGTAAAAAGGTGTTAACAACAAATAGTAAGCAAAAGCTCAGCAAGGTAAACTCTATCAGGCCATACTAAACAGATAATGTTAAGTATATCAATAGGATCAACTGGATAGACAACTAAACCAATCCACAAACCAGCCATAACATGCATAGACTCCCTTTTTCATTCTGCCACCAATCACCAGGCACAAAGATCGTCAATCATTGACCAGACATTCACACGAGCACACATTATGGGCGTTATGTGACATTAGTCAAACTTTAATCTCCAATCCAAGACACACGTTCGGTGCACTTGTCAGCTGCGCATGGAGGAAACAGCCTGACTAGCAGGGTCCGGTGCACCCTCTAGTCTGCTGCAGTATATACCGGATTACTCAATAGCCCGCACAGGCTTCGTAGGTTCACTGATCATGGCATCCCGATCATACTCCCGAGGCATTAAGGGCATGGCTCTTCCTAGGCAACGTGGACCACCGGCCCACAGCATCTTGCTTTCTTGACAGGCTCCTCGGGGCATCGTCGGTCCGTAGACCGACGACATTAAGCATCTCTTAGTCACACATTCACACACACAAACAATCTTTTCATTTATCACATGTATTGCTCACAATGAACTTACCACCTACCGTGCAATCCTCAGGGTCCCAAACCCAGTCATGAGTATCAAATCCGCCTCATCATATCAAGACCATTAATACCTTGTTGGAAAATTCAGAATATATATAGATGTTGTCCCAAGAGGACGTCGAATCGAAATTCCAATGTTTTCAAATAGGAAATGATGAATCATTGAAAACTGACAAAACTGTGCAGTTTTGCATGGTTCAAGAAATTAGGCTTAAAACATGGTCAATGAACTCCGAAAATTCCAAAATTTGAATATGTTATAAACAAGACCTTAACAAATATTTTCCATGATGAACACAGTTTCTGGATCTATGTGTAAACACAACTTTTAATGGTTCAAAGACAGGCCAAAACTGATCCGTTGAAACAGAGTAACCGAACCAAAAGGAATACTCATTTCACAAGCCAAATCCTTTCGAAACACTTTAAAATTTTTATACACCATAGAAAGAACAATACTCTACAACTTCCATGGAGTCAGTTTATTAAGATTCTTACCCAAAGATTTTATAGAAAATCGAGAAGGGGTGGAAGTCACAAACGGTTCAAATCTGGGCGGTTAAACCCGATTTGAAGGCAAGCCTTCGAATGACCCTAATCAACTCGGAAAAATCCAGAATTAAAGTAGGTTATAGTTCAAGATTTTTTGAACAATTTCTATGAAGAAATTTTTGCAATATTCGGACCACAAAAGTAACTATAAAATTGGAAAATAGAAGGCGTCCAGTAGATTCGGTTCTGGGAAGCGAGGCTGAACTTCAAGAAAACAGCTTCAACTTGATATCCACGAATTTTCAGTCAAGAGAACACAAAATCAGCAGTTCAAACGAACATGCAACAACCCTTTTCAACTTGGTCTAGTAATCTACACCCACAAAGCTCATTTCCAAAGGTCCAAACTAACATATTTGTGGCATCTACACAATCAACAGTTCTCAACCACAACAACCAGCCACACATTGTCTAAACCAAGACCCATCTCAACATGCGAACACTAACATGGTTAGTATGAAGTGAGAGAGCACACTTGCTTCACTTGCTTCGACGGCGAGTGTGGTGACGCGGTGTGGGGTTCCTGGTCCGAGGCGGAGAAAGAGGGAGAGCATGGCGGTTTCCGAGCTCGCGGGGACTGCTGGCCGCGTCTTATGGTCATGGACGGAGCAAACAAAGGAGGAGTCGAGGTGGCGGTCGGCACGGCGTCGAGCGGACGGACGGGCGGCTGCTGGCGGAGTCCAGTGGAGAGAGAGAGAGAGAGAGAGAGCGAGGGAGCTGATGGAAGAGAGTGAGTGAGAGTGAGAGTGAGAGAGCCAGCTGGAAAGAGGGGAAAAGAGAGGGAAAAAGTGAGAGACGAGGAGTCGAGAACTCTTCCCCTTCCCATGCATGCCACCCCATTGGCCAGCTTGGGCGGTGGCTTGCATGGCCCAAAAGTGGGCGCCATTTGGCGCTTCTCCTCTGCCAAGTGGCGGAGGGGAAAGAAGAAAAGGAAAAAGAAGGGAAAAAGGAGGAGGAAGGGGCGGCAGCGGTGTTCCCCGCTGCAAAGGGGAAAGAAATGGAGAGAAAAATTGAGAGTAAAGGCTTGGCAAAAAGTTGGGTCGCGTGGGTGATGCGACGTCATAAATAATCGATCTAGTGGAAGTGAACCCAATAATTAAAATTCACGATCCCAAAGATGATAATGGCGACATTAGTGGGACATCCGAACTTCTAAGTTCACTTTTCCTGATTTCCGTCTACGAGCTTCCTAATCCATTAGGATAAAAAGTCCCTTTGGTGGTACCAAAATTCAGGACGTCACAATAGCGCCCAAGATTTTGGTTCTCCTTTCCATCCTTTGAGCTGCCTATGCTTCTCAATAAGGTCCTGAAGTGCCTGACAACCGTATGGTAGAAAGTTTTGTCACTCTCAGCCCTGCATTTTTCGGTCAATGTTTTTACAGTTCTAGGCAGTGTGAACAAGGAATCCGACTTTTGACTATGAAAATTCTTGAAACCTGCCTCACAAAGGAAGACGATGTCTAGTCCATGTAACAAAGCCAATCAACGGACTGTAGAACCTCGACGGAAGAGCAAAGATCTATCATTCTGATGGGCAATCTTCTCACAACATACATGACAAACACCAGAGAGCCTCGGATCAAGATTTAGAAGAACTTTCTTTAACCACAGCTGAATATAATCCACTCGAAATACAATATCGTCTTTGAAAGACACTTATCTACCAACTTTACAGCTGGAACACTTCATTCATAAGCTTTTATTGAGCCACACCGACAGCAAGTACAGGAACCACAAAGATTACAGGCTAACCAGGTTGAGAGAATTTGCCTTTTCTTGCAGGGTATCAAGGAGGCTGTCAAAACTCTTCTTGAAGGAATCGACTCCTTCAACTTCAAGCTGGGTTCCAACATGATTCCAGTCGATTCCCAATTTCTCAAGTGCACTGTAAATACCTTCGGCTTCGGAAACATTCGAATCAATTGTCCTGGATACAATGCCGTGATCAATAAATGCTTGGAGAGCTTGGTCAGGCATAGTTGAAACCTGTTGAGATGGTCAATAAGACGAACGTTACATAGCAATTTGAGTCAAAACTAGGACACTTACCAAGAAAAACATAAAACAATTATGAGGTGAAGAGAGGAAATTCTTTCATTTAGTAATTTCGGTATTTGAAAGAGTGCAACATCACTTTATGTACCTTACCCAAAAAAAAAACATCACTTTATGTATTCAAAAGAGTGCAACACAAAAAGGGGGAGAAGTAACTAACAGTGTCTGGTCCAATGAGAGGAGCAACGTATAGGGTGTCAGGATATGCTGGGTTCTTTACACTGGTGGATGCCCAAAGAAGCCTCTGTTTCTTTGCCCCTTTCTTTACAAGAGCCTCCCATCTTGGACCAGAGAACTTCTTCTGGTAGAGCTTGTAAGCTAGAGCTGCCTGAGCCACTGCAGCCTGCAGTGATCAATGGATACATCACAACATGAGCATATCATTGCAAACAGAACTTAGTTTCATATCCTGAGAATTGACAAATGGATGCCAGCATGTACCTTCCCTCGAAGATCAAGAGCCTCAGGTGTTCCAATCTTCTCGAGCATCTTGTCAATGATGGTGTCCACACGACTGACAAAGAAGGAAGCAACACTCGTAACCCTGGAGAGATCATCTAACCCAGAGGCTTCAAGGCCATCCAAGTATGCGTCTATGACAGCTTCATATCTAGCCAGTGAAAATATCAACTGCACGTGAAAAAAAGCTTATTTCATTAGTACATGGATGGAATCTGTTCTTACTTACTGAATGGAAGGCACTTGCCAAGTAATATAGCAACAGCAAGATGCCGTCTGCGAGGTTTTTACTAAAAAGGAATTTTTCCCTAGTTAATTCCCATAACTTATTCTAAGTGCCTGTCAATATATGTAAAGCATCAAGCAGAAAGACGACCCATTTAGATAGATGTCCAGGGAGCAAAAGATTGTGAGTGCACACTGATGCAGTTAAGGAAGCATCCACTGAAGCATGTATATTATCAGAAAGGGGGAAAGGGTTGGTCAATGTTAGGCATCCACCATCCACCAGAATGCGACACTTTAATTGTTTCATGAGAACTCTGGTCATGAATACTTCCTTAATATACTCAGGACCAGGACAGGTAGTACCCACATGTTTCTGCTTGCCAAACCAGTACCATAGGCTCTCGGGGTTTGAGATCTCTGTTGACCAACCGCTATTCATTATACTTTTGTTCCTATATTACCCAAACACCCCCCATTAGTTAGAATCCTACTTATAACACTTGCACAGCATCCATACAACTCAGGACATTTCTCAAGATCAACTGTTTGGCCTCACATACGATGTACTGTCCTGCAGATCTAAGTACCAATAGTTAATACAGATGCGATGAACAGAATGACTTACAGTCACATTGACACTAATCCCGTGCGAGATGACTTGCTTAATTGATGGAACGCAAGGTGCTGTGGCAGGGATCTTGATGTAAACATTGGGGCGATTAACCACTTTATGAAGCCATTTTGCTGCCTCAACAGTCCCTTCGGTATCATCTGCCAGTCTAGGAGAAACTTCAACAGAGACATAGCCATCGCCAGCATCAGTTTGATCGTATATTGGCTCAAAAAGCTTGCACGCATCTTGAATGTCCTTCACCACAAGCTCCCAATATGCACTTTCAATGTCTTTTCCTGATTGCACAAGCTCTCTGCAAAATTTAGTCTATGAGTATCTAACAACAAGATCATCGGAAGTAATTTGGCAGAATGAAATACAGGGATCAAGACGATCCAAGACCAGGCCACTAGGTACAGTCGATGGTTTTGAAAACATCCCGATAACGAGCACCAAATCAAAGAACACGGGACAAGACACAGATTTGAGCAGTATTTTCTTAAGACAGAGTGAAGCAGATCCAAATTCAAGATAACTAAAATGACATCTCAATTTCCAGACTACATTGTACTCAAGCTTTAAAGTAAACCACAATCTCCATTTGGAAGAATCATTAAGAATTAACAACATCCGCAGCTTTTGAAGCTTTTTGTCAGCTTTTCGTTAAAATGATAGGTTTCGAGCAACTCCCACACGACTTCTTTATGTTTATTTACCCTTCAGTAACAGGTAAAGCAGGGAAGAGCTACACACCTGAACTGATCATTATAAGCATTCGAAGACGATATTGCCTTCTGGAAAATCTGCAAATTGATTGTCATATGTTATCGGCAAGGATAAAAACCAAAAAAAAAAAAAGAGAGAGAGAGCTACCAAAATACTGTCATCATCATCATTGACTTTTCACAGTTTCATTCTTTTAGTTCGTTACGCAAATTATCAACACTTGTAAGGAGGGAAAAAATTTCTGCACGATAAGGGCCATAAACAAGTATGAACACGGGAGCTTTTCCCCAAACTTTCCCCCACACAAGCAAGGACACACAGTCAAAGAACGGCAACCGCTCCAATTACCGCGGGGTTGCTCGTCACCCCTCTAACCCCATTGGCGATCAGAGGAAGCAGGTCGGTCACGGGTCTGCAGAGGTTGTCATACCAGGGGCTCTGGCCCTCTCGCTCATACAAATCGTGCAGCACGGTTCTCTTGACTACGCCGCCATTCGCGCCGTTCTGAGAGCACGTGACCCTGCGACAAGAAAATAACGAGAAGGACTAAGATACAAAGATCGTGGCACCAGCTCACGCAAATCCACTCTAGTTCCACCGGCACCTTCCGGAAGCAAAGATTTCGCGGAGAACTTCAATTCGAAACGCAGAAATCGTAGATTTATCGAAAGGCGTCAGAGGATCCTTATGGCAGGATAAGGAAACGTCAGGACGCGTAACATGAATTCCACGCTCACAAAACTAATGACAGATACTCCGTCGAAGAGTCTATCAACCGTGTGCAGAGAGAGTAGAGCCAGGCCAGGTTTATCAAAAAAAAAAAAAACAAAAGAAAAGTAAAATCCTAAGCGAACTAGCAGCCCTCGTTAGCCACAGCAGCGATGGCAATGCCCCGAGATCCGCGTCGAAGTCGACGGGATCGGTCGTGGAATCAGAGCACGGAGAAGTCCATCGACCAGCAGAAACGGAGGGGGGAGGGGAACGAATAAATCAGAACAGGCGCGAGAGCCGAGAGGGAGAGATCGCGCGCGGAGAGAGCCGGACCCCGAGCACGGAGAACGCGGAGGCGCATAGAAAAACTCACACCAAGGAGCTCCGGGAGCGACGGCTGCATTTCACGGACAGACCGGCGGCGGCGGCGGCGCGTGACCGGAGCACGAGGAAGGGGGGCGGCGAAGAGCGGGGGCGGCAGATCGAGGGCCGGAGCGACGAGGAAGGTGGGGCGGCGGCGGGGCCGGAGAGCTTCGAGATCGTGGCCATCGCACAGGGGGAGAGAGTTAGGTGAGGGAGGCGAGCTCTGGCGGTGGGAGAGGGTTCTTTTTGCACCTTCTCCCCTTTTCTTTGGGGGGGGGGGGGGCAGCACGATACGAACGATGACGCAGCAGGACGAAGACGGGACAAGAGGGGCGGGCGGGTTGGTGGGCGGGCGGGATGGTTCGTACTTATACACGCAAACAGCGGAGGAGGAGGAGGAGGAGAAGGGACGCGCCACCTTTCGGTTGAACCAACGGGCAGGTGGCCCGGAGGGGATCGCTACCGTGTTTTTTTACACCCCCCTCCTCTTCTATTTTCTTTTTCCTTACTGTTTTGTGTGAACATTTTGGTGGACATTTTCTTCTTCTTTCTTCTTTCTTCTTTCTTCTTTTTTGGGGGGGAGCCTTTTCTTGGGTGCTGTTGGAGATCAAATTTAGAGATCGGTCGTGCTGTGTCGCTGCTGATGCGCGGGCGGGTGCCGTGGATAAGCTCGACGACCTTTCCTTTCCCAACCTCCTTTTTCTTTTATAGCTGGAGTTGATTATTTGGATAAATATAGTATTTCTATTCCGTAGTTCATTACTTGCCCCCCTAAATTTATGTCCTGACTAGAAATGGCGGAGAGGATCGGCCGGATTCATCAAGATTCATGCCGAGAGTCACGGGTGAAAGTGAAAAAACGTAAGACAATTCCCCCCCCCCCCCCCCCCCCCCCCCGGGGGTAGATTTGCCATTTTTACACGCTATTAAATGAAAAAAAAACTAAGTTAAACAGATACCAAAAAGTTCATGGACAATATTACATATCGAGCCAAAATTTGAAAATCATTTGTGTCATTTACCCTTCCTTTAAATGCAAGGATCGTTTGAAATTGAACAAGAGGTCATGTGACGTCCGATGCTAAGGCCAAATGGAGGGGGACGGAAGAGGACTTTTCGGATGTTGCGATCACCGGAGAGGCGAAGTTGGCAGAGAATTCGGAAGACTCGAAGAGGAATTTAATGCGGGAAGGTGATACTTGGAAATATCTGCGAGGACAAAGAAAATTTGGAATGGAATACCGCATGTCGTGGTCAGATAGTTTTAGAGAAAATCCTCTAGAAAGCTGTATACGAGTCTTTAGAACGGATTTGGAATTGTGCGCAAGGTCGGCGCAAGAGAGTGCGCATTTAAGATCGTTTGGGAACGCAGGCCGGTCGAGGCGGGCCGAAATTGCCTGGACACTACCTAACTACTTGGAAAGAGAAAAAAAAAAAGGAAATATGCATGAACCTTAAACTATGGCTACTATGACATCAATATCCCAAACTTAACCCAAACTTATAGGAATGTGATAAAGGCACCTTCTGTCTGCCTCAAAATATCCTAAACTATATGCCCATCTTCCACCTACCACAAAAAATCTTAAACCATGTCAATTGCAACGTTAATGCAATTTTTTTTGTGTCACAAACCTGCCCTCTCCAAACTTGTTTAGGGTATAGAGGACACAAAAAATATCAATGTCATAGTTGGCGACGTTTAAGGTTTTTGGTGGCATTAATTTAAATAAAAAAAATTAAAATCTCAAGCTCCCACGTGGCGTAAGCAAACCCACCTTTACCTTCTTCTTTTTTGTTAATATCACAAAAAATTTCAAATTTATACATATGTGATAAATATACCCAAAACTAATTTTTTGACGACTAAAAATCTTAAAATAGTACATCTATGACAAATATACTCTTTATTAGTTTCCGTTAGATTTTATCATCAAATTGCTGAGTTTGATGACAAATAACAGTTGACAGGTATATCGATTTGGAGTTTTACCCTTACCAGTTTGTGATTTTTTGTGATATTAATCCAATTTGACGAAAACTAATATAGGGTAAATTGTCACAAATGTACTGATTTATGATTTTTTGAGGTCAAAAAATTAATTTGAGGTATATTTATCACAAATATATCAATTTAGGAATTTTTATGATTAAAAAAATTAATTTTTGATAAATTTATCATATGTATATCAGTTTGTAATTTTGTGTGATTTTTTTTTTCGTCATTCTACAACTGTGAATGCGCAATGCGTACGTAAAGTCCTCCAGAAAAATGGCTTTTGCGATGTCGTCTTGCAAAAGGAACCAATGCATGACCTTATCATCCTGAAAATTACTCCTGTCGCTCTATGTATTGTACAATCTTTCACCAACTTAGAATGACGACATGATTACACATAATCGCATGGTGGACCGATCATACGAGGAGAACATATGATTTTTACTATAGCAAAATTCGTATAGGCGAAATTAAATCGATTTTGATTAACGTATAACGTACAAGCATAGACAAAAATAAGAATGAGATCCGGGTGAATTTGTTAGAAGATCGGATGAAAGTTTAATTTCGATAGAGTCGCGATGAATCTCCGTGAATTCCGTAATCAAGCGAATTGAAATAATTTCCAACAAAAATTTAAAAAGAAGCTACCAAAGTCTTAACGCGTGCCCAAAGTCGCATGCCGACATAATTCCCCGTGATATTAAGCTACAATCTACACCATTAGATTTTCGATATATTAGACCTTTTTTTTAATTAATATAATATGTCGAAATAGCAGCCTCCTAGTGTTGATAATTGAGTTGGTAATTGTCCTACTTTGCGGTCATTTTTTTCTCATCACAAACCCAAAAGAATTACCACGAAAGTCAAGATTATTGTAAACTCCCCCCCCCAAAAAAAAAACCAATGACAGAAACCATCCATCAAACTAAAACCATAGAAATTCACCCAAAAAAAGTCTATATTATTAAAAATTCCAAACCGATTACCCATAACACATTTTCTCCAAACTAATTTTCATCTTACGAAAAATCTAAAATCGGTCCCCCCTCGCCCAAATTCAATTTAGGATTTTTCACGAGATGAAAATTAGTTTTGAAAAAAAAAAGTGTGATAAGGGTACTAATTTGGGATTTTTCACAAAAAAAAAACTTAGTTTGAGATAAATGTGTTACAGTGGTATAGGTTTGACATTTTTAATAGTAACCAAAATATAGTTCCAACACCATATATTGACCTAATCGATGGAAACTTTCCACAAAGAAACAAATCCTACCAAGGTTTCCAAACGAGAAGATTTGCAAAAGCAAAGAGGACCCAACAGCAACTCAAATCAGACCAGATTGGTAAAGGAGAGATCTTTGAAATGCGGTTCATCATGGGTTGGGAACTTCAGTTGCACCCAAATCTCTTGCACCATCACCCAATGAATTTTGGGTACATTTATCGTGGGGCGTGTCAGTCGAGCTAGGGGTCAACGAGCCAAAAAGGAAAACTTAAGTCAGCAGCCGCCAGTCCTTCAATCCTCATTTCAAAGGAGTCCCATCACAAAGTGCAAACAGAGGAGGCTCTGTTTTGTATGAAATGCTGTACTGCTACTAACCTTGGATCTTGGTCCTATTGGCTTGTTTAATGACCAGGAATCAAAATGGCTGTGTTTGTATCTAGGCAGCAAGTTGCCTGTGTTCCATTCTGTGTGCTATCTACCAAAAAGCATTGAGGAGGGAGAGAGAGAGAGAGTAGGTGGGACAGCGAAAGCATTATTATTTGGAGAGAGGAAGGCCAAATGTTGAGGGGTCAGTGGGGTAGATAGCAATTTGGCCTGTCCTTTTCCCTTATAGAAAGTTTGCTTAATCATCCACTAATCTTGACCCTTTTTGCACCTTAAGAGATGCTCTCAAGTCTCAATCGCACAATTTAGTTTTCTTTTTTAGCTGCCCCTGTTGTTGCTATTGTACTGTATCATTTTCTTTTATGATGTACAGTGAAATAAAGCCATTTCGTCCTTACTTTCGTTTTGTAAGCGAAAAGGTGGGAAGAGGCAAAAGGTGCCGGCTACCCACAGTGTAAAGAGTTCCACACCAATGATTGGAATGTTCGATTTGAGCCGTAATCAATGCTCATTTTGAGCAAGTCTATCATTGTCGCACCACCAGATGCAAGTCGAGGTACAACCGGAATTGTCCCGCGCACAATGCAGAAGCCAGACCTACGCCATGGACAAATTAGGATTTTTGGGATTGAGGAGCGACTAGAAAATCCGAGGAGGCTCCAAATCACATGGGAATAAGGCCATGCTTGTGAGGTTAGGTGGCTAAATTCCCCACCTTTATCGCAGAGCCCTACCACTGCACCCAGCAAGTTCAAACTACAAATACGCAAGGGAGGAATCGAGCTCAACAACCGAAGATGGAACCAAGGCAGCACCAGCCCTCGCAGATCACCCCTTGGGCCAATTTGGGGAGCTGAGGGATCGCAACTCTCGGCTCCGATCTCTTTCTTGCATTGATAAAGAATCATCGATACAAGGAAGGAAAGAACGACACGATTAGTTAGGTATTCCCCATTCTACAAAGCTAAGTTTGCCATTAAGAAGAAAAGGGCCGAGAAAGGTCAAAGTAACTCGGTAGGAATGAGACCCCAAAACTCGGTCACATTTGCATTCTTCTACAGAACTCGGTCATTTGACAGTGGCCATAAACAACATTTTACGTGCAAAGATCACTACTCTAATGTTCAGTGCTACTTGATTTCTAAGACACGCACAAACTTGTACAGGTCTTGAAAGCTGCACGATGATCTGAAGCGAATCTTTTGGGGGGATCGAATTGCCTCGGGAGATGATCAACATCGAAAACAGTCTCCAGAAGAACAGGACGAAACCACCTACAAAGAAAGGTCGCGGCCCAAATTTGAGGAGCTTCGCCCAAGCCCAAGCCCAAGCTCAAAAAGAAGCAAGAGATCAGCTAGGGGATGAAGCTCAGCGACGTTTATCATCCAGAACTTTTCGCTTATCTCAATGAATTTTAGACTGCTTGTCCGACACAAAAAAGAAACGCGTACCGTGTAGCCACTCGAGTGGACTCGCCCTTCTCGCTACATCAAGATTGGATCCGATTCTATGACGCATTCACAGGGACGAGAGCCACGGCCAAGGGAATGATCAACTTTAGGCTCCACAGCCAGATTCCAAACATCGTCTCCTGCTTAAAATCCGGAAGATGTCTGCCCTCGCTTTCCCCTGAGATCGCCAAAGAAAGAAAGGTTGTTAGTTTTAAGGCAGGAAAGAGAGATTGGACCAATTTAAGAGTGCTCGCGTCTGAAGAGGCTAACCTCTGCAATAACACCTCCTGCTCCATTGACTCTGCTGAACTAAGATTTACCGGCCGCGCCCTCTATGTTAAATAATCTTGCCTGAGCCTTATTGCAGTGGGCGGAAACTCGGCAGGACAATCTCTTTTTAAAGACGAGACCTTCGTTCCTAACTGGGAAATGAAGCCTTCCATATTTTCCGTCCGATTCGCCGCAATGGGAGCCCTTTCGAGTGGGCAAGAACTCAAAGTTTCTGCATCACGACATGGGTCATTAGGCTTGGTGCTACAGTTCATAGTAGTTGAATTTATGTAGTTGACTTCTCTCCATGTACAATCCATGAGGAAAACTTTCCTACAGCACTTTTCGTGATCTTTCCATTCCATTTGAGAAAGGCGCCCGTTTCCTTGCACGACAAGCGACTTCATCCACAACTTGAAAGCTTCTCTCTTGTCATTTACGGAGAACAAGAAGCATAAGCTGTGGCAATTGGTACTCAAGAATGAAGCCTGGCCATCTCATCCACTGCGCTTTGTTTTTCCGCGAGAATTTCGTCTTGTCCTAGTTACATTCTCTCTTTTGACTTGTTTATTCATTTTCTACGTGCGGAAAGAAGATCACAGGGTAAACCACCGTGCCTCCGCCCCTCCGGCTGATTCTACCATACAATTCAAAGGCGAAGTGGTTCGATTTGCACAAACGGAAACCATAAATTTCAAATTCTCGAATATGGTTCTCGAGGGAAAGCGCTATTGGTTTACCTATCTCGATAAAGCCTAACCACCCTTTTGACTTTGAGTGTGCTTCCCAAACTGATAGGCGAAGGTTCTTTTTTGGGGTCTAAAGAAGCCAAACATGGGTCCCTCGTGTATTGACATCCATTAAAGACTGGTCACCTTACTTAATAAGAACATCGAAGTGGAATTTCTTAATACAACTAGCCTTTCTCTTCTATATTTTGTGCAATCTTGTGCACGTCAGCGGCATTTTCAGTTTTTTTCCCTTGCACTGTTGGAAAAGCCCTGCGCAAGCTTGTGACTGGATCAACCTTCGTATATTACCGGCAGCATCTGTTAAAGAAATTATGTTATTTTGCAGGGATATCACTCTAATCCGTATTTAGTTTGTAGTTAATGCACAAGCCTGTCCATATGATTAGGAATGAGGAAATTTATCCGAAAAATCTTATTGTACGGCGACCAATTCAGAATTTCCTTTTTTGGTCGATCAATTCAATATTAAACATTTCAATTATATCAATTTAGTCATAAATCTTTTGAAAATTTGCCAATATAGTCTCTCTAGCCAATTTGGATAAAAAAATTGTTGACGTGGACGTCAGTTGTTCCGCGCAATATGGTTGGAGATGACGTTAATAATCTTCACAATTTTTTAAAATTATGAATTTTTTTTTCTATATTTGTTTTCTTTTCATTTTCAATGTGGCTGGCCACATGTGAGCCCTTTCCAGGCTGTAAGGGTTGAGCCTCGCCAGGCGCCCTCATCGGCCACAAAAGAAAAGAAAAAGGAATGGACAATAAAAAAAATTTTAATTTTTTTTAACAAATTGCAAAAATTGTATAGATCAGTGCCGACCGTGCCACGTAAAACGACTAGCATTCACATCACCGATTTCTAATCAAAATTAGCCGAAAGAACTATATTGGCAAATCGTCAAAATCGTTCAGAACAAAATTAATACAATTGAAAATTTTATAACTAAGTTTGCCGCCGTATAATAAATTTAGGACTTATTTTGTGATTTTCTCCTAGGAATGTTTATCAGAATACACAATTGACGTGCAAGATGCGAAGTGTGATAGTCTTACACCCGAAAATTAGAGCTCAAACAGAGTAGTTGATGTACTTGATTCAGATTGTCCCATCTGACATTCGATCCAAGCAAATTTATCGGTAAGGAAATTCTCGACGAAACTCAAACCAATAACTTGGATTTGTTTTCGACTCCAAATCCTCGACGTAAATTCCACGTATACGTACAAAGCGAAACATCGATACTACGCTGTCAAATGGCAATATCGATGATACGAACTCCTGATCAAATCTTAATCATCCGCAGTACGCATAATACAAAACATATCTTTCACATCTAAAGAATCATAACATAAACGAATGCCGTAAAGTTTGACTCATGAAAATTCTAATTTGCGACAAAACTGAGATACTTTGAAGTAAAGAACGTGAATTATTACATGTTTGAGTAAATCGCTTGCATCAGAAAGATATGAAGGTTGTGTTAAGCATCTGTCTGTTTGGCTCAGCTGGGAACTCAAGCATGGGATGCCAAAATCAAAACCAAAATAAAGTTGCCGATCTTGCTATTTTCCAAACCAAAACCAAACTAACAAATCTATAGATCAAGAATCTCGGGCCGATTCAGTTCGGTTTGTTGATTTGCCTCGAAAACCATCAAAGTCTAGCCCAAGCACTAACTAAAGGTGGAGTCGGTTTTTGGTCTAGTTTCTGCCTTCTTCGAGAAAGTATAAATGAACCGCTCTTGATTCTATACATCGTATGTACCATGCAAAATGATGTGCCAAACAAAGTGCTGACGAGAAGACCTTTTTACCATGGTTTTAGATCCCCAACCGGGCCAGCCGTCCAGTTCAAGACCTTTTCGCCGGGCTTCAGGTAAACACTCTTGTGGTGCGGCAGCTTGCGAGCCAGTCCGTTGAGTATCTGGTGGAAAGCGTCTCCTGATTGAGCGGGTTGAGGGAACAGCATCGCCCGTTTCATCGAAGGATTTGCGAGCAGCCTCTGCTTTCTTAAGATCACTTCTGGAGAAATAGATGTCAGGATCGTGTCTAAGTTGTGGACGTCTTCCTCGGCCACGAAAACTCCGATTTCCTCCCATGGTATAGCGTCCGCAAAAGGCAAGACGATGTTGTCTGCTATGATCACGGGGATACAGCCGAACACGACTGCTTCCACAAGCCGAGGACTCCAGGGGGCCCACCCCAGGGGGCACAAGCAGAATACGGCCCTTTGCATGTCTTCATAGTATGTAGTTGGATGGTCCGTTGAGATGTCGAAGAGTGGATTGTCCTTGAAGTTCTCCCAAACAGCTGCCCTTGCTCCTCTATTGGTCAAACCAAAGTAAAGGTCAAGGCAATGCTCTCACCCAACCAACATAAAAGACATAATAGCTCATAATAGAGTAACAACACTAGATAATCTAATCTACCTCAAATCACTTCGTAAACTTGTAAAAAGAGAACTAGATCTGTACCTTGCATAATAGCCACCTTCAGGGTCATTGTTCACGTCATAAAATAAGCCACGGAAGTACACAAAGATGGAACGAGGAGTGTCTTGAGGAATCAGGTGAGCCTGCATTTTCTGAGGGGGGGCATAAGGAGGAATCGTTATCGAACCTTCCTTCAAGCACACATGGTTTCTCTGTCCAAAAGTCTGGACTAAAGTAGCACGCCGGAGTAATGACAGAATTCCACGATCAATAGCTTTCTCTTCCTGCGAAAATGATGCCCAACAACAACCATAGATGTGTGTCAGCAAGACCAAGTCACCCACTGATCTTACATGTTCATGAAACAGCAATCTACTAAGAATAAATCATTGTGTAGAGGATTTTCGATTGAATCATATAGACAGCTACCAAAAACCAACATAAATGATAGACCTCCACAGCCTTATCTCTGTCTCTCTCTTCTTTGTGTCAAAAACAAGGGTAAAGCTGAGGATAAAGTACCAATATCAGAATCCCTCTTTCACTATACATAAATATTACATCAATTAAATCTCAATTGAACATAAATATCCTCAACATTACAAGAGCTGGGACTTCATATCGCCTTTTTCTGTCTTCAAGCAAAAAGTAAAAGGCTTTATTTGTCATCCAACATCGTACCACAATATTCTAAAACAGGAATATATAAACAAAATTTTACCTGATAATGAAAGCAGGCTCCAAAATCATGGGGTACAACAAAGAAATGATCTGCCCCTTCTGTCCGATTCCAATATGGCCAATTTGAAGAAATCAGTTGGATTGCGCTTCTCATTATCCTAGGAGATTTGAAGGGTAACGGCAAGCCAGTGGGCGTAAGATCACATGTGGTGTATATAGGGGTATAAAACCAGTCTGCTTCCTCAGGATTAAGAGTACGAACAGCGCTAGATAATAGGAATCTATGCATAAAGATTTCAGCAGCAAACATGTGGTTGAGGCATCTAGGGTCCTTCTGGAGGAGTTTTTTGTTGTATTTGCTCGGAAGCTCGTAAACATACACTTTCAACCTTCCCACTGGATTATCCTCGAGGACGTCACCTGCACTTCCTGCCAATCATTATCAACAGCATAAATAAATTCCCAGCTCTCTCAGAAACTTAATCATCTCACATCAATGCGAGAGTCCAAGGACTACTGATCTTTACAAGATTTTAGCGACCAAGCTAGAGTTTCAGGCAAAAGCAGATTCACAATTGACAGCGCCCAGAAAACAGAATAAGGTTCCCAATTCATATTGATCAGTTCATGTAGTAAACAATCCGGATTTGTCAAGGCCTAATACATAGTTACCCTCCAAAAAAGTCTTCCTATCAAATATGTAATGAGCTCTAGATCAGGGCACAAAGGTAATCCATAATAACCCTTATCCAACATGACTACTGCAGCAGACTGCCAAATTAGAGAGATTTCTTAATGCACAAGCCGAAAATTGTTCAAAATACTGTTCATGCTCCCACCTCAAGAAAAATCAATGTCTTAAAAGCAACATCCGTGCAAGAGATGTAGGTGAAATGCTTTAAGTGATGGATCTAGTCCTACGCACACGACATACGATGCATCTCATCCACAGAGGAACACAGTCAATGAAACATCTGTCATGTCCCCTGCCACCGGTCTCAACGCCCTCATAAGCTGCATCATCGGGGACCATCCTTGGCTCAACATTTTCTATCCCTCTTCCAACATCAAGTACTGACAATTATTCCACAGAAGTCGATACTTATCAGCCGAAGTTCATCTTCTACCAAACTCCGTACAACGACACACATCACGCACATTCAAAACACGTTCAGGGAAAAATCCATCTCTCGACTCGGAAACATTACCTGAAATCCGCTCCGTGTGCAGCCTGTGCTCTGCACCGAGGCTCCGGCCGAACGCCCCAACGAGAGCGACCGCGAAAACCCACAACCAAGCCCTCATCTTTCGACCTCCAACCCAACCAGGAGGGCCAAATTCGAAATGGGTCTCGAGCGTTAGGTGAGGTAGGAAGACCAGGGATCAAGAGGGTCTTTATACGAAGGTGGTCATCGCCACCTTGGATCGGTGGGACGTCAGAGGGGGCAGTGGTTGAGGGGTTACCTTAGAGTTTAGTCTTCAGTCCCCTCCCCCCAACGGGACTTTCGGGGGAATTTGAAACGGAGGTTTCCAGGTCAGGCAGGGGATTGATGGGGAGAGCTCGAAGGGAATTTTGCTTCAAGAAACAGAGAAGGGGATGCGTTCGGAACGGAGCTTTGTATTTTTCCTTTCAAATGAACCAACAGAGCATAAAGAAATTTTGCGCTTTGGGGTTTCCATGAAAGCTGTGTTTCCTTTGCCAGTTTGATGGCAGGTCCATCTCATTAGCTCCTACGGTCTATTAAGCAAATATATAATCAACCAATTAATTAAGTAATTAATTTAGCACGTTCTTGGCTCTACCCCCTTTACTAAAAGGGACAATAACACAAAGTGCCCTTGAATTTTGACTCAATATACAATATGATCCCTGAACTTTTAATTTATTCAATATTGTCATTAGATTTTTGATACATGTTCAATGTAGTTTATAAAGGTACTACATTAAACATGTACAAAAAATTTAAGGACGATATCGAACAAATTAAAAATTCAAGGACTATATTGCATATTGAATTAAAGTTCAGGAATTATATTGAACAAATTAAAAATTTAGGGATCATTTTGCATATTAAATCAAAATTCATGGACTGTTTGTGTCATTTTTTCTTACTAAAATACAAAGAGAGGGCCTTGCTTTTTACCTATTTTTTTTTCTTTTTTGCTGCCTTCTAAAATTTATTGACAAATAATCTTAAATTGGGTGGGTTTCTTTTTTTTTTCTCTAATACTGATTTCATGCACTTACTAACATCTACTTATTAATTATATTTACAATAGATGGGTTAAAATTAGAGTTGAGAGAATGTTCTTATTTGTGGCTGTTGTATGGCTCGTTTAGTCCGTGTTCACGTGCATAACGTGCTAGCGGCGTGGCTCATTAAAATTGCGCGTGAATTCACAACTTGGCATTTGAATAACCTGTCGAGAGCGATTTTTTAGCTGAACATTACTTGAATATCATATAATCCACGCACACATATGTATAGTATTAGGATGAGGAGAGCACTTCCCACGCATGTGCACAAAAAAAAAAGGTTTTGCAGAGAAGGGGGATTGGTTGGAAGCATGGAAGGGATGGAGAAAGCAGGAGGAGAAGGGAAAGAGTGGTTGAGATGAGAGAGAGATATGGAGGGAGAGAGTCAAAGCGGCGTTGGAAGTAGGTATCTAATACCTACTAATGACGATATCAACGCCTGTTTATTTGTAAACGAGTAATTTATGAGGACGAAACGCGTATAATTACATAATCGTAGTTTAATATTTTTCAAGTAAATAAGTAAAATTGAAAGGTACATTAGGAAATAGTTCTAGTGCTTTATCTACTACTTTCTCCATGTGCAAAGTACTGCTTTTTTCCCCTTCCGTATCGATAATTTGACCGGATTTTTGTTTTTGCAACTTACAAATTTTACACATCGAGATGGAGTAACTAATAAAACGCATCTCTAAATTAATTATTCGATAATTACATATCAAGAGCCCAGGTCGTGCGTCGAGTCCTAGCCAGGCCCGGCCCATTCATTGTAGGGCCTCAGGAAAATGGTCGGCCTCGCCCAACGGGCCAACATGGAGTCCAAGTCGCTCCATGTCCCAGCCGAGCTCAAGGTGGATGAAGAAGAAGAAGATGATCTCGAGGTGGATGATAAGGAAGTGAGGACTGTCAGTATGCCCTAGATCTGAGCTTGTGTCTGTGGATACTCTAGAGCTGGAGGTAAAACGAGGAAGAAGATGATCTTGCGGTGGCTTGGGCATGGACCGTGGCTCCAGATCCGGCGATGGACGAGTAAGGCCGCGAGAGATGACGAATATTTGGTCATAGTACCCCGTCATAGTCTGACGTGACAAGCACTTCTATGCCAAAATCCAATCATACATTGATACATGTCCACGACGTGGCAAGTAAATATAAAATATTAAAAAATCTATCCCTCTTTTTCTCTCCCTTCCTCCTTCTCCATCTACGGTCGTTCCCCTTCCACCCCTTCGTCGTTGCTCGCGATCGGGCATTCGGGAGGTCCATGGCCGAGCCATATCTCTGTCGTTGTCGCGGCTCGCAAACAAAGCCACCCCCTTCGTCATCGCTCGCGGCCATATTTGTCCGTCGCCAAATCTGGAGCCATGGCCCATGGCCAAGCCACCGCAAGATCATCTTTCTTCTTCTTCGTCCACCTCCAGGTCTAGGGTATCCATAGGCGCGAGCTCATATCTGGGGCATACAGACGGTCATCACTTCTTGTTCATCCACCCCAAGATCATCTTCTTCTTCGTCCACCTCCAGATTGGGGCATACACAGACGCAAGCCTCCGCGACGACGATTGTGAGCTGCCGCTTAGATTTGGGTGGCTCGGCCATGGACGGCAACAACTGTGAGCCGCCGCAATGACGAAGGGTGGCTTGACCATGGATGTACAATAGTCGGCTTGGATGCAGTGCCGCTGACTCCGCTGGTGACTGTAGATGGAGGAGTTGGTGACTGCAGATGGAGGAGGTGGCTGTGGATGGAGAAGATGGAGAAGAAAAAGAACAATTCCAGCTAGATTTTTTTCTTCATTTGTCCAAGTTATTGACACGTGTCAAGTTGTGATTGGGCTTCAGTAAATAAACACATGCCACGTCAGCTTATGACGTGGCACTATGCAACCACTAAATACTTTCTCGATCGGTAGAGCATATCATAAGCTTGAGTTTACCCATTTGGCTGTGGGTTTCTGGGTTACTGAAAAGATATTACCCTCGCGGATGAATTTGATAAACAGAAACTGCAATCAAAATTTTTAGGTACCTTGTTTTGCGTTTAAGAAAAAGATGATCGGGGTCGCAACCGTATACCAGTGGAGTACATGGTCGTACGTAAAAGAAATTCAAGCCACCGTGGCCGATAGGAAAGGGAAACAAAAGATAGAATTCGGCATTACTGGAGACAACTTTAAGAAAAAAAAATGGTGATTTTTTCTCAACTAGTCATTCAAAGTTGAAGTTCACATCCATCTAGTTAACTTAGAAGAATCTAACTAGCAGGAGACATAGCCTCTACGTGACACTAGAAATGGAAAAATTATCCAAGAAGTCCTAAACCTATTGTACGGTGGCCAATTCAGTCTTAAATCTTTTAATTTTATCAATTCAGTCCTAAATCTTTTAAAAAGTTGTCAATTCAGTCCTAAACTTTTCAATTGTGACAATTTATTCCTAAGCCTATTGACTATTTGCCAATTTAGTCATAAACTTTTTAACGAATTGCCAATTATTTTATTAATTATTTTATTTTAATTTTTCTTTTTTTCATTTCTTCTTCGTTGAGCGGGCTAGCGGAGGTGATTGGCCATTGGGCAAGGGCCACGAAGCCCTCATTGGCCGTGGGCGAGGTCGTCGCGACCCTCGCCAGCTAGCCCGCCTTTGCTATGGCCGATGACGGCTTGGGCGAGGGCCGCAACACCCTCGCCTCATCAGATCTGGTGAAGGCGTCGTTGCCCTCCTTGGATTTGGAGAGGGCGTCGCAAGCCGTCGCCCGCCCTCGCTATGGCTGGCGACGGCCTGGGCAAGGGCCGCAATGCCCTTGCCTCACCAAATCTAGCAAAGGCGTTGCGGCTGGCAAGGGCATCGAGAGCCCTTACCCAGGCCCTTGCCGACCACAGCAAGGGCGGGGCGAGGACCACGACACCCTCGCCCACAGCCGGCGACGGCTTCGCGGCCCTTGCCCCTAGGCCACTCGCCGGGCCTTGCCTAGTGGTTGGCCACCTCCGCTGGCTCAACGAAGAAGAAGAAAAGGAAAAAAAAAAGAAAAGAAAGAAAATAATCAATAAAAATTTTGAATTTTTTTTAAAATAAAAAAATTATCCACGTCAGCGTCAGCGTCAGCGCCACATAGGACGGCTAGCGCTGATGTCAGCGATTTCCAGCCAAAATTAGCCGGAATGACTAAATTGACAATTCGTTTAAAGGTTTAGGAATAAATTGGCAAATAGTCAATATGTTTATGACTAAATTGACACAATTGAAAGGTTTATGACTAAATTGGCAACTTTTTAAAAGGTTTAGGATTGAATTAGCAAAAATTAAAAGGTTTAGGATTAAATTGGCTATTGTACAATAGGTTTAGGACTTTCTAGACAATTTCCCCACTAGAAATTCCACATTTATGTGATAATACAAGTTTTTTTAATTGCCGGGATTGACCAATGTAAACCGAGTCACGTGATTTCAATGTGATATTGGCTCTCGAATAGCTTGAACTTACGTGATAATCGACCTTAACCCATGAGAGGTTAAGTCTCAACTACGCAAGTAAGTGACACGAACACTACGAAACAATTGTGTTCGATTTGTACATCAGATAGTAGATATATAATGAACTGATAAGCAGAAACTTTAAGCAACTTACAGAATATCAATGCTTTGGCCGACCTAAAGTGTTTTCGACCATAAGCAAACGAATGGACTAAAATGGGTTTCAATGAAGATTGAAAACATATAATACTAGTTCTTCTCTTGCTAGGGTGGTTTATCCAAGTTGGGCCTGTGGAACTTTCACTTCAAATGATGCATGGAAGCTGGTTGGGGCCTATGAAGGCAAAGTTCCGTTTTTCAGGCTCAGTTGGGTTTTATTGTCTGGTCGATCGTATTTGGATAGACTGCGGACTCTTGGACAATCGAGAAAGTGGTGTGACATTCACAGTCAATGTGCAGCATGTAAACACCACGAGGAGATCCCCTAGGAATCATCGCTGGTGAATGGAACATGGAACTGAACTGGTAAGAGTTGTCTTTTGCTGAAAAAACGCAAGTTCCAGGCGAGATGAAGGTGATCCGCAGGATAGAGATTAGTATGTGATAAAACATAAAGATTATTAGCATGTAATAGGGCTACACAGGAAGCAAAAATTAGGATAGAAATGTAAAGACCGTAATTTAATAATTGTATGAATAAGTTTTATTACATGAGTAGGCAAAAGAAAACGTGCCTATGATGGTTAAATACCAAATGAATTGCCCTGCAAGTTTGAACTCTTGACAGATAAATATAGTATAAGATGTTAAACCAACTACCCATTGTTAAATGAGTCATTACTAGAGATTACCAATGGTATAGTTAAGCAATGTTTTATATGCGATTAACGGTAGCCGGTCAAGAATTGCTTTAATCTGAAATGCCCACTTGGGGAAAACTTAGGTGACCATCTCTTGTAGTTTGGGGTTTTATTATCGAATTAGATTATGTTATATTAGATTATGCTAGGCATTAGAAGCTTGCTGGCAAATCCATTTCCATCCTTGTTCGTTATAACTCATTGTATTGTCCGTGCTAATTTTCAAGTAGTACCTAATGCGATGGATCTTCTGCAGGCGAGAAAAAAGATGACTCCTATGTATCAATCGCAACCCCGATTAACCGAGTTTCGATTAACCAATACGACATGGGACCTAAGCCACCTAATTGGGGAAAACCTGCTCTGCCTAAGCGAATGCAATGGATAGAGAATTTTCATGGGAAAATTGAGGTCATACCACGAGTATATTTTGGGCAGATAGGTCATGGCAAAATGCTGGATGGTTCCTGCTTCCTGGATCACTTCCAATAACGATCAGTACGATCGTAAAAAAGGCCCCACCCGACTCGATCTGGACTGATCCGAAAACTAAAGGTGATTACTGATAACTGATTCTGTTATATTCAGGTAGACTCGACTAGATCCGAACCGTTGACGCCCCTAATAATTAGGTCAAAGCACGGGGTGAAATTTCCTCGTGGATCACGTCCCACCTCAAATGGCAAGGAGCATTTTATCTCCACCGTGTGGTCCCTTGGAGTTGAGGGTGAGATTTGGCTGCTTGTTGAATCATTTTCAAGCTGACGAGGCACGTCCTCTTTATGCTAAGGGTCTCGTCCACGCATTTAAGAGAGGGGGGCTTCCACCGCCTAAGGAGACGGCGCCTCATTCATTGTCATTCAATATCGTTCACCGACGACTACCATCGTTCCATAGAATGAATGACAACTGCCATCGTTCCATAGATCACGTGGGCATAAATATCTTTATCTAGACTCCGTTCTATCTCGCACAATATAAATAATTTAAAACATATACATTTTTAAAAATAATAGTTCATATCGCTTGAAATAATTTATCGATGAAAAATATTTTTATTGTTGATAATAATTTATGTCTAAATATTTTCTTGAATGGTGAAATTATTTATCATCCATTCATATTTATAAGCGATGCATGTAATTATTTTTAAGAATTTTTTTTAAATCGTTCAAAATAAATGGTGAGCCTTATATAAGATTGGAGCACGTGTCTTCGTTAAATCGCGTTGTGTTGTTTATAAGTCTTCCTCTTTTGAACAAAACAGGGGTTGGGACTGTGAGTTCATTTTGTATATTAGGCTCCGTTCGTTTTTTGAAAATATTTTTTGCTTTTTCCGGTGTTCTGGGGGGGAAAATATTTTTCGTGGGAAAATATTTTCCTTCCCCACCCCAAAATCCTTCATTATTTTGAGGAAAATGATTTTCTCTTTTCACAAAGAGGAAATCATGTTCCCCCAAAGTGAAGATAAAATTGGCCATGGGAGGGAAAATGTTTTTCGTGGGAGAGGAAGTTGATCGTCGGTCATTGCCGCCGGTCGCCGCCGCCGGTCGCCGCTCGCCGCCGCCGCCAACCGCCGCAGCCGCCGCCGACTGCCGCCGACCGCCGCCGGTTGCCGATCGCCGCCGTCGGATCAGCGGTCGCCGAACACCAGAAAATATTTTCCGAAACTTTTTTAAATTTTAGCCGAACACCAGAAAATTGTGTTTCAGGAAAACATTTTTCAGGAAAATGACTTTCGGGAAAATATTTTCCAAAAGGAGAATATTTTCCGCCAAACGAATGGAGCCTAATATAAAATATAGTTAGATAATCCCTTATTGTCGTTAGGGAAATGTTTTATGTAACCGACAGAATTATTGTACTGTTGAGAGAAGATAATACAAATCTTCCAAAGGAATTACCTAACGGGATGAGTTGCAAAAAACGATGTTGGGATTTGCAATAATTGCTAATTTTCCACATTAAAACTCATGACAACTAATGTCCTATCTTTTCTCGAACAAAACTCGTGTTTTCTTAGTGAGGAAGGGTGCAAATTATAGTTGGAAGCAAAATGAGCGAAGAGTGCAATAAAAGTCCTCCGTACGACGAGAATGAGCAATCCCTTGCAATGGCTTCGTATAAATATCTTAAATAGATTTTAGGATATGGTATTCAGGATATCGAAAAGTCATCGATAGGAATCGCATGGATGTATATTTTATCATAATTTATTCTGAACTTATTATAATTGTGTCAATTCAGCCCTAAACATTTTATATTTGTGCCAATTCAGTCCATCCGGTCAATTTTAGCCTATCGGCCGGCGCTAACGTGGACGTTGGCCGGCACCGGACGCTGATGTGGCAATTATTATTATTATTTTATTTGTTTCGAATTTTTTTAATTAATTTATTCTTTTCTTTTCCCCTTTTTTTTCTCTTTTCTTTTTCCCTTGTTTTTCTCTTTTCTTTTCCCTTTCTTTTTTTTTTCCGTCCTTCATCTTCAACCTTTGGCCGGTGCTGCTGGAACTGGCCACCGGCTAGAGGCTGGGGCCGAAGAGATCGGCCTCGCCCGCCCCTGCTGAGGCTTGACCTCGCACCTCTTCGTCACTAGCAAGGCTCGACGTCGTCACTGGGCGAGGTCTGCATTGGCCGACATCCACGTCAGCACCGGTCTGTCCAAATTAGCCGGACGGACTGAATTGGAACAAATGCAAAATGTTTAGGGCTGAATTAGCATAATTACAATAGGTTTGGAATTGTTTTGATAATTTTGCCCCTCCAGAATTAATGTACAATTCTAGGTCCCTGCACATCTCGAGAAAAAGATTCCCGATACCCTCTACCGGACTCGGGTCCGTATAGATTGGGCCCGTCGCAACCGTAGATGCCACCAGTCCCGCTTGGGCAACATTATTTGTGGAACGATTGGGACGGGACGTGTAGACCCACAAGCGGGCACAAATTTCCCAACGGTGAGGGGGGACAGTTCATACAAAAATGGCCAAAAGCCCGTTAGCTTTTCTCTCCGCCGACAAACGGTCGAGAAGAAGTCAACAAATAACTACACCCGCCGCTCGCAAATGGTCAAAAATCTTGAAATTTCGCAGACCCAAAATGCCCCTAGACTTATTGTCAAGCAGCGGAAAAGTCTCAATTTCTAGAAAGGTTAATATCACGAAAAAATTTAAATTAACACATTTATAATAAATTTATTTCGAATTAATTTTTTGATCATCAAAAATTTCATACTGGTATACCCATGATAAATTTACCATTCGTTAATTTTCGTTAAATTTTACCGTTAAATTTCTGAGTTGGATAGTACATGACAATTAATGGATGTACTAGTTTGGGGTTTTATCCTTTGTTTGCCATATGTGTAATAGTATGTGGTTTTTTGTAATATTAATCCTATTCAACGGAAGGCATATTTGTCACAAATATAGCAGTTTGGGGTTTTTGAAAGTTAAAAAATTAATTTAAGGTAAATTTGTCATAAGTGTAGCAGCTTGGGATTTTTCGTGATATTAACCCTTTCTAAAACCTTGACTCTTTTTTGGGAAAATTCCAATTAAGGACCCCAAGTGGGGTCAAATTCTCAAAAAAGGGCCCAAAGTAAACATTGTATCAAATAAGGGCCTGAAGTGCTCAATCAGTCTCAAATAAGGACCCGAAGTGCCCAAAAAGTCTCAAATAAGGACCCGAAGTGCCCAAAAAGTCTCAAATAAGGACCTGGGTCCCTCGCCGGCCAAAATACCTGCCGGCCGGCGAGAAAGTTACTGTTCCGGCACAGGAACAGTATTTTTTTAATTTTTTTTTAATTTTTTTTCCTTTTCTGTTTTTTTATTTTCCTTTTCCTTTTCTTTTTTTTTTCTTTTCTTCCTCTGCCGGCCTCAGGCGAGGCCGTCCTCGTCGGCTTCGGGCAAGGGCCTCCCTCGCCCGACGCCGGCGAGCCTCGCTAGATCTGGCGAGGCTCGACCTCGCCGGTGTCGGGCGAGGGCGGCCTTGCCCAGCCCAGGCGAGGGCGGCCCTCGCCCGAGACCAGCGAGGGCGGCCTCGGCTATGGCCGGCGGAGGAAGAAAAGAAAAAAAAAGAAAAGGAAAAGGAAAATAAAAAAACAAAAAATGAAAAACAAAAAAAAAATTAAAAAATTAAAAAAGTTACTGTTCCGGTGCCGGAACAGTAACTTTCTCGCCGGCCAGCAGGTATTTTGGCCAGCGAGGGACCCAGATCCTTATTTGAGATTTTTTGGGCACCTTGGGTCCTTATTTGAGACTGATTGAGCACTTCAGGTTCTTATTTGACATAATGTTCACTTTGGGCCCTTTTTTTAGAATTTGACCCCACTTGAGATCCTTAATTGAAATTTTCCCCTCTTTTTTTTTATCGTAATAAAGACCATAAAGTAGGTTACTAATACTTCAAAAATCGAATACTTTCTTAAATGTCCAGGACCTCATCTATATCTACGTCATTAAGTTGAAAAAAAAACTTCCTGTCGCCTTGTTTTTCACAAATGTTGATGATGTCTCTCTTTTGAGACTTTTCCGCGACGGCGAAAAGTTTAGGTGCTGAAATGTCGACGCATATAGCCGTTCGTACTTCGTACGCATCTTCTCTTCGTTTTCCTAGCCTATAACGCGTAACTAAAAGTACTGAAATGTCCACGCTCACGGGGCATGTTTGTTTCGACTCAACTGCACGGCATTCGAAGGGTCTTCCTTCATTCATTAATATCTTCTTTCTCCTCATCCTCCTCCTCCTCCTCCGTCTTCCGCTTCTCTCCGTCTCGCGAACACTGAAGCTCGTGTGACTCCTCCGGTTCGAGCGTGGGGAAATGGAGTTCTCCGACGAGAATGTGGGCGGCGGAGTGGAGGAGGAGGAGGAGGCATCTCGGGAGATCAGCGAGGCCGAGAAGAGCAAAATCGGCATCATGCGAGCCATCGTGGAGCGAGAAGATCCTTCTGCCAAGGTTCTCTGTTTTCCCCGAATTCTTCGTCCGTTTCCGTCGCCTGCGTTGCGTTCCCTTGTGACCGCGTGGCTCTGCCGATTCCACGTGAGGCGTCGTCGATTTGCAGCGTGAAATGTGTGTCCCGATCGTCGCGAGCGAGGAAAGTGAATTCATGTTGCTCTCTGCGTCCTTAATTGCGTGAATATATTCCTTATGCCGGAACCAAGCTAGAGAGCAAGATCGACTGCGATTCAAGTTGAGCTGCGTTCCTCGTCAGTAATCCATTGCTCGATTTTGTTGGAATCGGAGGTGTATTATCTAGTGCTCTGTAACTAGCTTCCAACTTACACGGTTGCAATTTCTCTAAAGTAGCAACATTAGAGTTTAGGCGATCCCGTCGATCACTCGGGCGTGGACATGCCGTCATTGCAAAGTCAGGTCCACGAATTTAATTTACCTCGTCATTACGTAATGAATTTTAGTTGCAGGATGTCGATGATTTCATGATACGGAGGTTTCTGCGAGCTCGCGATCTAGATATAACGAAGGCTTCTAAGCTGTTTCTGAAGTACCTGAGCTGGAGACGGTCCTTCGTCCCCAATGGGGCCATATCAGCATCAGAAATTCAAAATGACCTTGCTCAGCGGAAGTTGTTTATGCAAGGTCTTGATAAAAAGGGACGGCCTATTGTAGTCCTATATGGGGGTAGACATAATCCTTCCAAAGCAAGTCTTGAGGAGTTCAAGCGTATGATACTTCTCTGATTCTTCCAGATTTTTCTTCTAACCAATATGAATTCATCGCTTCACGCAAGACTTACCATAATCACATTATTGAAAAGAAATTTAGGCAGAAAAGTACCGAATTCGGCTAAAGTTGAGTTGTTTTTACCAAGCGCAGGTTCTGTGGTCTACAGTCTTGACAAAATATGTTCCAGGTATCTCTTCTCCTTATTGAGACTCTGCACATCACAGAAATCTAAAGCCATTGGAAAGAGAGTAATCTTCCGAAAATGAACTCCTTCAGAAGCATTCTGATTAAGGTGTCTATCCTGTGAGGCACGAAAATTGCATGTGTCAGCTTATCGCGTGATCAAAAAAGAACGGGCATATTACTTGCAAATGGAGCTCCTTAAATACTATATCTAGAGCCACCTTCCTCAACGGGAATAGTGTCGGAAAGTTTCTACATTCGTAGACCGGTCCCTTATTGGTTTCTCGATTTCCAGTTTCCCAAGAACTGTGATCAACCCAGGTCTTTCTTTTGCATTTGCTTACCAGTGTTGGTCGAATTTTAGCCAATAACTTAAGCTGTTTCTTGGGCGTCGATCTTTCAGAATGCCTGGAGGGCAGGAGAAATTTCTGGGCATAGCAGATCTCGAAGGATGGGGATACAAAAACTGCGACGTTCGTGGATACTTAGCAGCACTGTCAATCTTGCAGGTTCAATCTTCTGTCTCCTGCTTTTCTTTTGTATCAAGTTGATGCTGATGAAAACATTAATCTAGAATCCAACCCCTAACAGTAAAAATGTGAAATTTTGTCTTTTTTTTAATTGCACCTTACCTGAAAGTAGGTTTTAACAGAATACAGAATGTGCAAACTGAAAATTATAACTATTTTGGTTGGTTGATGCCAGGACTGCTATCCAGAGAGGCTGGGCAAGCTCTTTCTCATTCATGTGCCTTACATATTTATGACTGCATGGAGGATGGTTTACCCATTCATCGACCCTAAGACGAAAAAGAAGGTATTGTTGGATTTTTTTACTTCGTGCTCGCCATTTGAATCTCGTACGTTGACTTACTTTCAGAGTTCTTAAATTTGATTAGTAGATGAAGATTGGAACTTATGGAATTCTCCTTCGCATTTAATTGGAAGAACACAAAAACAGAACGTAAGAGCTCAATGAACTCCCATTGCGGCTACTAGCATTAAAGATTAGCAATTTTTACTTTAATTTGTTTGTGTTGCGGAAGCAAGCAATCGAACAATAAAATAGACATAACAAGAAAATAAATCGGATATCAGATTTACATGGCTCGGTCGTAGTGACCTACGTCCACAGGAAGAGTAGCAACGAATTCCACTATAGAGATACAACGGAAATTACAACCACACTCGAGTCACTCAAACACTCTCAATGTTTCCCAAGCTCCAATTACATTCAAAAACTCAGGCAATATTTAGCCTCATAATTACTCACGAAATAATCTTTCAATCTCACGAAAGAATTATACACAAGTCTTATTGAAGAGACTAGCAAGTATCACCTAGAAATGGATGAATAGGTGATTTGAGTACTTTTAGATCAATTTAAAGTGAAAATAAATAATCACAGGTAAAGTCTGAACAATATTCAGATTTTGAACAAACTTTGAATGGCAAATATGTAAATGTGCAATTAACTAAATCAAAGGAGTTTTAGGGATAAGAAAAATTGCACACAGATGTATAGTGGTTCGGCTTAGATCAAATATATGTCCACTCTCCTATGCTGACTAGGGGTGTCAACAAAACCTGGGCTGGCCTGGCCCGACTCGGCCCTAAAATTTGGGGTATTTTGGGGTCGGTCTCAATCTGGCCCTAAAATTTGGGATATCACAAGGTTGGGGATAAAATCGGGCCGACCCATTGACACTCTCGGCCGACCCATCTGAGCCATCTCCCTCTCTCAGTCTCTCTCCCATTCTCTCTCCCCTCTCTACGCGCAGAGCGGGATGAAAAAACCCTAGGTCTATTGGCGACGAAATCAAACGCCTCCATCGCCGTGACGAAATCGTTGTTTAGCAACAGCTTCAAGTTTCTTCTGCAAGCCTCGGCAGCTGATCGCCTCCATCGCCGTGACGAAATCGTTGTTTCGCGACAGCTTCAAGTTTCTCCTGCAAGCCTCAGCAACCGAACAAGCAAGTGAGCAATCTCTCTCCGCCGTGAAGCCGCCGCATCTGTGCTTCTTTCTCCATGAAAAATTTCTCAAAATTTGCTAATTTCGTTGTTCATTTCTTGGAACTGTGGAAATTGGCTTCGTCTTGAACGAGCGGGTTTTTCCGCATCTGCGCTTCTTGCTTCAAGTTCCTTATCCGTTGACCCATTCACCGTCTGCTCGTAAATTCGTGTGGCAGAGAGTTCTGGGCATGAATTGCAGTGCTCTTGGTGGCTTGTGTGTCTGTTGGTGCTCATACAGTTTTTGACACTTCAGTTGTTGGCCAGATTAAAGTGCTTTAAGTTTACTCTGGTCCAATTTGATTCTCTCAAGAAGAAAAGCAGCACACATGCTTGCACAAGCACGAGCATTCAATCGTGTGTTGTTTGTCGATCGGTGCTCCTTGCAAAATGTTCGTCTTTGCAGTTTTTTACCTCTCTGGTTTCTTGGTTCTGTTTTGGGATAGAGCAACCATTGAGACTTTTCCCATGGTTTCATCACTTGAATGGCTAACTTAAAGGCAGTGTTATGGTTTTATTGCGTGTTATGCTTATCATCGAGCAGTTGATTCTCAGCATCTTAAGCTATTTGACCCTAAACCTGACCCGACCCGGCCCGGCCCGACCTGGGCCTTAGGGTGCACGCCAAACAGGGTCTTGGGCCGGGTCTGGGTGGGTCAAGTGTGACCCTGTTGGTTTTGGGTCAAGCCGAGTATCATGAAAGCCCGATCCGACCCGACCCATTGACACCCCTAATGCTGACAGCTTATCGGTTAGATTCCACTAGAATATCAATTAAGAGATTACAGGTTTTGAGTAATAATACTCTGTGAAAGATATGTCACTCTATCTCACTCAATCACTATTACAAAAGGTCTCTCAAGATTGCAGATTTTAGATCACAAAAGACAAGTGATGCTGGTCGGAGTTTGCTCAGATCTTGGAATGAATAATTCTGAATTTCGTCTATCCTTTTACTCCTCGAAATGTCTCCTCTTATATTCCTCCATTTCCAAAAATGCTGTTGGACAATCTTTAGATGATTATCTTCCAATCTTCACCTTGTACAGATTTGTATAAAAAAAATTGAGTAGCCATTGGATGATAAAATCCAAATCTCACTTAATCTGATCACCCATACAACTAGAACTTCGGTTTCCACAAGAAGAGCTTCTCCGTGAAACTTTTCTTGGGTTTGATTGTCAATCATATATTAAGATATTTTGTTATAAATATTCCTTACAAAATAGCCTTTAAGATTGAAACAATCAAGACTTTCCATTTGTGAAATCCAAATCAGATTACTAGCAATTGTTTTCGTTCTGAGTTAGCATCAAAGTCTGGATAAAGTTTGGTTCTTGACTCTCCTTCAGAACTTAAGTCAAGATAGGTTGATCTACAGAACTTTAATCTTTCAATACAAACTGAAGTTCTTTGTCTGTCATATATAATTTTTGAACTTCATCTTTGTGGTATAGGAATATGAACTTCTCCTTCTGAATCATGTAAAGTCTGAACTTCCATATTATAATTCCCCGGATTTAAATGTTGCACAGCATTTGTCAAACTTACAAAATTCTTATAAACAATTTTGTCAACTTCAAAATCTATTAGAAAGTTTTCTCAACATTTACCACAAGATTTAATTGGCTTGAACACTAAGTCTTCTTAGATATAATTCACGAATAAACCAAACCAAACGTGGATGTCACACCATTATCATTTGCTCCCAAGTAAACCTCAGCTTCAGCGGCAAAACAAGGCATGAAGATCCTCTCTGCATTCGTCTTTACGACAGACCATAACCCTTGAGAATATATGTATTATATAAGCCACCGGCCTGGACAACAACAAAAAAAGTCCAAGTTTCCTCCACTTTTTTTTTCTTTTTCTATTATTTTGTCTGACACATGTTAATTAAGTTCAAACGTAAGCCAAAGTCCTCGATCATCCTTTCCTATTTTGATGGCCAAACACACCAACGCAGATTCGGACTTTAATTTGAAAGTCCATTTCCTTCCTTCTTCTTTTTTTATCTTCGAAATTTAACTTTTCGCTTTAAGCTCAAACTCTAGATATATCCTAACAATCTCCACCTTGACTTGACATTTAAGTCAAGTCACAACCACTGTGATAGCATCTTAATTTTGCTACTACTTTCCCACAATCCTTATAGGCTCAACTGCCACAGATGTCTTTCAAGTCTAAGCCTCGCTTAAACTTTGCCATAGCCATAGACCTCATCGGAACACCAACTACACATGCACCTTTAATTGCTTCACGAGAATTTTCCGACATGACCTCCTTTACCACAGATAAAGTAAAACATCATTACATCCATATCTGTCAGGAGATTGAATACACACATTGTCAATATCAAAAGTTATAGCAATTATTGGCTCTTCAGGCTCTACCTCGCTATAAGCATCATCTGTGATGAATACCAAGCTGGTACCCGCTACCTTAGGAGTTTCTGGTTGCAACTCCACCTTAAGCTAAACACTGTTCAGATCCGTATAAACACTGCTAGTAACACTCATAATCAGAAGTACTAGAGACTCATTAAATGTAACTAATAGGTGAATTTAATTTCGAGCACCGCAACCGATAGCCCTGCTCACCTTGCGAATAACCTAGGAACATGCACTTTCTTGCCCTTCCATCGAACTGACCGTCACTAACTTGAACATAACATAAGCAATCAAATATTCTAATAACAGAATAATTAGCAACATTACTTGACCACACTTCTTCGAGAGTCCGACATCCGATTGCAGTTGATGGGAATCTATTCTTCAAGTAACTTATCATACTAAGCGCGTCTTCTAGAAATCTCTTAGCCATACCAACACTAGAGAGTATTTTATGGACCATCTCTAGTAATGTTCTGCTCATCAACTCTGCAACCTGTTGTGATTCATTAACACTAGTGCAGTGTTTCACTATGCCTTTCTTCATACAGAATTCGTTTAACAACTTCGAGCAAAACTCCATGATACTGTCGGTCTGCATATGCTTCATTGTTTTACTAGTCTCCTTTTCAATCAAAACTTTTAACTGCTTGATCCTGATAACGACATCAAACTTGTGCCTAAGCACAAATACCCACGTCTTCCTCGAGTAGTCATCAACAACTTGCGAACATCTAAGTTTATGCAATTTCCATGGTTTCTTTGATAACCGTACTGAACAACATTTTCCACCGTTGATTTAAATCACAACACCTGCATACATTCAGTTTATTAGAAACATAACCCATAGCAAATTTCTTTCACTTAGAACCTTCAGGCTTCTCTCACTAATGTGTCCCAAACGCGTATGCCATAATTCAGACTCTCAAACAGATGCATTCGACGTCTCCACAGCAAATTCCATCACTATCTCACCTTGAAGCTATATACGCCATTGTGCTTGATTCCTTTCATTATAACCAAGACACCTCAAACAACCTTCAAAATTTCACATTCTGAAGAATACCGACACCTAGCAGAATCCAAGATACTCAAGGAAATCATATTTTTCTTCAACTCTGGAATATGCATCACTCCAGTCAATGTCCACACAATACCATCTTGCATTATGATTCTAACATCACTAACACCTATAACATTGCACTCAAAGTTATTCCCCAACTGTACTTTAATATTATCCGTGCATTGATAAGTATTAAACCAGTTCTTATTTGGTGTAGCATGAAAAGAACAACTAGAATCTATAATCCATCCATTAAGCGATGAATAATTAGTGACAAATAATACATAATCAGCATTATCCAAATTATCATCGGCTGTAACTACAACATCGCAGACTTAACTATAATTCCCTTACTCTTGTCATTTTTCAGCTTAAAGCAATCCCTTCTAAGATACCCCCTCTTGCCACAACTCCAGTAGATAGCACCACTAGTCCTAGGCTGACTACGTCTGTTCGAGTTTATACCACTTCTGCTAATGCGTGTACTAGTTCTTCCTTTATTTTCACATACTAAGCAACAGATACAGATTCGTCATATTCTCTTCTACGGATGTCCTCACTCAAAATCAAATCTCGAATCCCATCAAACGTCAAACTTGTTAACCCAGCAATAACAGTAGTATTCTAACTATTAGACAATGAGGATAATATAATCAAATCACGTATCTTATCTTCAAAGTCAATCTCAATTGAACTTAATTGACTAACAATCACATTTAATTCATTGATATGATCAGCAACAGACACACCTTTGCTTATCTTCAAGTTAAACAAACGTTGCATCAAATAGACCTTGTTGATCGCAGAGGGCTTCTCGTACATATTTGATAAGGTTTTCATCAAACCTGCAGTGGTCGTCTCTTTCATGATATTAAATGCGACGTTACGAGCCAACGTCAGCCGAATAACACCCAAAACTTGTCTATCCAGCAATTCCTAGTCAGCTTGCTTTATTGTCTTTGGCTTCTCCCTAGATAGGGGCAAGTGCAATTTCATATAATATAAATGAATTCTCAATCTGCATCTTCTAGAAACCAAAATCCTTCCCATCATATCTATTGATTTTCACTTTTCCTTCTTCTGTCACCATCGATTCGCTTTAACTTAGCCAAACCTGACTTTGATACCAATTGTTGCGAAAGCAATCTATCCAATAATAAAATAGACAGAACAAGAAAATAAATCAGACATCAAATTTACGTGATTCGGTCATAGTAATCTACGTCCACGGGGAGAGCATCAACGAATTCCATTATAGATCAAGCAATACAATGGAGATTACAATCACACTCGAGTCATTCAAACACTCTCAGTGTTTCTTAAGCTTCAATTACACTCAATAGCTCACGCATTATTTAGCCTCATAATTTCTTAGAAAATAATCTCTCAATCTCATGAATGAATTATACATAAATTTTACCACAAGATTTAATCGGCTTGAACACTAAGTCTTCTTGGATATAATTTATGAGTAAACCAAACGTGGATGTCACATCATTATCATCTCCTCGCAAGTAAGCCTCAGCTTCGGCGGCAAAACAAGGCATGAAGATCCACTATGCATTTGCCTCTACGACAGACCATAACCCTTGAGTATATACATAAGCCACCGGCAGGGACAACAGCAAAAATAGTCCAAGTTTCCTCTTCACTCCTTTTTTTTCTTTTTCTATTATTTTGGACACATATTAATTAAGTCCATACGCAAGTCAAAGTCCTCGTTTATACTTTCCTATTTCGATGGCCAAACACACCAACGCAGATTCGGTCTGTAATTTGGAAGTCGATTTCCTTCCTTCTTTCTTTTTTTTTTTATATTTGAAATTCAGCTTTTCGCTTCAAGCTCAAATTCGAGATATATCCTAACAGTTTGGACGTAAGGAAAATTAGTACAGCGCAACTGACCATAGTTATGAGAAATCTATATCAGAAACCGTTGCTTCATTCCTGCTGTATTCAAGGTAGATGGTCGCCATGTTTCAACTGTCTAGACTGTCCCAAGATTAGCACTCTATGAAGTTTTGTCTTTTACTGCTGGAGCATCATGTCCACCCTCGAAACTGTGGAAAGTGCATATGTGATGCTAACCGATTCTGAACTCATCTCTCAGATTGTTTTCGTCGAGAGCAAAAAAGAGAGTGCTACTCTGCTCGGGGACATCGATGAAAGCCAACTCCCGGATGTTTACGGAGGCAGGTTGCAACTTGTTCCCATTCAAGACAGCTAAATTCTACTCAGATTACAAGAATTTTCTACTCTTTTCTTCTCTGGCCGTGGGCCTATACTATAGAATATTAAGAAGATGTTATATGGCAAAATGTGGAACAATAGCCAAATTCACGGCTGAACTGTCCTGTTGATAGGTATGTCTCTCGGTATTTAAATTCTTTGTTTGAGGGATTTCTAATGTGGTCGCTTAAAAAACTTGTGGGGTTAATATACCAGATAGTTAGGTCCAATGTACTCTACTCTTCTTAAAAAATGATTTGTTATGTCCACTAGGAGCTTTCAGTGAGGGCTGTTTGACCTAGAAACCGGCTAGAACCGGCTTGTTTGATTTGATACCAAGCCGGTTCTTGGGAAAATCGATTTGATTCAGGATCTTCAAGAACCAAACATCGGCTTAGGACCAGTTGACTTCTTGATTTGAAGGTCGGAATCGTCGGGTCCACCTAGGAACCTACGATCCCGCATAAATATTGAAGAAATAAATTTTGCACTTCCCGATATTCAAGTCACGGGCTACAAATCACTTAACTAAGGAAAGTCCTTTATTAGACAGAGTTTTCTAATAATAAAATGTAATTATCAACTTTTAGTTTTACAAATGAAAAAGGAATTTGAAAAGCTTTGGTACCTAAGACTCGACTTGGAGCTAGCCAGTTCATTTCTTGATTGTTAGTCGAGAACCGATAACCGTAATGTCCATTATGAAATGATAATGGAGTATAAGAAATAATTTTTGGGTTAAGTATACTTTTGATCCACTAATTTCTATCAAATGCTATACTAGGTTGTTGGATTTCTTTTATTTTCATTTTTTTGCAATCAAGTCATCTATCTTCCTGTAGTGGAGACACAAACAACGGCGAGGACAGAATCCATACTCTAGTTGCGTTTGGTTTAGCTTTTTCAATTGGCTCTAAAGCCCTTTGGAAAAAATTTGGAGTGTTTGGCAAAATTTTTTGGGACCCTTTTAGTTAAATGCTGACCTTAGCAAAGCTGAAAGCCCAAGGTAAGAAGGAACCTGTCTTAGGCTTTCAGCATTTTCAAAATGCTATTATGGGAGTTTGATGACTTTTTTTTCTTTTTAATATTACCCTCACTGATAATTATGCATTTTACTTTTGCCCTCAAAACATATTGTTCATCTTCTTTAATCACGTTTTTCATCTTCTTCAACCATTGTCTATGCGTTCACTGGTTGCTGAGTAGTTGAAATCAAGTCATTTGTCGCCGAGGTCGAGGGTCTATGTCCAAGTTGTGTAGGTCGAGGGTTGACTCATCATCTTCTTCAACCCATCATCATCTATCTTCTACAACCGTTCGACAACGGTTATCGAGGTCGCACATCCTCATCAGCCCTTGCCTGGGTCGCGCCAACCATCGAAGGGCCAAATCTAGGTCGCCTTGAGGTCGCGCGACCTTGGTAGCAATCATCTGGTGTGGCACGATCAATCTCAGGTACTGCACAGTAGCCTATGCGAGAAAGTTAAGGTTTTGATGGAGTAGGAAGGAGCTCGTTAAATTTTACCATGAGAGCTAAGGTAAGATCTAAAACTACACCAGTGCCTTAGCCCTCTCTTCAATGAAGGAGACGAATAGTGCCCTTTGTTTTTTATTTTAAATTTTTTTAATTTCAAATTACTTTGCAAAATGTTACACCAAATGTTACTAAACAAACGCTATTTGCTTTGAGCAAAATAACTTGAGCCAAACGCATCCGATTGCTCCTTCCTATTTTGTGTCTGGTTGTGATTGTGTGAGAGAGATGATTTTATTTTCTAATTTTTTCATTTATCTTTTTTTAGGGAAATTTACACAAAACCCCATGAACTTTATGTGGCAGTACATGTTCCCACCTGAGCTTTCAACTATTAAACAATATTTTTTAAAAATTTATTTTGTTATAGCCGTTAACCCTCACTTATTGTTTTTTCCTGACACATACTTTAATGGGTAAGAGTATATTTTCATCTTATTTTTTGAAGGAAAGCTCTTTTTACCCAATTTTTTTTTAAGAAAATGAAAATATAGAAACAGGGAGAAAACTAAATAAACTAAGATTGCTAATAATAGAAGAAATGAATATAAATAATAACATTAAATAATATAAATAAATTGTAAAATCATATAAATTTAGCGGTTTTAATAGAGTTAAACGATATTTTAAGAAAAAAGAACAAACACAATCTAAATAAAAAGTGCAAAGTAACAAAAAAGTCAAATGACAAAAATTGATGACTTATTGTGTATATTTAAAGGGTTAACTTAGATAAAAAGTAATTGATTAACAAAAATGCTATAAAAAATAACAGAAGGAAATGATGTCCTCAACTCATAAAAGGAAATGATTAACTGATATTTAAAGTGATTTTCTTATATATATTTTTACTCATTTTTTTGCACTAATTGATTATCCAAAAACATATAATGATTATCCAATTTTTGTTATTTGTCCTTTTTTGTTATTGGGGCCTTTTTCCTCTTTACTTGATACTTATTTCTGTTTCTTTTTTTATTAATCTTTTGATCAATTTTTAACAATCCCAATTTCAAAATAATTATTGGTATTTTATTTTTATACCAATATTTTAGTTATTTTTTTTTCAATTTCTCTATTTTTTTCATTGCTAAAAATAAGCAAGATTAAAAGAGATTTCTAATCCAAAAAATGAGATGAAAATAAATACTTGACGCTTAATTTCCTTTCAATTTCATGGACACTACCAAACAGAGAAAGACAATCCCTTTTCAAGGGAAAAGATTTTCTTGTAAAATGATTTCCTCGTACATAAAGTTTTTCACAAAATAAACATCGTGGAGCTTGTGTTCTTCCCATCGCACGTTCACTGCATCACCTTTGTAGCTCATTAGTGTATGTCTTGCGAGTTGCAACTGGCCAAGAAAGACAGATGTTTATTATAAGCAAAACTTACGAATTAGGTATAATTTACGAATTCTATTCAGAGATGACATTGAACAAATTAAAAGTTCAGACACTATATTGCATATTGGATTAAAGTTCGAGGACTATATTGAATAAATCAAAAGTTCATGGACCATATTGCACATTAATCTAAAGTTCATGGACTATTTATGTCATTTTTCCTTACTAAAATACAAATGGAGGGCCTTGCTCTTAACCTGTTTTTTTTTTTTCACTTTTCCTGCCTTCTAAGATTTATTGATAAATAATCTTAAATTGAGTGGGTTTTCTTTTTTTCTTCTAATACTATTTTCGTGCACTTACTGATATCTACTTATTAATTATATTGACAATACATGGATTATAATCAGAGTTGAGACAATGTTCCTGCTTATGGCTGTTGTATGGCTCGTTTGGTTCGTGTTCATGTAAGTAACGTGCTAGCGGTGTGGTTGAACAACTTGTCGAAAGCGATTTTTTAGCTGAACATTGAGTTATATAGCGAAAGGAACGATTTTTTTACTTGAATATATCATATAATCCACACTCACACTTCCCACGCCCGTGCATAAAAAAAAAAAAATTGCAGAGAAGGGGGATTGTTTGGAAGCATGGAAGGGTTGGAGAAAGTAGGAGGAGAAGGGAAAGAGTGGTTGAGATGAGAGAGAGATATGGAGGGAGAGAGTCAAAGAGGCGTTGGAAGTTGGTATCTAATACCTACTAGTGACAATATCAACGCTTGTTTATTTATAAACGAGTATTTTATAAGGACGAAACGCGTATAATTGCATGGTCATGGTTTAATATTTTTTGAGTAAATAAATAAAAGTGAAAAAGTACATGGGAAATAATTCTAGTGCTTTATTTACTACTCTGTCCATGTGTAATGTGCTGCTTTTTTCCTTCCATATCAATAATTTGACCTCATTTTTGTTCTTGCTGTTTACAGATTATATGTATCAAGATAGAGTAACTAATAAAAAGCATATCTAAATTAAGGGTTAATATCACGAAAAACCTCAAACTGATACATTTGTGATAAATTTATCCAAAACTAATTTTTTGACCACAAAAAATCCCAAACTAGTACACCCGTGATAATTTTACCCACCGTTAATTTTCGTTAAATTTTACTGTCAAATTTATGATAGTTGACTGGTGTATCGGTTTAGGGTTTTACCCTCCGTTTGTCACATGTATACCAGTTTGTGATTTTTCGTGGCTTTAATCCAATTTAATGAAGGGTAAAATTGTCACAAATGTACCAGTTTAGGGTTTTTAGTCGTCAAAAAATTAGTTGGGGTAATTTGTCACGGGAGTACTAGTTTGGGGTTTTTCTCAGTCAAAAAATTAGTTCGGGGTAAATTTGTCGTACCGGTTTGAGGTTTTTCGTAATATTAACCTCCAAATTAATTATTTGATAATTATATCAAGAGCCCAGGTCTTGCGTCAAGTCCTTGCCAGGCCCCGCCCATTCATTGTTGGGCCTCAAGAAATGGTCAGCCTCACCCAATGGGCCTACGAAGAGTCCAAGTCACTCCCTATTCTGGCCGAGCTGGTTGCTCATTAAACAGATTGCAAACTCAATGTCGGTTCATCGGCTACTTGGATTTTGACTCGCGTCCATTCTATCAGCGAGACCAGTAGGAGAAAGTATTCGGTAGTTGCCTAGTACCGTGCCATAGGCTAACGTATCATGTATATTTTTACTGAAGCCTAATCGCGACTTGACATGTGTCGATGACGTGAACAAGTATAAAAACAAAAATAAAAATCTAGCCGGAATCGTCCTCTCTCTTCCCTCATCTGCTCCAACTACAGCCATCTCCTCCATCTGCATCTGCAGTTGTCGGCAGCATTGCATCCAAGCCAAATGCTGCTGTGCAGCTATGGCTAAGCCACCCTCCGTTGTAGTGGTGGCTCGCAGTCGTTGCCATCCATGGATGAGCACCTAGATCTGACCACCGGCTCGCAGTAGCCGTCGCGAAGGCTTGCGTCTGTGGATGCCCCAAATTTGAAGGTGGACGAAGAAGAAGATGATCTCGAGGTGGATGATAAAGAAGCGAGGACTATCGGTGTGCCCTAGATATGAGCTCGCGTTTGTGGATACTCTAAATCTGGAGGTTAACGAAGAAGAAGATGATCTTGCGGTGGCTTGGGCATGGACCACGGCTCTATATCCGGCGATGGATGAATATGGCCGCGAGAGACGACGAAGGGGGCAGCTCTGTTTACGAGCCGCGGCGACAATTGAGGGTTGGCTTGGCATGGACCTCCCAAACGCCTGACTTTGAGCAACGACGTAGGGTTGGATACAGAACTACCGTAGATAGAGAACGAGGAAGAGAGAGAAAAAGAGAGGCGGATTATTTATTTATTTATTTTCTTGCTATGTCATAGACATGTGTCAATGTATTATTGGATTTTGGCACATAAGTGCTTGCCACGTTAGCATACGAAGCGGTACTATGCAACCACTGAATACTTACTTTGTTGGGAACAGTAATATTTGGCCATAGCATCATGTCATAGGCTGACGAGTTAAGTATTTATGTGCCAAAATCCAATCGCATATTGACACATATCCATGACGTGACAAGTAAATATAAAATATTAAAATATCTACCTCTCTTTTGGTCTCTCTTCCTCCTTCTCCATCGACGGTTGTTTCCCGCCTACCCCTTCGTCGTTGCTCGTGGTCAGGCGTTTGGGAGGTCCATGGCCAAGCCATATCTCCGTCGTTGTCGCGGCTTGCAAACAGAGTCACCCCCTTCGTCGTCGCTCGCGGCCATATTTGTCCGTCGCCAGATCCTGAGCCACGGTCCATGGCCAAGCCACCGCAAGATCATCTTCTTCTTCGTCCACCTCCAGATATAGGGTATCCACAAACGCGAGCTCAGATCTGGGGCGTACAAATGGTCATCACCTCTTGTTCATCCACCCCGAGATCATCTTCTTCTTCGTCCACCTCCGGATTGGGGCATCTATAGACGCAAGCCTCCGCGACGACGATTGTGAGCCCCCGCTTAGATCTAGGTGGCTCGGCCATGGACGGCAACGACTGCGAGCCGCCACGATAGAGGGTGGCTTGGCCATGAATGCACACCAATAGTCGGCTTGGACGCAGTGCCGCCGACTCTGCTGGCGACTGTAGATGGAGGAGGTGGCTATGGATGGAGAAGATGGAGAAGAAAGAGAACATTAATTTCCAGTCAAAATTTTATTTATTTATTTATTTATTAAAGTCATTGACAAGTGTCAAGTTGCGATTGGATTTCGATAAAAACTACATGCCACGTTAGCCTATCATGTGATACTATGCAACCACCGAATACTTTCCCAATTAGTATAGTATTTCATAAGCTTGAGTTTGCCTATTTGGATGTGAGCTTCCAGGTTACTGAAAAGATATTACCCTCGCGCATGAATTCGATAAACAGAAACTACAGTCAAAATTTTTAGGTACCTTCTTTTGCGCTTAAGAAAAGACGATCAGGGTCACGACCAATATACCAGTGGAGTGCACGGTCGTACATAAAAGAAATTCAAGCCTCTAGTAACTGTGACCGAAAAGGAAGGGAAACAAAAGACAGAATTTGGTATAACCGGAGACAACTTTAAGAAAAAAAATGGAAATTTTTTCTCAATTGGTCATTCAAAGTTGGAAGTTCGCATCCGTCTAGTTAACTTGAGAATCTAACTAGTAGGAGACATAGCCTCGATGTGACATTAGAAATTCCACATTTATGTGATAATACATTTTTTATTGTAGGGAATGACCAATGTAAACTGAGTCATGTGATTTCAATGTAACATTGGCTCTCGAATAGCTTGAAGTTATGTGATAATCAACCTTAACCCATAAGAGGTTATGTTTCGACTACGCAAGTAAATGACACGAACACTGTAGTGTTGGATATATGTGTTGGAAAAAAAGAAGAAGAATAAGAGGAGGAGAAGAATACACGTATTGGGGAAAAATACGTAACATTGTTTGTTGTAATCAGAAAATTTATCGAGAATGCAACAACAAAATAAACAAAAATTGGAGGTGGGGTACGGTTAGCCGAATCTCCTTAAGACGATAAGTTTCTACCAACGGTGCTAAGCAGCTTCACGAACTTCGCCTCTCAAGATACAACACCTCGAACCTATTGGTATTAGCACTATACGAACAGGACTCTGTCGAACACTTCTCGAAACCGGCACACTTAGAGAAAACTTGAAGAGAGGAAATATTGGTGATTTTTGCTTCTTGTCGGAATGCTTCTACTCGGAATGAAGATTTTGAATTCTATTTATAGAATTTTTGAATTCATGTATAGAAACATGAATCACGAAATAAATAGATTCAAGAATCTAGTAGATACATGAATTAAATAGATACAAAAATCCAAGAAATACATTAATCGAGAATAAAGTAGATACACGAATTCAAGAAATACATGAACACGAGAAATACATGAATTCATGAGATACGTGAATGGAAACAACTTCTCTCATTTTGCTCACATTCGTTGATCCATTAACCCACCATAAATACAACAATATGTACATAAGATATTAGATATAACATGAACTGATAAGCAAGAACTTTAAGCAACTTATAGAATATCGGTGCTTCGGCCGACCTAAAGTGTTTCCAACCATAAGCAAACGAATGGTCTGAAATGTGTTTGGATGAAGATTGAAAACACATACTAGTTCTTCTCTCGCTAGGGAGGTTTATCCAAGTTGGGCCTGTGGAACTTTCACTTCAAATGATGCATGGAAGCTGGCTGAAGGCTGTGATGGCAAAGTTCCCTGGTTCAGGCTCAGTTGGGTTTCATTGTCTGGTTGATCATATTTGGATAGACTGCAGACCATTGGAAAATCGAGAAAGTGGTGTGACATTCACAGTCAATGTGCAGCATGCAAACACCGCGAGGAGATCGACTAGGAAACATCACTGGCGAAAGGAACATGAAACTGAACTAGTAAAGAGTTGTCTTTTGCTGATAAAACGCAAGTTCCAGACGAGATGAAGGTGATCTGCAGGATAGAGATTAGTATGTGATAAAACATAAAGGTCATTAGTATGTAATAGGTTACACAGGAAGTAAAAATTAGGATAGAAATGTAAAGACAGTAATGCAATAATCATGTGAAAAAGCCTTGTTACATGAGTAGGTAAAAGAAAACATGCATTTGATGGTGTAAATACCAAATGAATTGCCCTGCAAGTTTGAACTCTCGACAGATGAATGTACCATAAGATGTTAAACCAACTACTCATTGTTAAACGAGTCATTACTAGAGATTCCCAATGGTATTAGTTAAGCTATGTTTTATATGCGATTAACAATAGCCGGTCTAAGAATTACTTTAATCTGAAATACCCACTTGGGGAAAAACTTGGGTGAGCATCTCTTGTAGGCAAGTCCACGAGATGGTCACCTAAGTTGTTGGCAAGTCCACGTCCATCTTTGTTCATTACAACTCAATGTATTGTCCATGCTAATTTACGAGTAGTACCTAATGTGATGGATCTTGTTCGGGCGAGACAGGAGATGACCCCTCCGTATCGATTGCAACCCCGATTAACCAAGTTTTGATCAACTGGTACAACGCGAGACCTAAGCCACCTGATTGGTTGATCATATTTTACAATGGATAGAGGATCTTGAGAGAAAATTGATATCATACCAAGGGCAGGTCTTAGGCGGATAGGTCATGGTAAAATACCGGATGGCATGCCGTAAAAAAAGCCCAATCCGACTCGATCTGGACTGATATGAAGACCAAGGATGATAACTAATCATTGATTATGTTATGCTCGAGTAAGCCCGATCAGATCTGAACCATTGACACACCTAATAATTAGGTCGAAGCATAGTATGGACTGTCCTCGTGGATCACTTCCCACCACAAATGGCAAGGACCATCTCTCGTGCTTTAGATCAGGGTGAGGTTTGACTGCTGGTTGAATGATTTTCGGGCCGACGAGATACGAGTCACATCCTCATGGGGGGTACTTCCACATACTAAGAAGGCGGCACCCATTCATTGTCATTCAATATCGTAATGAATGACGACTGCCATCGTACCATAGAATGAATGACAACTGCCATCGTGCCATAGGTCACATGAGCATCAATATCTTTATATAGAACCGTTTTAGTTCGCGAAGAATAAATAAGTTAAAAAAATATATCTCTTAAAAGGTTGCACATATCACTTATAATAATTAGGAAAAATATTACTAAAAATCTCAAATTATATCACTTGTGACAAATTTATCCTAAATTTTTTTTTAATAAGAAAAATTCTAAACTATATCACTTGTAATATATTTCTCGCATAATACTTCGACCCAACGATATTTTCTTCTTTTTCCTTTTTCTTTTTTTTCCTTTCTTCTCTCTTTCCTTCGCCGGCCATGGCGGAGGAAAGCTGGCGAGGGCGGTCCTTGCCAGCGTTAGGGTTGGGCGAGGCTACCCTAGTCGGATCTGGCAAGGGTGACCCTCGCCCAATGCCGGCGAGAAGAGAGAAGAAAGGAAAAAAAAACAGATAAAGGAAAAAGACAAAAATGCTCTTGGGCCAAAGTATTGTGGGGTAAATGTGTCACAAGTGACATAGTTTGGGGTTTTTCGTATCACAAAAAAAAGTTCAGGGTAAATTTGTCACAAGTGGCATAATTTAGGATTTTTCGTGTTATAAAAAAAAGTTCAGGGTAAATTTATCACCAGTGGCATAGTTTGGGATTTTTTGTGGTATTTTCCCTAATAATTAATCAATAAAAAAGATTTTCATATGTTTTCGTAGACGATGAAATTATTTTTTGTTCATTCATTTGCGTAAGTGATGCGAATAATTATTTTTAGGAATTTTTTTTTTCAAATTATTTATTTTTCGCGAAACAAACGAAGAGCCTCATATATAAGATTGGAGCATGTGTTCTTCATTAAATCGCGTCGTGTTTATTATAAATCTTCCTCTTTTGAACAAGATGGGGGCTGGGGCTCTGAGTTCGTGTTGTATGTTAATGCAACTATAGGGATTCCATAACAGGGTAGATAATTTCTTATTGTCGGCAGGGAAATTTGTTATGTATCTGACATAATTGTTGTACTGATGAGAGAAGATGATAAAAATCTCCCAAAAGAATTACCTAATGGCATGTGCTGCGAAAAAGATGTTGGAATTTGCAATAATTGCTAATTTTCCACATTAATACTCATTACAACTGATGTTCCATCTTTTGCTGGACAAGTCATTGATCAGAATTACATGTAGGGGTGAGCGGTTTCAGATTTCGTACATATTTCATCTGAAACCTGAAACTTACACGCTTGAATATATTCCTAATTTTTTGAACTTGGAACCTACAATGTCATAGGTTACGGGGTTAATTCTAAGGTTTACTCAGATTCCATCTGTATTATTAGTTACACGATTGTAGTGAATCATTACCTTTAATTACCATAACTTACTGCTACAATCCACTGACCACAACTTATATTTAGACGTACGAATAATTATTTTTTGGAACTTGGAACCTACCCTATCACAGGTTACAAGGTTAATTCCAAGGTTTACTCAGGTTCTACCCATATTATTAGTTGCACGATTGTAGTGAATCATCACCTTTAATGACCACAACTTACCGCTACAATTCACTAACCACAACTTATATTTAGACATACAAAAACAATAAAACATTAACTAAGTAAAAGTCTCAGTCATAAAATGGAAGCTCGGATTAGTGGTTTCAAACTATATACTCATCGTAGGATGCCATGAAATACCGCAGGATCGCGCGAAGACCCAGATCAAGAAAAACACAAAAACTTTTTCTAGATTCCACTTACCTAGAATCCGGAACTTACCTGTCGAAATAAATTTCCCAATTTTTTTAACCTGAAACCTGTCCTACATAACCTGGAACCTGGAACCGGACAGGTTCCCACCGATCCACTTCTCAGGTTCCGGGTTTTACCTTGAAATCATATTCATCCCTAATGGCATGGATGTACATTCCATCGCAATTTTATCCTAAATTAATTTACAATCCTAGATCCACGTGCATCTCGAGTCAAGATTCCCGATACCCTTTCCGTGTGGATCATGTCCATTGCAATCGTAGACGCCACCGAGTCCCGCTTGAGAAGCCTCTACGAGTCCCGCTCGAGTAATATTATAAATGGTGAACGATTGGACTAAAACATCCCAACAAAAATGGCCAAAAATCCGTGGACTTTGCGCTCGTCCCAACCAAACAAAACAGTCGACAAGAAGTCAACAGACGACTTCCCGTATCCGCCCACTTCGCACGCGGTCAAAAACAGGGACAAAAAAAGCTTGGAATTTCGCAGGCCCAAAATGCCCCTAGACTTTTCATTATGACATTGTCAAGCAGCGGAAAAGTCCTTAATTCCTGGAACATTGACCTTTTATCGTAATGAAAGACCGTAAATTAGGTTATTAATACTTTGAAAATCGATTGCTCTCTTAAATGTCGACAACCTCATCTATATTTATATCGTTTAACTCAACAACAAAAAAAAAACTTGCTTTCGCCTCGCTTTTCACAAGTGTTGATAATATCTCTTTAAAACTTTTCCACGACGGTGAAAAATTTTGGTATTCAAATGTCTTCGTATATAGTTGCTCATGCTTCCTACGCATCTTCTTTTTGTTTTCCGAGCCTATACCGAGTCACTAAAAGCAAATTAGCCTATACTTTTGATAGTCATATTGGTAACTTGCTAAAAAATTCTCGTCTTATCCCTTATAAAGCTATATAAATTCGGGGGCATGCTTGTGTACACTCAAGCAAAAGCATTGCGTTTTCGGCAAAATCCAGAATGTTGTTCAAGTTTTCTAGAAAATCATGAAAAAAATTTGCACTTGAATTTGCGGGTCAACATTCGGGTTTTGTGGAAATTTCACGGTTTAAAAGGGAAAAAAAAGAGGTCAAAATATGCTAGTAGCAAGATAAGCCAATCTAGACAGGCTGCGAATGGGACTTTATAATATCATCGCAACAATCATCATGGTGGGGAAACAACTAAATAATAGGAGTCTGTCATCCCGCCTCGTATCTAACCCATATTTCGAACCCTCGTCTCTTATCGAGCATGCTCGATAAGCATATACAAAATACTCATAAATAAAATTCTATATTTCTTAAAATATATTTAATAAGTGTATCGATAGCACTATCTAAATATTTTACATATTTGTCCAAAAAAGATATATTTTATAATAATAATAATAATTTTTTTTTCTGAAAAACAATTTGAGCATTACGGTACATCAACGGGGATCTACTGATCCCGTTGAATACGGCAGGCGCGGGTCGGTCCACCGGCTCAACAGCGCTTCATTTAAAAGGGGTCTTCCTTCAGTCATTAATATCTCCTCCTCCTTCTTCCTCCTTCTTCTGCTTCTCTCTCTCTCTCTCGCCGGCGAACACTGAAAGCTCCGAGCGATTCCCTCCGATTCGAGCGCCGGAGAAATGGAGTTCGCCGACGAGAGCGTGAGCGGCGGAGGAGCTGCCGCGGAGGAGGAGGAGGCGGCGGCGGCGGCGGCGTCGGCGTCCGGGGAGATCAGCGAGGTCGAGAGGAGCAAAATCGGCATCATGCGAGCCGTCGTGGAGCGCGAGGATCCTTCCGCTAAGGTTCTCTCTCTCTTCTTTCACCGCGACTCCTTCGTCCGTTTCCGTCGCCTGCCTTCTCCCGTGATTCGCGTGGCCCTGCTGATTCCCGCGTCGCGTCGGTGTGGAGCTGCATTTGGCTTTCTCTAGCTTTTCTGAGCTTCGGATTGGCTTTAGTCGCTGTGGACTGTGTGGTTTTTGGATGTTGTCGATTTGCGAGAGCGGAATGCGTGTCCCGATCGTCGCGAGCCGAGGGAAGTGAATCGATGTTGCTCTCCGCGTCCTTGATTGCGTGTGAATATATGTGTTCCTTATGCCGGAACGAAGCTAGCGACCAAGATTGACTGCGATTCCAGTTGAGCTGCGTTTCTCGTCGGTAATCCGTTACTTGATTTTGTCGGAATCGGAGCTGTGTTATCTAGTGCTCTGTGACTGGCTTCCACCCTACGCTAGTGAATCATCCAAATTCGGATGCATATGTACGTGAGCAGATAGTCAACAATGTATTCGGTGGTTTCCTTTTCACGTAGCCACAAAGTAGGAAACTTGGCTCATTTAAATTGGGAGGCTAGTTTTAGGATTTGGTTTCTTAGATCATGCCTGTTTTTAGATTGCAAAGTCGGGTCCGTGAATTTAATTTGCCTCGTCACTATGTTATGATTTTTAGTTGCAGGATGTCGACGATTTTATGATACGGAGGTTTCTGCGAGCTCGCGATCTAGATATAGAGAAGGCTTCTAAGCTGTTTCTCAAGTACCTGAGCTGGAGACGGTCTTTCGTCCCCAATGGGGCCATATCGGCATCGGAAATTCCAAATGACCTTGCTCAGCAGAAGTTGTTTATGCAAGGTCTTGACAAAAAGGGACGGCCTATAGTAGTTGTGTACGGGGGTAGACATAATCCTTCCAAGGGAAGTCTTGAGGAGTTCAAGCGTATGATACTTCTCGAATTCTTCCAGATTTTCTTCTAACCAATATGAATTCATCGCTTCATTCAATAAGGTACTGAATTCAGCTAAAGTTGAGTTGTTTTACCGAGCGCAGGTTTTGTGGTCTACAGTCTTGACAAAATATGTTCCAGGTATCTCTTCTCCATATTGAGACTCTGCACATCACAGAAATCTAAAAACATTGGAAACAGACTAATCTTCCAACATTGAATTCCTTCAGAAGCATTCTGGTTAAGATGTCTAGCCTGTGATAACAAAAATTGCATGTGTCACCTTATCGCGTGATTGAAAAAGAACGGGCATATTTCTTGCAAATGAAGCCCTTAAAGAACGGGAATAGTGTCGGAAAGTTTCTACTTTCGTAGACCGGTCCCTTATTGGTTTCTCAATTCCCAGTTTCCTAAGAACTGTGATCAACCCAGGTCTTCCTTTTGCATTCGCTTACCAGTGTTGGTCAAATTTGAGCCAATAACTTGAGCTGTTTCTTGGGTGCTGATCTTTCAGAATGCCTGGAGGGCAGGAGAAGTTTCTGGGCATAGCAGATCTTGAAGGATGGGGATACAAAAGCAGTGACGTTCGTGGATACTTAGCAGCACTGTCAATCTTGCAGGTTCAATCTTCTGTCTCCTGCTTTTCTTTTGAATCAAGTTGATGCCGATGAAAACATTAAACTAGAATCCAATACCTCCTTGAATAGTAGAAATGTGAAATTTTGTCTTTAGGTATTGCTTGCACCTTACCTGAAACTAGGTTTTAACAGAATACAAAATGTGCAAACTGCGAATTAACTCTTTTGGTTGGTTGATGCCAGGACTGCTATCCAGAGAGGCTGGGCAAGCTCTTTCTTATTCATGTGCCTTACATATTTATGACTGCATGGAGGATGGTTTACCCATTCATCGACCCTAAGACGAAAAAGAAGGTATGGTTGGATTTATTACTTCTTGCTCACCATTTGAATCTTGTATGCTGACTTACTTTCAGAGTTCTTCAATTTGATTAGTAAATGAAGATTGCAACTTTTGGAATTCTCCTTCGTATTTAATTAGAACACATAAACGTAAGAGCCCAATGAACTCCTATTGTGGCTGCAAGCATTAAAGAATAGCAATTTGTACTTCATTGATTTGTTTGGACATAAGGAAAATTAGTACAGCGCCACTGACCATAGTTATAAGGAATCTATATCAGAAACCGTTGCTTCGTACCTGCCATATTCAAGGTAGATGGTCGTAATGTTTCAACTGTCAAGACTGTCATAAGATTAGCACTCTGTGAAGTTTTATCTTTTAGTTTTGGAGCATCATGTCCACCCTTGAAACTGTGGAGAGTGCATATGTGATGCTAACCGATTCTGATCTTGTCTCTCAGATTGTTTTCGTCGAGAACAAAAAACAGAGAACTACTCTGCTGGGGGACATTGATGAAAGCCAGCTCCCGGATGTATACGGAGGCAGTTTGCCACTAGTTCCCATTCAAGACAGCTAAATTTCACTCAGATAACAAGAATTTTCTCCTCATTTCTTCTCTGGCCGTAAGCCTATACTATAGAATATAAAGAAGATGTTATATGGCAAAATGTGGAACAATAGCCAAAATCCACGGCTGAACTGCCCTAATGATAGGTATATCTCTCGGTATTTATATTCTTTGTTTGAGTAATTCTTAGTGTGGTCGATTCAAAAACTTGTGGGGTTAATATACCATATGGTGTGGTCCCATGCACTGTACTCCACTCTTCTGGAGAAATGATTCGTTTTGCCCACTCTGAGCATACAATGAAGGCGGTTTGAGCTAGAAACTGACCCGGTTTCCAAACCGGCTCGTTCAATTTGATACCAAGCCGGTTCGATTTGATTTAGGATATTCAAGAACCTAGAATCGGCTTAGGACCAGTGGACTTCTTGATTCCAAGGTCAGAACCGTCGGGTCCATCTAGGAACCTACAATTCTGCATGAACCGATTCTCTCTTTATCAAAGAAATAAACTTTTTGCACTTCTCGATATTCAATTCATGGGCCACAAATTCACTTAACTAAAAAAAGTCCTCCGTTAGACATAGTTTTCTAATTATAAAATGTAATTATCGACTTTCGGTTTTACAAATGGAAAAGGATTTGATTAGCTTTGGTAGTTATATTTCCCCTTTTTTGTCCTTATTTTTTGCAATCAAGTCATCTAACTTCGTTGGTGGAGATGGAGACAGTGGCGAGGACAGAGTCCAGACGCTTGATGGATTGCTTGATCCTATTTCTATTTTTGTGTGTGTGGTTGTGTGCATAGGCGCGCAGAGAGAGATATACAGATTTTTAGGGAAAATTACATAAACCACCCCAATGAACTTTGGTGGCAATAAATACCCACGTGACCCAAAAGAACTATGAAATAATATCCCCTATATAATTAATTTTGTTACGGCAGTAATTCCTCAATTATTTTTCCTGCTACATGTCTTGCAAGTTGTGACTAGCCAAAAAAGAGAGATGTTTATTATTATAAGCAAAACTAACGAATTAGGTTGAATTTTTTCATTGCAACTAAAACTACACATCCCAACTATGAATCTTGTCACTACTTGACTATTTTTTTTCACCATTATACCATGTTGAGCTGAGCATCTCGTTCGAGCTCTCTTGCGTGTTCGATCACCTGAAAGGCTCTTCATAGATTACTCGATATAGTGCTAATTGCCCATCACTAGGAACATCATAGACTACTGACCTCTAGCAATTTTCTTGCTTACATGGTGTCATCTGCTTGCTCTGTCTAAGCTCAATCCTGCTGCCAGTGAGTTATCCATCACCAGAAGACTTTGCGAGAGCATGACCCTTTACTAAAATGGTGGAAACGGTTCTGATCTCGGACAACAATCTGTCTTTGAAATACATCCGACACGTGCTTCATAGAAGAGCGGCAATCATGACAAATTCGGATATTCTTCATGACCCGTATTGTCCTCCCATCTTCGAAATGCAGGAGGGCGAAAGTAATTGCCAACTTCTCGCTGTGATAACTCAGATTGCTCTCCTCCTCCTCTTCGATATCATGCAGCAAGTTGGACGTCTGCGGTGTATAACCTTGAAGCTTCAATCTGTCGATTATTGAAGTTAACAAGTCCCTGATATTTTTGCACTCAAGATGAGAATTTTCCCCTGAAACAAATTCATGAATCTCCTGGTCTGCATTGATCAGACTATACCCTGGTCTTTTGCTAATTCTCTGATCGTTCATTAAAATTCTCATCTGAGCTTTGCGGTTCCATTTACCAACTCCCCCATAGGCATTGGATAAAAGGACATAATCGCCATCGTGATGAGGATCCAGCTCATGAAGTCTTCCTCTTGCTTTTTCAGCTAAGCCAATATGGTTATGATTCACACAGGCTCCAAGCAGAGTTCTCCAGACAACTGAATTTGGTCTGATGGGCATCTTTTCGACAAATTCATATGCTTGCTCCCGACCCAGCTCGAACAAAAATGTCGACCATACACCCGCAATGCTCAACCGTTGGTTCAATACCATATTCTTTCTTAATGCTTTCGAATATTCCTCGGCCTTCCTCGACAAGTCCCGCGTGGCTGCAAGCCACTAAAACCGCAGAGAACGTTATAGAATCTGGCTGCACTCGCGATGTCTTCATGCCATCGAACAATTTGAGGGCCTCATCACCGCGGCCATGCACTGCGAGCCCGGTGATCGCCACATTCCAAGTCAACACATTTCTCTCAGGCATTTCGTGGAACACCCTCATCGATTCATTGACCGACCCGCACCTGGAGTACATGTCTATCAAAGCGGTCCCAACAGAAATCGTCCAACTCAAGCCACTTCTCGGAACGTAACAATCGACCCACCTACCCAATTCCAATCCCCTAAGCTGGGAACCGCCCAGATCACGCTGAGCAAAGTGACCCTATCCGGTTCAAAACTCTCCACCAGCTGCATTTCCCGAAAACAAGCCAAGGCATCGTACCCAGATCCATTATTCGCGTAACACCCAATCAAGGACGACCAAGACACCGAGTCTCGCTCAGGCATTTCGTCAAACACCTTCCCCGCCGGCGCCACCTCGCCGACCCCACCCGTATCTAGCCATAAACGTCGGAGCCGAGCCCGAGCTTCGCCACCAAGGCGTGAAGGCCGTGGCCCATCTCCCGGAGGCGAGATCAGGCCTTGAGGACGAAAGGGAAGGTGAAGTTATCGGGCGAGACGCCGCGGCAGAGCATCTGGGCGAAGAAGGATCGGGAGTGGGGAGGGGAAGAGCGGGCGTGGGATCTGATGATGGGTGTTGCAAGCGACAGCGTCCGGAGAGGAGATACCGGCGAAGAGAGAGCGGGCGTGGGGCAAGCTCTCGGGGGCGGAGGCGGCGGGCGATAGCAGGAGGAGGCGGCGGCGTCGTCCTGGAGGCCGGTCTTGATGACGTGGGAGTGGAGCTTGTAGACATTTTTGTTCATGGATGATGTTCTCGCATTGCATTGCCGGGTCTTGTCTGTTGAGAAATATTTAGTGGCTTGTGCACACTACATCACGTGCCTACGTGGCGTGCACAAACGTACATGAACCACTGATAAAGGGACACGTGGCTCTGATGTGAAATTAAAAAAATTATATTTTGAGCCTTTCCATTGACGTCTTAGGAAGACTAACTTTGCCACTATGAGGGAGCGTGAGCAAAAAGTAAAGCATTTAATGCGTGCATTAATTGCTGTGTTCTTTCTCTCTCCCTCTCGGCTCTCCCTCTCTCTTCTCTTTCATTCTTCTCCTTCCCTTCCATCTTATGTAAAAAAGAAGAAGCCCGCTTCCTCTTTTTTCAAAATACTCTCCCCATCTCTCTCCCTCCCAAGAGCCCTGCGGTTGCATCTCGAGCCCAAACCCGGAGCCTCTGGCACATCGCCTCCAGAGCCACTCCCTCTCCATCGCTCCCAAGAGCCCTCGTTGATCGTATCCCATGCTCAGATTCGACGGTGAAGCCCAAACCCGGCGCCTCTACATCCACCATCGCCTTCAGGAACCATGGCCTCCCCTCTCTCTCTCTCTCTCTCTCTCTCTCTCTCTCTCTCTCTCTCTCTCTCTCAAGAGCCCCCGCCGGTCGCATCCCGAACACTGCCTCCACCTCCATCTCCGCCGTCCCCTGCCGATCGTCGTTGCTGGGTCTCGAGCTTATATCCGCCTCCAGGATGTCATCTCTGCCTCCGCCTTCCTTTTGCATTATTCTCTTAGATTTCCTGAGCAGAAGGTTCGAGATTTGGAAAGTCCCATCGGATTTAGTACTTCTTGAACGGCGGTGGTAATGATGAGGATGAGAGGGTTGAGCCGTTGAGGTTGGTGCATTTGCCTTTGGGTTATTTGCGAGGGTGGTGGTTGCAGGTTTCCTTCCACTGTTGATGAGTTTCTTCGTAACGATCCTTCTGGTTGAAGATTCATGCTAAAAAAGATGATATTTGAGCAATCTTTACAAGATTGTGTAGTTGTTTGAGGTTGATCCTCGTGATTATTTTAGTTTTTTGCGAGGAATTCTCAGTTTCTTTTTATGGTTTATGTCATGTTCTGGAATGTGATACTCTCAAGAGTGAGTTTAAGTTTAATGCAACAAGAAGATATATTTGCGCAATTCTTGTTTCTAGGCTTTTTTCTCTGATCAAGGTTTGTTCTACTTGTCATTGCCATTTTATTTTCAAGTTCGATCTTTAATTTTGATGAAGGAAGCTCGGGACAAGCAACTGGATTCTTTGATGTTATAAGCATATCCAATGCAAGGATGAAGTCCATTTATCTGTGATGATCGCTGAAATGAAAACTTGACTTTGGACTCCATTCATTGTGGTGCACGAATAAACACGTCTTTTTAGCTAATGAAGCAAAGCAAAACAAACGCAATTATAACAGTGATAATGCTTGATTAAAAAACAAACAATGTACAGCCTACCTAAACTGAAGGAGAACTTCTCGACCGAAAAAAACTGAAGGAAAACTTAGACAAAAAAAGAAAAAACTAAAGAGAACCGGTTACACACCAGCACACCCAATATAAAGGTAGGTTACAAACACCACCCTCATAAACCCGAGTAGAACAAACGATACATTATTTTCTTCCAAAACGAAACAAAAATGCAAATACAAATGAAAGTTCCCAAGTCCATGCGTTTCCGTTTCACTTGAACTTCGTCTCATCTTCCGCCGGGGAGAGAATGAATACATGAGAAGGAGAACACTCAGCTCAATTATGTGCAAAACCCAAAATGCCACGGTGGAGACAGTGTTTGGGATGCGACGGGCGGGGGCTCTTGGGAGAGAGAGAGAGAGAGAGAGAGAGAGAGGGGGGGGGGGGGGAGTGGTTCCTGGAGGCGATGACAGATGCGGAGGCGCCGGGTTTGGGCTTCGCCGTCGGATCTGAGCATGGGATGCGATCGACAAGGGCTCTTGGGAGCGACGGAGAGGGAGTGGCTCTGGAGGCGACGTGCCAGAGGCTCCGGGTCTGGGCTCGAGATGCAACCGTGGGGCTCTTGGGAGGGAGAGAGATGGGGAGAGTGTTTTGAAAAAAGAGAAAGCGGGCTTCTTCTTTTTCACGGAAGATGAAAGGGAAGGAGAAGAGTGAAAGAGAAGAGAGAGGGAGAGGGGGAGAGAGTGAATACATCAATTAATGCACGCATTAATTCTTTACTTTTTGCTCACGCCCCCTCTTAATGGCAGAGTTGGTCTTCCTAGGGCGCCAGTAGAGAGAGACTCAAAATATAATTTTTTTTAATTTCAGATCAGAGCTATGTATCCCTTTATCAGTGATCCACGTGAGTTTGTGCACCCGTATAAGCATGTGACGTGGCGTGCACAAACCACTGAATATTTTCTCTGTCATGTTAGCCCACTTTGATTTATGCATGGAGTCTGCTAACTAGTTTGAATTTTGCAATGGGGTCCTTTTCCCGTCAATTGTGTTGTGGTTAGCGGCTCCTTCTAATTTGCTGACAATACATCATTATTCATGAACTCTATCTTGACAAGTGGAGCTTACGTCCTATGTGGCATTCACGTCAGCAACATGTTAAAAAAATTCTTATCTAAGGGAACATAAAAAAAGAGAGCACACAGGCCGTAGCATCGACGAGCGCTAACTACTCTCCACGAAATTTGTCAGCCCTATCTCCGGAGAGGTCGAGCTAGCCCTCCCCGGCATCGGACCTAGCTAGGTAATTACAATGGTTTGGTCTGTGTTGGCAAGGCCAATACCTTATACTCTTAATTCCTCATACTATGGTATTCACGTCACTGCTGCATAAATTCTCATGCAAAATTTTCCATCACACTTGTTTTCTGTAAAATTGAGAAACAATAAGAGTCTTCCAATGTCGTTGCCGGATTCGGTGATACCACCTTTGCCTTTACCTTCATCAATAGCACTGCAAGCACAAATAGATCGGCCACCTCTCTCTACCTATCGGGCATGCACGAGAGTAAAATGTTATGGATCCGTGGTCGATGATCCCAATCCACCTTCAATCCAAGGTCCATATGAGATCGATGACCATGTTCCATCATGCAAGAGAGAGAGAAGGGTGCTGAGGTTTTGCAACCGATGGCTGGCATTTGGCGGAGCAACAGCAATGGCGGTGGCAGCTGTATGCTTTTCGGACTAAGGGGAAACTAGGGTTTATGCTGTGGTGAATCTTGCTGACATATAACTTGAAGCAGAGAAGCTCATTAGAAAAATATTTTCATCTTCTCAAGAAGCAGAATTTCCACGAAAACTGCGTGACAGCAAATCAAGAGAAGAGATCAACGCAGATCTGCAACTTCCTGTTTGTTTTATCTCCGTGTTACGACACGAACAAAACATCAACATCATATTTAGCCAGCAAAATACATATAAAAAGTATGCCATTCGTTTGCTACCTCATATATCCCCCCAAAATGTGACAAATTACATCGTATGTTTGATTCTAACTGATGTAAAGTTAAGTAAACTATAATATCCGTAACTCAACTATTCATCTTCAGCAGATGCAGATGTATGATGTGGGAAACTCGACCATACATCAGACCAGGTCCGGTGCCCATCAATTACCTCCTTCACAACTGAGGCCACTTCCCCCACACTTACTCGAACTTGATCTTTGCTGTCCCTCTCTCGAATGGTCACATCAACTTGAGAATCGACAGTAATTGCAAAGGGCACACCAAGCTCATCGGTTCTCGCATATCTCTTCCCTATGGTGTTGCCTGTAAATATAGCCAGGGCGCAAGTAGCAGATGATCATCCAATGTAACTTTGGTGCTTTCACCAAGGACAAGAAAGTAGAGCTCGATCCGATATACAGCTAAATAACAAAACAAGTCCTCATCTAATTTATTTGTGTATCATTCAAGACTGCAGACCTGACACCAACCTTAACAGTTCCCACAAATCATAGCTAAGATTTTAACAAGAAAAAAGGGAAAGAGGAAAGAGAAGATGCCTATTAATGGAGCTAATCCAAGCATAAGGAAAAAATAATACAATCTTAGAAAAACAGGCAATCAAACCCCTCTAGAAAATCCCCTTACATTGTGAATAAAACAAAAAAGGAGTGATAAAAATAAAGTATTCCTGTACACATACAAAAAGGAAAATGCTTCACAAATTATAGCTCTATTTTTAAGAAAGAAAAAGCAAAGAGAATAAAGATGTCCGTCAAACTTTGGAGCTGATCCTAGCATGAGGATAAATGAAAACAGTTTCAAGGAACAGACACTCACAACCCTCCATAAAATCCCCTTCTATGGTGAGTAAAGAAAAGAGTGACCAAGATATAAGCACCATGTAAATATGTACAAAAGAAACTCATTTCATGCAAGAAATTAATAACCTAAATTCTATATTGGATAAGTACCTGTAATGTCAATCTTGTGTGAAACACCAGCCACAGTCAGTGATCTGCTAATAAGTTGAGCAACTGACTCATACTCTGGCTTCTGAATCAATGGGAAAACCGTACACTTGATAGGTGCTACAAGTGGAGGGAAGCGGAACACATTTAGTTGTTCATCCCCTGCTTTGCTGGGCCTTGTATAGAAAGAATGCTCATAAAGGCAGTATATTATGCGTCCAATGCCAAAAGACGGTTCAATAACAGACGGTGTAAAAACCCTCTGATTTTCCCTTATCTTCTGCTTAGAAATCTTGACCATGTTATCCTTGATTATTACACTCTTCCCCAATGTGCATACGAGAAATTCAGCCTCTCCTTTGGATTCTAAAGCTGCCTTCAACTGCAAAGCTTCCTCTTCACCCATTGCCTGGTATTAACAAGACAAATGCAAGCATAAACTAAAGGTAGAGATTCCTAATATACTTAGCAAAAGAGCAAAAATCAAGGAACCTCCAGCGTATACCTCCAGAGATTCAACAACCATCTTTTGGTTTCCCTTAAAGGCAAGACCGAGTTCCTTCTTGTTTGAAGAAATTACCAGTTTCTGCATTTATACTTCAATTAGTTAAGTCATGATAACAAACTCAAGCATTTACAAATAAAGGGCAGACACCTGCTCCATGTAGTCCAAGAATCGCTAGCAAAGTTAACTAGTCTGAAGAATTACCTCCACTTCTCTGGGTTCAGAAAATTTTTCATGGGCAACAAGGGCAACCCCACTTTTCTCCTGTCAAATGATAACAATCATCACTCCAATTAGATGCCTCAGTAATTAGCGGAACATATACATTTCTAAACTTTCTCTTATCCAGTATTCAACCCCCTCAAAATGTGCTGGATAATGTTTTCCTTCCTTCAAACAGTATATTAGACAAAAGAATATAATTGTGCAACAACGGATAACATATGTCATCCGACAAATGGCTGCCACACAAGATGGCTAAAAAGAGAACCTATACAATGTGACAACCACACCTTGCTATACAGAGATCATTGAAGAAAGAAGTACTGTGGATGAAATTATTTATAAGTATTATTAATTTCTTAGGCATGTTGGCAGCTTATGATTCACATTCCATAAGTTTGCTTCTGCTACCTAAAAATTAGAAACAGGACAAAGAGTTCTGGAAGATTTCAGACAGACTCAAGATAACCTTACGATAAAATCATTTCACTTATTGAGATAACAAAAGATGCAGCTGTTTCTTTCAGTATCCTGAATGTGCACCTTCTCCAATAAAAAAAAAGTACTTGTAAAAAAGGTAACATATATCTTACCGTATGTGCTCGTAAATCATACGCTGACCTATCTGCAATACCAACACACTCGATCCAACCATAGGAACACTCGATTTCAGCATCCCAACAATCTGCTGCATAGTGAGCCATTTCATTTGCAAGATGCTGCCTAAACCGTAAGCGATCCTTGTCTATGCCGAGGCGAGTTAAAAATAGATATACTCTCCCAATGAAGTAGCCAAGAGTTGCATTGTTCACAGTTCCCTAAAAATAAACATCGAAATTTGTGAGACCCAAAGTGAACAAGTTAGGGCAGGAAAAATCAAGTCCAAAAGATGATTCAAGCTAACCTTTGAAACTGCTTCACCAAGCTGAGTTTTAATAGCAGATTGGCCAGACATTTGTTGTTCCCTTGGGAACATCAGAAATTCCAGATCTGCAACTTGGGAAAACTTTGGATGGGATTTATCTTCTGGATCAACAAAATGCTCGATCTCAGCGAGAGTGAACTCACGGACTCTTAGAAGACCTTGGCGAGGAGAAATCTACACATGTGAAAAGCATTAGAATCAATCGTAGACTAAAATATAAGGACATGTTGAAGATAATGACAATAACTAAACTACAGCATTGGAGACCACGTTTTCAGCCCATTGACTAAACAAGACAATCAAATCTTACATGTAACGCAGTCTTACAACAAGTTATGCTACGCAATAGTGTCAGAGCAGAGATCATGCATACAACCAAAGCATGTAAACATGAACAATTTAAGATGATCAGAAAGAATGATGCACAACCTCATTTCTGAAAGCCTGACCAATCTGAGCAGCAGCAAAGGGGAGTTTATTGCCGTTATAATAATAAAGGTCTTTGAAATTGACAAAAATGCCTTGTGCAGTTTCAGGTCGCATGTACCTGCAGTAGATTGAGAAAAAAAAATACCGTAAATCTCAAAGACATAAAACCAAACATATACAAAACCAAAAGCTACAATAACAATTATGAAACAAGAACTTAATTCATTTGAAGCCTGCACCATTGGCATGACAGCGTGACATCCATTGGTGGTACTTACCCGGGGAGCAAACCAGATGGGCCTATGGACGTTTGAAACATCAAGTTGAACGGATAGGGATCGGAGAGAGGGTTTTTGGTGTCAGGAGCTGCGATACCGTATTCTTTTATCTTGGCACCCAATTCATCAGCGGAAAGATCATCCAAAGTTGCAAGTACAAGCTTTAGTTCCGCAGCCTTCTCTGCACTAATGCTCAAATCCTTTTGGAGGATCTCGTTACAAAAATCTTTGAGCAGATGGTCAGCTCGATAGCAAGTCCCAGTTTTCTCATCCTTCACCATAAGGTCAGTAAACTTGTCCACGTGACCTGACGCCTTAAGGACAATCTCCGGAGTAACACAAGGGCAGTCAACCTCCAACATGTTCTCCTCGTGAACAAAATGCTAATAATAGAAATAAAAAGATTAACACACTTAGACCCAGAGAAAAGGATTCTTTTCTTCTGATAAGAGTCAAACAAATGTTTAAAGATTATCATCTAATCTACACACGGTTCTGCATCCGGGCGTTTTCCATAAGGGCACAATACGCACATGTAAAGATCCTGAATAACAAAAGAATGAGGAGACAATCCTCATACATGGCCCTTGCTCAGCAATATTGACAAAGATAAAAAGGAAAAAACACACTGTTATGATGTTGTAAACAGCCGTAAGTGGGCACATAAATTGAACCAAATCACACATGTCCACCTTGAAGTCTCTGGGAAAGGATCTCTAGCGAACCTCAACGCCCATCAGAACCTATTTCCAGTTACTTCACTCGGATTCTCCTCAGAACTCTCTCTAGAGAATGTGAATTTTGACAAATCAACAAACGATCGTCTAACTAACTAAGTTAAGGGAAACAATCGAACCATCGAAACCCATAAATTCAAATTCGGCCTCGAAGAGAAAGCAAAATCATTAACACCAATTCGCAACGACAAACTGTTACCGGCTACAGCATCTACTACTGTCGCGACAATTCAACTCGAATCCACGGCTAACCTGACGCCAGTACGCCAAGACGTTGGACTTGACGGCGCAGCCGGGCGGGCCGTAGTCGTACAGCCCCGCGACGCCGCGGTAGATCTTGAACGAGGGAATGTAGAACAGGCGGCGCTCGAGCGTGTTGACCACGGCGTGGCGGAACGCCTCCCGGGTGAGGGCGCCGTCGCCGGCGCCGGAGACGGCGGCCTGGAGCTGCTTCTCGACGCCGGCCTTGTCGATCTTGAGGGCGTTGAGGGTGGCGATGGCGGCGTCGATCTCCGGCTTCGGGGCCTTGCCGGCCTTGAGGGCGCGGACGGCGTTGCCCTGGGCGTCGACGGCGGCCTGCTTGTCGGCGAGGGCCCTGCGGAGCGCGTCCTCGGCGGTGCGGTCCATCGCGGCGGCGGCTGCGGGGGAGGCGGTCGGCGGCGGAGGCGCAGGGGGAGGAGGTCGGCGGGGGAGGGAGAAGAGGCGAGGGACGGAGAAGCGAGAGGCGAGGGGAGTGGATGAGGCGAGCCTGGCGAGGAGCGAAGAAGAAGAAGACGACGACGACGACGAAAATAGTGGCATGCGAGAGCGTCCTCGCGGCTATTGCCGAGGGAGATAAAATATCTCGTGCTGCTGCTGATGCCTAGGGTTTTTGGAAAGGGAGAGGGAGTGAGTGGGGGATACTTTTTTGGGATTCTCCCGATTTTTTAATGGAAATTATTATTGTTTTAGATAATTACACAAATAGTCCCTGAACTTTATTCCAACGTACGATGTAGTTCCAGAATTTTTAATGTAGCACCTGAAATTTAGCATAATGTTTAATGCAGTTCATGAATTTTAAATTTATTTAATGTGATCTCTAAATTTTTGATATATGTTCAATGCAGTCTCTAGTTATTAAAAGTCTAAGGACTACATTGCACATCGGGCATAAATTTAGGGACTGTTTGTATCATGTTCCCTTATTATTTCCAATGGACGGATTGGACAGTTACACGCGGGATTGTAATGTTTGGCGACCTTGGTAATTGTTAAAATAAAATAATATCGTTCGCCGTCGTTCGACAAGAAAATTTACAAGATCATCATCTGCTTGAACTTAGCCGAGTAACCGAGTACTCTCATATGTCGATAATTCATTGATGATTGCGTAAATTATTTGTTAACCCAGACAATGGATCTAATTAAAAGTCCAAATAGCTATCTTCTCTAAGTATGTTTTAAGATTGTCGCTTGAGATTGTCGATTGCTAAAACTGAAGTGAGATAATGTTTCAATGCCGTGTCTAGTGATGTGGTATGTCCAATCATCAAATAATTGTAGCCAAAAACGTGAAGTTGCCGGAGTGTATTGTTGTGTGTGCGATCGAATAGGACAATATTAAGGATACTTGTGGAAACATGAATAAGTGCATTGGAAGTCCTAAAGTTTGTCACTATGGTGTAATTGAGTTATAAAAACTTACAAAAAAATGCAATAAAGTCTCAAAACTTGTCAAATTAGGGCAATCAAGTCATTCTATTTATTCCGTCCAATTTGATTAACGGATATCGAAATGTGGACATGGCTCTGTTTATTATTTTCTTTATCTTACATGACAATGATGTGGCTAAATTAGATACTTGTACTAATTTCTACCAAATGTTGTACTAGGTAGTTGTATTCCCTTTTTTTCTTTACTTTTTAGCAACCGAGTCATCTATCTTCCTAGGTGGATATGGAGACATTGGCGAGGACAGACTCGAGACTATGAATGGATTGCTCGATCCTATTTTGTGTGTGTTAGGTTGTGTGCCTATGTCTCTGCCCGATCGTAGAGAGCAAGAGATTTTTTTTTAACTCTGGCTTTTTTGATTTTTTTTGTTTATCTTTTTATAGGTAAAATTACACAAAACCCCCCATGAACTTTGGTGGCAATACATGTTTTCACCGGTGTTTTAAACATTAATTTTGTTACAGCGGTTAATCCTCAGTTTTTTTTCTCTGCTACATGTGTGCACATGACTTTAAGGGGTCAAAGTATATTTTCATCTTATTTTTTCAAAATTTTTTTTTATTCTAATTGTTGTTAATAAAATAAAAATATAGAAAATGAGAGAAAAATAAATTAACGAAAATTGCTAAAAACAAAAGAAAGAATAGAAATAAGAGCAATAAATAATCAAATGTTGTAAAATTATATAAATATAGCCAATTTAATATAGTTATATGATATTTTAATAAAAAAAGGTTAATACCACAAAAAACTCAAAACTGGTACACTCATAATAATTTTACCCTTAACTATTTTTTTGACCATAAAAAATTCTATACTGGTACACTTGTGACGATTTTACCCCGAACTAATTTTTTGACAATCAAAAACCCTAAACTGACACACCTGTGATAATTTTACCCAAAACTAATTTTTTGACCACTAAACCTCCAAAATGATGCATTTATGACAAATTTACTCTCCGTTAATGTCCGTTAAATTGGATTAATATCACGAAAAATTATAAATTGGTAAACTTGTGATAAATAAAGGGGTAAATCCCCAAATTGGTACACTCGTCAACTGCCATGTATAATCAAACTTAGCAATTTGATAGTAAAATTTAACAGAAACTAACTTAAGGTAAATTTATCATATGTGTACCAGTTTAGGGTTTTTGATGGTCAAAAAATTAGTTTAGAGAAAAATTATCACAAGTGTACCAATGTGAGATTTTTTATGATAAAAAAAAAGTTTGAGGTAAAATTGTCATAAGTATACCAGTTTGGGGTTTTTTGTGGTAAAAAAAATAGTTCGGGTAAATTTATTACGGGTGTATCAGTTTGGAGTTTTTCGTAGTATTAACCTTGGAATATAAAGTAAACTTCATCATCACCAAGAAAAGAGATGACTAAGCACTCTAGAGTTTGGTCCATGCGCCAAGTCATATGTTTTAGAAATTCGTGATCTGACAAATTTTTTTGAAATTCTAACAACATTTTTTAAATAATCGGTTCACGGGCTTTCCGTAGGCACAAAAATTGAGTTAATGGGATATCGAATGAAAAAGTTATGCTCAAACAAAATTTGATCCAATTTAATTAAAAATATATATAAATATAATTTCTTTAAATAATTTTCTCAATGAAATAGTTTTTTTTTGTTTGTTCTACTCTAATTTTCAACTTACTTTCAGACTTTTGCTCTATTTCTTGTAGGGTGCGAGAGTCGAAATCCACATCTAAAACTACATATCCACACCCCTAACCCCTCCGAGAAGGTGGGGATTCGAACTCCCCACCTCCCCTTCCCAAGTAAAAATAGTGGTCATTGGGCACAATCAAATTGTTTAAAATGCTTAACCTTGTGGGATTTAGAATTTTTTATTCATTTAAGTTATTTATATTTTTAGCTTTTCCCTTAAGACCAATTTATCAACTCTGCCTCAAAATCATCAAGGGCACTCTTATATCTTCAACACATAAGATAACATCCCTCCACATTGTCTTCAGATTTGGGAGGCTTTATATGCTGTCACTTGGCCATGAGGCCTTTGCTAGGTTTTTGAGTTTTTATATTTCCTAACCTGCTGATGTTGGCATGATTTTGAAACCAATTAGCTGTGATTTGACGTAAATGTAGGTTGACAAGTATTTGATTCTTTAGAAATGAATGCATTGAAGGAGAAAATGAGATAGCAACACAGAGAAGGCGATTGAATGAGAAGACGACACGTGGCACCACATGTCATCCATTCAATAGTCTTTTGAAGGAGAAAGTTTTCCCTGAAAAAGCTTGAGAGATAGAGACCTTGAGACCCCTTTCTCTCTCGAGAAATTTTGTACCTTCTGATTCGGGTGATCGGATTCGTGCTTTTTTTGCACTTTGTCGATATCCTTATATGATCATTTTGTTCTCATTTTAGAGAGAGAAGAGAGCGAGTGGGGGCTTGAGGGTGATGGAACAACGCTTTAACTCGGACGGTGAGAGCAGCTTTAATGGCAGCTGTAACACCTTTAGCCGCCTCTCCTTCGATGCAAGGCTGCTTGACCACCACCATGGCCATAGTTTCACCTCTGCCGCCGAGGCGTCCTCCTCCGTTGCATCTTGAGGCTTGTATTCCCCGACTACTGGCTCCACCATCGCATAGGATTCGGCACCGTCAACAGCATCTACCTTTGTAGCCACAACAACATCTTTTTTTTTCACTAAATGACTTAGGTGTACCGATTTGAGGTTTTTTGTGGTAAAAATAATAATTCAAGTAAATTTATCATGGGTGTACCAGTTTGGAGTTTTTCGTAATATTAATCCTAGAATATAAAGTAAGCTTCATCGTTACCTAGAAAAAAAGATGACTAAGCTCCCTAGAGTTTGGTCTATGCGCCAAGCCATATGTTTTAGAAATTTGTGATCTGGCAAATTTTTTTGAAATTCTAACAATATTTTTTAAATAGTTGGCTCATGGGCTTTCCGTTGGTACAAAAATCGAGTTAATGGGATATCGAATAAAAAAGTTATGCTCGATCAAAATTTGGTCCAATTTAATTAAAAAATATATAAATATAATTTATTTTCATAATTTTCTCAATCAAATTATTTATTTTTTTTTGTCTGTTTTACTTTAACTCTCAACTTACTCATAGACTTTTGCCATGCCTCTTGCAAGGCGTGGGAGTCGAAATCCACATCTAAAACTATACGTCCACACCCCTAACCTCCTGAGAAGGTGGGGATTTGAACTCTTCACCTCCCTTTTTCAAGTAAAAAGGGTGGCCACTAGCGCAATCAAATTGTTTGAAATGTTTAACCTTGTGGGATTTAGAGCTTTCTATTCATTTAAGTTATTTATATTGTTTAGCTTTTCCTTAAAGGCCCATTTATCAACGCGGCCTCAAAATCATTAACGGCACTCTTTTATTTTCAACACATAAGATAACAGCCCTCCATATTGTTTTCAAATTTGGGAGGCTCTATATGCTGCCACTTGGCCATGATGCCTTTGCTAGATCTTTCAAGTTTTTTTATTTCCTAACCTGTTGATGTTGAGATGATTTTGAAACTAATTAGCTATAATTTGACGTAAATGCAGGTTAACAAGTATTTGATTCTTTAGAAATAAATGCATTGAATGAGAACATGGGAGAGCAATATAGAGAAGGCGATTGAATGAGAAGACGACATGTGACGCCGCATGTCGTCCATTCAATAGTCTTTTATAGGAGAAAGTTTTCCCTGAAAAAGCCTGAGAGACAAAGACCTAGATACCCCTTTCTCTCTCGAGAAATTTTGTACTTTCTGATTCGGGTGATCGCATTCATGCTTTTTTTGCACTTCGTTGAAATCCTCATATGATCATTTTCTTCTCCTTCTAGAGAGAGAAGAGAGCGAGTGGGGGCTTGAGGATGATGGAATAGCGCTTTGACTTAGATGGTGAGAGCAGTTTTGGTGACATCTGCAATACCTTTAGACGCCTCTCCTTCGATGCGTGGTTGCTTGACCACCACTATGGCCATAGCTCCGCCTCTGCTGTTGAGGCCCACCGTCCCTCCTCCGCCATGTATCAAGGCTCATATTCTGCGACTACTGGCTCCAACGCAGCATAAGATTCTGTGCCGTCAACACCATCTACCTCTGTAGCCACGATGTCGTCTTTTTTTTACTGAATGATTCAGGTGTACCAGTTTGGAATTTTTTATGGTAAAAAAAAATAGTTCGGATAAATTTATCACGGGTGTATCAGTTGGGGTATTTTGTAGTATTAACCTTAGAATATAAAGTAAGTTTCATCATCATCTAAAAAAAGAGATGACTAAGCTCTCTAGAGTTTGGTCCATGCTCCAAGCCATATGTTTTAGAAATTCGCGATCCCAACAATTTTTTTTGAAATTCTAACAATATTTTTTAAATAATTGGTTCATGAGCTTTTCGTGGGTACAAAAATCGAGTTAATGGATATCGAATGAAAAAGTTATGCTCGATCAAAATTTGATCCAATTTAGTTAAAAAAATATAAATATAATTATTTTCATAATTTTCTCAATCAATTTATTTTTATCTGTCCTACTGTAACTCTCAACTTACTATCAGAGTTTTGTCATGTCTTTTGCAGGACGTGGAGTCAAAACCCACATCTAAAACTACACATCCGTACCCTTAACCCTCCTAAGAAGGTGGAGATTCGAACTCTCCACCTCCCATTCTCAAGTAAGAAAGGTAGCCACTGGCATAATCAAATTGTTTGAAATGCTTAATCTTGTAGGATTTAGAGTTTTCTATTCATTTAAGTTATTTATATTGTTTAGCTTTTCCCTAAAGGCCCATTTATCAACTCGGCCTCAAAATCATCAAGGGCACTCTTCTATCTTCAACATATAAGATAACACCCCTCCACATGGCTCTATATGCTGTCACTTGGCCATGAGGCCTTTGCTAGGTTTTTCAAATTTTTATATTTCCTAACATGGTGATGTTGGGATGGTTTTGAAATCAATTAGCTATAATTTGACGTAAATGCGGTTGACAAGTAATTGATTTTTTAGAAATGAATGCATTGAAGGTGAAAATGGGAGAGTAACATAGAGAAAGCGATTGAATGAGAAGACGACACGTGGCGCCACGTGTCGTCCATTCAATAGTTTTTTGGAGGAGAAAGTTTTCTCTGAAAAAGCCTGAGAGATAGAGACTTAGATACCCCTTTCTCTTTTGAGAAATTTTGTACCTTCCGATTCGGGTGATCGCTTCTTTTGCACTTCGTTGATATCTTTATATGATCATTTTATTCTCCTTCTAGAGAGAGAAGAAAGCGAGTGGCGGCTTGAGGATGATGAAATAGCGCTTTGACTCGAATGATGAGAGCAGTTTTGGCGGCAGCTACAACACCTTTAGATGCCTCTCCTTTGGCGTGTGGCTCCTTGACCACCACCATGGCCACGGCTCCACCTCTGCCGCCAAGGCCCATCGGCCCTCGTCCACTGCGTCTTGAGGATTGAATTCCACGAATATTGGCTCCATCGCCGCATAAGATTTGACGCCGTCAACACCATCTATCTCTGCAGCCACGACGGTGTCTTTTTTTCACTTAATGACTCAGGTATACCGGTTTGAAATTTTTTGTGGTAAAAAAAATAGTTCGAGTAAATTTATCACGAGTGTATCAGTTTATGATTTTACGTATTAACCCTAAAATATAAAGTAAGCTTCATTATCACATGGAAAAAGAGATGACCAAACCCTCTAGAGTTTGGTCCATGCTCCAAACCATATATTTTAGAAATTTGCGATCCTGACAATTTTTTTTGATATTCTAACAATATTTTTTAAATAATTGGTTCACAGGCTTTCCACAGGTATAAAAATCGAGTTAATGGAACATTGAATGAAAAAGTTATGCTCGATCAAAATTTGATCCAATTTAGTTAAATAAAATAAAAATATAATTTATTTTCATAATTTTCTCAATCAGATTATTTTTTTCTGTCCTATTCTAACTCTTAGATTTTTGCCATTCCTCTTGTAGAGCGTGGGAATCGAAACCCACATCTAAAACTACATATCTGCACCTCTAACCCCCTTGAAAAGGTGGGGATTCGAACTCCCCATCTCCCCTTCCTAAATAGGAAGTGTGGCCAATGGTGTAATCAAATTGTTTGAAATGCTTAACCTTGTGGGATTTAGAGGTTTATATTCATTTAAGTTATTGATGTTGTTTGGCTTTTCCCTAAAGACCCATTTATCAACTTGGCCTCAAAATCATCAATGACACTCTTTTATCTTCAACACATAAGATAACACCCTTCCACATTGTCTTCTGATATGGGAGACTTTATATGCTGCCACTTAGTCATGAGGGTTTTGCTAGGTTTTTCAAGTTTTTATATTTCCTAACCTGGTGATGTTGGGATGGTTTTGAAATCAATTAGCTATAATTTGACGTAAATTCGTGTTGACAAGTATTTGATTCTTTAGAAATGAATGCATTGAAGGAGAAAATGGAAGAGCAATATAGAGAAGGCGATTGAATGGGAAGACGACACGTGGTGCCACGTGTCGTCCATTCAATAGTTTTTTAGAGGAGAAAGTTTTCCCTAAAAAAGCTTGAGAGACAGAGACCTCAAGACCCCTTTATCTCTCAAGAAATTTTGTACCTTCTGATTCGGATGATCGGGTTTGTGCTTCTTTTGCACTTCGTTGATATCCTTATATGATTATTTTCTTCTCCTTCTAGAGAGAGAAGAAAGCGAGTGAGGGCTTAAGGATGATGGAACAGTGCTTTGACTCGGATGGTGAGAGTAGTTTTGGTGGCAGCTGCAACACCTTTAGCCGCCTTTCCTTCGATGCGTGGTTGCTTGATCACCACCATGGCCATAGCTCCACCTTTGCTGCTGAGGTCCACCGACCCTCCTCTGTCGCATCCCGAGACTCATATTCCGCGACTACCGGCTCCATCGCCGCATAGGATCCGGCGCTGTCAACACCATCTACCTCTGTAGCCATGACGGCACCTTTTTTTTTACTGAATGATTCCTTGTCTCCTCTAGTGAGCTTTCTCGCTTTTTCGTCTCTTTGCTATGGCTTTTTCTTTTGCGTTTGAGTATTCAGACTCTGCTATGCTCTCTCTCCTTTGGTCTCTTTACTTCTTCTTCTCTACACCACACGATGATGATCTTCAACCAACAAGCTCTTTGAAAACATCCACAACCTCTATAAAGTCATTTTCTATGGCCATAACAGCTATACCCCTTCTCACCCACTCCCTTTTCATGGCCTTCTCCTAGCTCTCATTCTACGGCTCTGAGCTCATCATCGTTGACTTTGATGTCGAGTGGCTACCCTACTTGCAAGGCGTCAATAACCGTATTGCAATCCTCTAACTCTCTATAGGTCTCCATTGCCTCATCTTCCAGCTCCTCCATACTCCTGAGATCCCCCAAGCCTCTATCAACTTTCTCCAAGGACCACCACACCTTTGTTGGGCTAAGCATCGTCGAAGAAGTCGAGAAGCTGCTCCGTGACTACTGCCTCAATGTTACCAACGCAATGGACTCGAGGTCCCTGATTATGGGGGTGGGTGCAAGCGGATTTGAAGAGTGCCAAACTAAATACACTAGCGAAGGAGATACTAGGGAGGGAGATTGAGAAGCCAAAGTGAAACTTGGTGAGCCAATGGGATAAGCTATGATAGAAGAGAGCATACATCCAGTAAAGGTAAGTGAACGCTTTTGTATCTCTCCAGATCTTGTAGGCTTTATATGCTGCCATTTAGCCATGAGGACATTGCTAGGTTTTTTTGAACTTTTATATTTCATGACCTGCTGATGTTGAGATGGTTTCCAAACCAATTAGCTACAAATGGATGTAAATATAGGTTGAGAGGTATATGATTCTTGAGAAATGAATGCATTGCAGAAGTATCTTTCATGGCTATGCTTATTACTGTTCCACTTTTGAAGATACTGGAGATTTGATAGATTTGATACATTAATTCGCATTTTTCGCACCAATTGTACCCAAACATATGGTGCATTACGAAACAAATGTGTTGTCCATATTTTTTATTATCCTCACACCGACTGGGGATTTCAATGTACATGAAGTTGGTGACACTGCGTAAACATGTTACTGGAATTCTGAACAATCCTTTGCTTCCAATTTTTCCTCTTCATTCTTCAATGTGAGAGAAGATGATGCAATTGAAAAACTTGCCGGACTTAATCAAGAATTGGTAATCAGTTTCCAAGTTGTCATGATTGACTCATCGTGTAATATATGGGCCAAGTCCAGCTCATTTCTTTTTAGTTGAGCCCAGCTTCCATCCCTTTTCTTCTCTTTAGCAAATGAAGAGGTCTTTAGCAGAGAAAACAAGAACGAGAAGAAACAGAATAGAAAAAGAGAGAGAGCGATAGCGAGAGAGGAAGAGGAAAAAAAAATCATTGATGTGCTCACATTCCGAAGTCGATGTAACGCCGTTATGTAACACCCGATAAGTCTCCGAACCCATTATTCGTCTAAATCGAGGAATCATCGGAATTAGGGCTTGAAATTTTGAGTTTTAACGATTCTGTGTTGCTGCATCCGATTGGGAGGTTTCCAAGCTATATATATATGGAAATGGAAATTTAGGATGTTATGAAACTATAGCTTTTTATGGATTTCGATTTGAGCTTGTGGTTTACTCGAAATGAATTTTTTAAGTTTGCTGCACATTTTGGACTTACGCAAACAGTAGCTTCGGGACTGATTTTTCTTCGGTTTTCAGCTAGTTGTTGGTTTGGCCAAATGAGGGGTTTTGTAGTATGTCGAAAGAGCTTTTTTTGGACTCTAAAGTTTGCTTGAATTGAAGTTCGTGGAATGAAGTTACGGCTTGAGCAAGTTTGTTGCATAAGCCGAGCGTAGCGAATAGCAAGGGTATCTACTATGGGCGGGCTTGCCGTTGGTGCGTAGGTATCATTTTATTGACAAATAAGCGTAGTTTTGTCGAGTCGTTCCCTAGAATATCGATTTACTTGATTTTTGATATCGTTTTTCAATTAATCGCTAGATTTTCGAGTGCGTCGGCTCGAGTAACTACTATAAGTTGATATTTCGATTTTTCCAAGTGAGTGGTACTATTTATTCTTTGAATTTGTAAGCTCATATTTTAGAAAATGATATGTTATAGATATCTTATCATATGAGAAATGACATTTTGGTTGCATGAAGCCGGATCAAGCATTTACTATCATTTTGTGTATTTGGAATGGATTATCATATTTGATTTTGGTTTGAATTTATTAAGTGCAAATAGGTTTGTGAAACCTTTTGAGAAAGATTCATGATGACTTCTTGACTTTGAATGTGGTTTTTGAAGGGTTATATATTGGTTTGCGAAATGGTTTCTGAAATGATTTTTGGATTTTGGTTTTGTGGATTGTGGATGATATCGTTATTAATAAGTATTTGATGCTCAATGCCTCTGTTAACCCAATGAGGGATTGTGGGTATGTACATACTAATCTAGAATATCCTTGTGGGCCGAGTTATCGGCTTATAGTAGGTGGAGACTTTTCTAAAGAGGGAATCTTGATCGCCTTTTCACGAGGCGTTATTCGTGATCATAGTTAAATTTCTGAGCATGGGATTGGCTAACGGCATGGACCATTGGCGTGTGTTTTTCAACGAGATTGACCAATGGAATAGACCATTGGTTTCTTATTTGATATTATTGATTGAAATGAGCATTCTTATTGTGAAAATGTTATGTTAAAGTAGTATATGACGTATTCTGACCTTGAAGTTTGTTATATGTTGGGTTTGGGTTAATTGAGCTTTTGTTTGGTCTTATAACTGTGTGCATAGTGGATGTTCGGTCTACTTAGAAGAAATATATTACTTACTGAGCCATTGGAGCTCATTCCTCTCATCTTATTTGTTTTTCAAGTTCTTCAAAGAGCTGTGAGTAGGGCACGAGAGTTTCGGTAGCAGGGAGGAGCTTTTTTTGTTAGTAGGAACTTTTTGGCACAAGTTATACATAGTTATGGACCTTAAGTGTTAGCTTGTTGCTAGTTATGTATTTAGCCTTTTGATGGATTGTAGTTAACTCTGATATTGTAACCAGATAAACTTTTATCATATATATATATATATATATATATATATATGTTGATGCATATATTTTGATATCAGGTGAGCCTTGATTATGTTTAGACTGCGTCATTTGGTAAAAGGATGGCCGTGTCATGCCCTTGTGCTTCTTGAGTTAGGGGTTTGACACATGTCTCCTTCAAGGTGGAGGAGACAATGAACGCCAAATCGTCTCCCCAAATCTAGGCTTTTTTTAAATTCTATTTTTCCTTTAGATAATCTTCATTATCTCCCCAAATCGTGTCCATTGCTCTATCAAGGTTGAGCCTAATGCCATCTCGCTCAACAGTTGGGACTTCCTTGAGACTGAAGTTGAGATTCGCTACTGACGGCTAGCTTCATGTCACCGTGAGGAAGTCTAATGCATTGAGGCGATCCCTTGGCTCTGGCTCCTTCTCCGTGTTGACCCTAAGGTTGTCGAATTTCATGGGTGTCAAGACACCTTGAGCTTGTCCCGAAAAGAATCTTTGAACCTCATTGCCACGGGCGAGGGTTGCTAGCCATCACTGACACGCTAAGGACAGCCGTCGATCCTTGTCAATGAAGGGAAGAAGATGAATAGTAGAGAAGGAAAGAAATGGAAAAAAGAAAAATAAAAGGAAAAAATTGAGAAAATAAGTTGAAAACTACGTTGTTTCATTTAAGATCTTCCACATCAGTTGTTGATCATGCCATGTGGGATGGATGTCCCTGATTGAATTGCTACGTCAGCGATTTTCAGCCTAATTTAAGCGGATGAACTTCATTAGAAAATCATCAAAAAGTTTAGGATTACATTAAGCAATTAAAAAAATTTAGAACTGAATTAAAATCCGTATAATATAGATTTACACCTTTTTGAATAATTTTCCAATATAAATGCAAAGGAGAAATCTTGTGAGGGCATTTGTCTAGGTGGGTCTCTGCGCTTGTTTTTGAAGGTTCTTCATTTTAAGAAGAAATCTCTCCCTTTGAATGTCCAATGAATTATTATGATCGTGTGAAAGAAAAAACAAAAGTTTTTAAATGAAAAAGAAGGGAAAATCTTTGCAAAATTTTAATTTTTTTTAGTAAATTGATTTAAAGTTTATAGCATTACGTGACAATTTGATAAATATAAGTTATGCTTTTGTTCATTATTCTTTCTGTAAAAATTGTTCTAGATGCCACATATGAACTATTTTATTGTTCTCGAATGTATCCTAATTTTTTGGCCAAATCACGTTGGAAGAACCTTTTAGATCTTTCATGTGCACGATCTCATATATGCCTTTTGGACTTGATAACTAATCTCATATCTACATTCAATTTTCCGCGATTATATGGCAATGAGAGGCATTTTTAACATTGGCAAGTGTCAAAAAATTATTGGTGAAAAAAATGATCGGTGACTTTTTTTCCTTGATAATGTGTTGGTATTTATTAAGAAATTCTATGAAATTACCAATTCTATCACAATTTGTAAATTATCGAATCTTGTGCTGACTTACCAACCATTATTATAACTTAATAAAAGTTTCAAATTTACTAACTCTTGCATGAACCTTTCAATCTAAATTAAAGTAATTTACCAACTTTTGTCAAATTGAATTACCAACATATTTGGAGTTACCAATTTTCATTTGAGACCATGCTTGAACTTAAGATGAGCTTCCCTCTCTGTAACAATATAGCTGACATTGGTCGAAGCTTTGGAACGACCGAATTCGATTACTCGAATGACAAAGATTGCCCATAAGAGGGTAGACACAAAGCCACCGTAAGACACCATAGGTTCTTTAGGACCTGAGAATAATTATTGCTTTAATCATGTGTATAATGGTCTTTGATTCAGCAAGAAATGAGTCACTACAAAACGTTCTTCAGGTCATTTTCTGATCACCGGCCATCCCGACTCCTAAAGGACGACTCCAACTTTCCAAGTCATGCCTTCCAAGACCCGCCAAACAGTCATCAACCCAAAATACATGTCATCTTTATTCTTTGATAACGATCGAAGGAGGACCAGAAAAGAAGAAAGTGAGGATGCTTACAACACTACGTACCTCTAAGACCGGCAATTGTCAATGTATGATCTCCAGAAAATTTGTCATTTTCAGACGAAATGAAAGTGGAAGCTCAGGTCAGAGACAAGTGGTTGACATGCAATGCTAGGACTTATTTGCAAACAGAAGTCGGTGTGCAGTCGAAGCAGCCTGGTCGCCATAGTGGCAATGCATCATGGATCAAGCGGTTGCCACCAAAATTGGAGAAGTTCAAGCAAAGTGTCATTGACGGTTCAACTTCTCTTTAAGAAAATAAAAGAGGCTCGGGCGTTCGAAGAAAACAAAGCCCGCATGCACATGTCAACCCTCCACCTAAGTTTTTCCATTCAATTTCCTTGTATTTTGCTTCCTTCTACATTTAAATCCTATATTTTCCTCTTAGTATATTTTCATTTTAATATCCTTTAATTTCTTTGCAACTTACACTTCATGGCACTTAGATTCGCATATTCGTCACTCCATCCATGTCTGATCCACGCAGTTTGTGCTCGAGTGTGGAACTGCGAAGCGATCTCAATCGCTTTCTAGTCGTCTAAAGCTCAGATCATCTTAGAATTCATCGACATTTGTCAACACTCGTTTTGCAATGCCCAAGCAAATCTATTTTCACTGACAGAGAGCATGTGCGGTGTGCCATGAGTAATAGAAGAAGAAATACAAAGAGAAAGAGATTTTTTACTTGCTACTAGTTTGGTGGGCATGCGCATTCTTTTATTGAAAATGACGTATTCGGGTTACGTGGAAGGTACTATTATCGTATAAGACATTTATTCTATAAAAGTTAATATAACATATCACTCTTTCTTACATAAAAGATAATGTTCCATGTTGTTATTCTACACAGCAATTATGGTATCAATAAGACATTTAGTTTGCACGGGTTAGTGTCTAGCTTATATGATAACATTATCTATACTATAGATAAAGCAAAGAGGACTTCTTACTTTTATGGGATCTCAATCATTTAATTTGCTTATCAACATCCTCAATTACTTGTTTTACAAAAAATAACATTATCTTTACTCAGTGTTGACCTTATCCAAAAACCGTGGAAAACGTCATAGAATACAGCTGCATTTCCGATTTCTTCGTGTCATCGAACAATTTGAGGGCCTCGTCACCGCGGCCGTGCACTGGGAGCCCGTTGATCGCCCCAGTCCATGTCGACACATTCATCGACCGATCCGCACCTGCAGTACATGTCTATCAAAGCAGTCCCAACAGAAATGGTCCAACTCGAGCAACTTCTCTGAACGTAACAATCGACCCACCTACCCAATTCCAAAGCCCCTAAGCTGGAAATTGCCGAGATCCCGCATCTGTGCAATCAGGGCGTGAAGGCGGTGGCCCATCTTCCCGAGGCGAGAGCAGGGCTTGAGGACGAAAGGGAAGGTGAAGTTATCCTGGCGAGACGCCGCGGCGTAGCATCTGAGCGAAGAAAGAGTGGAAGCGAGGAGGGGAATAGTGGGCGTGGGATCTGATGATGGTGTTGTAAGCGACAGCGTTGGGAGAGGAGATACCGGCGAAGAGAGAGCAGGCATGGGGCAATCTCTCGGGGGCTGAGGCAGCGCACGATAGGAGGAGGCAGCATCGTCTCGGAGGCCGGTCTTGCTGACGAGGGAGCGGAGCTTGTAGACATTGTTCATGGATGTTCTCGCACTGCAATACCGGGTCAACGAAATCTGTTCAGGTCTTGTCATGTTAGCCCACTTTGATTTAGACATTGTTCATGGATGTTCAGGTCTTGTCAGGTTTTGCAATTGCTCCCTGTTCCCGTCAATTGTATTGTGGTTAGTATAGAAAGATAAGGGCAAGAGAAAAGAGATGTCAGTCAACCTTTGGATCTGATCCTAGCATGATAAATGATAACAATTTCAAGGAAACAGGCATTCACACCCCTCGATAAGATCCGCTTCTATGGTGAGTAAAGAAAAGATAGTGATCAAGACATAAGCTTCATGTAAAATATGTACAAAAGAAACTCATTTTATGCAAGAAATTAAGAACCTAAATTATATATTGGATAAGCACCTGTATTGTCATCCCTGTGCTTAACACCAACAACGGTCAGTGATATGCTAATAAGTTGAGCAACTGACTCATACTCGGGCTTCTTTATCAATGGGAAAACTGTACACTTGATAGGTGCAACATGTAGAGGGAAGCGGAACACATTCAGTTGTCCATCCTCCGCTTTGCCAAGCCTTGTATAGAAAGAATGCTAAAAAAGGCAGCATATTATGCGTTCAATGCCGGTTCACTAACAGATGGTGTAAAAGCCCTCTCATGTTCCCTTATCTTTTGCTTAGAAATTTTGACCATGTTATCCGTGATTTTTATCACCCTCCCCACTTTGCGCACGAGAAATCCAGCCTTCCCTTTGGAATCTAAAGCAGCCTTCAATTGCAAAGCTTCCTCTTCACCCATTAACGGGTATTAACAAGACAAATGCAAGCAAAAGTAAAGGAACAGATTCCGAACATACTTAGCAAAAGAGCAAAAACCGAGGAACCTTGAGCATATACCGAAAGAGATTCAGTCTCACCATCATATGATTTTCGTTGATGGCAAGACCTAGTTCCTTCTCGTTTGGAGCAATTACCAGTTTCTGCATTGATACTTCAATTAGTTAATCATGATAACAAACTCAAGCATTCATAAATAAAGGTCAGAAACCTGCTCCACGTACTCCAAGAATAGCTAGCAAAATTAACTAGTCTGAAGAGTTACCTCCACTTCTCTGGGTTCAGCAAATTTTTCATGGGCAACAAGAGCAGCTCCACTTTTGTCCTGTCCAAATGACAACAATCATCACTCCAACTAGATGCCTCTATGATTAGCGGAACATATACATCTCTAAACTTTCACTTATCCAGTTTTCAACCCCCTAAAAAAGTGCCGGATAATGTTTTCCTTCAAACAGTATATTCGACAAAAGAGCACGAGTGTGCAACAACGGATAACAGATGTCATCCATCAAATGGTTGCCACACAAGACAGCTAAAATGAGAACTTATACAATGTAGCAAAACCACACCTTGCTATACATAGATCATTGAAGAAAGAAGTAATATGGATAAAATGAAAAAAAACTATTGTTAATTTCTTAGGCATGTTGGCAGCTTATGATTCACATTCCATAACTTTGCTTCTCCTACCTAAAAATTAGAAACAGGACAAAGAGTTCTGGAAGGATTTCAAAAAGACTCGAGAGGACCTTATGATATCATTTCACTTATTGAGTTAACGAAATTGTTAAAATATGTCTTGAGTTTGAGCCCGATAGACGAAACCTGATCCGAGATTAATTATTATTTGTGGAGGTTTGAATATTCCGAATTGAATATTTCTCGTTTTGCTTTGATGCAAAGAAAATAGAAAAGGAAAGTCCGAAGTTTGGACTTCCTGTGCAAGTTCGGAATAGTGCAATGCAAAATACAGAAACTTTCTTTTATGAGTTGTGGTCGATTTTATTTCCGTGTGGACGTTGGGCTTCTGATCATGAAAGAAAGGAAATTATGGACATGTGGCAAATTTCATGAGTCGGTGAAAGAAAAGAAGAGGAAAGTTGACTTCATTGGCCGCATCCCATTAGGATTGCATGGAATCCCTTTCCAAGCTGGAGTTGGCCACTGTGCATTCACTTCTTGGGCTATATAAGGGCTGTTTTTTGCCGCAAGATTAGCACGGCAGCAGTTGATCGTGAGTCTTGAAGCGCCCTTTCTAAGTGAGTGCTTGACAGTGGGTTCGTGGATTTGTTCGTGAAATTACACCAAGAATTCAAGTGTTAGTAGCAATTAAATCTTGTGGCAAGATTTGTGTATAATTCCTTCGTGAGATTGAGAGATTATTTCGTAAGGAATTATCGGGCTAAATACTGCGTGGGTTATTCGGTATAATTGGTGCTTGGGAAACACTTAGAGTGTTTGAGTGACTTGAGTGTGGTTGTAATCTCCGTTGTATCGATTGATCTATAGTGGAATTCCGTGCTACTCTTCCCGTGGACGTAGGTCACTACGACCAAATCATGTAAATCTGGTGTCCGATTTATTTTCTTATTCTGTCAATTTTATTGTTCGATCGCTTGGCTTCCGCAACAGAAATGATGTAGCCGATTCTTTCGGTATTCCTGACCTTGCGCCTTCTCCAAAAAAAAAAACAAAGAAAAGAAAAGAAAAGAAAACTACTTGAAAAAAGGCAACATAACTCTTACCGTAAATTTCTGTAAATCGTATGCTCCCCTATCTACAATATCAACACACTCCATCCAACCATAGGAACACTCAATTTCAGCAACCCAATAGTCTGCTGCATAGTGTCCTATTTCGTTCCCAAGACGCTGCCTAAACTGCAAGTGATCCTTGTCTATGCCGAGGCGAGTTAAAAAAAGAAATGTTCTCTCTATGAAGTACCCGAGAGTCTAATGAGTAACCGTTCCCTAAAAATAAGCATCGAAACTGTGAGACTCAAAGTGAAAAGGTTAGGGGAAGAAAAATCAAGTCCAAAAGTTGATTCGAGCTAACCTTTGAAACTGCTTCACCAAGCCGAGTTTTAATAGGAGATTCGCCAGTTTGTCGTTCCCCGGGGAACATAAGCAATTCCATATCTGCAACTTCAGAAAACTTTGGATGGGATTTATCTTCTGGATCGACAAAATGCTCGATCTTAGCAACAGTGAACTCATGGACAATCAGAAGAAGATTTTGAGGAGAAATCTACACATGTGAAAAGCATCAGAATGAAATCGCAGATTAAAATATAAGGGCCCGATGAAGATAACGAAAATATCTCTAATACAGCATTGGAGACCACGTTTTAACCCCATTTTGACTAACAAGACAATCAAATCTTACATGTAATGCAGTCTTAAGTTATGCTACGCAATGGTATCAGAGCAGAAATCATGCATAAAACCCAAGCACGTGAACACCCACGATTTAGGATGATCAGAAAGAATGATGGCACAACCTCTTGTCTGAAAGTCCGACCAGTGTGAGCAATAGCAAAGGGGAGCTTATTGCCGTTAGACTCATGCACCCTTTTGAAATTCGCAAAAATGCCTGGCGCAATCTCAGGTCGGATGTATCACCTACAGCAGTAGATCGAGAGGGGAACAAAAGATTAAAGAAGAAACTACAATAAATCTCAAAGGCGTAAAACCAAAAGCTAAAACAACATTCTCGAGAAAAGGAAGTTAGCGTGACATCCATTGGTGGTGGTACTTACTCCAGTAAGTAACCAGATGGGACTATGGAATCTTGAACCATCAAGCTGAACGGATGGGGATCGGAGAGAGCATTTTTGGTGCCTGGAGCCGTGATACCATACCCTCTTATCTTGGCACCCAATTCCTCAGCAGAGAGGAGATACAGAGTCGCGAGCAGGTGCTTGAGCTCCGCAGTCTTCCTCGCACCGATGCTAAGATCCTTTTGGAGCTTCTCGTGACAAAAATCTATGAGCAGATGGTGAGCTCGATACCAACGCCCAGTTTCCTCATCCTTCACCATGAGGACGGTAGGGTCGTCCACAAGACCCGCCGCCTTGAAGAGAATCGCCGGACGGGTGTACGACCACACTTTGCGTGCGTGCGTGCGTGCGAAAGACGGAGGAGGGACGGTGATACCTTCCTCCCTCCGACAGTAGAGCACTTTCGAAGCAATGGGATATTTTCTATTATCCTCAACGTTCGGAGATAGTAAACTTTTATTTTTACTTAGGCCTGATAGAGACTTGATTCCGTTGTATTATGCAAAGGAGCTCTCGACAATATCGCTCATTGGCGTTCCCCAGTTCATGGTCAAAGCGTCTAGACTATCGAAAAGTGAAGCATCGAGCGTGTGGCGTCATACTTCACGATTTAAATAAAACTTAACCCTCGATCTTCTCCTTCCATTGGTCAGTGCCTTTTCAATCTAAAGTATTAGTCCATTCAAAAATGGGTAATTGTGAAATTTATGGTTAATCTATCCACGGTTAGAGGCACCTTGATAAGAGAGACTCCTCTTCCATTTACTTTTTTGTGCACTGCTGGAGGCTATGAAGTCTTAAGCTTGGACGTGCTTGATGTGGTATTTGTCCAGCACTAGTCTTACCGTTAGAATAATTAAACAATAAATCACGCTTTCATCTAACAGTTTAAGCTTTTAGAACAGTTGGCAGTGATCCCACCAAATCTCACATGATATCAGAGTAGGAGGTTCTGAGTTCAAATCTTTTCAGACCCCATTGTCTCTTCAATTAAATATGTTCACGCTTAGTAATAGGCAAAAAGACTAGACTAAGTGTGAGAGGAAGTGTTATAAAAATTAAATATTAAATCACGCATTTATCTAATAACTTAAGTTTTTAGAACAGTTAGCAACGGTCTCATCAAATCTAATATGATAAATAAATATAAAATCACGCCTTAATTTAACACTTACGAATAATTTTTAACTTATTTTTAAAAATAACACACTCCCACGTACACAAAACAAACCCATCTCTCTCTCGCACGATGAGTGTATCTGAGGTCTCCAAATGGAAGGGACTCCAAAAGCGGCGACAGGTGGCTGAGTGAGGCTTCAAGAAGGAGAGATGGAGGAAGGGAGAGAGGTTCTCTGATGAGTTTTCATCTGAGTGTCATAATGTTCGCCCAATTTTTTTAAAAAAGAGCCAGCATTGGAGGCCGCACCCGATTAGGGATAGCGGAGAACACAAACACACCGCGTGCTAATTTTGATTCTTGCAAAACCATCCTCCGATGGTAATCTTTCCTGCTCTTTTTCGCAAGAAACACAAACAATTAAAGCCCAAATCGAAGGTAGCACCGCACGCTTGGATCTGTGACTCATTCCCATATAAACAGACCAATATATTTCCAAAGAGAAAGTTCGAAAGGCACATACCAGAGCACTTTCCTCTTCATTTGCTTCGTTCACCAGGCTTGTACTCTTCAACACTTTGAAAAATCAGAACTAGATGATCTCTCTCTCGTCTCGTCTCGTCTCGTGGAGACAATGGTGTCAAAGACCGACAACTGAACTGTTCTTGACCCAACAGGTTCGGAGGAATGATGGAGAAGTCCATACTGCTACTAGAGAGAGGCTGCACGAACTATATCGGGTCCAGGTATGCTTCGTGCGATGATGCCATCGTAGTGGCTGGACGATTAAAGGGCACGGCATTGACCTTTTGTTCAGACAATGACCATAAATTGCTACAAGTGAACACGTTCCTAACGATGCTAGTACTCGTGTTGCCTTGAAGTCGTTCGGGGAATTTATAGCAATAAAATAACTTTAATCTATGTAAATATGTTATAGCAATATTGTCTAAGTATTGTCTTCAAGATTGTTGACTGCTAAAAAAACGAGGCAAGAAAACGTTTCGGTGCCACATCTAGTAATATGATATGTCGAATCATCAAATAATTGTAGCCAAAAATGTGAAGTTGCCCAAGTGTTGACACCTATTTTAATTTGCCCAAAAATTAATTGCACAAAATTTAGGAGTTTTTTTTTTGGTAAATGAAGATCCGCCACCATTCCCCGGGGACGAGCCCGCACAGGTAATTGGGGCGCCAATATCTCGGGGGAGACTAGCTCAGCAACCCACCGCCAGGGCCTCCCACTTAAATTATGGAACCAAGCGGGGATTCGAACCCAGAACCTCTGAGGAGGGAAGGAAAGGGCCCACCAACTTGGCCATGCGCAGGTGGGTGCACAAAATTTAGGAGTTAATTTTCTTTAATTCCTAAAAAAAAATATTTCTATTTAAATGCATTGCATATAAAAATTAGCCACATTTGTATTAATAGGGTCTATTAGAACTTTTTTTAAAAAAAAATTCTAGTTGGGTCGGGTTGACCCTGCCCTTTTCTTTTCCCCGCACGGGCCCAGCCCACTTTTTTTTTCTCCTTTCTTTTTCCCCCGCGCAGCTGGCCCGGCCCGACCCAGCTCCCTTTCTCTTCCAGCTCCCCCCGTTTGGCCCCCCCTCTCTCTCCTCTATTTTCCTCTGTCTCGACCGCCACTGAAGAAGCGCGAAATACCCTCTCCACTGCGTAAATTGGCCATGAAAGTCATGGTAGGAGCTGAGGCCGATGCAGAGCGTTTAATGGAGCGGAGAGTGGCATCATCATCATCGGCTATACAGGCTAGCGAGAGGAGAGAGAGAGGGGAGGTCGGCTGGGTTTGATTTTGGTGAGCAAAAACAGAGAAGCCGTGAGAGAGACCCAGAGAGATTGAGCGAAACAGAGAGATTGAGAGCTCTTTCGGCGACCGACGTGCTTGTACCCCGGCCACAAAGAGAAGAGAAGAGGGAGCTCGGCAAGGGGAGACGGTCCAGTTCAGGCGGCCTTGGTCACGAAAAAACAAAAAAGAGAGAAAGGACCAAAGAGAGCGTAAGAGCGTGAGCCGAGAGAGAAAGACAGCTTCCGGCGGCCACCGCGCCTTAGCCTCAGCCGCCAACCCTCGTTGTCGAGCCGGGGGGTGGTGACACAGAGAGAGGGGGCTGGTTCGGTTTTGGAGAGCAGAAACAGAGCAGACTAAGAGAGAAAAGAGAGAACAGAGAGAGAGTCGTTTTTTTTTTTTGGTTTGCAGGGATTGGGGAGGAGGCCAGCTGCCTTGCCAGCGCCAGTAGACCGACCGGTGATGACCCCCAGCCACGACCGCGATCGGTGGGGCCCCTTTCGAGAAAAAAAACAAAATAGGGAGAGAGGAAGCTAGAAACCGAGAGCAAAAGCAAGAGTCGAGCATTTGCAAGAGCTGAAGACGAAGCCAACAGGCCTCGCCATCGCCCGCAGACCTTCGGCGACCCCCCAGACATGTCTTCACAGGTGTGGCTTCTCGGCACCCCCTGTTTTCCCCTGTTTTTGTATGCAGGTTGGCCGGGACTCGCGCCGATCGTTAGGCACAAATCCCGGCCCATACCGATCCTCCTCCTGGTCCATAGTCTCCGTCGGGAGCGAGCCGTAGTCGCCGGAGTTAGCCGGAGTCTCGAATCAGGTCGGAGTTCTCTGTTTTTAGCAGCGCACATCACCTATTTGTTAAAATGCCCGAGCAAGATCCGGTTTTGGTCTATCCGTTTTTGGCCGTCGTCGAGTCACCTGTGTGTGTCGCATTCCTTTTTGGCGTCCCCATGGTGTTTTAGGGTTCTGAGAGTCGGCTGCCAAGCCGTCGGACGCGTCTCAACCACCGCCGTTGCTTTGTTTGGAGGTTGACCGGAGGTACCTCCGGTCGGCGGTGTCAAAGCTGGCCGAGGAACAGAGGCCCAGGTGGAGGTCTGGCCGGCGGTGTCAAAGCTGGATGGGGAACGAAGGCCCAGGTGGAGGTCCAGCCTCGGTCCGGGCTGGCAGGGATGACACCGGAGCAGGGCGTCGCCAGGTCGAGACGAGCGATGTCTCAACCGCCTCCGACGAGTCTCCATGGTGCAGGGGAAAACAGAGCAGGAGGCTAGGAAGCACCGACACGCTATTTTTGCTTCTGAATCCGTGTCCGACACGTGTCGCGTGTCCGACACGCTCGGACACGCGGCCAACACGCTCGGACACGCGGTCAACGCGTGTCGGAGATCCGACACGCGGTCAATGCGCCGGACACGCCGGCAACACGCGTGTCCCTTCGTCACACAGAGAGAGAGAGGAGGAAGAAGATGCAGATCTGGCGCCGAGGACGACACCCTCCACGCTGTCATCTCCTTCGCCACCTGCTTCTCCGGCGCCGAGGACGACGCACTTCACGCCGTCATCTCCTTTACCTCGCGCTTCGCCGGTGACGGAGGAGAAGGAAGAGGTGGGAGGAGCCTGCGGTCGTGCGGAGGAGGACGCTGGAGAGAGGAGGAGGCGCAGGGAGAGGAGGATAGGGAAGAAGATGTTATTAGGGTTTTGACAAAATGAAAGTGGGCTGGGCTTCAAACAATAGACTGCTTTTTTTCTATTTTTGATCTTGTACTTTCGTTTTTTGCAAATTTGATTATTTACTTTTAGTTTCTTAACTAATATATATTTATACATAATTATTTTTTGAAAATTTATGTGTATAATTATTTTAGGGTAAATTCATTCTAGGTTATTATTATTATTTATTTACTTAATTGAATCAAATTAAAAAATAATAATTTATCATGTATATATAAAATTTTACTTTTTATATACAACGTGTCGCAACGTGTCGGAATTCTGTATTTTTGGGAAATAACGTGTCACGTGTCGTGTCGTGCCGTGTCGCGTGTCGCGTGTCGCGTGTCGGTGCTACTTAGGCAGGAGGAGCCGGGTCTGTGAAGGGGGAGGAGTTTGGTCAGATCCGGGTCAACGACCCAGGTTGACCCCGACCCGGTTCGAATCCGGAGATCTGACCCGGGTCAACGCTATGGGTCGGATCCATTGACCCGGGTCGGATCTGGCCGACCCGGATCCGCCGACTCGACCCGTTTTTAATATTATATTATTATTTTAAAAAATTTTAAATTTTTTTCTTCTTTTTATGTGGTATATCTAAATATTTTAATTTATTGTTGTATTATTTGCATGTTGTTATAATTCCATAAGTTGCCATGTTTAAATTAGATAAACCTATAGGGTTATACGGTAGTACTTTGCTTGTTTTCTTACTACTGTTTTATTATTATCATTATGCATGTTTTTTTAAATTAAAATATAATTGCATGATTTGTTGTGTTTTGAATGTCATCTGACTTAATTAGGACTAGAACCTAAGGTTGCATATCTATATTGACTGCTGATCATTTATGATTATGCACTCGCTTGATCACCTCACATGTTAGGAAAAATGTCCTAAAATCAATCCAAATTGCCTGATAAATGTTTTCAAAAAAAATAAACAGGGTAAAAAGGTACCGAAAGGGCATTAGTTATCCAACTAGTGTAACCAAGTCCCCGAACTCATTTAATCTCTGGTTCGTAGGAATAGGGTGAGCCTCCCATCACCCTATTTGGGTTTCTAATAGACCCACTCCAAATCGATTAGTGGCGACTCTTTGATATAAACACTTGCATGTTAAATACTTAAACCCTAAGTCGCGATATGGTATGAGCTTGAGAGAGCCTGAGTTAAATCTTGAATCTAGACTTAGCGTGTACCAGGCGAAACCCCCTTTTTTGCATGTCGAAAATAAAAAGTGGAGAGGTCAGTCGCGACACCAAGTATATTGTTATGTGTGGGATTGGATACAAGAAAATTTGGGATACGTGTAGAAACATGACTTCCTTGGTTGATGGCTAATTGAGGACTTAGGTTTTGATTTGGGTCGATTGAGGACTTCAGGTTTTAAAAAGGCCACGATTTGGTTTCGAGCTCGTTATCTGTGAAATTCAGGCATCAAAAATGTTACGTGGCAAATGATTGAATATTTCACGTGGAAGTCACGTGGGGTTTTCAAAGTTTGAATTCCACTGATGGCGAGTTTGAGACTTGATTGGAGCTTTTTTGATATCTTAAGTTATTAATTTTCTAAAATAAAGTCTTGAGATCTCGATTGATGAATGCCCAAATCGTTTAGTTTGTTTCGGCATTTGTCCAAAGAAAATTAGAATCGTTAGTCAACATTTTGACTGACAATTATGAGTGGAAGTAAACAAGCATCACTACAAAAAACATGTTTTTTCCGACGAAATTTCCAACGAAAAATTCGAAAAAATTCGTTGGAAAACAAATTTCCAACGAAAAAAAATTCGTTGGTAATAAGTCGTCGCAAATTTTTCCAACGAAAAATTTCAATTTTCGTTGGAATTTGCGACGAATTTTTTTTCGTTGGAAAATTTATTGGAAAACTCGTGGCTAAATTCGTTGGAAACGAACTTTTTTTTTCGACGAATTTTTTTCGTTGGAAACTACAAATTTTTTTTTGTTGAAAAATCGTGGAAATTTTTTTTCCATCGAAAAAATTTTTTTTTGGTCGAAATTTTTTTTTTGGTCGAAAAATAGCCCTCGCCGCCGGCAAGGGCCAGCCTTGTGGTCGGCGAGGGCTGAGCTCGCCGGCCATGGCAAGCTTGGCCCTCGGCATGGCCGACGAGGGCCAGCCTCGTCGCCGGCGAGGGCCGAGCTCGCCCAGATCTGGGCAAGGGCCGAGCTCGCCGGCCATGGCGAGCTCGGCCCTCGCCATGGCCGGCGAGGGCAAGCCTCGTCGTCGGCGAGGGCCGAGCTCGCCGGCCATGGCGAGCTCGGCCCTCGCCATGGCCGGCGAGCTCGAGCTCGCCCAGATCTGGGCGAGCTCGGCCCTCGCCGACGACGAGGCTTGCCCTCATGGCCGGCGAGGCTGTTGCGCCTCTTCTTGTTCTTCCCAGAACAAGAAGATGAAGAAGAAGCAGCAGCAGCAGCAGGGGTGGGAGCAGGCTTCGGGGTCGCCGCCCGTCAAGTCCGTCGTCATCTCCTAGCCTCGCCAGCGACGAGGCTTGGTGGCGTCGGGGGCGTTGGAGGCTTGGTGTCCATGGCGCCGGAGCCGGAGCCGGAGGAGGAGGGGGGCGGCGGGGGAGGAGGCGGAGGGGGAGGCGGAGGGGGAGACGGAGGGAGAAGGTGAAGGCGAAGGAGAGAGAGAGAGAGAGAGAGAGAGAGAGAGAGAGAGAGAGAGAGAGAGAATGAATGTTGAAATTGAGAGTTGTGGGAATAACGAGCGCGAAAATATTGAATAAGGAAGAAGTAGGGTTTTCGTTGCAAAATTCGTGAGAAATTTCTCACGAATTTTGCAACGAAAATTGTACACACTAAAATAATTGTCCAGAATTGGGAATTTCCAACGAATTTTCCAACGAAAATTGTACACACTGAAGTAATTGTCCGGAAAATTGAAATTCGTTGGAAATTTCCAACGAATTTTTCAACGAATATCAAAAATGCCGAACAGTATCGGGTTTTTTTTGTAATTCGTTGGAAATTTCCAACGAATTTTCCAGCGAAAATTGTACACACCGAATTAATTTCTTGGAAAATTGAAATTCGTTGGAAAATTCGTTGGAAATTTCCAACGAATTTTCCAACGAATATAAAAAATGCCGAACATTATCGGATTTTTTTTGTAATTCGTTGGAAAATTCGTTGGAAATTTCCAACGAATTTTCCAACGAAAATTGTACACACTGAATTAATTTCCCGGAAAATTGAAATTCGTTGGAAAATTCGTTGAAAATTTCCAACGAATTTTCCAACGAATATGAAAAATGTGGGTTTTTTTGTAATTCGTTGGAAATTTCCAACGAATTTTCCAACGAAAATTGTACACACTGAAGTAATTTCTCGGAAAATTGAAATTCGTTGGAAAATTCGTTGGAAATTTCCAACAAATTTTTTTCGTTGGAAATTTCCAACGAATTTTGCGACGAAAATTTTTTCGTTGGAAATTTCCAACGAATTTTGCTTTTCGTTGGAAAATTTGTCGCAAATTTGCAACGAAAATTTTTTCGTCGTAAATTTTCGTGGCAAAAATCCAGTTTTTTTGTAGTGCATGAAAAATCGAGAATTCTATGAAAAGGTAATAAAGCAGATATTTGAAAGTTTTCTTTTTAATTTGGAATAAGACAAATGTCAATGTGCTCTAGAGTTCCATCCAGTAAAAAATGGATCGGGAAATTATTTGACCATTTAATTATTAGTAGATATTTGAAAGTTTTATTAATTGTCAAGCCTAATAACAGATTATTAACTGCATTGATAGTGAAGGAAACTAAATATGATAATTTTACCTCTATTTAATTTGCCAAAATAGCACATTGTTATTAACTTTACTGGTACAAAAATTAATTAAAGGTAAATGTGTCACCGGGTGCAAGTTTTGTGAGATGGAAATTAGTTTCGGATTAATGTGGCATGGGGTACTAGCTTGACATTTTAATGGTATTAGCAGGAGAGAAAATCCGAATAACATGTTTAGCATCATGTTTATACCAATAGAGTTATATACCCGCACAATTCTGGTTATAATGTAAAATGAGAAAACATATAAGTATGCTAGGGAAGTTAGTATCCTAGTACTCACCCTCATGTTGGTGCGTGAAAGTCGACAAGGCCTTTTACTTCTTAATGGCAACGTTAAAAGATTCTCGGATTGCTCGAAGAAATTATCGACAACACTTATTGCTCTCTTTCTTTTTAGCTACTAAACCAAAGTGTTATTAAATGTGACAGCGCATTATATGTGTATTGCACTTAATACACTCCCAAACCTTAAATCATGTGGATTTCAAATGGACCTCATCAAACAAATGAAGAATATATCTTCCATGGCAGTTCTCAACATAATCATCCTTCCTCACACTAAAAAAAGACGAGAAAAAAAGATAAGTTGAACACAAACACATTCTGTTTATCCATCCGGTAACACAAAGCACTTCTTCAAAGTTGGGCAAGTTTCTCCGGCTCTCGATTTTTCTGTTACGGATGCCAAATATAATCAATAATGGCTTCAACCCAGGAAAGATGCAAGAAATCGGTTAGCAGGAAGAAGCCAGTTTTACGTGCTGAATAAGGTCCTATTCGCATTGTACAAATGTTCTCTCGAACCAAAGCATGTCGATCATCGTTGTCTTTGAGAATTGCTCATGGCCCTGTGTCACGCCCCGGACTGCACCGAGCCTGCGTCATTCCTCCGTGGTAGTATTTCGAATGCAATGTCCCAGGATTCGTCGCCGACTCAAACGAAACTTCAAGCATAGAAACGCACGCGGAAGCAATTGTAACACTCAGACAAGATAAATTCGACTCACGTTCTAAGGTACAAGGAGATAGATGTGGACGACAAAGTGTCGTACGTGGAAAGGCCAGTCCGGATCGAAGATAGAAAAGATCGTGTGCTGAGGAACAAGACGATCCCGATGGTTAAAGTCGTCTGGGAGCACCACGGACGGAAGGTGCCACTTGGGAAAGCGAAGAAGTTATGAGACGTCAACACCCCCAATTATTTGAGTAGATAAGGATAAATTACAAATTTCGAGGACGAAATTTTTGTAAGGGGGGAAGAGTTGTAACGGCCCAAATTTCGATAAGGGTAGTAAGAGAACACTTGAACAAATCAATCACATACTTCATTCAACGCCACGTACTTACAAAAGCCAACCTTACAAACTAAATGCCACTAGGGTTAAAACCACCATCATAAAAAAGGGACAAGTGGTCAGGTAGGCTAGCCTAACTATACAAAAAGGGGCCCACAAAAAGGGTTTCTAGACTTAGCACTAAGACATCGCTACGGCTCCCAATCCGAGTCGGAACTCGCAGACTCAGGCTCCGACTCCATGGGTTCCTCTTTGGGCTCCTCCTCCATTGACTCTTCTTCAGGATCGGACTCAATCAGCTCTGGGATGGCCTCATCGAGTTCCTCTTCCGGCTCTGACTCCATGGACTCCTCGTTGAAGTCAGACTTCACTATCACTGGCCGGGGGTCGGAATCTTCGCGGGTGGTATTCGGGCTAATGACCATACTGTCGGAAGCGAGAACCGCTAAGGGGTCCCACTCACTTACCCCATTAAACGGAACATCAAAGTCTTAAAGTGGTCCATAGACGCCATATAAATCCCGATAACAGTTATCCCGATACGTATTAGGCTGTAGCATCTATCCACCCATATCTACCCACACCACAGTAGTATGCTTAATGTAGGCCTTCTCATCTCCTACGGGATATTCCATCACCGAGTACTCCATATGCCTCGGGATCCCAAAACGATCCGGCGGATCACTCATGGTCGGGGTCGAGGGTCTAAAATGGTTATATAATAACCATGAGAACGAGTCTCAATAAGCAACACCCTAAACCCTACCTAAGCTAATACATACCTCCAGATAAATAGAATAACACCCAACACATTCAATCAACATGCAATAACATTCAAAGGCACTCTTTAGTCTTACCTCGATGCATATATAACCCTGCACGTTAGTTGGATCGCAATTACATAACCAACTTCTCAATGCGCATGCACTGTAAGGTACAACTAATTTCCTACACATGCATTCATAATAATATTCCAACCTATTCCAATCTCAATCTCTACACATGCTCACACCTTTCAACTTCCAACACATACATGTGTCCACCCCGATCAATATCGACCCGCGTAACATGCCTCAGGCCCATCTCATCGTACGACTCGCGTAACATGCATCAAGTCTATGGCACGACTCACGTAAAGACGCATCAAGTCGACGGTCCTCCGGTTTATCCGGTCATTGTCTCGCGTAACACGCCTCAAGACAAATCCAATTCCTCGCGTAAACACGCCTCAAGGATTATAAAATCAAACGTACATACTCATTCAATTTCATGCCTTTCCCCGCGTCAACACGCCTCAGGGCCTATCGATCATACGCGATACATATCTCATTCGCTCACACAACATCTACACGCTCTAATCACACACAAACATACTCAATTCCAAATCAACAACTCAGCCCAACCAATCCATTCATAAGGGTAGGAATGTAGTTTAACCATATCACCCAATCATTCCAACACCTTTCAATCCACAATTCAAGCTATACACTCAATGGCATAAATCCACACATCCCAACATTCAACTCAGCCATCAAGCACCACAACTCAGCCACAAGAGTAAAAAAAAATCGAATACACAGAATCGGGGCAAATCTGGGCCAGTGCACAATTCTAGAATTCCTTTTAAAATAAATAGTAATTCAACTCCAAAAATTATGAATTTCGGATATATCCTAGAAGACATCTTGATGAACATTTTTCATGAAGAACATAAAATCCAGTTCTGTCTAGAACCACCTTTTTTTGTCATCCAAAGTTGGACATAAAATATTTCATTCGGACTGGCCATCCAGCTTTCAAAATGCATTACAAGCAGTAACCAAATCTCCTTAGAAAACTTTGAAATTTTTATATGTTATAGCCACAAATGTCCCCTAACAAGTTTTGTGAAGGAAGTATTTTGAAAATAGATCTAGAAAAATTTATAAAAGTTCGAACAGACCTGAAGGTCGGAGGAATAGTGTTTCCGGCAGACTAATTTCGATCCAAAGATGGACTTCTGAATGGTCTCAAATGACTTCCAAAAATTTCCAAATTAAATTATGTTATAATACAAGATGTTTTGAACAACTTTCATGAAAGACAAAACCCCAGATTCGGCCCACACAGGTCTCGACAAAAATAACAAAGCTCGCCGACACAGTAGTAACGAAATTCGGGAACACAACCAACAAGCAAATCTACTTGTCTAGCCCTTAAACCAACTAACCACAGCCACTAATCAACCCCTAATATGCCCATTGGTAAACCCTTAGCTTAGACAAGGTTTAGAATGCCACTTACTAGAAAAAACCTAAGCAAATCCAAGCTAAGCAAGCAGCAACGGCTCCGGCGGATCAGCAACAAGGGCAGACGGCGGTTCTGGCGAAGATGGGTTGAGACGGTGGCCGGTTGAGGCGGAGCAAGCAGCTGCTCATGCAAGGGGGAGGAGGGGGAGCTGGCCGAGAGAGAGAGAGAGAGAGAGAGAGAGAGAGAGAGAGAGAGAGAGAGAGAGAGAGAGAGAGAGAGAGAAGAGGATTTTTATCAAATGGCAAAGAGAGAGAGAGAGAGAAACAAGTCTTCCAATCCCACCATAAACCCCAATGCCAACCCCACTATCTCATCCAATGGCTCACATTGCATCTTGTTGGGCAAGACAATATCCTAGGGCTCACAAAATTCCTCCCAACCAATTACCCAAAATAATAAATGGCAAGAAAAAGAAATACGCAAGGAGGAAGGGGCACAATGGTCCTCTAGCTTTGGCCATTGGAGGAAAAATGCCAATTTCCAATTTGCCCTTTAACCCTGCAAAGGAATTTAAATATTCCAAGGGTAAAATGGTCTTTTTTCAATTCTCGGTCCAAATTTCACTTTCCGATAAATTCAATAAATCGTAAGGTTGGCCATGCTTATGTGATGTCGTCCAAATAAATTAGTCGTGACACTTCAAGAAATTCGACATCCAAGTTCGGATTCAAATGAAGGTCAATTTTACTCAAATGCAACTTTAGTGTATCTCTGACTAACAGACCGCTTTTTAGGGTTTATGTGTATCAACCTGCGATTACTCAAGTCATAGCGATCTCGATCGTCATCGAAGGTCGACTCATGGTCGAGTTCTTAAGTCCACGTACATTTCCCTAGGTAGCCATTCCCTAAAAAATAGTATTCGAGAATGATCAGTTCCAGGCGAGATTTAACTACAAATGCATTGAAAAATATACACATTTCATTTATCCCAAAAGTGGATTGAAATTAAGAAGTCACACCTTGTCCATCGCTTGAAAGTAAGAGACCCTCCAAGATCGCTTGAAGTGCAAGATGCTAAAAAATCCCATAAATCCCACTATAAAACCTGGTCCCAATCCTGCATAGAACCAATTTTGGATGTCCAAATCACCTTTGCTAGGCTTATCTCCATTCGAATTATCAATGTCAGTACCGGATGGCTCATCTCCGGGACAAATCTTGGAAAGAGGAGCTCCACAGAGTCCACCGTTGCCGCGATAAACAGATTCATTATCTACGGTGCACAGATGGTTGCTGGATGGAATAGGGCCGGGGAGTCTGTTGAAGGACAGATTCAGATGACTAAGGAAGTCCATGTTGGATATGCCTGGAGGGATGGTACCTGACAATCTATTTTTGGATAGATCAAGAGATTTCAAGTTTTTCAGGTCACCAATGTTTGAAGGGATGCGTCCACTCAAATTATTCTGAGAGAGGTTCAGATTCTGAAGTCTGACGAGCCTAGTGAACTCTTCTGGAATCTACCCATCTAACATGTTTGCAGAAAGGTCGATTGAGAAGAATTGTTAAATCGCATAACCATTTATTAGGGTGGTTCCCTTTGTATTAACCATAACATCGAGACCGGATACAATTGACCAAAAAGAACGCGCATTATTAAAACAATTGGGAATGGGTCCGGAAATGTTATTCTGTGCTAGGCTCAAGAAACTGAGAGGCCAAAGTTGGCAAAATTGTGGAGGAATGCCTCCAACAAAGTGATTTTTCTCTAAATTGATCGGTCCTAATGATCGAGAACGTTTCCCCAATGGAGGTAACCTACCCGTGAATTCATTGTCGCTGAGATCAAGGATGAACATTTGTTGTAGATTTGACAAATGGTTTGGGATTATTCCACTAAAGCCATTCCTAGGTAGGCTAAGATAGTGTAATTGCTGAAGATGTATAATGATTTCGGAATCTGACCATTTAACTTGTTATCCCCAAATAGTAAAGCTGTCAACCTTTGCAATGCTCCCCAACATCGAGGCAGCCTCCCAGACAGTTGGTTATATGAGAGACCAAAGTAATACAGCTTATTCAACTTACACAGAGAACTTGGAATGCCATCGTTGAGATTATTATCGGAAAGTCTCAAATCCACTAACTGTGGCATCTTATCTCCGATATCTTGCTGAACTTGGCCTCTAAGGTGTTGCTTGAGGTATCGAGATATTCAACGTTACAAGAAATGTCGTAGAGCCAATCAGGAATGTCACCTGAGATGCTCGCATTTGACAGCATCAAGCTGATAATGTTCGTTTGTGTTTGAAGCTATTTTGGAAATTCAGGTCCCACTTTGCAATTTGACAAATTTATCTCACGAACTTGAAATGGTGGAACCCAAGTAGAGCTCACATTTAATCTGAGCTCATTGGAGGAAATATCTGAGACGGTCAAACTTTTGAGATTTTCAAAGTGAAGTTCGCTTACAACTCCATACAATAAATTTTGATGGATTAGGAGCTGTTCTAGATTCGATAGTCGCCAAATACTCTCTTGAATGGTCCCGCTCAATTTGTTATAAATTAGACACAACTGTCTTAGAGACGATAGCTTCCCCAAATTAGTAGGAATAGAACCGGAAATTGAGTTTGATGAAAGATCGAGGAACTCTAGTTCTTTGAAATCTCCGAATTGATCCGGGACGTCACCACTAAAGTCATTGTAGGAAGCATCAAAGATCTTCCACTTACTTTGTACGCAACCAAGAGGACCATTTAAGATGACGGAGATATTCCCATAGAAGTATTTAGCGCATAATCGTACCACTTGCAATTTGCAAAGTATGCTCAAGTTTTTTGGAAATTCACCTTGTAGCGAATTTTGAGACATGTCAAAGAAGGCAAGCCTTTGATTATTCTCGATGATTGCCATGGGAAAATGGCCTTCAATAAGAGAGTTGCCAGACAAATCAATATGTTCTAGCTTGCTCAAGTTATAGATCCATGGCGGGATAGAAGAGATTTTAAATAATTGGACCTGATATCAAGATATCTAAGAGAGGTGAAATTGGCATGCGGAGAGCTAGAAGTACCATGCAATAGACAGTAGCTCAATCTTAAAGATTGCAAAGATGAAAGCATGTTAAGGGAACCAAACCAATCTATGGCCTTATAAAGGACAACACCGGAAATGGGCAAGAATTTCAAGGAAGATAATTTTGACAACCAATTAAGGTCATTCGAGGTTAAAGAACCCAGAAGCAAGTCATAACTAAGATCTAAGTACTGTAACTTGGAAAGGTTATTGAGCTGCCTAGGAATATCTCCCTCAAAGCCTGCATATGAGAGGTTAAGATACTCCAGTTGCTGAAGAGAAGCAAAGAGCATTGGGATTTTCCGTGTCGAAAAGTTGTTGACACTGAGGTCCAAATACTTCAGATGCTTTAGTTTAGTTAAGGAAGGAACTATGTTACCTCCCAGTCCGCACTTATAAATGTACAAAGAAGTCAATATCAATCTCTTCAATACATGGATTATGAAGATTGAGCTTCGGGACATGCCTAGTCTTCTCGTTGCATTCGACCCCTTCCCACTTGAAACATTCCTCTCCAGTCCACGACAACAAGCGTCTCAAACGATCAGTGAGACCATGCTTGAACTTCAGAAGAGCTTTCCTCTCTGCACCAATACAGCTTACATTGGTCGAAGCGTTGGAATGATCGAATTCGATTACTTGAACGACAAAGATTGTCAATAAGAAGGTAGACACAAGACCATTGTAAGACGCCATAGGTTCTATTTCTTTAATCATGTGGATAATGGTCCTTGATTCTCCAAGAAACGAGTCACTATAATATATCGTTGAAGTCATTTTCTGATCAGTGTCCATCATGACTTCCTAAAGGATGACTCTAACTTTTCCAAGTCAATGCCTTCCAAGACCCGCCAAACGATCGACCCATCAAAATTGACCCAAAACGCGTATCATCTTTAATCTTTGTGATCAGGGTCAAGGGAGGACGACAAACAAAAACGAAGAAATAGGGACGTTGACGGCACTGCGTACCTCTAAAACTAGTTATTGTCAGTCTATGATGTATGATCTCCATAAATTAGTTATTGGCGGTGTCGACCCTCCACCGGACCCCAATTAATCACGAAATGACCAATATTATGAAAACTAAAGGGGGTTAGTAATCTTCATTTTTTTAATAGAAATAGGCAACCCTCCTTTTATTTAAGCAACATCTAGATTAGTAACCTATACCACAATAAAAATGGAGATAATTATCCAAAATAATCCTAAATCTATTATATGGATAACGATTCTGTTATAAATTTTTCAATTTGACTAATATAGTCCTAAACATTTTGACGATTTTTTAATATAGTCCATCCAGTCAATTTAGGCTAAAAATCGTTGACGTGCTAGTTGAGTTAGCACCAACCATTCTACATAGCACAGCTGGCGGTTGATGTGGGGAGGCAATTTGAATGCCGTTGTTTGGCAAATTTTGTAAAAATTTTCTTTCTTTCTTTTTTCAATTTTTTTCTCTATTCTTTCCTATTGAACGCTACTAATCATCGTCTCCTTCAAGGTGGAGGAGACAATGTCCCCAAATCTAGGCTTTTCTGAAGTTCCATGTTTCCTTTGGACAATCTTCATTGTCTCCCCATATCGCCTCCAATGCTCTATCAAGGTCGAGCCTCACGTCATCTTGCTCAATGGTCAAGACTTCCTTGAGACTGATGCCGAGATCCATGACAGCATCACGCTTCATGTCACCGTGACAAAGTCCAATGTGTCGAGGCGGTCCCTCGGCTCCTGCTCCTTCTCCGAGTTGACCCCGAGGTTGTCGAACTTCACGTGTCCCGAGACTTACACCCTAAGCTTGTCCTAGAACCCGTCTTGGAACCTCATTGGCTATGGGCAAGGGTCGTCGGCTATCACCAACACGCTAACGACCCCCGTCAGTCCATGTCGGCAGAGGGAAAAAGATGAATAGTAGAGAAGGAAAGAATTGGGAAAAAAAAAAGAAAAGAAGCAAAATTGAAAAAATAAGTTCAAATCTACGTCGTTTCATTTAAGATTGTCCACATCAAATGCTGGTCATGTCATGTAGGATGGATGACGTTGATTGGATTGCTACGTCAGTGATTTCCGGCTTGAATGGGCGGATGGACTACATTGGAAAATCGTCAAAAATTAAAACGTCTTAGGAAATTGATTCAAATGGTTATAGCAGTATGTGACAATTTGATAAATTTAAGTAATGTTTTTGTTCGTTATCATTTTGTAAAAATCGTTCTGGATGCCAAATATGATTGATTTTATTGTTCTCGAATGTATCCTAATTTTTGGCCAAATTACGTCGGAAGAACCTCTTACATCTTTCATGTATTGGATCTCATTATGCCTTTTGGACTAGATTTCTAATCTCATATCTACATTTAATTTACCGCAATTAAATAGCAATGAGAGGCATTTTACATTGGTAAGTGTAAAAAATTATTGGTAAAAAAGATGATCGGTGACCTTTTTTCTAGATAACGTATTGGTATTTATTAAGAAATTATATGAACTACCAATTCTTTTACAATTTGCAAATTATTGGATTTTGAAGTGACTTACCAGCTATTATATGCATAATTTGATAAAAGTTTTGAATTTACTAACTCTTGCATGAACCTTTTAATCTAAATTAAAGTAATTTACCAACTTTTGTCAAATTGAGTTACCAACTTGTTTGGAGTTACCAATTTTCATTTGAGACCATGCTTGAATTTACATTCGTTGAAGCTTTTGAATGACCGAATTCGATTATTCGAATGACAAAGATCACCCATAAGAGGGTAGACACAAAGCCATCGTAGGATGCCATAGGTTCTTTAGGACCTTAGAACAAGTATTTCTTTAATCATGTGGATAATGATCTTTGATTCACCAAGAAAAGAGTCCCTATAATATATCATTGAGGTCATTTTCTGATTACTGTCCATCATGACTTCCTAAGGGACAACTCCAACTTTTCCAAGTCAATGCCTTCCAAGACCCGCCAAACGGTCATCAACCCAAAATACATGCATGCCTCGGAGGCTGGTCTTGCTGACGAGGGAGTGGAGCTTGTAGACAATGTTCATGGATGATGTGCTCGCATTGAATTACCGGGTCAATGAAATCTGTTCAGGTCTTGTCATGTTAGCCCACTTTGATTTATACATCGAGTCTGCTAACTTATTTCATTTTTGCAATTGGACCCTCTTCCTCGTAGGTTTTCACGTCAATGTTGCAGAAATTCTCGTGTGACATTTCTTCTATCACATTCGGTTTCTGTGAAATTGAGAACACGAGATAATAATAGTCTTCCAATGTCGCCGCCCCATTCAGTGATACCAACTTTTTGCTGTACCTTTATGTACCTATCCGGCCTGCGCATGAGTAAATGCTGTGGATCCGAGATCGATCCCAATCGACCTTAAATCCAAGGTCCATATGAGCAACTGAAGGGGGCAGCGGAATTCAGGCATTATAAATGATACGTGGCAAGTGACCGAATATTTCATGTGGAGGTCACGTAGGGTCTTCAACTCTTGAATTTCATCAATGGCGAGTTGGAGATCTACTTGGAGCCTTTTTGAAATCTTAAGTTATTAGTTTTCTAAACTAAAATCTTGAGATCTCAATTGATGAATGGCCAAATCTTTAAGTTTGTTTTCGTATTTGTCCAGAGAAAGTTAGAATTGTTAGTCAAAATTTCGACTGACAATTATATGTGGAAGTAAACAAGAATGAAAAATCAAGAATACCATGAAAAAGTAATCAAATTGATATTTGAAAATTTTGTCTTTCATTTGGAAAAGACAAATGTCAAATGTACTCTAGATTTCCGTAAGTAAAAAATGGACATTCTGTCTGCGATTGTAAATTTGAACGGGGGTTAGTAAGTCAGACTGTGTTAAGAAAAATGTATGGGCAAATTATTTGGCCATTTAATTATAAGTAAGTAAAAAACGATATAATGAGTTATGTCAAGTCCAATAACAGATTATTACCTGCATTGGTAGTAAAATAAATCTTGAAAAACTCTATTTAATTTTTCAAGATAATAGATTATCATTAACTTTACCGGTTTATAATTTTTTGTGAAACGAAAATTATGTCAAGGTAAATGTGTCATGGAATGGAAGTTTGGGATTTTTTGTGAGACAGAAATTAGTTTCGGATAAATTTGACATGAGATACCAATTTGGCGTTTTAATGGCATTAGTGTGAGAAAAATTCAAGTAACATATTTAACGTCATGTTTATAGCAATAGAGCTTTATACCCACACAATCCTAGTTATAATACAAAATGAAGAAACATATAAACAAGCTAGGGAAGTTAGTATTCTAGTGCTCGCCCTCAAGTTGGTGCGTGAAAATCGACCATGCCTTTTACTTCTTAATGGCATGGCTAAAAGATTCGAGAGTTGCTCGAAGAAATTATCGATGATACTCATTGCGCTTCTTTCCTTTTAGTTACTAAACCAAAGTGTTATTTATGGTGACGGTGCATTATATGTGTATTGCACTTTTAATACACTCCCAAGGATTTCAAATGGAGGTTCATCAAACAAAAGGAGAATGTATTTTCCATAGTAGTTCCTTCCAAGTTGACCGGTCAGCACAACTCAACATAATGATCCTTCGAAATACCAAACAAAGACGAGAAGAAAAAAGATAAGTTGAACACTAAAAACACATTCTGTTTATCCATCTGATAACACAAAGCACATCTTCAAAGTTGGGCAAGTTTCTCCAGCTCTCGACTTTTCTGTTACATACGCCAAATATAATCAATTGCTTCTACCTAGTTAAGATGCAAGAAATTGGTCAGCAGGAAAAGGGCCAGTTTTACCTGATGAACAAACTCCTATTTGCATTGTACAAATGTTCTCTTGAACCAAAGCATGGCGATTATTGTCTTCATTGAGAATTTCTCGATGGCCCTGTCCATCGCTCGAAAGTAAGAGACCCTCCAAGATCGCTTGAAGTGCAAGATGCTACAGAATCCTAAAAATCCCACTGTCAAACCCGGTCCCAATCCTGCATAGAACCAATTCCGAATATCCAAATTTCCTTCACTAGGCTTATCTCCACTCGAATTATCGCCATTAGTACCGGGTGGTTCGTCTCCGGGGCAAATCTTCGAAAGAGGAACTCCACAGAGTCCGTTATTCCCACGATAAACAGATTCATCGTCCACGGTGCGCAGATGGTTGCTAGACGGAATAGGGCCGAAGAGTCTGTTGAAGGATAGATTGAGATGATTAAGGAAGTCAATGTTAGCTATGCTCGGAGGGATGGGACCTGACAATTTGTTTATGGAAAGATCAAGAGATTCCAAGTTTTTCATATCACCAATGTTTGAGGGGATATGTCCACTCAAATTATTCTGAGAGAGGTTCAGATTTTGAAGTGCGACGAACCTAGTGAACTCTTCTGGTATCTGTCCATCCAACATGTTTGCTGAGAGATCGATTGAGGAAAATAATGAACGCGTACCATACATTTGGTTGGTTCCCTTTGTGTTAACTATGAAATTGAGACCGAGAATAGCCAGCCAAACCGGGGAACAACGCGGATTATGGAGACAATTCTCCATAGAGAAGAAGCCGTCAAAACAGTTGGGGATGGGTCCAGAAATGGAGTTTTGTGCTAGGCTCAGGATATGGAGATTGCTAAGTTGGCAAAGTTCCGGAGGAATGCCTCCAACTAAGTGATTTTTCTCTAAATTGATCAAATTCAAATATGGAGATTGTTTCCCAAATCGAGGTAACCTACCTGTGAATTCATTGTCACTGAGATCGAAAAACATCATCTGTTGTAGATTTGCCAAACAATTTGGGATTACTCCACTAAAGCCATTCCTAGGTAGGCTGAGAACTTGTAATTGCTGAAGATGGCACAAGGATATCGGAATCTGACCACTTAATTGGTTATCCCCAGATACAAAAGCCTCCAACCTTTCCAATGCTCCCCAACATTGAGGAAGTGTCCCAGACAGTTGGTTCTTTGAGAGAAACATTATAGCCAGCTTCTTCAACTTACACATAGAACTTGGAATGCCACCAGTGATGTTATTACCCAAAAGTCTCAAAACATTTAACCACGGCATCTTGTCTCCGATATCTCGACGAAGTTGGCCTCTAAGCATGTTGCTTGAGATATCTAAAAGTTCAATGTTAGAGGAAATGTCGTAGAGCCAATCAGGAATGTCATCTGAGATGCTTGCATTTGACATCGCCAAAAGGGTAATGTTCCATTGTGTTTGAAGCCATTTTGGAAATTCAGGTCCCACTTTGCAATTTGACAAATCTATCTCGCGAGCTTGGAATGGTGGAACCCAAGTAGAGCTCACATTTAATATGAGCTCATTGGAAGAAATGTCTAACCTAGTCAAGCTTTTGAGATTTTCAAAGTGAAGTTCGCCAACAACTCCATATAATAAATTCTTATTAAGTTGGAGCTCCTTTAGATTCGATAGTCGCCCAATGCTCTCCGGAATGGTCCCGCCCACTTTGTTATAGCTTAGATCCAATTTTGTTAGAAATGATAGCTCCCCCAAATTGGCAGGAATAGAACCCGAAATCAAGTTATCCGAAAGACCAAGGTACTCTAGTTCTGTGAAATCTCCAAATTGATTTGGTAGGTTACCACTAAAATTATTAATGGAAACATCAAAGATCTTCCACTTATTTTGTACGCAACCAAGGGGACCATCTAAAATACCAGAGATATTCCCATTGAAGTGGTTAGCCATTAATTGTACCACTTGCAATTTGCAAAGACTGCTCAAGTTTTTTGGAAATTCACCTTGTTGGAAATTCCAAGACACATCAAAGAAAGTGAGCCTTTGATTATTCTCGATGATTGCCATGGGAAAACGGCTTTCAAATTGAAGGCTCGCAGACAAATCAATATGTTCTAGCTTGCTCAAGTTATAGATCCATGGTGGGATAGAAGAATCTATAAAATTGAACCCGATATCGAGGAATCTAAGAGAGGTGAAATTGGCCTGCAAAGAGCTAGAAATATTTTGCAATCGACAGTGTCTCAATCCTAAAGATTGCAAAGATGGAAGCATGTTAATGGAACTAAACCAATCTTTGGCCTTCGAAAGGTCAACATAGGACATGTGGAAGTATTTCAAGGAAGATAATTTCGATACCCAATCAAGGTCTTTCGAGGTTAAATAACTCAAATCAAAGTCACTACTAAGATCTAAGTATTGTAATTTGGAAAGGTTATTGAGTTGCCTAGGAATATCTCCGCCGAAGCCTGCATATGAGAGGTTAAGATACTCCAATTTCTGAAGAGAAGCAAAAAACATTGGGATTTTCTGGGTTGAAAAGTTGTTGGCACTGAGGTCCAGATACTCCATATATTTCAAATCAGTTAAAGAAGGAACTATGTTACCTCCAAGCTTGCACTTATCTGAAGGTACAAAGATGTCAATATAGATCTCTTCAATACATGGATTATGAAGATCAAGCTTTAGGACATGACCGGTCTCCTCGTTGCATTCGACCCCTTCCCACTTGCAACATTCCTCTCCAATCCACGAGGACAAGCGTCTCGAAGGATCAGTGAGACCATGCTTGAACTTCAGAAGAGCTTCCCTCTCTGCACTAATACAGCTTACATTGGTCGAAGCATTGGAATGACTGAATTCAATTACTTGAATGACAAAGATTGCCAATAAGACGGTAGACATAAGGCCATCGTAAGATGCCATAGGTTCTTTAGGACCTTAGAACAAGTATTTCTTCAATCATGTGGACAATGATCTTTGATTTACCAAGAAAAGAGTCCCTATAATATATCGTTGAAGTCATTTTCTGATCACTGTCCATTATGACTTCTTAAGGGACGACTCCAACTTTTCCAAGTCAATGCCTTCCAAGACCCGCCAAACGATCGACCTATCAGAATCAATCCAAAACGCGTATCATCTTTAATCTTTGTAATAAGGGTCAAAGGAGGAAAACAAACAAAAACGAAGAAAGAGGGATGCTGACAACACTGCGTACCTCTAAAATCGGTTATTGTCAATGTGTGATGTATGATATCCAGAAACTGGTTATTGCCAGTGTCGACCATCCACCAGACCCCAATTTATCACGAAATGACCAGGATTATGAAAACTAAAGGGGGTTAGTAACCTTCATTTTTTAACAGAAAAGGGCAACCCTCCTTTTATTTAAGCAACATCTAGAGTAGTACTTATACTACGATAAAAATGGAAATAATTATCCAAAAAAATCCTAAATCTATTTTATAGATACCGATTCAGTCATAAATTTTTTAATTTGGCTAATATAGTCATAAATCTTTTGATGATTTTCTAACATAGTCTATCCGATCAATTTAGACTGAAAATCATTGATGTGGCAGTTCAGTTAGCACCGACCATCCTACATGGCATGATCGATGGTTGACATGGGGAGGTAATTTTAACACTGGTGTTTTGCAAAATTTTTAAAATTCTTTCTTTTCTTTTTTTTATTTTTTTCATCGTTTCCTTCAAGGTGGAGGAGGCAATAAATGGTCTCCCCAAATCTAGGCTTTTCTGAAGTTATATTTTTTCCTTTAGATAATCGTCATTGTCTCCCCAAATCGCGCCCATTGCTCTATCAAGGTTGAGCCTGATGTCGTCTCGCTCGACGGTCGGCACTTCCTTGAGACTGACGTCGAGATCCGTCGCTGACAGCAAGCTTCATGTCACCGTGACAAAGTCCAATGCGTCGAGGCGGTCCCTTGGCTCTGGCTCCTTCTCTGTGTTGACCTCAAGGTTGTCGAACTTCATGGGTGTCAAGACTTACATCTTGAGCTCGTCCCAGAACGCATCTTGGAACCTCACTTGCCACGAGCGAGGGTCGCCAGCCATCATTGACACGCTAACAACCCCTGTTGGTCCTTGCCGATGGGGGAAGAAGATGAATAGTAGAGAAGGAAAGAAATGGGAAAAAAAGAGAAAAAGAAAAGAAAAAAATTGAGAAAATAAGTTCAAAATTATGTTGTTTCATTTAAGATCTTCCACATCAGATGCCGATCAAGCCACGTGGGATGGACGTTGCTGATTGAATTGCCACGTCAGCGATTTTCAACTTGAATTGGGAGGAGTGACTACATTAGAAAATCGTCAAAAAGTTTAGGATTACATTAGCCAAATTAAAAAATTTAAAACTGAATTGAAATTCATATAATAAGTCTATGACTTATTGGGTAATTTCCCCATGTAAATGCGAAGGAGAAATCCTGTGAGGGCCTTTACATAGGCAGGTCTCTGCACTTGTTTTCGAAGGTTCTTCATTTTTAAGAAGAAAATCTCTCTATTTGAATGACCAGTGAAATAGCACAATCATGTGAAAGAAAAAGCAAAAGTTTTTTAAATAAAAAGGAAGGGAAATCTTTTCAAAATTAAAACTTTTTAGTAAATTGATTTAAATGGTTATAGCATTATGTGACAATTTGATAAATTTAAGTTATGCTTTTGTTCATTATTCTTTCTGTAACAATTGTTCTGGATGCCAAATATGAACGATTTTATTGTTCTTGAATGTATCGTAATTTTTTGGCCGACTTACGTTGGAAGAACCTTTTTGATCTTTCATGTACTGGATCTCATATATGCCTTTTGGACTTGATAACTAATCTCATATCTACATTCAATTTTCTGCAATTAAATAGCAATGAGAGGCAATTTTACATTGGTAAGTGTAAAAAAATAATGGGATATGTTTACTAGAAGTCCTAAAACTTGTCACTAAAATACAATTAAGTCCTAACACTTACAAAAAGTGCAATCAAGTCATAAAACTTGTCAAATTGATTCAATCGAGTCCTAAAGTTAATACCGTCTAATTTGACTAACAAAAAATGCTAACGTGGATTTTTTTATTATTTTTTTATCCTATGTGGCAATGACGTGGATTTTTAATCATTATTTTAATATTAATTTATTTAAATTAAATTTAAAAATAAGATAAAAATAAAATAAAATAAAAGAGGAAGAGGAGGACAGACGGGGAGGGAGGGCTTGCCCTATCTGCCGCTGCCCCACCATCGCCGAGAGGGGCCGGCGAGGGTGGGGGGATGATAGGCTAGGGGTCGGCGACCATCGCTGACGGTAGGCGAGGGCTTGCTAGATCCCCTCCCGGCGATGGTGGGGCGGCGGCGGCAGGGAGGCCAAGCCCTCCTTCCCCGCTTGTCCTCCACCTCCTTTTTTTAAGCTTATTTTTTAAATTTAATTTAAATAAAAGTAGTATTAAAAATGAAATTTTGACCAAAACAACGTCATTTAGCCACGTTAGTATTTTCTGTTAGTAAGTTTAACGGTGTTAACTTTAAGACTCAATTGAACTAATTTGACAAGTTTTAGGATTTGATTGCATTTTTTACAAGTTTTAGGACTTAATTGCACTTTGGTAACAAGTTTTAGGATTTCTAGTGAACATATC